>CAWUFW010001133.1:0-2400000 GCA_963921515.1 Calotriton arnoldi
TTTAAGGGTATCACATGTATATGTTGATATGTTCACATGACCATAGTTCTGCGAACTATAAAAACTTATCTACTTTGTAGGAAGGATGCCTGTTCCATTAGGAAACAATAGCTTTTATTATTATAAATAATAATCATATATTTGGTTGTTTATCAAATTCCAAATACTTAAATGACTCGTTAAATTGGTTAAGCTAAGTCAATATTTTGTTTAAGAGTTATATTTGTATTAGTATTAAGAAAAGTACATATTTACTTAATTAATTTTCAACACTCATAAATGCAATGGATGCGTATTAGTAGGTATTTAGCTGTCACATGACAGCTGGAGATCACCCATGAAAGGTTGGACTGGGGGTAAGTGAGTGCATGAACTTGCTCAAAATCTAAAATTGCTACAGTGCCACAGGCAGAAAGTGCTCCCACCTGGGACTGTCCCATTGTTTTTTCTCCTAATCAGGCTGATACCAATCACAGTGGGAGGAGGAACTGACCTAGAACTAGTTTAGAGTGACCATAGAGGAAATGTTTCTCATTTCCATGTACACACCTCTGTGTGGGCACAGGAGAAGCAAGGGTCTGACAGGTAGATTTAGGTAGAGAGGGATACTGGGATTGTTTGCAGCATGGCCCATAGGAATGCTGGAATTGCTTGTATGTTTACCGTTTGCATATTGTAGCCAATTGGTGAGGGTGAGGGTTGTGGTTGCCCCCATGCACAAGCTGTTTGGTTCAAGAAATGTGTCATTCCCACCTCCATTTTCAGAACGCACATGGACCTGTAAAATGATAATAATAAGAGTAAAGACCCTGCTGTCTGTTACCAGTGAAGAGACCTAAAGATTTGGACAGTATTTACTTGTACCCAGGACCCCACCCGAGAAAAAACTGCAAGGGTCAGTTTGCTGACCTGCTATTCAAGCTACAGTGCACAGTTAAATTACAGTAGGCCTTTTTAAAACTTTGAAGCTAACCAGTCCCAACTTGACAGTCCCTGAACCCTGCTGTTGGGCTCTGCTGGACTTTGTGGTTACGTAGATGTGGGTCCATGACCCTTGCCTAGTGTCAATGTGTACTCCTACCCTGTCCAGAAATCTGTGACTTCCAATACCCTTGCCTTTGAGAACCGCTGGAGGACTATGAACAACCTGCCAAGATAATCTGAGGACGTTTGTCATCATGAAAATGGCCAATGTGGGTAAAGTTAGTCCCAGAAACGTTTACCACATTGGTTAGTGTGTGCCCAGGAGTCAACCTCTCCCACCAGTTGTTGCCAGGCATAAATGTGGTACTTCCAGACACCCACTTCATAACACTTCCTGGACCTACAGAAGATCAGAAGAGAACTGGATCTGCTGCATATGACCTGAGAGGAGCCCTGAAGGACTAGGACCTGCACCTCATGTAGCCAGGACAAAGAAGTTGACTTTAAGGGTCACAAAGCTAACCTCCTATGAAAACTACACAGACACAACAAGCTACAAGAAGCCTTTTGCCTGGCAGCACCCAGCTGACCAGTGGCAACTGACCTGGACTGAACACTGGTGTTGGTCTCTTACTACACCCTGTGAGTCTCTAAGTGCCTCCTCTGAGGTCCTGGGGGGCTTTAGAAATGTACTCATTTGGTGGATTGGGACTTAAAAGACTAAGGGGCCGATTCCGATCTTGGTCGGAGGCGCACCCAATACCATTCGGTCGGGAAAAAAGCCATGCGAATGCCTGTTTCCCGACCAATCCGTACATTATTCCGAACGAGTAAGTACGATGCGCAAAACAGCATAGAATCCGGCCGAGTCGTACTCACCCAATCCAGGTCCTGTTCTCCGACCGAGGCGAATCCGGAAACGCCGAATCGAGTCGCACGGAAGGGAAAATGCAGCC
Organism: Calotriton arnoldi; assembly: GCA_963921515.1. Classification (NCBI taxonomy): domain Eukaryota; kingdom Metazoa; phylum Chordata; class Amphibia; order Caudata; family Salamandridae; genus Calotriton; species Calotriton arnoldi. The sequence continues at coordinate 1,881 of CAWUFW010001133.1, forward strand.
CCGTCCGGCCGGACAAGTACGATGCGCTTTCCGTAAGCGCCGAACCCGTCGCTACGTCCGGCACGTCAAAGCTTCCGGGAGAGGCGCACATAAGCTCCGATTCGCGCCACAACACGATCCACGGCTACGAGGCGAACACGCCAGCGACGAGGACGACGCGAAGCAACGAGAAAGACGAACGAGACGAACCAACCATGAATCCCCTCGTTCCGATCCTACCAATATTCTACATTTACTACCGGAACAGGCACGGACGCGTACGGCGCAGAAGGTAAGTCAGACACCAACCACAAAAACATACAACACGTACCACGACACATCACACACACACAGAGGGATGCAGAATTTACTTACACCAGCAACAGCAGCACCATAGGGGCGGGATGCTCATCACCAATGCCACATATGCACACAGGGGCCTGGATGCGCACCACCACTACCACCCCTACCCAGGGGGGCTGGATGCCAACCACTACTACCACCCTTAGCCATGGGGGTGCCAGATGCCCACCACTACTACCACCCTTACCCAGGGGGCTGGATGCCTACCACTACTACCACCCTTAGCCAGGGGGCTGGATGCCTACTACTACTACCACCCTTAGCCAGGGGGGCTGGATGCCTACCACTACTACCACCCTTAGCCAGGGGGCTGGATGCCCACCACTACTACCACCCTTACCCAGGGGGTGCCAGATGCCCACCACTACTACCACCCTTAGCCAGGGGGGCTGGATGCCTACCACTACTACCACCCTTAGCCATGGGGGTGCCAGATGCCTACCACTACTACCACCCTTACCCAGGGGGGGGCTGGATGCCTACCACAACTACCACCCTTACCCAGGGGCGGCTGGATACCTACCACCACTACCACCCTTAGCCAGGGGGGCTGGATGCCTACCACTACTACCACCCTTAGCGATGGGGGTGCCAGATGCCTACCACTACTACCACCCTTAGCCAGGGGGGCTGGATGCCTACCACAACTACCACCCTTAGCCATGGGGGTGCCAGATGCCTACCACTACTACCACCCTTACCCAGGGGGTGCCAGATGCCCACCACCACTACCACCCTTAGCCAGGGGGCTGGATGCCTACCACTACTACCACCCTTAGCCAGGGGGCTGGATGCCTACCACTACTACCACCCTTAGCCAGGGGGCTGGATGCCTACCACTACTACCACCCTTAGCCAGGGGGTGCCAGATGCCCACCACTACTACCACCCTTACCCAGGGGGCTGGATGCCTACCACTACTACCACCCTTAGCCAGGGGGCTGGATGCCTACCACTACTACCACCCTTAGCCAGGGGGTGCCAGATGCCCACCACTACTACCACCCTTACCCAGGGGTGCCACATGCCCACCACCACTACCACCCTTACCCAGGGGGCTGTATGCTCTACCACTACTACCACCCTTAGCCATGGGGGTGCCAGATGCCTACCACTACTACCACCCTTAGCCAGGGGGCTGGATGCCTACCACTACTACCACCCTTACCCAGGGGGCTGGATGCCTACCACTACTACCACCCTTACCCAGGGGGCTGGATGCCTACCACTACTACCACCCTTAGCCAGGGGGCTGGATGCCTACTACTACTACCACCCTTAGCCAGGGGGCTGGATGCCTACCACTACTACCACCCTTAGCCAGGGGGCTGGATGCCCACCACTACTACCACCCTTACCCAGGGGGTGCCAGATGCCTACCACCCTTAGCCAGGGGGGCTGGATGCCTACCACTACTACCACTCTTAGCCATGGGGGTGCCAGATGCCTACCACTACTACCACCCTTACCCAGGGGGGGCTGGATGTCTACCACAACTACCACCCTTACCCAGGGGGGGCTGGATACCTACCACCACTACCACCCTTAGCCAGGGGGGCTGGATGCCTACCACTACTACCACCCTTAGCGATGGGGGTGCCAGATGCCTACCACTACTACCACCCTTACCAGGGGGGCTGGATACCTACCACAACTACCACCCTTAGCGATGGGGGTGCCAGATGCCTACCACTACTACCACCCTTACCCAGGGGGTGCCAGATGCCCACCACCACTACCACCCTTAGCCAGGGGGCTGGATGCCTACCACTACTACCACCCTTAGCCAGGGGGCTGGATGCCTACCACTACTACCACCCTTAGCCAGGGGGCTGGATGCCTACCACTACTACCACCCTTAGCCAGGGGGTGCCAGATGCCCACCACTACTACCACCCTTACCCAGGGGGCTGGATGCCTACCACTACTACCACCCTTAGCCAGGGGGCTGGATGCCTACCACTACTACCACCCTTAGCCAGGGGGTGCCAGATGCCCACCACTACTACCACCCTTACCCAGGGGTGCCACATGCCCACCACCACTACCACCCTTACCCAGGGGGGCTGTATGCCTACCACTACTACCACCCTTAGCCATGGGGGTGCCAGATGCCTACCACTACTACCACCCTTAGCCAGGGGGCTGGATGCCTACCACTACTACCACCCTTAGCCATGGGGGTGCCAGATGCCCACCACTACTACCACCCTTACCCAGGGGGCTGGATGCCTACCACTACTACCACCCTTACCCAGGGGGCTGGATGCCTACCACTACTACCACCCTTACCCAGGGGGCTGGATGCCTACCACAACTACCACCCTTACCCAGGGGGCTGGATGCCTACCACTACTACCACCCTTAGCATGGGGGTGCCAGATGCCTACCACTACTACCACCCTTAGCCAGGGGGGCTGGATGCCTACCAACACTACCACCCTTAGCCATGGGGGTGCCAGATGCCTACCACTACTACCACCCTTAGCCAGGGGGCTGGATGCCTACCACTACTACCACCCTTAGCCAGGGGGCTGGATGCCTACCACTACTACCACCCTTAGCCATGGGGGTGCCAGATGCCTACCACTACTACCACCCTTAGCCAGGGGGCTGGATGCCTACCACAACTACCACCCTTACCCAGGGGGCTGGATGCCTACCACCACTACCACCCTTAGCCAGGGGGCTGGATGCCTACCACTACTACCACCCTTATCCATGGGGGAGCCAGATGCCTACCACTACTACCACCCTTAGCCAGGGGGGTGCCAGATGCCCACCACTACTACCACCCTTACCCAGGGGGTGCCAGATGCCTACCACTACTACCACCTCTACCCATGGGGGGCTGGATGCCTGTCACTACTACCACCTCTACCCATGGGGGCTGGATGCCTACCACCAACACCACCCCCACTCATAGGATGGGCAATGCATGACACAACCAGCACACCACAACCTAGGGAATGCAAGAAAAAGACATCCACCAACACCATGACAAGCGTGTGTAGACTGTGTCAAATGCCTACAACACTGAACATGACTTTGAACATACAATGTGACCCCCTATCACATGTGCCACACATATATGTGTGTGGCCCCCACAATGCAAGCAGGCCATGACCATTGTGGCAATGGGGTCCAAAACCCCATCATCACAGTGACCAAAATGTAAGTGTGGGGGCCCATAGCTGAAGCACATTCAGAACATTGTGGCAATGGGGTCTAAACCCCATCATCACAGTGACCAAAATGTAAGTGTGGGGTCCATAGCTGAAGCACATTTTGAACATTGTGGCAATGGGGTCCAAACCCCCATCATCACAGTGACCAAAATGTAAGTGTGGGGTCCATAGCTGAAGCACATTTTGAACATTGTGGCAATGGGGTCCAAACCCCCATCATCACAGTGACCAAAAGGTAAGTGTGGGGGCCCATAGCTGAAGCACATTCAGAACATTGTGGCAATGGGGTCTAAACCACCATCATCACAGTGACCAAAATGTAAGTGTGTGGTCCATAGCTGAAGCACATTTTGAACATTGTGGCAATGGGGTCCAAACCCCCATCATCACAGTGACCAAAAGGTAAGTGTGGGGGCCCATAGCTGAAGCACATTCAGAGCATTGTGGCAATGGGGTCTAAACCCCCATCATCACAGTGACCAAAAGGTAAGTGTGGGGTCCATAGCTGAATCACATTTTGAACATTGTGGCAATGGGTCCAAACCCCCATCATCACTGTGACCAAAATGCAAGTGTTGACAAAGAAAAAGCTGCAACTGCCAAACTGCATGGATGATTCCTGGTCACAGAACATAAAACACATCAGTGGCAAAGTAGTGCATGTGTCCCATTGCAACATAGATTGGGGGAGGCAAATACTGCAGTGCAAATAAGACATACCTTTGGCCATGTGCAGACAAACAACACCCATGGGGGCTGACACTGTCAACATTCATCAATGACTCAATGACAGAAGTGACCATCAGAATGCAGACCCACATATTTGCACCAATGGGCACACAAATGCAGATACCCTGTGGAGACTGTAGATGTGAGGTGAACAGATACCATACCATGGCAGCAATGGGACACACAAACCATGATCATTGTGCTGACCGATGACCTAGGAGTCCCAGGGACAGCAGGGGAAACCCACCAAACAACATACAGCCAATGGCACACCTAAGATATGCCAATGCAGTGGTGCAGATGCACAAACACAAACAGGCAGACCCACACTGCACATCAAACACAACAGGTGAGGGGGGTGCCAGTGTCCCCAGGCAACCACACAACACATGAGGAGGCCTGAATACCAATTACACAGATGTGCATACAGTGCCACACAAAGGTAAATCATGGATCCAAATCCCCTATGTGGGCAATCAGGCATTGTCAGATGAGAGGGAGCACAAATCACACATGTCACACAAGCATGTAGGAACAGCAACTGACACAGCAAGACACAGACACACCACAGCACTACCCCCGAGGGCCCCCACAATGTGGTGACCCTGGGCTGCATTACAATCCCACTGTGATGACAAAGCTAAATGTCGTTCACACTGTGAACCACAGTCATGTGTCCTGAGCAACAAACTACCATCACACCTACACAAGCACAAATCAATCAGCACGGCCAGTAAGCCAAGGCCAACATGGAGGCAGGGGTCTAGCCGGGCAACAACTCTCATCTGCACACACTCAACACCACACACCTCGACCTCCAACAATGTGCAGCAGTGAAGCACACATGCACTGGTGACATTGCACATGCACCCATGACAATCCCAGGGTGGTGGGTGGGAACCAAGGTGCAGAAACACATCACACATGGCCACTCAACAAGACTCCTGAATGTCTGACACACTGCACACTACGCTGTACATGGACATGATGGCAATACCACACCAACCAATGGGATCCCAGCCACAGTCACACACCAATGAAGAAGCCAAGGTCACCCACAAAGAACACACATAGACAACTACCAACATTGCAGCCCGGACCCTGAGGAGTGCCAGCAGTCACACACACAACGTGTCACAATCACTGAAAGATAACTCAAACTGGAAATCACATGACAGGTGTAAACAACAAGTGCCAAGGGGAATCCTGACTGTGACCCATCTGCGTCTGCACACAAACTCAGCCCTGACAGCAAACACACCTATGGGTGACACCCTGATGACCAGTAATGTGCCATGCACCCACATCACAGAGAACCCAGGGAGAAGACTTTGGGGAACATAGGTCAACTCAGCAAGCATCACAAACAGGTACAACACTAGGGATCCCAGCATGCACAGCAAAACGGAAGTGAACACACAGACATGCTCATACAACACACACCTTGGGCGCAGGCAATGTCACAGGAGTACACACTGCCATGAGGGGACTCCACTCCTGTGTGAGGAAAGCTGTGCCATATGTTGCCTCAGTAGGGCCCCATCATGTCAGCTGAGCACTTGGTCACACAATCAACAATTAGCACCAAATGAAGGCTCCCGTCACATCAGCCTGGCCATGGGAGTGCCAACGAAATCATCAGCACAGATCCAACACACTTGTATAGCAATGTTGCACTGACAACACAGATGAGTCCTTCCCCATTGATGCCCAAACCTGCATGTCCAGTGGAGATGGCCACACGGTCAGGGAAGTAGACGAATTGAACAATGGCAGGCACAACAGATGTGCAGGGGTGGAAGCCACAGATGTGAAATTGCTAATGTAAGTAGGAAATCCCATTGCCAAATATTGAACACATGACACCCTCAGATGCTGCTAAGGATGACATGGATACACCACAGGATAGGACACTTTCCCCCTGGACCACATGTGTTCCTGCACAGTAACACTTCATTATCATGAGACCAAATATCACCATCACTGCAGCAAGGGCATGGTTAGCATCATCAACAACATGTACATCAGAAGCAAAAGCACTAGAGAACAGAAAGTTGCTTTATTCAGCATATGTGTGTCCAAAAACTCAGAGAACAGTAATGCTCCAACAAAGGCCAATTGCCAGTCCATCAAGTAAGTCAATACAGGGTGACAGTGGCAGATGTCACCCTACGCATGCCTGCACTGCACAAAACCAGGGACAATCCACTAGGAGGGGCAACCGGGGGGCAGGCCAGGCACCGCAGGGACAGGATCAGGGCTCACCAGGAGGAGGCAGGGAAGGGGTGGTGGGTGCTGGAGAGCCACTGACAACTGCAGTGGAGGTGTCTGACATGGTGTGTGCCGGCACAACTGGGGGCATGGCTCAGATGGTGTGTGTGCCGGCACGACTGCAGTGGACCATGCAGATGGAGTGGACAGGTCCGCCACTGCAGTGCCCAAGTCAGACAGGGTGGTAGTGGACTCCACTGCAGTGCCTACCTCCAGGGGAGGAGAATGGGGAACAGGCAAGGTGGGCTGGACAGAGGGGGAGGACACCCTCACCACATCAGTGGCACAGACAAGCGCAGCGGGGGTGTGGTGCCGGGAGAGCAAGTGGCAGGGGGAGAAGGCCGGATCCTCTTGGGGATGGTATATCTGTGGGTGGGGGAACCTGGGGCAGGGTGTGGTGGGGCACCTGTGGAGTGGGGGCCTGAGGGATGGAGGAAGGAGACCTGGTGCCTGAGCTGCAGGGCGGCGGCGGGGTCTTGCTCTTACGACTCCGGGGGACTTGCGGGTGGGGGCCTCAGTCTGTCTGCGCCTGGGGAGGGTGTCCGGGGGCGAGGGGCACTCTGCTCCGTGTGGGTGGGCTTCCTCTTCCCCCTGGATGCTGGAGCAGCTGGATCGTAGGGGATGAGGCCGAGGTCACAGAGGAAGAGCCGCTGTGACTTTGGGGTTGCAGGTGAGGCAAGGGAGGGTGCTTTGGAGGGAGAGGCAACTGAGGACTGCGCAGTGCTTGTGGATGCGTGTGTGTGTTCCAGGGCCCCATCCCCTGTGAGTCTGGTTTCAGTCCCCTGACTGTGCGTGCATGTGCGTTTTGTTTGTGGCGTGTGTGTCTGTGTGCTGGACGTGTGTGTGCTGGTGTGTGCCTGTGCCGGTGTGTGTGTGCTTGGGACGGGTAAGGTGCTGGGGAGTGTTGATGGAGCAGAGGCAGGAGGGGTGAGGGACTGTCTGAGGAGGGACACTGCTGCCGTCAGGGAGGAGTCCATGGACCTATTGCCCCTCTGTAGGTCAGACATGCCCGATGAGATGCCCTCCATGAACGACACCAGCTGAGTCAACAGAGCGGTGTGCGCATGGAGGACACTCAGCATGGCTGTCTGCCCTACATGGAGCTGGCGAAGGAGGTACACAGACTCCTCACTCAGGGCAGGAGGGGACACAGGGGCAGGGAGTGCGGTGCCTGGCCCGAAGGAGACACGCTCCCGAACATGGGAGCCTCCACGGACCTGGGGAATGGGAGCCGATGGGAGGGCGGTGGTGGTGCTGGTGGTGGCGGGGACAGCAACACTAGCTGGGGTGTGGTGGCTGGTGGCTGCTGACACCCGCCTCCATAAGGGAGTCATCCTCCGAGCCGCTGTGGTCCTCAGCTGAGGTAGATGCTGCTGAGGACTCCTCGGTGTGGCTCCCCTCGCCCTCCGTGCCACTGGGTCCCTCCGACCACTCCTCGGCTGCTGACCCAGTCTGGCTCTCCGGCTCCTCCTGGTCCGTGGAGCTGTCCCCTTCCGTGGCCGTGGATGTATCTGCAATCAATGGGGAAACAGACAGACATCAGTCACCTGCACCAAACGCACACACCACTGTGAGCACAGCACATTACAGAGCAAGCCCTGGCATCATTAGTTGAACATTGCTAAAAGTGCCCTAACTGAACAGGAGAAGCCAATTGTCAGTCTGATGCCAACCATGGCACTCACATCCCACATGGCCTTGCACCCATCTGTCTGGTGTCTGTTGGATAGCAACACCCCAGTGTGGACACATGCACCACCTACACAGTAGTTGGACAGTGCAGAGGACACGGTGTAGCATGTGGACATGCACACATCACAACTCTTGCCACTGAGTCAGTACAGGTTTCCGGATGAAAGGGATGCCCAGAGTCAAATAGGAAATGCATGTGATGCATACCAGCGACAGACACCATGATGCACCCATGTCCTGATAGCCATCGCCACAATGGTGTGCATGTAGCACATGTCACTCCCCTGCAGGATCACCAATAAGTAGACACATGCCATGGCGGAGGCATGACTGCTAAGTCATACATCACTGTCTCAGTGATGTATGACTTGGCAGCCAGACAACAACACTCTGCACTGTGTCACAATAGTAGGTCATGGGGAATGCAAGTCCTGGAGCTGCACAAGTGCACATGTACATCCCCCACACAACACATCATCTTAACCCTCATCTGTCCAGGTCATACCGATTGGACATATGGGAGACCTGTGACACTACCCTCTGAACCTGAGCCCCTCACAATCTGCTGTGAATGGGAAACAGCTGCCTGAACTTCACATTCGCATACCCCAGTCTGCACGGGCAGCTGATCAAACACCTATGTGACACACAAGTATCGTCTCCTATGGTCACATCTCCAGTGGCATGCTGAGCCCCTACCGAGAAACACCCCAGCAGTCCTGGCAACAAATCCACAGCACACTGACACAGAGGCAGACACCTGAGGAGTCAAATCACTGCGCACAACGTGTCAGCTGATACACGGGAGTGGGAGTACAGGTGTATTGGATGGGCTGGAGTAGGCATGACTGTCCTGCCCCACATGAATGAGGGATGAGCCCTGGACAGTGGATAGCTGGCTATGTATGTGTGACACACGTAATCTGCACACTCCTGGGGCCCAAACATTGTTCCCACCCGCTGCATGGGTGTGTGCCAGATACCCCAGGCACATGTGGTGGCTCAGCTCAGCAAGTGGACCGCATATCAAAGCAACACGCAGATTACATGTCCGAACACAGGCATTGTGAGAACAATGGACCCACCCATGATGCCCACAACAGAGTTAGGGAAACAGATGCTGTCCCCCACCTTGAGTGAAGCAAACTGCAAGGACACAGTCCCAAGTGACACAATTCCCTGAATGTAAGGGCCACACCTGGGTATCAGATGAGGAGTGGGCAGTGCACAATAGAGGGACATGGCTCCTGGACAACATGACTGCTGTACTGTGGCAGTTTAACCAGGCCAGAGGAGGGCACATAGCATGTAATACAGAGTTCACAGTGCAGTCTTTGACTCACCCCTCCTTGCTGCTGTCTGGCCTTCAGCTGCCCATCCAGGTCTGGAAACACCACCGCCAGGATCTGGAGCATGTGGGGGTCAGGGTCCGTGTTCCGCCCCTCCTGCGAGGAGGCGACAGCTTCAGCTGGACCCGTGCAATCCTCCGGGTCCAGCCCCGAAGGTCCTGCCACCTCTTCTGGCAGTTGCGGATCCGGCGCTTGTAGACCCCCACGGACCGGACAGCCCGGACGATGTCCTTCCAGATCTCCTGCTTCCGATGGGCATTAACCTGTGAGGATGACAAAGTGAAAAGGCCATTACTACACATGCAACATATCCGTGCATGACACAGTTGTATATACATGTCTCAATCACAGGGGCACATGATGTACACAGGCAGTGCAACAATGGCTATGAACAGTTTGCCAGAAGTCACTACATGGTATCATTGCATGGGAAGTAAAACCTTGTTCAAATGCACTGTCACTGCACCATACCTGTCCAGTGCATGTCACTACACACTATGGGGGGTGACAACTACTCAGTGAGCCTGCTATCCAGTGGCGTGCAGACTTTCAGCCTTGCTAGTCAGACAAAATGCACATTCAGAAAGGCAGTGCACAGAACACTCACCTGCTCCCCTGGTGTCCCATACAGCTTGCTGTACTGTGGAAGTAGGCTGTCCAGCAGGGCCTGGTTCTCCTCAAGGCTGAAGGCTGGGGCTCTCTCCACAGTACGTGCCATTGCAGGGTCCAGAGGGGGCAGAGACAGCAGCAGTGCAGTGGCAGATGTCGTCCTGGAGCATGTAGTGCAGGCAAGTGAGCTCTCAGGGGAACAGCCAGCAATATATATGTGCTGCAGAGGCAGATACTGTCCCATGTGTCCAAAGTGATAGGTCCAAGTCGTTTGCATCTTCTGAATCTGGCCAATCCATGGAATAGCAGCACCAATACACGCCCACAGCATCCTTCAAATCTTCAACTTCATGACATACATGATTTTGCAACATTGTTGTGGGTGACCAACTGAATTTCCAGCAACTGACTCGTTCGAATTTCGAAAACGCGTCCGTTGCCAGGCTAGGCCATTGACAATGGGTGCGCACCGATCGGTCCATTGCGGTTCAACGCGTACAGAGGTACAACGCGCACTCACAAGACATTGAATGCAATGGGCCGGCCGGGTGCACCGATCGGTCCATTGCGGTTCAACGCGTACAGGGGTACAACGCGTACCCGCACACATTGAATGCAATGGGCCGGCCGGGTGCACCGATCGGTCCATTGCGGTTCAACGCGTACAGGGGTACAACGCGTACCCGCACACATTGAATGCAATGGGCCGGCTGGGTGCACCGATCGGTCCATTGCGGTTCAACGCGTACAGGGGTACAACGCGCACTCGCACACATTGAATGCAATGGGCCGGCCGGGTGCACCGATCGGTCCATTGCGGTTCAACGCGTACAGGGGTACAACGCGTACCCGCACACATTGAATGCAATGGGCTGGCCGGGTGCACCGATCGGTCCATTGCGGTTCAACGCGTACAGGGGTACAACGCGTACCCGCACACATTGAATGCAATGGGCCGGCCGGGTGCACCGATCGGTCCATTGCGGTTCAACGCGCACAGGGGTACAACGCGTGCACCGCACACATTGAATGCAATGGGCCGGCCGGGTGCACCGATCGGTCCACTGCGGTTCAACGCGTACAGGGGTACAACGCGTACCCGCACACATTGAATGCAATGGGCCGGCCGGGTGCACCGATCGGTCCATTGCTGTTCAACGCATCCCTGTACAAGTGACTGGCATATGTCACCATGCCTGTCTCAGATGAACATATGCCAGCCACAAATAGCTCCCAGGGAGTGAGGGGCACACCTACAACACCACAGCCTGTCCAAACTGTATCATAAGGCATGTAAGGCTGCATTTCCTATTGTGTGTATGTTGGTGTACATGTTGTCCTGTGGGTGTCACCTGGGGCAGCCACCCCCAGGCTGTGCACGTGTTCATGGGGACAGGATCCTGGGTGTTACGTGTACATGACCACTGTGATGTGCAACTGTTCATATCTGAGCATGTGCCATGGTCACATTTCACGGTGGTGTATGTGTATGTCATGTCACATACCCCGTGAGTCCCATGTGGGATGGTATGTTTGAGCCAGGGTGACCCAGTGACACAATAGTGATGGTCCTCCACAGTCTGTGTGCATGTAGTGTTTACAATGTCTCTGATTTCATGTGCACAATGGGAGACAGTCTCCACATCCACGTTGTTTGTGCATGGACTTTGATGTTGTGCGTGTGTGTGTCACAGACGTCCATGTCTGTCCTGCAGAGGCAAGTGGAACCACTACCTGTGGGGGTCATGGTTGTTTTGCTGTGGTGTATACATGATACTCCATGTAATGCCAGTGTCCATGTGGCAATACAGGGTCCCTGGGAATGTACCTGTCGTTGAGCTGTGATGCCTGGGGCACATCTGTCCTCACATGTCACTGTGGGGGTGATTGTAACATGGCAGCAGGAGATGGGAACTGTGACACGGCCTCATGATATCCAATGGGCCAACCTGGGACTAATTGATGCCACTTGTTGAACCGTGATGACAGATGTTGGCCATGTATGTACCATACATGTCCTTACGGAACTGCACACTTCATGTAGTTGTGCCTCATAATGATGTATGATGTGATATTGAGTGTGTTCAATGCCGCATATGTGGGGTGACTGTCAATCTTGCTTTCTTCTCCTCTGCACTGCAGGGCTCCTGCTGTCCATAGACCATTCCCAGACCTGGCAACGATGGTGGAACGGGACAGCATCCGACGGTACCGCTTCACCAGGCAGCTGATTGAGGATTTGGCAGTGCAGTTGGCCCCACATTTGCAGCCTGGCCGGCCGTATCCTACAGCGCTGACCCCCAAGGTGAAGGTGATGGCAGCCCTACACTTCTTTGCCACCGGTACCTTTCAACATACTGTGGCGACTGCTGGTGGGATGTCACAGACCATGTTCAGCCGTGTGCTCCGCGATGTTTTGGAGGCAATGTTGCTATACCTGAACCGGTACATCTATTTCCCTAGACTGCAACGACTCACTGACGTGAAGAGTGACTTCTATGCCCTGGGGAGGATGCTGCATGTCATTGGCTCCATTGATGGGACACATGTGGCTTTGGTACCACCACAGGCACATGAACAGGCCTACCGTAACCGCAAACACTACCACTCGGTCAATGCACTGGTTTTGTGTCTTGCAGATATGACCATCTCACACGTGTGTGCCCGTTTCCCTGGTTCAGCACACGATGCCTTTGTGATGAGGAGTAGTCGCATCCCCAGGATGATGGCACAGATGCAGAACCAGCGTGCCTGGCTTGTCGGTGTGTACTGACTTTGTGCCATTGTGTGTGATCTGATCTGTAGTATTCCGCCCACTTTTCCAAGTCAGCTAATGTGCACTTGTCTGTCCGTAGGTGACTCGGGATACCCCAACATGCCGTGGTTGCTGACACCCCTCAGGAACCCTGTGACACCAGCCCAGATGCGCTACAATGAGGCACATGGTCGGACCAGGAGAGTGATTGAGCGGACATTTGGTCTCCTGAAGAGCCACTTCCGCTGCCTCGACAAGACAGGAGGGTCCCTCCCATATGCCCCAGCGAAGGTGTGCAAGATTATCATCGTCTGCTGCATGCTCCACAACCTGGCAGTGCGGAAGGAGTTGCCTCTCATCCAGGATGACAATGACCAACATCCGCCATCTGTGGAGGATCCTGGCCTGGACCACGATGCCAGTGATGATGATGGTGATGTCCGCACACAGCTCATCACCAACTTCTTTAGCTGAATGTGAGTATCCTGAGGTGTCATGTCAATGATGTGAGTTGGCATGATATGTGTAGGTGGTGCTCTGGTGCTGTTAGAGTGTGTCCATGGGCTACTTGACTGGATGTGTGTAGCGATGTGTGCTTACAGGTAGTCTGTACTCCCCAACAGTGTTGACCAGGGGTGGGCGGAATTTGCGAAGTTGCCTTCCGCGAAATTCCGCAAAACGGCAAGAAATCTCCGCGAGCACGCGAAATTTCGCGTGCTCGCGGAGATTTTGCTGCTATCGCCTGTAAAGTGGCGCTTCTGTGTTTGCGTGAGAATAAAACCAACCTGATCACCGTGTCTTGCTTTATTTATTTACGCACGTCTACCTGCCCGCCCCCCCTGCCTGCCGCACCGCTGCCACCATCTACGTGACGACACCACTTCGGGGCCCCTGCCGCCCGTGACCCGTGTGACCTGATTGACCAGAGGGGGAAGAGCACCACTCCAGCCTTCAATCGCCGGTTTTGCCCCCCCATCGCAAAAATGCAAGGCACGTCCGTCGCCCCCATCCGAGCTCCAGAAGACCAGGAAGCTCCACAGTGAAAGTTGGGATAACAGACCTCACCAACGCTGCTTGATTTTTCCTTTTTTCTGCCTGGCACACGAAGGGTGCCGCCAGCGAGACAACCATCCATGTCCTCTACAGGGAAGGAGGCTTCCATTTCACTGAGCGAGAGCATAGGAGGCAAAACGAAGCCCACAATCCACGCTCAAATACAACGAGCGAAAGGCATTATTTATCACCAGCCACAAGGTCCTTCCTGCTCGCGCCCGCACCCGAGATTCTCGTGGGCAGAGCAGCAACGTGGCACACAACAAGAATCCTGCATCTCGCATCGGAGAGCACGCTCGCATCTCCACTACCCGGCGGCCACCACAAGTACTGCAGCAGGCGAGAAAAGAAAGGATTTAACACCCACAAAGCAGCATTAAACAAATAAGGTGAGTCTGCGCCTCCCTCCTTCACAGCGCGGACGTCCTCTCCTTCCCCACACCCCTGGGTCTCCTCACACCCAGAGCACTCGGAGCACTCGGGGAGCTGGGGCAGTACCGGTTTGCAGGCAGGCACAGCATTCGTTAACAATAACTTCCCCAGCCCCTTTGAGCACACCAGCACAAGCGGTTTTCACGAGTGATTTCACCATCCTTAGCCGGTCACCCACTCTCTCCCTCCCTCCCTCCAGCTGAGAAGTGGACACTCGGGCTCCTGCAAGTGCTTCCTGGTGAGGTTTAAAATACCTCATGCCCCCGAATTCCGTTCCGCCGCGGATCGCGGAAGTTTTGACATTTTCGCGTCCGCGCGGAACGCGGAAATGCCGAATTTCGTAAGTTCCGCGCGCGGAACGGAATTTGCCGCCCACCCCTAGTGTTGACATGCTAACTTGGTTCTGGGTGGGTATCTTGTAACATGTATTGTGCATGAGTTTTGCTGTTCTGTCCTGTTCTCCATTGCTTTTGACTGTGTGTCATTTCTGTCCTTCACAGGGTACTTTCAGATTCGTTTGGTCAACTGTGTCCACCGACGACGTCATTGTACTTCCAGGGTGGTAGCTGTTGTGTCCCTACAGGTGATGTGCGCCACACCCATGGACTTCCTTCCTTCTACAGTTGTTGACTGTGTGCCCGCTGCCAGGTGGGATTACCTTGCATCTGTAGTGGTTACGACATGTTGCAACTGTGTAATAAACCTGTGCTTCACTTTGTGATGTGCGTTGTCTGTGGTCACACATTTGACTGCCATTTGCTTACTGCACCTGTGGGCTACTTGACTACAACTGTGAATAGGTGTGGTGTCTGTGCATTGCACCGTCTTTCCTGGCAACATCAGTGTAGGCAATGAGTCAGATGGCCTAGGTGTGTATGTGTTGTGTAGCCCTGGTGGTGTGTCTCCCTCATATGTGTCACGTTGCCATTACTCACATGCCTGTGTTGTACTTGCTGTTGCAGTTCGCATACACAGTGTAATTTTGCAGTTCATCATCCCCATGACAGCACCCACGTTGGAATCACAACAGAGGCAAGTATGGTGTATTAGTGTGTTTATTGTGATACATTTGTGTGAATAGTGCACAGGATGGTTAGTGCTGTACATTTATATTGCAATCAGAAGTTCCTAGATGAATTGAAGGTCATGGTAGACAAAATCCCCAGTATCGGGGCCACAGTTGTCTGAGACATTGGTCCAACTTGTACTCCCCATGTCATGTGTGGGAGTTGTGTTGCCGTCAACAGGGTGAACAGTTTGCGCACAAAGGTGATCATCCAGAACAGGTTCAGGCTTCCTGGGGGTTGCACATGGCCATCGGCCTCTCACTTGCCCCTCCTCGGACGACCCCTCTTCTTTGGGGGTGGCCCCTCAAGTACAGGCTGCTGCGGTGCAGGGGACTCTCCGCCAGAGTCATCCTCTCTCCCTGTGGCAGTTGCAGTTGTTTCAGCACCAGATTTTGTTGGCACACAGGGAGGTGTAGACTGGTTGCTGGTCATCTGGCGGAGGCATTGTAATATGTCCCTATGCACCGCCGTCATCTCTTGCAGTGTGTCCCACTTTGACTCCACGCGGGACATGTGTGAGTCCAAGCGGGCATGATGGGCAGCCTGCTGCTCTTTGATGTCCCTGAGGAGCCCCACTACCTGGCTGAGATCTCCGGTGCTGGACTGGTACGCATCGGCTATGCGTGCCAGTTGTGGGTCATCATGCACACCAGACACCTCTGCAAGCAGCAACCTCTGTCTCCCACCCCTCCCACCACCCCTGCCGACATGTGCAGTGCGTGCAGTGGCACGCACAGATGACCCTGGTCCCCCTTGGGGTTGGTGGTGGTGGTGGTGTCCATGGCCCCACGTTGGTCCAGGGTCCCTGTGCTGGTGGTGCTCCTTGTTCTGTCCATGTCGGCAGGGATGGTATTTGTGGTGACAGTCATTGGAGGGGTGGGTGCAGGGGGTGCAGCTGGTGGTCCTGCTGGTGCTGCATGATGACTTGCACCGGAGGTGCCAGGCTGGTCTTCTTCATCCGAGGAGGGCAGAGGCTGTTCGACACCAGTGAGCTCCGTATCCTCTTGAGCCTGGGACTGGGACTCCTCAGCGTCTGCTGCTGTGTCCCCATCATCACCTGTTTTTGGGAGACACACACAATGTATGTTATGTTTCTGCAGGCATCAATGGTTGACACACCTGACAGTTGTGACTGTGCCTCTGGGTGCGGGCCTGTACATTGCATTGTCCTAAGTTGTCACAGTCAGGGGTTGATATTGGTGTAGCACATTGTCCTGCATTATTTGGGCATTTCTATGTATTTGTTGGGGTGTGAACATGGTCTGCATTGGTTGTATTTGGTTGACAGCCGGCCCTCCTTCCCACCCAGCCAGTCAGTTATCCCACGATGGACTGTGCTTGCATTGCAGGGAGTGAAAGTTGTCTTTCAAGATGTCAGTCAGTGGTGTCCTGCTGTTGGTTGTTGCACAGTTGCCAGCGGGGCCTTGTGCTCTCCACAGCAGTTGCCAGTGTCAGCCATCTTGTCAGTTGTTTTCCACTACCTGTGATGTGAGCATGCTTCAGGGTGGTGTTGATGGGACAGTTGTGGGGGTGAGCTATGTCTGTGACTATGACTCCCATCATGCTATTGCCTCCACCCCACTTTCCAGCATTCCCATACTTACTTGCTTTTGTGGGGAGTTCAGTGTGTGTGGGTGTGAGAGCAATGGCAAGATGGCTGACAGTGGTGTCCTGCTGTTGGTTGGTGTGCAGTTCCCAGCATGCCCTTGTGCTCCCCACAACACAGCACCAGTGTCAGACATCTTTGATGGGCCTTTCCACTCTCTGTGGGATGTGCATGCGTGAGTGTGAGCTTGCTGGGCCATGTGGGTGGGGGATGTTGAGCTGTGACTACGACTCCCATCATGCTATTGCCTCCACCCCCCTTCCCAGCATGCCCATGCTTCCTTCCCTTTGACTCTGCTTCCCTGTGGGGTTGTGTGCCTGTGCTGGCAAGATGGCTGACAGTGTAATCCTGGGGTTAGTTCTGCTACAGGTCCCATGTGTGTCTTTGTGCTTCACTCTGCATGACCCAGTGTTGTGGTTCTTTGTTGAAATAGATTATTGGTGTGTGAGGCAATGCATTCTCCCAGGTGAGTTGTGTGGAGTTTGTGTTAAGGGGGGAGGTGTGAAAAGCTGCTGGTGACTGTGGTCAGTGCTGTGAGTCCTCCTTCCCACCCAGCCAGATATCCCACCATGGACTGTGCTTGCATTGCAGGGAGTGAAAGTTGTCTTTCAAGATGTCAGTCAGTGGTGTCCTGCTGTTGGTTGTTGCGCAGTTGCCAACGGGGCCTTGTGCTCCCCACAACAGTGGCCAGTGTCAGCCATCTTGTGAGTCCTTTTCCACTCCCTGTGATGTGAGCATGGTTGTGAGTGGTGTTGATGGGCCAGTTGTGAGGCTGAGCAATATCTGTGCCTACTACTCCCATCATGCTATTGCCTCCACCCCCTTTCCCAGCATGCCCATCCTTCCTTCCTTTTGACTCTGCTTCCCTGTGGGGTGGGCTGCCTGTGCTGACAGGATGGCTGGGAGTGTTGTCCTGGCAGTTGTTTGGCTAAAAGTCCCAAGAGTGTCCCTGTGCTTCACACAACATAACCCAGGGTGGTGGTTCTTTGTGGGATCTTGAGTTAGGATGTGAGGCATTGCATTCTCCCAGGTGGGTTATGTGGAGTTTGTGTTGAGGGTGTGTGTGAGGGGAGGTGCTTCTGACTATGGTCAGTGCTGCAAGTCCTCCTTCCCACCCAGCCAGATATCCCACCATGGAACGTGCTTGCATTGCAGGGAGTGGAAGTTGTCTTTCAGGATGTCAGTCAGTGGTGTCCTGCTGTTGGTTGTTGCACAGTTGCCAGCAGGGCCTTGTGCTCCCCACAGCAGTAGCCAGTGTCAGCCATCTTGTGAGTCCTTTTCCACTCCCTGTGATGTGAGCATGGTTGTGAGTGGTGTTGATGGGCCAATTGTGAGGCTGAGCAATATCTGTGCCTACAACTCCCATCATGCTATTGCCTCCACCCCCTTCCCAGCATGCCCATCCTTCCTTCCTTTTGACTCTGCTTCCCTGTGGGGTGGGGTGCCTGTGCTGACAGGATGGCTGGGAGTGTTGTCCTGGCAGTTGTTTGGCTAAAAGTCCCAAGAGTCTCCCTGTGCTTCGCACAGCATAACCCAGGGTGGTGGTTCTTTGTGGGATCTTGAGTTAGGATGTGAGGCATTGCATTCTCCCAGGTGGGTTATGTGGAGTTTGTGTTGAGGGGGTGTGTGAGGGGAGGTGCTTGTGACTATGGTCAGTGCTGCAAGTCCTCCTTCCCACCCAGCCAGATATCCCACCATGGAACGTGCTTCCATTGCAGGGAGTGCAAGTTGTCTCTCAGGATGTCAGTCAGTGGTGTCCTGCTGTTGGTTGTTGCACAGTTGCCAGCAGGGCCTTGTGCTCCCCACAGCAGTACCCAGTGTCAGCCATCTTGTGAGTCCTTTTCCACTCCCTGTGATGTGCGCATGGTTCATGGTGGTGTTGATGGTCTTCACTGTGTGTTGGTGTTGTAGTGGTGGCTACATGTCTGGATGTGTTTGTTAGTTATATTTGTGCCACTGCCTAGCTGTAGTTGTAGTTGTGTTTGTACATGTGATGACACGGTTATATGTAACTTTGAGATGGCATGTGTTGTGTTTATCTGACTGACATACACATTTTGGGATGATTCTGTTCTGGTTGCTGTGTAATTGCTAAGAGTGCATGGTTTGACTCTCCCCTTGACAGTGATGTGTGTGTGTATTGTGGCAGAATATTGTGTACATTTGTTGTGTACTCACCAGGCTCTGGGATGTTTTCTAGTCCATAGACGCTCACTGGCGGTAGGATGGCCCGCACCTTCTCCTCCCAGGGCCTGAGGTATACTGGCTTGGCAGGAGGGCCACTGCCGGTGTGTTTGCTCAGGAGGTAGTCCTTCTTCAGCAGCTCCCGTACCCTCCTGCGCACGTCATACCACCTGTTCTGGATGTCAGTCTTTGTGCGCAGACATGGTGATTGTGCGTTCACCCTGTTGATGATCCTCTCCCACATCTTTGTTTTCTGGGAGATGGGTGTCTGTTGGACCAGTGCGCCAAACAGCTGTGGCTCTACCCTGAGGATCTCGCTCTACCATGACTTCCAATTCACTATCTAGGAACTTGTGATTCTTCTTTGGGGGCATGGTGATGGGTGGTGATGGTGAGTGATGTGTGTGTTGGTGTGCAGGTGAAGGTGTGTGAGTGTGTGTTTTGCTGGGTGTATGTGAGGTAGCTATTTGTTGGTGTGCTGATGGTGTGAGGCTTGTGTGAGGGATGAGCTGTGGGTGTGTGGTTGCTGTCTGTTGTGTGCTGGCAGGTGAATAGGATTTGCAAAGGATCATGGTTGGGATTTGTGTCCTTTATATGGGTGGAGTTGTGGGTGTGTCTTTGTTCTCTGTCCCCACCCCCAGTATTTATTGGCTTTGTAATTGCTTGTTTGGCCTTTTTTTGTGTATTTTCCCTCAGTACTTTCTGTGCATGTTGGAAACGTTCTTGTGACCGAGTCGGACCCTGCAGTTGTCTCGTACGGTCTTCTCCGTTTCGCTCACGCTGTGTTTGTGCTATTTTCTATGTTGCGTACGCGTCGGTCGCGGTGTTTTGTGTTACTTCGGCTCGCAGTTTTGTATGCGTGTCGGTCGTACGGCTTGTCCTCCGTACGACTCGGTCGTGGTTTTCGCGCCTTGCATCGTACTTTGCGGTTTGGAGTTCGCGGGCACGCTTCGGTCAGATTTGTTCCGGGTGCGTGTCGGTCGGTTCGATTCGCGTGTTTTTCCGGCCGGATTGCTGTTTTCCGTGCGGCTCGGTCGTTCGGCTTGGGTTCCATACGTGTCGGTCGGATTTTGCACGCTTTGCATCGTACTTGGCGGGTCGGGCGCCACAGGTACGTGTCGGTCGGAATTAATTCCGGCTCCGAGTCGGTCGGTGCTTTTTCCGGCCCGAATCGGAATCGACCCCTAAGTCAGAGGGTAAAATCTTTATGCAGAACAATCCAAGTTACTGTGCTCCATTATGGTCAGCCTTAAATTCTGCCTAGGTCTCTGGTCTACAGCAATCATAGACTATCATTGCTGCTTTTTGTTGTTTTGTACTATTATCCTTTAAATCTTTTAAACCTCATATCTCCAGTTCCCCTTATTGGAATTTTGTCATTTTGGTGTCATTTTATATTTGAAACTTTTCTCGATGTTCTAATTTGGTTTAGGATTTTTATTGCTTTGTCTTTTGGCTTTATTATTTAATTACTGTTTTGGTACTGCACAGATACTTTTCACATTGCCTACCCTATCTACTCTGTGCCTTGGCTACCAGGGGGTTGAGCTCAGGTTAATTTAGTGACGTTGAGGGTTCACTCTGAGTAGGGCTGTGATTATTCCTTGAGGTAGGTAGTCACCCACCCCATATAGTAATCCAATTTCTTACATAAACTGACTAGTTTCTGTGTAGAGAGGGAGTTAGTTTACACTATGGGGGCAGTGCGAGAGTGAGTGTGTGCATTTTGAAGACCATTAAAAGGGGTCGCACGTGGGGTTCACTGACACATCGATGTAAAAAATTTTGATGTAAAAAAAATCGAGTAAAAAATATAGACAACTAAAACATTGACTCCTATACTTAAACAGGTAAGTACAAAAATATCGACTAAAAATATAGATGTAAAAAATATAGGTGTATAAAATATCGACTTTTATATAAATATAAAATAAAATAATATATATTAAATTTATTAAATATAATTTTGACAAAATAAAATAAATTTAACATACATTTTAATAAAATATAACAAATAAACTTAATTAAAAAATAAACACACAAACATAATAATTTATACATCTATATTTACTTTAAAACAATTGACAAACTATTATTTTTAATTTATGTTAAAAGTTTCAAATAATATACAAAATAACAGTATATATTAATGATTTAAAATATAAAAAAACTAAAATATATAATAATTTAAAACAAACTATTAAAAAATATTTAAACTTAAATTTCACAATACAATCAGTGCAACAGTAGAGAAAGTGTTGGATAGCAAAAGGGTAAAACTAACTATTCCCACTTCACTGAGTGCAAAAGTAGGGTAAGTGTTGGATAGCGGAGGGGAAAAAATTACTATTCGCACTCCAAAGAGTGCAACAGTAGGGAAAGTGTTGGATAGCCGAGAGGTAAAAATTACTATTCCCACTCCAAAGAGTGCAACAGTATAGAAAGTGTTGGATAGCGGAGGGGTAAAATTTATTATTCCAACTCCAGTGAGTGCAACAATAGGGAACGTGTTGGATAGCAATGGGGTAAAAATTACTATTCACACTCCACTGAATGCAACAGTAGAATAAGTGTTGGATAGCGGAGGGGTACAAATTGGTATTCCCACTCCGGTGAGTGCAACAGTAGGGAAAGTGTTGGATAGCGGAGGGGTAAAAATTTGTATTCCCACTCCGGTGAGTGCAACAATAGGGAAAGTGTTGGATAGCGGCGGGGTAAAACTTACTATTCTCACTCCAGTGAGTGCAACAGTAGGGAAAGTGTTGGATAGTGGAGGGGTAAAAATTACTATTCCCACTCCAGTGAGTGCAACAGTAGGGTAAGTGTTAGATAGCGGATGGGTAAAAATTACTATTCCAACTCCAGTGAGTGCAACAGTAGGGAAAGTGCTGGATAGCGGATAGGTAAAAATTACTATTCCCACTCCAGTGAGTGCAACATTACGGAAAGTGTTGGATAGCGGAGAGACAAAAATTACTATTCACACTCAAACAGTTAAAACAAAAATAAAAAATATTAAAATTTTTAAAAGTCATAAAAATAAATAAACAATATTTAAAAAATGAAATATCAAATATATTACATATATAAAAAGAAAACATATTATAATATTAATTACATATAACAAAAACCTACAAATAATATATAAAGTAAAATAATAAATACATTTATAAAAAAACAAATTTTGAACTAGAAAATATTTCCAAACAAACAAATTAATTAATACATAAATGTACTTATTTTATTTCCTACCCATAACACCACACCAATAAAAAAGGACTTCAACATTTTTAATTAAATTTCCTTCATAATTAACATAATTAATAATCAATTAAGAAAGTATTATTAATAAAAAAATAACTAATAAACATTAATTGACTACACACAGTTTAACACTATAATATCCACAACACACACCTAAATTAAACTATAAAATAATAAAACACAATTAAAACTTATTTTTAAATTAAAAACTATTACTATTAACAACTAATAATAAAGTAATTAAAATGTTTTTAATACCCACCCTTTACCCCTTTAAAAGTAAAAACAACACACACAAAAATAAACAATTACCAAAAATAAATATCAAATAATTAATGTTAATTGACAACTATATATTAATCAATTAAATACAAATTGCTTCCCACCCTTTACTCCTATAAACACCACAACACACACCTAAAATTAATTAGACAATTACCATAATTAATTACCAATTATTTAATTAAAATTAATTAACATCCAATTAATTCATCAATTAAAAATAAATTACTTCCCACCCTTTACACCTATAAACACCACAACACACACCTAAAATTAATTAGACAATTACCATAATAATTACCAATTAATTAATTAAAATTAATTAACAACCAATTATTAATTAATTCATTAGTAAATAATCAATAATCAATACATTTATTATAATTAAATTGCTTCCCACCCAATTCCCCTATTAACCCACAACCCGCTACGCAACTAAACACGCAAAATTCAAATACATTTTTTTTTATAACTGCTAAACATTAACAAATATATTAAAAATACAAACATTTCTTATACAAAAAAACATATTACATACATATAAAATATATACTAAAATACATAACATTAATAAAAAAACGATATTTTTAACAACTACATTTTTGCAAACGATATTAAACACTTCGATATTTTTCAAATCGATATTACTTACCTTAAGTTGATATTCTTGTCCACGATATTCTTGCTGTCGATATTTCTGAACCACGATATTAATGACTCGATATTTGTGCAACTTGATATTTTTTACTCGATATTCTGTCCCTGCACCCGCACATGGTTAGGTAACTGATGTTGGAATGGAGATGCATTGAAATCCTGACTCCACAACAAAACTGTGATCTTGTGCGAATGAAATAATCTGCTTGTATGATAGTGGTATTCTAAATTGTCAAGATCCGTCTCAGAACCCACTTCAAGGGAGATGCTGACTGAGTTCGAAAGCTCTGCTCAGGATGTAGATTAGTTTTGTTAATTTGATTAGTAAAATATTTTGCCTTCATGGAGCAAACATTGTGAGACACAACTGAAGGATACAAATAGTAACTTTGGAAAGTAGCATAGCCTGCTCTTTCTATGGCCCCCTATTACCACTTCTGGACCTTTCCTCGTAAGTGTGTGCTCTTTCTCGACGCTGTGCCCAGGTCTTCCAGGCTGATTTTATACGAGTAAATGGTGGTATTTGTTACCGGCACATGGCTCTGAACCTTTGAATACAACGTTTAATGTTTGTTTGGGCACAGCATTTTATGTGACCCTGTCTTCATCTCTTGCTTGTCGGAAAAAGGCAATACATTTCTTTGTGTGGCAGACTTTTGAGACCGTGCCAGTGAGGATTACATAGAGTTTGTGTGTGTGGTTCTTTTGAAATGTGCCTCCTGCCAACAGTTTAGCGTTCTTGATTCTGTTTTTCTTTCATGTTATAGAGACTTAGGGCCAGATTTATCAAGGGTTGCTTTGCCCTTGCGTCATTCAGGGTGACGCAAGGGCAACCCCATCCTTAGATCAGATTTACGAAGCAAAGCCACCTGCATGGCCCTGCGTTGCTTAGTAAACCTGGACTAATGCAAGGCAGCACAAGCCGCTGAGTTGCATTGCTCTGCCCTGGGAATGCATACATTGGGTGGAGCGTGGGTGTTCCCACGCATCTACTCATAGATTTTAGTGCATTCCCAGATTTACCAATACTGGTCAACCTGGGAATGCGTCAAAATGCAATGTCTTCCCTGGGGAGGCACAACAAGTAGAAATATCTATATTGCCCCTCATTGCTTCCTCTTTCTAAGTGTGCTGCATGTTGCAGCACACTTACAAAGAGGAACAAGCTTCAGAGGATTTTTTATGTGCATGAAGGTGTGTCCCTTCCTGTAAAAATACAATCCTTCCTGTAACGCAGGCACCCTTGCTCAAGGGTGCCTGCCAGGCGCAGACAGAAGATTGTGCACCAGCGCAAGTGGAGAACAGGAATGCAACATATAGGGGTCGATTCCGATTCGGGCCGGAAAACGTACCGACCGACTCGGAGCCGGAATTCATTCCGACCGACACGTACCGGTGCAGTCCGACCCGCAAAGTACGATGAGAAGCGTGCAAAACCCGACCGACTCGTACGGAACACAAGCCGAACGACTGAGCCGCGCGAAAAACAGCAATCCGGCCGGAAAAACACGCGAATCGAACCGACCGACACGCACCCGGAACAATCCCGAACGAAACGTACCCGCGAACTCCTACCCGCCAAGTACGATGCAACGCGTGGAAAACACGACCGAGTCGCACGGAGGACAAGCCGTACGACCGACACGCATACAAAACTGCGAGCCGAAGCAACCCAAAACACCGCGACCGACGCGTACGCAGCATAGAAAACAGCACAAACACAGCGTGAACGACTCGGAGAAGCTCGTACGAGACAACTGCAGGGTCTGACTCGGTCACAAGCCCGTCTCCTACATGCACAAAAAGTACAAAGGGAAAATACACAAAAAAAGGCCAAACAAGCAATTACAAAGCCAATAAATACTGGGGGGGGGCAGGGAACAAAGACACACCCACAACTCCACCCATATAAAGGACAAAAATCCCTACCATGATCCTTTGCAAATTCAAATTACCTGCCAGCACTCAACAGACAGCAACCACACACCCACAGCTCATCCATCACACAAGCCACACACCATCAGCATCTCAACAAATAGCACCCTCACATACACCCAGCAAAACACACACTCACACACCCTCACCTGCACACCAACACACACATCACTCACCATCACCACCCATCACCATGCCCCCAAAGAAGAATCATAAGTTCCTAGATAGTGAATTGGAAGTCCTGGTAGATGAGATCCTCAGGGTAGAGCCACAGCTGTTTGGTACACTGGTCCAACAGACACCCATGTCGCAGAAAACCAAGATGTGGGAGAGGATCGTCGACAGGGTGAACGCACAATCACCATGTTTGCGCACAAAGGTAGACATCCAGAACAGGTGGTATGACGTGCGCAGGAGGGTCAGGGAGCTGTTGAAGAAGGACTACCTCTTGAGCCAACACACCGGCAGTGGCCCTCCTGCCAAACCAGTATACCTCAGGCCCTGGGAGGAGAAGGTGCGGGCCATCCTACCACCAGTGAGCGTATATGGACTAGAAAACATCCCAGAGCCTGGTGAGTACACAACAAATGTACACAATATTGTGCGACAATACACACACATCACTGTCAAGGGGAGAGTCAAACCATGCACCCTTAGCAAATACACAGCAACCAGAACAGAATCATCCCAAAATGTGTATGTCAGTCAGATAAACACAACACATGCCATCTCATAGTGATATGTAACTGTGTCATCACATGTACAAACACAACTACAACTACAGCTAGGCAGTGGCACAAATATAACTAACAAACACATCCAGACATGTAGCCACCACTACAACACCACCTCACAGTGAAGCCCACTGAAAGGAAGGAATTCTGTGTATGCTGGGCAAGTCAGTGTAGCCAATAGCATCATGGGAGTCGTAGTCACAGATATTGCCCACCCTCACAATGCGCACATCAACACCACCATGAACCATGCTCACATCACAGGGAGTGGAAAACAACTGACAAGATGGCTGACACTGGCTACTGCTGTGGGGAGCACAAGGTCCTGCTGGCAACTGTGCACCAACCAACAGCAGGACACTACTTACTGACATCCTGAAAGACAACTTGCACTCCCTGCAACGGAAGCACGTTCCATGATGGAAAATCTGGCTGGGTGGGAAGGAGGACTGACAGCACTGACCATAGTTACCAGCAGCTCCACTCACACACACCCCTAACACAAACTCCACATAACTCACCTGGGAGAATGCATTGCCTCACACTCCAATCAAATATCCCACAAAGAACCACAACCCTGGGTCATGCTGAGTGAAGCACAGGGACACACATGGGACTTGTAGCAAAACTAACCCCAGGATAGCACTGTCAGCCATCTTGTCAGCACAGGCACACAACCCTACAGGGAATCAGAGTCAAAAGGAAGGAAGCATGGGCATGCTGGGAAGGGGGGTGGAGGCAATAGCATGATGGGAGTGGTAGTCACAGCTCAACATCCCCCACCCACATGGCCCAGCAAGCTCACACTCAAGCATGCACACCCCACAGAGAGTGGAAAGCCCCATCAAAGATGTCTGACACTGGTGCTCTGTTGTGGGGAGCACAAGGCCATGCTGGGAACTGGCCACCAACCAAGCAGGACACCACTGTCAGCCATCTTGCCATTGCTCTCACACTCACACACAGTGAAGTCCACGCAAAAGCAAGTAAGTATGGGCATGCTGGGAAGTGGGGTGGAGGCAATAGCATGATGGGAGTGGTAGTCACAGATATTGGTCACCCCCACAACTGTCCCATCAACACCACCCTGAACCATGCGCACATCACAGGGAGTGGAAAAGAACTCACAAGATGGCTGACACTGGGTACTGCTGTGGGGAGCACAAGGCCCTGCTGGCAACTGTGCACCAACCAACAGCAGGACACCACTGACTGACATCCTGAAAGACAACTTGCACTCCCTGCAATGGAAGCACGTTCCATGGTGGAATATCTGGCTGGGTGGGAAGGAGGGCCGGATGTCAACCAAATACAACCAATGCAGACCATGTACACACCCCAACATTCACACAGAAATGCCCAAATAATGCAGGACAATGTGCTACACCAATATCAACATCTGACTGTGACAACTTAGGACAATGCAATGTACAGGCCCGCATCCAAAGGCACAGTCACAACTGTCAGGTGTGTCAACCATTGATGCCTGCAGAAACATAACATACATTGTGTGTGTCTCCCAAAAACAGGTGATGATGGGGGCACAGCAGCAGACGCTGAGGAGTCCCCATCCCAGGCTCAAGAGGATACAGAGCTCACTGGTGTGGAACAGCCTCTGCCCTCCTCGGATGAAGAAGACCTACCTGGCACCTCCGGAGCAAGTCATCATGCAGCACCAGCAGGACCACCAGCTGCACCCCCTGCACCCACCCCTCCAACGACTGTCAACACACATACCACCCCTGCCGACATGGACAGACCAAGGAGCACCACCACCACCAGCACAGGGACCCTGGACCAACGTGGGGCCATGTACACCAACACCACCAACAACCCCCAAGGGGGCCCAGGTTCACCTGTGCGTGCCACCTCAGGTACTGCACGTGTCGCCAGGGGTGGTGGGAGGGGTGGGAGACATAGGTCGCTGATCGCAGAGGGGTCTGGACTGCATGATGACCCACAACTGGCACGCATAGCCGATGCGTACCAGTCCAGCACCGGAGAGCTCAGCCAGGTAGTGGGGCTCCTCAGGGACATTAAACAGCAGCAGGCTGCCCATCATGCCCGCTTGGACTCACACATGTCCCGCGTGGAGTCCAAGTGGGACACACTGCAAGAGATGACGGCGGTGCATAGGGACATATTACAATGCCTCCGCCAGATGAGCAGCAACCAGTCAACACCTCCCTGTGTGCCCACAACATCTGGTGCTGAAACAACTGCAACTGCCACAGGGAGGGAGGATGACTCTGGCGGAGAGTCCCCTGCACCGCAGCAGCCTGCACTTGAGGGTCCCCCCCCAAAGAAGAGGGGTCGTCCGAGGAGGGGCAACTGAGAGGCCGATGGCCATGTGCAACCCCCAGGAAGCCAAAACCTGTTCTGGATAATCACCTTTGTGCGCAAACTGTTCACCCTGTTGACTGCAACACAACTCCCCCACATGACATGGGGAGTACAAGTTGGACCAATGTCTCAGATGACTGTGGACTTGATACAGGACATTTCTGCTACCAGGACTTCCAATTCATCTAGGAACTTTGGATTGCAATCAAAATGTACAGCACTCACCATCCTGTGCACTATTCACACACATGTATGACAATAAACACACTAATACACCATACCTGCCTCTGTCGTGATTCCAACGTGGTTTCTGTCATGGAGATGATGACCAGCGAAATTACACTGTGCATGCTAACTGCTACAGCAAGTACAACACAGGCATGTGAGTCATGGCAACGTGACACATATGAGGGAGACACACTTAGGCCATCTGACTCATTGCCTACACTGATGTTGCCAGGAAATACGGTGCAATGCACAGACACAACACCTATTCACAGTCTTTGTCAACTAGCCCACTGGTGCAGTAAGCAAATTTCAGTCAAATGTGTGACCACAGACAACGCACATCACAAAGTGAAGCACAGGTTTATTACACATTTGCAACATGTTGTAACCACTACAGATGCAAGGTAATCCCACCTGGCAGCGGGCACACAGTCAACAAGTGTAGAAGGAAGGAAGTCCATGGGTGTGGCGCACATCACCTGTAGGGACACGACAGCTACCACCCTGGAAGTCGAATCACGGTGTCGGGGATCACAGTTGACCAAACGACTCTGAAAGTACCCTGTGAAGGACAGAAATGACACACAGTCA
The DNA here is from genome assembly GCA_963921515.1 of Calotriton arnoldi. Taxonomy (NCBI): domain Eukaryota; kingdom Metazoa; phylum Chordata; class Amphibia; order Caudata; family Salamandridae; genus Calotriton; species Calotriton arnoldi. The sequence continues at coordinate 31,192 of CAWUFW010001133.1, forward strand.
AAAGCACTGAAGAACAGGACAGAACTGCAATACTCATGCCCAATACATGTCACAAGATACCCACCCAGAACCAAGTTAGCATGTCAACACTGTTGGGGAGTACAGACTACCTGTAAGGACACATCGCTACACACATACAGTCATGTAGCCCATGGACACACTCAAACAGCACCAGAGCACCACCAACACATATCATGCAAACTCACATCATTGACATGACATCTCTGGATACTCACATTCAGCTGAAGAAGTTGGTGATGAGCTGTGTGCGGACATCACCATCACCATCATCATCATCATCACTGGCATCGTGGTCCAGGCCAGGATCCTCCACAGGTGGCGGATGTTGGTCATCGTCATCCAGGATGAGAGGCAACTCCTTCCGCACTGCCAGGTTGTGTAGCATGCAGCAGACGATGACAATCTTGCACACCTTTGCTGGGGCATATGGGAGGGCCCCTCCTGTCTTGTCCAGGCAGCGGAAGCGGCTCTTCAGGAGACCAAATGTCCGCTCAATCACTCTCCTTGTCCGACCATGTGCCTCATTGTAGCGCATCTGGGCTGGTGTCACAGGGTTCCTGAGGGGCGTCAGCAACCACGGCATGTTGGGGTATCCGGAGTCACCTACATACAGACAATTGCACATTAGCTGAGTTGGAAAAGAGGGTGGAACACTACATTGCAGAACACACACAATGGTACAAAGTCAGTACACACCAACAAGCCAGGCACGCTGGTTCCGCATCTGTGACATCATCCTCGGGATGCGACTACTCCTCATCACGTAGGCATCGTGTGCAGAACCGGGGAAATGGGCACACACGTGTGAGATGCTCATATCTGCAAGACAGACCAAGGGTGCATTGACCGAGTGGTAGTGTTTGCGGTTCCTGTATGCCTGCTCTTGGGCCTGTGGTGATACCAAAGCCACATGTGTCCCATCAATGGAGCCAATGACATGCGGCATCCTCCCCGGGGCATAGAAGTCACTCTTCACGTCAGTGAGTTGTTGGAGTCTAGGGAAATAGATGTACTGGTTCAGGTATATCAACATAGCCTCCAAAACATCGCGGAGCACACGGCTGAACATGGTCTGTGACATCCCACCAGCAGTCGCCACAGTGTGTTGAAAGGTACCGGTGGCAAAGAAGTGTAGGGCTGCCATCACCTTCACCTTGGGGGTCAGCGCTGTAGGGTATGTCCGGCCAGCTTGCAAATGTGGGGCCAACCGCACCGTCAATACCTCAATCAGCGGCCTGGTGAAGCGGTACCGTCGGATGCAGTCCCGTTCCACCATGGTTGCAAGGTCAGGGAATGGTCTATGGACAGCTGGTGCCCTGCAGTGTATAGGTGAAGAAAGAAAGATTGTCAGTCACCCCACATATGTGGCATTGAACACACTCAATATCACATGATACATCATTATGAGGCACAAGTACATGATGTGTGCAGTTCCGTAAGGACATGTATGGCACATACATGGCCAACATCTAACATCACAGTTCAACAAGTGGCATCAATAAATCCCAGCTTGTGCCATGGGATATCATGAGGCCCTGTCACAGTTCCCATCTCCTGCTGCCACGTTCCAAACACACCCCACAGTGACATGTGAGGACAGATGTGCCCCAGACATCACAGCTCAACGACAGGTAGATTCCCAGGGACCCTGTATTACCACATGGACACTGGCATGACATGGTGTATCATGAATACACCACAGCAAAACAACCATGACCCCCACAGGTAGTGGCCCTGTTGCCTCGGCAGGACAGACATGGACGTCTGTGACACACACACGCACAACATCAAAGTCCATGCACAAACAACGTGGATGTGGAGACTGTCTCCCATTGTGCACATGAAATCAGAGACATTGTAAACACAACATGCACACAGACTGTGGAGGACCATCACTATTGTGCCAATGGGTCACCCTGGGATAAACATACCGTCCCACATGGGACTCAGGGGGTATGTGACATGACATACACATACACCACCGTGAAATGTGACCATGCCACATGCTCAGATATGAACAGTTGCACATCACAGTGGTCATGTACACGAAACACCAGGGATTCTGTCCCCATGAACACGTGAACAGCCTGGGAGTGGCTGCCCCCAAGTGACACCCACAGAACAACATGTTCACCCCCATACATGGAATAGGTAATGCAGCCTTACATGCCTTAGGATACAGTTTGGACAGGCTGTGGTGTTGTAGGTGTGCCCCTCACTCCCTGGGAAGTATATGTGGCTGGCATATGTTCACCTGTGACAGGCATGGTGACATATGCCAGTGACTTGTACAGGGACGCGTTGGACAGCAATGGACCGATTGGTGCGCACACATTGGCCATTGCATTCAATGTGTGCTGGTACGCGTTGTATTCGCAATACGCGTTGGATAGCAATGGACCGATCGGTGCGCACACATTGGCCATTGCATTCAATGTGTGCTGGTACGCGTTGTATTCGCAATACGCGTTGGACAGCAATGGACCGATCGGTGCGCACACATTGGCCATTGCATTCAATGTGTGCTGGTACGCGTTGTATTCGCAATACGCGTTGGACAGCAATGGACCGATCGGTGCGCACACATTGGCCATTGCATTCAATGTGTGCGGGTACGCGTTGTATCCTGGGTACGCGTTGGACAGCAATGAACCGATCGGTGCGCACACATTGGCCATTGCATTCAATGTGTGCTGGTACGCATTGTATTCGCAATACGCGTTGGACAGCAATGGACCGATCGGTGAGCACACATTGGCCATTGCATTCAATGTGTGCTGGTACGCGTTGTATTCGCAATACGCGTTGGACAGCAATGGACCGATCGGTGCGCACACATTGGCCATTGCATTCAATGTGTGCTGGTACGCGTTGTATTCGCAATACGCGTTGGACAGCAATGGACCGATCGGTGCGCACACATTGGCCATTGCATTCAATGTGTGCGGGTACGCGTTGTATCCTGGGTACGCGTTGAACAGCAATGGACCGATCGGTGTACCTGGCCGGCCCATTGCATTCAATGTGTGCGGGTACGCGTTGTATCCTGGGTACGCGTTGAACAGCAATGGACCGATCGGTGTGCCCGGCCGGCCCATTGCATTCAATGTGTGCGGGTACGCGTTGTATCCTGGGTACGCTTTGAACAGCAATGGACCGATCCGTGTGCCGGCCGGCCCATTGCATTCAATGTGTGCGGGTACGCGTTGTATCCTGGGTACGCGTTGAACAGCAATGGACCGATCGGTGTGCCCGGCCGGCCCATTGCATTCAATGTGTGCGGGTACGCGTTGTATCCTGGGTACGCGTTGAACAGCAATGGACCGATCGGTGCGCACCCATTGGCTATGGCCTGGCCTGGCAACGGATGCGTTTTCAAATTTTGAACGAGTCTGATGCTGTAAATTCAGTTGGTCACCCACAACAATGTTGCAAATTCATGGGTGTCATGAAGTTGAACTTTTGAAGGATGCTGTGGGCGTGTGTAAGTGGTGCAATTCCATGGATTGGCCAGATTCAGAAGATGCAAACGACTTGGACCTATCACTTTGGACACATGGGACAGTATCTGACTCTGCAGCACACATATAATGCTGGCTGTTCCCCTGAGAGCTCACTTGCCTGCACTACATGCTCCAGGACGACATCTGCCACCACCACTGCTGCTGTATCTGCACCCTCTGGACCCTGCAATGGCAAGTACTGTGGAGAGAGCCCCAGCCTTCAGCACTGAGGAGAACCAGGCCCTGCTGGACAGCCTCCTTCCACAGTACAGCAAGCTGTATGGGAAGGCAGGGGAGCAGGTGAGTGTTCTGTCCACTGCCTTTCTAAATGTGCATGTTGTCTGACTAGCAAGGCTAACAGTCTGCACGCCACTGGCTAGCAGGCTCACTGAGTAGTTGTCACCCCCATAGTGTGTAGTTACATGCACTGAACAGGTATAGTGCAGTGACAGTGCATTTAAACAAGGTTTTACTTCCCAGGCAATGATACCATGTAGTAACTGCTGGCATACTGTCCATGGCCATCATTGCACTGCCTGTGTACATCATGTGCCCCTGTGATTGAGACATGTATATCCAACTGTGTAATGCACGGATATGTTGCATGTGTAGTAATGGCATTCTCACTTTGTCATCCTCACAGGTTGATGCCCACCAGAAACAGCAGATATGGCTGACCATCGTCCGGGCAGTGAGATCCGTGGGGGTCTACAAGCGCCGGATCCGCAACTGCCAGAAGAGGTGGCAGGACCTTCGGGGCTGGACCCGGAGGATCGCACGGGTCCAGCTGAAGCTGTCGCCTCCTCGCAGGAGGGGCGGACACCGGACCCTGACCCCCCACATGCTCAGGATCCTGGCGGTGGTCTTCCCTGATCTGGATGGGCAGCTGAAGGCCAGAGAGCAGCAAGGAGGGGGTGAGTCCATGACTGCATTGTGAACTTTGTATGCCATGCTATGTGCCCTCCTCTGGCCTGGTTAAACTTCCACAGTACATCAGTCATGTGGTCCAGGACCCATGTCCCTCTATTGTGCACTGCCCACTCCTCATCTGATACCCAGGTGTGGCCCTTACAGTCAGGGAATTGTGTCACTTGGGTACTGTGTCCTTGCAGTTTGCTTGACTCAAGGTGGGGGACAGCATCTGTTTCCCTAACTCTGTGGTGGGCATCATGGGTGGGTCCATTGCTTACACAATGCCTGTGTTCTGACATGTAATCTGCGTGTTACTTTGATATGTGGTCCAATTGCTGAGCTGATCCACCACATGTGCCTGGGGTATCTGGCACACACCCATGCTGCGGGTGGGAACAATGTTTGGGCCCCAGGAGTGTGTATATTACGTGTGTCACACATACTTAGCCAGCTGCCTACTGTCCAGGGCTCATCCCTCATTCATGTGGGGCAGGACAGTCATGCCTACTCCAGGCCATACAATACACTCTGTACTCCCACTCCCGTGTATCAGCTGACACGTTGTGCTCAGTGATATGTCCCCTCAGGTGTCTGCCTCTGTGTCAGTGTGCTGTGGCTTCGTTGTCAGGACTGCTGGGGTGTTTCTCGGTTGGGGCTCAGCATGCCACCGGAGATGTGACCATAGGAGACGATACTTGTGTGACACATAGGTGTTTGATCACCTGACCGTGCAGACTGGGGTATGCGAATGTGAAGTTCAGGCAGCTGTTTCCCATTCACAGCAGATTGTGAGGTGCTCAGGTTCAGAGGGTTGTGTTACAGGTCTCCCATATGTCCAATCGGTATGACCTGGACAGATAAGGGTTCAGATGATGTGGTGTGTGGGGGATGTACATGTGCACTTGTTCAGCTCCAGGACTTGCATTCCCCATGACCTACTATTGTGACACAGTGCAGAGTGTTGTTGTCTGGCTGCCCTGCCCATGTGACTGGAGACAGTGATGTATGACTTAGCAGGCATGCCTGTGCCATGGCATGTGACTTCCTATGAGTGATCCTGCAGGGGAGTGACATGTGCTACATGCACACCATTGTGGCAATGGCTATCAGGACATGGGTGCATCATGGTGTCTGTCGCTGGTATGCATCACATGCATTTCCTATTTGACTCTGGGCATCCCTTTCATCCGGACACCTGTACTGACTCAGTGGCAAGAGTTGTGATGTGTGCATGTTCACATGCTTCACTGTGTTCTCTGCACTGTCCAACTACTGTGTAGGTGGTGCATGTGTCCACACTGGGGTATTGCCATCCAACAGACACCAGACAGATGGGTGCAAGGCCAGGTGGGATGTGAGTGCCATGGTTGACCATCAGACTGACAATTGGCTTCTCCTGTTCTGTTTGGGCACTTTTAGCAATGTTCAACTAAGGATGCCAGGGCTTGCTCTGTAATGTGCTGTACTTACTGTGGTGTGTGCGTTCGGTGCAGGTGACTGATGTCTGTCTGTTTCCCTATTGATTGCAGATACATCCATGGCCACAGGAGGGGACAGCTCCACGGACCAGGAGGAGCCGCAGAGCCAGACTGGGTCAGCAGCCGAGGAGTGGTCGGAGGGACCCAGTGGCACGGAGGGCGAGGGGAGCCACACCGAGGAGTCCTCAGCACCATCCACCTCAGCTGAGGACCACAGCAGCTCGGAGGATGACTCCCTTATGGAGGCGGGTGTCAGCAGCCACCACACCCCAGCTAGTGTTGCTGTCCCCGCCACCACCACCACCACCTCCGCCCTCCCATCGGCTCCCATTCCCGAGGTCCGTGGAGGCTCCCATGTTCGGGAGCGTGTCTCCTTCGGGCCAGGCACCGCACCCCCTGCCCCTGTGTCCCCTGCTGCCCTGAGTGAGGAGTCTGTGTACCTCCTTCGCCAGCTCCATGTAGGGCAGACAGCGATGCTGAGTGTCCTCCATGCACACACCACTCTGTTGACTCAGCTGGTGTCGTTCATGGAGGGCATCTCATCGGGCATGTCTGCCCTACAGAGGGGCAATAGGTCCATGGACTCCTCCCTGACAGCAGCAGTGTCCCTCCTCCGACAGTCCCTCACCCCTCCTGCCTCTGCCCCATCCACACTCCCCAGCACCTTACCTGTCCCAAGCACACACACACCGGCACAGGCACACACCAGCACAGACACGAGCAGCACACAGACACACACGCCACAAACAAGACGCATAAGCACGCACAGTCAGGGGACTGAAACCACACTCACAGGGGATGGGGCCCAGGCACACACACACGCATCCACGAGCACTGCGCAGTCCTCAGTTGCCTCTCCCTCCAAAGCCCCCTCCCTTGCCTCACCTGCAACCCCAAAGACACAGCGGCTCTTCCTCAGTGACCTCGGCCTCTTCCCCTCCGATCCAGCTGATACAGCATTCAGGGGGAAGAGGAAGCCCACCCACACGGAGCGGAGTGCCCCTCGCCCCCGGACACCCTCCCCCAGGCGCAGACCAACTGACGCCCCCACCCGCAAGTCCCCCCGGACCCGGAAGAGCAAGACCCCGCCGCCGCCCTGCAGCTCAGGCACCAAGTCTCCTTCCTCCATCCCTCAGGCCCCCACTCCACAGGTGCCCCCACCACACCCTGCCCCAGGTTCCCCCACCCACAGATACACCATCCCCAAAAGGATCAGGCCTTCTCCCCCTGCCACTTGCTCTTCTGGCCCCACACCCCCCACTGCGCTTGTCTGTGCCACTGGTGTGGTGAGGGTGTCCTCCCCCTCTGTCCTGCCCACCTTACCTGATCCTCATTCTCCTCCCCTGGAGGTAGGCACTGCAGTGGAGTCCACTACCACCCTGTCTGACTTGGGCACTGCAGTGGGGAACCTGTCCACTCCATCTGCACGGTCCACTGCAGTTGTGCCGGCACCCACACCATCTGAGTCATGCCCCCCAGTTGTGCCGGCACACACCATGTCAGACACCTCCACTGCAGTTGTCAGTGGCTCTCCAGCACCCACCACCCCTTCCCTGCCTCCTTCTGGTGAGCCCTGATCCTGTCCCTGCGGTGCCTGGCCTGCCCCCCGTATGCCCCTCCGAGGGGATTGTCCCTGGTTTTTATCAGTGCAGGCATGCGTAGGGTGACATCTGCCACTGTCACCCTGTTTTGACTTTCATGATGGACTTGCCATTGGCCTTTGTTTATTTTTTACATGACTTCAACTTTTGAACCCACATATGCTGAATAAAGCAACTTTCTGTTCTCTAGTGCTTTTGCTTCTGATGTACATGATGTTGATGATGCTAACCATGCCCTTGCTGCAGTGATGGTGATATTTGGTCTCATGAAAATGAAGTGTTACTGTGCAGGAACCCATGTGGTCCAGGGGGACTGTGTCCTATCCTGTGGTGTATCCATGTCATCCTTAGCAGCATCTGAGGGTGTCATGTTTTCAATATTTGGCAATGGGATTTCCTACTTACATTAGCAATGTCACATATGTGGCTTCCACCCCTGCACATCTGTTGTGCTTGCCATTGTTCAATTAGTCTACTTCCCTGACCGTGTGGCCATCTCCACTGGACATGCAGGTTTGGGCATCAATGGGGAAGGACTCATCTGTGTTGTCAGTGCAACTTGCTATACATGTGTGTTGGATCTGTGCTGATGATTTCGTTGACACTCCCATGACCAGGCTGATGTGACGGGAGCCTTCATTTGCTGCTAATTGTTGACTGTGTGACCAAGTTTTCTGCTGACATGATGGAGCCCTACTGAGGCGACATATGGCACAGCTTTCCTCACACAGGAGTGGAGTCCCCTCATGGCAGTGTGTACTCCTGTGACATCGCCTGCGCCCAAGGTGTGTGTTGTATGAGCATGTCTGTGTGTTCACTTCCATTTTGCTGTGCATGCTGGGATCCCTAGTGATGTTCCTGTTTGTGATGCTTGCTGAGTTGACCTATGTTCCCCCAAAGTCTTCTCCCTGGGTTCTCTGTGATGTGGGTGCATGGCACATTACTGGTCATCAGGGTGTCACCCATAGGTGTGTTTGCTGTCAGGGCTGAGTTTGTGGGCAGACGCAGATGGGTCACAGTCAGGATTCCCCTTGGCACTTGTTGTTTACACCTGTCATGTGATTTCCGGTTTGTGTTAGCTTTCATTGGTTGTGACACGTTGTGTGTGTGACTGCTGGCACTCCTCAGGGTCAGGGCTGCAATGTTGGTAGTTGTCTATGTGTGTTCTTTGTGGGTGACCTTGGCTTCTTCATTGGTGTGTGACTGTGGCTGGGATCCCATTGGTTGGTGTGGTATTGCTGTCATGTCCATGTACAGCGTAGTGTGCAGTGTGTCAGACATTCAGGGGTCTTGTTGAGTGGCCATGTGTGATGTGTTTCTGCACCTTGGTTCCCACCACCCCCCCTGGGATTGTCATGGGTGCATGTGCAATGTCACAGTGCATGTGAGCTTCACTGCTGCACATTGTTGGAGGTCGAGGTGTGTGGTGTTGAGTGTGTGCAGATGAGAGTTGTTGCCCGGCTAGACCCCTGCCTCCATGTTGGCCTTGGCTTACTGGCCGTGCTGATTGATTTGTGCTTGTGTAGGTGTGATGGTAGTTTGTTGCTCAGGACACATGACTGTGGTTCACAGTGTGAACGACATCTAGCTTTGTCATCACAGTGGGATTGTAATGCAGCCCAGGGTCACCACATTGTGGGGGCCCTGGGGGTAGTGCTGTGGTGTCTCTGTGTCTTGCTGTGTCAGTTGCTGTTCCTACATGCTTGTGTGACATGTGTGATTTGTGCTCCCTCTCATCTGACAATGCCTGATTGCCCACATAGGGGATTTGGATCCATGAGTTACCTTTGTGTGGCACTGTATGCACATCTGTGTAATTGGTATTCAGGCCTCCTCATGTGTTGTGTGGTTGCTTGGGGACACTGGCACCCCCCCCCTCACCTGTTGGGTTTGATGTGCAGTGTGGGTCTGCCTGTTTGTGTTTGTGCATCTGCACCACTGCATTGGCATATCTTTAGTGTGCCATTGGCTGTATGTTGTTTGGTGGGTTTCCCCTGCTGTCCCTGGGACTCCTAGGTCATCAGTCAGCACAATGATCATTGTTTGTGTGTCCCATTGCTGCCATGGTATGGTATCTGTTCACCTCACATCTACAGTCTCCACAGGGTATCTGCATTTGTGTGCCCATTGGTGCAAATATGTGGGTCTGCATTCTGATGGTCACTTCTGTCATTGTGTCATTGATGAATGTTGACAGTGTCAGCCCCCATGGGTGATGTTTGTCTGCACATGGCCAAAGGTATGTCTTATTTGCACTGCACTGTTTGCCTCCCCCAATCTATGTTGCTATGGGACACAAGCACTACTTTGCCACTGATGTGTTTGTTGTTCTGTGACCAGGAATCATCCATGCAGTTTGGCAGTTGCAGCTTTTTCTTTGTCAACACTTACATGTTGGTCACTGTGATGATGGGGGTTTGGACCCCATTGCCACAATGTTCAAAATGTGCTTCAGCTATGGATCCCGGTCACTGTGATGATGGGGGTTTGGACCCCATTGCCACAATGTTCAAGATGTGCTTCAGCTATGGACCCCACACTTACATTTTGGTCACTGTGATGATGGGGGTTTGGACCCCATTGCCACAATGTTCAAGATGTGCTTCAGCTATGGACCCCACACTTACATTTTGGTCACTGTGATGATGGGGTTTTGGACCCCATTGCAACAATGTTCAAGATGTGCTTCAGCTATGGACCCCACACTTACATTTTGGTCACTGTGATGATGGGGTTTTGGACCCCATTGCCACAATGTTCAAGATGTGTTTCAGCTATGGACCCCACACTTACATTTTGGTCACTGTGATGATGGGGTTTGGACCCCATTGCCACAATGTTCAAGATGTGCTTCAGCTATGGACCCCATACTTACATTTTGGTCACTGTGATGAGGGTTTGGACCCCATTGCCACAATGTTCAAGATGTGCTTCAGCTATGGACCCCACACTTACATTTTGGTCACTGTGATGATGGGGTTTTGGACCCCATTGCCACAATGGTCATGGCCTGCTTGCATTGTGGGGGCCACACACATTTATGTGTGGCACATGTGATAGGGGGTCACATTGTATGTTCAAAGTCATGTTCAGTGTTGTAGGCATTTGACACAGTCTACACACGCTTGTCATGGTGTTGGGGGGATGTCTTTATGTTGCATTCTTTATGTTGGTGTGTGCTTGTTGTGTCATGTATTAGCCATCCTGTGAGTGGGGGTGTTGTTGGTGGTAGGCATCCAGCCCCCCATTGGGGAGAGGTGGTAGTAGTGACAGGCATCCTGCCCCCCATGGGTAGAGGTGGTAGTAGTGGTAGGCATCTGGCACCCCCTGGGTAGGGGTGGTAGTAGTGGTAGGCATCTGGCACCCCCTGGGTAGAGGTGGTAGTAGTGGTAGGCATCTGGCACCCCTGGGTAGAGATGGTAGTAGTGGTAGGCATCTGGCACCCCCTGGGTAGAGGTGGTAGTAGTGGTAGGCATCTGGCACCCCCTGGGTAAGGGTGGTAGTAGTGACAGGCATCCAGCCCCCATGGGTAGAGGTGGTAGTAGTGGTAGGCATCTGGCACCCCTGGGTAGGGGTGGTAGTAGTGGTAGGCATCTGGCACCCCCTGGGTAGAGGTGGTAGTAGTGGTAGGCATCCGACACCCCCTGGGTAGAGGTGGTAGTAGTGGTAGGCATCCGGCACCCCCTGGGTAGGGGTGGTAGTAGTGGTAGGCATCTGGCACCCCCTGGGTAGAGGTGGTAGTAGTGGGAGGCATCTGACACCCCCTGGGTAGAGGTGGTAGTAGTGGTAGGCATCTGACACCCCCTGGGTAGGGTTGGTAGTAGTGGTAGGCATCTGGCGCCCCCTGGGTAGGGGTGGTAGTAGTGACAGGCATCTGACACCCCCTGGGTAGAGGTGGTAGTAGTGGTAGGCATCTGGCACCCCCTGGGTAAGGGTGGTAGTAGTGGTAGGCATCTGGCACACCCTGGGTAGAGGTGGTAGTAGTGGTAGGCCTCTGGCACCCCCTGGGTAGGGGTGGTAGTAGTGACAGGCATCCAGCCCCCCCTGGGTAGAGGTGTTAGTAGTGGTAGGCATCTGGCACCCCCTGGGTAGGGGTGGTAGTAGTGGTAGGCATCTGGCACCCCCTGGGTAGAGGTGGTAGTAGTCGTAGGCATCTGGCACCCCCTGGGTAGAGGTGGTAGTAGTGGTAGGCATCTGGCACCCCTGGGTAAGGGTGGTAGTAGTGACAGGCATCCAGCCCCCCATGGGTAGAGGTGGTAGTAGTGGTAGGCATCTGGCACCCCCTGGGGGTGGTAGTAGTGGTAGGCATCTGGCACCCCCTGGGTAGAGGTGGTAGTAGTGGTAGGCATCTGACACCCCCTGGGTAGAGGTGGTAGTAGTGGTAGGCATCTGACACCCCCTGGGTAGGGGTGGTAGTAGTGGTAGGCATCTGGCACCCCCTGGGTAGGGGTGGTAGTAGTGACAGGCATCCAGCCCCCCCTGGGTAGAGGTGGTAGTAGTGGTAGGCATCTGGCACCCCCTGGGTAGGGGTGGTAGTAGTGGTAGGCATCTGGCACCCCCTGGGTAGAGGTGGTAGTAGTGGTAGGCATCTGACACCCCTGGGTAGAGGTGGTAGTAGTGGTAGGCATCTGGCACCCCTGGGTAAGGGTGGTAGTAGTGGTAGGCATCTGGCACACCCTGGGTAGAGGTGGTAGTAGTGGTAGGCATCTGGCACCCCCTGGGTAGAGGTGGTAGTAGTGGTAGGCATCTGGCACCCCCTGGGTAGAGGTGGTAGTAGTGGTAGGCATCTGGCACCCCTGGGTAAGGTGGTAGTAGTGGTAGGCATCTGGCACACCCTGGGTAGAGGTGGTAGTAGTGGTAGGCATCTGGCACCCCTGGGTAGAGGTGGTAGTAGTGGTAGGCATCTGGCACCCCCTGGGTAGGGGTGGTAGTAGTGGTAGGCATCTGGCACCCCCTGGGTAGAGGTGGTAGTAGTGGTAGGCATCTGGCACCCCTGGGTAAGGGTGGTAGTAGTGACAGGCATCCAGCCCCCCATGGGTAGAGGTGGTAGTAGTGGTAGGCATCTGGCACCCCCTGGGTAGAGGTGGTAGTAGTGGTAGGCATCTGGCACCCCCTGGGTAGGGGTGGTAGTAGTGACAGGCATCCAGCCCCCCATGGGTAGAGGTGGTAGTAGTGGTAGGCATCTGGCACCCCCTGGGTAGGGGTGGTAGTAGTGGTAGGCATCTGGCACCCCCTGGGTAGAGGTGGTAGTAGTGGTAGGCATCTGACACCCCCTGGGTAGAGGTGGTAGTAATGGTAGGCATCTGACCCCCCTGGGTAGGGGTGGTAGTAGTGGTAGGCATCTGGCGCCCCCTGGGTAGGGGTGGTAGTAGTGACAGGCATCCAGCCCCCCCTGGGTAGAGGTGGTAGTAGTGGTAGGCATCTGGCACCCCCTGGGTAGAGGTGGTAGTAGTGGTAGGCATCTGGCACCCCCTGGGTAAGGGTGGTAGTAGTGATAGGCATCCAGCCCACCATGGGTAGAGGTGGTAGTAGTGGTAGGCATCTGGCACCCCCTGGGTAAGGGTGGTAGTAGTGGTAGGCATCTGGCACCCCCTGGGTAAGGGTGGTAGTAGTGACAGGCATCCAGCCCCCCATGGGTAGAGGTGGTAGTAGTGGTAGGCATCTGGCACCCCCTGGGTAGGGGTGGTAGTAGTGGTAGGCATCTGGCACCCCCTGGGTAGGGGTGTTAGTAGTGGTAGGCATCTGGCACCCCCTGGGTGGAGGTGGTAGTAGTGGTAGGCATCTGGCACACCCTGGTTAGAGGTGGTAGTAGTGGTAGGCATCTGGCACCCCCTGGGTAGGGGTGGTAGTGGTGGTGGGCATCCGGGCCCCTATGTGTATATGTGGCATTGGTGATGGCCATCCTGCCCCTATGGTGCTGCTGTTGCTGGTGTAAGTAATTTCTGCATCCCTCTGTGTGTGTGTGATATGTCGGGTACGTGTAGTTTGTTTTTGTGGTTGGTGTCTGACTTACCTTCTGCGCCGTACGTGTCCGTGCCTGTTCCGGTAGTAGATGTAGAATATTGGTAGGATCGGCACGATGGGATTCATGGTTGGTTCGTCTCGTTCGTCTTTCTCGTTGCTTCGCCTCGTCCTCGTCGCTGGCGTGTTCGTCTCGTAGCCGTGGATCGTGTTGTGGCGCGAATCGGAGCTTATGTGCGCCTCTCCCGGATGCTTTGACGTGCCGTGCGTAGCGACGGGTTCGGCGCGTACAGGAAGCGCATCGTACTTGTCCGGCCGGACGGGGCTGCATTTTGGCTTCCGTGCGACTCGATTCTGCGTTTACGGATCCGGCTCGGTCGGGGAACAGGACCTGGATTGGGTGAGTACGACTGGGTCGGAATCTATGCTGTTGTGCGCATCGTACTTGCTCGTTCGGAATAATGTGCGGATCGGTCGAGAAACAGGCATTCGCATGGCTTTTTTCCCGACCGAATGGTGTTAGGTGCGCCTCCGACCGAGATCGGAATCGGCCCCATAATGTTTAAGATGGCATATTACTGCCCCCCTTCATGCAGCGCAGTAATTTGTCTTGCCACATTGCGTGGTGTGAAATCTTTATAAATCTGGCACTTAGCATCCTGCTTGGAACTAGACTAGGAGCAACCCATATTCTTTTACCCTCCTTGCAATGATCACTGGAGCTTTACATTGAGGGTCTGGTAGCTCAGTGGACTAATGCGTCCGTTGCCAAGGTTTGTGTTTGACCATATGGTTACAGCTTAAAAGCACAGTAGGGCCAGGCAGCCCTTTATCCTTCCCAAGTTTATAAAATGACTGACATGGAGGTGAGAAAAATAAGCATATGTTATATAGTGCCCAAACCCCTTGCTATGCATTTGTGCTTTACAAATACACCTTTTGTTAATTCGTGCAATGCAAATCTACAAAAGTAATGATTTCGTCAAGTCTTCCTGACAATAACCTGAGCACTGGAGATGTTATTGACCTATTTAACTCATAACCAAACACAATGTAATCCACTCACAAAGTAAAAAGTTATTAGCTCAAATTTGGAATTGAATAGAGGGGCTTATTTATTTGAGCCCTGTGTCACTTTTGCACCACATAAAGTGGTATATGCATGACGCAGGGCTCTCAATGATTTATGAAGCCACACAAAGCCAGTCTGCGTGGCTTTGAATGGTCTCATACATCATGAGTACAGCAACGTAGCGCAAATCGCTGCGTCCCCTTACTCTGCACCTGGAATGCATTCCATGGGCGTTACCGTGGATTTTCCCACACACCACCCATGGAATTTAACGCTGCCCCGGATTTACAAAGTGATGTAAACCTGGGAAGCATCAAATCTGTAAGCCTCCCCAGGTGAGGCGTTACGAGGATAAATATGTTAATTTCTCCTTGTTTGTTCCTCTTTCCATGCGTGCTGCATTCTACAGCACACAGAAAGAAAAAAATGCCTTGTAGGATTGTTTTTGTGCAGGAAGGAACACCTTTCTGCACAAAAACAATCCTGCCTGCAATGGAGGCCACCCTTGCACTAAGGTGCAAGGGTGCCTACGTTGGTGCTAGGATGCCTAAAAAGCATCAACGCGGGCAGAAAGGACAGGATTGTGCCATATTGTTTAAAACTGTGCTTTCTTTCCCTTTCACTTTAGCATAGGGCAGCTCAGCAAGGTGCATTGCTGTGCTGCCCTACGCCAGAATGCCATCAATGATGCCAAGAATGTGTATCAATTTCCTTAGCAGAACATGAGATGGAAATTGCGCCTGTACACAAGTTTACATTAGTGCAGAACTCATGCATTTCCGTGAGAAATTTATTTATATATATATATATATATATATATATATATATATATATATATATATACTCACCTGTATCATTTTCTGTATTTCAGCCTCTCTCCTCACCTTCTTCTACCTCTGACTCGGACATCGGGCATGACATATTATTTTGACAGTTTTCCTTTGACTCCGGTTAACGTATAATTCAATATTGTTTGGCATCATGCTCACTTGAATTAGCAGAAAATGAGAAATCACATTTAATGTTTTTCTAAACAGGGGTCCAAAATAGGTCTTGCCCTGGCCCCCAAAAATCCTTAAAATGACACTGACAGCACCACCTACACAGAAGAATCCTACAAGCCCTGCCAATGAAAGAAATAAGCTACACAAGAACCGAGTCATCTGTCACTGATTTTGAACACTTAGGGGCCGATTCCGATTCAGGCCGGAAATCTCCCCGACCGAGCCGGACCTGGAGAGATTTCCGACCGAATCGGACTATAGCAGTCCTACCGAACGAGTACGATGCGCACGTATGCTATCGGACTCGATTCGGTCGGACTCCCTTTGAAGTCAATGGGAGCCAGTCGTACGACGCGTACACGGGCTACCATTGACTCAATGGGCACGACGCGAACAAGGGCGCCCCCTACAGCGTGTTTGCGTCGATGCGGGTCGCGCCGTACATGCACGTATAGGGGGGACCCATGGGTCCCCCCTGTGTGCGACTCGCGCGCCTACGCAGGGGGGTCCGACACGGACCCCCAAAGTGCGGCTCCGACAGCTCCTTGGAGCCGGTTGTGCGAGTCGGTCGGAGCGGTCGAGGTGCGCATCGTACTTACCCGGCCGGGGAACGTCTCCATTGCACGGTGCGCGTCGTCCCCGTGCGAGTCGGTCGGGTCCTGCGAACGAGTCGTTCGGAGATATCGCGAGCGCACGCATCGTACTCGCTCGCCCGGACGCACGTACGAATCGGTCGGGAAATAGGGCTCCGAATCGGATCTGGTTAAGCCGAATCCGATTCGGTGCCCTACCGGCCGAGATCGGAATCGACCCCTAAGAAGAAAAAACAGAGAAGCTTCTCTAAGGAAGAAGTAAACATTTTAATACACTTTATCTTGGTTCACAAAGCATAGGCCATCACCAAATCAAAAGACCCCCCCCCTCAACCCCAATTCAGTGAATCTTACATACACTGACTACACATCCAAACGACAAAGGGTCAGACTCCGGTCTGCAATGGAAATGTTCCAAAAGACATAACCTAGTGGCAGATTATGTGCTATATAATTTCTATTTAACAATAACAATACCAGAACATATTGAACATGATGGGTGCATTTCATGAAGGTGTTAATGGTTAGCAGCAAGACACACCATCATAAATTCAAATAAAGGAAGCTGATAAGAAACTTAATGACAAAAGGTGGAACTGGTGGAAGCAAAATCTTCCCAGAATGCCTTTCAGCAAGCTGATGCGGAGGGTCATTTCCCTTTTACCAAAGCAGTCTCTTCACCCAGTTCCAGGAGTAGATCAGCAAGAACAATCTACAAGATTACAAATCTATCTTCAAACCATAAACATGAATCAAGATAGCTACTTTTGAAGCAAATTACACCCTTCTCATCAATGAAAGTGACAACCCATGATTCCTGATTCTGCTCAACCTCTTTACAGCCTTCCACACAGGTGATACCAAAGCCCTGAATCACCCCTGGACCTATGCATGAGCTCTCTGACACATTCCAGCAATGGTTCACTCAATGCCTCAACATCCCATAAAATAACCATCTCTTGGGTAGTCCCTGTGGTGTCTATCCTCTTCTCCATCATCTTCATTCTCTACATGGAACCCCTTGGATCCATAGAGAGTAGCAGCACCATCAAGGTAAATCAGTACATCAGAACTGGATGCCAAGCTTCTCCTCAAAGCTGAGCCTGATAAAGATTGAATTACTACTGTTCACCAACAGCTGCAATCAATCATAAATTCAATCCTGGCTCGCTGACATGAATCTTGATGGCTTCACCCAAGACAGTGCAAAACCATGTGTATTAACTCTTGGCCCTCACCTCATACTAAAAAAAACATATCGCCAGGACGACTAAGACAGCACAATCCCATCTCTTTCTGCTTAGGAAAGTGAAACCCCTTCTTCTATTGAAATCAAAAATTATAACAACAATGCAAGTTCTGTTCCCACTCCACCAGGATGGAGGCAATGCCACCCAGAAACTACACTGACTTCCTCTCAAGGCCTGTATCATCTTCAAGACAAGATGCCTCACCTGCAAGGCTACCAGAAACAATACCTTGACATACCTGGCAAAGAATCTAACCATCTCAGGTTGGCAGTGCCACACCAGAAGCCAGAACATTGCAGACTAGAGATGAAGTAGCAAACAAGGAAAACCACTAAAACGCACATGTTTAGCTTCTATACACCCAGGTCTTGAAAACCACTCCCATTGACATCAGAATCACTGCAACACTCTTGCAATTCAATAATAAGCTTAAGACATATGTGTGACATTACACCCATACGCAGAAATACATTGTTGTTAACCAATGATTTCTTGTACACTTTCACCCTCACCCATTGTTCAACGTCTGTTGTTTCCCAGCTAGGTTTGCCCGATACAAATACTATCATATGCATACAAATATACATGCAACTTGCATGGAATTTCTTACTCACAAATCTGATGTATTCCGTGAAGTAGGAAATTAAAGACACAGCAGAGCTTGTCCTAACTGTCCACAATCATGCATGTAGCATGATCTGATCTGTTGCAATATTGTAACAGTACTAAATTAAGAGTATCGCTGGTGGTATGAATGCTAACAACTCATAAAAATAAAAAATAAAAATATTGAGGTCCTTATTACGAGTGGCCAGGTAATTTTACTGCACATATTGGAAATATAAGTTTTGCATTTTTATCTCACTCGGTACATTATGGGTGCTACTAAAAACTCACCCCCTCTAAATTTCAGCAGGTTCAACATGCTGATCTTTAAAGTAGAAAAAAACCTGAAAAATACCAGGGTATGTGGATTTTGGTGCAGTACCACATATCTTCAGCAAACCTTGCATCTGAAAAATTCCAAACTCAGTGTCATACTTTATCAAATGTAATAATTACTGCATCAAAAAAATAGGCCACTTGTAACGAGGGCTTTAGACTGATCAAAATGCCAAGATTCCTTGCCTTTTAGAGGTTCAATTCCATAGTGGAGTAGCACTTCTGTAAACAGGAGATATTTGATTTCAATGGGAAATATGCAGAAGGGGAGGTGTGGCCAAGATGCTGAGGCAGATGTGTAGCTTGTCAATCCTGTATCGATCACCTTATTCTCCCCGGATCCTGGGCCCTGCACCTTTGTGCCTCATGCCCGGAGCCTTCCGGACCTGAAGTAGAGCTGGTAGGGACGGCCCAGACTTGACCAGCACACCAGGGCTCACATGCGGGCTGCTGCCGAACGTGGTCATGAACACGAGCCGAGAAAGGAGGTGATCACGGAGGCACAGTAACTGGTGATAAGGGTCCCTCCCCATACTGGAGCTTAGGGCGGAAGACCCCCCATTGTGCACTGTGGTGGTAAAAAGGTGATGTCCGAGATGCGGCCGGGCCCGCCCTGGTGACATCAGGACCACTGTTGGGGCCGCTTGTGCTGCTGACATCCTGATCTGCACGGGGCTATGCAGCGAGTGCCTTGCTGGTGGCGGCACTACAATGGGCGCGAGGCCCTGCAGTGCATCCCCGCACTTGAGACATCAGAGCAGGGTTCCTGGAGGTAAAATAGAGGTAGACCTCGGAACGGGGGCCGGCTGCAAGATTGACATTATAAATTCCACCCCCGCGGGGTGACTCCTGCACTGCCTGGGCCATAGTGACTGAGCACTTTGTGGGAGAGCTATCACTAGAGTACTGGCCAGAGTGGGTCTTAGGCTAGCAGATGGACACAGATCCCCAAGGGGGCAGCGATAATCAGTTGGGTTGACTACTGCAGCGAATGGCTTGCCACAGTTGAGAACCGCGTGCTGCCCTTGAGGGACTAGAAGACTGTACCCCCGACTGAAGGCCTCATTTCATAGCACAGGATGGTGAATCCCAAGGGACCAAACCACCAAGGGCATAATGGACTTCTGGGGGAATTGAAGCAGGGAGGAGTCTCACTGACCCAACTGGAGGATACCCTGGCAAAGCATGCGGAGAAGTTTGACAAAATTTTATTAGCAATTCAGGACACCAAGACCTGCCCGGAGACCAAGTTTGACACAGTATCTCTGGAAGTCTCTGTGTTAAATGAAGATCATCGAAAGGTGTCCGAAAGTGTCAATGATGCAGAGTCCAGCTATAACTGTGATGCAGCCCATCCTCAGTGAGCTACATATTCAGATGCAGACAATTGAAGGCTGAAATAGAGTGCCTGCAAATAAAGGCTGAGGATGTCGAGGGGCGCTCGAGACACAACAATGTGCACCTTATGGGATTCCCGGAGTGTGCTGAGGGGCCGAATATGGAGCTGATCCTTGAATGCTGACCGACAGACACAGTGCTGATGGGGAAGATGCCGAAACTCTTCTCTATTGAGAGAGCACACTGCGTGCCAGGGCGGCCATCCCCACCGGGGTGGCTTCAAACCAAGTAATTGCGTGCTTACTGAACTACAGAGATCATGATCTTATCCTGCAGCTCTTGAGAATAAAAGGACAATAGAACTATGAGGGATCCACCATCACATCTTACACTGACTACACGGCGGAGGTTCAGCAACAACGAAACTCATACTCTGCGGTCCACCAACACCTCCGCCTGAGGAACCTTAAGTATGTCCTCCTCTTTCCTTCCAAACCTTGGGTGTTGAAAGGTGAGATAAATTTTTTTTTTTCAAACCTCGGAGGAGGTCTCAACATGAATGCAGGGGAAGGGTGAGTTGCCTCTGGTGAGAACAGCACCTAGAAAGGAGACCTGGGAGTCACTGACATCGAGACGGAGGCACAACTGGAAGTGGTGCGGCGGCCTATCCTCAGAGCAGGCTGCCAAAGAAAGAGCTCAAGTGGTGGCGGATGTGTTACAACACAATAAAAACCCTTTTACTGTTCTGTCTTTGGACCATTGTTCAGATTCTTTGGCTGGCCTTAATAGGGATGGTGGGGCTCAGGCTCACCTCTCACTCCCTGATCGGAGGATGATGTTGCTTGATTCAGGTGGAGTAATGGACACATGGTGGCCATTGGTGAGCCATTCATTTTTACTGGACTTGGGGCACACCTGGGGTGCGGGGACCTTGGGGGGGGCGGGAGGTCACTGGAAGGATGAGACCAGCCTCTCCGGATCACAATGGAGACACTGTAATGCCCCCCTCTAAACCATATGGGACACTTACTTACTTCCTATGATTATACACTTGTGCCCTGCTGAGGGGTGGGGGCATTGTTGGGAACACTCTTGTTTCAGTTATGGTTGAGTTTGAGGCTGCATGGGGACACATATCAAGGGGAGTCACATTAGCTGGAGACATTGTGGGACTCGCGAAGAATGGAGGCTTGCTGTGGAAGTGGAACACTACACCCACATCGACATCAGTATATAGTTTCCCGACCCGGAACATTCAACATTCAGGGCATGGCAACACCGAGTAAAAGGCATGCAGTGTATGCATATCTCAGACGCCACCACATCCATATGGCCTGTTTGCAGGAGTCACACTTGGTGGCCACGAAGTTTCAAAGTTACAGAAAAGATGGAGGGGTAGGTTATTCGCCATGGTATACTCCCCTTATGCAAGGAGGGGTGCTGATTTGGATCACCCTAGGCGTCCCTTAGGTGGCGTGGTCTCATAAAGTTGATCCTGAAGGCTGATATGTGGTATTGGAGAGGCACCTAGATGGGGATCCCCTATCACTGATAGCCATTTATGCGTCAAATGTGCAACACTCGGACTTCCTGACTCAAATCAGCCCAGCTATTCCAGGAGCCCTATCCTTTGGGTGGTGATTACAATTTTACCCCACACATAGGCCCGGACAGGTCCACTCCACTGGTGGATGGAGCCTCATGCCGCAGGCTTACGCAACAGTTCCGCCAATGGAAAGAGAGAGTTAGGGTGCATGCCATGTGGAGACTGTTGCATCCGGAGGAAAGACAGAACTCTTTCTAGTCTCCAGTGCATGATATCCACACTCATCTAGAAATTGTTTATGGTTGTGATAAGATGTGCTCTTGATCCTTGGGGGGCGGAATACCTAGCCCGTACTGTGTCAGATCATTGCACGCTGAAACTCACTATACAATGGGGGAGGACGTGGATTAAAGTCCCAACTTGGCGTCTCAGGGTAGACACGTTGCGGGACACGCCATATAGCGACACTATAGCCACACACACCACGCAATACTTTAACGACAATGAGGGCTCCACCACGACAAGGGCCGTGGAATGGGAAGCCTTCAAAGTGGTCATGCGCAGTCATTACATTTCTACTTTATGGGGGGGTAAAGTAGATGCTACGTAGGGAACTCTTGGAGGCTGAGGGTGCCCTGCATGAGATGGGGAATTTAGCCCCATTGCATCCAGACATGGTGCAAAAACTCCGTGACCTACGGCGGAAGCACACAGAACTGACTGATAGACTGATGACCTTAGATTTTAGGGAGGACTCGGCTCGCCAACCTAGATAAGGTGATTGGGCTGGCTGACTGCTAGTGTGGCTGCTCAGGGGGAAATACCCCACC
The DNA here is from genome assembly GCA_963921515.1 of Calotriton arnoldi. Classification (NCBI taxonomy): domain Eukaryota; kingdom Metazoa; phylum Chordata; class Amphibia; order Caudata; family Salamandridae; genus Calotriton; species Calotriton arnoldi. The sequence continues at coordinate 53,243 of CAWUFW010001133.1, forward strand.
CTCCTATGGGGGCAATTTGGAATGATGATGGAACTGTCCTCAATTCTCACCTTGAAATTAATGCCCCATTCAAAGGCTACTACCACACCTTATACACGGCAAACAGGGGACACTCTAATGCCCAGATCCACACTTTTCTACAGGCGAGGCCCCACCTCAAATTAATATGCTCCAACGAGCAGAGCTGGATGAACCCGTACAAGTGGAGGAGATATGAAGGACCATAGCCCAGATAGCTAGGAATAAAACACCAGATTATGGATGGGTTCCCCATTGAATACTATGTGGCCTACAGCACGCACCTCACCCCAACGTTACTGGCAATATATGAGTAGACGAGGAACGAGAGCACACTGCCAGAGTCTCTCGGGGAGGCCCTAATAGTGGTGCTCCTTAAGTCGGGCCGAGACCCACTTGGCATTCAATCGTATTGCCTCCTCTCAATGCCAAACTTGGATTACAAAATACTGAGGAAGCTTTTGGTGAACAGACTAATAGCGACAATCTGCAGCCTAGAACATAATGACCAGAACGGTTTTATACCGGACCGTAATAACTTCTTAAATATCCGTAGACTACTGGAGTTGCAGGGGTGTGGCTTGGATGGCCCAGATGACCGCCTGGCAGTCATTTGACATTGAAAAGGCATTAAATAGAGTCGGCAGCGCGCGCGAACCAAGATGGCCGCCGCGCCTTGAGCTCCGATTTTACCTGCATCACCGACGATTTTTTGGCGATGATAGGGGCTTCGTTGTGACTTTATATTTGGTCCAGGTGCTCCTTGTGGCTTGCGGAGGTGTTGGGCCGAATTTCGGAGGTCTGGTGCCTTCCTTTGAAGAGCGGTAGGCGATTTGGGATTCTCCTCAGAGAGGGCTCTGGTTTACTGCAGCATTCCCTGTGAGCCTCACACTCAGAGGAGGCGGGCATAACTTGCTGGGCACCTCCTCTCTCCAGAAGCCTTCCTATTCTTAAAGTTTTTTTTTTCCCTGCCTCTTGTTGGACACAACTTTTGTTTCTGCACAGAATTAAAGGGATTTTGTCCTTTTTGTTCTTCATTAAGCTTTATTGAAACACTGATTTAAGACTTTCTGGAGCTGTTTTCTTTGCCTTATTAACTATATTGTCTTGTCAGAAGACCATAACACTTCCATTTCTGCATAAGTTTAAAGGGATTTTGTCATTTTTTATTCCCTATTGAGCTTTATTGTGGCTCTGCTATATGTCTTTGGGAGCTCTTTTTTCAGCCATATAAATTTTTTTCTGCCTCAGGAAACCACATTTGCTGTCTGTGGAATTGTTACTTCTTTTTCCTTCACTACTGGTAGCTCCCTGCCTATCAATATGGAGTCTAAAATGGGGCCCAATAAGCGCAAACAAACTGTCTCACCTCCCCCTACTAAAGCCAAAGCTATTGACTCCCAAGATGACTCATTAGCAAAAATATTGGAAGAAATTCAAGCCATCCATACAAATACGGACTCCATTTCCTCAGATATTAAAAATCTACACAGAGATATGGCTTCCTTATCGATGAGAGTTGCTGACAACGAGATTAGGATTCGTGATAATACTACAGCCATTACAGCTATGGCTCCAATTCCTACTCAGGTTGCTTCTCTCCACCGTTCTTTACTTGACCTGGAAAACAGAAATAGACAGTATAATCTACGCATTTTTAATGTTCCTGAAGGAGTTGAAGGTCAAAGTTGTCGTCTCTTCTTGGAAAATCTTCTCCCTAAATTACTAAATATTAATTTCCCAGAGCGCTTTGAGATAGATAAAGCCCACAGAATACCTTCAATTCGTAAACCAAATCAAGTCAAGCCACGACAAATCATTTTTAAAGTCCTGCGACATCACCATCTCCTTTTTATTCGTAAGGCTGTCCGAGAGATTCCTTCTCTGCTAATTGAAGGAAATAAAGTCTTCATTCATCAAGACTTTGCAAAAGAGACTGTTCAAATACAACGTCAATTTTCAGATCTACGTCCTCGTCTGCGAGAAGCTGGCTACAAATATGGTCTTTTTGACCCTGCAGTTATGCGCATCTGGAAAAACGACATTTCTAAGTCTTTCTCAGCTCCTGCAGACTTAATAAGATTTCTGGATCAACATCACCCTGTTCTCATGGACTCTCAACCTTCGGGCTCTGCGGGCTGACTATGATAATTCTTTCTCTACTTCCCTAAAGCAAGTTTTTCTTCTTTTTTCTTGCAGGTACACATTATTGGTGGTTGTCTTGCTTCGCACCTCCGTCTCCAATGTTTTATTGGTATGAGGTCTTGGTGACTGACCTCGTTGCATGTTGTTTGTCTTGTTTTGTCTTTTTTATCTGGGCTACTATTTTTCTCTCTCTTTTCTGTCATGTTATTTTTCTTCCTTTTAGGAAAGTATGTCTAAGCCACAAAAGTTAACTGTTGCTTCATTAAATGTGAAGGGTCTTAGGCATCTAGTGAAGAGACGTAAAGTTTTAGAATATTTACACAAATCTAACGTTGATATTTGTTTTGTTCAAGAAACTCATGTTAATGACAACATTTTGCATACTATGTCCAGGGGTTGGGTAGGGTCTATAGTCTCATCTCCTGCTGCAAAACGTAAAAATGGAGTAGCTATATTTTTCTCACACAGAACTCGTGCACAAATCTTGTCACATCACCATGACGCAGATGGTAGATTTGTTACTGCTCAGGTTCTTATTGATAAATTTACCTTACATTTGATTAATATCTATGCTCCTACCTCTGATGACCCTGCCTTTTGGTCCTATGTCTCTGATGAAGCACTCAAAATGGGCAATACATCCCTTATAATGGGTGGTGACTTTAATCTTATTAGAGATCCTTTGTTGGACCGATCTTCTGCTTTTAAGTTCCGGCCTAACAAGGCTTTTTTTGCTTTGAAATCCTTTCTTTCCGTAACCAAATTGGTTGATTTTTGGAGACTGGAACACCCTACGGACAAAGATTTTACTTTTTATTCTAATGCTCACTCGTCTTTTTCTAGAATTGATTATTTATTATCTTCACGTAATTTGTGTCACATGATTAGTGAATCAGTTATTCACCCTATCACGATTTCTGACCATGCTTTGATTTCTTTTTCTTTTTCTATTTCCGACCCTCCAATTTCTAATAAGAGATGGAGAATGAACTAGTTCTTAACCCCACTAATGCTAAAAAATGGCTTCAGCTATTACTGATTATTTTTCGAATAATAAATCCTGTGACACCTCAAAAATTATACACTGGGATGCCTTTAAGGCTTATATACGTGGAGTTGCAATCTCTATTATGGCACACGAAAATAAATCCTTTTATTCCTGTCTCAATGAATTGGAGACACAGATTTCAGCAGCGGAACGACTTTTTATTACATCTAGAGACCCACAATATAAATCCCAACTTCAAAAATATCGTTACGAATATAATTGTATGCTCAGTAAAAGAGCAGGTTTACTTATCGCAAAAGAAAAGTCCAATTTTCATTTCAACTCTAATAAATCGGGCCGTCTGCTAGCTAATTACCTATGCCTTAAACGTGAAAGGGTTCAAATTCCAGCCATCAAGACGAATAACGGTACATTGGTGACGGAGGTTGGGGACATACTGAAGGAGTTTCTTTCCTTTTATTCTTCGCTATATCATGAACCTCTTACACCTAATAATACTGTTGTTAGTGAATTCCTTCATTCCTGCCGATTGCCTCAGCTTTCTGCTAATGATAGAGCTATTTTAGAGAACCCTATTGACATCAAGGAAATTTTTACAGCAATAAATGCTTTAAATTCAAAAAAAACTCCGGGCCCGGATGGAATTCCGGCCGAATTCTATAAATGCAACCAAGATCAATTATCCCCCTTTTTACTTTCCCTTTTTACGGAATTTCAGCATACTTCTATGATGGGAGGATCTTTTAATGAAGCCACAATAATTGTCCTTCCTAAACCTGATAAAGATCATACTTTAGTCTCCAATTTTAGGCCCATATCTCTCATTAATCAAGACTGTAAGATATATGCAAACGTTCTGGCGAATAGACTGTCACCCCTGCTACCCCAAATTATACAATCTGATCAAACTGGCTTTATGAAAGGTAGATTATCTGCTCATAATACCAGTTTGCTCTGTCATACCTTGTCTCTTGCCAAGGAAGCTAGTGGACCTATTGGTGTAATGGCTTTAGATGCAGAAAAGGCATTTGATAAGGTTAATTGGCAATTTTTATTTAAAACATTGGAGGCTTTCTGTTTTGGTCCTATTTTTATCAATATGATTAGGGCTCTATACTCAGCCCCCTCAGCCTCAATTTTAGTTAATGGTTTGTGTTCCACTCCATTTCGGTTGTTTAGAGGCACTCGGCAGGGATGTCCTCTCTCTCCTTTACTTTTTCTTATTGCAATAGAACCCCTTTTATGTTCTCTTCGTAATAATGATGCTTATACAGGTGTGGTTTTGAAAGATACTACCATTAAACTCTCGGCATATGCTGACGATGTATTGTTATATGTTTCTGACCCTTCCACCTCTATACCTATTATCCTTGATACTATTCATAAATATGCTGAGGTTTCTGGTTACTCCCTGAATACTAATAAGACAGAATTTTTTCCATTAAATGCCTTTTGTAATTCTACAATGTTAGAGAATACTGATATAACTTGGTCTCCAAACAAACTCAAATATTTAGGTATCATTTTTACTGGTTCAGTTAAAGATACAGTTGATACCAATTGCTCTGCTCTTTTAACAAATACCAAAGAGAAACTTGATAGGTGGTCTAATCTTCATTTAAGCTGGTGGGGACGTATAGCAGCAATTAAAATGTTTATAACCCCACAAATTTTATATTTATTGTCCATGCTGCCCTTCTCCTTCCCGTCCACTTTTTATACTAAAATATATAAATTATTTACCAAATTCCTCTGGAATAATAAGCCTGCGCGCATTAGTTTTAAGATGTTACAATTGCCCAAATGTGAAGGTGGAGTTGGCCTCCCAGATTTGAAAAAGTATCATTTTGCATTCCTTGTGGCTCAATGTTCCTTATGGTTTCATACTGTGCCCCTCTCTAATGCACATAAATGGCTTCTCCTGGAAAAAAATATTTTGGCTCCATACCCTTTAACTGCTTTTCTTACCATGTCCAATGGTTCCTTTGGTAAGTGTTCTCCTATTATTCTTGCCTCCTCTAAAATTGCCCTTTTATCATTTGATAGTAAGTTTTCTATTACTTTATCTTCCAATAAAAAAGTTTCTCTTTGGTTCAATCCTAAACTACAATATCACAAAAATATTTCTTTTTGGAAATTATGGATTGCTGCTGGTATTTTCGTTGTTGCAGATATTTGCCAATATGATATGTTTTACACGTTTGATGTCATTCAAGCCACTTATAAGCTGCCATTGTCTGAATTGCCTAAATATGCATTGTTATGTAACACGATTCTTAATGCCTACCCTCAACTACTGTCTATGTCTCAGTCTTCTGGTATTGAATTTTGTATTGCTGTGTTTAGCCGTTCAGGACATACAGCCTCTAAAGTATATAAAAAACTTACCACTTCAAATTTCTCCTTTGCACGTTTGACTCAAAAATGGTCCCCGCAGTTAAATCTCCATACACTTAATATATCTTGGAAGGACATCTGGAACTCTAACACGGCCAATTATCTCCCGGCTAACCTTATCCAATCTAATATTTATTTACTTTATCAATGTTTCTGGACTCCTGATAAGCTATTTAAAGCTAAACTCCTAGATAATCCAAATTGTTGGCACTGTCAATCTGTTATTGGTGATTTACAACATTTATTTTTCAACTGTCCTATCATACATCAGTTTTTATTACAAATATGGCATCTTATTACACAGATCCTTAACATCCAAACAGCTTTATCATTTCAAGTTCTAGGGGCATATTAGCAAGGAGTTGCGATATTTATCGCAAAACGCGCTTAGCGCGTTTTTTGTTAACGCCGCCTATCGCTGGAAATTATCGCTGAGATAACACCCTATTAGTAAGGTTTATCTCCATAGCGATAATATTTCAAGCGATAGCGGCAAAATGTGAGAATATCGCTGGAAAAGCAGCGATATTCTCGCATTATCGCTAAGGTGGATTCAGCATTAGAATCCACCTCCTATACTTTAAACAGGTAAATCATCCTCACTAGCAGGTGATAAAATATAGCGTTAAACGCGCTTAGCGCGAATTATTTTATCGCTTCGCCTGCCTTGCTAATAGGGGGTAGTGGAGTTAGCGACTGTTTCCAGTCGCTTTTAGTAGGGAACGCCTTCATTGCATGTCATTAGCGATAATTATCGCTGACATGCAAGGCGATGTGAATCCCGGCCGCTAACGCCTAAAAGCTGTCGCTAACGCCAGTTAGAGACAGCTTGCTAATAGGGCGATATGGATTATCTTTTTGAGACGCGGGCAGTCTTTCTATCCACACTCTCATAAAGACTCCTCCTCTTCTAAATCTAGTATGTGGTCTAGTTTGGATTCCTACATTGGTACATGTTCTGCAATTTAGGTTATTTATTGTTATTTGTAAATTAATCTCTGCTTAAAATGTAGCCCTCTTATATTGTTTTATTATTATTTATATTATGCTTATATTGTTATACATTGTTGGTACTGCAATTGTACTTCTCCTATATACTGTAATATGTTTTTCTCTATACTCTATAGTTCAGTATTATTTTTTGTATTGTGTTTCATATATATGAAACATTTTCTTCAATAAAATATTTTGAACACAAAAAAAAAAAGAAAAGGCATTAAATACCTTGGGCTGGGCATATCAACTTACGGTTCTCAAAATGTTGGGGATCGACCTGGAGTACTTACGCTGGGTGAGAACCCTCTGCAATAGACCGCTGGCGAGGGTTAGGACAGGAAAGATAAAATAAGATAGATTCAACATTCATAGGGGCAGCAGACAGGGGTGCCCACTCTCCCCACTTATGTTGCACTAGTTATGGAGCTGCTGGCATATCTGTTGCAAACTAAGGCACTGCAATGGGGGGGTGCAGACTGTGGGGGACCGGCATATTTTGTCCTTATATGCAGATGATGCTCTAATTTACTTGCAGGACCCATGCACGTTCCTCCCAACCTTGATGGCAAACTAGAAACGTTTGGGGAGGTGTCCGTTTAAGAATTAATTGGACTAAATCAGGCCTGCTCCTGCTGTATCAGATGCCAGAACACCAAAGGTAGTGGGTTTTACAAACTGCTTTATCCTGGCATTTTGATATGATGGAATACCTAGGAGTATACATCTAACACTCTTTAGCTGATTTAATTTCTGTCAATCTACACCCAGCCATTGCTTCAATTAAACAATCTCTCCCCTACTGGACGTCGCTACCTTTGTTGCCCCTGGGCCAAGTGGCAACATTTTAATATTGCCATGACTGTTATACTTATACGAGGCTTTACCAATATTCCTACATAAGTGGTTTTTCAGTGAGATTTATGGGCTCCTATCGGATCTCATTTGGGGAACTGGCAGGAAAATGACCACACTGGCCATCACACAGTGTGCCCTGCAGGAGGGGGCTGAGAGCCACGAACAATGAGTTCTATCATGCAGCAGCACAAATGCAGTGATTGATGTGATGGCTGGGGATGGACACGAGTCCCCACAATGGGGACAGGGACGTTCTTAGCCGACCACATCTCAGCCCCTACAGGCAATATTAACACACAGCGACCCCAAGAAAGCTGCAACTATATTGTATATGGCTCTCCATTCGCAGAGGTGTGCGTCAGAGCTAGCAATCAGGGGTAGATAGGCAGTAGCATTACACACAGAAATACCCGACAAACAATGGTCAGGGGGCGAAACAACAGGTGAAGGAAATCCCCAGGAACCCCTGATTCTGATATACCCAATTTACTTACTCGCACCAGACCTACCTAACATCACAACGCATTTGCCGCAAGCTCCCAGGGTCGTCCTTGGACTGTCCCTGATGTCATGCGCCGGATGCTGGCTTCCTGGGTATGGTCTGGGATTGCGGTCTGTTACAACAGGCTTGGCTTGGGGAACGACGACTGTATCTGAAATAGTAGACTGCGCAGTTCCAATTACGCCAGAGTTCCACCTGTTAGGTATATGCTCAAGGACTAAAGAGGACACGCTTATATGTAGGTTCCTTGACGTACCATTGGTACATTTCAAATGACAGGTAGCAATGTCATGGAAGGCCTCTGCAGTAAGCGCTGGCTGGGAGAGCTTTTGAAATGGGCCAGGGCCGAACTAGATGTCACTAGATTCAGTCCTCTCCGTTCAGCACTGTCTGGCTTCTGTTTTTCATTGGCTTGCTCAGGCACAGCTGAAGTGCAATGAAGAGAAGTCGGAGGTCCTCTTGTATGGCACATTTCCTGCCAATTTCAGAGAGAGGTTATGGCCCCCTGGCTTCCCCCTACCTAGTGGAGGGGGTAATGCCGCTAAAAATCTGGGGGTCTGGTTTAATGAGAACCTGACCTTTTCTTCTCAGGTTAAAAAGCTGGCTGGGTCTTGTTTTGGCACCCTGAAAGCTCTGAGGAAGTTTCTCCCTCTCCTTCCTAGACCAGCCAAAGAAACTGTTGTTCGTGCTTTGATTCTGTCCCGTCTAGACTATGCCAACGCACTTTATGTGGGCATCCCTGGCTACCTCTTGAATAAAATGCAGGTAGTTCAAAACTCTGCTGCCAGACTATTGCTGGGTCTGTCTGGCCGGTGCAGTGTACGCGCTCATTTGCGCTCTTTACACTGGCTCCCTGTTGAGTCCCGAATAAAATTTAAAACTCTGACCATTGCCCATAGAGCTCTCTATGGCCTGGGCCCTATCTATCTACAGAAGAGATTTGCTTTTTATACTCCAGCAAGACAGTTGCGTTCCTCCTCCCAACTTTTAATGCAGACCCCTAGGTTTAACCGCCAAAGGCTCGGAGGGAGCTCTTTTGTACGGAAAGCTGCCTTAGCATGGAATGCTCTGCCCCTTGAACTGCGTGGTATCCAGGACCCGGCGATCTTTAAGAAAAAGCTAAAAACTCTTCTCTTCTAGTTGACGCTCTGGCCTCGGTTTATTTTCTCAAGTACGCGCAGGGACACTCTTTGAGTATCTGTGCGCGCTATAAGTGTATATAACATAACATAACATAACATCATGCTGGCCCGAATGCATAGTGGGAGGGGCCCGGTAATCACTGAGTGGGATGTATGTGTTCTGAACCTGGAAGCCAAGAGCAATGAGAAACCGCCCTTAGGGGAGGGCCAATAAAATATAAGCCCTAGGATTAGTAAATTGTATTACATTTATTATATTTCCTTGTAAACTGCATGGCATGCACTCTGCAAAGAAATTGGCGGGTGGTGGGTCCCATGGGCTAGGTGTCCCAGTGCTCATTGATTCTTCTTTTAAATGTTGTCACCCAGCTGATTGTATGCTCACAGGAATTTACCTGACTTTGTTGTTCTTAAGTGTTTAAATGCCAATAAAGAGATTAAAAAATGGGAAATATGCAGAATTCAATTTCTACTCAGTGTTTATGATAGCACTTGAATTCCATATATTACTAGTGGTGGATGACTGCAGTTGGATCTTTCAAACAACCTTGCCGGTAGGTAAAGATGGATTGCCTTTCTGAGCTGCATGCAAATACCTTTTGACTGACACTCCACCATATAAGTGGCCCAAAATGTAATGGTGTGCATGACCTGATTGCAACATAAAGAAAAGTTTTATAAAGGACAGAAGGAATATCGCCACTGAATTGGCTACTGCACTGTATTGCCCTGTGCACCTTGAATACATTGATGAAATTATCAGGAGAGATTTGAGATCCCTGAGGACAGATGAGAATAACACCATTCTATGCAAACTAGATAATGTCAATACAAACCTCAATATCCTTAGACTGGGCATCAGCAAACGGAATGAGAGAACCAGGCAGGTTAGAATCATGTGTCTCTGATGCTGAAGATACAACAAATTATTATGATGTACCTTGCAAATGATCTACACCTTCACAGCACTCAACATAACACTCTTACCTACATGACATATCCAGTAGAGACAACACCAATCTCTCTGAGAATTCTACAATGAGGCATTGATCCTGAATCTCTTTCTTACTGAAGAGGTGTTGGAGAATGTTAATTTCAACACTGCATACATTCCACTTTGAACCCTTGAACAACATGTGCCCCCATGCAGGCACCCCATGGCCCTAATGAAACAGGAGGCCCTGTAGGGCACCCTTTGTTTCCTCACTGTCACAGTTTTCATGGCAGTGAGGCTGCCATGAAAACTGTGGCAGTGAGGAAACTCCTAATATGCTCGGAGGTGCCTCAGTGGCACCGTCAGCATATTAGGACCTCTCAACCCCGCGCCACAGCTGCGGGATCCATGATCCCCTGAGGTTGCGGCGTGCCTGTGGTGGTCCCACTGCCATATTCGTAATACGGCGGGTGGACTGCCAATCTGGCGATCCAGGGACCGCCACCACAGGTTCGGCGGACTCGTAATCAGGCCCTTATACATGTAAGAGATAAATCTTGCACTCTTCGCCATTCAAGAAACAGCGGCTGAAACAAGAAATATGTTGGGATTGCAAATTGATATCAACAAGAAATTGGAATTATTATCAAAAGACTACCACTTAAACAATGATTACAATGAAACAAGTGTGCCTGGGTTATTGTATGTAATTGGGTTGGTCACAGTATGGTTTTTGAGAATTTCCCTGTAAGTGGCAGTATTTGGTGTCCAATTCTATCATGTGGTAGCACCTACCATTATTTCACCGGATTAACCTTGTGCAATGAGACCAATGACACAGGGTGCCTGTCTACGGCATGTCCTGTTTATTTCAGATTTCTGATTTCCCCATACCGTCAGTTCAGATCCATTAGTTCATATTTACTTCTACTTTGGATTTAGTTTAGATGGTAAGTATATATATAAACCTAAATATATATTCCCTGACAAAAACAAAGGTTAAAGGTAGCTTTATCGTGTGCATCCTTACATTTTAGTACTATACATTGATGTGCTACGTTCTCCACGACATATCAAATCATAATATATTTGCAACTCCCTTTCCGTTTACCTTAACCATAAACATATCCCAATGAACACAAAGAACATGAAAGTTTTCCCTCTCCCCACCCCCCTCCCCGGCAGCTATCAGCATCACTATTTGTTTACTGTGTGGATGGTCAGGTCGGATGACATAACTAATTAATTAATGTGTGTGTGAGAGGGCCCGTGTTAATTTCTGTGCTGGGTACCTGTGAATTGTGTGTGGGTGACTGCGTGAGTGTTGTATCCTCGTTACCCTGGGTTGCTGCTACGGTCACTTCCGTTAACATTTGTCCTCAATCCATCAGATCGCTCTCAGCATTTTCGTCCATTCGTACTGCCCTGAGGCGGCATTCTTCCGCCACACCCCACTCAGGCACATCAGCTTTCCATTTGTTCAACATGGGTGGTGTGGAAAGAATCCAGTGTATCACGATCCGTCTTTTTGCCAGGACCAGGCCCATCATCAAGAACTTATGTCGTATCCGTGTCCCCTTTTTCGGTGTTGGGTGGATACCCAGTAAGCACTGTTTTATGGAGACGTCTATGTGCACTGCCGTTGCTGCACGGAGGGTCTGCACCACCTGGTTCCAGTATGATTCTAAACGTATGCAGCTCCAGGTCATGTGTAAAAAGGTGGCATGGTCGGTGCCGCATCTTGGGCAGGACGGCGTGGCTCCCAGTGTGAACCGCGCTCGATGCTGTGGGGTTACATATGTGCGATGCAAGTAATGGAACTGAATTAGCTTAAACCTAGCATTACTTGTCGCTTCAGCCACCTGTGCTAGTGCTCTTTTCAATTCCCCGTCTGTCAGAGTGGGTAGGTCTTCCTCCCATTTCCCCCTAATGGCCGACAGGTCAGCCACGCAATCTTCCTTCATCGCTGTGTATATGCGCAAGATCAGGCCTCTGCAGGAGCACGGATCCAGGAGTGTCAATAGTGTATGTGACTTCTGCGACTCTTCCGGAAATGTGGTCCATATCTCCCTGACCGTACGCGAGACCTTTGCATACTGCAGGAAATGGCCTGCCGGTACCTGGAACCGGTTTTGTGCCTCCTCAAAGGTGAGAAAGGTTCCATTCTGATATAGATCCCCAGCCCTTTCACATCCTCCCTCGTACCACTTTGAGATGTCCATTGTCGCCTGGATATTTTGAAACCCCTGTAACCACCGAAGGAGCAACGTGTTAGCATACGGTGCCCTGCGGAGAACTAGCTCGACAGCCTGTTCCCAGGCCTCCGTAACCTGCCGAACTATATGGGGGCAGTTTTTTGGGGCCCTCGATCCCATCATGAGATACCTCTGCAGTTGTGTCCCCTGATTCCAGTCTCCCAATAGCTCTTTGTCCACCGTGCGTTCCTCCATGCACCACTGTGCTGCATATTGTAGTAAACCCGCTAGGTAGTATAACCTGAGGTTGGGTAATCCAAGGCCTCCCGCATTCATGTCTTGCTTAAGTATTTCTAACACGACTCTACTTCAACCTCCAGCCCACACCAAGGAAATCAAAAGACTATTTAATATATCGAACATGGGTTTTTTAATTCTACAGAAGGAATTCTGCAGGACATATAAGCAGCGGGGCAACACCACCATTTTCGATATAGCCACTCTTCCCATGATCAAGAAGGGGAGTTTGTTCCAAAATTGTATGGACGCTTTTAGTCCTGCAAGAACCTTGCCCATATTGAGGTCGAACTGAGCCTCTGGCTGGTGCGCTACCTGAATACCCAGGTATCTAAAATGACCGTGTTTCCAGTCCAGTGCTACTTCAGGAAGGTTCTGGGGGTTCCCTCGTGCAAGGGCTCCCAACGGGAACAGTAGTGTTTTCTGTCGGTTAACTCTGAGACCCGAGACCGCACTGAAAGAGTCTAGCACCCTGAGTAATATCGGAATCGCCTCTTCTGGTTGTCTGATATACAAGAGAGTGTCATCCGCATATAGGAAGACCACGTGTGTTCTACCGTCTACCTCTATACCCCATGGCGCCATATCTCTCCGTAGTCTCACCGCCAATGGCTCCATTGCCAAAGCGAAAAGGATTGGGGACAGCGGATATCCCTGCAGTGTGCCCCTTTCGATCTGTATAGCCTCCGAGACTAGGCTCCCATTTCGCACCCGAGCTCTCGGTTGACAATATAGCAATTTGACCCATGAGATGTATTCTCCACCGAAACCCATTCTTCTTAGCACTTCCCAGAGGAACTCCCACCGCAGCATATCAAAGGCCTTTTCAATATCTAAGGCAACCACCGCGGCGCGGTGGTCGCTTTCGGCCGCCGAGTGGAGGACATGAGACAGCCTTCTAAAGTTCATATGCGTGCCTCTTCCAGGTATGAACACACACTGATCTCTATGCACTAATGAGTTTACTACTTTTCTCAGTCTATTGGCCATGACCTTGGCTAGTAATTTGGCATCCACTCCCAGCATAGACAAGGGCCTATACGCCGCCGGATCCTCCGTGTTTCTACCAGGCTTGGGGAGCATTATTCTGGGCCTCCCTCATGGATTGTGGCAAGCTTCTGGCCTTTTTTGCCTCCTGCAACAATTCCAGCAGGCACGGGAGCAGAATATCTGCGTATGTATGATAAAATTCCACCGGGAGCCCGTCCGGGCCCGGCGATCTGTAACGAGCCATGCCCCGTAATGCTTCCTGCAGTTCCCCTAGCTGAAGTGCTGCCTCTAGTTCCCCTCTTTGGTCATCTGTAAGTCGTGGGAGGGGAACATCCGAAAGATACCCCCCTCCACTGGGACCCCATGGCCGGGGTTCTCGCGATCAGTGTCAGATAGATGTTTAAATAGCACAGTGTTGACCCCAATCTGAGTGCTGGCCTTGGCTCCATCAGAGCGCTGCAACATTAATATCAACGGAGAGGGGCGCTCACGTTTTAAAAACCACGCCAATAACCGCCCAGTTCTATCACCCTCTCTATATAGTAGTTGTCGATATTCTCTCCGAACTAAGCAATCTAATCTGTCCCAGATCTCCCCCACTCTACGTTGTGCCTGCAGGAGTGAGTCATTGGGGGGCACCACTTCCTGCTCTTCGGGCTGAACCCTCGCCAGTCGATCCTCTGTCTCGGTCAATTCTACCTCTAGTCGTCTTCTGGTTCCTTCCACTCTGGACAAACAGTCCCCTCTAGTAACCACTTTGAAAGTGTCCCACTCTGTACTCCTGGTCTCAGTGGTTGACCAATTCGTGGTGAAGTACCCTGCAACAACCTCCCTGAGTTCTTCTCTGAATACTAGTTCGCGCAAGGCTGCTGGTTGTAATCGTCATAGTGGAACCCGTGGCCTAATTCTCTTATGTAATGTAATGTAAAATAGATTTCTATAGCGCGCTATCACCCTACGGGTATCTTGGCGCTGAGAGAATACCTTGTTGTTAGATAGCGTGCTTGGGTGTCCACCCCAAAAAAGAATACAGGAAATTGGTTAAGGAAAGAGGAAAAACCAGAAGGAATCATAGGATGGATCAGTAACATTGCGTCTGGGTATTATTTCTCCCTCGGGAATAACCACGTCTTCAGTTTCTTCCTAAATTGCATTACATTCTCACTCTGCCTGATGTTAGATGGGAGCTCATGCCACAGTCGTGAGGCCACTGAGCTAAAAGCTCTCCCTCCTGTGCTAGCTCTTTTAAATTTTGAGATGTTAACCAGATTTGCTGTTGACGAGCGGAGGTTTCTTGTAGGGGTATACCACGTAAATTTTCTCTGCAGTGGTCTAGGGCCCAGACCATGTGCTTCCTTAAAGACAATGCAGAGAGATTTAAAGTATATCCTCTGCTGAATCGGCAGCCAATGAAGATCTCTTAGGGCCAGGGATGCAGAAGATCTGCGCTGCCGATTTAAGGCCAGCTTTGCTGCTATTATTTGGATTCTTTGCAACTTCAGTATCATGGAGTTAGGGGCTCCAAGACACAGGGAGTTGCAATAGTCCAACCTGCTCAAAATAACACTCCTCACCACTTGTATTCTGGCAGAGACTAGTAATAGCGGGAGAATCTTTCGTAGAGCTCTAATCAAGGAAAAACAAGTGCCTACTGTTTTGTTTACTTGTGAGTCCAAGTGGAGATTGTTATCCATCAGCACCCCCAGATTGCGTACTGTTTTAGTTGGAGTTAATACGCTATCCGTAGGAGTAAGCCGGAAATCAGCAGGAAGGGGACGGGCTATTTTGCTCATAGTGCAAGATACAACTTCTGTTTTATCTCCGTTAAATTGGAGAAAGTTGTTTCTAAGCCAGTTTGTAGTGCTTTCCATGCACTGGTGAAATTTATCCATGGAAAATGTTTGATCTCCTTCCAGCGAGAACATAAGCTGTATATCATCAGCATAGTTGACCAATTCCACTCCAAAGGATTTAATAATGGGGATAAGTGGGCGCAGGTAGATGTTAAATAAGATCGGAATAATTGCGGAGCCCTGCGGGACCCCATGAAGGACGGCTGTCTTCGATGATGTAAATGGTTGAATGCTCACTGCCTGTGTACTGTCCGATAGATAGGACTGAAGCCATTTTAATGCTTGGCCTTTAACTCCAATATTTCCGAGTCTTTCTAGAAAAATGCTATGGTTCACCGTATCGAATGCTGCTGACATGTCTAGCAGCACCAATACGACCGATTGTCCGTTGTCAGCTCGCATTCTCATATCATCGAACATGGTCACTAGGGCTGTTTCTGTTCCGTGCTCAGGACGGAATCCGAATTGCAGCTCATCCAGTAAATGATTAACCTCTAGGTAGTGGGACAAAGACTTACTCACTACTCGCTCAAGAATTTTTACTGGGTAGGGTAGAAAGGAGATAGGTCTATAACTAGACATACAAGAAGGATCAAGTGTTGGTTTCTTGAGTAGCGGGGTCACTATTGCCTGTTTCCAGCACTCTGGGACCTCTCCATCATTTAGTGATTGGCAGCATATATGACGCAGCCGGGGGAAAAGTTCTGCCTTAAATTCCTTCCACACCCTCTGAGGGAAGGGATCCAGTGGTGACCCTGAAGAGACGGTCAACGCTGTATTATTAAACATTTCCTCCAAAGGCATTTGGAAACACTCCAGAGTAGGCTGATGGTTACTGTCTAGGCTCTTGTTCTGTGTCTCCAGCACAGTTGGCCCCAGTAAATCATTCTCTGCCTTCATAGGTGCATTGTTGTCACCGTCCACTCCAGTCTGATTCTTTGAATTAAGGCCGTCGATGATTTTATTAATCTTTTCATTAAAATAAGTTGCCAAATCATCACATAGCTTTTGGTGGGCTACGATCTTATTACTTACGCAGGCTGGCTTAGAAAGGTCCTTTACTATATTACAAATAGTTCTAGTCTTATTCGATGCTTGCAAGATGGAATTTGCAAAGTATTCAGCCTTTGATCTGGCAATTGCCTCCTTGTACTTATGCAATTGAGTTTTATAAGTTTTTTTTATCTATTTCAGCATATAGCCGCCTCCATTTTCTTTCAGCCAATTTGCATTCCTTCCGCTGTAGCCTCAAGTCCTCACTATACCAAGGGGCAGAAGGTTTATTTCTGTTTTTCAGCCTCTTTACTGGGATTCTTTGATCCAGGGTTTCATTTATTTGAGCGCAAAAGGTTAAATAATTTTCTCCCACTGAATTTTTTGAGTCAAATAGGTTTTTCTCTGTAAATAGTGGGCTTTGTTTGTTTTTTAATAATTTGAGCCATTCCCTACCCTGCCGAAAATTCCCAGGGCAAGTCCCTTTCTTATTTGCTCTAGGTAGCACCAGCAAAAAATGGACTAAAGAATGATCAGTCCAACATAAAGGTAGTACTTCTACCACTCTGGCTTCCATAGGGTTGGCAAATATTAAATCCAGGATGTGGCCTCTTTGGTGTGTGGATTCTAGCACTAATTGTTGCATATTGAGACTCTCACATGCTTGTACTAGATCTCTCAGAGCTGAATTCAAGTCCCCCTTATCCCAAAGGTTAAAATCACCTAATAGAATCAGCCTAGAATGAGTAAGTGACATATTGTACACCATGTCAATCAATGCCTTAGGTCCCCACACCAGCAACACCGGGGCGTTATCCATCAGAAAACGACCCAACACTTCGGTCCCTGTCACCTCATCACATGCCTCTTGAGAGAGCAGGAAGCGGTCAAGTCTACTCTGCACCTCGCAGGCAGGAGTATAGCAAGTGTAGCTTCACTCCCCTAGGTGCGTGTCACGCCAAATGTCCACACAGTGGAGTCTGCCCATCACCTCTCCCAAGGCTGTTGTCATGTGCGGTTTAGTGTGTTGTTTCGGCGGATACCTATCCAATAGGCCTTCAAGCACGCAATTAAAGTCGCCTGCCCATATCAACGGCGTCCCAATGTACGGGAGAAGCAGGGTTTCTATATTTTTTAAAAAGTCCCCGTCATCTATATTCGGGGCATATATGTTGACCAGGCACACTTCAATACCATCAACCACACCGTGTACTATGACGTACCTGCCCTCTACATCTGCCTCGTTAGTATGTAATTTGAACGGAACCTGTGGGGCCACCCATATGGCCACCCCCCTAGAGTAGGTAGATGCGAACAGTTGCCCTCTCCACTACCTGTGGAGTTTCTGCGTCTCGGTGTCAAGCAGGTGTGTCTCCTGTAGCATGGCGATCTGAATGCCCTGTCTCCACATATATGTTTGTATTCTGTACCGCTTAACAAATGAGTTTAACCCCCTCACATTCCATGTTATAATTTTGTATTATCCCATGTCATCCAACCCATGTCTGTCTTGTCTATTTTGCATAAGTGTTGTATGATGCCCCCATTGCTGCCAGCGAGGCCCTTAAACTGTACAATTTGAACATCCCACCCCCGGGTAGACACATTAATAACAAAGCGTGCATTCCCATGTAACCCCCAACCCCACCCCTCCCATCTCTACCCTTGAACATCATGAGCAAACATACTTCCTTTGCTGTAACATCAAAACTCCAAAACAAATGCAACAATACATTTCCGCTCATCATACCTCTCATACCTCAAATCGACATACACGCACTCCTCTTTCAGTCATCCAATGAAAATCTTCTGGTAGGACAGAAAATAACGTGCTTCCCAGACCCGCTATGTGTCCATCAGCAGCGTCCCCCTAACCGTGGACATCATGCACACTCACTCTACACTCAACTGACCCTACCCACTCATGCTCCCAGTCGTTCAAAATATTCAAGAATCTAAATAAAAATAAATCTAGATAAAAGAAAAACGCCTGAAGGAGAATGAGGTCATCAGAATAAAAGACGATTAGCGAGATTAAATAAAAAAGGAGAAGAAAAAGAGCAGGGGGGCTGTGTAGGCCGCCCGTCCAGTATCAGTGTTCAGCCGAATCCGGTCCGCCAGCCAGGGGGCGAAGGGGACCAACTTCATCGCAACCCGGTTCCTTGCCCGGGAAGAATGTCAGTTTCCATGATGTGGCCCCTGTAAGACCAGCCTCTTAGTTCTGTTTTCTTGCTTCTTTCGTCTCGGTCCGTCAATTTCTCAGGAGCCTCCCAGCTGTGGTGTGTCTTCAACGATATCTCCTGTACTCGTCTCAGAGCCTGTGGCCGTCTCCTCCTCTACTAGTGCTCTGGCAGCCTCCCATTCCGCCTGCTGTGTTGCTTGATCAATTCTGGGAAACCTCCTGCCCTCACTGCCAGAATCAGATTGTTCCAAGTCCAGGGATCCATCCCTTCTGACCACCACTCTTTGCGTCAATCTAGAGGACTGCCTGGACCTCCGGTGTCGGGCATTGCTCTTACCCCCCTTGGAATTGGTTGGAGGTATCCCCTCCTCTCTCCCTCTGGCCAACATCCTCTTACTTCCGTGGACCACCAGCCAGTCCCAGACCGCCTCCGGCCTCATAAAGAAGCGGGCTCTATCAGCATGAAGTACCTTGAGCTTTGCTGGATACAGGAGCATATATTGTAAGTTCATGGCTCGCAGTTTTTGTTTCACCCCAATAAAGGACGCTCTCTGCTGCTGAACTAGGCGTGTGCAATCTGGGAATATGCACATTTTTTGATTTCCGAAGGCAGGGTCTCCATCTCGTCTTGCAGCTTTGAGGATACAATCCCAGTCTCTAAAATTTAAGATTTGGCTATTAGTGTCCTGGGCGGTGCTCTTGGCGGCGCCGGCGCCCGCAAGCACCCGGTGCGCCCGCTCAATAATGAAGATGGAGGAGAGTACAGCTGCGGGGAATGCCGTCCCTAATCCACCTTTCCTGGAAGAGTTCCAGCTCCTTCCCCTCGACCCCCTACGGAAATCCAACAAAGCGCAGATTACATCTGCGGGAGCGCCCCTCTGCATCCTCAGCCCGGCGTTCCAAGGCTGACGCCTTGTGCATGTGTTCAGTTAACGTTGTCTTTAGTGTGGTGACTTCTGTCTGGAGCTCACTGATGGTCTGTTCTGTGGCCAAAGAGCGGTCCGCGACTGTGTGGAGGTCAGCACGCAGCAGTCCAACGTCCAGCGAGACCGCGTCTATTTTTGCCTGGACTGTTACACTATATGCCTCAATTGCAGCAAGTATCTGGGCCCCGGTAGGTTCCGGCAAGGTCATCCCGCCCCCCCCACAGAGTCTGTTCGCGGTGGGTCCGACTTCGGGGGCACTCCCTGCGCAGTGTAGTGGTCCATTTTCATCTGTTGTACAGTTCTTTAGGGCCTGTCCTTACCCATTTCACCGACCAGAACCCTATCGTGGGGGCCCCACTGTATTTTCACATCTCTTGGTTGGGTGAGAATCAAGATAGTACTCCGCAACTCCCACAGCGGAGGGTAAGCATGCAGGATCCGAGGGTCGTCTTTTCCACATGGCTACTCTGCGCTCGTGCTCAATCGCTGTTGCTACCTCTGGCGTTCCTGGACGCTTTTCTAGTTGGTCGCCAACATTACAATACAAGAGGGGGGTAGTGATGGTATACAAGGTAGCACATCAATTCTATTCAGTGTAAATGGATGAATCCATAATTATCTACAAAAAAGGTTCATAGTAAAGGTGCCTCTCAAGGTGAAGAACCGACACCCCACTACCAAGGATGTCCCTACAGGGGAATTCGAAAAATCCACTGCAAAACTTAATTAATACGATTGCACCCTGGCACTCTTGATTTATATATTATCATTCATGTATAGTAAAACAATTCTTCTAAATACAAATAAACTTAAGCAACTCACAGGAAAAACAATTTTAAATTCCTATTTATTCCCTATCAACAATGTTACACTCCAGCAGTAGTATGTAGAAGTACAATATACAACATGAACCAATTCCACACACAAAGATCTTAATCTCAAATCTTCTTGGTTGACATATGAAGATGGCAGCCGACACGTGTTTCGTTACATAAGTAACTTCTTCAAGGCTTATATTTCTTGACACTCGTCAACTTGACGTGAAAAGAAACAAAAATTTGTTGTTTCAAGGAAAAGTCCTGTTGATCCGGATTGCAGATAACTATTCATACACTGAAGGGCATCCACATCATATACTAGTGGACCCTGAGAGCAAAATATCCAGCCTCCAGTATTGGCCAAGTATTCCTGGGTGTTCTCATGTACGGTACGTCCCTTTCTTTAAATCAGCCAATGGGGAACAGTTCTCACGGACAATTCCATGTCACAGATAATGTGTAGATTATATTAAACCTGTTAATCCAGGTTGCTGATTTCTATTCATCCCCTATAGAACATCCACATCCAATAAAGGTGGATCCTAAAAGCGAGGTGACCGGCCTTCAATATCGGGCAAATATTCTTGGACGTACTCTTATATAGCACGTCCCTCTTTAAGTCTGCCAACACGTAACCATTCTCAGGAAAAATCTGTATCACGGAAAAAACGTAGTATACTTCTATTTCAGTATATAGAAGTTAATAGGCTGTAGTATGCCCTTCTAATAAATCGTGCATGTATGTGGGCTATGTCGCGCCCCTGATTCCGGCGCTCCCGCCGTATACCCGTATCTCTCCTTGGATTCAGTAAAAGTTGGTCGCCAACATATTCATATTGACCCGACCCCGCGGGGGAGGCAAGATCAGGACCCCTTGATATGGTTCTCCCGGTCCCCGCACGCGGTCCTTAATATATTCCCACTTTTAAATTCCAAAGTCACTAAGAGAGATGGGGCCCCCCACGGCCACAGGCACAGTCTTCTCTGTCCTCCCCTCTGTGTGTTTGTGGGCCTCTCGTTTTTTCCAGTGTCACCAGGGGACCAGTGCTGGATGCTCCTACAGTTCCCGGGCTATCTTCTAGGCCGTCACCAAGCCAGGGCTGCACACAGGGTGGAGCCCAGCTCCAATGCCGTGCTCTCAGCTGCCTCTACTCTACCGCCCGCCACTCATCTACTCTGTTCAGGGCACCTCACCTCAGGCCCCAGAGGGGGATTGTCAGTCCGAGTGCCGTCCTCAACTCTCAGAAGCGCCTGCACCGTTGCACTGCACAGCCACCGACGGGCAAGGGGTTCCTTTTCCTCACCCTATGGAACCTCAGGGATCTCCGGACACTCCGGACTCAGCCTTGCAGTGTGGATCTGCTTTCCAGAGGACGTCGACACCTGGGCCGCGACCACACCACTGGCTCAGCTTCCCTACGCTACAGGGCTCATCTCAGTGAAGGCGCCGCCGCTCCGTCCACTGGGCCTGATCTGGCCCTATTCGTTGCTGCCTACAAAACTCCTGTATCTGCCTCACAACAGCGCAGGCGAGGCGGCATCTCAGGACCGTCCCCTCCGCACTCAGCGATCACGCCGGACCCCGGCCCTGGCCACCAGGTCAGGCCCGCCTGCGCCCCCACGCCATGCCGGGGGAGACTCCGAGGCCGGGGAAGGTCTCGCACAAGCCCCGCAGCTTCTGCATTTGGGAATCCGCATCAGACAGGGCTCCGACAGCCGGTCCCGTGTCCAGGCGGGCACCCCAATCCTTCCGAGGGCCTCGTGTCTCGATCCGCCTCGAGGCAGTGTAGGCCCAGCTCGGCCGATCCGTCCCCGGAACATCAAGGGCCCCCGCAATTCTTTATTTCTTGCTACAGACCTTCATAGCAATGCAGACAGTTGTTTTAGCGTCTCACAGACTCGAGTGGGCAGGATTGTTAAGGATTATTGGACGGGCAGGCTTCGGACCTCTCTAAGCTGCGTCTGCTCCGATCGCCATCTTGGCCACACCCCCCTGGAATGGGTTAAAAACTGTTTATGTATCCCAAAGAACTGAAATTCACCCGTTATAGTTCAATGAACTAACAGTAACTTGTTCCCCTGACATACTCTACTTATGACCTCACATATTACATCACTCATGACATATTAAGTGACATCAAAGATGACAATTCAAAAGACATCATTGATGACATCACTGAGGACATCATCCAAGGTATTGCTCCAAAAGTTAGTCTAAAACCCTCTTCATCATTTTAGAAATGTAGGTAATAAAGGGCCCTGTTGGAAATGGCCCTTTTTGCAGGATTACCCCAAACGTTATGCCTTTCTCCTCCTCTTTTTCTGACCTCGGTTTTGTTGGTTTTAGGACTCTGCAAACGTTTTCACTGCTAACCAATGCTAAAGTGCTTGTGCTCTCTCCTTAAAATGTGGTAACATTGGCTTATCCACAATTGGTATATTTAATTTACTTATAAGGCCCTAGTAAAGTGCACTACATGTGCCCAGGGCCTGTAAATTAAATGCTACTCGTGGACCTGCAGTACTGATTGTGCCACCCACTTAAGTAGCACTTTAAAAATGTCTCAGGCCTGCCACTGCAGTACCTGTGTTTGCAGTTTTTTAAAATTCCAAGTCGACCTGGCAAGTTAACCTACTTGCCAGGCCCAAACCTTCCTTTTTGTTACATATAGGTCACCCATAATGTAGGCCCTCAACAGCTCATGGGCAGGGTGCAATGTATTTAAAAAGTAGGACATGTACTTTTATGTTTTACATGTCCTAGTAATGAAATACTCTTAAGTTCGATTTTCACTACTGCAGGGCCTAACTCTCCCATAGCATACCACTAGGACTGACTTATTACATTTTACAAGTGCAGTTTCCAATTGGGAAAACATAGGAAAACCAAATTTAGTGTCTCTGGATTCACTATTTAAAAATACAACTTATGGTGATGTTGGTTTTCTAAATTGCAGTTCTGAAAATGCCACTTTTAGAAGGTTGCCATATTCTTACCTAAACCATTTGGGGCCAGATGTATGACCATTTTGTGAGTCGCAAATTGCGACGTTTTACGACTCGCAATTTGGGACTCGCAAAATGGAATTTACAACAGCGTCTCAGACACTGTTTGCGATTCCTAATGGGGTTGCTAAAGACCTACCACATTAATATTAATGAGTTTGGTTGCTATTTGCGACACCCTAGGAATCTCACATATCACAGGGATGGTGGCCTGTTGGGGACAGCAGACCACCATGTTTGTGTTTGCTTTTTAAATAAAGCAACTTTTTTTTTTCCAAATGCAGCCTGTTTTCTTTCAAGGAAAATTGGATGCGTTTTCTTTTCATTTTTTCGTGCAAGCAGCGGTCCTTGGGACAGTGCCTGCTCTTAAAAAATATTTTTGCATACATTCATAAAGGGGAAGGTATCCCCTGGGGACCCCTTCCCGTTTGCAACTGGCTTACTACCTACTTGAAGTAATAGGTGGTAACTGCGACTGTCGTACATACCAGTGTGACTCGCTATTAGGAAGGGACGCCCTTGGCATGCCCCTTCCTAATAGTGAGTCGCAAACCCTATTTTGCGAGTTGGCAGTAGGTTACCGACTCACAAAATAGGGTTTGTACATACCAGAACCCTTTTTAGTGGTTGCAAACGGGCCGATTTCCCGTTTGCAACCGCTAAAAAGGGTTGTGCATCTGACCCTTAAGGCTTTCTGCCTGACTCTGGAATACATGTCTGAAATGGGCAACAGCTGGCTTCCTGCATTCCCTCCAGACAGCCACACACAAAGGAAGGGTAGGTGCGCGTGCCTAGCCATCTGCATGTTGATGGGTCATCCTGAGCAGAAGGGGAGGGAGAAGTTGACACTCTGTACCTGAAAGGACTATGTACTGTCCCCACACAAAGGATTGCATACCCTCCTGGAGTAAGGATGGAGCCAGGGCAGGAAAGGCAGGGTCTTGGGCACTTCAAAGCATCTCCCTACTTCAAAGGCCAAATGGGGTAAAAGTACTTGTCCACTGACCCCACCAACTCGGAACACTGCTGAAACTAATGACATTCTGCCAGGAGGGACTGCCACTCTGCTAAACTGCTTTGCTGTTTTGGCCTGCTGCCTGATAAGACTGCTGTGCTGTAGGATGGACTGCCTGTTGGACATGGCCTTCTTAGGGAATTTCCCTCCAAGCTTTTTGCTCTTTCCTCCTATTCTTTGCCAGCTCTCCGCGTGACCTTAGCACCCCCTGCCTCGCCCGCACCAGGCAGGAGGTGCGTACATGATGGGTTTAGGTGCCGTACCTCAGTGAACCACATAAACAGCTACACCACATACCTGTGGTGGGTACGGCACTGGCTAGTAGTGGGGCACAGCACTAAGTGTGTCACCCACCAGATAGCCTGTCAACCATGTAGCCGGCCTGCCAGAACAGGCCTATGGGGAGCCATTCCGCCCCTGTCTAGGTTGGCACCACTGGCGCCACAGCCAACACATAGTGGGTTGTCCCGTACCATGAGGGCACCCATCTAGGGAAGCCCTGAAGTGCAAAGGGGGGATGATAGGCTGAAGGCTGGGTGGGTACATATGGATGGATTCTGTCCAGGTAGTGAGGAATCCCCCCAAGGGGGCTACCCCTGCCTTGGAGTTCGAATCTTCGCATGGGATACTCCTGGGGTGCTGCCGATTCTTTTGCATGGGCTTAGGGCTCTCAGCTTGTCCTCACTGTCAAGGCAGTGTGGAAGTGCGTGCACCTTCCTCCACCGGCTAGGAAGAGGCGCTGACATGGCGATCTGAAGAATGGTCCGGGCTGCCAAGGGAGTGCGCACTTGCCCCTGTGGGGTGTTAACTATGCGCCCAGTCGGCCAGTACCGTCCTAAGCATGCGTACCGGCCATTAGGCTGTTTTGGATATGTGTCCAGCCTGCTGCGGCAGGCGGGAGCATGCGCCCTGGCACCTATGGCATTTTGGATAGGTGCCTGGCCTGTCAATGCTTCCAGTGAGTGCATACCTGCATCCCCGGTGTTGTAGCACCCAGATCAGGCCTGCTATTGAAGGCCTATGTCCGTGCGCTTGCATCCATGGTGCCAGTGGCGAGGTGCCCAGCCTCCCGTCACAAGCCGGTCATGCGTAATCGCACATGTCAGGTGTCATCCTATGTCCGGCTGGCCAGACAGGGTGGTGTGCATGCACTCGCACCTAAGAGTGCTAGGGCCTGGGTAAGCAAATGTGCCTGGCCTGTCATCATGGACCGGTGTGTGCGCACTGGCATCTATAATGAGTAAACTCATGAGCAGCCTGCTGGTGCATGCTGCTGTGTGTGCACTCCCGCACCTATGGTGCCCATGCATGTGCAGCCTGCCATTCAAGGTGTCGTGTAGCTCCTATAAAAACTTATACAGGATTTGCACGTTCGGACAACATACACAGTAGGACTGGTGTCAGACTGATTCTAAACACCCCCACCGGGTATGCTGGCCTTCTGTATCAGTTAGCTCACAGTGCCACTAGAATCTTCTTTTACCAAGGAGAGAATAGTTCTTGGCAACCATCGAACATGACAACCCTGATCCCTCAGGACCGTGGAAACAGTGTACTACTTTTCGCTCAGTCACTCGTGCTCACTTAGTCTCAGAGAGATACACAGAATAAACGGTCTGGACGTTTTTCAATAAGCATTTATTGAACAGTCGTTATTCTAGTGTAAAATAGATGAGCTGCAACAACCACTAGACAGTAACAGATATAAATGATTAGAAGCACTATGAAAGTGAAAGGATGATAGAGTTCTACCATCTTGCAATAATCATGAATACATACGAGTATACAAAATACATGATAATAAAAGGGCGTACTCATACGATGCCTTCCTAACTAGATGTACCTAAGTGTACCTAGCATTTGTGTAGGTGTTAAGCCAAGAATCCCTCTAGGATAAAGTCAACCCCATTACCTGGATCGAGAGACTGTGGGACCCCGTCTTGGTCTCGGGTTGGACACCCCGCAAGGGATGTTATACCACTGCGAGCTGGAGTATCTGCATGCAGGAACCTCAGCGTTTCTGGTCAGTGTGTCGGCCGGGAAGTCCTGGTCTCCTCTCCCTATCTTAACAAGATGTGATGTATATATACCCATAGGTCTCCCTGAGGGTTCTACCTCGCTGTATTACTTTGTCGGACTTAGGATGACATCGGGAATGAACTTTGTACCTAGATATTATACAGGAGATGTTAGCCCTGCTGTGCTTCCAAGAATCCTCTTGCATAATGTATGAGGTTTTTGCCAGGGAAAATCCAACGTTCTGAATGCAGTGTCGTATCTAGGTAAAAGGTCAGTCCCTAAGAACCGTTATGTATGTAATGTAGGGAAGAATATAGGTGAAGGGTTACGATGTTACCTGAGCCTATATTAGGGTACCTATATGGAATATAACAAAGGCTGTGCAGTGCATACGTACGGACCCCTGTATTAGATAAACATGTGTCCAGTCTGTTGTTGCAGACTGGCCTGGGCTGAGAACCGCTGAAGTGTGGCGCCTTGAAGTGTGCTCTCCAAGGGCATGTGGGTGGGCCTCCTGTTCTTTCGGGGATCTCAGGGAAATCAAAGATCTCCAGTGAGAGACCTACACCATCTACCTTACATCTGGAGAGCGGTGCCCTCTAATGTGTCCATATCGGCTACTAAATAACAACGGGTAGCATGGTGTGAGCATGGAACTAAGACTTGTGCCTCGAGACCAGATTGTCTAGTGCGGAGCCCAGAAATCTTGCCTGCATCTACTCGTGCGGAGCCCAGAAATCTTGCCCGCATCTAAGGCATGTGGTTCCCGTATCCCAGGAATCCTGGCACTCATAAGGGTCTTGTTGGTGGTGAGCAGATTCACTGGTTGCGGGTTCCAAAGTGACCTGCTTTGTCTATTGTGCGTCATCTCTCTCTTGCGACACACCAACTGCATGCTCATTGAGTGCGGTGCCCGATTCACAGAGTGTGACTCTCAAAGGTAGGGGTGTACCTGTAGTAGTGTCAGGAGTTAAATACTGAATTGCCAACGTGCACAGGAGCAGAACGATGCAAGTTCCCAATACCCTCTCAGGAACACCCTTGCGAGGTATATGTCTTCCTCAACAAGTTTGTGCCCGCAGGGGGATGGGGATAAGAAGAGACAGCCAATGGTGGTATCCTGCTGGTTGTTCTTGCTTCGTCTTTTTCTTTCTTCTATACCTTCAGCTGTAACACAATATATACCTTCAACTCTATTCTATAGCTTACAATTACTTTATATATATGTATTTACTTTAAACAATTCTTACCAGTGTACCTCTGGCTATTGCCTCTCTTCTGTAATGGCGTAGATTAAATATTCTACCTTAATTCTTTTTCTTCTAGGAAATGACAGCCAGCCGCAAACAAGACTCTTCAGGACTGCTTCAGTATCAAGAGAACACTCAGGTAAGTTTGTATCAGTTCCTATTCTTGAAACATAACGTAGAATTAGTTTTAAGTATATTCTCACCTTTTGCGTGTCTGACTCGTGTCTTTAATCTCTTTTTCTGCTAATTAAGATTGGTAGAGGTTTCTTAGATATGGGCTAAGACTCTCTACTCCCTTTAACGGTACTGATAACCTTTTCAACCCTTCGTCGTTGTTTTCGTCCCGCACTCTATCAAGCGAGTCGGGAATATTCACTCGCGGCAAGACGTGGTTTAAAATAACTCAGCAACCAACGTCTGAAAGCTCGCGAGTCATCAACGGATACCCTAAGCCTTCAACAGAATCGTTACGGAGTATGAAAAGCTCCGAGGGGTTTCACCGCACTTAAACCTCAGTGCCAGTTTTAAACTTTTGCTACAAGACGCTGTAAATAAATTAAACAGACGTCTCACCTTCCTAAAGGTCGCTTAGAGCGCAAGTCGCAGACCCTCAAGAAAATTTACCTTTAGGATATTTTCTCCAAAAATCTCTAACATGTACTGTAACAATTTGACTAACCTGTGCCTGCAAGACTCGTCCTCCAAAATGGTCCGACGACTAAACGACGCCCGTCGCACTACCCTAAAACTATCTTTCGCGACGGAGCTCACCAACAAGGCTGCACACATGGAAATTCCTCAGGTGAAGTGTGTGTTGGAATGCTCGCGCGTGCTTCACATTCCTTTCTGATTAGAGTCCTGGAACACTAGAGCGCTACTGGAAGGGCGAGTTGGCAGACACCTTGGAATTCCAAAGATGCCAACTCGTCCTCCAATTCCTTACGCTACTTGGGGGTTTTGATAACAGGATGCTCGCGATAATGGAACGATGAGGAGGAAACCTCCTGGGCACCCTGACAGTACCCCCTCTCAAGGGAGGTTCCTCCACTCGTGGCTTAGTTGGAAACTTTTTATGAAAGGCTCTCACTAAACGTGGAGCATGGACATCAGTACCTTTTTCCCAAGATCGCTCATCTGGTCCAAAGCCTTTCCAGTCAATCAAGTAATAGAGTTTACCTCTAACCCTTTTGGAATCTAAGATTCTCCTTACTTCATACTCTGCTCCACCCTCCGTGTCCAGGGGTTTGGGGGTGCATTGTGCCTCAAATTGGGTTGGGTCTTTTTAGTAGGGAGACATGAAAGACTGGGTGAATTTTGGTAGTCTCTGGAACAGTCAAACGATAGGTCACTGGATTAATGATTTTCTCTATGGGATATGGACCTACAAAACGTCTCTGGAATTTATGGTCACCTTTTAGCCTAAGATTCTTGGTGCTAAGCCAGACCCTATCTCCTACTTGAAGATCTGGTTCTTTTCTTCTTTTCCGATCTGCAAAGTGTTTATAACGATCCTTTGCCAATGTCAGATTTTGTGTTGCTGATCTATGGATCTTAGATACCCGTTGGACAATATCTTGCACTGCGGGGACCTCAACTCCTCCACATTCTAGTAAGGAATTTGGGTGTCGACCATAGTTCAGGAAAAACGGTGAGTAACCAGTTGATACATTTTGGGCATTGTTATGGGCAAACTCTGCGGTCCACAAGTATTCTGGCCAATCCCCTCCTCGTCCAGTAAATAGAGCCTAAGATACTGCTCTAATTCTTGGTTTGTCCGTTCGGTTTGTCCATCAGTCTCGGGATGGTAACTGGTGGAGTACCGATGATCTATGTGCAAACTATTTGTATAAGCTCTCCAAAACTTCGATACAAACTGGGCACCTCTGTCTGTGATTATTATTTTTGGAATGCCATGGACTCGGATTATGTGCTGATTGAATATTTGGGTCAATTGTCTTGCTGTGGGCAACCCTTTAAGGGCGACAAAGTGTGTCATCTTCGTGAAGGTATCTACACAAACTAAGATCGTGTTGTAACCTGAACTTGAAGGTAAGTCTACTATGAGGTCTAAAAAGAGACTGTGTGCCAGGGATATGGGGGTGTGGGTAAAGGTTGTAGTAACCCCTTGGGTGCCTGCCTTTCCGATTTTCCCCGAGCACAGACTCCACAACCCGCAACATATTGTCGTATATCTTGACTCATGTGAGGTCACCAGAATCTTCGTTTCACCAGGTCTTTGGTCTTGTGAAACCCTTTATGTCCGGCCATGGGACTGTCATGGCACTCGTACATGGCTTGGTTTTGTAATTCTCTTGTGAGTAAGTATAAGGCCTTTTCCTGATATGGGAGATTCTCTTGAATTTCTCTCGTGGGGTCTTTGTCAGCCCATTCCTTCATCTCTTCTTCTGTTAATGTGTGCAGAAGTTGTTCTTCCAGGGTTCCTTTTGAGACTGCTCCCACAATCTTTTCTTGGGGAATTATTGGTTGATCTTCAATGGGTTGTTTCTGGTTCTCCGTATCTAGTCTCGATAAGGCATCAGCCTTCCCATTCTTGGCACCTGGTCGGTAGGTTATGACGAAATCATAGTCTGCAAAATACAGTGACCACCGAAGCTGACGAGGAGTTAAAGTGCGAGCCGATTTCAGAAATTTCAGATTTCTCTGGTCAGTGAACACTGTCAACGTGTGCCTTGCTCCCATCAAATAGTGTCTCCACTCTTTAAAGGCGTCTTTTATGGCCAGAAGCTCCTTTTCAGTAATCGTGTAGTTGACTTCTGCCGAGTTGAGTTTCCTAGACCTAAAGGCCACGGGATGCAGTTGTCCAGTTTCTTTGTGCCTCTGGGAGAGAATTCCCCAATCTCCAATTCAGATGCATCCGTTTCTAGGTAAAACGGTTCAGCTGGGTCTGCATGAAGTAGAACCGGTGCCATGGTGAAGCTTTTCTTTAATGAATTAAAGGCCTCTTCAGCTTCCTCTGACCATTTAAAAGGAATTCCTTTCTTCAGAAGTCGAGTTAGTGGTATGATCTTTTGGGAGAATTCGTGTATGAATCTTCTATAAAAATTCGCAAATCCAATAAAACTTTGGACTTCTTTAATGGTGGTGGGAGCCTTCCAATTAGTCACAGCCTGGACCTTTTGCTCATCCATGGTTATGCCTGAAGGGGATCGTACAAATCCCAGAAACTCCACTGTAGTGACATTAAACAAACGTTTTTCCAGTTTTGCATATAAAGTATTATCCCTCAATCATTGAAGGACAGCTCTGACTTGCCCTCGATGTTCCTCTTCCGTATTCGAGTAAATCAGTATATCATCGATATACACAATTGCACATTTATCGATGAAGTCACTTAGTACATCGTTAATGAAATACTGGAAGGCCGCTGGGGCATTGCACAAACCGTACGGCATCACTTGATACTCATACAAGCCGTATTTAGTCCTAAATGCCGTCTTCCACTCGTCGCCCTGTCGCAGTCTGATCAGGTGATAAGCACCCCTAAGGTCAAGTCTGGTGTAGATTTTTGCCTCTTTCACTTGATCTAACAGCACCGAGATGAGTGGCAACGGGTAGCGGTTCTTGACTGTGATCTTATTGATTGCTCTATAGTTAATACAAGTCCTTAGATCTCCTCCTTTCTTCGGTACGAAAAGAGGGGCGAAGAGACAGGAGACTGGGACGGTCTGATGAAACCATTTTCTAGGTATTTTTTCAAATAGTCTTTCAGGTGTAAATTCTCTTTCTCGGTCAATGCATAGATCCGACTGCATGGTAGATTTTCCCCTGGTTTGAGTTCAATCTTACAATCATAGGGCCTGTGGGGTGGAAGTTTCTCTGCCTCAGCTTCATCGAAGACATCGGCGTAGTCTTCATATTCCTTTGGAATCTCCTTGGTTTGGATTACGCAGATTGATACCCCATTCTCACTAAGTCGAGCGGCTGCACTTGGCTCCTGGTGTATTTCTCTGTCCGTGAAACAATGTTCTTTACAGTAGTCAGAATCCATCCTGATCATTCTAGCGCTCCAATTTATAGACGGGTTGTGCTCGGTCAACCAAGAAAGCCCCAGTATAAGTTGGAATTGGGGGCATCAATCAAGTTGAACTGCAAAATTTCCTGATGGCCTTCTGTGGTTGTCATTTGTATGGGTTCAGTGTGGCTGGTTATTGGTCCTGAAGTCAAATTAGTTCAGTCCACCGCTCTAACTACCTCGCTCCTTTCTTTCCTTACAGCTTTCAACCCAACATGAGTCGCAAATTTTAAATCGCAGAAGTTCCCGGTCGCCCCAGAGTCTATCATAACTGAAATTCAGGTCAGGATCACCTCTCAGAATTTTAAGGTCATGGTCAAGACTAGATGGGGTGAGGATACTTGCAATGTGTTGGCTACTAGATGGTTTGTTGGAGTTGTTTCCCCACTAGCACTCACCAGCCCAACTCCGCTTACTGGTGGTGCAGCAAGTTTTCCTTCGTTAGGATCTTGGGTTTCTTCGGGCAGAACTTCACAAAATGCCCACTACCTCCACAATATAGGCATAATTTGTTTAATCGTCTTTTCTCTTTTTCTTCCTTTGTTAGTGGGCCTCTGATGGTTCCGATTTGCATTGGTTCCACACCGGATGAATTCTCAGTTGCTCTTGCCGTTTCTGACTTCATTCTGTCAAACCGTGGCACGCTGGGTCTAAATTCTCTTTTTCTCTCGCCTCTCCTTTCACTTTGGCGAAAATCTATTTCTAAGACTAGATCCACCAGTGCTGAAATTTCCGTCGGCGATTTGGAATTTGTGCTAAGGCATCTTTTAATTCCTCCTCCAATCCTCGATAGAAAACCACCGCTCTCTTTTTTTCGGGCCACTCCGTCTCCACAACCAACTTGTTGAACTGAGCCAGGTACGTGACCAATTCTCTGTTTCCCTGTCTCAGTTCTAGTAATTCATTGTCTGTGGCCTGTGATGCTTTTCTTCGATCAAATATTCGTAGGAACTCTTCGAAATTGTACAAAATAGGATCGTCCTTAGTCACCAAGGGCATGGACCAGGATGCTGCATCACCGCTTAGGTACGACAATATAAACGCTACTCAGGACTGAGAGTCTGGGAAAATCGTTGGGCGGCACATGAAGTGTAGGGAACATTGTGTCAGGAAAATCTGAGCTTTTTGAGGGTCTCCATTGAAACGCTCGGGGGAGCTAAGGGTATTACCGGAGATAATGAGTGGATGACTTGAATGGAAGCAAGGGATGTGGAGCTAGTATTGGGTCTTTGGTTTTCTATAGGGGCAAATTTTGGGTTGGATCCTGAAACTATTTCCCCCACTCTATTAGCCAACTCCGACGTTTCTAACCTCAGATTTTTATTTTCTTCCCTTACCGCTTCTAACTCTTTTTGGATGTTTCCCAGAATGTCTCCTAAGGTTTTTAAATCAAATCCCTCTGCCATTCTGCTCGGGTGCAATAATAACGTGGGCACTTCACTCTGTCAGGAGTTAAATACTGAATTGCCAACGTGCACAGGAGCAGAACGATGCAAGTTCCCAATACCCTCTCAGGAACACCCTTGCGAGGTATATGTCTTCCTCAACAAGTTTGTGCCCGCGGGGGAAAGGGGATGGGGATAAGAAGAGACAGCCAATGGTGGTATCCTGCTGGTTGTTCTTGCTTCGTCTTTTTCTTTCTTCTATACCTTCAGCTGTAACACAATGTATACCTTCAACTCTATTCTATAGCTTACAATTACTTTATATATATGTATTTACTTTAAACAATTCTTACCAGTGTACCTCTGGCTATTGCCTCTCTTCTGTAATGGCGTAGATTAAATATTCTACCTTAATTCTTTTTCTTCTAGGAAATGACAGCCAGCCGCAAACAAGACTCTTCAGGACTGCTTCAGTATCAAGAGAACACTCAGGTAAGTTTGTATCAGTTCCTATTCTTGAAACATAACGTAGAATTAGTTTTAAGTATATTCTCACCTTTTGCGTGTCTGACTCGTGTCTTTAATCTCTTTTTCTGCTAATTAAGATTGGTAGAGGTTTCTTAGATATGGGCTAAGACTCTCTACTCCCTTTAACGGTACTGATAACCTTTTCAACCCTTTGTCGTTGTTTTCGTCCCGCACTCTATCAAGCGAGTCGGGGAATATTCACTCGCGGCAAGACGTGGTTTAAAATAACTCAGCAACCAACGTCTGAAAGCTCGCGAGTCATCAACGGATACCCTAAGCCTTCAACAGAATCGTTACGGAGTATGAAAAGCTCCGAGGGGTTTCACCGCACTTAAACCTCAGTGCCAGTTTTAAACTTTGCTACAAGACGCTGTAAATAAATTAAACAGACGTCTCACCTTCCTAAAGGTCGCTTAGAGCGCAAGTCGCAGACCCTCAAGAAAATTTACCTTTAGGATATTTTCTCCAAAAATCTCTAACATGTACTGTAACAATTTGACTAACCTGTGCCTGCAAGACTCGTCCTCCAAAATGGTCCGACGACTAAACGACGCCCGTCGCACTACCCTAAAACTATCTTTCGCGACGGAGCTCACCAACAAGGCTGCACACATGGAAATTCCTCAGGTGAAGTGTGTGTTGGAATGCTCGCGCGTGCTTCACATTCCTTTCTGATTAGAGTCCTGGAACACTAGAGCGCTACTGGAAGGGCGAGTTGGCAGACACCTTGGAATTCCAAAGATGCCAACTCGTCCTCCAATTCCTTACGCTACTTGGGGGTTTTGATAACAGGATGCTCGCGATAATGGAACGATGAGGAGGAAACCTCCTGGGCACCCTGACAGTACCCCCTCTCAAGGGAGGTTCCTCCATTCGTGGCTTAGTTGGAAACTTTTTATGAAAGGCTCTCACTAAACGTGGAGCATGGACATCAGTACCTTTTTCCCAAGATCGCTCATCTGGTCCAAAGCCTTTCCAGTCAATCAAGTAATAGAGTTTACCTCTAACCCTTTTGGAATCTAAGATTCTCCTTACTTCATACTCTGCTCCACCCTCCGTGTCCAGGGGTTTGGGGGTGCATTGTGCCTCAAATTGGGTTGGGTCTTTTTAGTAGGGAGACATGAAAGACTGGGTGAATTTTGGTAGTCTCTGGAACAGTCAAACGATAGGTCACTGGATTAATGATTTTCTCTATGGGATATGGACCTACAAAACGTCTCTGGAATTTATGGTCACCTTTTAGCCTAAGATTCTTGGTGCTAAGCCAGACCCTATCTCCTACTTGAAGATCTGGTTCTTTTCTTCTTTTCCGATCTGCAAAGTGTTTATAACGATCCTTTGCCAATGTCAGATTTTGTGTTGCTGATCTATGGATCTTAGATACCCGTTGGACAATATCTTGCACTGCGGGGACCTCAACTCCTCCACATTCTAGTAAGGAATTTGGGTGTCGACCATAGTTCAGGAAAAACGGTGAGTAACCAGTTGATACATTTTGGGCATTGTTATGGGCAAACTCTGCGGTCCACAAGTATTCTGGCCAATCCCCCTCCTCGTCCAGTAAATAGAGCCTAAGATACTGCTCTAATTCTTGGTTTGTCCGTTCGGTTTGTCCATCAGTCTCGGGATGGTAACTGGTGGAGTACCGATGATCTATGTGCAAACTATTTGTATAAGCTCTCCAAAACTTCGATACAAACTGGGCACCTCTGTCTGTGATTATTATTTTTGGAATGCCATGGACTCGGATTATGTGCTGATTGAATATTTGGGTCAATTGTCTTGCTGTGGGCAACCCTTTAAGGGCGACAAAGTGTGTCATCTTCGTGAAGGTATCTACACAAACTAAGATCGTGTTGTAACCTGAACTTGAAGGTAAGTCTACTATGAGGTCTAAAAAGAGACTGTGTGCCAGGGATATGGGGGTGTGGGTAAAGGTTGTAGTAACCCCTTGGGTGCCTGCCTTTCCGATTTTCCCCGAGCACAGACTCCACAACCCGCAACATATTGTCGTATATCTTGACTCATGTGAGGTCACCAGAATCTTCGTTTCACCAGGTCTTCGGTCTTGTGAAACCCTTTATGTCCGGCCATGGGACTGTCATGGCACTCGTACATGGCTTGGTTTTGTAATTCTCTTGTGAGTAAGTATAAGGCCTTTTCCTGATATGGGAGATTCTCTTGAATTTCTCTCGTGGGGTCTTTGTCAGCCCATTCCTTCATCTCTTCTTCTGTTAATGTGTGCAGAAGTTGTTCTTCCAGGGTTCCTTTTGAGACTGCTCCCACAATCTTTTCTTGGGGAATTATTGGTTGATCTTCAATGGGTTGTTTCTGGTTCTCCGTATCTAGTCTCGATAAGGCATCAGCCTTCCCATTCTTGGCACCTGGTCGGTAGGTTATGACGAAATCATAGTCTGCAAAATACAGTGACCACCGAAGCTGACGAGGAGTTAAAGTGCGAGCCGATTTCAGAAATTTCAGATTTCTCTGGTCAGTGAACACTGTCAACGTGTGCCTTGCTCCCATCAAATAGTGTCTCCACTCTTTAAAGGCGTCTTTTATGGCCAGAAGCTCCTTTTCAGTAATCGTGTAGTTGACTTCTGCCGAGTTGAGTTTCCTAGACCTAAAGGCCACGGGATGCAGTTGTCCAGTTTCTTTGTGCCTCTGGGAGAGAATTCCCCCAATCTCCAATTCAGATGCATCCGTTTCTAGGTAAAACGGTTCAGCTGGGTCTGCATGAAGTAGAACCGGTGCCATGGTGAAGCTTTTCTTTAATGAATTAAAGGCCTCTTCAGCTTCCTCTGACCATTTAAAAGGAATTCCTTTCTTCAGAAGTCGAGTTAGTGGTATGATCTTTTGGGAGAATTCGTGTATGAATCTTCTATAAAAATTCGCAAATCCAATAAAACTTTGGACTTCTTTAATGGTGGTGGGAGCCTTCCAATTAGTCACAGCCTGGACCTTTTGCTCATCCATGGTTATGCCTGAAGGGGATCGTACAAATCCCAGAAACTCCACTGTAGTGACATTAAACAAACGTTTTTCCAGTTTTGCATATAAAGTATTATCCCTCAATCATTGAAGGACAGCTCTGACTTGCCCTCGATGTTCCTCTTCCGTATTCGAGTAAATCAGTATATCATCGATATACACAATTGCACATTTATCGATGAAGTCACTTAGTACATCGTTAATGAAATACTGGAAGGCCGCTGGGGCATTGCACAAACCGTACGGCATCACTTGATACTCATACAAGCCGTATTTAGTCCTAAATGCCGTCTTCCACTCGTCGCCCTGTCGCAGTCTGATCAGGTGATAAGCACCCCTAAGGTCAAGTCTGGTGTAGATTTTTGCCTCTTTCACTTGATCTAACAGCACCGAGATGAGTGGCAACGGGTAGCGGTTCTTGACTGTGATCTTATTGATTGCTCTATAGTTAATACAAGTCCTTAGATCTCCTCCTTTCTTCGGTACGAAAAGAGGGGCGAAGAGACAGGAGACTGGGACGGTCTGATGAAACCATTTTCTAGGTATTTTTTCAAATAGTCTTTCAGGTGTAAATTCTCTTTCTCGGTCGTTGCATAGATCCGACTGCATGGTAGATTTTCCCCTGGTTTGAGTTCAATCTTACAATCATAGGGCCTGTGGGGTGGAAGTTTCTCTGCCTCAGCTTCATCGAAGACATCGGCGTAGTCTTCATATTCCTTTGGAATCTCCTTGGTTTGGATTACGCAGATTGATACCCCATTCTCACTAAGTCGAGCGGCTGCACTTGGCTCCTGGTGTATTTCTCTGTCCGTGAAACAATGTTCTTTACAGTAGTCAGAATCCATCCTGATCATTCTAGCGCTCCAATTTATAGACGGGTTGTGCTCGGTCAACCAAGAAAGCCCCAGTATAAGTTGGAATTGGGGGCATCAATCAAGTTGAACTGCAAAATTTCCTGATGGCCTTCTGTGGTTGTCATTTGTATGGGTTCAGTGTGGCTGGTTATTGGTCCTGAAGTCAAATTAGTTCAGTCCACCGCTCTAACTACCTCGCTCCTTTCTTTCCTTACAGCTTTCAACCCAACATGAGTCGCAAATTTTAAATCGCAGAAGTTCCCGGTCGCCCCAGAGTCTATCATAACTGAAATTCAGGTCAGGATCACCTCTCAGAATTTTAAGGTCATGGTCAAGACTAGATGGGGTGAGGATACTTGCAATGTGTTGGCTACTAGATGGTTTGTTGGAGTTGTTTCCCCACTAGCACTCACCAGCCCAACTCCGCTTACTGGTGGTGCAGCAAGTTTTCCTTCGTTAGGATCTTGGGTTTCTTCGGGCAGAACTTCACAAAATGCCCACTACCTCCACAATATAGGCATAATTTGTTTAATCGTCTTTTCTCTTTTTCTTCCTTTGTTAGTGGGCCTCTGATGGTTCCGATTTGCATTGGTTCCACACCGGATGAATTCTCAGTTGCTCTTGCCGTTTCTGACTTCATTCTGTCAAACCGTGGCACGCTGGGTCTAAATTCTCTTTTTCTCTCGCCTCTCCTTTCACTTTGGCGAAAATCTATTTCTAAGACTAGATCCACCAGTGCTGAAATTTCCGTCGGCGATTTGGAATTTGTGCTAAGGCATCTTTTAATTCCTCCTCCAATCCTCGATAGAAAACCACCGCTCTCTTTTTTTCGGGCCACTCCGTCTCCACAACCAACTTGTTGAACTGAGCCAGGTACGTGACCAATTCTCTGTTTCCCTGTCTCAGTTCTAGTAATTCATTGTCTGTGGCCTGTGATGCTTTTCTTCGATCAAATATTCGTAGGAACTCTTCGAAATTGTACAAAATAGGATCGTCCTTAGTCACCAAGGGCATGGACCAGGATGCTGCATCACCGCTTAGGTACGACAATATAAACGCTACTCAGGACTGAGAGTCTGGGAAAATCGTTGGGCGGCACATGAAGTGTAGGGAACATTGTGTCAGGAAAATCTGAGCTTTTTGAGGGTCTCCATTGAAACGCTCGGGGGAGCTAAGGGTATTACCGGAGATAATGAGTGGATGACTTGAATGGAAGCAAGGGATGTGGAGCTAGTATTGGGTCTTTGGTTTTCTATAGGGGCAAATTTTGGGTTGGATCCTGAAACTATTTCCCCCACTCTATTAGCCAACTCCGACGTTTCTAACCTCAGATTTTTATTTTCTTCCCTTACCGCTTCTAACTCTTTTTGGATGTTTCCCAGAATGTCTCCTAAGGTTTTTAAATCAAATCCCTCTGCCATTCTGCTCGGGTGCAATAATAACGTGGGCACTTCACTCTGTCAGGAGTTAAATACTGAATTGCCAACGTGCACAGGAGCAGAACGATGCAAGTTCCCAATACCCTCTCAGGAACACCCTTGCGAGGTATATGTCTTCCTCAACAAGTTTGTGCCCGCGGGGAAAGGGGATGGGGATAAGAAGAGACAGCCAATGGTGGTATCCTGCTGGTTGTTCTTGCTTCGTCTTTTTCTTTCTTCTATACCTTCAGCTGTAACACAATGTATACCTTCAACTCTATTCTATAGCTTACAATTACTTTATATATATGTATTTACTTTAAACAATTCTTACCAGTGTACCTCTGGCTATTGCCTCTCTTCTGTAATGGCGTAGATTAAATATTCTACCTTAATTCTTTTTCTTCTAGGAAATGACAGCCAGCCGCAAACAAGACTCTTCAGGACTGCTTCAGTATCAAGAGAACACTCAGGTAAGTTTGTATCAGTTCCTATTCTTGAAACATAACGTAGAATTAGTTTTAAGTATATTCTCACCTTTTGCGTGTCTGACTCGTGTCTTTAATCTCTTTTTCTGCTAATTAAGATTGGTAGAGGTTTCTTAGATATGGGCTAAGACTCTCTACTCCCTTTAACGGTACTGATAACCTTTTCAACCCTTTGTCGTTGTTTTCGTCCCGCACTCTATCAAGCGAGTCGGGGAATATTCACTCGCGGCAAGACGTGGTTTAAAATAACTCAGCAACCAACGTCTGAAAGCTCGCGAGTCATCAACGGATACCCTAAGCCTTCAACAGAATCGTTACGGAGTATGAAAAGCTCCGAGGGGTTTCACCGCACTTAAACCTCAGTGCCAGTTTTAAACTTTGCTACAAGACGCTGTAAATAAATTAAACAGACGTCTCACCTTCCTAAAGGTCGCTTAGAGCGCAAGTCGCAGACCCTCAAGAAAATTTACCTTTAGGATATTTTCTCCAAAAATCTCTAACATGTACTGTAACAATTTGACTAACCTGTGCCTGCAAGACTCGTCCTCCAAAATGGTCCGACAACTAAACGACGCCCGTCGCACTACCCTAAAACTATCTTTCGCGACGGAGCTCACCAACAAGGCTGCACACATGGAAATTCCTCAGGTGAAGTGTGTGTTGGAATGCTCGCGCGTGCTTCACATTCCTTTCTGATTAGAGTCCTGGAACACTAGAGCGCTACTGGAAGGGCGAGTTGGCAGACACCTTGGAATTCCAAAGATGCCAACTCGTCCTCCAATTCCTTACGCTACTTGGGGGTTTTGATAACAGGATGCTCGCGATAATGGAACGATGAGGAGGAAACCTCCTGGGCACCCTGACAGTACCCCCTCTCAAGGGAGGTTCCTCCACTCGTGGCTTAGTTGGAAACTTTTTATGAAAGGCTCTCACTAAACGTGGAGCATGGACATCAGTACCTTTTTCCCAAGATCGCTCATCTGGTCCAAAGCCTTTCCAGTCAATCAAGTAATAGAGTTTACCTCTAACCCTTTTGGAATCTAAGATTCTCCTTACTTCATACTCTGCTCCACCCTCCGTGTCCAGGGGTTTGGGGGGTGCATTGTGCCTCAAATTGGGTTGGGTCTTTTTTAGTAGGGAGACATGAAAGACTGGGTGAATTTTGGTAGTCTCTGGAACAGTCAAACGATAGGTCACTGGATTAATGATTTTCTCTATGGGATATGGACCTACAAAACGTGGCTGGAATTTATGGTCACCTTTTAGCCTAAGATTCTTGGTGCTAAGCCAGACCCTATCTCCTACTTGAAGATCTGGTTCTTTTCTTCTTTTCCGATCTGCAAAGTGTTTATAACGATCCTTTGCCAATGTCAGATTTTGTGTTGCTGATCTATGGATCTTAGATACCCGTTGGACAATATCTTGCACTGCGGGGACCTCAACTCCTCCACATTCTAGTAAGGAATTTGGGTGTCGACCATAGTTCAGGAAAAACGGTGAGTAACCAGTTGATACATTTTGGGCATTGTTATGGGCAAACTCTGCGGTCCACAAGTATTCTGGCCAATCCCCCTCCTCGTCCAGTAAATAGAGCCTAAGATACTGCTCTAATTCTTGGTTTGTCCGTTCGGTTTGTCCATCAGTCTCGGGATGGTAACTGGTGGAGTACCGATGATCTATGTGCAAACTATTTGTATAAGCTCTCCAAAACTTCGATACAAACTGGGCACCTCTGTCTGTGATTATTATTTTTGGAATGCCATGGACTCGGATTATGTGCTGATTGAATATTTGGGTCAATTGTCTTGCTGTGGGCAACCCTTTAAGGGCGACAAAGTGTGTCATCTTCGTGAAGGTATCTACACAAACTAAGATCGTGTTGTAACCTGAACTTGAAGGTAAGTCTACTATGAGGTCTAAAAAGAGACTGTGTGCCAGGGATATGGGGGTGTGGGTAAAGGTTGTAGTAACCCCTTGGGTGCCTGCCTTTCCGATTTTCCCCGGTCTTGTGAAACCCTTTATGTCCGGCCATGGGACTGTCATGGCACTCGTACATGGCTTGGTTTTGTAATTCTCTTGTGAGTAAGTATAAGGCCTTTTCCTGATATGGGAGATTCTCTTGAATTTCTCTCGTGGGGTCTTTGTCAGCCCATTCCTTCATCTCTTCTTCTGTTAATGTGTGCAGAAGTTGTTCTTCCAGGGTTCCTTTTGAGACTGCTCCCACAATCTTTTCTTGGGGAATTATTGGTTGATCTTCAATGGGTTGTTTCTGGTTCTCCGTATCTAGTCTCGATAAGGCATCAGCCTTCCCATTCTTGGCACCTGGTCGGTAGGTTATGACGAAATCATAGTCTGCAAAATACAGTGACCACCGAAGCTGACGAGGAGTTAAAGTGCGAGCCGATTTCATAAATTTCAGATTTCTCTGGTCAGTGAACACTGTCAACGTGTGCCTTGCTCCCATCAAATAGTGTCTCCACTCTTTAAAGGCGTCTTTTATGGCCAGAAGCTCCTTTTCAGTAATCGTGTAGTTGACTTCTGCCGAGTTGAGTTTCCTAGACCTAAAGGCCACGGGATGCAGTTGTCCAGTTTCTTTGTGCCTCTGGGAGAGAATTCCCCCAATCTCCAATTCAGATGCATCCGTTTCTAGGTAAAACGGTTCAGCTGGGTCTGCATGAAGTAGAACCGGTGCCATGGTGAAGCTTTTCTTTAATGAATTAAAGGCCTCTTCAGCTTCCTCTGACCATTTAAAAGGAATTCCTTTCTTCAGAAGTCGAGTTAGTGGTATGATCTTTTGGGAGAATTCGTGTATGAATCTTCTATAAAAATTCGCAAATCCAATAAAACTTTGGACTTCTTTAATGGTGGTGGGAGCCTTCCAATTAGTCACAGCCTGGACCTTTTGCTCATCCATGGTTATGCCTGAAGGGGATCGTACAAATCCCAGAAACTCCACTGTAGTGACATTAAACAAACGTTTTTCCAGTTTTGCATATAAAGTATTATCCCTCAATCATTGAAGGACAGCTCTGACTTGCCCTCGATGTTCCTCTTCCGTATTCGAGTAAATCAGTATATCATCGATATACACAATTGCACATTTATCGATGAAGTCACTTAGTACATCGTTAATGAAATACTGGAAGGCCGCAGGGGCATTGCACAAACCGTACGGCATCACTTGATACTCATACAAGCCGTATTTAGTCCTAAATGCCGTCTTCCACTCGTCGCTCTGTCGCAGTCTGATCAGGTGATAAGCACCCCTAAGGTCAAGTCTGGTGTAGATTTTTGCCTCTTTCACTTGATCTAACAGCACCGAGATGAGTGGCAACGGGTAGCGGTTCTTGACTGTGATCTTATTGATTGCTCTATAGTCAATACAAGTCCTTAGATCTCCTCCTTTCTTCGGTACGAAAAGAGGGGCGAAGAGACAGGAGACTGGGACGGTCTGATGAAACCATTTTCTAGGTATTTTTTCAAATAGTCTTTCAGGTGTAAATTCTCTTTCTCGGTCAATGCATAGATCCGACTGCATGGTAGATTTTCCCCTGGTTTGAGTTCAATCTTACAATCGTAGGGCCTGTGGGGTGGAAGTTTCTCTGCCTCAGCTTCATCGAAGACATCGGCGTAGTCTTCATATTCCTTTGGAATCTCCTTGGTTTGGATTACGCAGATTGATACCTCATTCTCACTAAGTCGAGCGGCTGCACTTGGCTCCTGGTGTATTTCTCTGTCCGTGAAACAATGTTCTTTTCAGTAGTCAGAATCCATCCTGATCATTCTAGCGCTCCAATTTATAGACGGGTTGTGCTCGGTCAACCAAGAAAGCCCCAGTATAAGTTGGAATTGGGGGGCATCAATCAAGTTGAACTGCAAAATTTCCTGATGGCCTTCTGTGGTTGTCATTTGTATGGGTTCAGTGTGGCTGGTTATTGGTCCTGAAGTCAAATTAGTTCAGTCCACCGCTCTAACTACCTCGCTCCTTTCTTTCCTTACAGCTTTCAACCCAACATGAGTCGCAAATTTTAAATCGCAGAAGTTCCCGGTCGCCCCAGAGTCTATCATAACTGAAATTCAGGTCAGGATCACCTCTCAGAATTTTAAGGTCATGGTCAAGACTAGATGGGGTGAGGATACTTGCAATGTGTTGGCTACTAGATGGTTTGTTGGAGTTGTTTCCCCACTAGCACTCACCAGCCCAACTCCGCTTACTGGTGGTGCAGCAAGTTTTCCTTCGTTAGGATCTTGGGTTTCTTCGGGCAGAACTTCACAAAATGCCCACTACCTCCACAATATAGGCATAATTTGTTTAATCGTCTTTTCTCTTTTTCTTCCTTTGTTAGTGGGCCTCTGATGGTTCCGATTTGCATTGGTTCCACACCGGATGAATTCTCAGTTGCTCTTGCCGTTTCTGACTTCATTCTGTCAAACCGTGGCACGCTGGGTCTAAATTCTCTTTTTCTCTCGCCTCTCCTTTCACTTTGGCGAAAATCTATTTCTAAGACTAGATCCACCAGTGCTGAAATTTCCGTCGGCGATTTGGAATTTGTGCTAAGGCATCTTTTAATTCCTCCTCCAATCCTCGATAGAAAACCACCGCTCTCTTTTTTTCGGGCCACTCCGTCTCCACAACCAACTTGTTGAACTGAGCCAGGTACGTGACCAATTCTCTGTTTCCCTGTCTCAGTTCTAGTAATTCATTGTCTGTGGCCTGTGATGCTTTTCTTCGATCAAATATTCGTAGGAACTCTTCGAAATTGTACAAAATAGGATCGTCCTTAGTCACCAAGGGCATAGACCAGGATGCTGCATCACCGCTTAGGTACGACAATATAAACGCTACTCAGGACTGAGAGTCTGGGAAAATCGTTGGGCGGCACATGAAGTGTAGGGAACATTGTGTCAGGAAAATCTGAGCTTTTTGAGGGTCTCCATTGAAACGCTCGGGGGGAGCTAAGGGTATTACCGGAGATAATGAGTGGATGACTTGAATGGAAGCAAGGGATGTGGAGCTAGTATTGGGTCTTTGGTTTTCTATAGGGGCAAATTTTGGGTTGGATCCTGAAACTATTTCCCCCACTCTATTAGCCAACTCCGACGTTTCTAACCTCAGATTTTTATTTTCTTCCCTTACCGCTTCTAACTCTTTTTGGATGTTTCCCAGAATGTCTCCTAAGGTTTTTAAATCAAATCCCTCTGCCATTCTGCTCGGGTGCAATAATAACGTGGGCACTTCACTCTGTCAGGAGTT
The DNA here is from genome assembly GCA_963921515.1 of Calotriton arnoldi. Taxonomy (NCBI): domain Eukaryota; kingdom Metazoa; phylum Chordata; class Amphibia; order Caudata; family Salamandridae; genus Calotriton; species Calotriton arnoldi. The sequence goes on from CAWUFW010001133.1 coordinate 97,736, forward strand.
AAATACTGAATTGCCAACGTGCACAGGAGCAGAACGATGCAAGTTCCCAATACCCTCTCAGGAACACCCTTGCGAGGTATATGTCTTCCTCAACAAGTTTGTGCCCGCGGGGAAAGGGGATGGGGATAAGAAGAGACAGCCAATGGTGGTATCCTGCTGGTTGTTCTTGCTTCGTCTTTTTCTTTCTTCTATACCTTCAGCTGTAACACAATATATACCTTCAACTCTATTCTATAGCTTACAATTACTATATATATACGTATTTACTTTAAACAACTCTTACCAGTGTACCTCTGGCTATTGCCTCTCTTCTGTAATGGCGTAGATTAAATATTCTACCTTAATTCTTTTTCTTCTAGGAAATGACAGCCAGCCGCAAACAAGACTTTTCAGGACTGCTTCAGTATCAAGAGAACACTCAGGTAAGTTTGTATCAGTTCCTATTCTTGAAACATAACGTGGAATTAGTTTTAAGTTTATATTCTCACCTTTTGCGTGTCTGACTCGTGTCTTTAATCTCTTTTTCTGCTAATTAAGATTGGTAGAGGTTTCTTAGATATGGGCTATGACTCTCTACTCCCTTTAACGGTACTGATATCCTTTTCAACCCTTTGTCGTTGTTTTCGTCCCGCACTCTATCAAGCGAGTCAGGAAATATTCACTCGCGGCAAGACGTGGTTTAAAATATCTCAGCAACCAACATCTGAAAGCTCGCGAGTCATCAACGGATACCCTAAGCCTTCAACAGAATCGTTATGGAGTATGAAAAGCTCCGAGGGGTTTCACCGCACTTGAACCTCAGTGCCGGTTTTAAACTTTGCTACAAGACGCTGTAAATAAATTAAACAGACGTCTCACCTTCCTAAAGGTCGCTTAGAGCGCAAGTCGCAGCTCCTCAAGAAAATTTACCTTTAGGATATTTTCTCCCAAAATCTCTAACATGTACTGTAACAATTTGACTAACCTGTACCTGCAAGACTCGTCCTCCAAAATGGTCCGACGACTAAACGACGCCCGTCGCACTACCCTAAAACTATCTTTCGCGACGGAGCTCACCAACAAGGCTGCACACATGGAAATTACTCAGGTGAAGTGTGCGTTGGAATGCTCGTGCGTGCTTCACATTCCTTTCTGATTAGAGTCCTGGAACACTAGGGCGCTACTGGAAGGGCGAGTTGGCAGACACCTTGGAATTCCAAAGTTGCCAACTCGTCCTCCAATTCCTTACGCTACTTGGGGGTTTTGATAACAGGATGCTCGCGATAATGGAGCGATGAGGAGGAAACCTCCTGGGCACCCTGACAAGTAGTGTCGCATTCTACCTGGTATGGCTCTGCTGAACTTGCACCTGTGTTTGTGACTGGACTGGACTGGTGCAACCTGATCATCGTGCACCAGACATGCTGCCTCCTTTCCAGGGAAGTACAGAATTTGCAACTATTCGTTGTGTGTGACCGGAATTGCCTGGTGCAATGAATATCAACATGCACTGGTAATAGTGCCTTATTTCCAGGGAGGTACGTAATTTGCAACTCATCGTGTTTGAGATCTTTAGTGTCTGGTGTGACTCATACCATTGCGCACCAGACGCTGTGCCCGGATTGCCTGGGCACCACCCTGATCTTCGTGTACCTGTCGTGGTGCCTCAACCTACTGAAAGACTCCCTAGGGTTACTCCCCTTTCATCGTTTGTTCCCTTTTTGACCATCATCGTGGCAGACCAACAGTCATTTCCACACCCTGCCCCTCCCGAAGATATCTTGGCACCAGGTAGTAGCGAAAGAGATTGACTGGGGTGGAGGAACACTCCCAAGACAGTTCAGAAGCGGGTCAAGAGACTGCTTGACTCCATTGTGTTTTGAGACCTGTGGGTGAACTTCTGGAGCTGCTGCTAAACTCCCATTGTTTACATCTACCTCTTAATTAAATTTGCTACATAGTCCCACCTGCTTCCCAAGGACGCAGACTGAGTGGCTTTGGACATGTGCAGCATCGTGTCTGGGAAGCGGGGTTGGTTATTTACCATCCGGGGGTATAGGGCAATCGGGTTGAACTAGAGGTCGGAGGGAGGCTGAGGCCACAGAATCTGCAGAGTGTGTTATCCATTGACTTGCTGGGTACCAATGGCACCGCATTAGGGTTCTGAGAGCATATGTGTGCTAGAGCGTTCCGTACGGACTGTGCTGGATACCTCTCGCATCGTGTAGTGGTGCGGAGTGAGTGTGTGCGTGTGGGAGTGATAGTGTGCAGACCACCTGTGATTCATGACACTGGCCTGCGGTGCCACGTTGTACGTTGATGTTGTGCTAAAAGCACAATACATTTGACATTGGATTTACCCGTGTGGCTCCGGTCCACAGTGCTGCTAAAAAGTGTTCTCGTTTCATGTATTTATATATGGTTGATATCGTTGTGACCCGGGGTGTACCATATAGCTGTGTGGGACTGTATTATCAGGATTGCCAGGGTGGGCCTGGGGAGGCAGTGTGTTGCACCGCATAAGGGTGCTCCATCTGTGGGGGGGGAGTTAGATTTGGAATTGTCCCCATGTGCATACTGTTGATATCACAGTGATACAAGTGGGTCTAGTACTGCTAGTAATATTACCAACTGTGTTTTATGCCCAAAAGTACTTGATGTTGATGTTATAATAATTATGTGCATTGAATACAAACATTTTTACATACATCCTGTGTGAAGTCTCTTTTGTGATGCTTAGTGTATTTAGTGTGAGTGCTTGCTGTGCCTTTGCTTTACACATTGCCTCTGGATTAATTATGACTGTTCAGTGCCAAGCTGCCCAAGGGAAAGCACAGGTATTACAGTGTGTATAATAACCCACCCTTGATGGGAGCGATAGGTTCTGCCTGGCTGGGGGCATCCCTTCAGCCAACCAGAAAGTGCTGGTTCCAACACTGCCACTTTGCTAAACTGCTTGGCTGTGTTGGTCTGCTGCCTGCTGCTTCTTGCCTCGAAGTGAGAAGGACAGAACCTGCTCTCTACATCCTAAAACCGAAGTTCTCCAAGGGCTTGTTGGGCTGCCTCAGGTCTGCTGCTGCTCAAGTCTCAGGGATATCAAAGACTTCACTTTTCATCTTCACCTCGGCACCTGGACTTTATGTGCTGTATGTAATACACTGCCAAGTGGTGCCAATCCAGTCAAGAGCCCTTCAAAGTGAGTTTAAAGTGCTGCATCTGCCAAGAACCTGTGCATCGCTGCGCCGATTAGATCCAACGCATCACCTGCCACGAGAATGGGCTAGACACAGCCCCGCCACTGAAACGTCTGGTGCTGGCACATTGCAATCGGCACCACCGCCTCGCTTCCGGAATCACCACATCAGGAGCCAGGTCATCGCCGCCACCATGTGGAGAATATCGACGTATCGCTTCCAGTGTGAATTAACCTGGCACATTGCCTTTAAAACCGCCGCACTCCGAAATCGGTGCCTCATCCACGAAACTGACGCATCACCACCACTGCATGGAGAACTCCGACGCAACCTAATCTGCATGGGGAGCATCTATGCATCGCAACACATTTTTGACAGCAACGAGGATTTAGGTACTTTGCTCAGTGGGCCCTGTGTGGGTCCTATAGCCGGCCTGCGCTCCATCGTAGGCAGCCTGAACTCTAGACTGTCCCAGTCCAGCACCACCCTGTTTAACCTCATACGCGATATTTGCTTCTAAGCGCTATTTTGACAAATTTATATCCTGACTTCTACTTGTTCGATTTTTGTTGTTTTGGTCTTGTTTGGTTCAGAATATAACAATCCATTTGTCTAAACTGGTATGGAGTATTTTTGTGGTGTTTTCACTGTGTTACTGTTTGATATGTTGCCCAAATACTTTACACATTGGCTCTTAAATTAAGCCTGCCTGTTCTGTGCCAAGCTACCAGAGGGTGAGCACAGGTTAATTTTTACTGTGTATCTGACTAGGATTGTGATTCCTGCTTGTTCACGGTGCCTACTCTGACAACCAAAAACCCAATTTCTAACTCTGGTGATCAGCGATGAGGATATGACTTTTATTTGTGCACTGCCATACAGTAATTGATGTACACTACTATTCACACCTAAGGCCATTGCGAGTTTTAAATTCTCATTTTCTCTCATTTGGTCATTTTTCTAAATTTGGGGTTAACCATTGATCTCAACTGCCTATCAATTTACAACATGAAGGAGCTGAAAGATTTCTTCAAGGAGAGGGGGCTGGTTGTGAATAGGAGATCCAAAACGGAGACTCTTCAGGCAGTCCTGTATGCTTTTGAGGAGGAACAATGGGGAAAGGCTTCAACAGAGGACCAGGAGGGTGATGACTCTGGGGAGGAGTCTGGTCAGGACCCATTTGCAGCATAGACAATGCAGAGCCCTGGAACTACCTGGAGGATTCCAAACCAGAACCCCAAGAGGGCAGTGGCCCTGAGAAGGAGGTAGTGGAGAAGGAAAATGCCTGGGCAAAGGCTCCAGAGAAGAGAGGGGATCCCACAGAGAGGGGGTCCCCTGCTGAATCCATTGCAGGGAGCAGTGTCTCCTCCCAAACCCTGTCCTCTGAGGAACTCAAGGACAGGCAGGCTGAGAGGGACCTGAGGCTGCAGCTGGCCCAGCTGGTTGCAGAGGAGAGAAGGGCTGAGGCTGACAAAGCCATGAAGAGGAAAGGAGGGCTGAGGGTGCTTCAGCCATAGAAAAACTTGCCATGGAGGCAGCTGAGGCAGAGAGAGCCATGGAAGAAAGAAAGAGCTTGTGGGCTCATGAACTGACTCTAAAGGAACTGGAATTAAAAGTAAAGCAAGTTAAGTGCAGTAGTGGCAGCAATACTAAAGTGTCCAGTGGTGGAGAGAGGATCCACATACTCATGGGCTTGGTGCCTGGCTTCAAGGAGGGGTATGACATAGACAGGTGGTTTGGAGTGTATGAGGCTACTCTGAAAGTGCACAAGATTCCTGAGGAGGACTGTGGATATGCCATATGGAGGCATATCCCTGGTAATGGGAGGGAGGTCCTACTGGCCCTAGATGGGAGAGACGGGAAGAGGCATCCCACCAGGAAAGAGACCATTGTCAGGAAGTATGGATTCACCCCAGGAGAGTGCAGGTTGAGATTCACGGGGGAGTCAGAAAATTTCTCAATTGTTCTGGGAGGATTTTATGGATTGCTTTTGCAAGGCACTAGATGGTTGGGTGAAGGGTAGTGAGGTAAACGCTTATGAGGGGCTGTACAATTTGATGGCTAGAGAGCACATGTTTAGTCACTGTATTCCAGAGCTACGCCAACACTTGGTTGATTGTAAGTTCTCTGACCCCAGGGAACGTGAAAAGGAAGCAGACCTCTGGGTGAGTACCAAAGTGTCTGAAAAGGCATTTGGGAGTGATCCTAAAGGGATTGGCTCAGGTTCCCCTCAACAGAGTGAGAGGGAGGTTCTCAGTAACCCAGACAGGTACCAGTATAGTGGGGAGGGAGAGGGTTCCATGTCCCTTCTAAGAGTAGGAGGAGAGGCGGGGTGGGCAGAGGCCCAGGGTGCCTTATTCCCAGCCCGAGAGCTTGGGTTCTTCCCAGAAGGGGCACACGCAGGGGATCCTCGTCTGTACCGTGAGAACAGCCACTGGTGGGGATCCACAGTGTCAGGAGCACTGGGTGAGGTGGCTGTCACAAGTGTCCTACCAGTTCTTTCTTCTGGGGCACCACTCCACAGTGGAGGGTACAGAGGCCCAGAGGTAGGAAACAGTCCACAGCGCGAGGACAGTGGGTCAGGGGTTGCCAGCTCTGAGCCACCCAATACAGACCCTGGTGAGGCCACTTCTATCCTGGGGGGCTCCATGCACTATCACAGGGATGGAGGGCTGGAGACCTGCACCAGGCAGACTCTTGCACAACGCATGCAGAATGTGTTTCACTTGGGTGTAGTTGTACTCCCCTTGAAGTCCAGGCTTGCCAGGCACATGTTCAGCTCAAGGGCACAGACCCTAGGTTAAAGGACCAGTTTCAGGATATCACCACTGAACTGGTGTGAGGGAGACTGGAGAAAGGGTGCCAATCACCTGGGGCTACTGCCCCCCACTCAGGCACTTCAGAGGTCAGAGAGCCCTCGATGGCCTGGGACCTGGCTCTCGACACTGACAGCTATAGGTGGCCTCTTTTGGTTTTTGTCCTTGTGATCAGAATTTTCCCTGGGTTGGGGACAGAAGTCAGACCCAAGGGGTGGAAAGGGCCACATCACTTTGTTGGTACTGGCTGCCTACTGGGATACATATGTGACCAAATTAAAGTTTGATGCTGCACAGATGGGGTCCACAGATGAGGAGAAGGGTTTCCCATGGGTCAGTTCAAGGGACTGATTTTAAAGATTTGTATCACAAAAATAGCAAAGGAGAGATCAAAGGTCGCTCAAATACAATATGGGAAAGTGAGAAAAAGTATTTAGGATATGTCCTCCTGTCTTAAACAAATAGCACAACAAAGTATCGTACCAAAAAGGAGGGGGTTGTTTAGTTGTTATAAGTCCACAGTCTTTATTTGTTTGTTTGATCCTCACACACCCTATTGATGTCATGCGTCATCATCGGTTCTCATCCTGGTCCCTAGAAACCAAGATGGGCTCGACCATACCCCAGGGAGCACTTTGGACAATATCCTACTAGGGTTTTTTAAAAATACCTCGGAACATCTAGGTATTCCTTTATTGAAGGGAGGAGTGTCTGTGCAGATAATGGCCCTCACCCTACATAAAAGTTGACATGTTTCAGCCCTACGCAATAGACCAATGGATCCAGGGCTTTTTTCAGGACTAAATCAATGTTGTGCCCTGGTATAATGTCAATTTTAATTCTTCATCAGCCTAACTACTCATTCAGTTAGGATACATGGCATACAAACCTATATAGCATGGAATCTAATCTCATCCATACCTCCTCCTTGTGCAGCCACCCCAAAATTGTCTCTACTTTGACAGCAAAGTAAGCCTTCCCTTATATTCTTCTCCCATGAAACTCCAGATTTGCCCAAATACATCCATTCATAGGAGTTCTATGTACCATATATCCACCAGAACGTATGTCACGTCGGTGTATTTTTCTCATAAGCCAAAGTTTATTAAACGGTTCTCTACCTATGATGGTAAACTAGGCACACGAGTTCACCATACCTGTTATTATTTTGCCATGAATGCATAACTTACTCTTGGGCAAACTTTTTTGCTTATCCTTGTAAATGCCAGTATTTACACACAATACAATACCATAGTGGTAAACCAACGCGCATCACTCTGACACATTATTTACTGTCCTGCCAGTATTCTTACACATGCGCCCAAAATTCATGACTATTTTCACATTAGCCAAATAGCTGTATGAGCCACATTTGTAACAGCTAGTTTTTCTTTTTTCAGGAGGCATCCTACCTCCCTTGATGTCATTCCTTCTAAACCAGTCTTTAGCATCCTCAACAAGCTTAGAAACATCTGCAGAAATTCCAGGCTTATAAGCATCCTTTCTCACTTCTTGTACATACTTCTCTGACTGGTCCATCCTTTTTGCTGACTCTGACACAATCTTAAGTGCTGTTTCACCACATGACCATAACCTTTCTCGAATTTTCTTCAACTTCTTTTTCATTAATTTTTGGTCACGCAACAGCTGATCATATGATATATGCTCTAATTCACACATGACTGCCAATGCCCTCAGTGCAGCCACAAAGGGATCTATGGACTCTCCTTCTTCCGACATCTCAAATAAAATGTGTATCTTTCCAATACAGCATCTTTCTTTGAAACCTTTTCTGAATTTGCTTAATAGCAATTGGATACACATCAATATTTCCTTGATTTTCTAAAAAAGGTTAATATTTTAATTCCTTAAGGGTCATTTTGTGTAATAAATGTTTTGGCAAAATAGTAACCTATGTGGTTCCTTCCTTTAAGACCTCCACATAATCTTAAATTAAGTCTAGCCACGTTTCCCGTTCTATGGGTGGATCACCCAATTCCACTGAGAAGAGTAGAGGTGCCTGAATACTGGACATCATTAAAATAATCAATAATGTCATACAAATCACCTTTGTCTTCTGTGAATGCAACTTTTCTCTGTGTATTGCAAAGCATCAAGTTTGAAGGTCTTTTCACAGACCTAGTTGAAAATGTTGTCTATTAGCTATTGTTTAGTGAAGGAAACATATTGTGGAGTGCATCACTGGACAACAACAGGAGATTTTGTCGTCTCGCGCATAGAGAGGTGTGAGATGTATTGCATTAGAATTTGTGAAACGTTTATTTGTAATTGGTTAATGTTGTGCCATCTGTGATCATGCCATGCTGAATTTGCCGTTTTTTCTCATTATTTATGTTGAAAATGTGTATAAAAATGCCCTGGTTTTGGGGTGAGCCAGAGACTTGCTGTGTTCCTCCTGGGACTCTGTCCGATTTATTTTACTCTGCCCAAGACTTTTCTTTTTCTTCCAGGGAAGCTGTCAGTGTTCATTGTGATCCTGATAGAGATTTTTCTTAGCTTTTAGGTACTGACACAGACTAATTATTCCTTCTCAAATTTCTAATGATTTTGCTGTTTAGTTGGGCTTATTTTGATTTCTGATTATGTATTTACTGTATGTCTTCATGGCATTTAACTATTATTGCTTAATTCACAGAGTCTGTAATAAAACCCTTTAACTTTCCCTTAGACTAGAACTCAGTTATTGAATGGTCCTGGTAAATGTCACTCTGCTAATCTTATTTTGTAGGGCCTGATGTTGAGGTGGTGGTGACCCTTATAGTTAGATAAAGGGTGCAGGGGCAGACCTCTTGAGAGAAAATTTGGGGGTTTAAAATATTTGCGTGCAACAGAATATTCTAGCTCTGCTCCCACATACATACATAAAAAAAGAAAGTAAAGTGCAACCTAGGACAATATATTTAACTGTTGGGTGACAGAGTTCTGTGTTTACAAAGTTTATTTTCACACATGGGGAGATTTCATTTGTAGATGCTTATATCATGGATGGGCCTACAAAGGCTAGATTCCCAGGTGTGATGATTAATGATGTGAGAGCAGCACTATTATTATTATTAATATTATTATTATTTAGTTCAAGGATAGGATTTAAGGGTTTTAAGATTTAGTTGCTAGACAAACATTTATTCGTTAAAAAATAAACTAGGTAAAGGCTTAAAAAATAATGTTAAAAATAAAAAACGAACAAAATATTGCAAATTAATTATATAAAACCCTATTAGTCTGAACTGTTTGCAATCCGAAGTATAAGCTCCAAAGTAATGGAGTGGTATGTGTTTGTAAGGGAAAATATGTCATAAAACCCTGCCCACCTTTGTGAAGATTCCTATATTGCTACTATTGGAAACTGGTGTGGGCCACACACATTGCTATCCATTAAACCTACAAAACTGCAACACTAAAATAAATGCCAACGCTTTAGCCAATAGGCATAAGTATTTAGCTGCCAGGTTGCTTGCACCAGACCTATCTGTCTGAGACCAGAGTACATCTACTGCACCTAGTCTGAGAAAATGGCATTTTAAAGGATCATAGAGCGAAGGATGATGAAAGTAAGTCCGTAATCATGCTGGATGGTGGTAAAGTGGGTGGATCCTTACATTAGAAATAGCCATTAAGGTTATGGCACCTTCGCTTTCAACTGTAGTTGACATAAAAACAAGTTTCATGCGTTCATTGAATCCCCTAGGCACGACACAGTCAAGTCCTCTGATCCTCAATGTGTCTCTTTGCAGTAGGATTTGTCGTCTATTTCCTCCTGTTTCCATTTGAGGTACTATCTCTAGTAGCCAAATGCTCAATTGTGTCAATGTTCTTTGAAATGCATGGCCACTGTAGATTTACTTCGGGTTTCTGTTTCATTTTGCCAATGTAGGTTTGGCTGTATGGGCATTTCAACATTTATACTCAGTAGCTGGTACGATAAATTGCAAAAGTGTTTCAGAAGATCACTCTTGCGTGTGGATGTAAAGCTTTGCTCCCCCCCCAATCCCCTGCCCCCAGATTGTGCTGCTGCAATATAGCACAGTGAAGAAGAAAGAGGTATGTACCAAATTACTTGCTTTGTTTCAATATTTTTTGCACTCTATACAGGGTCACTAAATGATTATTATCTTTGCTACATTTATATGTAAACATTGGATTGTAAGAAAAACGATTTCATTAATATGCGGAATAACGCGTAAGATTTTGTGCCCTTGAACGAACACAAATGTGGTATAGGAGAGGACAATTCAGATTTATTTCATCCTATGCAATTGTTAACATAATATAAATGACATTTTAAAACGTTCACTGAAACCCAACTGATTCTGTATTTTTAAAATGGGGAATAAACATCTTCTTAGTTACATCTAATCTCTGTTACAATTTGTCTCTACAGTTAATCTCTATCTTGGTGAATTGCTCAGGGTGCTTTCAAGTGAGAACATCTCCTTATTCCAAGACTGCCATAATCACAGCCTTGCTCCTTCGTCTTTTTATTTGTTATTTACTGTTGAGACCCCTGTAAGACCTACATGAGGCAATGACACATGACCTTAGAAGTACTTTAGTAAGTAGATTGCAAGAGTGCTGATCACCTATGCGTTCTTCACGTGACGTATCCCACCTGCTATTGTGCTATGGTCAAGATGTACTCTAGTTCTGGTCAAAAAACGTTGTTGCAATTTGGGACTAGTGTTTTTGAACCAGACTATTATTTTGCAAACCATCCTATGTACTAATAGATTGGTTTGCAAAAAGGAGTTCACAGTGAATTGTAATCCAACCTACTTAATTATTATTTGTTAGATCAGTCACAAATTGCGACTCGCTCTGATTGGTCACAGTTACAGGGATGGTGGCTGATTTTTAATAAAGTAAACATTAGATTTTGTAAATCAGCACAATCGATTACCTTAAAGTAAGCAAGTTTAAATTTTTTAAAGGTTTCAGAAAGAGTTGGCAGTTATCTTCTGGATCACTGCCTACTCGCCCCTAAAATTTTACTTCAATGTCCAAAGGCAACCCCTTCCCTTTTGAGAATAGGTCACCACCCCAACTTGGGAGTCAGTAACTTTTCAATAGTTTGTGAATGGAATTCTGGTGACAAATCACAGATGCATACTTTACTGATTAGTAAATTAGAGTGTGTACCAACAACACACCCCTTCTCAATTGCAAATTGATAACCATTTGGACACCCATTTTAGGAGTTGGCAAAGGTTTACTGGGTCCTAAAGCGAGTTACATACATAAGAAAAACCTACTTTCCAGTCGTAAACACTCCAGATTTGCCTATTAGTGTCCACAAATTAAAAATAGGTTAGTACTCCTATTTTGGTCCCAAGTGCTCGTTAAATGTCTGATTCAATGGTAGAAGACTATTGTATTTTAAAAGTGGTATTGGAAATATAATATTGTTATCATAGCTGTATCCAGATGTATGATGACCTGACCCACATTTGCCCAAACAAGAATATCGCAATTTTTTTAAGATGTACCTTTGTAAAACATAACCGTTGAATAACTGAGGCACCAAACAAAGTGAAAATAGCTTGCTCCTGTAACAGTGAGTAAATGGTTCAACAAGGGTCCTGGAGCCCAACATATAGGAAGAAGTCACTGTTTGCAAACATCTCACATTTGTTCCTATACTTTTCTTCTTCATTTTAAGATATTATTTTTAACTAAGAAAGACCTTCTGGATATTTTGCCCCCCCTCACAATAATGTCTCCAAAGTCTTTGAAACTCATTAAAATTAACATAGTCGCTCTAGTGGCTACTTGTGCACAAAGCTGTATCAGACTGCTGTGTGCAAATGAAATATTTGTAAATTCATACCCCTGACTACCGAAAGGCGCTGAAATACCATACTATTGGAATATAAATGCCAAGAAACAGCAGCAAATTAACAACACAACCATAAGTTTTCACTATTGTTGCTGGCCAGAATGAAAGCCACTTCCCAATGTGACTGGCAAGCAGTGAGAAGAGAATTAAATGGATGCCGATCTTTCTGCATGCCCTTATTTATTTCTGCTCCTACATCCTTTCTATAGAGTCATACACCCCGCCAGCATTCTACCTCCTATAGTTAGTGCTGCCCCGATGGTGCCAGATGTTCCCATTCTGCAGCTCCATGGTCTTACAGTAGTCATCATCTTCTGAGCAGCTCTTCGGAACAGCCTCACCACGCACCTCCACACCATCACCTCACTTCCGGAATTCCGAATTGTCCTCAAGACCTGGCTGTTTGAATAAGCCTCCGGGGCCTAAAAGTCCCTGGATACCCTAATGGGTGATTAGCAGTGCTTTACAAATCCTGATTGATTGATCCAATCATCCATCAAAGGAGCACTGTAAACATCTGGTAGTGCTTGGTGCATAGATTACACCAAGGAGCAAGGACACGCAGGAGTGGAAGAAGTCACTGTTTGCAAACATCTCACATTTGTTCCTATACTTTTCTTCTTAATTTTAAGATATTTAAGATATTATTTTTAACTAAGAAAGACCTTCTGGATATTTTGCCCCCCCTCACAATAATGTCTCCAAAGTCTTTGAAACTCATTAAAATTAACATAGTCGCTCTAGTGGCTACTTGTGCACAAAGCTGTATCAGACTGCTGTGTGCAAATGAAATATTTGTAAATTCATACCCCTGACTACCGAAAGGCGCTGAAATACCATACTATTGGAATATAAATGCCAAGAAACAGCAGCAAATTAACAACACAACCATAAGTTTTCACTATTGTTGCTGGCCAGAATGAAAGCCACTTCCCAATGTGACTGGCAAGCAGTGAGAAGAGAATTAAATGGATGCCGATCTTTCTGCATGCCCTTATTTATTTCTGCTCCTACATCCTTTCTATAGAGTCATACACCCCGCCAGCATTCTACCTCCCATAGTTAGTGCTGCCCCGATGGTGCCAGATGTTCCCATTCTGCAGCTCCATGGTCTTACAGTAGTCATCATCTTCTGAGCAGCTCTTCGGAACAGTCTCACCACGCACCACGCACCTCCACACCATCACCTCACTTCTGGGATTCCGAATTGTCCTCAAGACCTGGCTGTTTGAATAAGCCTCCGGGGCCTAAAAGTCCCTGGATACCCTATTGGGTGATTAGCAGTGCTTTATAAATCCTGATTGATTGATCCAATCATCCAACAAAGGAACACCGTAAACATCTGGTAGTGCCTGGTGCATAGATTACACCAAGGAGCAAGGACACGCAGGAGTGGACGCACCCTGCTGGACTAATTGTACGTTACACTGCGTGCATGACCAGAGGAGCCATGCAGCAAGGGTTGCCAAATGATGCGGCAGGCTTCAGTAAATTATACATAAAAGAAAGAGGAAAGCAGCCAGCAGCACAAGAAAGGCAAATTATAAAACATATCGTGATTAAAGTAACATTAGGCAGCCACATTTTGTGGCATTATTATATAACTGCTTAGCATTTTATCACTCCTAAAATATCTGCCTTTAGTAATAAAATTATACACTTACATCAGAACCTAATTAAAGTGTTATTCACCAGCAGTGAATGATTGTATATTAATTATCAAGTAATGACAATATCTTAACTTTGTCCTTTCTACTTCACGCGGTAACATCGATTGTATAACGCATATATAATAAATGGTTAATAAGCAGATATACTCAAGCCTTCAAGTGAACACCTTTATAAGATGGACCCAATTCATTGAGTGCATCACTTCAATGATCCTAAATGTGTAACACATTTAACCTTTGTTCATATAATTACTTTGTTCCAAAAAAAGAGATATTATTATATTTTATTCTTTAAATAATCCTGTTTCTTGTCCTCTGTATGTCAGGAGTCCCGTACAAATGAGCAAGATTGACAGGAAATACAAGGAATCAGAGTGAATCTTGGAACATGTTGATGTGCTGGAAGCCTGCAGCTGAAGCTCTGTTCCTTGTGGTGCCACCAGCCGCAGCAAAATAAAACAACAACAAAAAACTCCAATTTCCTGGTGCCAGTCCTCTCTGTTCTCAGGGACAACAATTTCATACCTGCTCAACCCCCAAACTAACGCATCTCTGTACAACAGTCTGTATTTTCAGACAGCAGCGCCATTGTACTTGAGCTGAAGGATGGACATAAGAACTGCAAATCCTCGCATAAGATTTAGTTAAGGATGGAGGGAAGACAGCAAAATGCAATTGGGCCTTCCCACCATAAGAGACCACAATACTCAAGAGTAAACCTTTATTGCAGGAACTTGCAAAGCTTTGGTAATACCTGTAATCCAATGTACATGTGAAAATAGAACTACATAAATGAATTGAAATAAACTGACAGACAGGTCAAAGAAAGAGCGACAGAGGGAGTGAGATAAATAGTAAAGAGCAGTAGAAAGTGAGACAGATCAGATGTAGAGGGATAGAGAAATGTCAGTAGAGAAAGAGAGGCATGGAGATAGGCAATGTACCACGGAGAGAAAAAGAGACAGAGGAAGACAAATCTACAAATAGAGTGAAAGAGCGAGAGAGGGAGAGAAACAGACTTACAGAGAGGGATAGACAGGGAATGCGTGCGTATGATGGGTACAGAGAGCGAAAAAAGGAGAAGGACATTGCAGTGCATATACACAACACCCTGCTCATGTTTTGCAATCATAAAAAGAATTTCCTGCACAGTCATTGCTCCTCCTGGACAGAATCTGTTCCACTGCACTAAACACCTATATCCACCAGGGACTTTTTTTGTATTCATTCTCTTTTGTTTATAAATGATCATGGGTATTGATCACAATTTATTCAAAACAAGAGCAGGTAACAATGGTTCATCGCGGTATAAATTGATCCATGCAGAGTTCTAAAACAAATGTAAAATACCCAAATAAGAGGCTACATAAGACATTGTTGGCATACATTATGATTATATTAGCAAAGTTATTTTTAGTTTTTGCATATGAAAAACATTTGAACATGGTAGCAGTATGATTCTTATACGACAGAAAAAAAGGATTTTCTTTGTTTTACTTTTATTACATTTTTTTAATATCGGAAATACAAAAGCATTTTTGGTCATCAATACAAAGATACAAATAGTTGATATTGCTCATTTTATTCAGAAGCATAGCCCAGGGCCAATTTATAAAGGAAATAAACAATAACCCAGACCCACTTCTAGGTTCTGGTAGCTAAGGCACGTGCTTTGATATAGGCCATCAGTTCTTAGTGTACTGAAGAAGGCACTTTAGCTAAATGTTCCAAAACTTTGAGATTTCATGCAGTTGTGAACTGTGGTATTCAGCCATTAAATGTGTAAAGTATTATTTGTCCTATTACATTTGTGAATTTTGTCAACTCCAAGAGCGGTGACGTCATGCAGCTGGGTACTGTGTTTTTAAGCTTCAAATGTGCATTGAATTATTCTGCCATCTACTAGATAGCTGAATTCTCTCACAGTCCACAGCAATAAATGCTGAGTTGGTTTCAAACCACACACAAGTCATAGGATTAAAACGTTCCAGGAGATGCTTAGATACAAATGTAGTAATGCATAGAGACAGTTGCTCAATACAACATAGAAATGACATATGTAATACTACCAAACGCTCCTCGCTTTCAATGAGTTGTTCTTCATCGGGAGCCAGTGCTGTTGGTGTTTCGTGAGTGCCAAGTGGAAGCCTGATTTACTTACTTAAAACAAGATGGCTTCATTGTCGTAGCTGTACCCAAGGTGATTGTGGGTAGAGCGATGTCCGTACTGTCAAGAGGCAAATCCTTTGGGACTTGAACTGGTGTCCTTCATGTAGAACGGGATGATCTTCTTCATCTTGAAGATTTAGCCACAGGGCCGTGGTCATCCTGGAGACCGTCATTTGGGTAGTTGTTGTCATTACCATCTTATGTAGAGCGGCAATTTCAGTTTTCTGAGACTATGGCACCCACTCACTGTCTTCTAGCAGAACATCTTCTCACCTCACCCTTGCATTTGCTTTATCAGGCTTGGGTTGCTTAGTCCACTCGTATCTTTCCATTTATCCAATGCTGGGTGTGAAATTCTAGATGTTGTGGGTATGAGAGAGCCGAGAGGGGGTAGTAATTCACACTTGTTCTGGCATATTAACAAATCTTATAGGGCACACATATTATAGTCTTTATTGCACTCCTTTATTGGAAGGCAGGGACATAACAGCACCAAAACTATCTGAGTATCAACTAAGTTTCCAGAAGGCAGTGAGACATGTTGTTTTTGTGGACCTACTGACAGAGCAACAACAGGACAAAGTCTTGCAGAGGCCACACAAACTTCCTGGTCGACTTGTCCAGCTTGTTGATAGCATAAGTTAAATCACTCCTCTGCCTTATCTAATGTCTGATGCAAAACCTCATTTTGGGAGCTTGAGGTGCTTGCCTTCATCTGTGAACAAATACCTCCTTGGTAAAAACAACTGCTTAACATCATTTTACATTTGCCAAGGTCCATTTGACATTACCGCTTCCAGCAATTTAAAGAAGGACTCCTGCCACTCTAATTAGGTGATGTATACATCTATCAGGGTGACCACCTTCCAGTAGAGCTTTCCAACATCCTCTCTACCTTCATTGCGAAACACGCAGGTCCAATGAATGCATCCTTTGTTTGCATCCAGCATTGAGGAAGTGTGGGTCCAGTTTGTTTGGGATGGTGCAGGGATTTCACATAGTCCTGAGAAGCCTCAAAGTTCAGTCAAAAAGCATTTTTCCAAAGACCACATTTGTAACGTGTATGTGCTTTGATTCGCAGGCACTTGGGTGTTTGAAAATCGAAAGACTGAGAAAACTAACACTATAAGTACATTTCATTTAAGGAAGCATCACAAGTCAACAACCAACTTACCATCTGTAGATGGAGAGCTGCTCACAACACACAGCTGCATTGAATAAAACGACTACTAGGCACAGCTTAACCACTCATCTAGTTCCACACCTAAAAATCACTTAATGAGATGTTATCTCAATGCATTGAACTCCTCTTATGGTGCTGGCTAAATACCTTTGTTTATACTTTCTTCACATAACCTCTACACATGCAATAATAGCATGACATGCAGTAAATTTGCAGCTACTTTTTACCATTTATGTATTGCCACTGTTGACTGGAGAGATGGGCACTTATGATCCCTCTTCACACTTAACAATGGTAATAAAGCACATGTTACTCTTGCTGTCTCAGCATCTGCCACATATATCAGTTAAATGAAAGAAACACATTGACAAGCAACCCAATTGATTAAGAACACACTGCATATGGTTTAGCACTATAAGCAAAATATTGCATACAGCTGCCCAGTCCCAAAGTCAGTATAGTAAGGAACATGTGGTCAGTATGTTACCACAACAGTTGAGGCATCAGAAGGTATGTACACTACACATGCTGCATACTCAGTACCTATCACACTCACACTGCTGTTAGGTTGTGCAGATCAGAAGCCTGGAGATTGTGGAAAAGGGCATGTGGCAGCTGGCCGATCAGAGACCAGAGGCCAGGACTTGCGGGTGAGACCGATACACTTCCAGAGAAGGGTAATCAGATTTTGTTCACTATACCTTTACCTGGCAACACTTTGTAGCTTCTTCCCAGCACCTCTCTGCTGTGAACTTATCACTCGGCTTAGCATTCCTGCACTTTTGTTTCCTTCCCTTCCAAATCCCATCACATGTAGGTTCCTCATTGGTTGGATTCCTTGCTGTTTTGCTTCTCTTTCTTTGTGTTCAGCTTCACTCCACAATAACTGCATGTCAGGTGTCTGGGAGTGCCCAGGGTTCCATGCCTGTATTTTGGTGGGTTTTGGAGCTGGTACCAGCTTACTATTGCCTACAGACTGGAGAGTCATACCCTGATATAGCTGGTAAAAATCAAAGTGCACTTCTCTGTTTTTTTCCTAAACCCTAAAGTATGTTTTCTGTTGATGCCAAGTATTTATTGCACGTGTATCGTGTTACCTACTTCGCAGATGAGACAGAGCACTTCTGTTAAATCTTGACTTAAGGAAGAGGTGAGGTACCCTAATCCAAGCCGGAAGGGTAGAGAGGTTCTTCCACTTACTGGAAGAGATACTGGAGGGATACATCCAAGACAGAGCACTTACCATCTCATGGGAGGTGCTCCAAAGTATCTCTCTGTTCTCCTTCCCTTGTTTACCCACACTTCTGTTCTGGAGTGTTGCCATAACTAGGGCTATCAATAGGCCAACTCAGTCGTTTTGTAGTTTGACAGGCCTAGCCTCATGGACCTGTTGGAGTATCCTCTAGCACACTCTATGGCCCATTATCCACAATCTTCAGCTTCTGATCTGCATAACCGAGAGGCAATGCAAGTGTGATGTGGTGTTGAGTGGACAGCGTGTCATGTGTATCGGACCCTGAGATGCTTTAACTCTTGTGGTAACATATGTAACCCATGTTTCTTGCCTCATTCAGATCCCAAAACCTGACAAAAGCTCTCCATAGTTTCCATGGGCTGACCTTACTTTTTTGCCTTATTTGTGGTTATTAGTCTGATTATGTATTTCCAGACACTATTTCATCTCTTAAATTAATGTATATTTTAATTAACTGTAGAAATGTAGGACACACAACAACCAGACTGTTGGTTTCCAAGGAATGCGAAACATGCTGAATTATTTTCAGTTTGCCTGCAGTACACTATGGTGCAGTGTATTCCTCTGCAAAATATGATGCTATGCAAACTCTACTAAACATAGATATCCCCCAGTGATTTAAATCATGTAATATGTTTGTAATACATCAGGTCAGGAACGTTAATTTGGGATAAATCTGGCACAGAGGCCGGGTACCTACAACTTTTCTTGCACTATATTCATGTGAGTGTGCACCTGCATGGGTGGATGAAAGAGTGGATCTGCAAAGAAAAATACAGAGACATGGACTTTTTCTAGTATGTCCATGTCAAGTGTGGCACCATAAACCTGGTCTATCTTTTTTACTCAACATCCCTTTGTACTCGAGGGCTTCATGACTTGCTTTTGCCATTGTAAGTATGTATTTTAGGACGCGACATGCTGAGCGCTATTGGCTACAAAGTCAAACCTAGCAGTAGGTGTCATGTGGAATGAGGACCACCTGGCAGCTACACAGTGAGCTTATGTGGCGCTGTGACTAATATGTCTAGACTAAAGGCTCGTCTCCAGTCTTGGCTGTTTTTGTAGTCCTTACTACACACAGTGAGCTATATGTACTAACATTAGGAATTGGTATTTCCAAACTGTGATTCTTACTGAAGTGTTAATGTAATTTAGCGATTCCTAGTGGTTTACAAATCAACCTACCTTATGAATATTAATGAGGTAGGTTGCAACTTGCGACCCACTAGGAATCCCAGCCATCACAGGGATTGTGGCCTGCTGGGTTCAGCAGACCCCCATATCCGTGATTGCTTTTTAATAAAGCAGACTTTTTTTTTTTAATGCACTCAGTTTCCCGTAAAGGCAATGGTACCACATTTAAAAAGCAAAGTTTTTTTCTTTTTTGTTTACTTAAGAAGAGGCAGTGGTCCTCTTAAACAACATTTATTTTTACATTCACAAGGGGGAAGGGGCCCCCAAATTGGGCTGTTTGCAACCTCAAAAATGCTTTGTACATTTGGCCCAGTGTTTTCTCTGTTTGTTTTTGTGGGAGCATTGTGATTTGGAAGTGGGAGGGAGCATGAAATGTACATTCCACTCCTCCACCTGAATTGCAGTGCCATGTATCAATGGTTTGAGACTATTATATTCTCAAATTATTGAACAGATTCCAGCACCCAAAAGGAGGTGCTAACCATTTAGAAAGTGGAAGCTATTCATGAGGGACAGATTTGTATGTGGCCTACTGGCACTGCTGTAAGAAGACAGTGAAGAGAGCTGCATGCTCCACCAATGCTACTTACTAAGGGGCATAATACTAAGGCCCGGCGATAATTATTGCTCAGCGCGCTTAGCGCGAGGATAATTATCGCCTGACTAACGCTGAATTTTATCACTGAGATAGCGTGCTATCAGCAACGCTCATCTCAACAGTGATAAAATTGCAAGCGCTAACTGCCAAATGTGCGATTATCGCTGGAAATCCAGCGATAATCACACAACTTTTGGCGATAGCTTCCTGATATGGCAGGACAGACTCAGCCATGATATCCACCTTCCATTGGATATCATGGCTGTCATATTGAGAGCAGGCGTTAGAAAAGTAGCGCTAACCGCGGTTAGCGCTACTTTCCTAATCGCTCTGCATGTTCGCCTGCAGCTTGATAATAGGAGAAATGTCGGTTAGCGACATTTCTCCTGTTATCCTGGGAAGGAACGCCCACTTTGCATCTCATTAGAGATGCAGAGCGAGGCGTGGGGAAAACGGGTGCTAACATGCGTTAAAGCATGTTAGCACCCGCCTTGGTAATAGGGCGGTAATATTATCTCCGCTATTTTGGCTCTTAAAGCCGAAAAGCGGAGATAATGGCCCTTGCTAATATGCCCCAAAATATATATAGCCTCTGTTCATTTAAGGGGAAAGGGCAGTTATAAAGAAAAAAAAAGCAAGGGGAATTATGCAAATGCGAGTGCAGTCCTCCATTTCTCCATTCTTAGGCATTCGGAGGTATTCAGGAATGGAATTCCTGTCCATTTAATGTTATTGGGACAGAGATTAGTAAATTTGTTGCAGCATAAAAATAATCTCCATTCACAACAAAGATGCTGTGTAGGAACTGCCTTTATGATGGGATGAGATAAGCATCTTGGGCCCTGAGTTTAATGCTAGCAAGCAGTCTGCCTTCCTGGCTGAATAAGAAAATACTTCAATCAAATAGGATATTTGCCACAACAAGGCCTAGTCTCCGAAATAACTCATTGCCTATAACCTCACTTACCAATGACAATATTTTAGTGGTCTAGTACTGTATACTTCGTTGCTGTTAAATTGACTATAAAGAGATAACATTAATAAACGAAATTCCGGGGAACAGAACATCCCAGAAAGCATTCTCTAACAAAGTACATGATATTACCATATAAAATGTTATGCTAAAAGCTGTTCAACAGTTTGTTGCTGGAAGTAGGAGTCTATGAACAGGCGTATTACAGTTTGCAGTATTAGTTTGATCTCAAAAGGGCAAACATTGTTTTTCCCTTACTGCAAATGGAGGTTTGTCTGATTTCCTGGAATACAGCGGCCATTTTGTTTCCTTTAATGGCTGCCTTGGTTGATTAGAATGGTTGTCTCGAAGTTCAAAATGTCTGTTGCTCCAGTCCGGAAATAAATCATTTACTGTTCGTAAATAGCTGCAATATGAAGTGAAAATGTTTGCTACAGCTTGCAAATAGCTATTTACTTTTGCTAAAAGTTGCTGTTTTCTAGCAGGAATTCACTGCTTTCCCTGCTCACAATGGTCAAAATAGATGCATTCCCAGATGGCATTTGATGTTTTTCCCGCAGATGAGGGCTCATTCCTTGCTGCATTTGGAAGATTCAATTACGGAAAACGCTGCTTTCCAAGGAGAACATGGCTTCCTTCCTTGCTCCATATAATTTCCTTGATAAAAAAGGCTATTTTCCTTGCTGTCAAACGCTGCTTGCTTTAATGACAAGCAGGACTATCCTTGACGAAAATGGCCACCTGCCTCCTAAGATGGCGGCTTCAAGGTTTTACGCATGTCACCCCGGCATCTTCAGCGTGGCCGCAGTTAGTTTTTCCCCAGTTTGAAAAGACGCATTGCATGATTGAGTCTTCGGTTCCTTTACAGGCAACATCATCCAGCCATATTCGCCCGACACCTGTGAAAACAGTGACAAGGAAACTGGTTACTAGACTGCAAAATCCCTCTGCCATTCTATAACCAGAAAATGCACTCTTTTATCTTTAATTTAGGTTTACATTTTGCTGGTACCTAGTTGTACCAGAACCAGTGCTTAATTTGAAAAATAATAAGTGCCGGGCCCTATCCAGGAGGCCAATGCAGCTTGCACCACCCATTGCCCGTCATCGCTGCCAATGGTGGCACCAAAATAACTACTAACCATCTCTCTCTCTCCTGCAAGTGCGACAGTTCAGATTATTCCAGGTCCCCAAAGCTAAAGGAATGGCTGGGGAGACAGGAATTAGTATGTTTTAATGTATATTGTATTCATAAACAACCGTTGTTCTGTTCATCTCTCGATTGGATGAAAAGCGCCACAGTTGAGCAGAGTGTCATAAGTGTGGTGATGACAAATAAGTGCTGGTGCCAAGCAGCGTAATCCAAATAGGTGCTGGTGCCCAGCACCGGAAACCAGCAGCTCAAGTTAAGCACTGACCAGAATATCACCAGCACCTGACAATAGAGATGTGGATCAAGATTCAGGCCTTCTTACACGCTTGCCTACTCTTCACAATTCATTTCCTCCTTTTTACCCTTATCTCAGACATACAATATCTTGGAGTAAATACAATACAGGTTCGTAGCTGCGGTACAAGGGTATCCTGTCAACTACACAAGCTGTACCCCAAACCATAGTAAACAAACGTACCACAACGTTCCTGCCTGTGCTGCACTTAATTGTACACATATTCTTAG
Organism: Calotriton arnoldi; assembly: GCA_963921515.1. Classification (NCBI taxonomy): domain Eukaryota; kingdom Metazoa; phylum Chordata; class Amphibia; order Caudata; family Salamandridae; genus Calotriton; species Calotriton arnoldi. Next base: position 120,302 of record CAWUFW010001133.1, read on the forward strand.
ATAAATTATTATTTTCTTAGATGCATTCAGTTACTCATCCTGCATTAATTATGTTATTAAAATGTATCCCTAATTATATGTAATATTTTATTACATGCTGTGTTCTGTAAAAAATTAAATCAAAAAGAAAAATACGGTAATTCCAATATCTGTTATAAAATACTACCATATATAGGGGATATTTGCCTTGTCTGCACCTTTTCCAAATAATAGGAACAAACAACCAGGAACTGAAGCCTTTTAAAGTAATCGATTTCTATATCTATAACAACTTAATCATATGTTGGCAAACTTTTATAAACCAATAACCTTAGGAAAAGGTAACGGTGTTTAAAAACAAAGCCACAGTTAAGCATTCACAAGCCCAGTGTTTTATGAAAAAGGTCGCCCCAATTGAAGACGCATCTTCACTATTCCCTCCTGAGGAGAATACGCAACTATTTGTCACTTCCCATTGTCTCAGATTTGAATGCTTGACTTGTGACGGTTTAGTTGTCTTAAAGAATGCAATTGCTCCAGCTACAAGGTAAACACTTTGGCACATATTTATCATTTATTCATGCTGCACAACGCAACAAGCCACCTTGCTTCGCTGCATGAAAGGGAAAGGTCAGAAATGCGCTGTATTTTAGATCATATGGTGCATTCCTATCTTTTCCATTGGGTGGTGCACTCTTGGCGGCCTAGCGCCAACACAGGAACCCTTGTTGTAAGCAGGATTGTTTTTGTGCTATTTTCAGAGGCATTTTCCTCTTTCTACGTGGGCTTCTGAATGCATTTTGATGCATTTCCAGGTCCATCACTAATGTTAAATCTGTGAATACGCCATAATCCATGGGTGGATGCGAGTGAACACCCACGCTCCACCCATGGAATGCCTCCCTGGGGCAGAGTAACGCAACCCAGTGATATGCACTGCCTTGCGTTACTCCAAATTTATCAAGTCATGCAGGGCCACGCAGGGTGGCCTTGCGTGGCTTGATAAATCTCATTTAGGCTTTGTGTCACCCTTGCACCCCATTGCGTGGAGCAAAGGTGACACAAAACCTTGATAAATCTGGCCCTTTGTTTCATGGATTATGGGTCTGCTCGCATTCCAAAGACCCAAGAAAAGCTTAGGCAAAAGCTAATTTTTTGTAAACAAATCTGCTTGCACAGAAGAGTATTCAGTTTAATAATTTTTACTGTATGCTCCTGGCAATAAGATGTGCACCTGCATTTTTAAAAGCTAAGATAATGTAAAAACAGCAGAGTTATTATTTGAAAGAAGTGACTTTTCAGTAGTTATAGATAGGATCTACGGATGACTAATTAGTGGGCACTAGTCGGCAAGTACATTTTACCATTTAATGTTTATATGGGGTTTGTGCAAAAGTATTGAATAAGTGCGTTTGGAGAAAAAATTGTAATGGATGAGAATGCTCTGCCTTCCTCAATCCTAGAGGGGTCATTTGCTATAGAAACATAGATACCCTTATTTTACATGACGCAACACATCATTACAAAACTACATCACCCGTTTATTTGGTTTGAATTGAAAGGGCAGCTTATTTTGCTTCTTTCAAATGTAACACACGAAAAACAATGTTACCAAGAGAGGCAAAAGATAAGACACTGGGTCAAACACAAAGGACATCATTCAAAAAATAAAGAAAAGCGTACATGTAGGGATGGCGTTTCACATCTCTGCCTGCTGAGCAAACTTTTGCCTTTATTCTCAATTCCCAAGCATTCTCAAATGTAAGCCTAGAAAAGTGCCTCAGCCGCGGACTTCCAGGCACAGTTCTGGAAATGTTATGTGACATCTCCTGCCCTTGTCTATTTACCTTCTGCAGAAATGCAGCAAAGATTGACGCATGGGGGAATTCCTTTGTGAATGGGGCCCAAAGAATACAGTGATATGACAGCATGATCGCTAAGTTATGTAGTATAACACAGTGAATACAAATGTAGATGGACTGTTTCAAGGTGAGATATCTCAGGGGATGATGGTGTTTCTTATCAGTAAGTCAAAAATGTCAATATCAACAAGGCAAGCTAAAAGGGATATTTACTATTAAGTCATGCAGCGCAGCAAGCCACCTTGCTGCGCTGCGTGACAGGGAAAGGACGACAAAGCTCAGAATTTAACTTAATACACACATTCCTGTCTTTTCCCAGTACTGGCACACAATGTGCTGCCTAGCTCCAATGTTTACACCCTTGCACCATGGTGCAAAGGTGCTACGTTGTTAGCAGGATTGTTTTTCTGCAGGAAGGTATATCTTCCTGCACAAAAACAATCCCCTGAGGCATGTTCCTCTTTCTATGTGTGTTGCAGAATGCAGCATGGCTTTAAAAATTATATTGCAAACTCTAAGTGCTGATAGAAGATGCAGATAGCACATACGAAAGTAAACTATTTATAACATGTTGTAAAGTCTAATTATTACATTATCTTAACCACTAACAAGTAGTGCTTTGGATCACACAGGGACTGTGTGCATAATGTATAAAAGGAAGACATGCCAAATTTTGAAAATGGGATGCCCTGGCAATCATAATGATCTTGGCTAAACAGTTTTCCAAGGGCCTGCTTTAAGATTAACAGCAACATTTTCATTTTTCGACTTGGTAAAATGCTATACAAAACGACTTTGCAGCATTGTCATATTAATCAGAAATCTTGTTTATTTGTGATCATAGCTTTTTGTTGAATATGTCACAAAGATGGTTTATGCAAAAAGTGTTAATCTCTGCTTGAAACCTGCACAGTCATCTGGCTGTTTCTGGCATTGTCTTTATTCATTAATTCACCTCTTGTTACTAAATTAGTTTGGGAATTATTACTGATTTCTCATTCAAACTGTGTTCATGTAACAAGGCTCTTGTTTAGTACCTTTTCCACCTCCAAGTTAGTAATTCAGTATCTCACAGAGGGGGAGGGGAAAGTGTGTGGTAGAAAAAGAGCCAGAGAGCGAGAAAGGTAGATGCATAGAGAGAGGGTGAGATAGAGTTTCTTTGAACTCGAGACCAGGAAACGTTTTTCATTTGCAGTGGTAAAATATGGAATGGAACATTAAAACAGTGTTAAGGCGAGAATTCTAACAGTAGGCCCACATTACAGAATGGGCGTATTCTACAGTCGAAATAGATGGACCATGTTTGCCGGTGGTAAACTGTCTCTCATCAAGGAAAGGGGCAGTACTCTTTCACTCTCTGTCATCTACCACCTCGCATGGGAATGCACACTGTGCAACTAATTCATGCCCACTACCTCCAAAGTCGGTGCAATCCTTTTGGGATTAGAGTGCAAACAGGGAAAGATGCTCAGTGTTGGGCCACCCTTTCGCTGGTATCATCCTGGACCAAGTCTGGGGATGGTACGGATGAGTCTTTAGGACACTTACTCAGGAGTGAGAGTGACCCGGGGGTCCAAAACGACTCCTAGGAAGGAGTGTAAGGGCGTATCTTACCACTGCCCGTTTTTGGACGGAGTCCCAATGGTGCAAACACAGATGAAAAGACCTGTGTTGCGGCCAAGACGGCAAATCAACTAGTCTTTCTTTCCTGGATTCCTCTTCACAAACCAGCTTTTGGATCCAACTATTAACTTAAACATTTTTGGCAGCCACTGAACTTTCCACTTGGTGTGTAATTGTGTCTAACAGTGTCAGTTCTCATGTTTATTCTGCCAGTAGAATTCATTGCATTTTGTTTCTTCTTGACCATCATAGTCAAGTGCCGAAAAGCCATGTGCCAGAAATAGAGCTAAGGGGAATCATCAGTAACTGGTACAGTTCGATTTCTGCAGACAGGTTCTTCCCAAATCCAATCTAGGAAGACACTAATGCATCCCATCACATTCTGTTAAGGAGAGTGGATACAATCAAGACCTGATCTGCAAGCAAAGGCCACCAAGGAATAACAAGTGCATTTATTGACAAATGTATATACTCCCCTTACAAATGTATATACTCCCCTTACAAATGTATATACTCCCCTTACAAATGTATATACTCCCCTTATGCACTGTAAATGCACAACCTCGCTCTCTCTTTGCAATAAGAAACTTTACACTTATGTATCAGCGCACTCCCGCCCATAGGTGCAGTCTTTATTTCATGCTTCGGTCAGATTGTGGGAACTGGTGCAAAACATAGAGCTGAGTCATCTGCACCATTGTTTCTGCTTGTGTATATAAAGGATGCCCCCATGCAATGTTACATATGGATAGTGCACCAGCGCAAAAGCTCTAAGCATATCTGAATCTGCTCCATATTTGCAGTATTTACATAACAAAGAATAGAACAAATACATTTTCTCCACTTTTAAAATCCCACATGTTATTATTTTAACATTTTTTTAACGTTTTTGGAGAGTGCCCGCCTCCCACCATTTGGACTGTTCCTGTTTCATTGAGCGCCACAGGTTATCCCATAGTTGCTTCTTAGTTATACATCATTTTGTTCTCTGTCACTTTGTATTGAGTTCGAACCTAACTCATCATAGGGATGCGTGAACAGTTTATCAGCCGCCTCCCGTCTCCTAGAATCCCTTGCTGTTGCCATATTTTTTTAATTCTATACTAGGGCTCAGGAATCACTCCTTTGATACGAGCACCCACTGGTACCGACCGGCGTGCTGCCCAAAAGCTGTGCAGTGGTACCCGGTCCCGCAAACCCTCTCAATTACAAATTTCCAACTCCAAGGCTCTGGAATAAATTTTAGATAGACAAAATGATACATAAAACCAAGGAGAGAGTCACGGAACACTTGTGGGCTATATTCAAGGAGGACAAGCAATACTCGTTGCCCGTCATTTCAAACTAGAACATGACAAAAGTGTGAAACTCCTGAGATTAAGTGTACTTGACAGAATACCAATGAAGGAGAGAGGAGGCAATAGAACCCTGGAACTCAGGAGATGGGAATCTAAACTCATTATTGGTTACAGCGCTCTACACCCAGTTGGTCTCAACCTTGATGAGCCGTTATCAGTACACCTAGGTTGACCTACATGCTAGATGCATTGCGGGCTAGACTGACCCCGAGGTTCCCTGGGCTCCCTGGTTTTCTCAGATAGTGTCTGTGGTCAACATTGATCCAACTTCTCTTCACCTGTTACCTTTAAGTCTATGTATCTGTTCAACTGATTTCCATTTTCTGTAGCCTAGATAGGTTATGTTACCTATGTTTTTAATGTTTTCAATAGTGTATTTTCTGTTGCACATTTTCTAGGTATGCACAGGGTGTAGATGAACCTTGGTTATAGAATGCAAAAGCAATTGATATATCTTCTGGACTTCGGAGGTGTCGAATTTCAGACGCAAAAGAGCATAAGAGCTTATGCATCCTTTAGAGTAAGCCCGCGGGATGTGGGGCATTTATTTTACAGGATGTGCACACAGCATTACAGGGATTTGTCAACTTAGGCATGATTGTTTGTCTGCTCTTTCTTTGGCTCATTAAATTGAGGCTGGTACATTCTTCTCACTACTCTAGCTGACCCCTACACACCTCCACTGTGATGAGGCAACATGATAGGTTCTCCACGGGGAGGTTTTATATATTCTTTGGTGATACTGCAGGCTTCCGCCCACTAGGGCTTGATCATATTTTTTGACTTTAATTTGTAATTTGGGTTTGCCCTTCAACGCAGGCCTGGGCTGAGTTTGCGGAGTTTCACTCCACAGAATTCCACAGAGTCATTGAAAAACTAAGTGGAATTCCGCGAGCTGGCGGAGTTCCCCTCTATCATGGACATGTAGCACCATCCGTGTCATTGTGATAGAGGGGGGACATTCAGGCTTCTTTCAAAATGACGTGAATGCATAGCACCTCGTCCGGACCCGGATGTTGAGGAAGCAGGATTCTCGGGTGCCTCATTCACCACCGACCTCACCTATCACGGGCCCGGACTCTGCCCATAGGTAGAAGCAGCACTCTCTCCTCGTCTTGGACTGCGGACGGAAGACAAACAAGAAAACTTCTCGGATCCCTCCTGAGCCCTGACCTGCGGATCCAGTAAGTGTACCCGCCCCTGCCCTTATTGGCTCTCTGTTTCTTCCACCCTTCCTGTTAAAAAAGATGGATTACCGCGATGGAAGAAAGGGTAAATCTGGAAACCATGTGGCCTCTCTGAGGAGCAGCACGGAGGGATTTGGCCGGCTACACGACAAATGTAATAGGTACAGGAGCAGTAGTGTGGGCAGCTAGAAAAAGGGTGGACACTGCTAGACACTGCTGTGTTCAGCAGACGGGGGTGGGGCGGTGCTGAAATGCTCGCATTTAGTATACAGTGCCAGAACTCTCTAGGCACAAAGGAGCTTAGAAGTTGAGATGGCTTGACTGGTTGGGAAGTAAATAAATGTATGTGCCAATCAAAAGACGGCAAACAGTGCAGAGAAGTCGAGGTGGCGCCTGTGTGGGTGTTGGCTGCAGGCCAGGTGGTAATGCAGTATATAGATCACATGCATAACTGAGATTAATGGGGTGCGTGTGCAGCACTTGAAACCTCAATTGCTGCAGTAATGCGGGTTACCTCATCTCAAATCAGATCTCGTAAGGATGGAAGGTAAGGTCCTTAAAGCAGGAATTCTACCCTTGGCTTACTTGTTGTGCCCAGCAGCGCCACATTACCCTCCTTGGCCGCCCCGCTACCTTTTAAAATTGTGCCTTGCTGGCTCCATGTGCGTCTCTGCAGCACACGCCTTCGCCTTCCGGGCTGTCTTACTCATGATCGATCATCGAACACACAGCTTGCACCGTTCCCTTCCACGAGTGCATTGATCACCTGAGCTAGCTCACCATGATTTAAATAGATCTGCAGGTTTCGCCCAGATGTCTAGTTGGCCCGCGCGTCATGTAGGAGTGAGCACGCATGTCGGTAAACTCCGCTCTGCCGGCGGAGGTTTTTACCAAACTTCGCACTCCAAACGGAGTGCGGAGTGCCTAAAACTCCGTGAACTCAGCTGGCGGAGCGGAGTTCACCGCCCACACTTACTCTTCAATCCACATTACCATCTGAGGAACGGTGTTTCTGCTACTCGAATACATCAACTGCTGTTACATTTTGTATCACTATCAGCTGTGTTTAATCTAACAATTTACCTCTGCCCCTTTTCCTTATGAATCAATTGTATTTTTTGATAATGTGTACATTATTCCTTGTACGAGGGAAATGCAGTCTTATATGTGCAGCAGGACACGCACCGAGTAGCCCATTATGAGATGGCGGATCGTTGTACATAATCTGTTAATGTTGTTCTTCCACAGTCTGTTCTCACTGTTGTTACATGATTTTGAGCACTAAGGTGATCTAATACACAATTGGTTTCAACATATCCTGACCCTTGGGGGCCGGGAAATTCAGCGACTCTTTGCAGTTTATATATATTTATAAATATATTGAAAACTACTGAATGGATTTACACCAAATAACTGAACGGATTTACACCAAAGAACAAAAAAGACACATTCTGGACCAAGAGCTACTTTTCTTCCAAATTTGGTATAATTTCATCCAACGGCTCTGACTGTAGTCTTGTCTCAAATTCTTATAGTAAATTGCATGGGGAAAATGTGTTTTGTAACCCCTTCTTTTTCTCGGCCCCCGCTTCTCGAATCACCCCGAAACTTTCAACACATCAGCTGAACTGATCGTCGTACTAATTTTAAAAATTTCGTGAATATTCATCAAATGGCGCCAAAGTTATTGGCAATGCAAAAAATGCTTTTCCTATGGAAACTACGTCCTAACTATACCGACCTATATATATCCATCCATATATCCCTAGGGCAGTGAATACAATCCATAGAGGGAGGGGGGCCACGTGGCCCCCCCTCCCGGGCCATTCACGGTCCCGGGGACCACCACGTCCACAGGGCTTTGTTTCTTTGTAAGAAGGAGGGGGGCCATGCCGCCCCCGTCCTGGGGAGTTTCCGGCCCCGGGGACCACTACCTCCCCAGACCAGGCAAATCCTCCTGCCAACACTTCAACCAAGAAGTGTTGGCAGCCATCTTGGGACTCAGACTTAGCTGAGTCCCAAAGAAAAACGTAAAAAAAAAGAGAAGGGGGCGGGGAGAATACCCTGACCCCCTTGATCTGGTGGTAAGGCCCTGAGAGGCCCCATCAGGGCCAAAAACCATTTTTTAAAGTTTTGTGGCAATAATCGCGACAGATTCGACAAATTGCTGCAAAAATGAATAATTTTTGTTTTTAAAAAGCAAGCACGGTCTCCCGCTCCTGTTTCTCTTTCAGCCCCCAGGTGGGCCAGGTCCCACAGGCATGGGATTGTGGTTATTTTCACTTAGGCAGAAGAGGATAGTACTGCCGATCATGTCTAGGAATATGAAGAAAATATAATGCCTGGGCTAGGGCGAGGTGCGAATAGCTATAATCCGAAGGTGCAAAGGCTATAATCCACTAGAACCCACTGTTAGAATGAGGGTCACCCCTGCTGCAGGGAACAATAATAAACCTAAATTACATACGTGAACAACTACATTGCCTTGCTGAGAGCGATAGCCTTCCTGCAGCACCTTTCAAACAGAAGCCGTTCAGAGCACATTTACATTATGGTGTTGCGTGAAAGACATGCGGCAACCAGAAGGCTGACGACCCAGCAAGACCCGCTGCTGGAAACAAAAATACCCTGCAAATTTAAAAAAAAGAATGGCGCACAAAGTTCGCATCTCACCCTAGCCCATGCATTACATTTTCTTCGTATTCCCAGACATGATCATTAACACTGTTGGGTATGTTGTCGGCCTCGTAGGCGTGTATGGTAACTGGTTACATGGGATATACCTCATACCAATGCTTATCAAATAACTTAACTGGTGCTGCTTTTTGGATAGTTGTATATGCTGTAGCAGTGCACAGTAGCTTGTTAATTTAACTACTGTTTTTTTTATGTCCGGCTTATGTTTGTGCTTAAATGTAGAGCCGCTGCAGGACCCTACCACAGCAGTTGATTTTGTTCGCTCAGTATGTTAATTGCACCACAGCATAACATAGAGTGCAAAGGGATTTCACCCTTTAGGGTGAAAATGGATCTCACCCTATAGCAGTGCATGCCACCTGGCTGCGGTGACAGAGGTGCATGTTATGACTAGTGGTTAATATCAAAAAGCTTTTATCCTGTTACAGCTGAGAAGGCTGTCACTTGGTTATTATGGTGGTTTTGTTACAAATCGTGGATTGGCCCATGACAATGAGTGGCAGGGCATCAGCAGCATGGCCGTTTATGGCTACAAAGTGCTGATAAAGGGCGTTATATCTGCCTCATGGTTATGCAGGTCAACTGATACTGCTGGGAAAGGGTCCTTGTGCAGTTGGTGCCTCTGTAGTGCATTGAAGGAAAGGGTTTGATCAGGTGTGGTAGGAAGAGGCGTCCACAATGAGTGTGCGTATTGTTTTTCTAATGCCTCGTAGAACGGTGCCACAGGTGAGGGATAACCCCTAAACCCCCTAAGTGTTTGACCAAAGGTCATACAAAATAGCAACAAGCCTGTGCACACGTGAACAGTATCTGTAACTTAATTCTCTATATCATGTTTGGTCACAGAATAGATGTACAACACCACATGAATCCAGTGACAACAAAGACAAATAATCATAAGTTGGATTTTTCTTTTTTTTATTCTTGGACGGATGCCCAGCCAACACGTGTTTCATCTGGGGCGGTACCCCACGACTTCTTTAAGGCTTCAGGCAAAACTGGAAGAGATGGCAATCTCTCTGCCGGTTATACTTCCGTTCCGGCTGGCGCAGGAAAGTAGAAATTCTTAGAAGTGTAAGTCCTGGCAAGGAACCTCGATAGAAGCTAGAAGTACTAGCTTCTGAGTACGTGGTTAATCCTAATATGGGACTTTGAAGTGCGGATTACGTGTCCGGGGTAGTGCTGAGTGTGATCAGCGCGCTGAAAAATTAAAGCGCCGGTTGACAGCCCAGAGAGTCAGATATCAGAATTGGATATCTGTGACAGCGAGTACGCTGTGTACGCCGTTCCGCAGTCATCGGTGACCTGTAGTGCATACTTGCAGCCAAACTGTTCTATTGTGCAACTGGATATGTTGGCATTCCCTGAAATGTTCAATCGCAGTACACTGCAGATAGTATTTGATCCGCATCAGGGGCCGTGTTACAGAAGGTGTCCCGGGGGTGCAATGGGTATTTGTGCCCGCTTTGCGTGCCCCAGGGCACTTTGGTATTACAGATGGGGCCGCAGATGCTTGTGCTGCCCCTTCTGTAATACCGAGAGCGCTGACACACATAAAGTGCTATCTTCAGGGGCGTTCCCTCACATGCAAATGAGGAAATCCCTGTACCTCTGAGCCTGCGCTGTATTACAGACATGGGCGCAGAGGCAAAGAAGTTCTCACGAGGTGAATTTACAGTGCTCCACCTAAAAGGTGGCACACTGTCAGTGCGCCCCCTGAGAGCAGCCCTCAGGAGGGGGGAAAGGGGGTCCCATGGACCCCCCAGACATCCCCTTGCAGGCGGGTACAGTCACTGACTGCACCCGCCTGCAAGGGGATCTCTAATCCCCATTCAAAATGTAGGCGGGTGCCACATACACTGTGAAAATACGGAGCGGCTTTATGGAATTTTTTCGATTTTTTTCTTGTATTGTCTTATTGTTTATGGGAATTCTTAGTGATTAATTTTATAGTGATGTATATAAATTCCGTAGTGTATTTTAATATTGTATTGTATTCATGCTTTTTGTCTATTGCTTGTGGTTTTAACTGTCTTCTGTGGAAGCGCTTTTTCGATTAAATAGTCAGTTCTGCTGTGTGGATTTAGAAGCAATACATAAGCTATTTTTTTAGCGGGCGCAAATGTCATTTGGAGATGGTGTTGAGTAGCCCCGTGGCTTGTCAGGAATGAAGAGCAATATTTTTATTTTGAAGTGCCTCAAGTTTTTTTTTTCCTTTTAGATAGCACTATGTTCCTTTTATGGATACAAAAAATTGCTGTAGGTAATTGACAGTCTGTCTATTGTGATGGTGAAAATGGCCTAATCAGGGTCTCAATGACCCCAGTCAATTTTTGGAGAATCTCTGATTAAACCAGTATACAAAAGTTCTGGTCTCAAGTCTTTTCTGCATACGAAGCCTTTTGGCTCTACCTTAATGCTTGGACAGTGGGGTCCTGGACTCTGTCGACCATCAGTGTTTATGCTGTGTGAAAGTGTGATAAGAAATAAGATTTGCTATTGAGCATGGTTTTCTGTTCCAAATGTAGTCGTTTGTGAAGTTTGTTTCGGTATCTTAGTTAATTGCCCAGTATGCCTTATGAAAGATGGAATATTTTGATTGTGACCCTGATGACCTCTGGGGGCCTGTATAATGCCTTCAGTGCTAGTTTAGTGGGTGCCTGTATGCAAGTAAGAGCATAATCTGGCCTACTGGTTTAGGAGTTTTTGTAACTTGTCATTGAGTGTCTTTGGGAGCTTACTGATGCAGTAATGAAAGTGTGACATGACTACAGGTCTTGTTGACTCTAGCCCAGTGGTCCGTTCTCAGGAGCAGTGGGATTTCCTGCAGGAGCGCTATCTAGATTTGTGCATTCTGTTATCTACTGACAGCAGGCAGTTCTCTGATGCTGGCTTGAGCTCAGATTGACTACTGTCATCCAAGATGTGGCTTACTTCCAAGTGCTCTTGTAATTGTTATGTGGTCTTGCTTTCACTTATTTAGTTGCATTAGCACAAACTGGGAAATGTGCTGCTGATTGAGCAATTTGTTTGGCTCAGCTCAGGTTTCAAAGCACGGTATGATTCCATGGAGGAATGAAGGGTTGATGAGGTGTGATGTCTCTACAGAAGGGATGATTTATAAATGCTGCCGTGCAGGGCTCTTCAAGATGATAGAATGATTTGTTTTAGCGTTAAGAAAAACACTGAAATTCAGTGAAAATAAACAAAGGTTACAGGGACGTTATAGTTAGGAAATAGAATTTAAAAAAACATACAAATTCACTGAAAAAGCCAAAGGTTATGGGGACACTATAGTTACGCTCAGATTTTACATGCCCCACGCAATGTCCTGCTTAGGACCTCTCAAATATATATATATACAAAAAAAAAGCTCCAAGAGTACCCAACGTACAAGGAGCACTCGAACAGCAGCCACAAGCATCAAGCCTTTAATGGTATGTGCACATCCAGCACCCCGATTCCATAAGCAGCTCGACCGCCGTTAATGCCTGACGCGTTTCTGGAGTATCTCAACTCCTCCTCAGAGGCTTCGGCAGTTCGAAAAAGCGTGGGACACCACCCCGTCATTAGAATACTAAATAGTACGCCCTGGATGGGCAGTCTGGGATTTGTAGTGTCCATAATAATTCCACAGATGGTTAGCGCTATTGATTACTGCTGGCAAAAGTAGCAAGCCCTCAATGGGCCTCGGAATGCTAGTGCACGCTAAATCCTTAGTTGCTGTTCCACTCTTATGGCTCGGTAAATACCAATCCAGGTGGCCCCCTTCAATCTCGGGGTGGTGCTCCTCCGCGGCAGGGTAGCCGTGTTTAATAAAAAAGCTCCAAGAGTACCCAACGTACAAGGAGCACTCGAACAGCAGCCACAAGCAACAAGCCTTTAATGGTAATTTTATTTTGTTTTCATGCATTGTATATCATTGTACTCTTTCTGCATTGTTATGTAAGGGGGAAGATGTGTTGGGTTCTATTCCATTCTCAATGGAATTTCTGTGTTACTGGGGTAACGGAACTGGAGTCAGTTGGGAGTTGATCTATTTCGGAGTCGGAGGTCCGGCTCGTCCTGTCGTCTTCTATGCTGAATAAAGGACTTACATCCCTTACCTGCGTCCTTACAGCTACCAACTTTTTTTTTTTGGTTTTCGATTTGGAAAAGAAGTCATCTGACCGCGTGGAGTACAAATTATTGAACAGCCAGCACAGTTCTTCCATAAAGCTCATTGAAACAGGCAGGGGAGTCGCTGTCTCGAGCTTCGCTGAATGTTTTGGGGGAGTTGGCATACAAACATTAATGTATAGGTGCGGTTTGGACTTTACTAAAGCACCCACAACGTGTCAGTCCCCAGTGAATCGTTATCGGGCAAAGCTGTTTTTTGTGATTTTTTTTGTGTGAAACGCACCCTTTTTGGATGAAGCGAGAAATTTGGTGAATGCTCATCCGTAAACAGCCGTGGAATGGGCCGAGGTCTCCAGTGGTGAGGTGAGTGTGCGAGGCTGCAGTGGGGCGGTAGGCTGGTTTCTGCCTGCATGGTGTTGTGTAGACACGTGTTGTGTCCTGTTACGTCGCAGCAGTGTCTCTTAATTTGTTATGCAAGGCGTAAATATGCATTTCAATTGTGTTCTGTCCCCAGACACTTGTAATTGGGTTAAAGCGGCAGCAAAACATCTGTAATGTCAGTTTTTGTGTGCACAAACTTGTGACAAATGGCTCGCAGCCTGGATAAACTGTGGTTTTCCGAAAGCTGGCACTTTCAAGTGCTGTTTTGATGACAGCTTTTTTCGCCCCTTCGAAATGTGAGCAATGCAAACCATTTGTCAGGACACATAAACACAGGGCCGGGTAATAGATGGCAGCGTTTGATGGGCCGGGCAGTGGTAATGACATATGGGCTGTAAACTTTGAGAGAAAAATCCCAGCCTCGCCTTTGATGCGCACGCTGCTCTTGTGACCACAGGGTTCGCAGATGTGCAGCTTCCACTCTGGGGCCTAGGGTCTTATGGTAAGTGCATCGGGTCGTATCAATTGTAACAAATGGAGGCTATTTGATATCGATCAGGCTTGGCGCACGTGCATATCATGGTTGAGCAAGGAGGAAGTGCACGCACTTTGTCTCATTTACCAGCTTTCGTCTGGGAATTGCTATTATTGCCCATAAGAAGTGAACAGCCCTGCTGGGGTGTCAGCACGTCTCATAAAATGTCACGCCGTCGTGCTGCGAAATGTTGTCACTGCCCACAGAAGGTAGAGCAGCCCTGTTGAGAAGTGTTGGCTCTGAGCACTACAAACAGAGCAGCTTTGCTGAGAAGGGCTGGTGTTGACCATAGAAAATAGAGAAGCCTTGCTGAGATGTATAGGCACTGCCCATAGAACGTGAAGCAGCCATGCTGAGATGTGCTGGCACTGTCCATAGAACGTGAAGCAGGCCTGTTGAGATGTGCTGTCACTGCCCAAAGAAATCCGCACAGCCGTGTTGAAAAGTGTTGGTACTGCCCCCGGAAAGTGAGGCAGCCCTGTTAAGAAGTGCTAGCACTGTCCAATTGAGGTGGAGAAACCCTGGTGACAAGTGCTGACAAGCACTCCCCACAGAATATAGAACATTCCGGCTACGAAGGCCCTTATCTAGCCGCCAGCGCTGTTGGATTTAGATCACGGGAGCGCACATTGGGGCATATTCTCAAGGAGCTATCGCCGAGTTAACGGCACTTTATCGCAGCCAAAGTTGCGATAAATACATCGCCCCATTCACAAGCTGGTGTGAACAGCCCATAACACCAGTTTACCCGCGATAGCTGCCGCAAAAAACATCGCCACAGATGACCCCGGCAACTATCGCTAATGAGATGCAGAGTAGGCGTACCCATGCAAAAAGCCGCGAAAACACCACTCCGCAACATTCTCAACAACCAGCCAGATCGGCGAAAAGACCACAAAACATGCGATAATATGCGTTAGCAGCAGGAAATTAACACCTGCTCTGACCTGGTGTAAAGTCGTACGGCAGCCTGCACCACAAAAGGGAGCCCAGCCCACAGCCAACCAACACAACAGACAACCAACATCCCATCGCAGACAAAGCTGCTGGCCGTGCTGCACGTGTTGGCCTCTGGTACCCTCCAACCAACCTCCGCCTGAGACGGAGGAGTCACACAGCCTGGCCAATCCAAGTCCCCCACAACGGTCATGGATGACACCATCAGCTTGGTACCCCACTATCTATACTTCACACATACTGCGCAGGAACAGCCGGAGACCAAGCAAGGCGTGTACGCCACAGCTGGCTTCCCGCACGTGTCAGGGGGCAATTGACTGCACACATGTCCTACTAGTGGACCCTGGCGACACTGCACACAATAAGCGCAACAGAAAGCGCACGTATCCCACCAATGTGCAGGCAATAGTGGACCACCGTGGAATCTCCGCCGTCGCCACCCACCCAGGCAGTGTGCATGATACCTGCACCTCCCGACAGTCCATCATCAACCTGCGCCACCAGGATGGCACCCACGGAAATGCACTGCTCGTTGGCCAATACCAAATGCACACACCACACACCTCAACTCCACAATCATGCAACACACAACACAGGAAATGCACACGTCACAAGCTCACATACAACATGCACACCCACCAGACACGACAGCACAACTCACTGTGGGAACCTGGGCCAGCCATGTACATGAGCTATCAACAGCATGGCACCTCGGACACACAATAGCAGAATGTCGGAAGTGGTGGGGACCAGGCATGTGCGAAGGAGGCAAGGGACCGATGAATAGAAAAGCGTTAAAGACCTGGCTGTTTAATCTCTGACGATTTTCTGGACCGTCCTCTGAGTCATGAATGATGAATTAGCGCCTTGACACCTTCGGGTGAACGTTTTGCGCTCTACAAATTTCTTTTTCATTTCATTTCATTTCACAATGCCAAGTGTGGCGTGGATGTGCTGGCCAGACTGCAGTATGCAGACCACACACATATCCATGTCGACACACACCGCTGGTGTTTGGAGTGTAGTGGACAGTGGACGCAATCATGTCACCCCAGCCAGTGGGGAAGTCGCGGAAATGTAGCATGTGACGTCCCCCCCGTAAGCGTGAGCGGAGTGGGCTGGCCTGGCGTACGCCAGGCCAACGTAGGGGTGTGAATAAAAGGCACGTAACTCTGGGCGTGGTCCTCTTCCGGAATGCCCAACGTCTCTGCCAGGGCGGCGCCCCTCACCCCGCCACGAGGCCGACGCCGTGAGCGGTGTTGCCAGCGATCCTGTGTGCCTGCTGCACCCCGGGACGCTGGTCCCCGAATCAGTCCTGCCCGCCCCTGCGCACCATGGCCTCAATGCCCACCTTCTGACACCGGCGTGTGTCGAAGAGGGCCCACCACGTGCCGGTGCAATCTCCAAGCCCGAGGCCTGCGACCTTGGCAGCCTCCTCAGACCATCACGGCCTCCGCAACACAGGCCCGCAGTACTCCTTTCTCGTTGACGTACTCCACCGGCATGCACAGCGGACAAGTAGGTCACACATTTGGAACTGAGTCTTGATTACACCATGGCAGAGCACATAAATCATGGCTGAGTGTATGTCACTATACACCCTTGGATGTGGTGCCAACAGGTCTTAGTGTTACATCACAGCCGCAAGATTCTGTGGGCTCACGCGGACTACTGCTCTCGGCCTACGCTGCGCTCGAGTAGGTCACCGAATTGAAACTGAACATCGATTATTCAAAGGCAGAGTACGAATCTTTGCATGCAAGGAGAGGCATAAGAGGATGACGCGTTGCATTTGGGAGGAAAAAGGATCATCGTTACGGAGGTGATCGAACACTACCGACAACTGCCCTGATGTCACTAACTCTGTGCATCGCCAGCCTACGACACGTGGCTGTGGCCCACTGCTGACCGCTGCCTCCGGCCTACACTGCGGTCCAGTAGGTCACAGAGTCTTGATTCGTCAATGCCGGAGTTCATATCAGTGTACCGGCATCATCACAGACTGCATCCCCTCTCAGCCCCGGTGCCACTAAGTCTGTTCCCCGACATTCATGGACACTCTCTGGTCGTACATTGGTGGCGTCTGAGTCTATGGACTAGGGGGTAGTTTTCATCCTCATGCAGCTGATACCGAATTGGTGGTGGCAACGAGGCAGCCGCTTTCCACTCCTCCATTTGCTGCTTCCGGATAGTTCTGCCCTCTGCATCATGCCCTGGACAACACCTTCCACTGTCCCCCGCAACCCTCCGCCACATTCACCTTCGACATCGACGAGGACCCGCTCAGTCTGCGTGGCCCTACCTCAGTGGACCGCAAGTCACCGTCCCGTGGCGGTGTGCCTGTGCCTGCCACTGTGCACCTGGGGCCACTAACTCTGTGCAGCTCAGGTCAGGGACCCTGTCTGAATGAATATTGGATGACCTCTGTTACGGTGGTCTTGGGGTCATCGACGCCATGTGCATGTGGCCCTGTGCTGTCCGCTGCCTCCGGCCTCAACTGCGGACCACCAGGGCTCACACATCAAATCGTCCTGACCAGCCCGGACGTCGCATCACCACAGGAGGCACAAGCCACCATCGCCAGGGCCAACTCCAACCACCATCTGCCAGAGTCGAAACAGTGGTACTGGCAGACTAACGGAGTTGCTCAGACCTGTCGTGGATGCCATCATCTGCCTGATCCCCTGCTCAGCACTCCAGGTGCCACTGACTCAGTGCACCGCAACCAATGGACCGTTACTGATTGAGTTTTGTGCTGTGGAGATGTTGCGCAGCAATGTCACCTCAGGCAGTGTGGGAGACCTGGGACGTTGATGAGGAAGTTGATGCAGGTCTAACACACCCCACTGCATCTGCATCAGGAATATCCCGAATGGACACAATCCTAGTCATTTTCATCACATGAGCGCGCTCAGCTCTAGTGCCCCCAACCTCAGTGCACTGCAACTCACGGACACTTCTGTTTGTATGTTGGGTGACCTCTGTACTTGCTCCGGCTCCCTCCATGTTGCTCAGCAGTTGACTCTGTTATGCAGGTGTTTTCTGTTTCCATTGCACTGGTGTCCACTGTTCAAGTTGTTGCCAGCACCAAGCACTCCGTGCGGGCTGGCTTATGCTCACCCCACACACATCCAGCACAGGCATCACTGTACATGTGGCCCTGCCAATAAAGGGGCCGGGCGCACGTGCCCGTAGCCAGTTCAACATAATATCTGCGTGTGTCTCTATGGCAGTGTGGGTCTCCTTTGTGGGGTGTAGGTGGTCCCTGAAGGGTAATTGACACCCACGTATGTGATCTAGTTCGCCTTCGATGGGTTCCGACCACACCCGCACCTGTTCGGCCACCTCCTTTTGGCACTCTGACACCTGGCATTGGGGTGCCATGTGTGGGTCGGTGAAGTGTTGTGGGCCAGCCGTGCTTGCGGGTGCTTCATGCTGTGTGGTCTGTTGCAGGGGCTGGGTTCTCCTCTAAGTAGCTTGTCTGCCCTGGTCCTGGTGGTGGGTTGCGTGGGATGTCCATGGGCTGTTGTAGGGCGTCGGTGTCGAAGGTGTGGTGGTCGTCTCCGGCATCAATGATGGGTTGTCTGGTCGGACCTGCTGGAGGTGTTGTTTGTCCCTCTGCAATGTGAAGGGGAGATGCATGTTGACATTGTGTTGACATTTATGTTGGCGCATTGTTCTTGTAGACATGCAGACTGTGTGACAATGTACATTGTGACTGTTTGGGCGGTGCTGGCAATTTGAGGGGGGACAGTGGACATTTGGACTACATGACTGATGTGAGGTTGTACCCGTACATATGCATCTCACAGTTCCCTGCTCTGTCAAATGTGATTGGCCTGTTTCTACGCATGTGATACCAAAGGGGATGATGGACGGAGCATTTGAGCTAATCAAACACTCACCCCCAGTCAACTGATCTGGGTTTAATCCATCATCATTCTTTAGCTCACTCCACCACCCCAGTTCAGACATGGCCATATGCAAATCAGTCTGACCCTGTGCCTCATGGGAACAGTCCAGCCCGAACTGCCAAGCCATGTCTTCCCTGGACCGGAAACAAGCATCCTGGGACCGGTTTCTGGCTATTCAGCCGTCATCAGCCAGGCTAGCTTGAATCCAGTGGCAAAGTGAGCAAGGGACCCACGTCTGGGCATACCCTGCCAACTTAGGGCGAACAAAGCGATACCAAAGGGGATGATGGACAGAGCGCTTGAGCTAATCAAACACTCACCCCCAGTCAACTGATCTGGGTTTAATCCATCATCATTCTTTAGCTCACTCCACCACCCCAGTTCAGACATGGCCATATGCAAATCAGTCTGACCCTGTGCCTCATGGGAACAGTCCAGCCCGAACTGCCAAGCCATGTCTTCCCTGGACCGGAAACAAGCATCCTGGGACCGGTTTCTGGCTATTCAGCCATCATCAGCCAGGCTAGCTTGAATCCAGTGGCAAAGTGAGCAAGGGACCCACGTCTGGGCATACCCTGCCAACTTAGGGCGACTAAAGCGATACCAAAGGGGATGATGGACGGAGCGTTTGAGCTAATAAAACACTCACCCCCAGTCAACTGATCTGGGTTTAATCCATCATCATTCTTTAGCTCACTCCACCACCCCAGTTCAGACATGGCCATATGCAAATCAGTCTGACCCTGTGCCTCATGGGAACAGTCCAGCCCGAACTGCCAAGCCATGTCTTCCCTGGACCGGAAACAAGCATCCTGTGACCGGTTTCTGGCTATTCAGCCGTCATCAGCCAGGCTAGCTTGAATCCAGTGGCAAAGTGAGCAAGGGACCCACGTCTGGGCATACCCTGCCAACTTAAGGCGAACAAAGCGATACCAAAGGGGATGATGGACGGAGCGTTTGAGCTAATCAAACACTCACCCCCAGTCAACTGATCTGGGTTTAATCCATCATCATTCTTTAGCTCACTCCACCACCCCAGTTCAGACATGGCCATATGCAAATCAGTCTGACCCTGTGCCTCATGGGAACAGTCCAGCCCGAACTGCCAAGCCATGTCTTCCCTGGACCGGAAACAAGCATCCTGGGACCGATTTCTGGCTATTCAGCCGTCATCAGCCAGGCTAGCTTGAATCCAGTGGCAAAGTGAGCAAGGGACCCACGTCTGGGCATACCCTGCCAACTTAGGGCGAACAAAGCGATACCAAAGGGGATGATGGACAGAGCGTTTGAGCTAATCAAACACTTACCCCCAGTCAACTGATCTGGGTTTAATCCATCATCATTCTTTAGCTCACTCCACCACCACAGTTCAGACATGGCCATATGCAAATCAGTCTGACCCTGTGCCTCATGGGAACAGTCCAGCCCGAACTGCCAAGCCATGTCTTCCCTAGACCGGAAACAAGCATCCTGGGACCGGTTTCTGGCTATTCAGCCGTCATCAGCCAGGCTAGCTTGAATCCAGTGGCAAAGTGAGCAAGGGACCCACGTCTGGGCATACCCTGCCAACTTAGGGCGAACAAAGCGATACCAAAGGGGATGATGGACGGAGCGTTTGAACTAATCAAACACTCACCCCCAGTCAACTGATCTGGGTTTAATCCATCATCATTCTTTAGCTCACTCCACCACCCCAGTTCAGACATGGCCATATGCAAATCAGTCTGACCCTGTGCCTCATGGGAACAGTCCAGCCCGAACTGCCAAGCCATGTCTTCCCTGGACCGGAAACAAGCATCCTGGGACCGGTTTCTGGCTATTCAGCCGTCATCAGCCAGGCTAGCTTGAATCCAGTGGCAAAGTGAGCAAGGGACCCACGTCTGGGCATACCCTGCCAACTTAGGGCGAACAAAGCGATACCAAAGGGGATGATGGACGGAGCGTTTGAGCTAATCAAACACTCACCCCCAGTCAACTGATCTGGGTTTAATCCATCATCATTCTTTAGCTCACTCCACCACCCCAGTTCAGACATGGCCATATGCAAATCAGTCTGACCCTGTGCCTCATGGGAACAGTCCAGCCCGAACTGCCAAGCCATGTCTTCCCTGGACCGGAAACAAGCATCCTGGGACCGGTTTCTGGCTATTCAGCCGTCATCAGCCAGGCTAGCTTGAATCCAGTGGCAAAGTGAGCAAGGGACCCACGTCTGGGCATACCCTGCCAACTTAGGGCGAACAAAGCGATACCAAAGGGGATGATGGACGGAGCGTTTGAGCTAATCAAACACTCACCCCCAGTCAACTGATCTGGGTTTAATCCATCATCATTCTTTAGCTCACTCCACCACCCCAGTTCAGACATGGCCATATGCAAATCAGTCTGACCCTGTGCCTAATGGGAACAGTCCAGCCCAAACTGCCAAGCCATGTCTTCCCTGGACCGGAAACAAGCACACTGGGACCGGTTTCTGGCTATTCAGCCGTCATCGGCCAGGCTAGCTTGAATCCAGTGGCAAAGTGAGCAAGGGACCCACGTCTGGGCATACCCTGCCAACTTAGGGCGAACAAAGCGATACCAAAGGGGATGATGGACGGAGCGTTTGAGCTAATCAAACACTCACCCCCAGTCAACTGATCTGGGTTTAATCCATCATCATTCTTT
The DNA here is from genome assembly GCA_963921515.1 of Calotriton arnoldi. Classification (NCBI taxonomy): domain Eukaryota; kingdom Metazoa; phylum Chordata; class Amphibia; order Caudata; family Salamandridae; genus Calotriton; species Calotriton arnoldi. Next base: position 141,578 of record CAWUFW010001133.1, read on the forward strand.
AGCTCACTCCACCACCCCAGTTCAGACATGGCCATATGCAAATCAGTCTGACCCTGTGCCTCATGGGAACAGTCCAGCCCGAACTGCCAAGCCATGTCTTCCCTGGACCGGAATCACTCAGGCAATACTCTTGCAGTCATGCAATCACCCAGGCACTACCTATGCACTCATGGAATAACCTAGGCACTACCCTTGCACTCCTTCAATCACTCAGGGGGCTTATAGAAATCAAAGCGCGACCGCCAGTAGGTAATATATATATATATATATATATATATATATATTCACTGAAAAAACCATAGGTTTCAGGTACGTTATAGTTAGAAATTAGCATTTAAAAAACCTTAGAAATTCACTAAAAAAACACAGGTTTCAGGGACGTTATAGTTAGTTGGACATTTCATTCGTACAAAACCAGAGAAATTCGGTCGTTATAATAAAGTTGTAGCACCTCTGTTGCTTTTTTCTGCAATTCTCTTGCCTCTTTCTGCACTTCTCTTCCTTGTTTTTGCACCCCTCCTGCCTCTTTCTGCACCCCTCTTGCCTCTTTTTGCACCTCTGTTGGTTCTTTCTGCACTGCTCTTGCTTTTTTCTGCACCTCACTTGCCTCTTTCTGCACTTCTCTTGCTTCTTTCTAAACCTCTGTTGCTTCTTTCAGCAATTCTCTTGCCTCTTTCTGCACTTCTCTTCCTTCTTTCTGCACCCCTCCGTCCTCTTTCTGTACCTTTCTTGCCTCTTTGTGGACCCCTCCTACCTTTTTCTGCACCCCTCTTGCCTCTTTTTGCACCTCTGTTGGCTCTTTCTGCACTGCTCTTGCTTCTTTCTGCACCTCACTTGTCTCTTTCTGCACTTCTCTTGCTTCTTTCTACACCTCTGTTGCTTCTTTCAGAAATTCTCTTGCCTCTTTCGGCACTTCTCTTCCTTCTTTTTGCACCCCTCGTGCCTCTTTCTGTATCTCTCTTGCCTCTTTGTGCACCTCTCCTACCTCTTTCTGCACCCCTCTTGCATCTTTCTGCACCTCTGTTGCCTCTTTCTGCACTTCACTTGCTTCTTTCTGCACCTCTCTTGCCTCTTTTGGCACCTCTGTTAATTCTTTCTGCACCACTCCTGCCTCTTTCTGCACCCCTCTTCCCTATTTGTGCAACTCTTGCCTCTTTCTATACCTCTCTTCCCTCTTTCTGTACCACTCTTGCCTCTTTCTGTACCTCTGATGCTTCTTTCTCCACTTCTCTTGCCTTTTTTCTGCACCCTTTGTGCCTCTTTCAGCACTTCTGTTGCTTCTTTCTGCACTTCCCTTCCTTCTTTCTGCACCCCTCGTGCCTCTTTCAGCACCTCTGTTGCTTCTTTCTGCACTCCTCTTCCTTCTTTCTGCACCCCTCGTGCCTCCTTCTGCACCTCTGTTGCCTCTTTCAGCACCTCTGTTGGTTCTTTCTGCACTGCTCTTGCTTCTTTCTGCACCTCACTAGCCTCTTTCTGCACTTCTCTTGCTTCTTCCTAAACCTCTGTTGCTTCTTTCAGCAATTCTCTTGCCTGTTTCTTCACTTCTCTTGCTTGTTTCTGCACCTCTCTTGTGTCTTTCTGCACCTCTGTTGCCTCTTTCTGCACTTCACTTGCTTCTTTCTGCACCTCTCTTGCCTCTTTCGGCACCTCTGTTGCTTCTTTTTGCACCCCTCCTGAATCTTTCTGCACCCCTCTTCCTTATTTGTCCATCTCTCTTGCCTTTTTCTACACCTCTCTTCCCTCTTTCTGCACCACTCTTGCCTCTTTCTGTACCTCTGTTGCTTCTTTCTGCACTTCTCTTGCCTCTTTCTGCACCCTTCGTGCCTCTTTCAGCACCTCTGTTGCTTCTTTCTGCACTTCTCTTCCTTCTTTCTGCACCCCTCTTGCCTCTTTCTGTACCTCTGTTGCTTCTTTCAGCACCTCTGTTGCTTTTTTATGCAGATCTCTTGCCTCTTTCTGCACCTCACTTGCCTCTTTCAGCACCTCTGTTGCTTTTTTTCTGCAGATCTCTTGCCTCTTTCTGCACCCCTCTTTTCTCTTTCTGCACCTCTCTTGCCTCTTTCTGCACCCCTGTTCCCTGTTTCTGCACCTTTCCTGCCTGTTTCTGTACCTCTCTTGCCTCTTTCTGTACCTCTCTTGCCTCTTTCTGTACCTCTGTTGCCTCTTTCTGCATTTCTCTTGCTCTTTCTGCACCCTTCACGCCTCTTTCAGCACCTCTGTTGGTTCTTTCTGCACTGCTCTTGCTTTTTTCTGCACCTCACTTGCCTCTTTCTGCACTTCTCTTGCTTCTTTCTATACCTCTATTGCTTGTTTCAGCAATTCTCTTGCCTCTTTCTGCACTTCTCTTCCTTCTTTCTGTACCCCTCCTGCCTCTTTCTGTACCTCTCTTGCCTTTGTGCACCCCTCCTACCTTTTTCTGCACCCCTCTTGCCTCTTTTTGCACCTCTATTGGTTCTTTCTGCACTGCTCTTACTTCTTTCTGCACCTCACTTGCCTCTTTCTGCACCCCTGTTCCCTGCTTCTGTACCTTTCTTGCCTGTTTATGCACCTCTCTTGCCTCTTTCTGCACCTCTGAGTTAGAGGTAGTTTTAATCCCCCTGCCCTATTATGTACTAGGGCCTTACAGGGGAGGTCATGCCAATCACAGGGGTACCCCAACCCATAGTGTACCCTAGTGTATGCAGGTGTTCTAAGTGTCTTTCAGCATAGCACTGGCTCCGGGCCTGGTTAGTCAGAGTCAGTTACCACCAGTACCAGTCAGTAAAAAGTTGGGGGCACAGGATGACTTTGCAACAAGGCTTGTTTCTGCACCTCTGTTGGTTCTTTCTGCATATCTCTTGCTTATTTCTGCACTTTTCTTCGTCTTTCTGGACTTCTGTTGCCTCTTTCTGCATTTCTCTTGCTTCTTTCTGCGCTTTTCTTCCTCTTTCTTCACATGTCCTACCTCTGTAGGCATAGTTAGAAATTAGCATTTAAAAAACCTTAGAAATTCACTGAAAAAACCATAGGTTTCAGGGACATCATAGTTAGAAATTATCATTTAAAAAACCTTTGAAATTCACTGAAAAAACCATAGGTTTCAGGGACATTATAGTTAGTTGGACATTTCACTCGTACAAAACCAGAGAAATTCGGCCGTTATAGTTACTTGAGCTAACTGTAACTCACGCCCCGCAATGCACTGCTGATGACGTCACATATTACATCATTCATGACATGGTCAGTGACATCACTGATGACATCTCAAATGACATCACTGATGACATCATCCACGTGATAATCTGATGCACCTCCTCACACCCTAATATAACCTTTGATACACCCACTCTAAAATACAGACTAACATTTTCAAAACCATAGACACACCAATGCCAGTTACTACATACCCACTCACTGATTCCTAGGTCTACACACACATCCACTCATTCACCCATACAGTCACTCATACATGCAATCACTCATCAATACAGCACTATCATTTGCACTCATTCATCTATACAGACACTCACACACCGCCACTCATCCATAGAGTTACTCACACACCTAGTCAATCATGCAAAGAATCATTCACACTCCCATTTACTCACCCATACAGTTATACACACACCACCTCACTTATTCATACAGATACTAAAACATACTTACTCTCTTATACAATCACTGATCCAAGCACACACTCATCCATACAGCCACTCTCACAATCACTCACTCTCACATATAGTGATTTATATACTCCAACACTCAAATATACTGCTTTTCACATATGTAGTTACTCACACATGTACCACTGAGACATCCATTCAGTCACCAACACACCCATACACACACTCACCCACCCATACACCCCTTCACAGATGCACTCTTGAACCCATACACCCAGTGAATTACCCACTCACACATCTATGCACAGAGTCACACACCCCCCACCCACCCACACAGACACTCAGGCACCCATACAGATACTCAGACAACCAATCAATAACCCATATAGACACTCATGTAGCTACTGACCAACCCATGCAGCAGCTTACACAACAACAGACAGACTGATACAGACATTCACACAGTTTAGTCACTAACCCATGCATTCAGTAAGACACCTTTAATCACTCACTTATACAGTCAGTCACGCACCTACTAAATCCTCCATCCAGACACTTATACACCCACTCATTCTTCAATACACCTTGGCATATATATAAAACATATTTAAACTTTACAGAAACACACAGTCACTGGATGATGTCATCAGTGATGTCATTTGAGAAGTCATCAGTGATGTCATCAGTGATGTCACTGACCATGTCATGAATTATGTCATATGTGACGTCATCAGCAGTGCATTGCGGGGGCGCGAGTTATAGTTAGCTGAACTAACTATAACGGCGGAATTTCTATGGTTTTGTAAGAGTGAAATGTCCAACTAACTATAACGTCCCTGAAACCTATGGTTTTTTCAGTGAATATATATACATATATATTCACTGAAAAAACCAAAGCTACAGGGATTTTATAGTTAGGCTGAGATTTCACCCATACAAAACCAGTGAAATTCAGCAGTAATAGTTACCTGAGCTTACTATAACTCACCCCCACAATACCCTTCTTAGGGCCTCACATATTACATCACTCATGACATGATCAGTGACATCACAGATGACATCTTAAATGGCCTCACTGATGACATCATCCACAAAATCACTCACACACAGACTCACAAACCCACCACAATCTCTCATACACCCACTCACACACCCATACAACCACTCACACACCCATTTACTCATCCACAAAGCCACTCACACACCTACACGCTCACACATACAGCCACTCACCTACCCATACACCTACTCACACATCCATTCACTCACCCATACAGTCACTCACACAGCCACTCACTCACCCATAGTCACTTACACACCCACTCACTCACCAATACAGCTACTCATACACCCAGTCACTTAACCATACAGCTACTCAACAGAGCCACTCACACACCTACACAACTACTTACATACCCATCCAAACTCCCATATAAGCAGTCACACGTTTACTCACTCACCCACCCATACAGCCACTCAGAAGTCATTCTCCAATACAGCCACTCTCATACCCACTCAGTTAACCAAAAACACACTCAAACAGCCACTCATTCACCCATACAGCCACTTACATAGCCACTCACTCACCCATACAGCCACTCATACACCCACTCATCCACCCATACAGCTACTCATACAGCCACTCACTCACCCATCAAGCTACTCACACACCCACTTATTCACCAATACACCTACTCACACACCTACTTATTCACCCACACCCACTCACACACCCATATAGCCACTCACACACCCACTCCCTCATGGATACGTTCAAGCCAACCGCGATGGAACTTGGGTCGGATAAAGTCACAGATTAGTGCCGCTGAGGGTTTCCCTTCCAAAGTTTTGTGCCAAGAGTTCCGTTCGTGTTAACCAAAGTCGCAAGGAGGGAGTCCCTGGCGGTGGTTGGTGGGGCACGAACAGCCAGCTGGGCATCGCGGATGGTCGGGCTGGAGCCTCGTGGTCGTGAGCAACAACACTTGCTGTATGAAGAGACAAACTTGTGGCTGCTCGTGATTTTCGAGGTTCCAGAGTAAACGTGAAGAGCCCAAAAGCTTGACTCAAAGAGTAAAAAGACCCATTCCAGGACCTGAGAGGCACTTCTTGAGGGTCAGGAGCTAGTTGAAGAGGGTCCAGAAGCTGTGGGGAGCCTGTCATGTTCCTAAGGCTCAGATAAAAAGGCCAGAAAACTAGCCCTTTGAGTCACTCTGGGGTCCTGGGTTCAAGATGGGTTACCGGTCCAAGTCTTCTTCCCCAGGCTCCAGACTAACTACAGGGTGTATACAGCTCTTTGTGTGGGAACATGACACAAACTACTCAGGTGTAAGTGAGGCTGTGCCCAGCTCATCCCTCCCATCCGGCCAGGATGGCCCATCAAGTCACACCTAAGCTTCCATTGTGTGTGGCTCTCTAGGAGGAATACACAAATCCTAACTTCTAACTACACCCAGTCATGTGACCATCGACAGCCTACAGGCAACAAATGGCTTAGGCAAGAAAATGCCAACTTTCTAAAAGCAGCATTTTCAGAACTTCAATTTAAAATCTGACTTCACCATAAGTTAGGATTTTAGATTAGGATTCCAGACACACCAAACATGCACCAGGTATATCTTAAACTATTTGTAAATTATGCTTATATAATGTAATAATGTAATCCCAATGTTATCCTATGGGAGATATAGACCTTGCAGCATGGAAAAAAGAATTTGAGTTTTTCACTACCAGGACATGTAAAACTTAAAATTACATGCACTACTTTTTAAATACATTGCACCCTGTCTTCTGGGCTGTCCAGGGCCTACACTGGGGTGACATATTTATTGAAAAAGGAAGGTTTAAGCCTGGTAAAGGGTTTATCTTGTCACGTTGACATGGCAGTTTAAACTGCACACGCTCTGTAATGGCAGGCCTGAGACAGGCTTACAAGGCTACCTAAATGGGGGGCACAATCAGTTCTGCAGACCCACTAGTAGCATTTAAATTACAGGCCCTGGGCACATGCAGTGCCACTTTTCTAGGGACTCACAATTAAATTAAATGTGCCAATTGGGTATAAGCCAATTCCACCATGTTTGAAGGAGAGAGCACAAGCACTTGAGCACTGGTTAACATTTGTAAAGTGCGCAGAGTCCTAAAGCCGAAAAACAAGTTCAGCAAAAAGGGCAGGAGGAAGGCAAAAGGTTTTGGGGTGACACTGCAGAAAGGGCTATTTCCAACAATAATTCAAACCAAAAGTAGATTTCCTTTGCACCAATAAGAATCATATTTTCTGATTCCTGCTCGAAGTACATCTGCCTCCTATAAATCACACATAAAGTTCTAGTAAGATAATATAATTTTTTTTTTTTTAGTTTATTTTACGACAAACATATGGAAACCACATTTAGGTATTGGCTCATTTTCTTTTTTCTTTCTTCCTTTTCTTCTTGTAGAATATGCTTCCAATAAAGAAATAAAATAAAAATTAACCATCGCACAAACTTCCTAAGACCTGTTCCCTTTACCAAAGCCCATTGCTTAAGTTGAACTGGTGGTTGCCGGCGGCGGGGCATCGGAACTTATTTTCGGGGACCGGCACTTATTTGCAAGACAGAGAAAAATATCAAGTGCAAGAGAGGGAAAAACCCACAGATTGGAAAGACGGAGGAAATAAAAGTTCCCAAAACCATCACAAACAGAAAGCAGTAATCTGCAAGAGTGAGATAAAGGGGCAGGGAGTGCCTGGCAGTTGACTAAAGACTACTGGCCTTGGTATTAAGCGCTCCGATGTTTAATTGCACCGGCTGCGGGGCTTCTAAACAAAGCATCAGAGCTCTTTTTTTCACAAATTACAGCACTGCCAAAGTCTGTTCCTTTTCAAGCACGAAGAGAAAAACCAACACAAAGTTTATCAGTCAAGAAGTGGCATGAAGTTATTGCAAGATGACAACCTTACCGAACACCCAGTGGAGATCTCTGAACAGAAGAGGGAGAGGAGGAGGTCTCTGCATGTAGGTTTGTCAATAGCATTATGACTGCTTCATGCACTACAAAATGCAGTTTGTGAATAGTACCCACTATGGGCCTCACTACGATGGCGGTCGGACAAGCCTCGGACCGTCATCGTATCGGGCAGGTGTCCGACAGACTACATGTCAGTGGTTACACCGGCCCAATTACAATGCGACCGCCATGCAGGCAGTAGGAAAACTGCTCTTTTGCATTGCGGCTGGTGCTGCAGCCCTAGAAAAGGGCCGCAGCACAAGCCACAATGCAAAAGAGTAGTTTTCAAACATCCATGCCTTGTGTGCCAGGCACCATGTGGTGCCTGGTACACAGTGAATGGATGTTTGGGGGGGGCACCAAATGTGCCCCCCTGGGCCCATAGAGGAGGCCCATGCTAGGGGCACCCTAAGTCCAAATCCGTCTGCCTTTACATGGCGGTTAGACCGCCATGTAAAGGCAGAGGGAAGAGGGCCATCGTAATCCCTACGGCTGTGCCTGAGCTGGCACCGCCCCAATTGTAGCGTTTATGGTCCCACCGCTGCCCCGGCGGGCTCCTTGATCATAATCCGGCGGTCGGACAGCTGCTATGGATGTGGGTGGGCCCGCCACCTACGGCCTGTCGGTGGCGGGCCCACCGACATCGTAATAAGGCCCTGTGTGTTGCACATATGTGCCTCCTTTGTATCTACATTCCTTACAAAGACACTGCACAGGTTTTCCTATCCCTTTTCCCTCTCCTTTCGTTTTTGCATTTTAGAGCATTTCGTTCAGACCCTTAATTGAGAAAGTCTCTTCTTTGGAGTGCGATTTGCTTTACGGGGTCGTTTTGAGAAAGAGAGTCATATGCAGAGAGGAAATGACCTGATCTCTCCGTGAAACTGAAAACACTTCTTATTAGACGAAGGACAGCTGGGACGCAGTGCAGACAAGCTCTTCAGGCGTGAGATGACGTGGGCTTTGACAAGGTGGGGCCCCTCTCGACCAGGCCCAACATAGCTCTCGCGAGCAGGACTCACGTGCTTTCCCCATAACAACCTAAGGGGGGCTGACCTCGGGAAATCTTTGTTCTAGGCCACACCAGGGGCGTAACAAACACCCCCGCAGCCCCCAGTCTTCGGTAGGTGAAGGGGGCCCCCTCAGCTCTTCATTAAAGAGCTGTGAGTGCGAGAGAAAGGCTTGCTCTAGAAAGCAGGTGCAGTCTGCAGCCTGCTCTGAGCTCCTCGTGTTGACCCAGGACTGAAGAGAAACAAAGTAACAAGTTACATTGTTTCTCTTCAGTCAGAGCCACGACCCGGAAAAAGGATGGGGGTGGGGGCCCCAGAGAGAGCATTCCCCACAAGGCGCTGCTCCTCTGAGAATGGATGAGGCAGCACAGAGCTGACAGGTCCAGGAGAGGGTTTGCAGCTCCAGGAACAGGACTCTGCTGGGACGCATTGGAAGGTAAGCAAGCATTGAAAATGCAATTGGCCTCGCATTTGTTTGAGTTGGAGCGTCTCCCTGGATGGCACGGAGTGTTTCCTCAGTGGCCTGCAGTGTCCCCGATGCTGATAGTGAACATGGAAACGTTCCCAGGTCTCCACAGAAGAGATAAAAAAAAATGGCTCAAGAATGTTTGAAAATGGATGTACGTGTAGAAAATGACAGAGAGTACTTTTTTTAATAGTTCAATATAGCGCAAGCTCGCCCCCAAGGTATTGGAGCGCTTTACATGAGCACCATTTACATTACACAAGGCCACACTTATTATTTAAGCACGGGGATATTAAGTGATTTGCCCAGAATCACAGGATGTTGAACCAACGCTGAGACTCGAGCATGATCCCCCAGTTCCAAAGCCAGCATCTCTGGCTGTTATGCCACATTTCATTTCTATCAGTGGTCTTCCCAGTTGCAAAGGAAGGGAGAACATGTCTGTGGTTGTTGCACATTTTTGAGCGACATTTGAGACCAAGTGCAAAACTATCTGGAGCCTTCAGCAAAATTCTATTTTTTATTTTTTGCTCCCTCCTTGGAACAAATTGGTAATATTTGATACTTTTGGTGTCAATTTGGCACTGTCTGGTGCTGGCACCCTAGGCACCTGCCTAGTATTATTGACTCGCTTTATCATCAGCCCTTTATTTACTTTTAGACTCTGGCCATGGGCGTACGTACCAATGGTGCAGCATGTGCAATGGCATCGGGGCCTAGGAATGGGAGGGGCACACTGACTATAGCTGTCTTTCACTACCCAACCAGGAGCCAGGGGGCCATTTTCACCTCCTTAAATGAGGGCGCGTGAGGCTCGTGCTACGCCACTGACTCCAGCTTAACTGAAAAAGTCACATTTTAGGGGCCTCCGGACTACTATAGAGTTGGGGAAAGTCATTCCCAGGTTCCACAGCACAGAACCTTCATTTTCTTTTTTTTAAATACATTTTAGGTATTCAGTTTCCGCCCATGCTGTGCACTTTTTATTTTATGTTTGTTTTCCTATGAATTCTATTTCTTGTTAGTCACATTGGTAATATTTTTTATTGAAGAATCCAATAAAGAGCATGTTATAAATTGGTACTTAAAGTCTAATGAAGCATAGAATGAGCCCCCAGAACAGCAACAAAATGCCAAAAATAATAGAGATATATTCAGGGAAATAAATGGGACTGGAGTGTAGCAAACTATCACCAGAGTCATATGGGAGAGAGTAGGACACACATAAGAAGGGAAGGACATTGTGGGTCGTGAAGGGGAGAATCCATGTAAGATGTCATATCTAATAAGCGTTGGCAAAGCCAATAGGTCTGACGTTGGTTGCAGAACTATTGGCTGTGCCACAGTATGTTTCTTTTGCTGTAGTTTATTATGACTTTATTGTTCCAAGATGGCTAATGGAGGCTGAGAGAAGAAAGACATGAAGAAATCATTGAAATACGAAAGGGTGTAAATACAGCGGGTGGACAGTTGTGTATGAGAGACAATGAAATACTACAGGGTGTAAATACAGTGGGTGGACAGCGGTGAATGAGAGACAATGAAATACAGGGTGTAAATACTGTAGGTGGACAGTGGTGAATAAGAGACAATGAAATACTACAGGGTGTAAATACAGTAAGTGGACAGTTGTGTATGAGAGACAATGAAATACTACACAGTGTAAATACAGCGGGTGGACAGTTGTGTATGAGAGACAATGAAATACGAAAGGGTGTAAATACAGTGGGCGGACAGCGGTGAATGAGAGAATGAAATACAGGGTGTAAATACTGTAGGTGGACAGTGGTGAATAAGAGACAATGAAATACTACAGGGTGTAAATACAGTAGGTGGACAGTGGTGTATGAGAGACAATGAAATACTACAGGGTGTTAATACAGTAGGTGGACAGTGGTGTATGAGAGACAATGAAATACTAAAGGGTGTAAATACAGTGGGTGGACAGTGGTGTATGAGAGACAATGAAATACAGGGTGTAAATACTGTAGGTGGACAGTGGTGAATAAGAGAAAATGAAATACTAAAGGGTGTAAATACAGTGGGTGGACAGTGGTGAATAAGAGACAATGAAATACAGGGTGTAAATACTGTAGGTGGACAGTGGTGAATAAGAGAAAATGAAATACTAAAGGGTGTAAATACAGTAGGTGGACAGTGGTGTATGAGAGAATGAAATACAGGGTGTAAATACTGTAGGTGGACAGTGGTGTATGAGAGACATGAAATACTACAGGGTGTAAATACAGTGGGTGGACAGCGGTGTATGAGAGACAATGAAATACAGGGTGTAAATACAGTGGGTGGACAGCGGTGAATAAGAGACAATGAAATACTAAAGGGTGTAAATACAGTGGGTGGACAGTGGTGTATGAGAGACAATGAAATATGAAAGGGTGTAAATACAGTGGGTGGACAGCGGTGTATGAGAGACAATGAAATACGAAAGGGTGTAAATACAGTGGGTGGACAGTGTTGAATAAGAGAATGAAATACAGGGTGTGAATACAGTGGGTGGACAGTGATATATGAGAGACAATGAAATACTAAAGGGTGTAAATACAGTAGGTGGACAGTGGTGTATGAGAGACAATGAAATACGAAAGGGTGTAAATACAGTGGGTGGACAGTGTTGAATAAGAGAATGAAATACAGGGTGTAAATACTGTAGGTGGACAGTGGTGAATAAGAGACAATGAAATACTAAAGGGTGTAAATACAGTGGGTGGACAGTGGTGTATGAGAGACAATGAAATACAGGGTGTAAATACTGTAGGTGGACAGTGGTGAATAAGAGACAATGAAATTCTAAAGGGTGTAAATACAGTGGGTGGACAGTGGTGAATAAGAGACAATGAAATACAGGGTGTAAATACTGTAGGTGGACAGTGGTGAATAAGAGACAATGAAATACTAAAGGGTGTAAATACAGTGGGTGGACAGTGGTGTATGAGAGACAATGAAATACAGGGTGTAAATACTGTAGGTGGACAGTGGTGTATGAGAGACATGAAATACTACAGGGTGTAAATATAGTGGGTGGACAGCGGTGTATGAGAGACAATGAAATACAGGGTGTAAATACAGTGGGTGGACAGCGGTGAATAAGAGACAATGAAATACTAAAGGGTGTAAATACAGTGGGTGGACAGTGGTGTATGAGAGACAATGAAATCCTACAGGGTGTAAATACAGTGGGTGGACAGCGGTGTATGAGAGACAATGAAATACAGGGTGTGAATATAGTGGGTGGACAGTGGTGTATGAGAGACAATGAAATACTACAGGCTGTAAATACAGTGGGTGGACAGCAGTGTATGAGAGACAATTAAATACAGGGTGTAAATACAGTGGGTGAACAGTGGTGAATAAGAGACAATGAAATACTAAAGGGTGTAAATACAGCGGGTGGACAGTTGTGTATGAGAGACAATGAAATAGTACAGGGTGTAAATACAGTGGGTGGACAGCAGTGTATGAGAGACAATGAAATACTACAGGGTGTAAATACAGTGGGTGGACAGTGATGTATGAGCGACAATGAAATACAGGGTGTAAATACTGTAGGTGAACAGTGGTGAATAAGAGACAATGAAATACTAAAGGGTGTAAATACAGTAGGTGGACAGTGGTGTATGAGAGACAATGAAATACGAAAGGGTGTAAATACTGTAGGTGGACAGTGGTGAATAAGAGACAATGAAATACAGGGTGTAAATACAGTGGGTGGACAGTGATGTATGAGCGACAATGAAATACAGGGTGTAAATACTGTAGGTGAACAGTGGTGAAAAAGAGACAATGAAATACTAAAGGGTGTAAATACAGTAGGTGGACAGTGGTGTATGAGAGATAATGAAATACGAAAGGGTGTAAATACTGTAGGTGGACAGTGGTGAATAAGAGACAATGAAATACAGGGTGTAAATACAGTGGGTGGACAGTGGTGTATGAGAGACAATGAAATACTACAGGGTGTAAATACAGTGGGTGGACAGCGTTGTATGAGCGACAATAAAATACAGGGTGTAAATACAGTGGGTGTACAGCGGTGTATGAGAGACAATGAAATACAGGTGTAAATACAGTAGGTGGACAGTGGTGAATGAGAGACAATGAAATACTACAGGGTGTAAATACAGTAGGTGGACAGTGGTGAATAAGAGACAATGAAATACTACAGTGCGTAAATAAGGTTGCACTACATAGACCATGAATTAACACAGGGCAGGGAGTTAACACAGTGGGCTCTGAAGTCGTGACCCTCAGCTGTTCTGCAGCGAACTGTACGCCAGTGCCCCATAGCCAATTACAGACCCCGCATCACGCATATAGGTCAAGCTATTTTTATTCTCTACAATTTCTTCCCATACTTTCCTAAATAAGTAACCATTCCAGGATGGTTGATATGCATTTGACCTGTAGAAGGGTACAGGGGACATATGGGTGTCCTTGTGTACTGTGGGAAGGGCTGTGACGAGAGTGGGTGGACTGTTAGAGACAAACAAGGAAGCCGTTCATATCTTGTTCTCTCTTTTCCATAGTGCCTGCGACATGCCTTTGTGTAGAAAAAGCTATCACTAGGTAAAGAGGGGAGCTTGTCACGGAGCCACTAGTGAGATTCCTACAGAGCTGCCCCATTTCAACACCCAGCAATGTTCCATGATTGTGTACTTAATAAATAAAATAACATGACATAATGTTGGCCCTGCCATAATGGTGGTACATATCGGCCCAATGTGCTCACCAATGGTATAATGGTGCCCAAACCGGGTAAAATGCGGGCCCTGGCATAATAGTGGTAATTCCTGTCTGATTGCGTGGTGGTGCACAGCCCTCATGCTAGCTTCGGCATAATGGTGGTAATTCTTGGCATAAGATTGGCGCATATGACATGCAACTATGACACATAGACATTCAAGGCAGAATCTATCCATGTGTTGCAGTGGTTCATGAAATAATTGAACTTTTTCACAAAAAAGATAACTTCTTGATTTAGGGAATTTAAATTATTTTTCAAGAATGCAAAGCTAGTATTTAATAGCAAAACGTGTCTGCTTTCATAAACCGACAAGCTGATGTTTTGGAGGCAAATGACTGAATTTATTTAAAGCTGAAATTTGAGTGGTTAAAGGGCCCACTAGGGAAGGCCAACCCCGAACACTCCTCTTTCACTTTGGTGAGCTTGCTGTACTCACTTGCTCCTTCAACTTGGATCTCAGCTTTTCGTTCCACCACTTTTAGGATCCACCAGCCGCCACTGGTGCATGCGCAGCAGGCCCCTGACCTGAGAGCTCCTAACTGAATCCGGAGCGTGGGGGGCCCCCTCCATATTCTTTGCAGGGGGGCCCCCTCAAGTTTCGTTACGCCACTGGGCCACACCAAGCTAATCCGCAGACATAAGAAACTGTTTAGAAGAGTGCTGTGTGTATATATGCGGCTGATAGATTCCACTTGTTAACACGGCCTTAATTTGACTCACATGCACGTGGAACATCTGGCAGGCCATTGCTTTTATTAAACAATGTATAGAGGCCCTCATTTATTAATATCAATATTCTAACTAAAATAAACAGATCAAAGCTCGCCGTTTGCTCTGGTTAAACAAACCCTCTAATGTAACCGAAGCCATGCAGACAAATCTGCCACCCCAGAGAGCACCCATCTCACGTGGTGCCCAGTCCCCCCCCTCCCCCCCGGCCCTCATCAAAGCAGCAGCTGGACCATTATCTATGTGCACAGCACAGGACCAATGCCCCATCTTTTACTGAGTTCATACCTTCAAACCAAACTGTAAACTTTGTCTGTTGTGAGTGCACATCTTTGTTGATAGTTTAATAATAGGTAAAGTCAGATGCATGTACATGAGTAACAGTAACTTGTTTTTTCATGTCAAGCTTCAAACATGATTCTTGTTTGCACAGTGCTTTATACAGGAGCTTAGTAGATTCTAAGTGCTGTAAACACATTCATTGCTATTGCTCAATTTAATGATACTTAATTTACCCACCTATGGGAATGGAAGGGTGCGTTAACTTTGCCATGATTTATACTCATAACCAGTATACCTAAACAGCAAGTATTTATCTCACTGAGCCTTCTTAACACGTGTAAACCTACTCTGTTTTTAATTAATGTATTTGTGTAATGCAAAATTATAGTTCAGCTCGTGCAATGGTGCAAAATTCCTTACCTCCTCATCCCCTTCCTCATTCACGTACTTACTCTATGAGGATCCACCTCCTCAAGATAGACACCCTCTCCAAAAGCAGCTCACTTTGCTTATAAAACTTGACTTATCTCAGTCTCTTACACTAGCCCCGCCCTCTGCATGGGCCATAAATGACACTTCCTGTTTGTTTTGTGTTCATCTGTCAGTTAGACAGGCGCCAGGAGCTCTGATTCGTTCGACTTCTGTTGCAAAGAATTTCAGGATATGTACTATTTTAGTGGGTGACTTCACTGTCGCTGTTTTGCTTCTTTATTTAGTTTTATGAACCTTCTGCACAATACCCGCTAACAGGAAAAAAACATCTAATTTACATAAAGTACGGGACAGTTACTCAATCTTAAAACTCAAACTTAGTTCACCAATTTCAAAGTCAGCTGCTTTACCAGTTATGTTGCTCCACTGCTAAACATAAGTAAAAAACATGATCATTTACAATGCCAATTGCTCTAACTTTTCCAAATGCCAGACCGATTGCATTGCAAATGCTTGTTTCAATTGTGTTTGAGCATTGACATCTGTTCTTTATGTTGTTGTGTATGACAGCCTCCTGTGGCATGCTTGGGGTTCTTGGTTGTGAATGTGACCTCAGTTTCTGGGCACTGCCTCTGAGATTTTTGCGACCTGGTTTTTGATTTTTTGATTTCCTTATTTAGCTCATAGATTTTTCGTGTGGATTCTGTCCCTCTGATGTTTTCTGTAACACCTGCCCCAGCAAAATTCCGTACTTGCCTCTCACATGTACGGAAATCCGCAGATCACAGTCCACACCCCATAAACGTTAAGCCTCCCCATTCAGTAAACTGACCATCATTACATTTTACTCCTCAAAGTAGGTCTTCCATGACAAGATTTCTCAAGGGTACATGAGCCCCGTGTTTCACTCCTGTGGCAGAGGTAGCTTCTAGTCATAGAGTTTATGGGGCTGCATCTCCATTATGGTTTCAACAAAATATATATATTTTTTTGTCCAGTTCTTGGCCTTTCCTCTGCCTTTAATATGTTCAGGGTGTTCTTGGGGCTCCCTTATGGTTGGAGCGTAGGTCCTGTTCGGAACAGAGACAGTGTGCCTGATTCATGATTCTTTTGTCGTGCATACAGGCTGGTCTTGATACTTGTGGCAAATGGTATAGGTTGCCAGACCAGTCCAATTTTGGCACACGGTCCTATCATTTTTAGGTCTCGCCTACGCTGCGCGCATGCGCTGTATAGGCAAAAAGACCTTTTGGAATCGCTTCGACTTTTCAGCCAAAAACGTGCACGCGTTCCATTGCCTTCAATGGCAACGCGGCACGTTTGGCGATTCCACTTGCGGGGAGCGAGCGGCGCCATATGGTAGCGATATCGCTCCTGGCGCCGCCGCTCCCGCAAGGGAATCGCGCAGGCCCCCTCCTCTCTCCCCCTGCTGCCGCGCGAGGCGCCCGCGCTTGTTTTGGAAGGAGGGGCAGGGTTCAAAAGTGCCTCCTAGGTACTCGGCACAGAGGCCCGCCCCTCCTCACACGGTGAGATTGTTCTTCAATTTGGCAGGTATGAGACATCTTTATTAGCTGTCGAAAGTGCGTGATGGGGCGCAATGCGATGTTACCTTCACTCCAGCTTGTGCCTCAGGCGCTCGCCTCACAGGTTTCCCACAATGTCTGAGTCCCTCGCAACTGCAAACTGACCATTCGTCTCGCCTCTTCTTCGGGGTCAAATGCCGCTGGGGACACCGTTCCACGCTCGGTTTGAAGGTACACTCGCCGAGGACTGACCGAACCAGCGGGTCGACACACGGGGGAGAGGAGGGAGCTGTCTGTAGTCAGTATTCTAAGCGAGATGAAAATAATGATCGTGGAGACAGTCATACGTCTTAATCATGCCAAGGTCACGTTACTGCAGTCGTGGGCTCTCATTTAAAAATCTAGTGCATTCTGGCCCTTGTAGTTATGAGCCCCCTGATTTAAACCAGTTGTGGTAAACTATCAGACTACAATGGCGTATCAAAGGGTCATCCAGGACTCGTGTATGGAGTTATCTGGTGACCTTGGTGATGGAGTGGGTTAAAATCTACCCAACACAGCTCCAAGCATCTTCCATGGAAAAAAAACCACGAGAACCCCATTGCCAGCACCAATTTCCACAGACCATGCATAGGTATATAGCAGCCTACATGCCTTATGTTTACTTCCTTTTTTCACACGCCCCGTTGCTACAGTCTTGCTGTTACCTAGCCCTCAAACTAGAAAGTGTTATTATTTCTAACCTCTCCTACTGGTGCGATCAGCCTTCGAAGGATGAATGGTTATACTGACCTAAATGCATCATGTGACTTTGTGGTTATCTGCAGATTTCATAGTAAGTACATTGAGCAGTCTTAATGAATATATCACCGCGAGTAAGATAAACGACTGAGCTATCTTAATTGGCACATCTCAACTAGTAAGATAGCTCAGTGGGTAAGACAACCTCTGCGGAAATGTGCATCGTCTGCAAGTATCGCCTTTTGGTGAAGTAGTTCAGGTGGTTAACTTGCCAGCTGCAGTGCACTTTGTGACTAGGTCCCAGGGTTTGAATCCTACACTGCGTCACAGTGGGCTCGGTCGTTTGTTGTTGTGATTCCCGTGCGACCTGTAGTCAGAAGTTCCAAAGCTGTTACAATATCTCCATTAGTTGTGTACGCGATGCAAAGACCAGCACGTGATGTCCAGCACACAAGTTCGACCTTGCGTGCCTTTCATTTGGAAGATAATTAACGACTGTTTTTATGCACCTTTACGCAATTGTTCGTGTTGTAGTGCGTCGCATACATTGTGCCTTCAGGAGTGTCGTGTTAGGTACCGTGCTTGCCCTGATGACAGACAGGCTAGGCTGTCTCCCGTTCTGTGAGGGAACTCGTTTACCCTTTCTTACAGCCTGTGAGAACATGCCTTCCTTTCATTTTCTAGTTAGTTCAGCTCTTTGCTAACTTGTGACTTGAAGTATACAGCTGTGCTCCGCCCTCTGATCGCTCACACCTCCCCCCAAGCCAGAGCACTTAACCCAAAATAGAGGTGACACATGATGTTACGTTATTGTTATCAAGTGAGAGATTACAGAGGTGACCCAAGGCCTTCTGTCATTATGCACCATTGGAGATCAATAGCTGTGCCTTGTAGCCAGTGATAGTCTAACAGAGGACTTGAGGGCGGCCTCCTTCATTCATTGACTTCCTCTGACTTTGAGCCTCCAGCCATTGGCGAGCGAGATTGTCAATCACATCTTGGATGAAATGAAATGAAATGAAATTTGTACTTCTAAAGCGCACCCATACCCCCAAAGGGGTGTCCAGGCGCTGTACGCATACCGCTGTGGAACCCTTCCTGGCTTTTTCCCTGTGAAATGTCCACTCCTGGGCACCCCCAGGGTGAAGCCAGGCATCCCAGCGCTGTTGGGGCCGTTGTGGAGATTAAGCAAGCTATTGCCCAGAGTTGCAGAGTGGGACCCATGATTAGAATAGGCACCGAGGCAAGAATTATCAGGTCCGAGGAAATTGAGCCCAAGACCCGCCGAGGCGGGAATTGAACCCTGGTCCCGGGCCAGATCTCTGCATCAGGGTCTGCCGCTCTAACCATTGAGCCACACTTCTCCACTCCGGGGAGGGGAACACCAGAAAGAGACGAGGTGGAGCACCGGAGTCTCCGTTCGGCACTCCAGCCCCCCCCTGCCCCGCGCAGCTCGTGAGGTGAGAGGCTGCTGCGGAGGCGTGGAGCAAAGAAGGTACAGAGTGTGGCTGCTGGAGAAGAGAAGAGGCAAGTGAGGGAGTAGCGCCCACTCAGAGACAGCTCAGAGGAGTATTTTTAGGTTTGACATGTCCTGTACTATATTCAGTACTTTATGGAACCATTCTTTTTATTGAAAAGATCGATGCTTGATACACAGCTAAGTGCCAACAACCCTGGGGCAGGCTGCAACGTCATCAGGAGTAAGTATACACAGCTTTATGCCTACAACCCTGGGGCCAGCAGCGTTTGCAGATCTCCTGAAAGAAAGCAATAGAAAGCAACAAAAGAAAAAAAACTCTCAAACTAACTTACAGAGAAAACCCCCATGCCCTCCCCCTCCCTCTCCTCCCTGTCTCCTCCGCACCAGTACTACCTTGCCCTAGTCGGGCAGGCAGGGCTATCTATTCCTATTAGCGTGTAGAAGTTGATCCCTAGGATACTGCCCGGGAGAGGTCTAGAGCTTTCCCTCTCAAGAAGGGAGGAGTCGTAAAATGCGTAGATATTGGGGGCATGTGGCCTCCTGAAGTTCGGTCGACAGGATCTATTCAGTACTTTAGAGAGCTTTGTTTAAGCCTTTTTAGACATTGACTTCTTGGGCCTATAGCTATTGGCTTGCCACACTGTCTATCACATCTTGGATCAGCCCATCGGAATATTCTTAGGTTTGACGTCTATAGCGCTTGTTCCATTAATGGCGAATACATATTCTATACCTTCTTTAAGGGTCTTTACATCTGTCTCTTTCACCCAATTGCCTTCTTTTGCTTTAGAACCTTCAGCCATTGTCTTGTGAATTTGTCAATCACATCTTGGATCAGCAAAAAGGAGTATTTTGGTGTCATTTTTAGGTCTCGCCTAGCGTTGCTGCGCACATGTGCAGCACGCTCGGCGAGATTTATTGCACATGAGTAGTTTGTGAAAAGGGCTTTAAGCCCCGCCCCTTATTCCCATTGGCTTGCGTCACCGTTTATGTTAAACGGTGCGCTGCCATTGGAAATAAGGTCATCAGGGTGCCTCCTTTTGGCTTTTTTGGCCGGCCCCTCTGGACTGGGTCGCCTGCATTACGGCTGGCGTGACGAAGTTTCTTATCAGAGGCTCCGTCACGCTGCCTTCATGCCTGGAGCACGCGCCAGTCCGGCTCTCTCATTGGGCGTGTAGTGACCGATCACGCTGCCTTCACGCCTGAAGTAAACCACGGGCCGTCGGCAGACAAATCACTCGCAGAGCGGCAGCCCCTTATCAGATGGTAGGGCGGCGTGGGGATTTGAAAGCAATGGCTCTGTTTGTACAATGGTTATTTACGTTTGTGTGGAGCGCTGTGCTTCCTGCATTGTGCTCGGATGTTGTGACGCTCTGTCTTCTTGTTCTTCTTGGACGCGTGAGTCACAATTCGTTTGGCTTGCAGCCTGTGCCACGGAAGAGCTCCAGCCGCCATCTCATCGGCTCCCTCGTGCAGTCCCCTCCCATGCTCCCGCCTCTGCCTGTCCCTGGCATGGGATGGGCCGCAGCTGGGGCGCTTTGCAAAACAGACACAAACTTTTAACTCGGACTTAGTTCGAGTTTTCTTCCTGTGCGTCTTGTTCTGACAGCGCACTGCCCCTTGGATTCAGCATTTTGCTCTGTACTCTCTAGTTTCTTAGCAAGTCAGCCCCACCTCACCTTTTGATTAATTGACTGGTACATGCAACTCAAGCAGGGGAATACACAGAGTAGAAAAATATATTATTCTAACCGTGCTCCAGAACTACCTACATTTTGAGGAAAGTCTTCTTGGACAGCAGATCATAGATTCAAATGAAAAAGGTGTATCTTCCTTTTCTAATCTTATCTAGAGCCAACTGTCCCATTTTAATTATTTAACTGCTTTTCTTCCAGATTGAAGGCGCAGTCAACTCTATCTGTCTATATCATCTACCACAAATACCCGGTTTTAGGAAGGAAGTCCCACAGTAGACAGACTTGTTCTGGGTAGACTAGTATCCACCTTTGTGTTGTGGCGCAAACACAAGGAAAATTATTTTATACGTTGAGGGCAGCCTCTCAGCTCCAGAGATTCAAGGCAAATGCTCTCCATACTCTCTTCTTTTGAGGCTGCATTCCTTTCTTGTCTTAATTATAAGCTGTGGTCTGCCGAGTCCTCTATTATTATACAGTTAATTAAAACCGTAACATAAAAACATCATATTGGTACTGTCTCTCCTCACCCTCCACAGCGGTCTCTCCTCACCCTCCATCTCTCCTCATCCTTCATCTCTCCTCACCCTCCACCTCTGTTTCTTCTGTTAGCATCCGCAGCTGGGACCTAACTGGGACTGAATTACTGTGCAAGTTGCTCATCCACCTACATCTGGGCAATGCCAGTCAGTAACAAGCATTGGCAAAGCCAATTAGTCTCGCCTAGACAAGATTAATTGGCTTTTGTCAATATGATTTTCATCCATGTTGCACAGCGGCTGATCTAAAAGTTTAGTTGAAATTGTTTTGTGACGTGGAGCATTGTTGCATCATAGCGCTTTTTAAAATCACTTTCAGACATGTTGCATAGCAGCTACTGTACAACATGGCATAACAAGCATTGAAAATGCAATAGGTCTCGCCATTGATTAAGTTAAAGCCATTTGCTTTGCTATACAATACCATTAGCAAAGCAAATGGCTTTAACTTAATCAAAGGCGAGACCTATTGCATTTTCAATGCTTGTTCTGTTTCCTAGAGTCCTATTCTTCCACATCATTCTCCTTACATTGGCCTGGGCTTCCCATTCCTTCATACCTCTCGCCTCAGTATCTGGGCTGTTTATTCTTGGTCCTATGATGGTTAATTCCTTCAGAAGGTTTTGCCATTCAAAACTGATTTAATCTTTTAACAACTTCTGCAACCACTCACATGGCAGAGCGTATTAATACGGAGAAGAGAGAAGATGATCTGCTTGGAAACATTTCTTTCTGCTCGGTGAAGGACTATGGAGAGCATTTGCCTTGAATCTCTGGAGCTGAGAGGCTGCCCTCAACGTATAAAATAATTTTCCTTGTGTTTGCGCCACAACACAAAGGTGGATACTAGTCTACCCAGAACAAGTCTGTCTACTGTGGGACTTCCTTCCTAAAACTGGGTATTTGTGGTAGATGATATAGACAGATAGAGTTGACTGCGCTTTCAATCTGGAAGAAAAGCAGTAAAACAATTAAAATGGGACAATTGGCTCTAGATAAGTTTAGAAAAGGAAGATACACCTTTTTCATTTGAATCTATGATCTGCTGTCCAAGAAGACTTTCCTCAAAATGTAGGTAGTTCTGGAGCCCGGTTAGAATAATATATTTTTCTACTCTGTGTATTCCCCTTCTTGAGTTGCATGTACCAGTCAATTAATCAAAAGTTAATGTGCATGTTTTACATGACACATGTTGAGTTTATATTATTATGCTATTATGTGAAAATCAGGCGTACATTAATATATTTTGGAGTATTTAAACTAAATGCTTTGTTTTACATAAGACTATCATTGATTTCTAAGAGTTTGTCAAAAGTTAACAACTATGGGCCCGATTCTGATGCGGGCTGGAAAAGCTTCCCGACCGAGGGCCTGATTCTGATGCGGTTAGGAAGGCCTCCTAACGGCATTTGCTCCTTCCAAATCGGATCGGGAACGTGTCTTCCCGACCGAGGGCCCAATTCTGATGCGGTTAGGAACAAATGTTCCCATTGAAGTCAATGGGAGTTCAACCAAATCGTATCTGGAAGCATCCGGATGCATCCTACTCCGCCGGTCGGACTTTCCCGATCCGAGTGGGTCGGAAACCATTTCCCAACCGATTCGGTCGGGAAGCTTTTCCAACCCGCATCAGAATCGGGACCTTAATGTCTTGTTTACTGTTGTTATTCAAAAGAACAGAATCCGGCAGAATGAAAATAATTGAAAAGGCATCAGGACACTTTCTGTTAATTGTTTATGCGAAGAGTTTTTAACAACAATGAAATAAGGTTATAAGAACCAAGCTCAGAGTGTGCAGGGTAGAGGGAAATCTGTGTAGTGAAACTGGCTGTACAGAATCATAGCTCCGGTTTTATTTGAAGGCTACCGGGACAGGAAGCATTTAGCCTTTGTTCGCTGACTTATCAGTGCAGCTCGCCTTATGAGAAGAGAATAGTAGGCCTAGCGATTGCATTGAACATAGGCTCTATTGTTCAAACAAGTATGAGGGTGCGTACCAACCTCTGCAACTCGAGATAGCTTTTATCTTCTGCTGTGCTGAGATTTAGATTAGTGCTTAGAAGTAGCGAAATGAGGGTAGGATTGCTATAAAATTATAACAGCATTCAAGTTGAAGTGGTTCCTTTTATTTACGCTTTTAGTAAACGTTTCTGCTACCATTTTATATGTCTTCATTGTGGTTACAATTCATATTGTGTGCACTATAGTAGTATTTTGATTTTCAATAAATTATTTAAAATGTATCTCTTGGCTCTAGTACCTTTGAGTGTGTAATTCTTTAATGATAGAGGGTTTTTGATTCCACTAGCCTGTAATTTCACATGAGGTTGATTGTTACCTGAAACGCATCTTGCTCAAATATTGCTCAGTGGATTGTGAAATAGTTGTTTTACAATTGGTTTTCTGATTCAGGTTGGCACATTTACGAGTCCTCGGAGTCTGGGGTCTAGAAAATTATTTCTTTGTTCCTAGAAAAATCTAAAAAATGATTCAGCAGTTGGCTGGAAATTACAAAACCTTAGTAAAAGTTTTGAACTTTGACAGATTTCATTTCTGGAGTACCATGACCAAGAAGCCAATCATTTTCAATTGTATTCTCGATGGTTCTGCTTTGCCCTTCCTCCCCAACTGTGCACATTTGGCATCTTGGATCTCTGTGGGAGTTGGAATGAGCTAAATGTTGGCAAGAAAGCTGTATATTTGAGGCATTGCTCAGATGCATGAGGCTACAGGGTTGACATTAGCAGTGAGTAATTTCGAAGATTTTCTCTAGCAATATTCTCATAATTCTTGCTGATACAAACATGACTATTCATAATTTGTAGAGTATTTTTGCACATGGAAAACTGGTTTAAAGATAACTCCCATGAACACTGCATTGGCATTTTTAGAACAAACTAAAACATGTAAGGAAATGTCAGTAATTCGTGATGCAACCCATATAATAGGTTGCATTGAAAAATCTTCATTCCTGCTGGTTCACAGAATGACCTCCCCAATTAATATTAAAGGGGCAGGTTGCTATTTGAAACCCACTGAGATGGGCTACAAGTGCAGGAATGATGGCCTGAAATAGGACTCCACTCTGTAGATCTCAATCATTGCGTTTGCAACATGCATCCGGCAGACTTCTTCACTGCGTTTGCATTGCCAAATGAGAAACAATTTTTTTTAAGCAGCCTGTGTTCTTTAACGGAACAGGTGCTGCTTAAAGTTTTTCTCACTTGAGAACTGTTGAAAGAAAACACCTTTCTGCTGCTCATCAAGTAATACCAAGATATGCTTTTAATTAGACAGTTGCTTGAGTAGTGTGCCATCAAACAAGGGGATCGCTAGTCAGTACCAGGTCCCTGATAAGCCTGAAAAGCAGCCAGTATTTATACACACCTACATGAAAGGGGTTTGTACAAACACATTGCATTATGGCTTGTCACTTGTGCAGCATAACTCAAACAAGGCTTCCTACACTTGCAGACAGTTCCAGCTTCTCAGAACATAGTAGTTAGTAAAATGTTTAACTTTAGTTTCATACAATGCTATTTGGCAGTAGATGTTTCATCAAAGGAGAGCAGAGCTGACTTGCATTTGCAGAGTCGGCATATAAGGGAGATGACTTGTCAGATATTCTTGGGGTTGAGGAAAGGGTCAAGGGTCATGAAGTCACATGACACATCACTGGCACTGTGCTATTTGTTTAACTTCCACAGAACACATCCCCTGGACCACTGCGAACTCCCTCTGAGGATACCCAATGTAATTCCCAAAGTGGAAATTGTCCAAAGTGGTAACCACGGTCACAAACCATTGATAAATGTCATTATAAATAGCAGATAGGAGGGGACAGGCCTCTGAATTTGGGTTTTAAAATGAGCCGCAAAACCCTGAATCATAAAAGGGATTGAGTTTGTTGTATACAAATATTTAGTGGTTGCAAACCTTGTGATTTTGTGATTCGCCAGGTTTGCGATCCACAAAACAGTTTTGTACATCTGACCCACTATCACAATCTTAGCTAGCTAAGAAACGTTACCCCATAAAAGCTTTATTATGCAAAGCATGCCATGCCATGCCATTTGAGGGCTATCAGTATGCATGAAATAACTGTGCACTCCCTTGAGTAGCAATCCCTATCATCTTGCCTCTTTACATCATGCAACAATACTAAAAAGTTAGTTACTATGCAACAATGTATGCATGTAGGTACGTATGTGGCATTTCTATAGTGCAAACCTAGAAAAAGCAGCAAAACACTGTACAGGGTCAAAAGCAAGGGTACAGTCAACAAGTGATTTGAGAGGTAGCTTGTTTTTGGACTGCTCCTGCATCATGATGTAGTGTTCTTTATCAAGGTCTATCTTCAACTCTTTCCTGAGCTGGAGCAGTGATGGGGAGGTCCTCCCGCATAGGAGGATGTTGTTCTGGATTCTGAGATGCCAGTTGCCTTTTTTCCTTTTTTTTTCCACTTCTTTGTCGCCAGTCTAATGGTGTCCTGGCTGCAGGTGTGCTGACATCCACCAGACAGACAGTGAGCCACTTAGGTTGGAGTGCAAGTTGAAATGGCTTTGTAAATAATGCAGCTGGTTCGAAAAAATTGTGGGGGCCAGCAAAGAGAGCCAGTGGGGTTCCCTCAGGATAGGGGTATCTAATCAAATTTCTTCAGGCCCCGGATATGACGTTCTGCAGGGTATAGAATGCGCTTAAGTGGGGCAAGTGTGGAGACTGGAAAGCTATGTAGCAAGGCGTTTCCACCATCTTGATGCAAGAGCAGAAAGGCTTGATCAGCAGTTTTTAAGTCGCTTCCTGTGAGTAACGGTTTCACTTTCTTCAGTAGAGAGAGCTGATACCACATTGTTTTTGTTTTCTTGGCAATGTGTTCCTTGAGGGTGAGGTTGATGTTCAGGGTGAATGCAAGTGAATTTCCATTGAGTAAAAAGGAGGTTTGAAGCCATCAAGATTCTTGCCATTGGGATAGGTTGGTACTAGTTCTTGTTTTTTGTTCTTGGCAAATAACAGAAATTCTGCCTTGGTGCTATTGAGTTCCAGTTAGGTGCTGGGCATCCAGTTGTGGATGAGGTAAAGGAAATGTTGGCATGTTGCTGAGTTTTGATGCTTTAATCTGCATGTGACTCGGACTCACGCCGACGTTGCGACCCAAAGGCTTTTCCCATTCAGTAGCAAACCTCTGAATCTTCTGTGGGTCCTACCTGTATTCATTACACCGTTGCCCTCCCAGCGTGGACGACCTTATCATGACGCCGGCCCTTGCTTGACTATGCACCGCCCCCGACAACAATGCCACACGCTATCCGGATGCCCGGACCTGCACGCCGGCTCTGTTGTTTTCGGCAAACGAATTCCCATTGCACACTAGAGTGGTATTGCTTTTCTCTCCATCCATCTACATGGAATTCCTGCACACCATACCTTGGGTGAACGTTTCTTAAACAGCACTGACAAATTCCTTTGTAACCCGGTCCTGAAGATGACCTGAACTGATCACAGGTCGAAAAGCCGTCGACCAACCAGCGCAACTCTTGGCGTGTTTTTGGTTCTCTAACTTGATGATGACTGTATTTTCCTAACAATTTTTTAAGTTTTCCAACCATTTATGTAATTGAATATTTTCTTTGCACCGCTTTCTCGCTGTTTTCCTTGTCTCACTTGTCACTTGCAGCGTTCACTTTTCTGCACAAGTACAGTTGTGCACAAGATTGTATGGGTTACACCCACATATCATGTAAATAGTGCTGGTACTTCATTTTTCCGAAATAGAGACAGCTCTATACAATTTTCTGAAAACCATCGATATCTCCTTGATTCTTCCTTTCTGCAATTACTGTGCATGTTTTACATAATTGCCTATGAATATTACCTGTTGAGATGTTGTAGTATGCTATAACACAATTTACCCAGGTCTCAACTGTGTTTACGGGTAACCACCTGTGTTTTTTTTTTTACTGTTAATCTGCTAGTAGAGCACGTTGCTTTAATCTGTGAGTAGAGCACCTGGAGGTTCCATGTAGAAGTTGAAGATGATAGTGGACAGTATGGAACCCTGGAGGACTCCCCATGTGACATTTGTCTCTTGGGAGGTGGAAGTGTCCATTATCTTGCTGTTGAACTGTGTGTGAGTTATAGGCCAATAGTCAAAGATGTCATCAGGATCCAGTCAAGGTTTTTTTAGGATTCAGAAGATCTGCCCTGTTTGGAGAGCTTCTGGGAAGATACCTTGAGTGAGGGGGGTGTAACAATGGAGATTAGGGGTGAGAGGCCTGGAGAGAGCTTTGATGACGAAACATGGTACGCTATCATCTTCTTCAAAGGTGTCTTTGAGGGATTTGAGTATGCGGACAGGATCTGCAAGAGACAAGGCTTTGAAAGATCACTATTGTGGATTGTGTTGAGAAGGGGGGGGGGGCCTAAGAGGAAAATATGGCCCAGTGTTGTTGTTGATGTGCTGTCAAATCTTCTGTATTTTTTCACTGAAAAAGAGGTTAATGGCATTGCACTTGTCTATGGCGTGTGGAATAGAAGGGTCAGGCAATGTGATGGGTGATGCAGTGCTTGATTGTCTTGAAGAGCAGTCTGCTTCTGATGGCAACTTCATTGTTGGTATATTACTTTGCTTTGGGTGATGCATTGAGTTGTCTGTGTGTTGCCTAGAGGGTCTCGAGTGGCATAATATCACTGGGGATTCTGTTTTCCCTCCATTTCTTTTCCTGTCTACAGATGGAGGTTTTGTTGTCTGTGTGGTCTTTGGAGCACTATGGTGCAGAAAGATTCACCTTCCATGTGTGTGTTTTAGTTGGAGCGTGCAAGCTTACATTGTTTTCCAGAAAATTATAAAAGTAATTTAGAAGGTGTTGACATCAGACATGGAGTTGGCAGGGCAAATGATGAGTTCAAGATTTAGATGGAGAATTTTGATGGAGAACGCTTTGAAGGATATGAAGTTCTGATGTTCTTTTTTGGTTTGACTGTAATTTGTTGGCAGGATGCTGAGCAGGGAAATAGGGGTGGTGATGTAGTTGGTCCAGCTGAGAGGTCTTGGTGGTTTGCATGGAATTATTGAAGATGCCGAGAAGACTAAGTTGACAACTTGACCTTTGGAGTGTGTTGGTTGGTTGACATGAGGAGGGTGTTTCTTATGATTTTACTGAGCTTGCCTTGTCTGGGTGGTTAAAGTCACTCAGGAGGATGATGTGGTATGTCAGATGGATGAGGTGGTGAGGAGGACTGAGAATTCATCAATGAAATCGCAGAGAGTAAGAAGTGACATGTACCAAGTGTGTGGTAGTTTGAGGATTTGTGGTGGTTAGCGTGATGTATATGAGGTTGGGTCTATGTTTCGTGATGATGCTATACGAATGTTTGTGTGGACTAGATCTGGGTCTGATTGTTTGGGTGATCAGTGTGAATGTTGGTTTGCTTGTGGATATGTCTTCTTTAACATGAAAGTGGTAGGGACCTAAATAGAGACCATTTAGCGGCAGTTTTCTTCACAGTGCCACAAAAAGAGACTGCTTTTTTTGTTTTTAAAAAACCTTTATATTTCTCTTCTTCCACACGAGTAAGATGGACCTGGAAAGTTTTATCTATAATTTCTTAGCTCAGAGCTCCGAATTGTCAGATTGCTTCATGTCAGACAATTGGAAACCGCGTGTATATAAACACACACACAAAGATTAACATAACGGAACCAAATCTCTATAATTTATCATGAAAATAGCAAAGCATCAATAAAAGGAAATAAAGTAATGAAAGCCACATGGTACAAACCACACTAAAATACCTTCACACACATTTCCATTTCTATGTATTGTGGGTTAGGTGAATATTTTCCCGGGCTGTTTTCTGGGCCTTTGCCCGAACTTTAAGCCCTCCAGCTATTCTCGTCTTAACGTGCTGCTTGTATGCTACTTTCAAGTTTTTGTTTTGCTGGGCAAAGTGAAGACGTCATGCCAGGAAAGGTATGGCGTGTGAACAGCAAGATGAGTTGACATCTGTGTTGAAACATGGACATGTTTTCAAAGGTGCTGTTTCTGAACACAGAAACTAAAGGGGCAGTGTTTTTTACATGGTAATTCCATTGTTTTAATATTAATAACAATAATGTGTTTTAAATAGTGCTTCATAATAACTTTCTACTGTTTCTAAGTGCTGAAAACAATATATGTTTCTGTTATCCAATTAATTTTATACAATAATCTTCAGGAGAATAGGCAGAAGAGGTGGCCTTGCCATGGTTCAGCCTCGTGACCTGCTAATCACTGTTTTGGAGTTAAGCAGTGAACTTTCAACTAATTGAGCTATCTCTCTGGCTTAATATATCACTCCTTCTCACTCATTCTGTAATTCATTTCTAAACGTGTATCAATTGCACAGCTGAGCATATGCACCGTGTCTCATATAATAATTAGGTTTACAGCCAAAACACTTGACATCCCTTCCTGTCCCAAGTTCTGGACAGGAAGTGAAGGGAAGAGAAAGGATACTCTAATGCAGAATGGCACTGTAATAGTATGGCAGAAGACAAGCTGATCCCAAGGGAGTGAAACAATGTACCAGAAAAAAGATGGGTCATACATTGTAACAACTATGTGTATCTACATCCTATGTAGTCATGTTCTGAAAGAGCAACTAATGCAAAACAATGTTTCCATGATGACAGGATCCTTACTCTGGAAAAACACACAGGAGTGTGCTACTACTTAACCAAGACCTATTGGGTAATGCCATTCTACCAAATTACATAACTGCCAATTTTAAAAAATAAAACAAATAAAAAACTGAGTGAGGAGGGGACGGGGCTTTGGATGGGGCGGGTTTTCATGTTAAAATTCGCCAGAGAAGCACTCCCGTCCTCTTCCCACACCCTTTAAAAAACACAAAAGGTTTTTATGGCTGCCTCAATGTCCTGGGGTATGGACATTGGTTGGTTGGACCCTTCGAAGAGGAGCTGGAAACTGACTCAGCGATTTCCAGCAGGTCTTCCCTGTCGCTGGGAGATATCCACTCTTCACAGGGTGACTGTGTGAAGGGAGCTGATATTGTATGATATGACGCGGTGGCACCATGTGATTTGGCATGTCTCAATATAGGATCAATGTAACCTACTTAACACTAGTTTACCTAGTTTGAGACAGTGCTGTAGCGAGTTAGGATATATGTATCTTCTCTTCCTGTGTAGTAAATTTGTTTATGGGGGTTGTTAGACCTGGCATTTCTGGCGTGATTACCCCTGACTTTTTTTTTGCCTCTACCTCCTCTATTTTTTGCCAACTTAGATGCTTTGGGCCTTTGCCACTGCTGATCAGTGTCAAAGTCAAGTGCTCCCTGTGTAAAGTATAATGGTAATTGGTTGTCCATGATTGGTATGTTTGCCTTAGTAGTAAAGTCCCTAAGTAAAGTGCACTATGTGTGCCAGGGCTGGTAATGCAAATGCTACTAGTGGGCCTGCAGCACTAATTGTGCCACCCACACCAGTAGCCTTGAAAAGGGAACTCAGGCCTGCCTTTGCAGCGCCTGCACGCAGTTTGTTAAACTGCCATGTTATTCTGATAAGTGCACCCACTTGCCAGACCTTACCCTTCCCTTTCTATGCACATCAGACACCCCTATGGTCAATCAATCAATCAATCAATCACAGAATTTGTAAAGCGCACTACTTACCCGCGAGGGTCTCAAGGCGCTGGGGAAAAAAAGGGGGGGGGGTGCTGCTACTGGTCGAACAACCAGGTCTTGAGTAGCCTCCTGAAGGTCAGCAGGTCTGTCGTAGGCTTAGTGGAAGGCTGTTCCAGGTCTTGGCGGCGAGGTGGGAGAAGGATCTGCCGCCGGTGGTGGTTCTTCGAATGCGAGGGACGGTGGCGAGGGAGAGGTCGGCGGAGCGGAGTTGGCGGTTGGGGACGTAGAAGAGGAGTCGTCTGTTGAGGTAGGCTGGGCCAGTCTTGTGAGTGCCTTGTGTGCGTGGATGAGGAGTTTGAAGGAGATTCTCCTGTCGACGGGGAGCCAGTGCAGGTTCCTCAGGTGGGGGGTGCTGTGGCGTGGTACATCGAGGATCAGGCGTGCGGAGGCGTTTTGTATGCGTTGCAGTCGCTTGATGAGCTTGGCCGGGGCTCCCGCGTAGAGGGCGTTCCCATAGTCAAGTCTGCTGCTGACGAGGGCCTGGGTGACTGTTCTTCTCGTGTCTGTCGGGATCCACCTGTAGATCTTGCGAATCATGCGGAGGGTGTTGAAGCAGGAGGATGAGACTGCGTTGACTTGCTTGGCCATGGAGAGCGTTGAGTCGAGGATGACTCCCAGGTTGCGTGCGTGGTCGGTGGGTGTCGGGGCTGCTCCCAGCGTCGTTGGCCACCAGGAGTCGTCCCAGGCTGAGGGGTTGGAGCCGAGGATGAGGACCTCTGTCTTCTCCGTGTTCAGTTTTAGTCGGCTGATCTTCATCCAATCGGCGACGGCCTTCATCCCTTCATGGAGGTTGGATTTGGCGGCGAGGGGGTCCTTGGTGAGGGAGAGGATCAGTTGAGTGTCGTCGGCGTAGGAGATTATGTTGAGGTCGTGCTGTCTGGCGATACGTGCGAGGTGGGCCATGTAGATGTTGAACAGTGTTGGGCTGAGGGACGATCCCTGGGGTACGCCGCAGATGATCTCGGAGGCTTCGGATCGGAATGGTGGGTATGGTAGGTCCAGGGTACCCCCGGGGCAGGATGCAGTGCATGTGAAAGGTAGGACGTACTAAGGTGTGTGCCATGTCCTGACAGTGAAATAATCTCCAATTCGTTTTTCACTGTTGAAAGGCCATCTTGCCCATAGGACAGAATGGGGAGGCTGTGTAATATGCTTTCCAGCCTATCTTCCCAAAGGCTTAAGATGGAGAGGTGAAGTTTAGTATGCCTGAACTCACAATGTAATAACACATCTTTTTATGAAGGTGGTTTTTGCATTGTGTGTTTAGAAGCCACTCTTTTAGAAGTGGCTGGGTTTTTGTGCTCTAACATTTCTGTGTGTCTCTGCCTGTTTGTGGATTGACTGTCTGGATTTGAAAGTGATAGGATCTGGGGAATGTCTTGACCCAGAGGAGGAGGTGAGACAGCAACAGGCTGACCTGCATCTGGAGTGTAGGGGGAGGAGTAGCCCCTAGAGGTGAAGAGGACTGGGCTGCAGCCATAAACCAATGGCTCCGGCCCCTGCTGAGTGATTGAGGATCCAGACCCCCACTATCAAAGGAATAAAGCTGTCACTGGCAGGGAGGCACCCAGAACTGGTTTGAGCAGGGGTCAGTGCCCCCTGAACTCAAAGACTTCAAAGCCATTGAGGGGTATAACTATGAGAGCTGAAGCCCCTGAACTGTGGAGAATGGCTTGATCAAGATTGAACAAGACTGGAGCTAATTCGTGGTCAAGAGGAACCTTTGCAAAGGAAGAAACAACTGAAGAGACTGAAGGAAAGGACTGACCCTTGCTGTGAGTTCTGGGGCTGGCCTGCAGTTTGCTGTTTTAACCAAGGAAAGGCTAAAGGGACTTTGCTGTGTGCTGTGTCCCCCTGCTTGAAAGGACTTTGCTGTGCTGTGTCCTGAAGTAACTTATCCCCAAGGGCCCGAGGTGAGCTGGCTCCCTGTTGCGGAAACTCAGGAATACAAAAGTTTCCAGGAGAGTCTCAGCGACGCTGTGTGCGTGTGCTTGTTGCAGCCTGAGACCCTCGTAAGAAGTGCCCTGTGATCGTGGGCACCTGGAGTCCAAGCGAGGATCAGCGACGCTGTGTGCGTGTGCTTTTCGCAGCCTGAGCCCTTCGTGAGCATCGTCTTGTTATTGTGTGCACCGGAATCCAAGTGAGTCTCAACGACGCTGTGTGCATGTGCTTTGTGCAGCGTGAGAACTTCGGGAGGATTGCCTTGTTATCGTGCACTGAAATCCAAGTGAGTCTCAGCGACACTGTGTGCGTGTGCTTTGTGCAGCCTGAGACCTTCGTGAGGATTGCCTTGTTATCGTGCACCGGAGTCCCAGTGAGTCTCAACGACGCTGTGTGCGTGTGCTTTGTGCAGCGTGAGACCTTTGTGAGGATTGCCTTGTTATCGTGCAGCCAGAGTTAAAGTGAGTCTCAGCGACGCTGTGTGCGTGTTCTTCGTGCAGCCTGAGACCTTCGTGAGGAGTGCCCGGTGATCGGGCACCCGAAGCTCCAGGTAGTCTCAGCGCCGCTGTGTGCGTGTGCCCTGTGGCAGCCTGAGATCTTCGTAGCAGTAGCGGCCCGGACCGGCAGCCCCGGAAGAGCTGAGCCGCCGGCCCGAGCCTGCCATTGCCAATTCACAAAGATTGCATCTGAGGCCCAAGTCGCTGGAAGAGGAGAGGAGAGTGAGTTTGCGTCCCCCCAGGTAACATGTGTCGACGCCTGGGGCGGGGTGCGGGCTCGGAGGGAGATGCTCTCGGGCACTCTCTCATTTCGGCAGCGCGAGCCTCTGCTTCGGCTCGTATCGCGGCCAAGGGAGTGGCAGGGCCGGAGCACGGAGCTGCACTTTTTGTTATTCCATACCCGTGTTGGGGGCAACTGTTGACGGAGTCCCTAATTGTCGTATTACACATTGCATCATTTCTGCATAACGAACTACCTGACTAGTGTATTACGCATTGCATTATTCCTGCATAACGAACTACCTGATTAGTGTATTATGCATTGCATTATTCCTGCATAACGAACTACCTGATTAGTGTATTACGCATTGCATTATTCCTGCATAACGAACTACCTGATTGTCGTATGACGTATTGCATTGTTTCTGCATAACGAATTACCTGATTGTCGTATGACGTATTGCATTGTTTCTGCATAAAGAATTACCTGATTGTTGCGTTACGCATTGCACTATTTTTCCATTGCAGGGTGCCTGATTGTTGCGTTACGCATTGCATTATTTTTCCATTGCAGGGTGCCTGATTGTTGCGTTACGCAGTGCATTATGTTTCCATTGCAAAGTGCCTGATTCTAGCATTACGAACTGCATAATATTGTATTAGGACTACAGTGGAATGTTTGGAATTGCTCATTAATATCGTCAGAACTTACAAGGGCTGGCTGGCCTAACAACCAGCCAGGAGGAATATTACACATACTCATATGTTGGATTTATATTGTGTGGTCTTTTCGTATATCTTTCTATATAAAATGTATACTTGTTTTTATAAAACTCGTGTGGAGTCCATTTGTGGTGTCATTATTGGGTTGCTGTGAGCGTGGTTGCAAATACTTTACACATTTTCTTTGAAGATAAGCCTGGCTGCTCGTGCCAAGCTACCAAGGGGGTGAGCGGGGGCTATCTCAGAAGGTGTCCTTTCTTTCCCTGATGTAGAAACGCGGGTCCCTATTTGGCCTAAGATACCTACCCCAGCCAACCAGGGATCCCGGGTCTAACAGGGGTTTCTGCAGTCACCTTTATGTCAAATTACATTTGGAATAAAGCAGGACAGGGATACTAGACCTGATTTACTTAGTAGAAGAGGTCAATAAAATGCGCATTCACGAATGAGTGAAGTTTCAGTTTTGTTTGGATCATTTATATGTCTATAGTAAGACTTGTAAATTTTCTTAAAAGCTGCAGAGTTTTTTGCTTTGTTAATTAGAGTGAAAAGGGTGACTTTTGTGACAGTTTATTGCACTGTATTGCATGACACACCACATGCTTATTTGACAATAGCAAAACAGTTCTACATAAAGTAGACTTCACAGAAAAGTTAGTGTACTTCTGTTGCACAATGCCGTTGTGCAGAGGAACAAGAAAAGCACATTTCAAGAGAAGAATCCTGAAAACATTTGCTAGTGTAAATAGATAGGCTGTACAAAGGTAAAAGTGCAGTGAGAAATTGTGCCTACATTGTCCAGCACTGTTGGATTTGATTAGAGTGAAATGAGCTTGCTATGTGGTGAAAGTTATCTCGCCATGCGGAAAACATTTTTGCTTAGTTGAAGATGTAGATAAACCAAGGGGAGATTGTGAACTTTGTAAAGGGGAAATCATGAACTTTGCAAAACCTTACTGGGGAGAGAAAATACGACCTTAGGCAAACTTGGCTTTAGAAACAGGCTCACTCTGCAGCCAGAGATCTGGCTTTGTACCCACCCTGCCTAATGCTCTTTTTGTACATAGCCTGTATTGGAATCAGGTTTGTGGCTTCAGGTCATCTCTAGAATTGGGGTTAGGAGGGAGTGCCCATCGAAAATCATATAGAGATGCAGGGATGGACCGCACCAGATACCAAGCTGGACAAGCATTGGTAAAGGCAATGCACAAATCCTCTAAAGTAAACACAGTCCTTTGCTGATTGCCTGTGTGAGTTTGAGGGTGAATGAACATGAGTGATTTATTGGGTGTATGAATGAATAATGAGTGCTTGGATGGATAAACAAGTGAGTAACTGAGCGCAAAAGTGAAAGCAAGTGCATGGATGAACAGTCAAATATGTGAATGAGCACATGAATGGGTGAATAGCATAGTAGGTGAGTTTCATTAAAAGATGATGGGTGCAGTTGTACTACGGGTTGAGCAGTATGGGTAAACAGTAATGTATGGGGAATGCAGTCAATGAGTGAGGGATTGTATGCATAGATGAAATGGCTGGATGGGGGATTGAGTATATAAAATGCCGGTTGAAAGCATGAAAAGGACAAGAACTGTGTGTATGGGGAAGGTCTCTATGTAAGGGACAGGACAGTGTGTGGGGAAAAGGCACTGTGGGCACAAGAGGAGTGTGATGACACAACAATGGGGCAAGCAAAACAATGTGAGGTGGGAGGGGATAAGTAACAATGCAATAAAACAAAGACAAAAATTAATCTGATCTTGTGTAACATAATCTGGTGCTCATGTAAGGTGATCAAATGCCCTTTGGCTGATTTTGCGCTATATAAAAAAAAACTGCAATGCGGAGTGGAACAGGAAGAGGGGGGGAATGAGGTGGCCAGCCTGCAAATACATGCACTGCTGCAACTATAAGAAAAAAAAAATCCAAACATGTAAACATGTCAGCAGTGGAAGGACACTGGTTAAAGAAGTAGTACATGGGCCATACTACAGGGGAGGGATCAACACAAAGAGGAAGTGAAGCAGGCATACACTGACCAAACAGAAGCAAGGAAGAGTGATGTTGGAACAAACCAATGGTAAGCAATGGGTGGCTCTAAGCCCCATGTAAGTAATGTGCTGTCTCAGGCGAGACCTTAAAAGGTCAGGTACTAAGTGAAAGTGAAAGGTAATTGGGTCTCAGTTTCTAACCCAAACTCAACTGTGAACCATACAATAATAGAAATAAAAACAAAAACGAACATAAACATGCATAAACCACAGAGTAGATGCAGAAGATTATAATGCATGAAATAAATTATATGCCAAACAGATATATGTTTATTTACCTGTACCATGGACAGTGAAGAAATATTTCAATGGCAAAGAAGATTATGTTAGCAACTCCAAGTAATGGAGCTAATATGACACCAAAGAGCATCATAAAAGACACACCGACTTTGCAGTAAATTCATTCTCAGTTCCAGCTTGACAGAGGGTTATCCTTGGGAGATGCAACAAACCTGGAGGATGGTATTCTTGTATTTTTCAGCTACTGCCCTCAAAAAATCTTGCTAGACTTGTTCTGCGATCTAGAAGAAATTCTGCATTGTCAAGAGTTGTGTTCTTATTTACAAACTACAGTATCACGAACAAGGATTATGAACAGACGGTGTTCTATCAGGCCATTTTTCAAAGCACGCATGCACTTCAGCATTTTTTAATTCAATTTAGTGTCAGGAATGATTTGCATCACACAATTAAATAATGACTACTCCTTCCAATCAGCTGTGAGCACAAGGACCTTCAACGGGTCCCCTTTGTGGGTACGCACTTCATGAGCCCTGGGGTAGAGAATGTCAAATTCATTTCTGTATCAATAAATGTAGCAATTAGCAAAATGTTGGTCGCGTGATCAGTGTGAAGGCTTATCACACTTACTTTATGAGGGTTCATATATTGGTTAGGAACTGTTCACACTCTGGGCCATATTATCAAGAACGGGCGATAACATTATCGCCGCTTTAGCGGCAGGAAACTGCCGCTAAAGCGGCGATAAAGGGCTTGATAATATGCCCTATAGAATTCCAATAGAAGCCCAGGTTCTGGTGTGAAGGACATCAAACCTGGGCTTCTATGGGAATTCTATAGGGCATATTATCAAGCCCCTTATCGTCGCTTTAGCGGCAGTTTCCTGCCGCTAAAGCGGCGATAATGTTATCGCCCGTTCTTGATAATATGGCCCTCTGTTTGCTGCACCCTGTCTGGAGGAAAGCCAAGACTGGAATGCAGTTTTCGTGGGATTGTGGATGGTGAAACTGATGTGCAGAGGTATTCTTGAACCACATGTATTTAATGAAAAGAGGCACTATCGGAAATGTACAACTCAAAAAAGGACACACAGAAGAAACAGCTTCAGTGTCAGAAAGAAGTTTAAATTATGGACTGTCCAAAACTAGAGGTACCGATTAAACTTTCAGCTTGGTGGGTGTAAAGAAAGAAAGCAATTCATAGCTGAATAAAGGCGTGTTCCTCATCAATGAAGCACATATGCTGGCAAAGAATTGTCTAAATCATGTTTTAGGGAATTCAACCACAAGCAAGACATCTGGTTTCATTTACTTTTTTGAAATTACTGGGGGATTGTGTCCATATCTTTGTCCTTTTAACTTCTAATTCCGTTGCTTTTCGTGTCTGCTTTTCTGTATGCTCCCAGTGTGATATCTACACACATTCCTAAACGGATTGCAGTTGTGAGATTTTTATTTTTCTATGTGGAACACGGTCCGTCTCATCTTGAACCCATTTCAAAACAAAGAAGTCGCATGCCAGAATCTCTATTCTTTTCTAAGGTATTGGATTTTCATTAGAGGTAGGTGGATGCTCCTGGCTGCTTCACTGCATTACCCACACTAAACTAACTAAAATGATTGAAAGAATTATGACTACTAGGAAATGATCTGTTGGAAAATAAACAAAGTAAAAAGAATTCCTGCTTCCCTATCATGTCACAGCCATACCCTTGTAGTCTTAGAATAGAGTTCAAGCAGGTGTCAATGAGGGAAGGGTTTGAAAGCTATCTTAGGGACAAGTATTTGCAATTATTGGAAGTCATACTAATGTACATAGTGTTTGTATAACAGTGGTAGCGTATAGTGATTGTGCAACTTGCAACGAGTGGTGTAATCCATAGTACCCTCCAGAACTCACTTTGAGGAATGCACTTCTGTCTGGCATCCTACCGTGACAGGCGACCTCTATGAAAGCTGCCCTCCACGACACTGCAAGGTTAACTGCAAGACATAGAAGGTTTGACCATATCACACCGATACCGATCTCACTCAGATGGCTCCCCGCTGACACCAGAAGCAAACTCTAGATGGCATGCAAAATCCATGAATGCCTCAACTCAAAATAGCCTCACTCATATAATCATGACCCATCCTACTATCAGCACAGCAAAGGCACAAAAGAACAATCATGGTCATTCACCGGTGGAATTCAACACAAGATCACGTATTCTCCCTGCACAGACACGCAGTTGAAATCTGGGACCTCCTCAACATCCTTTCGCCCGATGTCGCCTTCTTCACAGAGACCTGGACCAACGCCAGCTCTGCACCCGACATCGCAACCGCCATCCCCGACGGGTATTCAGATTCAGAGGAAAGACCACCCCAACTGCCCTGGAGGAGGACTCGCCATCGTCCACAAATGCTCCCTCCGACTGACAACCTCCATCTCGAACGACTCCTCGCCCCCCATGGAACACATCGACTTCAAGATCCAGGTCATCCCCAGAACAACTCTATGCGAAAATCTCGCCTACAGACCTCCCGGACCCCGCGCCCTGTTCACCAACACCATCGTAGACCACATCACGCTCCACGCCCTTGCCTCCATGGACTATGTACTGCTCGGAGACCTGAATTTCCACCTTGACAACCTCAGCGACCCCAACTCCACCACCCTACTAGACAACCTCGCCAACATTGGACTGAAGCAACTCGTCACCACCCCCACCCACAAGGCGGGACACACCCTCAACCCCATCTTCGCCGGAGGAATCAACATCCGCTTCAGTCACACCACGCAACCCCTCTGGACGGACCACCACTGCGTCCACTTCTCCTTCTCAAAACCCAACGCATACAAGCCAATGCCACGCCCCCGCGCAGAAACTGGAGCAAGATCATGAAGAGCACCTCGCCCCCGCTCTCAGCCGCACTTCTTACCCCACCATGAGCGACGCCAACTCTGCAGCCAACGAACTCCACAAATGGATCGCCGACTGCGCCAACACGCTCGCACCCCTCCAGCACACCGAGAGACAACACACCACAAAAGCCACCTAGTTCACCACGGACCTCCGAGAATCCAAGCGCTCGTGCCGTTGACTCAAGAAAGCATGGAGAAACAGCAAAACCCCAGAAGCACACACCGCCTAGAGGACTGCCACTACAGCACACCACCGACTCATCAGATCTACGAAGAAGAACTTCATCCAGTACAGAATCCTCTCCAACTCCCGCAACTCCAAGGAACATCATACAACAATTCACCAGACCCCCCAGCGACACCTCTGACGTCCCCCGTCCCAGGACATCTGCAACAAACTTGGCTCCTTCTTCCACCATATGATCAGGGCACTCTACGACAACTTCGACGAACACGACCAAGGCACCGACCCAACACCTTCTACCAGCAACACCACTCAGCCGACCATCCTCGCCTGGACCCCGGTCACCACAGAAAACACTGCACAGACCATGAGGAGCATACACTCCGGAGCACCCACTGACCCCTGCCTGCCACACATCTTCTACAGGGCCGCCATCGCACCAGAACTACAATGGACAGTCAACCTCACCCTTGAAACAGGCACATTCCCCGACAACTGGAAACGCGCAGAAGTCAAACCCCTCCTCAAGAAGCCCTCGCAGACCCGACAGACCTCAAGAACTACAGGCCCATCTCTCTCCTCCCCTTCGCCACCAAAGTCACCGAGAAGATCGTCAACAGCCAGCTAACAAACTTCATAGAAACCAACGACATACTCGACACATCTCCATCCGACTTCCGCAGCAACCACAGCACCGAGACCGCCCTCCTAGCGGTCACGAACGACATCCGCACACTCCTCGACCAAGGCCACACTGCAGCCCTCATTCTACTAGACCTCTCAGCAGCCTTCAACACCGTCTCCCACCGCACACTAGCCTCCAGACTCCATGACACCGACATACAGGGAACTGCCCTAGACTGGATCCGATCCTTCCTCGCCGGCCGAACTCAAAGGATAAGACTCCCCCTCTTCCTCTCTGAACCCACAGAAATCAGATGCGGTGTACCCCATGGATCCTCCCTCAGCCCCACACTCTTCAACATCTACATGGCCCCCCTCGCAACCATCATCAGAAAACACGGACTCAGCATAGTATCCTATGCCGATGACACCCAGCTCATCCTCTCCCTCACCAAGAATCCCAACATCACCAGGAAAAACTTCCAGGAAGGAATGAAGGACGTTGCATCCTGGATGAGCAGCTGCTGCCTGAAGCTCAACTCGGAGAAAATGGAAGTCCTAATCCCCGGACCCACCCCCTCCGCATGGGATGACACCTGGTGGCCCCCAGCCCTCGGCAACCCTCCCACACCCATGGACCATGCCCGAAACCTCGTCATCATACTGGACTCCTCCCTCACCATAAACCGACAGATCAACGCTGTATCCTCTACCTGCTTCAACACCCTCTGCATACTCCGCAAGACCTTAAAAGGATCCCCTCGAATCCAGGAAGACCGTCATACACGCACTCATCACCAGCAGGCTGGACTACGGAAACACCCTCTACGTCGGAATCAACAAAACTCTACTCCACAACCTCCAGACCATCCAGGATGCCGCAGCCAGATTCGTCCTCAGCATCCCACGACAAAACCACATCACCCAGCACTTCCACTGGCTCCCCGTTGAAAAAAGAGTAACCTTCAGACTGCTCACACATGCCTACAAAGCCCTCCACAACACCAGACCCCAATACCTCAACGAATGAATCTCCTTCTACGCCCTCAAGAGAAACCTCCGCTCCGCTTACCTAGCCCTGGCCGAAATCTCCCGCATCCACAGAGCCAGAAGAGGAGGCAGATCCTTCTCCTACATCGCGGCCAAGACCTGGAACGAACTGCCCCTCAACATCAGACGAAGCCCTACACTGCAAGCATTCAGGAAGAGCCTCAAGACCTGCCTCTTCGAATGACCGCAGCTGCCCGAAACCCTCCTCCACCCCAGCGCCTTGAGACACTCACGGGTGAGTAGTGCGCTTTACAAATCCCCTGATTGATTGGCAGTGGGCAACCCAATAGACCTGTAGGCTTCTCTTCAAAATGGCCATAGATGTGTGTTAGTTCAACACTAATCATAAACTAAGCATCTGCTGAATCATAGACCCCTCACAGTGATGGGGCTCCTAAATACACTCTCCTAAAATGGACACCGAGTGCCTGTATTTAGAGTTCGGTGAACAGGATACTTCATCACAAACATGGCAGATATCCCGTTTGCCATACATCAAGCTCCATAGGCTATAAATTATTATTATTTATTTTGTTTTATATAGTGCAAACTAGACCCGAAGGTATCAGAGCGCTTTACATGAGCACCAGTTGCATTACAGAAGGACACATTCATTAGGTCTCGCCTAGCGTTGCAGCGCATGCGCTGCTCGCTCAGCGAGAGATATTGTGGATGAGGGGTTTTCAGAAGGGGACTCGAAGCCCCGCCCCTCATTTTCATTGGCTTGCGTCACCGTTTATGCTAAACGGTGGCCTGCCATTGGAAATGGGGTATTTTTGTTGCCGCCCTTTTGCCTTTTCGTCCGGCCCATCCGGACTGGCTCGTCTGCTTTGCGGCTGTCGCAAAGCAATTTCTTATCTTTAGTAGGGGGCCATCTGTTTTCACTCAGCCGCGTGTTTATTTTTGCATCGCGCTCACTTAAAGTGAAAGTGAAAGCACGATGCAAATATAAACAAGCGGCTGAGTGAAAACAGATGGCGAGCGCTTGTTGCTCTTGCTCCCTAGTGCGCCTCTTGTTCTAAAGAAGCGCCCTCTCTCCGCCCAAGGCATCTGTCCGAGTGAATGAATCATAGTGTCTGGAGGCACTGACTGTGAAGAACCCACGGCGCTTTCATGTCACCCGCGATGTTATGCTGTGTAATCGGTTTAATGGGAGAGTGTTTTTCTTGGCCTCGTGTAACTAGCTTCTTCGCGCCCTGTGTCGTTTTTATCATCGTCGATATTTTTAACCAGCGCAGCCTGCATCGTGAGAACATCCGGGCGCCCTGGTTGGGGCCAAAACAAACTCGTGATTGGCCCTCGGTTCACCCTCTCATACACGTCAGACACTTACGCGCCAGTCACCCCCCTCTTTAATTTTGGGAAGTCGGGGGCTGACGGTTTCCGTGGCTGACAGCTGCTGGCTGGAGGCCGTTGTGCAAGTGAAGGGTTCACTGTTGGTAACCGCGGTCCAGTCCACTAATACTGACCGGAGGGGGCGTGCTGTATTATACCCCTGCCCCCCAACAACCCCACCGGAGCTATGGGCTCCGTTCAGATCCTTCCATCCCCCCCCCTCCCCTCTCCTTCATGTATCGCCGCTTCGCCATCCTGGGCATTTTCCCTTTTGGAATGGCCCGTCAGTCCACTTGGGGTGCTTTGAACAATCAGCCTATTCTTTCGGGGCCACCAGGCGCGGTCAGCGCCTTGTGATATTGCTCGGTCGTCGGTGCGCTAAGGCCCTACATGGGCTGGTGGTCATTGGGCTCTCTGGAGCTGCTGGGCCGTTCTTAACGCGGAGGGTTCAAGCCATTGCTGGTGTTTCTACCCGTCTGGCTGCATCAAGGGCTCCCGGGCCTCCTGGTGACATGTACCGGTGCTGACAGGGAGGGAGGGCGGGGACTTCACTGGCTGGTGCCGTGCGCCGCAGGTCACACTGTGCGCAAGGACTCACCCTGCAGCCAGAGCACGGAGGGTAGTTAGAAAGCACTTCGCCCCCCCCCCAAACCATCATAATTAGGGCTCCCGGGCCTTCAGGTGACATGTACCGGTGGTGACAGGGAGGGCAGGGACTTCCCTGGCTGGTGCCGTGCGCCGCAGGTCACACTGTGCGCAAGGACTCACCCTGCAGCCAGAGCACGGAGGGTAGTTAGAAAGCACTTTGCCCCCCCATACCATCATAATTAGGGCTCCCGGGCCTCCTGGTGACATGTACCGGTGGTGACAGGGAGGGAGGGCGGGGACTATACTGGCTGGTGCCGTGCGCCGCAGGTCACACTGTGCGCAAGGACTCACCCTGCAGCCAGAGCACGGAGGGTAGTTAGAAAGCACTTCGCCCCCCCCCCCCATACCATCATAATTATGGCTCCCGGGCCTCCTGGTGACATGTACCGGTGGTGACAGGGAGGGAGGGCGGGGACTTCACTGGCTGGTGCCGTGCGCCGCAGGTCACACTGTGCGCAAGGACTCACCCTGCAGCCAGAGCATGGAGGGTAGTTAGAAGGCACTTCGCCCCCCCCCCTACCATCATAATAAGGGCTCCCGGGCCTTCAGGTGACATGTACCGGTGGTGACAGGGAGGGAGGGCGGGGACTTCACTGGCCGGTGCCGTGCGCCGCAGGTCACACTGTGCGCAAGGACTCACCCTGCAGTCAGAGCACGGAAGGTAATTAGAAAGTACTTTGCCCCTCCCTTCCTCCAATACCATCATAATTAGGGCTCCCGGGCCTTCCGGTGACATGTACCGGTGGTGACCAGGAGGGGGGGCGGGGACTTGACTGGCTGGTGGCGTGGGCCGCAGGTCACACTGTGCGCAAGGACTCAACCTGCAGCCAGAGCACGGAGGACAATTGGAAAGTTCTGAAATCTGCACCCTATAGTCCC
Source organism: Calotriton arnoldi (assembly GCA_963921515.1). NCBI lineage: Eukaryota > Metazoa > Chordata > Amphibia > Caudata > Salamandridae > Calotriton > Calotriton arnoldi. The sequence goes on from CAWUFW010001133.1 coordinate 185,804, forward strand.
CCCGCCACCCACCCCAGTACCATCATAATTCGAGCTCCCGGTTTTATGGCAATAATTGTTTGAATATTTCCGTTTGTATTTATCCCTATTTGTTTTCGCTCATCGTATTGGTATTTATCCATATTTGTTTTGTGTTTTGAGAATAAATGGAGGCGTACAAGTGCATGTGAATTTAACTGATAAACGCACATAAGCCTTTTAGAAAATGAAGCAGCCAAACATAACACACTACAACGAGAAATAAATATAAGCATTGCGATTAATAACTCGTTCTCAAAGCTCAACATATAGCGTTGAATAGAGATATTAATTCTTATTTTTTAAAAACCCTTAACGCGAGACAAGAAATGAGGCCGGAGTATTCGTCAATGCGCTTCAGTAGGTCAATCATGACATGTTCAATAATGTCACCGACAACATCTCAATTGACATTGCAGTTAGAGTCAGCATAGTCATAGGCATACATCATGGTCATCTTAAGTACTCGCTCATCTCGGAGGTAAAGCTCACTCCTACCAAAGACTGATAACACCATAAAGAAGCCAGAAATAACAAGCATTTGCAATGCAATAGGTCTCACGGATTGCGAGATTTTGAGCTATTGGCATTGTAAATGACAAGGCCTTTTATTTACGTTTTAAAAACAAAAACATAAATAAAAGTAATTGACATTTACAATGCCAATAGCTCAAACTCGCGTAAATGCGAGACCTATTGCATTGCAAATGCTTGTTTTTTGTTAGGCACGGGGAGATTAAGTGATTTGCCCAGAATCGCAGGACCTTGAGCGTCCCTGCTGAGACTTGAACCCAATTCCCCAGCTTCGAGGTCGACCGCTCTAGCCGTTAGACCATTAATGCTCTTATAACTCAGCAGAAAGGTTATCTGCCACATCTGTGACAGAGTAACCTGTCTGTCAAACTGTAACTAAGGCTCTCAGTTTGGTGACTATGCATCATCGTCATTGACAAACTGCTGGCTTTAGAATTCACAATTATTAACTAAAGCTGAGAAAGCAACTAAACATGCGTGGAGGCAGTAACGTTGTCCATGTATCTGGTCTGTCCAGAAATCAATGCTATTCTCTTTTCTACTATAATAACATGGTCATGCAGTGCATATTTAATACCAGAATTCAAGTTCAGCATCTACCACCTACAAGAATACAACTCCACATTCTTGCTCTACGTAACCCTGAATCTGAAAACTGTCTCCCCAAAAAATCCTCATTAGAGGGAATGTAGTATGCATGTGAACGTATCTAACAGAAGGCAAACTACAGAAGTAATAGAGAGCTCACTTTGGGTGTTAACCAGTAGGTGAGTGTTCCAATACTCTAAACCAAGGGTGTTTTTATGTGAAAAGCCAACGTAAATGTGAGATCTTTAAAATAGGGAAAAGTTAATTCTTATCCCTTGAACCTGCTATACTTATCGTCTTGGGCCTGGGGACCCTTCTCTTTCTTCTTCACAATAATATATTAATTACTCTTGAGAGTCTGGACTCCCCAGAATGAGAAATAAATTGCAGAACAAATATCCCCCCCAAAAAAAACTTGGAGCACATGTAGAAGAATGAAGCAGACCTCATGTAGGTACAACGGTAGATACAACAGTGGTCAGATGTACTTTCCTAACCGATATGTAACTCTTTGGTTGTGATTTTGAGAAAAAGAGCAGGTCTGGACAACTATTTCACTGCTAAGATGTCGTCATGTGTTTTTATTTTCATATGTATATTTTTTAAAGATTCCTCTCTGCTTCTCTCTTCCTGATGAACAAGTTACTTACCTTCGGTAACAATATATCTCAGACCCTCCAGGATTTCGCGATTTGCAAGATAATCGTGAAATCGGCACTTTTGTAAAAAGGCTGCGCTTTTTACAAAAGTTCTCGCGAAATCAGGGCTTGGCGGCAGAAAGATTTCAGAACAGGAAATTCCTGCATTTAGTTCACAGCAACAATTTGCAGGCAGCAAGGGTTTTTTTTTTTTTACTGTCACCTCCAGCTGCCTCGAAGATAAAGGCCAAGTTAAGGGGCCATCAGGCAGCTCCTTTTGATCGAGTATCAAAAGGAGTAATGTTATTAGTTGAGCCCTTTGCCAGCCCAAACAGCTGTTCAGTGGCGTTTCGACATTCAGCCTTGGCCACCTTTTGCTCAATGAGAACTCTTCTGTAAAGCGATTAAAGCATATGATTTATTTACTAAAAACCAAGAAAGTCTTCAGAATTATGCAGCAGTAAGCATTTCCCACTGTGTTTGTTTAGTATTCCTTTTGTATAGCTTTCTTTCTTATTGGTGAATTGATGCTGTGAGCCCTGCCGATCAAAGAGCAAGTGAACCAGTGTTCACACTTAGCCGGCGTTGTATAGTGTTATTTAAACGAAGATGTGCTAATCATAAAAAAGATTAAACCATAATTCAAAATATTTTAATTCCTTGATCTTCGTAGATAAAACATTTTTTGATGGTGTTTGGTCAAGCAATGTGCGGTATGACGCACAATCTATTTCATTTAGAAGATGCCACTTTCACCTTTATGAGGAAAGTAGTTTATTATATAATGTGGTTGTGTGACATCACCATGTAATAAACACACAAACCCATACATAACAGGTCCAGTCAGACTCATTTAAAAACCTTTAGCTCAGTCCTGGCTAGCTGTGCACGTGGCCTGGAACCTCACTTACATGCAAATGCAACGGAGGGGAAACAAAAGCACACAGCTTGTTATCTCTTCACAGGTACTTAAGAGAGGCGTGCTTTTGACTTTGTTCAGTCCCTTTATGCAAGTAAGTGCATGCACTGTAAGAATGTCAGATGTGTTGGTCTGTCCAAGTATTTACAAAAATAACAATTTAAATAGTACTATTTTATTTCTTTTATAGCGCTACTCATCCCAATGCAGGGTGTCAGAGCGCTTTACATAACATACACTTTAGACATCGATAATAAATCATGTAACTGTGTAAATCAATGTACAAGACGTGTTACATAAGTCAGTGAGGGTTATAAGGTGTAGGAGTCACATGTCCTTTGCAGCTCACTGTGCTATATTAGAAGGATTTTAATTTATGAACTGCAATTAACAAAAGGATCTCTGTGTTCAAAGCAGCAACTTTCATACCTAGCTACATAAAATAAAAATCTCTCATCTGCATTTTACGTGATGTGCTTTGCAGAAGACTCATTAACCTTCTATACTACTTTGATGCAAATCTGGGACTACACAAAACACAGATCTCTCCAACAAATGCTTTAACCTCCAGAGTTATCTCACCATTATTATTATTCCCTGAGATTTACTGGGCACCTCTGTAGCAGATGCCTTTACCCCATAAAATATTTTAAAATGCAGACTTTGAAACCAATTAAGCAGTAGAGATGTACTGCCATGCTACTCCTTGCCACTTTCTTTGTGGCAAGGCTTTGGAAAAAAAAGGTTATTAGTTGAGGCCCAGATTTTGCGTTGGGATTGCACTACTTATTTTGGCACAAGCCCAAAGCAAAATCTAATTTGTTAAATCTCATAATGCGCTTAAATGTACTCATGATATACCTGATAAACATATGTGTGAGGTCTTAATATCTGATGTCACTTCCATAGAGATCACTTCCTTTGATACCACGTGCAATGCCACACATTGTGGCGTCATGTGCTGTGGTGGCACGCGCCATGATGTCACTTGCAAACTACCTAACTTGGTTAGTCCCCCCACTTCTTTTTTTTTTAGGACTTGTGCCTTGGAGGAGGGGATGGTGGTAGGAGGAAGGTGGGGGCGAGGGTGGGGTCAGTCAGTATAATCACATGTGCAACTTGTTGTTTACTGCGCAGTTTTAGGTGCATGAGCAGCCGGGAGAGAATTGAATTACAGCAAACCATGTTGTAGGCCTGTAAGCAGGGTCGGTGGTGGCAGAGTAAAAGGGTTGATGCCACTGGTCAGGGTAGGGGTGCCTGCACCCTGTTCTGGGCAAGAGTAGAAAGGAAGCAGGGAGCAGCGTTGGGCACAAACGCATCCCCTCTCTTCTTGTCTTGTCTTCTCGGGACCCAGCAGGCGTGCATTAAGGCTTGCAAGAGTGTCTTAGACTCTTGCGGGCACGCCAATTTAAAAGCAGAGCTTTATGATTGGCCCTGGGATCTTTATTTCCCTTGGGCAATCTCGCTCCTGCGGAAGTTAGAGTCCAGCAAGTTCTCTGATTGGCTGCCAGCAACACGAGAAAACTTTTGCTGCCAGCCATTACAGGACTAGGGGACTTAGCATAGCAAACAAATACTCTCAGACACTTTAAACATGCCTATTTGAAAGTGAAATGCTCTGCTAAAACTGTTTCATTGATTTAAGACTGAAAAGGAATGATTACGAGTAAAATAAAGTGCTGCAATAATGCCGCAAAATTTCAATATTTGTGCCGCTTAATTTCAATTTTTGTGCCGCAAAATTTGCAAATCTATGCCGCAATATCCTGGTGGGTCTGAAATCTGTAAGAGACATATATTAGTTATAGATTCCTTAGCTTAGAATTACACCCAGGCATCAGACTGGATCCGGAGAATTTTTTCTCAGCAGTACCCCTGCGCGTCGGTAGGTGGCGTCGGTCGACTCCGCGTTCATCGTCAGCGTTGTGATCGCCGGGATGACGTCGCAGTCTCTACTTAGACGCCGCCCCTGCGCCGACGTCAGTTCTTTTACACGACATTCCACGCCAAAAGCGCAGAGCCATGCAAGACACTGACCACTGGTGTACAAAACTAGGGCCCTGAAAGGGAGTCCCTTACTCTGGAAGTCAGTTCGCAGAACGGGGAGGATGGGTGGGGCGGTAAGGAATCTATTTCCAATATATGTCTCTTACAGATATATCATTACCAAAGGTAAGTCACTTTTTTATCTGAAAGAGACTATTAGTTATAGATTCCTTACCTTAGAATAGATACCCTAGCAATACCAACCCCAGAGGTGGGTCTGCAAACTATTTTCACACCAGAAAGTCCTGGAGAACTGAACGACCAAAGAAGCCGTCTCTCCGGACTTGACTATCCAGGCAGTAATGTTTAGTGAACATGTGCAGGGATGCCCATGTGGCTGCCTGGCAGATATCACCAAGGGGGACTCCACGTCCCAAAGCAGTAGTGGCTTGCCGTCGCCCTGGTGGAATGGGCGCGCAGTCCTATCGGAGGCTCCTTTTTCGCCAAGGAGTAACAGATCTTAATGTAAAGGACAACCCATCGAGACTTGGTCCGTTTTTGCACGGCCCGACCTTTCATAGCGCCCACATAGACAACAAAGAGTTGATCATCCACCCGGAATTGTTTTGTGCAATCCAAATAAAATGACAACGCACGTTTTGGATCCAGACAATGTAGTCTCTCCTCCTCCTTGGAAGGATGCGGGGGCGGGAAGAAGGTGGGCAAAGTGATGGTCTGTCCTATGTGGAAAGAGGTAACCACTTTGGGAAGAAAAGAAGGTCTAGTTCGAAGGACAACCTTGTCCGGATGGACAGCAAGGAAAGGAGGTTTAGAAGATAGAGCCTGAAGTTCACTCACCCTGCGAACAGAGGTGATGGCAACCAGAAAAGTAGTCTTTAAGGTCAAGAGTCTGAGAGGACAATTATGTAGTGGCTCGAAAGGAGCACACATAAGGTAAGTTAAGACCAGATTCAAGTCCCACTGGGGCATTAAGAAAGGAACAGGAGGAAAGAGGTGAGTAATGCCCTTAAGAAACCTATTTACAATAGGGGACTTGAAAAGAGAAGGCTGATCAGGAAGGCGAAGAAAGGCCGAAATGGCCGAAAGTTAGCCTTTAAGGGTGCCCAGAGCAGAGCCCTGCTTGGGCAAAGATAGAATGAAGAGAACCTCTGAAAGAGGGGCAGAAAGGGGATCCACAGCCTTTGCTGTGCACCATGCCACAAATTTGTTCCATCTACAGGCGTATACCGTTTTAGTGGAGGGACGCCTGGCTGCCAAGATGACATTACAGACTTCGGGAGGAAGGTCAAAAGCTGTCAACTGGTGCCGATCAATCTCCACGCAAGGAGGTGGGGCTGGACAGGTTCGGGTGGAGGACCGTCCCCTGCTGCTGCGACAGAAGATCTTCCCAAAGAGGCAGACTGTTCGGAGGATCGATGGCCATGTTCAAGAGCTCAGGATACCAGACTCTTCGTGCCCAGTCCTGAGCCACAAGAATGACTTGGGCCCGGGCACGCTTGATCTTCTTCAGCACTCTGGGCAGAAGTGGTATAGGCGGAAAGGCATATAGAAGACCGCAATGCCACTCACGACGAAAGCGTCGCCGAGCGAGTGCCTCCTTGGAAATTCCAATGCGCAAAACTGCTGACATTGCGCGTTCTCTTCTGTGCCGAACAGATCTAACCAAGGATCTCTCCACTGCTGAAATTGACCTTGCACCACCTCCAAGTGAAGACGCCATTCGTGATCCATCATGCACCGGCGGCTGAGTTCGTCCACCCTGGCGTTCAGAGAACCTGCCAGGTGGTGAACCACCAGGGACATGCCCTGATGTTCCAGCCACGTCCAAAGGCGAAGAGCCTCTTGACACAGGGTCCACGTCCCCACCCCGCCCTGTTTGTTGCAGTTCCACATGGCGGTGGTATTGTCCATGAACACCTGCACTACCCTTCCTTTGACAGAATGAAGGAATGTTTTCAGTGCCAGACGGATCGCCCGGAGCTCCAGAAGATTGATGTGGAGACCGGACTCTGCCGGAGGCCAGAGGTGTCTGATCTCCACCTCTCCCATGTGGCCGCCCCATCCCAGGAGTAACGCATCTGTCACCACTGTGAACTCTGGTTGGGGAAAGGAGAGGGATCTGCTGGTGACCCAATCCTGGTTTGTTAGCCATCACTGCAATTGGTGTCCAGTGCCCTCCGAGATCTGGACGCAATCAGAAAGATTCCCCTGATGCTGCGCCCACTGGAACTTCGGGTCCCATTGCAGAGCCCGCATATGCCACTTGGCATGATCCACCAGCAGGATGCAGGAGGCCATGAGGCCCAGCAGCCTCAAGGTCATTCTCACCAAAACCCGGGATAGAGGCTGAAACATCGGTATCATAGCCCGAATATCCCGGACTCGCTGCTCGGGAGGATAAGCCTGAAACTGCGCTGTATCCAGAACTGCTCCGATGAAAAGGAGCTTCTGAGAGGGAATCAGATGTGACTTCGGCACGTTGATAGAACCCCAGCGAGTGCAGGAGGTCCGCCGTAGTCTGCAGTTGGGAGACAACAGCCTGGGGTGAGCCCGCCTTCAACAGCCAGTCGTCTGTATAGGGGAAGACTGGAACCCCTGATCTGCGCAGATGAGCTGCGACCACCGCCATCACTTTCGTGAACACCCAAGGGGCGCTGGTAAGGCCAAAGGGGAGCATGGTAAACTGAAAATGCTTGTGCCCTACAGTGAACCATAGGTAACGCCTGTGGGCTGGCAGGACGGGGATGTGGAAGTAAGCATCCAACAAATCCAATGCTACCATCCAGTCTCCATGGTCAGGGGCAGACAGGACCTGAGCCAATGTCCACATTTTGAACTTCTCCATGCGGAGGAAGCGGTTGACATCCCTGCGGTCCAAGATAGGATGCAGGCCTTTGTCCTTCTTGGGTACCAGGAAGTAGTGGGAGTAACAACCACAACCTACTTCTGGGATAGGGACTCGCTCGATAGCTCCCTTGGACAAGAGAGCTGTAACTTCCTGACCCAGAAGGGCCAAGTGATCCTCCGACATGTGATGGAGTGTTGGTGGCATGGAGGGAGGGGTAGTCTCGAAGGGGAGAGGGAGTAGCCCCTTCGGACTATCTGCAAAACCCACCTGTCCGACGTGATGTTGTGCCAGTGGGGGAGGTGATGGCCGATCCTGCCACCCACTTGCAACTGGTGGCCCTGAAAGGTCGGACTAGGAAGGTTTGGAGGCTGTGCAGAGGGGGCACTGGTGGACTGGCCTGCCTGCTGGCTCCCAGACCCACGGCGCTGGGTCCCACTTCCCCGGCCGCGCAGAGGCTGGGTAGCTTGTGCCGGCCTGTGGCCCTAGGTTGAACGTGGTGGGGCACCCCTTCTGTAGCCACGAAAAGGGCGAAAAGCATACTGAACGGGGCGAGAGGTGACAGCGAGGCCCAAGGATCTGGCCATAGCTCCAGAGTCCTTGAAGCACTCGAGCGCATTGTCCTGCTTGTCACCAAACAGGCGAGGGCCATCAAAGGGCATGTTCAAAAGCGTCGATTGGACATCCCCGGCGAAGCCAGTGGACCTCAGCCAGGCGTAGCGCCTCAAGGTTACTGACGTATAAATCGTTCTACCCAGCAAGTTGGCGGTATCCAGCCCACATCGAATGGCGAACTTTGCTGCGTCTCTACCCTCTGCGACTGCATGGGAGAGTACGGCCCGAGCCTTCTCCGTGCACTGTGGCAGCACTTGCGCAACCGTGTCCCACACAGAGTGGGTGTACCGGCCCAAGAGACATGCGGTGTTCACCGACCGCAGTCCTAAGCTGGCAGAAGAAAACATCTTCTTCCCAAGATGGTCCAGCTTCTTGGATTCCCTATCTGGGGGAGCAGTAGGGAATGCGCCTTTGGATGTTGAGGCTTGGACCACCAAGCTCTCGGAGGTAGGGTGTTAGTAGAGGGAAATTGGGTCACCTGGGGCCGGGCGGTGGCGTCGGGCAATCATCTTATCCACAGTAGCCCCTGTGCTGGGCTTGGACCAAGTGCCCAGAAGGATGTCTGTGAGGGCCTCATTGAACGGCAGCAGGGGTTCTGAAGAGGCCGCTGCCAGCTGAAGCACCTCAGTCAGGAGGTTAGTTCTGACTGCCACCTTAGGAAGCTCAAGGCCTCAGCCCCCCTACGCAACACCGCAGAGAAAGAGGCTCCCTCCTCCGTGGCCATGGTAGGGGGAGAAAGCATACCAAGGTCTGGGGAGGTATCCAGACCACTGGCCTCACCCAACTACTCTCTCCAGTCTGGCTCTTCAAGCTGGTCTGGCAGAGGGTCAACAGACCCCGCCCAGTCCTCCTCACCCTCCTCTGGCAGCCACTCAGGGCGATAACGAACGCCAGGTTAGAACAGTGATACAAAAGTATCGGTCAGTGCTGGTACCGGCGTTGGTCGACGCCGGTCTGGCTCCGTGTCGAAGTCGAGGGGGAGGCCGGGGTCAACGCCAGCCGGATACACAACCGGCGTCGGAGGTGGCGGAGGCGTCGTCAGAGGAATCGGTGCCGGGGGAGGTGTTGTGAGGTCGACCAACACGATCCGGATCCAGGCCTGGATCCCTGGGGGCCCTGTGGCGCCGAGGCCGGAGCCGCCAGCATTGAAGTCCTAGAGCCCCCAGCCGAGTCCGCGGGATCCGAAGGCACGCTGGCGGAGTCAGGCTGCCCAAAGATGGAGTGGAGGGCTTCGTAAAACGCACGAAGCTGGGCAGGGGACGCTCCGGTTCCCAGGAGGGGAGGGAAGCTTGTAGCCGACCCAGTAGGCTCCGCGGGCGGAGCCGAAGGCAATGACCTTCCGCGTCCTGCGTCGCGTCGGCCGACGGACGGGGAGAAGGCAACGAGCGATGGTGCTTCTTCACCTTCTTCTTGTGCTTCGACTTACCTGATGATGAAGACTTCGAGGAGGAATGATGGTGGTGAATCCGCAACCGCTCCTGTGACCTCCCTCGTGACCGGGACCTCGAGCGGCGCGGAGCTGACTGCCGGACCTCCAGAAGCTTCCAGGACCGCTCCCGCAAAGACTTCGGGTTCATGGCCCGACAGTTGGAGCACGACTTCGGGTCATGGTCGCGCTCCAGGCACCAGAATCACACGAGGTGCGGGTCCATGACCGACATCAACTTGTGACAGGAGTCACAAGGCTTGAAGCCGATCTGACAATGGGTCATCCCTATGTGCACCAGGAGTCAAACGACTCAAAAAAGATGTTGACAAAAGTCAAAAAAGTGCTAGTCAAAAAATGACTAGGGGTACCACTGTCTCCGGATCTGCGCTGGCTGGCGCGGAAAAAGAAAGAACTGATGGAAGCATGCAGGGGCGGCGTCTAAGGAGATACCACAACGTCATCCCGGTGATCACGATGCCGCTGACGAACGCAGAGTCGACCGACGCCACCTACCGACGCGCAGGGGTACTGCTGAGAAAAAATTCTCCGGATCCAGTCTGACGCCAGGGGGTAATTCTAAGATAAGGAATCTATAACAAATAGCCTCTTTCAGATATCCATCGTCTCATTGCCTCCTGCAAAACTAAGAACTTCCTGCAGATTCTTCCTCAGCTGAATGTTTTAGAAAATTGTGTGCTTCACTTCTGCTACACTTTCCAGAACGCTTCTCAACACATCTACTTAAATAGAACAGCCTCAGCCTCAGCCTGGATTCCATACTAACAACCCTGGAAAATACTCCCCCTTCAATCACTGTCACTTTTATATCAATGTAATGGAACAGATGTTCTAAATGACTATACAGTTGTTTCTGTCCTTGAGGGTGAGGCACAATCCCCATAACTACCTGGGACCCTCTCCAAAAATAGAATTGGACCAATTACTCACCCTATTCAAGCTGTCCTAGATGGGCATTCAGACTAGAGCCTTAGAATCATCTTGGTTCTCTCAGAGCAAGTCCAAATCATCAAAATGCGACCATAACTTCCCTCACTCCACCTTGTTCTTTTTTGGGGTCCCTTGCCCTTTTCCCATCCGCTGCTGATACAGTCCATTGGCCTTAGCTGCTACCACTATACAGACAACACCCAAATCGTCCTAACCTTGAAACAATGCCTGGCTGTGATTCTTCCTTCTTGCAATCAAGGTATGTACGATTAAGAATCAACTGGAAATAGTTGCCTGCAAGACTGAAATCTAGGACTGAAGTAAGTTTTTTTTGTCTGTAAAATTTTGTAAAGTTTCTAATTTTTCACAATTCGCATAGCTTTCTAGGATTTTTGGTTTGCTTCACTTGCACAGAGTATTTTCTACATAGCAAGATGTTTAAAGCTAAGAGAACACAGCTAAGAAAAGCACAACCCAGTCGTCAAGCATATGAGTAACAATTTATGACGCACTCATTTAACACCATCTTCAGGATTTTCTAGTAGTCCTTACAAACATGGATAATTTTTGAATTCATGGCACCAATACATTATAATATATCTTGAAGTGACACCAGCGGTTTTAAACACAAAGGCCCGATTAACAGAGTAGTCACCATTGGCCTGGCGGTGGACTTTATGTCTGCCTGGCTATGACTACTCCAGCTGCCAAATGTATACATGAGCACCTAAGCAGGCAGTCATTTATGAAGGCATTGCCAGGTACCGCCATCACAGCGGTTCCTGTTAAGGTATGTTGCTGTTTGTTACAGGGCTGCATCGGAATGACACAGCCCTGTAGCAAACAGTAATATTTGTTCTTTTAAAAAAAATTAAAATAAATCCCAAAACAGGATTTTCTATTTGTAAAGAAAAAAATAAATGTTTACCTTACCATCGGAGGCTTCTCCCATGGCGGGGAGAGCATTGAAATGCTTTTACTGTTCCTTACCGACAGGTTTTACCTATGTTTTCCTATGATCTGGAACTGCATGCCCATCTCCATGCTTTTGATCTTCCGAAGGAACTGACACCCATCCTCTTCAAGCAACACCTCATCCAGGTGTAACCCTGAAGATGATGGGCGCCAGCTCCTAGTCTCAGTTGTATGTAAATTTAGAGAAAAACAACCTGGAGAAACAGATTCTGAAAAGCTGTTTACCTCAAATAAGTTTCTGGAAATGTTTCACCTTGAATGACCTTCACCAGTCTTACAAACCCAACCTGGTAAATTTTCTTGGTGGAATAAAAGTCATGATTTCAAGGTTTGCTTTTCTGATCTCCTTTTTACGCTATGGCTTGACAGTGCAGCTCTCACCAGACAATTATGTGAGCATCACTAGAGAGGGCCTTTGGCTCTGCTCATATGTTGGGAGCCAGTAGTACATGTTTGAATTGGATACAATTTGTGTTATTCCACAAAAAAAGTGCCTGCCCTCCAAGCAGCTGTGATCATTTTATTTATCCAGCTGCCTGAGCTTGAATTTTCAGAGGCACGCATATGACATTGTACTGCTATTAAAGTGTCTTAGATAACTAGATAATTGATGGTGTTTATCTTTCTCTGGCAGCAGAACAGATGGGAGGAGGGCAGCCATGAGGAATGTATTGCAGTCCCAGCACCCTCCCCTTCCATTAATAACTTTAGACTTCAGATGGCAGATTTGTGCTTGAGAGCAGTATGGGATATCCAGGGCTTCACTAATCTACATGGATTTTTTGGTCTGACTTGACAGGGCAACTCTCACCTGAATTTATGTGATCAACAAAAAAGAAGTTTCAGAGTGCTACAGAGAGCGTGGCTTAGGCTCCACCAGCATGTTGGTTCCCCTGAGTACAGGATCTGAGTGGGTGGAATTTGTGTGCTTTCACTAATAAGACTGCTAGTATTGCACTTTTTGGCTTGTGCTAAAGCTTGTACTCAATAACTATTTTGTTGCTTGGAATCTCACAGATTACCAAAGTAGGCAATGGTTTGGAATTGGTTAACCTTTGTGACAAACCATGGATAGAGAAGTTTTGCTCTTTGAAAATCCTTTTTCTGGTCATCCTAAAGGAAACAATATTTTGCTTAGCCAACTGTAATTTTTTTATTCCGTTCTAATGTTTTGACCATGCATTCGATGGTTGCCTTGTTGAAAGGCTTACACTGAAAACTGTAGGCATGAGTTGGTTATGGTGCCAAGCTATAGGCCTAATTGGTGCCCTGGGAAACATTATGCCCGAGGTCATACATCTGGTCTGCTTATTATGCACCGCTATGACAAAGAGAGTTGGTTTAGCTTATTGTGAAAATCATTTGTTAAATCCCGTAGGCCTTGAGGAGCTGGTTGCTTTCATATTGCTATAAAGGTTGCAGATGGGTATTTTGGTACATGTAATCTCCCAGATTTCGGTAGTAGGCAAGGGTTTTGGCCGTGGGCAAACCCTGGGGTTTTCCCAGTGATGGTTCCTGTTAGGCCCTGTTGAGCGGGAATGTATATTGTTTTTCAACTATTATAATGGTATAACAGTATGCATGATGGTTGCCAGTTTATGTACACTTTAATAGGCCGGTGTTGATTACGGTGTAAAGCCAATGGTGAGGGCTTCACAGGTTCATTGGGAAACGTCATGCCAGACTTGATAGGTTTGACCTGTTTATTGTGAAATATTATAACAAAGCCACTTGACCTGACCTACTTATTGTGTAAAGCATGTATTAAAGACAACACAGTTTTAAGGATGGATTATGATTACTCTGTGCTGAAGCCTGAAGGCAGGTATTTTGTTACGTGGAATTTCACAGATCACCGTAATAGACAAGGGTTTTGGTGTTGGTGATTCACCAGAACAAACTGTGGGGATACACGATATACACTACAACAATCGTTTATAGGCTCTCTTTGGAGAGATAGTATTTTGCTTAGCCAACTGTAATTGTGTATACATGTGTACTTTTATGGCTGTATGCATGATGATTGCCTTGTAGAAAGTTTACACTCAGTAGAGTAAGCTTAAGTTTGCACTACAAAAAACACTAAATGCAACAGAACATGAATAACGAGTGCGAGCAGCCTCTCACGCTCGCTAAATGCACTCTTGGGGTAGGATTTTCCCCCAACTTAATACCAACTATTGTCCTAGTGTAAAAACGCACCCTCATGCCAAAATGGACACGAGGATACATTATGTGCTAAGAAACAGCGCCAAATGCAGTAAACACAAATAGTGAGTGCGAGCAGGTGCTCACGCTTGCTAAATGTGTTTTTGCGTTAGGATCTTTCCCCCCAAATTACTCTTAATTGCGAATGGAGGAGCAATCACGTAATTATCAGTAATTGTGCGTCAAAGAGTAATGTGGACATACCGAATTTGTTCCAATTACTCTCTGGCGCAATTGAAATTCCGCCCAGGTCTAGCCGGTACTGGGCACCGGCACTTAATTGTTAACACTAGCACTTACTTATGACTGTTCACCACATAGTGGCGCTGTCTTTCTATTTTTGAGGGGAGTCCATCAGTTTAACAATTAAATACACATTTTAATATTATTCCTAGTGCATTCAGGTCATTCTTACTGTTTTGGATGGCCTCAAACTGTCCAAACTGTTACATTTATAGGAGTGTGATGTGAAAATACGGAGCGTTTACCCTGGCGTATGGCAGTTCCAGGTGGAGGTGCAAGCTTGTTTATTTACAAATTAACAATTGACATGGAATACTTTTAACAGAGTGGTTAGGCTGAAATTCTGGCCCTGTTCAGGCCCTCATGAACCTATGTTCAAAACTCATCTTAGTATTACTAAATTCTTGCAATGCCTGGCTACATGACAAAGGAACATGATACTAGCCTGGCTCACTGCTACAAAGAGGAAAGCAATATTAAAGTTACTACAGTGGCGAATATGATTAATATTTCACACAAACACGGTTTTCCCTTCAGAAAACATGCGTTGTCATTTAAGCGAGACATGTGAAATTAGAGTAGAAGTGATATATTGGTTTGTGCCATTTTATAAGCGATGGTAAATGTCAAACAAGTAGTTATGTTTACTTTCTGTTACACATTTACTTCTCCATGAGATGTCCAACGCCCAAACCCCACCACCATATTTGTATCCTGTGAAATTGGACAACAATGTGCAGAGTGAAAATGTTGTGCATCTAAGGTGAGGAAAAGGCTATAGGAATCAGGCCATAACTTGCTATTGACCCAGATCAGCTTTAGGCAAGAAATGGACATGCTTTCCAAGTATGTCATCATTTAGATACCATTTACACAGCCGTGCATGTCTCACTGTATATTATTCTATTTACAATCTTGGGTTGCATTGTTTTAAGGTGAATCACTCTGCTTCTGGACTTTCTAGAATTGAACACATCCCCTCACCCCTTACACTACCAGTAACATCCTGCTCAATATCCTAAATTCTAGTTGTGCAGAGTCCAACAAAATGTATCTGTACGTAGGAACAAAACTTAAGATGAATTTCCCATCTGTTATCTTCCACAAGGTTCAGTGGAGAGTAAAAAAAAGATCAGTGTATGCGTTGACCTTCACTTCTTGATAAAGCTTCAAACTATAATAGCAACGCAGATATATATCAAAAAAGTTATATTTTATTGAGTACCTTCTCGAATTTATGAGCATATTGATAAGTCATATAATCCTGTGTGTTTCCTGGAGAGCAGTTGTGCTGGGATTTCAATCAAAAGTCCAATGCGGCTTTACTGTATGACCACCCTGACTCAATCTTTAGTGTGAAGATACCTGTTGTCTGCATTACCTTGACCAAATCGGGCTGTTCGGTACACCTCCTCTGCGCCTTTGTATCCCAGCATTCTGCACACCACGTCGCCATCTTTTTTGTCCCAGCCGTCGTCACACACTGTCCCCCATCGCTTATCATAATAGACCTCCACGCGGCCTTCGTGAGGTCCTGAACCATTCACCAGGCGGATCACGCTCCCTTCCACTGCAGCTGCAAAGAAATAGTTCAAAAGATACGTGTAAATGGGATGCATGTAGTAAAGGTAAGACATATTGTGGCCCCTGATTATTTAATGCAAAAAGTACATGTAAAATGACTTCCATAACATAAAAGGGAATTTTTCTGTCTGTTGAGCCAATTGCATCGTGGAGAATTATTCAAGTAATAAAACGTAATAGACAAATAAGAGATATGGAAGCTGTCTCAAACCAAATGTACCTGCTTGTGCAACACAAGTATCAAAAATCTATTCAGTTTTAAGAGGTTAACAAACAATACGGAAAATGGAATCTGATGGGTTTCGCAGCCCTGGAGGATCTCCTGCAAAAATACTCTTTCCGCCAAACCTTGTAATGCAAAGATTGCTAGTGTAACATCAAAAGCGTCAGGCAGACAAAAATCCCAGCAAAATGGGTACTTATGCTGATAAAAAAGGTTAAACATTCACTATAAATAATCAGTTTTTGAGATTTTAAGGATGCCTCATTTTGGCCAAAAAACGAGGACAAGTTCTTTCCCCCACTAAAAAATTGTGAAGCACAAGTTGGGGGCTGGCTTGTAGATGGGTGTGATATAAACACTTTTGATGTTATGAAGAATAAGGGAACCCAAATAAGGTTGGTCAGGGACCTTGGGTAATCAATTATTTCTAAAGACAGGGGTCCCTAGACAAGGATTAATGAGAGCAAACAATAAATATAGACCCAATCAGTACTATATTTTACAGCTGTCCAGCCGGACAGGTGTTTTTAATATATAGTTGCTTAAATGTACACAAAATTCAGCAAGAAACAAATAAAGTGGGACACAAGCCTGTATCCAACTTAGTGGGAAGGACGTACAACATGAAACAAAAAGGCTCAGGCAGAGTAAATTGTTTGTATAAGACACATTTTGGTAGGACAAACAAATTATAGTGGAGACACCATTACACATAATAAGTATTAAATAAAGAGGTGCATATGGCGTACAACAAGTTGACGGCGTTTCGATCCTTACAAAAGATATAGGATCATCATCAGGACATTAACAATGGTATGCCTGTATACATTTTGCCTAGATCCAGGTCAGAGTGACTTGGAGGAGGTTTGTTTCAGGCGAAGACCGAGTAGAAGTCCAGGCCAAGTACAAGGAGAGTAAAGGATGCAGACAGCCGCGGCCGCGGTCTGTGCAGTTGGATGCTGGGTCAGAGTCGACCTAATAAAGGCTGTAACAACTTAAAGGAGGCGTTTGAAATGTTCACGCCGCGGAGCGGTCTCGAAATCAGGAGTCCTTCATATCCCCGATCCCGACAGGCAAGACTTGCTGTAACAGAGGTTGTTCACAGATTGGCCTCGACCCCATTCCTTGTCACTAGAGACCGCGGACGCGGCTCACAGGTTACTGGCTTGCCGTCCCTGATATACAGCAGCCCACTGCAATAGGCCACTCTGATTTCGAGACCGCTCCGCGGCGCGAACATTTCAAACGCCTCCTTTAAGCTGTCCTTGTGATAGATGAAGCTGTTGCCTCTGCTGTGAAATGCAAAGGCCAAGTTTGGAACATAAATGTTGCTTTCGGCTGATTCTAGAACTTGTAGGGGGGACTCCTTGTAACTCATACTTTTCTTGGGAAATCAGTCCTGAAACGTAGATACTTATTAAGCTATGCTGTGCTAAGAGTATATAGTGTGAAGGTGACCCATTTTGCCACAAGTCAGCAGAACTTGTTGTTAAACCATGTTTATCAAAATAAATACTTCAGGTGAAGAATCACAAGAGGGCACTAAAACACGGTGCTGTTTTAGTCAAACCACTTTGAAAACATAACTATCTCTAGCTGGAAGCTCAGTCATGGCTCACATCAAGAGTATGGCCTTGGAGATTAGCAGTCAAATTTCCTACATATAAAATAATCCCAGATCACTGGACAGACTTACAAATCTATCTGGAGGTAGCTGGACCATCCTCAATGTGTCTGACCTGTGTGAAGTCCTGGTCACATGTTGTCACCAGCTATGCCTCCTTCTCTTTCTGCTCAACAGTTTTGCAGTGCCTCCAAGGGAGTAAAAAAAAAATTCACCAATTGTTGACTGCCTTGCTCCTCATTTGTGAAAGCTCAGGAAGAAAACACTGAAAGATGTTTTCAATTGTAATGGTAGGAGTTCAGATATTTCAACCAGGCACCCTGATATCATAGGCTCTGACTTGCTATTAGTCCCCACAATATAACTAGTCCTATTCGCCCAATAGTTAGAATGCCAGAGCATGTCTGCCCAGAAGCAGTACTCTGGAATTTGCTATTTATCCAAAGGTGAGGTCAAGTATAGTACTCTGCCCTGTAAGAAGAGGAATGAGTACTCCCTTTTATGATAAGTGGAGACCATTGTAAAGGAAGACACCAAGAAGTCTGAAGTTTGCATGCAGATTGTCTTGTGCTTCAATGGCATTGCTGTACAGCTAGGTAAAACCAAATTGCAGGAGACATTTCATAATTGTGAGTGTGATGAGCTGCTGCAGCAGCAGGATTCCTGACTTCAACAAGTCCCAGATGACCACAGAGAAATACTCCCTGCAGAAGCCCTTGCTAGGGGCCTCATATCTAGAATTCTGCCCTAAGGATATGAAGGCTCCAGAAGTAACTTTGCCGGCAGCTGGAAAAAAGTAGGTCCTAGAAATATTTTGTCATTTGGATGACCAGAAAAATGTGCAGTGGCCTGCCCATTGAGGTTGCACATTAAAGTTTGTCCAATTAGGAGTTTTTTGCTGCACTGAAAAGGGTTTCAGTTGGTTCTTGTGGTGGAAGAAACTGCCACTTCCAGCCTTGCCTCTATAAAAGATTTTGAGAATAAAAAAAGTGATTAAGTCCGGAGGTAACACCCTGGACCCAGACAAAGTGGCAAATACATAATAGTGATGAAGCATCCTTGGTAGCTATCAAATTCAGCCTTTTCCTGCTCTAAGCTGTTGGTGTCAAAACGAACAACTTCAGTGGTAGGTTGGCAATGAGATATATGACTTTGAGGGAACCTCACCGACCTCAGCCTTGCCCCACTGAAAGATTTTGACTTCAATTTCAGGGAAAATCTTTAACCTGGGTAACCTCCCTCATGCATCCCACATCCACTCCATAGCGGTTAGTCTGGAATCTTGTCTAGATCCCGATCCAACACAAACTGTTATTACTAATTGATGCTTTTTGCATAAAAACGTCATATCTCTGAGTCCCCTTATCTGTTTTTAATGATTCTGGTATCTTCTTCATCATTAATTGTTCTCTGTTCTTGTAAATTGGATTTGTAGTTTTACAGTGTTGTGTTATTTACTTTGAAATTAATGGTAGTGCTTGAAATGATGATACATTTCTCTGGGAAATTGCCTAGTTCCTGTGTAACATCTACCAGGGGCTGAGCAGAGTTTCTTTTAGAATTGTGTTGAGGACTAACTAGGGTGTATTTATTAAGTTGGCAATGCCTCCCTTCCAAATTAATAGCTTTCTTCCTGACAGGAACATACTAGGATGCTGATCAAAATGTCTGCATCAATCACCATCACTCCCAGATTCAGTACAATGCTTCTTGCATCTGAGAGCACTGGGGAAGCAAAGCCAATCCCAGCATCACTGCAACAAATTATTTGGCTTACTTCCATCACCAATTTTGTCAGACTCTGGCCCTAGGGAGAAGACCATGCTTTTCAGGAAGATACTGAGATTTTTCCAATTCAATTCAATTCATCTTTATTCTGTTTATATATACATACATCATAAAGGAACAACAATAAGGCAAATACTTAATTTTGCCTACTTCTTACAGACCCCCCCACTATAACAAGGACCCATGTGGGTCTCTGATCTTGTCATCAAACACTGGAGCTTGCCTTTTGCCCCTTCAGAGGGTTGCCCCCAGGGGTAGAACTAAGAGTCCATTATCTTTTTGTGGCACATCTTTGGCCCCTTCTGAAATACCAAAGGATCCCAGGGGTACATAAAGCGCACACGGCCAGTGCACTCCGGGGGATTTTGTATAACAGGGCTCCGGGAGGAGCTTCTTCCAAATGTGAGGATGGTAGGTTGTCATAATGATTTTAAGGGCTGGAAGGAAGATCAATTAGAAACATGTATTTTTCTATGGTGGGTGGAAGGGTCTCCGAGCTAATTCCTTATATGTATTTTAGATTTTCATTGTGAAACATTTCAATTTCGTTATCTCATCAGTTTTTCTATAGAACTATGAATCATTGGTTGTTTCAGCAAATTACCACTGAATTAATTAGTTTGTAAGAGAATTGTGGGCTTGTTATTAAGCCTGGGCGTAGTTCGCAAAGTAGCGCTACGCGAAGCTACGCAAAGTGCAGTTCGCACTACGCGAGCTACGCGTAGCACTACGCGAACTGCGTGGTGCACTGTTCGCAATGATTGCACAGTGCCGGATGCTTGTCCGCACTGTGCAATCATTGAAAACGGCATCTTGCACAGTGCGAGCTGTCTTTTACTGCCGCTCGAGTAGATTTTTACTCGAGCGGCAGCTTTCTCAACGCGGACTGGTAGTTTCTCATCGCGGTCGCGAGCATACGCGACCACTCACAATGAGAAACCTGACCTCTCCGCGTTGAGAATCTCGCCGGGAGGTTTATTTTCCACGCTCGCGATCGGCAACTTGATGTTGCTGATCGCGAACGAGGAAAAAGTCTCGCCGGGATGTCATTTTGCTTGCTCGCGGTCGCCAACTTGACGTTGAGGACCGCGAGCAAGCAAAAAATGACCGCTGCACTACGCTACGCTACGCGTGTTTGCACTGTGCTACGTGCAATTCGCGTTGTGCGAAGTAGCGCAAACTTCGCAAACTACGCGAGCGTAGCGTAGTGCTTTGCCCAGGGTTACTTGTTATCCCCTTTTTTCCCCCTATTCTTTAGATGCTTATTTGGAGACGAAGCAGAGCTAGGTCATTGCTGATGTTGGTTGTTGATTCTAGGTAGCCCTAATTGTCATACAAGTACATTCAAATTACTTGTAAGTCATCCATGAAAAACTGCAGGCATTCATCAAATGGTAACAATATACAATTGGTTTAGTTTATTACCCATACTTAGATTAAGTGGCTGGGAGCTTCCTTTTTGTACTATGGATTTCTCCACATAGCTACAATTATCTCACTAGCTCTTTGTATGAAGTCAGCAACACCTTCATTGTTTGAGAGCCTTATTTTGATCAATTAAGAAATTAGTTAGTTCTTGGACATTGAAAAAGTATATCATCTATACTTAAAACTATATTGAACACTTATTTTGGCCACTGACCATGGAGCTATACCAATCGTTGTGCCCATATACAATTAAGACATAAAATTGATTTAAGACTGGAGCACATTGTAAGCAGTATACAAAATACATGAACCTTCAATTCTACTTCTCACCAAGATCATGGACAGCAACCTGTCCACTTAAAATGTAAGCAGTAGACCTAGACGCACAACACTAACAGCATGAACCAGAATGACAGAATATCATCCTTCAGATTGGCTTTACTAACCAGAATAACAAAAAATAAAAAATAAAAGAAACAGAAGACAATTGATCCAATTTCTGATCTTGTTCTTTCCTAAACCCAGACATAGTTTAAGTGGATTATTCAAAAAGTCATTGACATCACAAAATGGAATCACAAATGAACTAATGAACAAGCATTAGTAAAGTCAGTAGTTCTTGATTGTTTAAGAGAATTGTAATAGTTGGGTGAATCTGTGTGTGCAACACGATGGGCTAAAACAATACAGAAAGTTAGAGTGGGTCTGCTTTGTTGAACTGATAGCATTAACCAATGTAACTTGCATGCTTAAAGCAGAGTATTTCAACTATTAATCAGAAGATTATGTTTGCTTTGTAAGTGTTGAATTTAAAAGCAATGCATAGCAAAGTATTGTACAGTAAACACTTTTGTCAAAAGTCAATGTTTTTGTTCCATCTTCAAGAAACCCTATAGGCAAACATGTCTCAAATCTATGACCGCAAAATCTGTACATCCAACAACATGTTATCATGACAGCAAAGTAAATCAAATGAATGTGCATGGGCAAACAGTGAATAAGTGTTTATGGTACACTAAAGCATCCAAACGGCAAGCATTTCCAAAACAAAAAATTGGTAAACCATTAACTAAAATACTGTCAAGTCAGCAAAGTAAACACATCAAAGAGCATCCAAAGGACTACTTGATGCCTCATCACCAAAACCTAATGGGAACACAAAAAGGGCAATATAGCCATACATGAAGTGAGTTGGCCTTGATGGCTGGCCCAACCAAACAATGGCAAAAAACAACATATGAGCGCCAATGCCTGGAAAGGGCTGACTAAAGCCTACTCTCTCTATGTACTTTTTATTCTAGCTTTCAAAGAATTGATGGTGTAAGACATTCTAGCAAGTTAAAGATTAGGGGTGGGCAGAATATTTCATTCCACTCGCATACTTGGCAGAATTTGGCGACTCTACGTTACTCTTGTAAAGCGGAGTTCCGACCAAATTCCACAAATTGCTGTGAGGCAGAATTTTTTTTCCGTGAGACTCCAGAAATTCGAGCAAGATTTGATGTCCCCTAACATTATTTTCTAATGCAGGCGGGAGGTCGCAGTCACAGAGAGCTGATTTACGAGTAGATTTTCTGCCGCTCGAGTGGCAGCAAAATCATCTTGAATGGCCGTGCGCTCTTGCATATCACATGCTACCGTTCACACTGATTTTTCAGCACTGCTTGCGCTACTGGTACTAAATTGCAGCACTAACAGCACAATATGTATATTTTCCCACCGTTGGCAGATCTCAGCGGAATCTCATGAAGTTTTTGTGTTTACTGCGTGGAATTCTGCTGAGTGGGACTCCGCAAGTTCTGCCCAACCCTATTAAAGATGTCTGTAGCCAGACCTAAAAAATGGATACTCATGAACCAAAAGGCTTTGGCAGTACTTGTTGAAAGCATCCACTCTTTTGATAACATCCGTCCTGCCCTAATATCAATTCATTGACTTCCTGCGGTTTGCATAGTGTGTTTGATCATCCACTTCAATTTGCCAAAATAATTAGCAGGTAACCTTGTATTCATGGAGGCCAAAGTTCAGTCTACAGTAAGGAAGAGCACTATGTATACTTCACAATATTTAAAAGAATAGAATGCCCCTTCACCCCTTTACAAGCTGCATCTCTCACATTGGGAATATTCTCCCAGTTAGAAAATGAATCATTTTGCGTGATCAAGTCCATTTTTGCTGAGTTCTATTGATGGTTTTCAGACTCTGCACACTGGAATACTGCTTTGCAGTGCCCAGTATATGTGTTCTGCCCTCTGAAACATGAAACAATTGGCTAATTCCTGATTGACATATTTAACTCTCCTATAAGGCCATAGCATATGGTGTAGAAGTTGCACACTTGGCATGAAAATGTTAATGTCACATGTGGACTGGAACACTTATCGTGCTATCCACTAATGTGACAGAGAAAACATGGCTTCAGGTCTACCAGTGTACGCTGACTGCTGCAGTTTAAACCTAGAGCAGTCATGCTACACTGGTACGTAGCACTTTTTGCCAGGTAAAAACGTCCTGTTAATTAGTAAGTCACTTCTAAGTAGGCATTATAGCCCACAAGGTAAGGTGCATGGTATTTAAAAGTGGGCACTTTTAAAAATTATAGTTAACATGTCCCCACAGTGCCAAAGCCCTAAAAGCTAATGTTTACTGTGGCAAGCCTAGTTGCCCTATGTGGAAAACAGGATGAAGTCAGATTTGTAATAAATATGAAGGAAAAGTAACTTGAATAAGAGGTGAAATTCCTTCCAGGAGCTATGCAATATGTTGAGCTGAATGGGTAGGGATGACTCCTCTGACCTCTGCAGAATCTTCAGGGTTAGGGCTGAAGGCATTCTGCTGACACCACAGTCTGCAGGAAATCCTGCCTGCCAGGTCTGTTTGAGCCACATGATGTATCCCTTGGCTTGGTGCTGTACGACCCTGCTTTTGTCCTGCCAGACATCTGTCTCCTAGTTTGTTGTAGGTACAGGGCCTGCTTCAAACTGAATTTTAGTGTTAGTTGCGGGAGGAAGCTATTGAAGACCTTAGTGCATTTCTGTACACACTCACAACCCTCGGAGCCCAAATTTAGTATGGTCAAAGACTTTTGACATCTGAAAAATTGTCTGGCACATGGCATTAAAGCAAACAGAACCTACTGAAAAAAGTGGTTGGGGTTGACCATGGAAACTTTTACCCAATTGGGTAGGGAGTGCTCAGGAGTCATCCCCACCCACCAGCTAGTGCCATGCCTAAATCTGGCACCCAAAGCACCCCATGAGAGCACTTTCTGGACCTGTGGAGAAAATGAAGAGGACTGGAACCTGCTGTATGTGACCTGAGAAGAACCCCGAAGGACTGGACCAGCTACCCCTTGTACCAAGGACAAAGAATTTGAGTCCAAAGTTGGCTGACCTCCTGTGTGGCTACAGGGACACAACAAACTGTTAGAAGCCTCTTCCTGGAAATTCCCAGCTGACCAGTGGCAAGTGGAAGTTGGAACTGGACTTTGCGAGTGGCCTCTACCAGACAAGCTAAGGATCTTCAAGTACCCACCCGAGATCCAGGGAGCTTTAGAACTATACTCCTGTGGCCATCTGGACACAAAAACAAGTTTAGAAACATTTGAGAAATGTTTGCTAAAACTTTCGATTCAGAACTTCGAGGGGAACTACCATGAAAAGTATCAGACCAGCAGAGTCCACGGATTGAATTTCAGGTTTGCCCTGCACAGAGACCTCTACACCCCCAAAAAAACAATAATGTCACTTTCTGCTCTGAGACTTAAAAACTTTTTTAACCAAAACCTCAAAAGCTCCAGTGGGATCAATTGGCTTCACGTATCTGACCTCCCATCACAGCGGCTGCAAATTCAGCTTTCTCCCAGTTAGAGAAGAGTTTTTCTTCTGACAAATGACAAAGCACCTTTTTAGGTCTCGCCTAGCGTAGCTGCGCACATGCGCAGCTCGCTCGGTGAGATTTATTGCTAATGAGGACTTTCAGAGAAGGGCTTGAAGCCCCGCCCCTTATTTCCATTGGCTGGCGTCACCGTTTATGCTAAACGGTGGCCTGCCACTGGAAATAAGCTTTCTGGGTTGCCTCCCTTTGGCTTTTTTGTCCGGCCCATCCGGACTGGCTCGTCTGCCTCACGGCTGTCGTGAAGACTTTTCTTATCTGCTTGTTTATTTAAGAAGCAGAAAAGAAAAGTCTTCACGACGGCTGTGAAGCAGACGGGCCGCAGCGCACAGGCGTTCCGAGAGCGCCTGTTCCCAGCACTTCCCCCTCCTCTCCCACTTGTTAATCTTTCGCCTTGGCTGCGTTTGCTTTGAGACACGCCAGGCTGCTGTGTGTGTGTATTTATATATATTTTATATAGCGCGAACTCGACCCGAATATATGCGAGCGCTTTACATTAGCACCGATTACGTTATACAAGAACACATTGGCATGGACATATCATTATGTTAACGACTACTCACAAGTGTGTACACGCAGACGGGTACGCGCACACATGCACACGCCCCTACTGTGTTCCCTTCACAGACAATACGGAGTGTGTGGTTGCAGGGCTCGCACCCCTCCCCCCACACCCCCAGCAGTGAGCGGCGTCTGAAGTGCTGTGAAGCACTTTGCTGCTGTGTGTGTGTATTTATATATATTTTATATAGCGCGAACTTGACCCGAATATATGCGAGCACTTTACATTAGCACCGATTACGTTATAAAAGAACACATTGGCATGGACATATCGTTATGTTAACGACTACTCACAAGTGTGTACATGCAGGCGGGTATGCGCACACATGCACACGCCCCTAATGTGTTCCCTTCACAGACAATAAGGAGTGTGGGGTTGCAGGGCTCGCACTCTCCCCCCACCCCCCCAGCAGTGAGCGGCCTCTGAAGTGCTGTGAAGCACTTTGCTGCTGTGTGTATTTATATATATTTTATATAGCGCGAACTCGACCCGAATATATGCGAGCGCTTTACATTAGCACCGATTACGTTATACAAGAACACATTGGCATGGACATATCGTTATGTTAACGACTACTCACAAGTGTGTACACGCAGGCGGGTACGCGCACACATGCACACGCCCCTACTGTGTTCCCTTCACAGACAATAAGGAGTGTGTGGTTGCAGGGCTCGCACCCCTCCCCTCACCCCCCCAGCAGTGAGCGGCCTCTGAAGTGCTGTGAAGCACTTTGCTGCTGTGTGTGTGTATTTATATATATTTTATATAGCGCGAACTCGACCCGAATATATGCGAGCGCTTTACATTAGCACCGATTACGTTATACAAGAACACATTGGCATGGACATATCGTTATGTTAACGACTACTCACAAGTGTGTACACGCAGGCGGGTACGCGCACACATGCACATGCCCCTACTGTGTTCCCTTCACAGACAATAAGGAGTGTGTGGTTGCAGGGCTCGCAGCCCTCCCCCACACCCCCAGCAGTGATCGGCCTCTGAAGTGCTGTGAAGCACTTTGCTGCTGTGTGTGTGTATTTATATATATTTTATATAGCGCGAACTCGACCCGAATATATGCGAGCGCTTTACATTAGCACTGATTACGTTATACAAGGACACATTGGCATGGACATATCGTTATATTAACGACTACTCACAAGTGTGTACACGCAGGCGGGTACGCGCACACATGCACACGCCCCTACTGTGTTCCCTTCACAGACAATAAGGAGTGTGTGGTTGCAGGGCTCGCACCCCACCCTCCCAGCAGTGAGCGGCCTCTGAAGTGCTGTGAAGCACTTTGCTGCTGTGTGTGTGTATTTATATGTATTTTATATAGCGCGAACTCGACCCGAATATATGCGAGCACTTTACATTAGCACCGATTACGTTATACAAGAACACATTGGCATGGACATATCGTTATGTTAACGACTACTCACAAGTGTGTACACGCAGGCGGGTACGCGCACACATGCACATGCCCCTACTGTGTTCCCTTCACAGACAATAAGGAGTGTGTGGTTGCAGGGCTCGCACCCCTCCCCCCACCCCCCCCAGCAGTGAGCGGCCTCTGAAGTGCTGTGAATCACTTTGCTGCTGTGTGTGCGTTTGCTTTGAGACACGCCAGGCTGCTGTGTGTGTGTATTTATATATATTTTATATAGCGCGAACTCGACCCGAATATATGCGAGCGCTTTACATTAGCACCGATTACGTTATACAAGAACACATTGACATGGACATATCGTTATGTTAACGACTACTCACAAGTGTGTACACGCAGGCGGGTACGCGCACACATGCACACGCCCCTACTGTGTTCCCTTCACAGTCACAGACAATAAGGAGTGTGTGGTTGCAGGGCTCGCACCCCACCCCCCCCAGCAGTGAGCGGCCTCTGGAATGCTGTGAAGCACTTTGCTGCTGTGTGTGCGATTGCTTTGAGACACGCCAAGCTGCTGTGTGTGTGTATTTATATATATTTTATATAGCGCGAACTTGACCCGAATATATGCGAGCGCTTTACATTAGCACCGATTTCGTTATACAAGAACACATTGGCATGGACATATGGTTATGTTAACGACAACTCACAAGTGTGTACACGCAGGCGGGTACGCGCACACATGCACACGCCCCTACTGTGTTCCCTTCACAGACAATAAGGAGTGTGTGGTTGCAGGGCTCGCACCCCTCCCTCCACCCCCCCCCAGCAGTGAGCGGCCTCTGAAGTGTTGTGAAGCACTTTGCTGCTGTGTATGCGTTTGCTTTGAGACACGCCAGGCTGCTGTGTGTGTGTATTTATATATATTTTATATAGCGCGAACTCGACCCGAATATATGCGAGCGCTTTACATTAGCACCGATTACGTTATACAAGAACACATTGGCATGGACATATCGTTATGTTAACGACTACTCACAAGTGTGTACACGCAGGCAGGTACCCTGAAGTGCTGTGAAGCACTTTGCAGTGCGCACAGGGCCTGCTCAGGACGCAGTGCAAACAGGAGCCCCTAAAGGCAGGGTCACCAACACCCTCTGCTCCCTGGATTATTTTCTGGAGCAGACTTTGTTGGCTTAAACTTACACGCCCTGGGCTGCGGCCAGCATCCCTGTGCTTTGAGCGGGTGGGGGAGCAGGAAGCACCCCACACAAGTGCTTGTGTTTGGGCACATGGCACACAGAATTCAAGCCATCATCTTCACAGCTCAGACATGAGGCTGGGGTGTCGCCGGTGAAACAATTAGAGGGCCAGTGTGAATGCCCCACCCCCGCTGCACTGGGCTCCCCTGATGGGCAGAGACTGCAGGGGGTCTCCCCAGACCCCCTCTCCTTTGCTAACAGGTCTGTTGTGGATTTGTGTGGTGTGAGGAGACCAACCTGTTGGTGCTTGGTCGTGAGTCGGGGCACTTTACTAACAAGCACAGAACATTCATGAATAAGCGCCCTGCTGGAGGCCTCGCCCCTCCTTATCTGACCAGAGCTCTGTTCTGGGGAGTGGAGGGGGGCTGTCCGAGGGAGGGGGAGGGGAAAGTGCATCAACTGACCAACTTTAACACAGCCTGTGGAGAGCATTCGACAGCCTTTCACGAAATCTATTTTCAACAAAATATGCGCGTGTAGTTTATCGCCAGCCCTGAATAAATAATTACACAAATGTAATTTTATAGATTAAATTTACAACCCCAGTCCTCCAAATTTGGAGTATTCTGTAAATTCAAAAAGTGTTTAGCAAATATTGACAACTGAACCACGTTTTCTATGAAAGCACTGCCGTTGTTATTGTTGTCTAAACACACAGGTGTTTTTATGTTACGCACTCACCTTTCAGAAAAAAGGTCAGTTTTAAAAAAAAAACAGCTACCAGCCTTAATTGAGGAAGTCTCTGATCGGTGTATACTTATTTCAGCAATAAAATAACTCTGACATAGGTACAGTCGTCGCTTGCCCTGGTGTTTGCATGAATATTGGTAACAGTTCTACCACGTTATGTTAGATCTAATTTCAAGGCACAAATAGTGCTTATGAAGGATTTCACATTTCCGCGCAATTTGAGGCAGAATTTAAGCGCGTTTATGTTCCTTTATTTTTACCAAAACAGAATAAAGTATGGCTTAGTGTGTATATCAATTGGTCGCCAGCAGACGGTGTTCGAGCGCGAGGCTGTGCACCTCTGCACGTGGGGTTGTGCACTCCTGCACAGCGAACGGAAAGATGTGTGTGTTTATGAGTAAGGGGGCCACATCGGCTAATTTAAAATAGTCACGTTACAATCGATGTGCTTGGCAGAGTGGAGTAAGACTTGAGTACTATTCACTGTCTCACGGAGACTGGGACCTCTGACTGCTGGAGTAAGCTTCGAGTACTATTCACTGTCTCTCATGGAGTCTGAGGCACTCTGAGGCTGGAGCGTAGAATGTACAACGCATCTGACAGGGCCATGTGAGCCGGGGCCTGAGCGGGGCAGATACATTGAGGGTCGAGGTTGTTCTGTGTTTCTTACAGAAATTGAAGAAATGATCAAGACTTTCAGCTATTGGCATTGTAAATCATAATGCCTTTTATTTATGTGATAATTATCAAAACAGATAGATAAAAGGCATTGTCATTTACAATGCCAATAGCTTAAACTCTCGCTAATGCTATTGGCATTGTAAATGACAATGCGTTTTATTTATGTTTTTAAAAACAAAAGCAAAAAGAAAAGGCATTGTCATTTACAATGTCAATAGCTCAAAATAATGTCATTGCGAGACCTATTGCATTGTAAATGCTTGTTTAACTTCTCATCCTCCAGGCTTCAAGAGGACCAATCTAATTGGTCTACCCGGCCGGGTCTCCATCTCGGGCAGCATCAAAGCGCGCCTAGTCCCAATTTATTGCGACCATTAACTGCCATTATTGCTTTGTGTCTTTGGCACTATTTTCACTTGAATCTTTCAAAAATCATATCTCGGGATTCCCTTATTAGATTTTTGTCTTTTTGGTATCATTTTGCTTACTTAATTTGACCCTATTTTTATAAACTAGATTGGGATTTTTATTGCGTTGTGTTTTTGACTTTTAACTGTTTTTGGTACTTCTTTATGCTTTACATATTTTCATTAAGTTAAACCTATCTTCTCTGAGCCATAGTAACAAGGGATGACCTTAGGCTAAAAGTACTCATTTTTTGGACCTAACAAAATAGTGACTTTATACCTTCTGGTAGACACCTATCCACCCCAATTTATAAATCACTTTCTCACACTCCCCAAATAGCTTTGCCTCATAACTTCTCAAATTTTATTTCATAGAGAGAAGTAATGACCTTTCTATTCAAGAGATATCTCACCACCATAGTCTTATTTGATAAATTCTCTAGCCCCGTCTCACCTGCTCAGCCAGGCAATGGTCCTCCGGCCATGGCTGTGGACCTTCTCAGAGACCATATTATCCTGACTCAGGTCCCCTCTCTGGAGCCCATCCTTGCTGAGACTGACAATCACATATTTATTGATTAAGATCATCACTGTCCTCTAACGCTTATAGGTGCGTGAATGGACTACAATGGCTTCTTTGAGAGCTGGATTGTTAATATTAATCCCGTTTGTACCTCAACTGGACCATTTATGTCAGGGTGGTACCACCTGTTATTGATTCTGTTGACACAATTTCTGCACAATTTGAAAAGTTTTGGGTTGTCTATTAACAAAAATATATATATTCCCCGACGATCAACCTTCCTCCAGTGCTTTCCCGCAGTTCTTAATGTCTACAGCTCTCCCAGCTGCTTCTACACTGCTCTGAAAATCTCCACGTGCTGCTAAAATGCAATAAATCAATAAGGCACTATACATTAGAATACACTGAATTGAGAGAGCATGGCAGGTAGAGCGGTCAGAACCAAATTGTCCACAGCCTCAAACTACTTGAGGCCTCTGGTGGAAGATTAGAACTAATTTCAATATCCCCACAATCAAAGATGTGAAAAGAGTAAAAATGTAAATCCGTATTTGTAAAGCGCGAACTACTCACCCTTACGGGTCTCAAGGCGCTGGGGGCCGTCGTGGAAATTAAGTGAGCTATTGCCCAGAGTCACATGGTGCTGAGCTGAGCTGCCGCCGGAGCCAGGGATCAAACCGTGAGCCCTGTGCTCCGAAGTCTGCTGCCCTGGCTGCTGCACCACAACTCTCCAAAAGAGTAAGGAAAAGAAAATAGAAAGAGATAGGGCTAGAGAAAGAGAGGAGGTGAGAGAGAGAGACAGATGGGGAGAGAGTGAAGAAAGGGACAGACAGAGAGAGCTAGAGTGGTGGTCAGAGAGAGAGCAAGGGAGGGGAGAGAAAGGGAGAACGAAAGAGAGAATGGATGAGAGGGCTTTGAAAAGAGTGAGAGTGGGAGAAAGAGATGGAGGGAGTGAGAGTGGCAGAAAGTGTGAGAGTCATAAAGAGAAAGAGATAGTGAGAGGAAGAGAAAGAACGAGGGGGGAAGATAGGGAGCGAGCTGGAGGGGAGAGAAAGAGAAGGGAAAGGAGAAACACTGTGTGGGAAGGAGGAGAGAGAAGAAAGACAGGGAGAGAGATGGAGACGGATAGAGTGGGTGGGGGAGTGAAAGAGAGGAAGTGTGTGAGAGACAGAAAGATAGAAGCAAGGGGACGCTTGAAGCAGGATAACGAGTATGTTAGGACAGCTTGTATATTGAGTGTCTCCTACAGAGAAACACGACAAGAATCACATTTTTGGTAAATAAGGTCAAGGGTCAATGATTTGATTTTGTAATAAACTTGGATTCACCCATGGGTGCGACTGACTTTGCTGCACTTCACTCCTATCAGACAGAGCAACTTTGCAAATGAACTGGGGAATGGAAAAAATGCGAGAACCAGACCCCTCTTCGAATTCCGGGACTTTTCATGTATTTTTACTTGTTTTATGTAACCTACAAAAGAGCAGGCAGAACTCTTTGGATAAATAAACGTGACCAGTTTATTATACAGTCTCTGATGCCTCACAGCCACTCATGGGGATTGATAACATCAGCTACAGTAACTCGGACCATCTGTCAATTAAGGAAGTCAAACTGATTTATGGCACTAATCTTTCAAAAACACAAGATTTACATTGCAAACAAAAAACATTGTGGTTAGCTTGAAGGAATGCGGAGCAAGGTTGGAGGCTCAAAGCAGGTTCCTGTTTATCACGCAGCCTGCTGTGGTCTAAGAAAGAAATATTGCAAAGTCAGAACAGGGCTGAGCCTCAATACAGAGAATCGAAGTCCAACCACATGTCCCCCGCTGGTTCTCTGCACATATGTCTACGTATGAGGAGGCCTTTACCCCATGATCGCAAGACCCGAGTCTAATAAAATGGGCAATCCTCACCCACAGGTTTACTACTCCTCATGGGTGAAGATTTCCAATTGTTTGGCATTGTTTGTAGTACTGACTATCTATCCCCAGAATATTGGGGGACAAGAATATCGAGAGGCCAAATATTGAAAGTTAAGTGCATATAGGAAAGCATAGATTTACTTTTCCTAACTACACATGCATGTACCTTGAAGATATGTGTACCGTGTAGATTCATATATGTGGAGTTAGTTGTAGAAAATCGAGACTGACTTACTTGTTTCTTGCTACTTATTTTTTCCCAACATTTTGTCCTTCATTTTGTGTTCCATCGATATTCTAGGGTCAATATTTAGGGTGCACACCTTTGGAATTAACAAAGTTTCGAGAAGTACTCCTGAAATCCGTGGGGAATTACATTTTCACATGAGCATATATATATATGTTAACATTCTCAAATCACTGATCGAGAAGAACATATGTATTTACTTTTTTTTGTAATCTTTTCTGCAAGAGGAAACATTTTTCCACTGAAGAAATCCCTTCCTCTGAACAACACAACAATTTTGGGGAGATCCCATCCCGGCCTCAAAAGGAGTTTAGAACCAATGTATGAAAGTGTTCTGTGATTCACAAGATTACAGTGTTTAGTACATTATGTTACAATTGCAATGTACTAAAGACCCGTTGTGACATGGAAAAGTCTGAATGACTCACACAGAGTCATTTGCAACTTAGATAGGGGACATATAACATCCACCCCATCTTCTTCGCAAATCATTTCGCAATGTAGCAATAGTTTGCAAGTTTATTTGCAATATCAAATCATTTATCAGTTACAGAGAACCGAAAGGGGATGGTAACAGATTTGCAAAGTGAAAGCTGTACCCAGGGGACATTTTCTTCCTTGTGAATGGTGGCTGCAGCAGTAGCGGCTGCTACCGACCAGGGGTGGGGGGAGGGGCTGGGGGAGGGAGGGAGGAGGGAATAATTTTTAAAAATAGGACTTACTGTTTTACCGTTGACCACCGCCTCTTCTTTATCCGTCCTCCTCTCTGTACGGCAGGAAGCACACAGCCTCCCAGAATCCCCTGGCCAATCACAACGCTGCCTTAGCAGCGTTGTGATTGGTCTGAGCACCGTGGTTCGGCGCCCAGACAGGGGCTAGCCGGCTGTGCATGTTCTCCATGCAGGCTGTAATACAGCCTGCATGGAGAACATGCAAAGTGTGTATGACGCTTTGGCCGGTCCGAGACAGCCGGCCAAGCGCCATGCGCACTTTAAGTGCTGCCACCACTCCTAGCGAGGGGAGCCCAGCCCCGCCCGTCTGGCTTCAGCTGCAAGCTGAATGCAAAACACAAAATGATAATAACAGACGTTATTATCATTTTATTTTTTGCATTCAGTTTGCAGCTGAAGCAGTGGGGCGACGCTCTTCAGCCTAAGCGGAGGAGCCGCCACTGGGCTGCAGGCATCAGGGGGAGCAGACTTGTAGTCGGCAGCCAGTGAGGCATATCACGTGTTTAAGACAGGAATGTCTGTGTTTACTGCCCCCATACTTTAGGTAGAGATTCTGCAAGATGTGCAGGGTGTATCTTTGGGGGTAGGAGTATGCAGTGCAGGCTTCTCCAACTAGTGGCTCGTGAGCTACTGGTAGCTCTCCAGTTCGCTGTAAGTAGCTCTCCTGTACTCAGCCCAGGCTACTAAATAAGAAGCTTTTGCATGGATGAATTTATATATGTATAGCAAAAGTACACACGTATTCGAGATGAAAAATGTTTGACTGTAAAATATGTCTAAAGCCGATATTTGAGAGCTAAATAATAGTGTTGGGGATATTTATTACTCATCTTATTACTTTGGCACCTGGGGCCTTACAGCTGTTCTGTATTACCTGTGTAGAGGCATTTCCAATTGCTAAAGCCATTTTTACATTACTGGTGGCAGCCCTGTATGAGGCACTGAGGTGAACACTGTAATCCTGCATTGGGTGACCACTAATGTAATCTTGTCTGATATGCTGACTATTACAACAGTAATAACGGTAGCTCTGGATGATATTCATTGAACACAAGGAACTCTTATGACAGAAAAGGGTGGCGAACCCCGGATATAGTGTCACACAGTACTAGGAAATATAGTCTAACAAGGGTAGTCAGGTTAGGAGCTGCCAAGGGTGTGGCACTGATCACAATGAGTTTTACCTGTAAATGGCAAGTTTAGGTCCTTCTCCATCCTGAACTGTAGGAATATTAGTCCAGACCAATCCCTTCTTGACCTCCTACACACCACAGGATAGGGGGAAACATTTTTAATAGTAATGGCTGCGGGTCAGCTTTAACTATAGCGGTCGCGCTTATTTATATATGTAATTTGCAGTGCGGTCAGCTTTAACTATAGCGGTCGCGCTTATTTATATATGTAATTTGGAGTGCGGTCTGCTTTAACTATAGCGGATGCGCTTTTTTATTTATTTAAATTTCCAGCACGGTTCGCTTTAACTTTAGAGGCCATGTTACAGAACCTTTGTTTATTTATTTATTATTTTTGGGTGAAAGTGCCCCATACCGCGCTTTCACTTTAATGTTGGCCGCGCCCTTTTCTTTAGACGCTGCTCACTGTAACCTGAATATGGCGAGCAGCGTTTAAAGAAAGGGGCGCGGCCACCATTAAAGTGGTCTTGCATTTGCGAGAGTTTGAGCTATTGGCATTATAAATAACAATTCCTTTTATATGTGTGTTGGTTTTAAAAACACATAAATAAAAGGCATTGTCATTTACAATGACAATACCTTAAACTCTCGCAAATGTGAGACCTAATACATTGAAAATGCTTGTTGTGATTGGAAGAGAGGTGAAGTGAGTGATAGGAAGAATGTAAATGCTTCTTTATAAGAGAATGCCTGTGTGGGGTAGAAAGGCCACAAAGCAAACACAAGGAGATGATGGACGGAGTGCTGAAACGTTTCAGACACTCACCCCCAGTCACAGATCTGGGTTGAATCCATCATCGTTCTTTAGCTCACTTTGCCACCTCAGTTCAGACCCAGCCATATGCAAATCAGTCTTGACCCTGTGCCTCATGGGAACAGTCCAGCCCGAACTGCCAAGCCAGGTCTTCCCTGAACCGGAAACAAGCATCTTGGGACCGGTTTCGGGCCAACAGCCCTCATCAGCCAGGCTAGCTTGAATCCAGTGGCAAAGTGAGCAAGGGACCCAGGTCTGGGCATACCCTGCCAACTTAGGGCGAACAAAGCAAACACAAGGAGATGATGGACGGAGCGCTGAAACTTTTCAGACACTCACTCCCAGTCACAGATCTGGGTTGAATCCATCATCGTTCTTTAGCTCACTTTGCCACCTCAGTTCAGACCCAGCCATATGCAAATCAGTCTTGACCCTGTGCCTCATGGGAACAGTCCAGCCCGAACTGCCAAGCCAGGTCTTCCCTGAACCGGAAACAAGCATCCTGGGACCGGTTTCGGGCCAACAGCCCTCATCAGCCAGGCTAGCTTGAATCCAGTGGCAAAGTGAGCAAGGGACCCACGTCTGGGCATACCCTGCCAACTTAGGGCGAACAAAGCAAACACAAGGAGATGATGGACGGAGCGCTGAAACTTTTTCAGACACTCACCCCCAGTCACAGATCTGGGTTGAATCCATCATCGTTCTTTAGCTCACTTTGCCACCTCAGTTCAGACCCAGCCATATGCAAATCAGTCTTGACCCTGTGCCTCATGGGAACAGTCCAGCCCGAACTGCCAAGCCAGGTCTTCCCTGAACCGGAAACAGGCATCCTGGGACCGGTTTCAGGCCAACAGCCCTCATCAGCCAGGCTAGCTTGAATCCAGTGGCAAAGTGAGCAAGGGACCCAAGTCTGGGCATACCCTGCCAACTTAGGGCGAACAAAGCAAACACAAGGAGATGATGGACGGAGCGCTGAAACTTTTCAGACCCTCACCCCCAGTCACAGATCTGGGTTGAATCCATCATCGTTCTTTAGCTCACTTTGCCACCTCAGTTCAGACCCAGCCATATGCAAATCAGTCTTGACCCTGTGCCTCATGGGAACAGTCCAGCCCGAACTGCCAAGCCAGGTCTTCCCTGAACCGGAAACAAGCATCCTGGGACCGGTTTCGGGCCAACAGCCCTCATCAGCCAGGCTAGCTTGAATCCAGTGGCAAAGTGAGCAAGGGACCCACGTCTGGGCATACCCTGCCAACTTAGGGCGAACAAAGCAAAAACAAGGAGATGATGGACGGAGCGCTGAAACTTTTCAGACACTCATCCCCAGTCACAGATCTGGGTTGAATCCATCATCGTTCTTTAGCTCACTTTGCCACCTCAGTTCAGACCCAGCCATATGTAGAAAGGCCACAGCCTTGATGTGAGTGGAGAATGAGCTCACGCAAGGAACTGCGATCTGACCCACAGCATTAACCTGGTTTCACTGAGGAATTCTCATTTCATTGTGGCTATCGTTGGCTGGAGCAACAAGTCTTTCCTCAAAGGAAGACTATGGGCCATATTATCAAGAACGGCGCAAACATTATTGCCGCTTTAGCGGCAGGAAACTGCCGCTAAAGCGGCGATA
Source organism: Calotriton arnoldi (assembly GCA_963921515.1). Taxonomy (NCBI): domain Eukaryota; kingdom Metazoa; phylum Chordata; class Amphibia; order Caudata; family Salamandridae; genus Calotriton; species Calotriton arnoldi. The sequence goes on from CAWUFW010001133.1 coordinate 222,306, forward strand.
AGGGGCTTGATAATATGCCCTTTAGAATTCCAATAGAAGCCCAGGTTTGATGTCCTTCACACCAGAACCTGGGCTTCTATTGGAATTCTATAGGGCATATTATCAAGCCCCTTATCGCCGCTTTAGCGGCAGTTTCCTGCCGCTAAAGCGGCGATAATGTTTGCGCTGTTCTTGATAATATGGCCCTATATGTTTTGTGTGCAACAACCGGTCAAACAACAAAATGATCACAATGTAAAAGATTTTAATATCTAACAAGATAAAAATTTATTTAAAAATGTCAAATCACACAGCAGGCAAAATTAATACGAATGTTTTCAACAGGCTATTGTTAACATACGATTAAAAAAACACAGAATAATAAAGATTACATTAATCTAGAGTTTGATTCCAAGTTGAAGTCCAGTTCAAATTAAAACCAATGAGTTGAACCATGCAGTCTAACCTGTGAAAGCTCTCAGGGCTCAACATTGAACATCCACCTCAAAGAAGATAGATGGCTGGTTCAAAGGTGCTGAGTTGCTTGGTAGTAAAGGTGAGGACATATGCAATGCATAGTAGTTGAGTGCCTGATTCTATTGGCTGGAATGGATTGAAGAATGACAATATTGAATGCTATCTGGGACATTGAAAGGTGGCCGGTTGAGGTTGATCTTGGGTGCAGATGACTTGATGGCTTCATGTTTCAACTGGTGCTGCGGTGAGTTTTCAAATGGGTGCATCCAATTATTGTGGCTGTTGTCAAATCGGTGGTAATTCGTGTGGGCACAGGCCTGGATGTGGAGGGTTTTGGTCGATTGAGGATTTGAAACCAGGAAGAAGTCGATACAATCCCAGTGCAGTGCTGGTCTCTTCGGGCTAGTTTTACTGAAATGAATCTCTTTATTAGCTATTTATAGAAACAAAGTCAAAATTCTCACTCCCCAAGTCAACTCCCTTCCAAGCAAGCCAGCAGCCTCCAGCAGGCAGGCTCATCTTAGCTCCTCAGCACCCAGACTTCTTGGAGCAGTGTTTTGTAGATGACAGGATCCAAATGTCTCTGTGGACCTAAGATCAGGACACTGGCACTACTAATTATGGAGAATGTTGCAGGCTGTATGTTGAGGACATAGCTTGACCCAACAGTCTCTAGTGCACAGGCAGTCATCCCAGAACTTTTCCGAGCAGCAAAATGGGAGGTTTTCTTTTCTTCTTCTGTAGGATCAATCACTTACGAAGTGGCCTTAACCAACCCTTGAAAATCCTTAAGCGTCTTACTGCAAATTTGTTCAAATGGATGCACTTACTGTCTGATGGCATGTTTTTCTGCTACAAGACTACCCAGGACTACCATGCTTACAAACACCAAAATGGGGAATCCCTATTTGAAATATGGAGATTTCTCTCTTGTTGAAAACTCCTTCTCTGGCTTTCCCACTTCGGTCCACTTTACTGTAAGGGAAATGTTCTTACCTGAGCCATCAAATATGCTCTCACCCTTGTAGGACCAAGCCCCACTGATCTTACTGGTTTCCTTCTCTGAGTGGGAAAGTTGTTAGAGGAATCTACTCTAAGGTAGATTCCTTCACAGCAGATCTGAGGGACTTCCCCTCTCCCCATCCTGGGCTTTGAATGGCCTGTCCATTGAAGTATCAGCTGGCTGGTCAGGCTTTAAATGGTGTTAATCGGGTGAGCTTAGGGAAACAAATGGACATGCCTTTAGCAATGCACTTCAGCTGAGATCAGGCATAATATATTCCATACTTTACCACACCAGGTTTGCTATATGATGCAAAGTTTGCTTTCATAGCATAGCTCTGTCAAAAGCCACAGATTTACTTACTTTTTACACAGTAGTAATATGTTCTGTAGCAGGGCCTGCTCAGGGAAGCATGCAGATTCAAATCCTATTCTCTGATTTAAAACTACTGTGGCCAAATATACTGTTCGCTCCCACAGTGCTTCGTGCATCTGTGCGGGATTTCTGCACAAGAATATTTTTCTTACCACAGTGAAAGTTACAGCACTCTGGAAAATAAATAAGTGTATCCTTTTTAACAGAAATTACAATAATAAAACAATCTGCACCAGTGGTTTTTCAAGTATTAGTGCGTGCAGATTTTTGACTTTTTGTAATTTTGTGCCAGGACTTTTATGAAACCTTCGAAGCCTTCAACAGTGGTTCAGAAGTATACCCTTGGACAACATTTGTGAATCCCTTTATGGCAAATGAGAATATACATGTATTTACTTAACTTGTAGAAAGAAATGAGAAGTCCAGTTAAAATGCAGAGACTAACATTTCTTGTCCATGGGGATCATATTTTCCTGTACACCCCACTAATTTGAGGCATGTTCCCTTCCCCAACTCACCCTGTCCTTGAAATCAATAAATCTCCACTTTCGCCAAAGTGAGCAGGGATCAGAGACGAGTTTATGAACACCCAGAAACGTGTACATCTGCGTATATTCGCACGCGTGCTGGATTCTCCCACCCTGTAATGCTCATTCCCCTCTTACACCTGTTGATGCTCCTATGTCCACTCACACAGTAATCCTTGCATGGGTACATCCTTCTACAGGTGCCAAGCCAACTTTTTTTTTTTTATCCTCATTCACCTCAGACTTCAGTGTCAAGGCCAGCCACCAGTACCTTATACGTTGTTAAGTAACAGGTATTTAGAATTGGGGATTCGCCCACCTGCTGGTACATCTGTGGACTGGGATGGCACAGACCCGAAAAAACAGGCACGGCGACTGCTGATGTTGGCAATGGGAAAAGCGAGAGATGCCCAACACATTCTAGAGAGATCCAGAGAGGTATAATCATAGGACCAATTTCTATTATGAATATAATGGATAAACAGGGATAAACATTCAAATTTCTTAACAGTTCTCGCACCCCTCAGCATTTGACCATCTCACTAGAAAATCCCAGTGACCTTTCTTCCTCCTAGTTTGGGTCCCTCTCAGATCTAGCCTGGACATCAAGAAGACCGAAGACAGCCAATCAACATGCAAAGGGGGCGAGCGTTCCACCCTTTTTTTGCATATTTCCCTCCTGGCCAGAAGTATAGCATAGAAGAGGAAGGGCCTTGCTGGGCCTGTGACTTCACTGGAAATCCCAAAAATTATCAAAGAGAGGCTTAATTGAATTTGAAGACCCAAGATGGCCGAGATGGTTTCACCAATTTTTACCCAAAAGACAGAGATAGCCGGGCATTCCTGGAACATATGTATATCAGATGCTTTCTCCAGGCCACATTTCTTACATCTGACTGAGGGCCCTGCCGTCATCTTTGACAACCTTTGGGGGGTTAAGTAGGCCCTATGAACAAAGAACAGGTGGTTTCTTCTTAGCCATGCTGGTTTAACTGTGGAAAATAGAATGCTGAAAGATGTTTGCCAAAGATATTCCCAGGGTTCGTTCGGCAAGCAAGCACCCCACAGTTCCTCTGCTAATTTGAAATCCTCATCAATTGCCTCTTCAATGCTCCAATACCACGTGGAGACCTCCTTCTTCCCCCTCGGTCTTTCCATCGGGTGTTCCTCTAAAATGTTTCCCATACCTATAGGTGATTTGGGCCCAGCTCTGAAGTTGAATATATTTAAATTTAGAGATACCCTCTTCCAAGATGGTGTGAAGTGTTGACCAGGGTAAAAGTGTGGCCTCTTGAGCTAGGTCACCCCATACCTTGAGCCTGGCCTCTCTAAGTGGCTCTGCTAATATATCTCTTAGGCACTCTGGTACACAAGGGGAATCCCACAAGGGGGCAAGGCTAGAAAAATAGCTAAGGCCCGTCAGCCGTCTAATATTTGCCCATGTTCTCGCCATTGACTGTAGCACTTTTAGCCTTATCTTTTTGAAAAACTTAGGCTCTCCATATTTGAACAGGAAACCCTCCTGGGCCAGACTAGCGCCCTTTAGCATAGCTGAGAACATTGCCCCTACCCCAACACAATCCGGTATTTTTAGGAGCATCCTGGATTGGGACAGTTGGAAGGCCCAAGCATGGTACTGCAGGTCCGGAAGCGAAAGTCCTCCCTTCTCCCTCCTACGTCTCAACTTCTTCCAGGCAATTCTGGTTCCTCTATAGGCCCATATGAATGAATTGATAGCCTGCTGAAGTTTATCTATTGCTGGCTTGTCAAAATGTAGTGGGATGACATTAAAAAAGAAGGTAATTTTGGGGAGCACTATCATCTTGACCAGGTTTACCCTCCCAAAGATTGACAGGGGGAGGTGGGCCCAGCTCTTCATAAGCCTCTGGCACTCCTTTGTTACGTTAGCCAGGTTGGTCTCTGAAATTTTGCTAATGTCCTGTACTATTCTGACCCCAAGATACCTCATGTCTCTTTTGGTCTGGTGTTGACATTCACCCAAGTTCCATGACATGACCTCGGTCTTCTCAGCATTTACCTCATACCCTGAAATCCTGCCAAAATCTTTGGCATGCTTTATTACCACTGGCAGGGCAGTAGAAAGGTCCGAGGAGAGAACCAGAACTTCATCGGCGTAAAGAGCCACCTTTCTCTCCCATTCCTGATACGTAAATGGTAGAATATCCGCCTCATCTCTCAACCTCTGAGCAAATGGCTCAATATACAAGTTGAAAAGGAGGGGACATAGAGGACAGCCCTGCCTGGTGCCCCTAGTGATTTTAAAGGGGCTGGTTAAATTACCATTGACCAGCAGTTTTGCAGACGGGTCTTGGTAGATCAACTGGATGGCTCTGCGGAATTTTATGCCAAGATTAAATTTCTCCAAAACAGCCGACAGATACACCCAGTTAACCCTGTCGAAGGCCTTGGTGGCATCTAAGGTCATGGCTGCAAGGGGAAGCGAATACGTTGTGGCTAGATCTATTGCGCCTATGAAATCATATGTGAGATCGTATAAATTTCTACTCTTGACGAAACCCTTTTGATCGAGGTGCAGCATATCTCCTGCTACTGATCCCAGCCTGTCGGCCATGACCCTAGCAAAGATTTTATAATCCCCATTTAACAATGAAATGGGTCTATATGACTCGCACCTCGCTGGCAGAGGGGGAACATGGCGGCCGCTGCGTGAGCTGCCGCTTGCTCTCCGGAGGCTCTCGCGTCCCATGCATGATTTCGATGCCTAACTTAAGCCAGAACCACTTTTCTTTCCTTCCTTACCTGTACCTCCGAATTTGGCTGTGCCGATCTCTTCCTCCATCCTCCATCGGAGTATGTGCTACGCTGTCCTGGTGCCGGCCGCGATCTGCTCGTCGGCTGCCTCTGCTGCTTCCACTCGGTGGGAGGCGGCCACCCTGGAGCTGACGAGGGGCCGCAGAGCAGCGGCGTGCAGTCTCCTCTGGGTCGGCGTGAGCAGCGGCAGCACACATCGGACCTGTCTGGCCATGGAGGAGGCTGCTGCTGTCGAAGCGGCAGAAGGGTGGGGATACTGCGCTGTCTCAGCGGTGCCTCTGATCCCTTAACAAGCACAGGCGGGCCCGCCGGACCAAACCTTATTGGGTGCTTTACCTGTAGCAAAGGAAGGTAAAGGGTACTGGGGGGCTTCCCTGGGACCCCTAAAAACAGGTTTGAGGGGTAAAAAGCAGGCCCTCAGAAAGGAGACGTCTGTCGGTGGAGGGAGCAGGAAAGGCTCCCGCCCCCCCTCACTCAAGCTGGTAATCAGTATATAGGGGCGGAAAATAGCTCTTCTGCCTTTCAGAGGTGCGAGGTAAAAAGCCTGAGTAAAAGCCTGAGTATAAAGGCTGGGAAAGCCAATACTAAACCCTTCGATCCTAAGGTAAGGATCACTCCCTCACTTAGGTCATATTTTATAGTACAACCTATTGTGGTCGACGTTGTGAAACAGGGAGAAGTGCTCAGGAGGGGGTCAGCAGCTCTGCTCAGTACAGAGTCTAGTATAGGGCAAATGGCGGCCTTGGGGGGCTTCCCATTATCGACCAGCACTACCGCGCAGGGGCAAGAGATAACGGAGACAGGTGGAGCAGTGGGGATGCCTGAGACCCAGAGTGACACTATACCCCATGCTTTGGGAGGGAGCCAATCCATGGTGGCTGAAAAAGGTCTCAAGGACTCAATGGGGGCCTCATCAGCATCCCTGGAAGTGCTATTCTGCACTCTCTCGAAGGACATTAAAAAGGGGTTCTCTGTGTCCAAGTCCAACCAAGGAGAGATTAGGAATTTTTGTAAGTCTCTGGAGAGGAAGATCTACCTCCTTAAAACAAGAACTGAGACTCTGGAAAGCTCCGTAGGAGAGCTTAAAGAAGAACTTAGCTTAGCTAAAGCAGACATCTCGGCTCTCAAAAGGGAGGACGAGACTCTTCGAGACACACTGGAGCACCTGGAGAACAATTCTCGGAGAAGTAATCTGCGCATTTTAAATATTCCAGAGGGGAGGGAGGGGGAAGACCTAAAATCCTACATTGTCTCATTATTGAAGGAGACATTGCAGATCGAGGAATCTGAGGAGGATTTAAAGAAGGATATTCAAAGGGTGCATAGGGACCCATATAGAAGAAACCCTAATAGAACCAAACCTAGGAAAATTCTCCTTAACTTCCACACTTAGTCACTGAAGGAAAAAATCCTTAATATGGCCCTGAAGGTAAAATCATTGAAGGCGAAGGACTTTTCATTTGAAATACGCTCTGATCTTGCCCAAGCTACCATAGACAGGCAATGGGAGTTGGGGAGAAAGCTAGAGGATTTTAAAAAGTTAGGGGCTGTGGCCCAGCTTAAGTTCCCAGCGACCCTGAAGGTTATGCACAAGAACAAGATGCATAATTTAAGATCGCTACAAGAGGCAGATGAGCTATTGGAAAGTATTAAGAAGGGCGACGTTTAGTTAGGAATGCTTCTCCTCTGGTTTACGGCACTCAACCGTGCGAGAAGGCACTAGCGGCGGGGCACACTATTATTAATCTGGCTTATATAGAATGATACACAAAGTTATAGACGGAAACACTTAGAAACAAATGAACAATTGAGTTATGACTGTTGCTGAGGTTCCTAGCTTTCCTTGTTTTTACAAGCGGGACAGGGCGAGCTGCCCCTGGGTGTAGTAGATAGGACTTCCATCAGTCCAGGATAACAATGGGGTGGGTTCTCCAGGGAGGGGTTCAGAGGGGGGGGGGGTGCACTGGGTGGGGAGCATGTGGGAAAAACTCAAAAAATGTCCTCATTCACCTTAGTCTGTTTGTTTTTTTCAGCTGTCTTAGCTATGTTAGTTCTAAATGTCTCGGTCTGGTGGTGGCGACCTTCATTCTTTATACGTTGCATGTACCTCAAGGTTAAACCTCCGTGGGAATGGTTCAGTTCCTGTCATGGAATGTGAACGGCTTACGCGTCAAGCTTAGAAGGGCTAAAATCTTACAATACATCAGGGATTCCCCCGCGCAGGTTATCATTCTGCAGGAGACACACCTCTCGAAGGATGAATCGACCGAGATATTTAAGAAATTAAAATGGGTGGTACATATGATCTGTACTAACCAAAGCACTAATACTAGAGGAGTGGCGGTATTAATTAAAAAACAAGCCAAAGCACGTTTGTTGGATTTTTCGGTTTATTCTGGCGGTAGGTGGGTTATCCTGAAGGTAATCATCCTGGGCTCTCTTTTCACTCTGGTAGGCTATTATGGCCCAAACCAGGACGATCCTACCCCCCCTTAAAAATATCTTCGCAAACCTATTAGACTTCCCAGATCCAGTAATCATGGCTGGTGATTTTAACATCGTATTGGACCCCAAATTGGACAAGTCACAGAATAGCAGAGCCATTACACCATCTAAATCTCGGGCATATCTCCACTCAATGATGAAGCAGACAGGACTCTGCGATGTCTGGAGGGACAGATTTGGCCACCTGCTAGGAGTTTCCTACTACAATAGGAAGTATGGTCAAAAATCAAGAATCGACTATATTCTGGTCAGCCATAGTTTGAGGGGGAAAGTCAAAGACATCGGCTATTTGACACCACATTTATCTGACCATTCAGGGTTATGTCTTGATTTGGATCTGGTAAGCAGGCAGAGCGGTAGAGTCTGGACTTTTGACCGCATGCTGCTCCTAGATATAGAGGAGATGAAGCATCTGTCCCATGAGATGAGGGGCTTTTTGGGTCATAACATAGGGTCAGCTTCGACCTCCACTGTCTGGGACTCCTTGAAGGCATATCTAAGGGGGATCATTACTAGCAGGGTGTATTTCAGAAATAAGCAATATAGAGAAGAGGTTGCCCAAAAGGAAGTAGAGATGAAGATCATAGAGCATGGCATGAACAATGCGGTTGAACTGGAGAAACAGCAGGAAAATCTGGCTAAATTGAAAGAACTAAATGAGCAGCTAGACATCATCCTCCAGACGAGGGTCACGAATCGATGGGAGGCGAGTAAGCTTGCCCATTTCAAATACGGTAAGGGGGCGGGTAGGTTATTAGCCTGGAAGGTAAAATCAGATAGGACGCGCAACCTGATATAAGCAATTGATGATGTTGAAAGTGATACTGTCTTGTCTACAGATGAAGAGATAGCGGGCGGCTTTTACGATTTCTTTCGGAACGTATACCTCGAGGACAAGGTAGTCAACAAATCTGAGGTTGTGGAATGGCTGACTGTGAGCTTGCTCAATCCCTTGGATACAATCCAACAGAAACTTTTAGAATAGGAAATCTCACAGGAAGAGATTAAGAAGGCCATACTAGCTAGCAAAGGGGGAAAGGCAGCAGGCCCGGATGGTTTGCCAATAGAACTCTACATAACTCTGGGGGAGGTCTTGATTCCAGCTATGACCCAGCTTTTTAATGAGATTTTAAGCGACGGAGCAAAGCTGCCAGGTTCGTGGGGCGAGGCAACTATCACCTTGATACTAAAAGCCAGGCCAACTTTTGAGAATAGTTAACGTGGTTTTGCACCAGTAAAACAGTCTATTGAGCTATTGAGCTGAACATGATGCCTGATTATAGCTCTTCATCCAGCTGGTATATTTCAGTGTGGACATATCTGACCCTGGACCGCCCATCTGAGCTGACATGGTGATTAGTTATTTTGAGACTTTCCATACACTCTGAGAATCCTCCATTGGGTTCTACTTCCACCTTTAAAGCTATAGAACAGGCACACCAGTCCACATCTATGAACCTTACCCCTGAGAGGGATACATCTTATAAATCCCCTGTCATCAAAATAGATACCATGGTGTGGCCAATTTTGACTCCTGTTCAATTTTCAACAGGGTGGCCAAAGAACAAGGGCTTAGTGCCACTGCACTTGGATTGTCAAAACTGGCAGCCATGAATTCCTGTGAGCAGGTCACTGTGCACACCCACTAATGAGGGCTCAACCCTGCATCCTGGCCAGGCCTCACTTCAAAACTATGGGTTAGTAGGATATCACTTTTTGGTTCATGGGATCTTGCCAAATAGATCTCAGGCTCCTTTAGGTCACTCAACCCTGAAGGAATCACTAGTCCCATTGACAAGACCCCAACAGCAGTGCCAGATGCAATGTCTAAAACTCTGTCTTCCACGATGGAATCACCAGCATGGTGTAAAGGGAAGGAACACAGACAACACTGACAAAGAGTATAGCTCTAAGTTGAGAGCAACAATCCTCTCTGCACCGCATACAAGAAACCATTGTACCCTGAAGCGTAGTCTCAGACAGGTTGCTATTTCAAGAGCAGTGACGGGAGGGCTGTGCTCTTCATCGGGAAGACCAGCCAGAATACACTACGCTGGATGCCTTTTCAAAAGGCCAGGAATTCTGGAACACATCCCTCTCTTCTGAAAAACCACAGTTCACCCATCCCGGTCTGAATTAGACCACCTGGATCATCACAAGTCTCCCCTAACAATCATACAAGCAAATCCAGACAGCCCCAAGCTACGAAATCTCTTCCACTCCTAGACGTAGCTATGAAATACTCAATAGACCACACAGGCCTTCACTCAGGGTGAGAGGGCTTAGCCCCATACTTCAGATTATCTTTATATACACTTAACTATATACACCATTTAAGGAACAATAACTTCAGACTTTGGAATGGGGTGGCACTCTGGCACCACCAAGTGACTTGTTACCTGCCTTGTTCCTAGTCAGTCGCCGGCCTATTCAGACGGGTGACTAACAGAAAGATGCTCACAGTACTGACATCTGGACTACAGAAGAGCTGTAAGTACAGCTCCTGTTCGTCCTTACTCCTTGATAGAGTAGAGCATGGTACTCGGGTAGGAAGGGGAAGGGAGTGCAGAGATGGTGGTAGAGGATAATAGCAGAATGTTATTTATTTACCTGGGGGGTGAAAGGATGGGTTTGAACCAAAGCTGGTGTGGGAGGGGTGCTAGAAGCCAGGTACTACCAGTGCTACCAAGTAGCCAGAACTACTTGTGCTACCAAGTCTGTTGGGGTAGCCGCAGAATGAAAGGATAGATAGGAATAATTTGGAGTTTTCCACCTCAGCTTCCACATGACATCATACACAACTTGAGCTTCACTCTCCCTGTCTAAGTTTATATTTTGAACCCGGGGTGGAAAAAACTCCTATTATTGCCAGCTACCCACCAAATGCTACATATCTACTATGGACTGTTTGCTGCAAGTTTCCTTCTCTATCCCACATAATGGAAGTAATTGGAGTGCAATTTAGTTAAACTTCTAAACCCAATCATATATCATCATATATTTACCCAAACACAAGACCATATGAGGATAAAATCTAAAGAACAGGAATGAAAGGTAGCAATTACGTTGCCAGCTGTACATGACATGCACCGAAACGATTTAGAGTGTTCAATGTGCGACCATTCTTCAAGTTCACACACAATTATCCAGTGCAATTAATCTTCCCAAGCTGATCAGAGATTCTCTGCTCAACAAGCTCGAATAGATATGCACTTCAAAAGAAGCACAATATGGGCACTACAAGATAATATATATACATTATCTGAAAAAAACAAAAGTTAGGGATAAGTTATAGTGAGGAAAATGTTATTTTTTCTTTCTATACATCCCGAAATTAAGCTACACAAACATTAGAAATTCTAAAGTTATAGTTATAACTCAAATTTATAATTTACACATCACCTTTAAATTACTATAACTCACGCACCTACTTATCCAGTGTTGTGTTTTGTCACCTCACTCGACACACTACATTAGCTATAATTTGCACCTTTTCAGTGCACAGGTTACACCCTTTTCTATTGCAACACGTACACCATATGAAATCATAGCATTCATAACAACACTTATGACATCTCAAATGACACAATTTTTCATAACACAGTGCATGGAGAAGGTGCAAATTATAGTTAATGTAGTATGGCGAGGAGGTGACAACACTGGATATGTTGGTGCACTAGTTATAGTAATTTGAAGGTGGTGCATAAATTAAAATTTGAAGTTATAACTATACTTCAGAATTTCTAATGTTTGTGTAGTTTAAGTTGGGTTTCCATAGAAAAAATAAATAAAGTCTTCTTAACTTTAACTTATCCCTAACATTTGTTTGTTTCATTGAATTTCATAGTTTTTTTTATTTAAAAAATTGAAATCGTAGAGTTTGCTGTGGTTGAGTGGAGTGTCATTAAGTAGAGTGTGGTACAGGACACTGGAGGAGAGTGACGTAAGTGTACTGTCGCAGATTGGAGTAGAGTGGAATGGAATAGAGAGGACTGGAGTAAAGTGGAATGTGGTACAGTTGAGTGGCATACAATGGTATGTTGTTGAGGGGAGTATGGTAGAGTGGAGTGTTGTAGAGTGGAGTGGTGTAGATTTCAGTGGCGTAAAGTGGACTGGCATACAGTAGAATAGCATACAGTGGAGTGGTGAAGACTGGAGTGGCGAAAGTACAGAGTGGTAGAATGTAACAGCGTACAGTGGAATAGCGTAGAATGTAGTGTCGTAGAGGGAAATAGCGTACAGTGGTCTAGCGCATAGAGAAGGGGCGTAAAGTCGAATGAAGTTGACTGGAGTGTCATAGAGTGGAGTGGACTACAATAGAGTAGAGTGGTGTAGAGTGTTCTAGAGTGGAGTGGAGTGGTGTACAGTGGATTAGCATAGAGTTTAGTGACTTAGAGTGGAGTGGCGTAGAGTGGAGTATGTTAATTGAAACAGATATATAAGGAAAGTGTGCAAACGGATGTAAATATAATGTGGCAGGAATATACATTATGTGGTGAAAATTGTCATTTTTGGTAGTATGTGAAAATAGTGTAAGTAGTGTTAAAGTTATACACTTTATAAAACGTAGTTATATGTTGTGGGCATGTTCGTGGTATACTGTGGTACATGTGGATGAGAAATTAGTATGTGATTGGCTAATCGCTGGGTTTACCAAAGGTAATAGGCAGCCACATAGTTTTTATCACAGTTTTGAGCACTGTACGGTCTGCATTTTACTGCGTTCTAAGTTAGGGTCTGATATATAGGTAAGTAGTAGTTTTCATTGTTGTCTAATATTTTTTCCTTACCTATTAACAATTTACTAAAGTGGTATTAGGTAGGGAAAAAATACCAAACCTAATACATCACCTAGATCTGATGGTGTAATTTAAAACACAGCCAACTGCACCTAAAAACAACATGGCTGCCTGTAAGTTTTGTAAAGACATTTGTAAGCCAATCACCTAATGACTTATCATCGCTATGTACTGCGGTACTTCCGCTAAATACTGCAACAACAAATATTGCTAACTTAAAATACCATATAACTTTAAAAATGCTTACCATACTTACCTGTAGTACCCAAAAGGATCATCTGCGCACCATAATGTCTAATCCTGCCACATTTCATGTAAATCAATTCAGCTGTTTTGCTGCCATGTCCAATACAAAATGTTTATGTCAAATACATTGGGGTCAAAACATGTTTTGGGACTCCCCTTTTTTCTATGCACCGCCTTGATCAATCTCCGTAAAACTTTAATCTTCTGCCAATGTAGAAGGAGGACTAGATCTGGAAAGATTTGTGGAGATTCTTTAAATGGGCACAAAGTTATTAAGGGGCAAAGATCAGAGGAATTCCTATCTCTGGTAACCATAACTACACAGTGACTACCACCCCTCTGTAATATATACATAACATTACAAATGTGTTGCTAGCGCCATGTACTTATAGTTAGGTCTGAGTTTCCTTAGGAAAGGAATTTTTCAATAATTTTTCAACCATTCAACAAATCTGCATGAATACTTCCCCCAAACAAATTCACTCACTTTAGCTCCTTCATGAATAGTTTCAAGTTGATCCATCAAGGGGGACCAGGAAGAAAGGGAAAGTGAGAGACTCAAAACATCAAAGCTTTCCTCAGGTATACAGACAAAATGGCTAAACGAAATTACACCAAATTCGGCAGAAAGTTAGAACTTTATTCAAAAAGCGTGCTTTTCATTCTTTAATGTAAATCTATATAGTCATTTTTAAGAAATTTGCATTTAAAGAGGTGCTCAGGGGGGTCATGGAGGATTTAATCTCCTAGAAACATTAGTGATATTCTAGAACGTTAGGTCCTGTGGGACCGAAAATTAAAAAAATACTCAAATTCAATTGGCTGAGGGACCGTTTTCACTCATTGGCCAATGTGGTTCTGGGTACCCGGGACCTTACAGTGGGATCTCGCACTCTGATTGACCAGCTGCAACATCTCAGACAAAAACTTCTATCTTACTTTGTGGTCGATGCTGTTCCAAACTCTCTGAGAGGAGGCAGCCGAGAAAGAAAGTTGAGACAGCTGGAGAGTAGATACATTGTCAACATGAATACTAAATTCCCAAATGGTCTGAACATGGAGGAGGGATTATGTTAATTTCTGTGAAATATAAGCAATTAGGCTTCCCTGATCAGTCTCCAAATAATACTTGAAATCTTACGGAGAAAAAGCATAACCCTTAAACAAAATGAAGATATTCAGGGCCACAATATCAGTAAAAACCACCCCACGGAGTATAACCTCCACAAAAAAATCAAGAATGGGAGGTAGGATTAAGAATTATTGATAAGTGAAGGGCATCACTCAAACTGTCAGTTCACAAATCAGGCAGCCAAAAAATACCAAATAGCGATGAGACAAGGGATGTGAAGGATAAAAGGGCAAGAGGGAAGGTGGAAAAATAAGAGAGAAAATGTATTTAAACAGGGATGTATTAACGAAGTGGGATAGTATTGCCAAACAACAAACAAGTCAAGCCACAACAGGGTCTTCCAACAAACATATTAAAAGGCAGCAACATCAGTCAGAACACAGGGGTCATATTTCTCCTTATTCTTCTTCTTCTATCCCAGACCTATCAGTATATCATTTATTTTTTAGTCTGTATATATCCTCTTTTTCTGGCAGCCACATCCCTTTCTTCCCTTTCCCTTTTCACGATGTCTATGGATGCCTCCTTCAACCTTTGATTCCTTAAATTGATAAGATGTCTATGATCCACATTAGATATCTGTTGGAGCGTTATAGTAAAGTTTGGCATTTAAGGAGAGAATAATAACTTGTTGGTGGTGGCAACAGTAGAAATATGTACACTCGTATTAGGTGTACTTCGAATAATTTCACATGAATGTCTTTCACCGTGTATGCAATGCAATGATTAGCACACATTGTCAAAAGTTCAAAATGCGTTACTATAATCTGTTTTGCAAATAGTACAATGTATCAAACAGATGATGTAACAAAGTAATAAAGGACAATATCATAGCACACAAGAATGTGAAGTATTTTCTCTGTTGAAGAACCATGTGACCGTATTTAATGGTCAGACAAGGTGCAGCGCGTTATGTGAACAAGGTCACGGCAGTGACCGAAACGCGTTATGGCAGACAAGCAAAGCAGTGAATAAACTTACGATTAGAGATTGCTGGTGTATGTGCCTGGTCCCTTTGGGGATATGAGAAGTGAAAACGGGAGGCAACTATATTCGCAGAGTAGCTGTCTCTGTATCACAGACAGTCACTCTACTGTGGTTTGTGGCAGAGCAGCCGATAAAAAGTGGCGTCTGCCGCTCTGAACTTTATATATATATATGAGGTAACATGGTAACATGGAGGGCAGGATGCAGGATGAGGGACAGGAAAGTACTGCGGGATAACATCCACAGTATCATCAAGCCTATCATTTGCCACCTGGTATGCCATGGATCTATAAGGCAAGAGAGGGTAGGTGGGGAGGTCCAGGCCGCTTTAAAACTTCCAAATCATCACAGTGCATGCTCTTATGCAGTGGAAAGATCAAGACTTGCACTCCCTTAGAGTGCTAAATACAAAAAAACATAAAGAAGATTAGTTCCATTATGTTACCAGTGGAATGACACATCTTAAACAATCAAAAGAGCCAGGGTATAGAAGAAATGCTCCAGGGATGAGACAAACACAAGTCATGGGAGGAACACCATCCAATGAAAAACAGGAAACTGGATAAGACAAGAAAACAATCCAATCATGAGCAAAATGCTGACTCAGAGGCCAATCTATCTAGTATAGTGCACAGTGCCCTCTGCATTGGGCAACTGAAGCGAAGTGTAGCGAGACCACAAGAAGTGGGGGATAAATCTGTATGGGTCCAAAGCATGTAATTGATCAACACTAATTTCATGTGACATCCTAAATCTTATCCTAGGTGTTAACACAAAGACTTGAGGATAGTAAAGTCATGTAGAGCCACTGAACTTAAAGTTGAATCACAAAACAATTGTTAGTAGATTTTACTATTTCAGAAAGGATGAAAAACGTGCATCAACCTTTTGCTCTAAGGATAATGGAATGTTACGTAACATAACATAATGTAATGGGGTCCCACAAGCTCTGCGCTTAGCCCAACCTTTTTTAATGTATATGTCTCCCCACTGGCCGACCTCCTAAAAAGTTTCGGATTCTCCCTAGCGTCATATGCAGATGACACACAGATTGTTGTCTCGATGGCAAAAGACGATCCCGGGACTGGCCTCAGGTTCAGTAGCTGTATGCAGGCCACCAAATATGGATGGATAAGAACTATCTGATACTTAACTCTGCAAAGACGGAAGTCATGCTGTTTGGAGGCCACATCTCTTGTTTGACTCCATCATGCTGGCCACAGGACTTTGGCCCTCTACTATCGGCCGTAAAGAAGGCTCGCAATCTGGGGGTCTCGAGGGATGATAAGCTATCCTTTTCTGATCACATTATCTCAGTGACGTCATCTACTTTTTTATCTTGAGGACCATTAAAAAGATACTACCTTTCATCCCATGTCATCTTCAAAAAACTCTTGTGACTTCCCTGATCATGACGAAATTGGACTACTGTAATGGTTTATTTCTCTGTGCCAACCAAGTGGTAATAAATAGATTACAAACCCTTTAAAATGCAGCTGCTAGGCTTCTGTACAAAATCCCCAAATATCATTCAGCCTCAAAAGCTATAAGACAATTGCATTGGCTCCCGATCAGACCTAGAATGACTTTTAAAGTACTTTGCATCACCTACAAAGTGCTACACAGTCAGGGCCCTCTTTTATTTCAACAGAGATTTGTACGATATACCCCTGGCAGGACTTTACGTTCAGCCACAGCCAAATCAGCAGTGTCCTCCATGTTTAAGCGGGCAGCCTGGGGAGGAAAGAGCACTGTATTGGGAGCCACGAAAGCCTGGAACACCCTCCGACTATATACCAAGGAAGCCCCCAATATACTTGCCATCAGGGAAATTGTTAAAGACCTGGCTATACAAATCCCTTTAGATTCTTCTCTCTGAGGCCCACATCCGACACTTGTAATATTTTGGGACAGCGCCAAGACGCCTCCGGGTATTCGAGCGCTTTAGAAACTAAATATAACATAACATAATGCAACTCAACTTAACATAAGACCAGTCAGGCACAGCACCTGCATTAGTGCAAATAAAATACAAAGGGCCCTGATTCACAAAGGTAACTTTGCACATGTATATTTACTCATGTGTAAATCTTCTACTACAACAAGGTGTGAATCCACAGTTACTTGCTATTCACCATTTTGAAATATAGATTTACACCTAAGTGTAGACATGTCTCCAATCCCTCAGGCCGGGGGATATAGCTTCCTAGAACCAGATTTATAAGTGTAAATTTGCTTTTGTGCCCGAGCATTCCCTATCTGAAAGTTCAGGGGAAATTATTCATGTTTATTAATCTGTAAAAAATGTGAAATATTTTAATGTAAAATATAAATTAGTTTTCTAATATTATTATCCAGCCTTCCATCCCTGCCAGAGCTTTGAGATCTTCTAGCTCAAGACTGGCCACTCTGCCTATGATTTGAATATTCAAACACAGAGGACCATCTTTTAAATTCCTTGTTTCCAGACTTTGGAATTTGCTTTGCCATCAGCTTTGTCATAGCCCTAGCAAAGCCATCTTTAGGAAACAGCTAAAAACCTGGCATTTCTAAGTGAGCATAGGCATTTCCATAGTTTTTCATTATCTCTGGGAAGCCCTGGCTGGGCAGCCAGGGCTTCCCAGAACTTTCCCAGAACTTTCCAGAACACTAAACATAAAAATAAAAATTATGACCTAGAAATATTAAAATAAAATTGTACCTCACATTAACTCATCAAATTAAATGTGCAGTAAATAATGAATCAATGTAAATATACTTATCTAATTTATAAATAATATTGCTTAAATCATAATTTAAAAACATCTCATCCTCAATACCCTTTATTTTGATAATGTAATAAATATTGTTAAAGGTTATCTGCTTTTACACTATATTTAATGTTTTAATAAAATTTGAAAACCTTGTTTATGTCATTTTTAAAAGGTTTTTTATCTTTGGTATATTCACCTCTGCCATTTCTGAGTAATACTTAACTATATTCCGACCACGCTCATGGATCCATCCCACATTTAGACCTAAATTGTATACTTACATGTGCAGAGATCTTCGACAAATTTGTGGAGATCTCATCATAGACAATGATAGGCGATGCGGAGGTCTTTACGTGTAAGTTAGTGAATAGAATTTTGTAATACATGAGTAATACTACTGTACCCCTACTTAACATATTGCAAAAGGCAGTTTATGAATAGGCTCAACCATTTGTTAATGGGCCCTACAGTTTGTGAACAGGTCCCAATTTCTTTTTAAGAGGTTTCTGTTCCCTAGACATTGTTTGTGTAGCTTTGTCCCCACACCTGCCAAAAAACAGCCCCACAATGACTAGCACATTTGTATGAGCACTTTCATCTATGAACATATTAATTGTGATAAACAAAATAGTAATAGTAAATTGGCTTATGCATGAATCACGTTGGGGGACATTCACATGGATGTGTGAATAATGTAAACTGTACCATAAGCATGTTGAACATACCCACTGTAGCAGAGTGGGTTCCGTCCATTTATTCCCACTGGATTTTTGGCTCGGTATTTGGATTTTTACTGTGACCAAGTCTCACCAACTGAGTCTCACTATTGGTTAATTCTGTGGGGATGGATTAAGAGTGCAAATCGCCAGTGTCCACCTTTTTAGATCAGGTCCACTGCTATGTAGCAAGGGAAAGAGGAACTGGGCTGGTTACACGTGAACATGTGAGGACGCACTTGTGTGCATGGGGGCAGGCTGTGCCTGTGAGACTATTATCTTGCTCAGCCCAGTCTCTGTGCATAGGAAGTCTTTCAAAGAAGGGGCCATTTCATCATTGGTGTTGACCTGGGCTAGGCCTTATGATGTGAATGGCCATTCTTAGTAGAGGTCTATAGTGCTTATTTAAAGCCTGTGTTCCTTAACTGAATTACACATTATAGGCAAAATCAGAACCAAAGTAAAGATTAACCCTACATAGGCCTACAGGGTCCAGTGAGATATCAATCTTAGGGTAAACTTGCATTCCAAAAGTAGATCTTTTAGCACATCATAACTACACACCTTAGGGCATTTTGGGAATTGTAATATTTTCCTGACTCAGCTCATAATCAGATTCCAGGCCTTTCCCTCCCCTATTGGGCAAAGTGAATTACTCTGCTGGCCAGCAGGAGTATCAAAGGCGTCCCCACACAAAAGAGCCCTTAACAGTGCTTGGCCTAGTTCCTAGGAATGGATGGCATGGGGAGGAAATCTGCATCTGCTAATTAACTCTTCAGACTGCACATGGACTGGGCAAGCCCAAAGAAACTAAGATGAAAGGCAAAATGTCTGGAGCCAAATACAGGTGGGCTCCCATTTGAATTTTTGGTGGGTAGACCAGGCAGCTATGTCACTTGGTGACAGAGCTGAGGCTTCCAGGGAAAATCTTTTTTGTAGACCAATTGAAGTCACAATCTTTAAATGTCCCAGAATGATGTGCAAGAGGGTTGAGGCAAGGGTGGAGAAATGATTTGACACCTTAGGATTGGACAGAGGTGACGGCCTTCCAAAATTTCCACTTCCACATGAAAACACCTGCACATTGTAGAGACGTTTTAGAAGACACTGGACTTGAGAGTGATGATGGTGAAAGAATGGCCACATGGAAAGCGAAGCCACCTGACCCACTGAGAAGATAGACTGAAAATCATTGACTCCAGGATTTGGATTGTGCTGGCCCACTTATCTTCCCTTAGAAACAGTTGAGGGAATGGATTTGCAGTGGGGCCCTGCACAGTTCCTCTGAAAATTCTGTGTGCTGGCCCATGACTCTGCTGACACTCAGGTGGCCTGCAAGTAGCTGGAAGGCTGTGAGACCTGGGGAAGTATTGCAGGGAGGGAGTTATACTCGATGGCTGTGGCACCCCCCCAAGCAGGATAGAGAATCAGGAGCCCAAGCAGAAGGCAGGTCTGGCAAGGGAGCAGCTAAATAAATCTCCCCAGCAAGAGGCCAGAAGGCCTCAATAAACTTCTCCTGGGGGATAGAGCTTGCCACTAGGAGCAAAATGACAGACTTTTTTTTTTCTTTTTTTAAATCGGCCTTACAAGGCAGGTGAAAAAGCATTTGAAACCAGGTCTCCCGGGACCAAAGCTAAATCAAATTGGAAATCAGGAATTTTTCTTTTTAGACAAATCTGCTACTTTACAGATCACAGACGCGACTGATGCTGGATAGTGGAGGA
Source organism: Calotriton arnoldi (assembly GCA_963921515.1). Taxonomy (NCBI): domain Eukaryota; kingdom Metazoa; phylum Chordata; class Amphibia; order Caudata; family Salamandridae; genus Calotriton; species Calotriton arnoldi. Next base: position 242,322 of record CAWUFW010001133.1, read on the forward strand.
CTTTTGGGTCCCACTTTTTTCGTCAAGCAGAGCGTGCATTGAATATATTTGCACCGACGGTGCCTTCACGTGAGAACGCAGTTTATTATCTTCGCCAGCCTTTGCTGGCCAGCGAAAGTCACGCCGGAGTTTCTTTTGGAACTCTTTATATCCCTGTGAAAATTGAATTTGCTTTTAGTTTGGGTGACCCTGGTCCCGCTATGTGTTGAGGAGGCCACAATTGGAAGGCCGAAAAGCGTTGACCCCTATTCTCCAGGATCAACGTCAATTCTTCTAGAAGATAAATATATATGTTACCCATTGGATCTTTGACCATAATATTGTTGTTTGAGGCAATTGTTTAAGCCATGTATTTGATGGTCAATTTTTGATTTGACGTTGTTACCTGCAGGAGGTATATTTTTACTGTTATTGCCTTAATAAGGGCAAGTTATGCGCCTCTGCGGTTACTTGTGCTCACCTATCTAATATATTGTGATATTGTTGTATTTATGAGGTTATATGTGTTTTTTAATATGTCTGTATAAATGATAAAAGATCTTTCTGATTGAAAATATTAAAAATTAGAATAAGGAACTTGTTGTGCCGTGACTCTTTGCACAACCAAAGGGGATGATGGACGGAGTGTTGAACATTGCAAGCACTCACCCCCAGTCAACTGATCTGGGTTTAATCCATCATCATTCTTTAGCTCACTCCGCCACCCCAGTTCAGACATGGCCATATGCAAATCAGTCTGACCATGTGCCTCATGGGAACAGTCCAGCCCGAACTGCCAAGCCATGTCTTCCCTGGACCGGAAACAAGCATCCTGGGACCGGTTTCTGGTGACTATTTGCACAGCAATGCCCCTAAACAGTTAAGAGGTTTATAATATATTTAGGATTGTGACTAATGATTAATGCAAATATTCGAGTTCTCTCATTTCCACCAGAGGCGACAAATGTTAAGTCAGTCTCTTGCAAAAATCATTTGAAGTCTGCCACATGATGGCGATGTTTGATCAGTTAAGAGACAAACACAAAAACATTTGTTTATTAATTCAATATACATTAAAAATCACTAATACCTGCCGCCAAAGCCATTCATATAGCTTTGGGGGTCTGGAATAGTCTGAATTGTCACATTTGTAGAAGTGTGATGGCTAGTAGTTGTGTTGGTACTGTCATTGGTAGCACTGGCAGGGGCAATGGGTGGTACAAGCTGCAGGGGCCTCCTGACGAGGGCCCTGGCACTTACTTTTTTTAAATTAAGTTCTGATCCGGCCCTAGTAGTTTGGCTTCAGTTATTGGAGAACATGTGAGATTCATCACCCTTGTATTCCTCACAGAGTGAGGCAAAAGAAGCACCAATGCATTTACTTTCAGATTTCGACCATTTGGCAAGGAAACTCAGATGGGCTGCACAGTAATAAGCTGTGAAGTTTGGGGTTCCCAAACCACCCTTACCCACAGGGCAATACAACTGCTCCACTGCTAGTCTAGCCTTTTTTCCTGTGTTTACAAAATCCCCACATGCATGCTGGAGTTCTTTAGGATGCTCGAGTTAATTTGTAGAGGGACATCTTAGAAGGTAAACAGCACCCTTGGCAAAATATCCCTTCTAACCAGAGCTATCCGGCCTTGCCATGCAAGAGAACTACAATGCCAGCTTTCTCTGCACTTCTCTGAACAATGGAAGGAAGTTGGCGCAGTGTACCTCTTCCAGTGTGGAGGCAAGCCAAATCCCCAGGTAATTGATGGATTTGCTAGCTTGTTTAAAAGGGAAGGCCTCGTCTAAACATTGCTTGTCTGCAGACAGCAGATCAATGCCAATTGTATCTGACTTGGACATGTTTGGTTTGAATCCTAAGACTAAAAGCATCTACCAAGGGGTTTAGTAATTCTTGTGGGTTCTTGAGAGAGACCAAAATGTCGCCCTCAAAGAGGGATAGTTTAAATTCACCCCTACCAACCTTAATCCCTTGTATTAAATAACTGATTCCAATTTTCTGAGCTACTGGTGGCTAGTGGTTTTAAGTGTTAGGCAAAGTGCTGCTGCGCCATTGGGCATCCCTGTCTCATCCCATGCTCGATCTGTACTGTGTTTTTGTCCTGCTCGCTGACATTTATTCCGGCCATGCCAGAGTACCCCATCAGGACTATCTTCAATAACCCTGCACTCGCGCTCCTCTGTCCTCCAATGCCCCTCCTCAGGAATGTCCAGTCCACCCTGTCAAAAGCCTTTTTGGCATCAAGGGGCAGCAGGAGCGCCTTTGCATGTCTGGACTATGTCTACGATGTGCAACACCTTTTTAGTATTATCTTCCACTGTTCTTTTAGGGATGAGCCGCACTTGTTTGGGGTAGATCAAATCTTGCAAAAAAGGTTGCAGCCTAATAGCGATTATCTTCATCTAAACTTTAACGTCCACTTTTAACAATGAGATCAGCCAGTATGGGCCGTCGTTTTGAGGATCTTTCCCTTTTTATAATGTAACAGAAACTCACTCCTCCATCATTGTCAGGGCTGCAGCCTCCTTCCCCTTGATGGGGGTGCAGACTTACAGCTCCGCCCGAACACATTTTCATGTTCTTTAATTCACAAACACTCCTAGAAGTTTGCCAGGAAAGCTGCACCTGGGGGCATTTCCAGTACTAATGGTAATGTAACATTGCATCTCCCATGGGCTCCTTAATTACTCCTATGCAGAAATGCACATAGCAAAGCTTTACGCACAGAGAGAATGAAGACCGATGTGGAAATGCACATTGTTTTTCTTTTTTAGGTCTAGCTTAGATACACCAGCCTCTTGTTTTCCCCAAAATATTATAAAAATACATACACATTTTTATATATGCATAGCAGGGCTTTCAGCCACCCCCCTTCTAGAATTGGTCTGCTCAAATGTCAATCACAATTTGCTTCTGCCCAGCCTAACCTACAGCATGGGGCTAAGGGGCAGTCCACTTCAGCCACTGGTTCTCTTCACTATGAGTGACAGCAATTTCTCTCACACACAGGCACAATCATTCACTAAAAGGAAACACACTTCAGTGTCAGGACTGGTGGGCCAATCTCTGCTTTCATTTCATTGCATTTGAAAGTGACTTTTGCAGTGGGCCGTTTAGAGTTATGTGAGTGCACGCCCTTTGTGCCATCTTTCCCATCGTCTCCCCAAGTGCCATCACTGTCACACTGGTTAATCTAACTAGTCTCACCAACTCAGACACACATCAGAGAGAAGGGGGTGGCAGACGTATGACGAATAATAGAGGGGAGAGATAACCGAGAGAGAAATGTGCCTTGCCAGGAGGCACCAGACAATCCGAGTTCTGTCTCTGTCCCTCTGTTTGATGCTCGATGAAGCTGGCCAGGATCTCACACCACACCTGACAGGGAAGTAAGGAGATTATGAGCGAAATGCATAGTAACAATTGCATCTTCTGCTGAAGCACAGTGTGATTTTAGGCACAAGAATACCGGAAATATTAGCACAGTACAATGACGCTATCTGCACACAAAGTTCACGCCACCACATTATTCCCTAATCGTACTGTATGGAAAATCACTAACCTCTCAATGTCAAAAATCTGTGGCTGACACACTGTGTTCGTGGGTGATCACAATCATTCCCACCCCTCACACACTGACTAGGAATTAGAGGGGGTGTAAATTCATACAAAGAACATACAGACAAGGGATGACTCTCCTGAGGTGGAATACATATGTATCTGAGAGCAAAATGAGTTTAAAACAAGCACTGGCCAAGCCAAGAGGTCTGAGTATATAGTGATAATGCATAGAGCCCCAAGTTTAGCAGATTAAACCCAGACAAATGTAATAAACGTAAAAAGGCTATACTGAAAGTTTCCTTCATTACAGATCTGTTCTTCTTTATGTGAAACACTAGGGAAAGAGGGAGGGGCGGTAGGGAGATACACTTTGGAGGTACAAGCAGAATGAAAAGCAACACACAGGGAAATAGAAGAGATACGCACAGGGAAAAGAGGAAAGGACAGAGAGAATGAACGAGAGGGAAGTGCGGGAGGAAGACCTGCACACAGGAAAAAGAGGGGAGTGAAAGAGAAAAGTGAGAGGGGGGTGATGGAGGAAGGAGTGACACACGCAGGGGTTAGATGCGAGGGGGCCTGGAGCAACATGGCGCAGATGCAGGAGGGGAAAGCTGAAGTCTACAGAAGGAGCTACGAGGATCCGACACTCAGTGCTAGAGGTGTAAAACAGTTCCATATGTACCTCAGTGCAAGCACTTCGTAGGCGGTGCTGAAATAAACCAAACCCAAGCAGCCAATAGTATCAGGTGAGAGAGATGCACTTCTCTGGGCTGAGATAAGATGTGATTGACAAAGTCTCATTCCAATGGCTGAAAGAGGCTGGTCCGATAAAGCCACTTGTTGCGTGGAGCTGACCCAAAGCCCACTCCAGGAGTATTGGAGACCATAGGTCAGTTCAACAGCTGCGCTGTCAAAACCCAGACCTCAAAAGTCAGTCGGAGTCAGTCCATTTACACACAGTAATTATGGCGAGCGAGATGGGATATGTGAGTGATGGTGATGTCGCCAAGAAATCTGTTGGCTAAGTAAAGCAGGGGCATGCACACATCAGGTCATTTATATGTGACCCCCTTTCTATCTCTTCCAGTGACATACACCACAGGCAGAGAAAGTGCCTGGGTGGAGACTGTGCAAGTTTATTGTACACTGTACAGATTAAACGCATTGAAGTTGTATTGGAGTACTTGCAGATACGGTGCAGTGATGAGTAGTTCAAAGTGGCGTGGTGCATGATGGGATTTGCTTTGCGTTTGATGATTGAAATCTTTTATTGCCTTCACGGCATTACTAGTTCCAGGAATGAAAAGTGCCCATGAAAAGGTATCAGAGGCTTCTTATTCATGGGTCGGCAAACAAGCACAGAATGCATCTGCAGCAATGAGCACCAGCTGGCCCAGCGAGATCCGAGAGCCCCGAGAGGGCCCCACTCAGACACAGGAAGATTAATTGGAGTCTGCCTGAATGTGCTGCAAGCTTTTGAAAACCACCAATCAGGAATGAGTGGGCGTGACCCGGGGGGGGGGGGGATCATCCACACGTGGCAGTGAGGGCGCGTGCTTTGCACTGACACTCAAGGGCTTCGGGCCGGAAATACCAACACAGCTGTGATCCCAGAGATGTTGCATAGCGTGAAGACGTACCTTCCTAATTAGAGGGCTGCTGCTTCAAGGGAATGCGCGAGGCATCCCCAGAATCACCAGCACGCGACTAGTAAACAAACACATTGAGATCACAGTCGATAAATTGCGATAGTTTGGACAGCCACGATAGATGATATGATATGCAGAGTGAAAACTTAAAAGGGGTGAAATATTCACAATTTAATATAAAACGGTATATTTTAAGTTATTATGGGTTTAAAAACCACAGAGTGTACGCAAAAATGTGAGTTAACGGCAAATCGTATGACTCTCATTGACCTTATGGGCCAATGAGAGTAAAATACATATAAATGAGACAAACAATGGGTGCCCCTGGACGTCTGACCGCACATGGCACTCTGCAGGAGGATGGAACATACGCTGAGTGTGGACGTGGCGTGGACGGGCAGTGATAGTATTGTTGGCCGAAACAATGTTTCCCTGGTGCGCCATGGGGGCTTATAGGGGTGTATGGGTAATATGGCTCCACACATCAACTGATATACATGGGGTAATGTGTGAAAGTTTGAGATAGACTCAGGATCGCTCTCCCTGGTTGAGAGCTAGTCCTCTGCGTGATGCATCCTTATTAGAATTTCAACCAGCTGGAGATACGTATGAGGCTGGACTTCCGGACGAAGATTACTCCCAGACTGTGGATGCACCCCTTTGCTGTATTCTTGGTTGGTGTTCCACATAGTGTTTTGATCTATCATTAGCTGCTCCCCCCCAAAAAAAATAATGATTACAAATGTAAAATGAATGGTTGATGTTCCTTGCATTGTATGGCATGAGTTATGTTGTATCTAAAAAAATAATAGAAATAATTTTAAAAAAAGTTCCTCCAGTCTCAGGAGGAGTCAGTGGTGATGACTGTGTCAAACATGGCAGATAGATCCAGTAGCATAGGTACACTGCCTCCATTTCTGTCCACTGGGATACTGAGGTCATCCCAGATTGAAATCAGAGCTGAATGCAGGAGGTTACAGATCTGAGTGGAAGCTGCTCTTGTGTTTGATCCCCAAAACCGTACTATTTAATCTTGAGCTATAGCTGGCCTGGTCTGATGACTCCAGTTTCTTCTTCTTCATTAAAAGGTACAGTGACAACATATAGTGCACAAAATATCATCTGACAAAAATGCCCTGCACAAAATATACTTTACAGAATGATTGCCCCTTTAGAATAACAATAGAAAATCTACATCCATTTTGACAATATTCTTGTAAATGGTATTTAAATCACAATATTTATGTAATGGGATGTTTTTGTCAATGACATTCTGTGATACAACCCATGAGTGTAGGTGATCGAGTGATCTGAGGGGTAGCTAGCTACCTTTTGTTAGGGAGTTGTTGATGATGTTCCTAGCGAAGCTAGAGACAACCATAGAGATCATGATCTTCCTGGAGGTGCGTGTACGCCATGAATCTGATAGTGAGCTGGCAGTGTAACTAGCCTGGGCCAGATCCTTCAGTTTGGAGGCTGAGAGTTGGTTGATGAAGCCTGTGTTTTGAGTCATTTGGTCAGCATAGTATTCTTTATCTTGGTTTGGTGTGACTAGGTAGAGGGTGTCTTACCCTGAGCTGCTGTTTCAGCATCTTTACTTTGAAAACAAAGTAGTTGGACATGGAATTATAGACATCTGAGAGTGGAGAGTCTTCATGACATTACAGGATGCAGAATGTCATGAGGATTCTGTGAAATTCCTTGGTCTGGCAGTTTTCTTTGCAGATCTGGTTGGAAGAGTGCTGTGGGTTTGTTGTATTTGCGGATGGTTTGCAGCTCCTACTGAGTATATTAGAGACAGGTTTTATCATGTTTATTTTTTATTCCATCCATTGCTGTTGATCAATCAAATTGGATTTATAGAGCGCAGCTAATCATCTGCAAGGGTATCCAGGCTCTGGGACCATTGCTGCTAAGGGGTTCAGTTGAACAGTCAGGTCTTGAGTCCTTTCCTGAATTCCAGAAGAGAGGATGAGGTCCGCAGGTGAAAGAGAAGGTCGTTCCAGGCTTTCGCTGCAAGGTAGGAGAAGGGGCGTCCTCCACTGTTGCTTCGGCGAATGCGGGTGGTGTGTGCAAGGGAGAGGGAAGCAGAGCGCAGGTGTCTGGAGGGTTGCTGGAAGGTCAGGCGGGGGTTGATGTATGCTGCCCCTTGATTGTGAATGGCCTTGTAGGTGTGGGTCAGCATCTTAAATTGACATCTCTTCTGCATGGGGAGCCAGTGGAGCTTCTTGAGGTGGGGGGAGTGTGAGCCCGTTTGGAGAGGTCGAGTATGACTCTGGCTGCTAAATTCTGTGAGGTCTGTGGCCTCTTCAGGAGGTGCGTTGCGATTCCTACGTAGAGTGTGTTGCCATAGTCCAGCCGGCTGTTGACAAGGGCTTGAGCGACGGTTCGTCTGGTGTTGACGGGGCGCCATTTGAAGATCTTACAGAACATGCAAAGTGTGAGGAAGCAGGTGGAAGATGAACACTGATTTCTGTTTTGTTGAGCCAAGAAGTCCTAATGGTCATGCGGAGACACTGATTGTAGTGAGATCATTTATTCCTTCAGAGAGCTTGTTGTATAGCTCATTCACTTCTTTTATTCGCTCACTGTCTGCGACTGGTACAAATTACAGTGAAATACCAAAATGTTGATTTTTTTTAAAATTACTGTTCTTGTATGGAGGTGTTCAAAAATGTAAATGAGGTGGTGGTTGTTCCAGATGATGGGAATGTTTCATGTTATAGTGATCAGTGCATGTGGTTAGAAAATTGCCTCTAGGATGTAGTCAGCTGTGTAAGGAGTTCTAGAGGAGTTGAGAGCCTCTATGTTTGTCTTGATGAATCTTGGCTGTGGGAGGTTAGCCCAGTGAAACTCGTTGTTCTAATCATGCATGATGCACAGGCTCAGATGGTTTAGGCAATTACCAAGATGGCTTACAATAAGGCTTCTGTAAACTCACCATTGATCTGCAGATGGCTGTTGATCACCAGGAAGTAGTAAGGGAAGGTAAGTGAGGATACAAAGTGGAGAGCAAGTGATTCATACTCTATTGTGACAAGGGCTTTATTTTTAGTGTAGCAGGCCGTATTCCATTCTGCCAAGTAAATGGAAGGATTCCTGTGATGCCCTGTCAAAGTACAGTCCATCATATTTAGAGCTCTCTACGAGGCAGACGGAGATCTCTGTGCCTTCAGCAGTGCCAAAGTGGTAGTATATTTATGAAAAAAAAAGTAACGGCATTGATGTGCTGGGAGTTTTTTCCTATTGAACGGGCTTACTAATCTTTCTTCTTGTTTGGAATCGGTAGGATGAATTGGAAAAATTATGTTTAAACATCCGCCCTCAATAGGATGGATGTTCTGACATCCACCAACTGATACCTATTGTCAGTCGCTCTGTTGGTCAAAGGTCTTTCGGTAGAGCCACCACAGGCTTTGTTGTTGAAGAGATGATGGACACCCCAACTCTAATAGAACAGGAAACAGCAATCAAACCAGTTCTGGTGGTTTAGAGGACTAATGTTTCCACTGTAGCGGCCTATGTTTGGCCTCATGGTCACAGGTTCGAATCCCAGAGGATTCACTCAGCCTTTCATCCTCCTGAGGTCAATAAAATGAGTACCATTGAGTTGGGTAACAATAAATATCTGTTAATCAGCGCCAGGATGCGTGGGCTTTACAAATACACACATTATGTTATGGTTGGTGGTAGAGTACTCCGCCATATTTTTTAGCAGAGTACCCTGTCCGCCAAACTCCAAGTAAAGCTCTAGGTCTTGAAAGCTTGCCTGTAAGGACTCCTTAAAAAGTAACTTCTTGTTCTACTTTGTTTTAATTTGGCCAGTTTCTTATGATGATTTCAAAATCATCGCACATTCCTAGAAATGACTCTACCCAATTCCCATCAGATTTTTCAGAAATATAACTACTGGTGAATTTGTGCTATGTTATGTTGCTGCCAAACATGTCCTGCAACAAATAACCCAATGCACTACTGTCTTTTATCTCAATATATTAACTGTTCTAAACACTCAAGCTCCTGCCAAGCCAGAAATCCAAAGGTGGGACACAATTTCACCACCAAGTGGCTCAGTAGGAAACCTGATGAATGTATCATCAGGAACCTGGAATAAAACTTCCATAAGTCTAAGAATGAAGACAACAAAAGGTGTTGCAAGATGTACAGAAACAGCCACTAGATAGACATTTAAAAAGACTAAAAAGTTTTTATGTCACCAAGGGCCATATGTATGAAGCTGTTTTGCGATCGCAAACACTGCGAATCGCAAAAAAACGGTGTTTGCGATCGCAAAACAGAGCTCCGCTATGTATGAGACACATACCGATCGCTAATTTGCGAATCGCTAAATTAGCGATTAGAAAATTAGCGAATACTACCATATAGCGAACTATTAGCGAATTCGCAAAATGTGACAAAAAATAGCGAAACTCGCAAATATCGAGCTCGCAATTTGCGAATTCGCAAAACGGGATGCATGAATAATTCGCAAATTGCGATTCCACGAAATTTGCAAATTAGAGAATCGTAATTACCACCAAGTCTGAGCAGGTGGTAACCAGGTGCAACCTATTTAAAGAGACCCACAATGCAACTGATGTTTGCCACAATGTCTGGGCTGTACGTGATAGCCAGGAGGCTGCGAGTCAGAGCTGCTGCACAGAGAAGGAGACGCCAGGAAAGAATCTTCAGAGCGCGCATAACCCTGTTCCAGCGGACTGAGGAGGAGATCCATACAAACTACAGGCTGGATGAAGAGAGCATCCTGGAATTAATAGCAGAGCTCAAACCTATACTTGAACACCCCACACGCAGGACACACACAATCCCCACCCATATACAGGTCCTGTGCTCACTTCACCTCTTGGCGTCAGGGAGCTTCCAGGGGGTGATAGCCACAGCAGGAGGGGTCTCACAGAGTGCATTGTCGCGCTTCTTCCACGCGTTCCTTGATGCCATGGTACAGAGGCTGCATAACCACATACACTTCCCCAGCACACCACAGGCACTAGCCCAGACCAAGCAGGAGTTCTACCAAATTGCACAATTCCCCCACGTCATTGGATGCATAGATGGGACCCATGTCGCCATATCACCCCCCCTCCCAGAACGAGTATGTGTTCAGGAATCGCAAGTCCTACCATTCCCTGAACATACAGGTGGTGTGTAATGCCAAGCACATCATCACCGACATCGTCGCTAAATACCCAGGCAGCACCCACGACTCATTCATCTTCCGCCACAGTGGGATACACCGCCGACTCACAAGTGGGGAGTTTGGTGAGGGATACCTACTAGATAATTGCATGTGAAAGAAGGACACACTAGTAATGCACAGCAGTGGCAGGACAGTGTTCAACCATATTTTTTCTCGCCCCACAGGTGACAGTGCGTATGCGGTCCGGGACTACATACTCACTCCTTACCTTAATCCTGCCAACGCTGGGGAGCGGAGGTACAACAGTGCCCACATAGCAACCAGATGTACCATCGAGCGGACCTTCGGAATACTCAAGAGCCGGTTCCGATGCCTACATAAGAGTGGAGGGGCACTTCAATACAGCCCTCAGACCTGTTGCAAGATAGTGGTAGTGTGTGCCATGCTGCACAACATCGCCACCAGGAAGGGCACACCAGTGGAGCTCACCGAATCGGAATCATCAGATGAGGAGGGGCCAGCTCCTGGATGCATGCCAGCCGGTGTAATTGGTGCAGCTGCTGGGCGCCAGAGGCGAGATGAGATCACACAGAACTATTTCTAGGTAAGAAGAGATGACACAATGCTAAAGATCTAATACGAGACTGTGTTTAATTTCCTTTAGTACAGGATATATATCGGCACACAGCCTGTGTGGCACGCAATGTATTGTTAAAAGTCCCGCACATGTGTGATTCACAGTGCAAATTGACTATCTTGAGCAAGTGTCTGTGTGCACTGGGTTGATGCACCCATATCCATGCCTATGTCTGAGCGCCTCAACTGCGGCGCTGTCGGCCTGTAGCCCCTCGCTGTGGGTGCACAGTGCCCTCTTCACCTGTCTCAGCAGCCCTGCCGTGATGCACACTACGGCGCCTGTCCGGTGGGGACGGTGGTGTAATGCTGCTCCTGCTAGATTGGGCGTCCTCGTCTGTTGGAGTGAGGACTCCTGGGCCAGCCGTGGCAGCTGCCCGCAGCTGATCCACAGCACATGTCACCTGTACCAGACACCTGACCACGTCCTGGCTGCAGTGTGCCACCTCGTGCTGCATACTGATGCTGCGCCTTGACAGCACAGAGGTAGCTGAGGAAAGGCGGTTGACTGCCCTGGTGTAGAGGTCTAGGCGGGTGTGTAGGCGCTGCCTCTCCCTGCGCCTAGCAGCACGGTCCGCCCTTAGTTCAGCACAGAGTGCCTCCAGGGCACCCGTCAGGCCCATGAAGCCAACCCTGATTTGCCTCTGTATTGACCGTATATTTTTTGCCTGCAGGCGCTGGACCTCTAACATGTGGCCCTCCAGCCCTTGGAAGACTGTGTCATCTCCTGTGACTGCTGCACTGGTGGATGCACGTGGTGCCCTGCGCCTGGATGGGATTGGTGGTATTGGATCGGCACGTGCTCGAGCACGGGGTTGTGGCTCTGACTGTCCCTGGACTGTTTGGACATTGACATCGGTGTCCTGGGATTCCTCCTCCAGTGGGGGCAATGGTGGCACTGCAATCCGCCTGCGGCGTATTGGAGGGATAACTGGGCTGCCCTCGTCTTCCTCTTCCTCCTCCTCCTCTTGCCCTGTTGCCTCTGGGCTGGGGGATTCATCCTCCCCTCCACTGATTGTTCCCTGTGTTTCTGCTGGTGCTGTGGACATAAATGCACACATTAATTTACTGTCCTGCCTTGCATTTGTCATGCATTAAATTCCACTGTTTGGAGTTACATGGGTCCTCTCTGTCTGTATTTTGACTTTCATGATGCACACATACTGTTTGAGCCTGGCTGGGTGTCATTGCTCCACTGTTAGGTGCATGTGACTACATCTCCCATAATGCATTGCTGTGTGTGCTTGTGTACCTGCACTGGAATTATAGTTTTGTTGTGCCCATGGGTCTCTCCTGGGTGTGTGGGGGAAGTAGGGAGGTATCAGGGGTGTGATGGCATGCTTCTTACCTTGTCTTGGTTGTGGGTGGTCGGAGCTGTCCAGGTCTGACACGCCCATTACACTCTCCGGAAGCAGGGTCCCCTCAACCATTTCTTCGAGTGGTGTTGAAGCGGTGGCAGTGGAGGTCCCACCACCGGTCTTGTTGGCCTCCTCCAACCTGGCAGCAACCTTCTCCTTTGAGCGCGCGCGCATATCATACCAGCGCTTCTGTAGTTCTTTGACGCTTCGATGTGTGACGCCAATTGCGTTGACTTTGCGCTGGATGTCTGCCCATATCCTTCCCTTACGTGTCTCTGGCACACGCAGGGACTTCTTGCCAAACAGGAGCTCATGGCTCACAACCATCTCCTGTATCAGGGCCTCCTGCTCACTTTCTGTGAACTTTTGTTTTCTTATTCTGGGGGTCTCCCCCTGCTGCTTGTCCTTGCTGGCCATGTCTCCACTCTCTCCAATGTGTGTAGCACTGCAGTGATGCCTCAGCCTCAACTCCTACTCTCTCACTCTGCTTCTGAGACTCAGGTGCAGCATGGGTAGTCACACTTCCTGGTTGTGATGTCATCAAGCTGCACCTGAGTCCCCGTATTGCAGTTTGCGAATTCGCTAATTTGCGAATTCGCTATTTTGCGATTTCGCTAAATAGAGATTTCGCTACTAAGGAATCGCTATTTGGCTACTCGCTATTCATTTTGCGATTTCTAACGATTTGCTATTTTTTTGCGAATTTTTGTTTACATACCTTTTTGCGAATCGCTATTTGCGATTCGCAAAGAATCGCTATTTGCGATTCGCAAAAGGGGAGTTTGATACATATGGCCCCAAATGCGTTATCAAGGTAACCAATCAAACCAAGTGAATCTTCAACATCATATAGGAACTGCCTAATCCTGAAGCCTTAAAGCAAATGTTTGAAACACAGTGAAGATATTCTTATATATCCAAATTTACCAAAATCTAGAGTGCATCATCACTACCCTGGGCATTCCTCACTTCCCCTCAGCTCTCCTCCTGACCTGCAATCAGTCATTGCCTTATTCCAACCTGTTGCAATTGGGTTCCGCCCATTCAGTATGTCTGTTTTTTGGATCACCCGGTATTGGACTCTTTACTGCGGGTGAGTCTCACTACATGTGTCTCATCCCAGTAATCAAATGGACTGTGCATGTTTACCACCAGTGCCCACCTTTCAAGATAAGGCCACAATGCACAGCTAGAGTAAGTGACACTCAGCTGGTTACATGTGAACACATGTGGGGCTGCGCCTGTGAGACTACTGTTGTGCGGTAACTGCGCACAGGTAGCCTGGTGCAGAGGGGCTCTGCAGGATTAGTTATTAACCTGGTGTAGGTCTTGTAATGTTAGTCACACTCATATGTAAGGTCAGTGTGATTTACTGTTTTCTCTGTAGTGACACTTTATTCTACACATAGGGGGAAACTGCCTTAGAGTGCAGTCCCACTTACTTTTGGACTACAAAGTCCAGTAAATATCAAAATGGGGTGGAACCTGTGCGAGAAAATGACATCTACGAGTTCCAAGACAATATCTGTGCAACTTATGGGTTATCTAGAACTGTCATATTTTTCTGGCCTTTTGTCACCTTGCTGTGCCAAGTTAAATACATTTCTCTCCAGCAGCAGGAACTAAGGTCTCCCGGTGGGATTAAAGGATCTGAATCAATAAATCGCTGTCACACTGGACCAGGAATGGGCCAGCCCAAGCCCACTAAACAAAGATGGGAGCCCAGACCTCTGGAGCCAACACAGGAGGGGGCTCCCCTTTGATGATTTGGTGGAAAAGGCCCTGGCACTAATATCAAGGAGTGGCAGAGCTGAGGCCCCCAGAGCAGATGGGACTAGTGACTCCTGGATGACGCCGTCTTGAAGTGTTCCAGCATGGAGGGTTGGGACGGGGTGGAGAGGTGATGTGGCACCCTAGGATTGGCCAAGGGTGCCTGGCTTCTAGAACCTTCCACCCCCCTTTAAAAACTCTTGACCAGGGGGAGAATCTCTCTTGGTTGACATTTTTTCTGCTTGTCGCTGCTGGACCCTGGGGCTTGCATGGACAACTGGAAGAAGGAACTCCCTGATGCCTAACAAAGGACTAAAGTCTCTGCCCCAGTTGACCCCAGGAGCAATGAGTCCCCCATGGGCCAATGAGACTGGCCCTCTTGCACCACTTGAGGACCAGTTTGGAGAAAGCCCTGGACTTCTGCACCCATAGACAAAGACAAGGAGGAAGCCTTGCGCAGGGAGCCAGGAGAACCAGCTCCCTGTAGATTACACCAGTTCGAAGGTGAGGAGGTCTCCTGAAACTGTTCCTGGTGGCTAGTGCTCGCCGTAAAATGAGCCCAAGATTGTCCAAATCTGCCCATTGGGGCCAGAGTTATGGTATTTTGAAGATTGGTGACGTGTTTACCAAACAGAGCGCATGGGGATCTGCTGCATTTCCAACAAATACCCCTGGGGTCGGTCAGGGCCCAGGGGTCAACGCAAGGATTTTGTGGGGGGTGGCATGCATCAATTCCCCGCCTGAGTCCTGAGGCTTATCCTGGGCCGACGCAGAGAGCGAGAAGATGAGGGGGGGCCTGGGATCCGAACTCCGGGCCCTGGTGAGGAAAAAAGAGAGGGGGAGCCGCTGCACTCCCTTAGCACTGATGGGCCTGCCCTGCTCCCTGTGCCTAGGACAGTGAGCAGCCACCAATAAAGCAAATGCCCTGCCCACAGGAGCGCACAGGACAGAAGAGCTGCCAGCTCCTGCGAGCAGCGGAGGAGATGCTGCCTGTGTGGGAAGCAGCAGGGGCAGCCAGCGGTGGGCTTCCTGAGCTGCCCCAAACAAAATGCTTCAGGAAAGGCTCATCTGCATGTTTGCCTGAGTCTAGTCCCCAGGATGACAGGGCTACCAGCAATTCACCTAACAAGTGCCAAGGGGGGCTGTAAGAGTTACAGCAACCCCCCAGAAGTAATTTTAAAGGTAGTGACCTTATGTTTGCAAAGTCAAGAAATCCTTTCCCTTCTGGGATTTTTCACATTATTTTTAAAGCACTCCCAAGGCTGGAGCGTCTACTCTACAGCTCGTAGTGCAGTGTGCTCTAGGAGATGGTTCCATGGCCACATCTATTGTGGCCAGAAGGTGTATAAGGAAGATACATGTAATGAAGCTCCATTTCGAGGCTGAATCTATGGTTGCATTTCATGTGATTAGAAAGGGATGCCCTCTAGGGTCTGTTTTTATTATTGCATTTTCATGCTTTGAAAGCATATAAAAACACACAATCAAGGTATGTTCATTTTTAAATGCTTTATTGATATAATCATGTTGACAGTGGTGACTAGCTTTGTAAACATTGAGTTTCTTCCTTTCTGAATCTGTCTTAAACCTTTGACACACGCCATTGTCCCTGCTCTTCTCAAAAACACATATGCTAATCTTGAAACACAAAACATAACTATCTTCTTCATGACCACCATGCCTGCCAATATGGATTCTGCTTTGGGAGTGGCACCACACTGGCTAATGTCAGAGAAGAGTTTTTCCTTTCAGTGAATGGGGATAATGAAATTACCGAGATTATGTTTGCCCCATGTACAGCCATATAATGTTTTGTAAATGCTTGACCTTTTGCCAGTAATCTCTTGATACAAAGGGTCGTTGACAAACAGAATCAGATAAATCGAATTGTTTTCTCTCCCATTAAATTGTGGCATTACCCAATGATCATCATTACTCTAGTGGCTTATTGGCATACCGCTTATAGGAGTACCAGGCGAACGTCTCTATGAACTCCAATGAAAGAGAAATCCACCTTCACCTGGAAAATGGTCCAAAAACCAAATAAACATTAATTTTCCTGTGTATGAACTGTGCCAATAGGTGGACATGAGGAGGGTCCATTCTGATCTGCACTTTTCTTGTATTGTGTTCAGAGCAGCTAGCAATAGGAGGTGAATGAAGTCCCTCACTATTAGCTCCAACTGGGCCAGACACAAATGCCTCCCTCAAAGGCCATCAGCACTCCATTTATTTGAGTCTCATCCTGGCTGGGTGCTAGCTGGCTCTTTCACACTTAATGCCAAAGCCATCAAGGAAACAAGGACCTTTAGCTTGTAACTTAACAAGTGCTTGAGCTAAACTATGATTTGGAGGCAGGCTTTTGAGTTTTTAAAGCTCTGAATGTAAAAGGTATGCATGCAGTTTAAGAACTAAGGTCAGATATATTTGTCTATATGAGTAATGACGCGAACAACCATTTTTATACTTCATACTAAAATGTCTTTTATACTATCTAAAAGAAACCCTTTTTAGCAACCTTAGCATAATGAAAAATTATCACTAACGTTTTAAACTTATACCTTTCAGTTTACAGCTCCTTGATGCCAATTCATAACTCACTGAGCTATATCACAAAGAGTATAACGTATGATTTACAGATAGCACAAGGATAACTGCAGCAAAAGCAGTAACCCACTAAGCTATCTACAATGAATATAAATCTGTGACCTGTATGCTACATGTTGTGCTCTGCAGAAGGCCCATTAACTCTCATATTTTATGATGTGTGAAACCTGTAACCAGATGGCACAAAGATTTCTCCAGCAAGAGCACTAATAACCAAAGTTATCTTAATGTTATTATACCCTAATATACACCGGAAATTGATGAGTACACAAAGATCTCCGCAGCAGTTTCATTAATTCAGAGACATCTTTAAAATGCCGTTTTTTGCAGACCAATTAAGTAACACAGAACAGATTTACCATTTCATCTATCCTTGTTGCCAATATCTCTTGGGGCAGAGTTTAAAAAAAAAAAATCTGCAAATTGAATGTCAGATTCTGCCTTCCCCCCCATATCTCCACCCCCTTTCTGCTGCCACCCCTTAATACCCCCCAATTCATGGGATACCAAAGTAATTTTTTTCCAGCACTGATGCCAAAGCAGAGATTAAAATAGTTGGAGTTCTCAAGCTCAATCCACTTATATTTGTTTCATCTATAAACCTCATAATGTTTCCTTCTACCTCTTAAAAAGTATGGAAGGTGGAAATTCATCGACTCACACTTTTGCCCACCAAGCCAAAGCTGCAGCAAAGGGCACAAACATGCAATTCCCTCTTCTCTGAAAAATACTTTCAAACCTTCACACTGACCAAAGAATTGAGCGGACAAGAGCCCTGATCCTGGAATGACTAGACTACTCTAGCACTGTCGATTGTGGTCTCACCAACAAAATTCATTGCCAGGCTCCAAAGAATTCAGGACAATAGAGCCAGAATATGTCTTGATCTTCATAAGAATGGCCGCATCAAACTAGCCCCGAAGCTCTCCCTTGGCTCAAGGTAGATATTATGATTAAATGCAAGGTCTTGTGCACACTCTGCAAACTGTACAAGGACAAAAAGTCTTGCAAAATCTGCAGAAACTGACATATCCCCACTAGAGATCTTTTTCAAGATGTCTTCGCAACATCAACCAATGGTTTTTCAAGAGAAAATGTAAATAAATAGCTAAGGATGTTTATGAAACAAGCCTCTGGAATGCCCTTAACACCAGTGTAACAGAGGAACCCAGCCAAGTGAAATTCCAGAACTCTGGAAAACTAAACTTTTTGGGACTTGCCTTCAATTGAGAGCACCATGGAGCATGGGTTGTGCTGATGGATACCGGTCATGGCTGCTCACTGTGCCTAATTGAAAGCTAAACTTCCCTTACAACAAGCAAGCTGTATTTTCTTACCTGCTAATGCTCTGCAGTTACCAAACGGCATAGTGGGGCAGTATACAAACCTCATAAATAAATATACAGAAAAATGCTCTGGAATCTGCACCTTGACCCATTTCGCGATAAACCATTGTAGCCATGTCCTTGGGGCAAGGTGCAATGCACGTTTCCTGCTCTCTTTCTTCACTGCAAACCCTTCACTCCACTGCTCATGGAATACCTGAGTGGTGGAGTACAGATATAACTTTCCACCTCTAGTTTAAGGGGTGGAAAGGTAAATCTATGCATTGGCAGGGACAAATCCTTCATAGTTTGTATATGTCAATGCTTCTCTCATTTGTGACTTGGTAATGAGGGCAAAAGCAACTATCATTTGCAAGAGCCCATTAACATGCCTACATCACCCAATGGGGGCATAGTGTGACTGAGCACTGGGCTTGCAATGGGCTGGACAGGGCAATATGTGTTGGATGCTCGACTCTTCTCCTGCACCGGTTATATTTTGGTACTTGCAGATAAATATCTAGTCTCACATTACAGACGGGAATTGTACGTATGTACATTCACATATGCATCAACTGATCACTCAGTTTTAGACAAAAAAACACTACGTTGAAGGCCAGAAAAGCTTTCCAAATATATTTGACCGCTACACACCATGTACGAACCTCCACTCGAGTAGTGAAGTATGGCCTGGCATCCACAAAAACATTAGTCAATGATGCCATCTATTACAAACTGCTATAATCCTTGTTCTTAAATTTCAAGCGCCCTTAATGACGTTTTTTTCCTCGTTATTTGCTTATTTACTATCTGCCTTCCAGTGCTCAACTCATTTCGACCCTCTATGCATTCATCCTAGAACAAAACTGTGACCTCAGCCTGCAATTTATCATTCATGACTGTTTTAACCTCATTTTTTGCCCTTCCCTCCCGCTTTTATCTTTCTCTAGATTTGACTAGACTTTCCGGTCTTTGATTAATGTGTTATTTCTCTTACAGAACCCTCAAGTCCTCCCATTTGATATATTGCCTAGAAAATTTGTTTCTAATTTTCTTTCAGCGCGCCCTTGTGAACTACATTTCTAGGATTCTGAAGGCGTGTACATATTGTTTATTATCATTGCTGAGAGTGCATATTATGGTCAAGAATGAGACCTCATCACCAGTGCAGAAGAAAGATCGACATAAAAAGTAAATTTATGCAAAGATCCCTCTCCCAGAATAGGATATATAACTAAGTTCATGAGCTTCCTGATCAGGCACTCAGGTGAGAATCCTCTAACTGGACCAAACTGAATAGATGGTAAAATGACGCATACAGACTTATATATCACACACCTTTATACTGCATGGGCGTGCTACGCTCGATACCCCCACAGCACGTCACAAAGCAGCAAAAACTAAGGGTTTCATGTATAATGGAAAGAAGAAAACACTCAAACAGAAGACTGTAGAATTTAGGATTGTGCATGTAGAGTTAAGCATGATCGCCGGCGCAAACTTTCCTGAACACACCTTACTCCTAGGAAGTTAGTAATAAGTACCCTAATGTACATAGTGGGGCGCGAAACAGGTGCCACCCAAATGTATCACAGAATAACACTGGAAAAGAACTAAGGGCCTCAAGTCTAAACTTTCCATTTCCAAAAAATGGTCGCAAACTGCACACCAACGTTTAGCAAATGGAAAGTAATTTTACGGGGCCTTTGTAATAGTCAGCCTGTTCACAAAATTCTAAATCATAGTGGGTCACAATCTGACCTACCTCATCAATATTCATGAGGTAGTTTGCAAATTGCGACTTTCTACGATTGAATGCCATCACAGGGATGATGTCTTGTTGCAGCCAGGAGATCACCATCTCTGATCGCATTTTGAGTAAAGTCATTTTTTAGGTCGAGCCTCGAGTAGCGCGCAAGCGCTGCTTAGAGGCGAAGACTTAATGTAAGTGAGTTTTCAAAGCAGTCCAAGAAACTGCCAGTGCGCCGTGGCTGGCCTTTTGAGATGGGTACGTGCGGCAAACATGTGTTTCCAATTATCGTGCCCAGACGCGGGCGCGATAAGTGGAAACACATGTCTGCCGCGCGTACTCATCCAAAGGCCAGCCACGACGCACGAGCGTTTTTGGGACTGCTTTGCAGGCTGCCGCGCCGCTCGCCCCCGCTCCTCTGTGCTTGTTACTGTTAATTATCAGGATTTGGCAGGTTCAGTGTCTGTTCCTATTGAGTTATTTACTTCATTTGCGCTCTAATTATATACAAATCTTTACGCAAAAGACCGAACAACGTACCATTTGCCAATTTACAGCCTCAACAAAAGGCAATTCTGCAGCTGTTGCTTTAGTATAAAGAAAGCAAATTAACGTTTGTAGAAAGACTGGGGGAGAGAGAGAACGAGGGTTGGGTTGCGTTAACATAGTGCAAGGAAATAAATTCCGAGCCTTAATTATGTAAAGGCATGAAACAGACTATGCGGTTGAGTTATTATGTTTTTTAAAGTTCAAGTCCGTCTTTTGAAACAACACATTTATACAATCAGTAAGGCTTGTTTTAATGCCATACGAGTGTTTGGGCAAATTCAAAACTAATGGAGCATAAAAGTGCTTTTCGCTTGAAAGTGAGATCGTTTTTAAAAATTCAAGGCATGATCACGCGCTCATTCGTTCCTCTTTCGCAGGAACACTCTGATGCAAGCAGAAAAGCTGAAATAAACGAAAAACGTCTCAAATGATCCATAAAGGATTAATCGGCACCGCGGGAAGTCCTATAGGCTCGGGCGTGTATATTTTCCATCTTCCTCTCCCCATAATGGCCATGCAACGAAAAGCAGAAGCTAGACTCAAGTTTCAAAGACATTGAATGTTGTGGGCTGGCAAGAGTTTGTGGCAGGGAAGGGATACAATAGATCATGCAATCCACAGCTTCAATCACATTAAAGAGGCAAACCTCTGCAGTCTCACACCTACGCACCGCCCCCTACACACACACACTGGCGAGCCCCCCCAAACCAAACGGACACGGGAAACAAATATATATATCACAAGGGTGGGGGTATGTTGCAGGCCATTAACGCATATAACACAAAATGGCCGCTATTATTTTGACGGCGATAATCTATGCTGATACACAAAACAAATATATGCAATTTCTTACAATACAGTTTTCTTGTCTTCCC
Organism: Calotriton arnoldi; assembly: GCA_963921515.1. Taxonomy (NCBI): domain Eukaryota; kingdom Metazoa; phylum Chordata; class Amphibia; order Caudata; family Salamandridae; genus Calotriton; species Calotriton arnoldi. Next base: position 263,549 of record CAWUFW010001133.1, read on the forward strand.
ACTGACTCCGGTGATTACTGCGGAACGCTGTGTTCTAACCCCATTTCCCAATTGAGTCTTTCAATCAATACCGGTTTAAAGCATACTAATTATAATAATACAAACTCAGACAAGAGATGCGCGAAACACACACAGCATTAGCAAGTCAACTTTTCAACATTTTTTTTGCAGCAGCCGTGTGGTAAACTCGCATGTATATAAGGAAAATTAGAGAAAGACAAGCAATTCTGGAATTTGGGCCATTTTGAAAATTTGCTTAAAGGCAAATTAGTATGTATGAGGACACCAAATTATAAAACAACGTTATCTCTCTCACATACCATTACAAGCATTGGCATAGCTAATAGGTCTCGCTTTGGGACCTTATAAGTGTTTAGCCATGCAACAGTTGATGTTGTTGCACCAAGGATATTGTGCTGCATAACTAAATACTTATAAGGTCCCAAAAGCGAGACCTATTGGCTATGCCAATGCTTGTTTCCTATACATCAGTCTGTGCATCAGTTGGTATACTATAATGATAACGATAATATTATCATTATTCGCATCAGTAGCAATAATAAAAATAGTGATAAAAAAAATAATAATAATAATACCGAGGGGGGGGCTGCAACCTTCTGCGATACACATTTGGTATCATTTCGCACATCATCTGAGGGAAAACAGATCCCTGCAGAAAATAATGCATTTATTTTATTTCACTGCCTGTGGGTTGGTTCAGGTCCCACCAGGATAATTTATTCTTAAAAAATACCTTTCATTGCCGCATTCTTCATCTCTGTAGGCATAGTAAAGGCACCAGGGCGTTTGCACAGGGATCGAAATTGCTAGTAATTTCTGAATACTTAGCAATGTTTCTTAGATTTTGCCTGGAAAACCTAATGAAATTTACCGGGGTGGGGCATAAGTGGTAAACTCTGATTCATGTTTAAACATTTGCGATTGCAAGCATCCCAACCCAATGTTCTTTTGCATGGTTCTTTTGCTCCCATCACCTTTTGTGTGTTTCATGTACCGCCCTAAGTGGCATGGGCATGCCCAGACGTGTGTCCCATGCTCACTGTGTCACTGGAACCAAGGTATACTTGGCTGATGAGCCCATAACTAGGGTGAAACGGGTCCTGGGTTGCTAGTGTTCCAGTTCGGGGAGGACCTGGCCTGGCAGTTCGGTCTGGATTGTTCCCATGAGGAGCAGGGTCAAGACTGATGTGCCTATGGCTGGATCCAAGGTAGCAGAGTGAGCAAAAGAATGTTGGATTGGAATGCTACTCCAAGCGACTGCCAGTGGTTAGACAAATTGCAAGCATTCCTCCATCACCTGTTGTGTGTTTCATAAACATTTGCGATAGACACCAATTTTATACCTATTTTCTCGTTTTGACCACGAAAACACAGATTTGGAGATATTTACAGGACCCAATAATTTACCAAGTGCTGCAAATACCGTCACTATCCCACTCGTAATCAGAGCCTAAGTCTGTCACTGTTTCTATACAGTAGCTGATGCAGATTATTCGACATGTCTAAAGATGTAGTACAAATACTACAATCTGCTATAGTTACTGTTTACTGATTATAAATCTAAAGCATCATTTCATTGATAAAATGTGTATAATCTTACATATTATCCTGTTACTTCTCTCTAAACTAATAAACCTCTTCATTAACAAATCTCTTCACTACTTTTGTGTGTCTGTAAAATATTAATGTTTTGTGATGGCATTTACAGAACATTAATCCATCTCATTCAGAATCGCCCCAAACGTGCCCTTTCCAAATACTGATTTGAAATCCTTTGTGAGTTTTATATAGCGCTATCTATCATCTCATGATTACTTTAGAGCACTGTACAGAGTTATGAGGAAGTACTAGCCAACCGAGGGAAGAGCATGTCTCTTATCCTGCATTCAGCACTCAGTACCGCCAAATCTGTAAGTTAGTCAAAGGTTAGTGTTAATACCTCAATGAGCTATTTACAAAGGTAATTTACACATGTGATTAAGTTACACTTTTGAGAAACGTTACTACCTTTGGCTATTCACCATTTACGAGTGTAAAGTTACCCAAAAGGGTATACTTATACGTATCCACTTCCAGAAACGCCCTGGAGCCAAATTTACTTTGAGTTGGAGAACATTTACTACTGTTTTGGGTCCTTTTGGCTGTAGTAATTTTAGAAGTGCAGTTTGTAACTGCAAATGGGCTTACTCTTTTGTGGGTGGTTTCATTTCCCTCCCAAATCCCTTCCCCAGCTCTCTGCAAACCCCTCCTAACCCTAAACCCCTCCCATTTAGTAGGAAGTGTGCCTCTTTTTCTAATTCTGCTCATGGTCCCTCCTATATATACCATGAACTAGTAAACCTACATGAGTGAGGATCTCCCCATAGAAGAGATAGGAGAGTTTGAGGTGGCGATTTACACTCGAAGGTAAACTGCATTTTTTTAGCAAGCAAGTAGTACTGCTGTATTACTACTATACACACTAAAAAATACAGTTTTTGAATCAGGCCTTTAGTTTTCACACTTTTCATGATGTACTACAATTCTGCCCTCAAGTTCAGGTTCAATGCGGTCCAATGTATTGATAAATGAACTACTAAGATCTCTATCCATTCTTTACTGTTTTCAATGTTAGCCAGGAAGTGTCTGATCCCTGTGGTGTCCCCTCCTTCTGAGTTTTCAGTAGAATGCCATGATCCATCATAGGAAACTGAGTGCTCAAGCAGTATTAAGGCTCTTTTCCTGTTTTCACATGCATTTGGAATATTGTCTATCTGAAGAAACGTTTAGAAATAACATATTTGTTGTTACTAAATATTGTTTTAGAAAACACCAACGTGCCAGACATTACCAAAAATATGCTCACGAGTATATACAATTAAGGGCCAAACACTATCAGTTACTGTTTAGGGTACACAGCATGAACAACCACCACCAATCCTGTTGCTGTTAAACATGTGGGCACCATGCTCAGGGAGTCCACGTTTTCCTAATCACATCATCCATCAGCGAAAAACAGGCAACACAAATTATCATCGTTACCCCAGTATAAGCTCAACATTAAGTTAGGGTGAAGATTGATGGTTGTCACTAACACAGAGGATGATTGCTGGATCCCTTATCTCCACATTGTTGCAAATTAGTGTCTCAAAGTGTAGGCCATCCTATGGCCATCCTATGACCAATCGTGCATTGATGGTGGTGTAGCAACTGTTTCCAATTTCAGGTTTGGTTTGTGCTCTGTCAAGTTTACTGTGCATGCTCACTGTTTTATATTGCTTTCTTAGGTAATGAATAGAGTAACAGTGTATGCCTTTGTGTGTTCGTGCTGTGTAATAGTAAATTGCATTGTGAATTATTGCTTTTCTTTTGGGTGTGGAGATTTTTTGTGTTTTTTTGAGTTTGTGTTTTTGTCTATGTTTTCAGCTATTAAGCACATTGATGACACCATTTTATGTATACGTTGCAGTTTGTAATTACATATGTGAATTTGTTAATATACTTACTTAAAGCACCACTAGATCTTTATCGTTATTGCATATTGACAAATATTTCAATACACTGCCATCTTGTGTTCTAGTGCTGTATATTGCACATTTAGACTGACTGTTCAGGTAAGTGTAGCATTGTTCTGAAGTTGGCATAGCTAAGCAAGAAATGCAGATTTAATGAAGACAGCTTTAATCGTAGCTTCTGTATCTTTATCCCAAGGTCCGTCTCAAATTTTTCCCACCAGAAAAGCTAGGCATCTTTTAGTTAGTGTTTATCTGGAGTGGGAGAGGTGTGGCTCTGCGGCCAGAGTGGTTGACTCCGGAGCGCGGGGCTCACGGTTCGACCACCGGCGGCAGCTTAGTTCAGGATCATGTATCTCTGGGCAATCGCTCACTCTCCCCAACGGCCCCCAGCGCCTGGTTACCATTTGGGGTGATACGTTTGCACTTCACAAATCTGGAATTATTTATTGATAGTTCTGGTCTCTTCACATGTTCTGTCCTATCTTACTGCATTGTGAAATATTAAATAAAAATTGCATGAAAATGTACAGAATTTAGCATTATCTGATTCAACAGACCAGATGGGGAAGCACTGGTCCATTCAGTTTGCAAATTGCACTTAGAATATTTATGACCCTTGCTGTATTTTTGCATTAACCATGTGCTAGACTTCTATGAGCTCTCCGGAGTGTCCGTTTACTTCCATAGAACCTTGTGCACATTGTGTGCCAGGAAATTTCTTTACTTGGGATCAAAGGGGGCAGGTGCTGAGCCGGAATCCACCCGGTGACCGCAGATGCAAGAGGCAAGAGAGCGATTTCTCCAGGGGGAATTGAGGTGGAGCACAGCCCGGGATCGTACCCAGTGATTTGGCCAGACAGTATAAGCATGCTGATTGCTGAACTAAATTAAGGTGAATTCTGATAGTGTGTATTATTTGTTGCTTTGTCTTGCTTTGCATGTCCTGTTTTAACATTTTTGTGATGTGTTCATAGTGCACAAAAGTGTGATCTGGGTAGGAGATGATATGATAATAGACTGTTTGGGTTGGCAGGAATGGGAGGGGTACTATAGCGTACATTGGGGCATATTCTCAAGGAGCTATCGCCGAGTTATCGGCACTTTAACGCATCCAAAGTCGCGCTAAATTTATCGCCCCATTCACAAGCTGGTGCTAACAGCCCATAACACCAGTTTCCTGCGAAAGCAGTCGCAAAAACATCGCCACAGATGACCCCGGCAACTAACGCTAATGAGATGCAGAGTAGGCGTTCCCGAGCAAAAAGCCGCGACAACACCACAGCGCAACATTCTCAACGACCAGCCACATCTGCGATAGGAACACAAAACAGGCGATACAGCGCGTTACAAGCAGGAAATTAACACCTGCTCTGACCTGGTGCAAAGTCGGACGTCAACCTGCACAAGAAAATGGAGCCCAGCCCACAGCCACACCTGAAGAAGAACAGATGCCATGGAGCCACTCACCATGCACCCCGGAGCCCCCAGAGGGCAACAACACCCACCGCCACCACCCCCAGGACCCCCCCAACGGACCCCCCGCTTCCCCTGGACCACCAGAAAGGCAGCGCAGACAAAGACAGCGGACCTTCAGAAATTGCACCAGCCCCACAGACCTAACACCAGACAATGCCAATGCCCACTACAGGCCCAAAAGGACAACCATCCCCCACATCCTGAACATCATTGCCCACAGGCTGACGGTACCAACACAGCAGACAACCAACATCCCTCCGCAGTCAAAGCTGCTGGCTGTGCTGCACCTGTTGGCCTCTGGTATCCTTCCAAACAACAACCGCCCGAGTCGGAGGAGTCTCACAGCCAGCCCCATCCAAGTTCCTCACACCTGTCCCGGATGCCCTCACCAGCTAGGGACCCCAGCACCCATACGTCCCCCACAATGCGCAGGAACAGCTGGAGACCAAGCAAGGACTATACGCCATAGCTGGAGCCCCGCACGTGTCGGGGGCAATCGACTGCACACTTGTCCTACTTGTGCCCCCTGCCAACACCGCACACAATACCCCAACAGAAAGCACACGCATCCCATCAACGTGCAGGCAATAGTGGACCACAGGGGACTCCTCACCAATGTCATGGCCAACTACCCAGGCAGTGTGCATGTTCCCTTCATCTTCCGACAGTCCAACATCAACCAGCGCTTCCAGGATGGCACCCATGGGAATGCACTGCCCGTTGGCAAGTACCAAATGAACACACCACACACCTCAACCCCACAATCATGCAACTCACAACTCTGGCACTGCACACGTCACAAAATCACATACAACATGCCAAACAACATGCCCCCCCACCAGACACGACAGCACAACTTACTGTGGCAACCTTGGTCAGCCATGTACATGAGCCATCGATGGCATGGCACCTCAGCCACACAATACCGGAATGTGGGGAGAGGTGGGAACCAGGCATGTGCGAAGGAGGCAAGTGACCCATGAATGAGTATGTACACAATGCCAAGTGTGGCGGAGATGTGCTGGACAGACTGCAGTATGCAGACCACAGACACAGCCATGTCTACATGCACTGCTGGTGTTTGGAGTGTCAGTGGACAGTGGACGCAACCATGTCACCCCAGCCAGTGGGGAAGATCGCGGAAATGTAGCTTGTGACGTCCCCCGTAAGCGTGTGCGGAGTGAGCTGGCCCGGCGTACGCCAGGCCACAGCAGGGGTGTGAATAAAAAGCACGTAGCACTGGGTGTGGTTTTCTTCCGAAATGCCCAATGCGTCTGCCAGGGCGGCGCCTCCCACCCCGCCACGAGGCCGTCGCCGTCGCCGTGAGCGGTGTGGCCTGCGATCCTGTGCGCCTGCTGCACCCCGGGCCGCTGGTCCCCGGAGCCGTCATGCCCGCCCCTGCGCAGCCAGGCCTCACTGCTCACCTGCCGACACCGGCGTGTGTCAAAGAGGGCCCACCATGTGCCGGCGCAAGCTCCAAGCCCGAGGCCCGTGACCTTCGCAGCCTCCTCAGACCATCACGGCCTCCCCAACACAGGCCCGCTTTATTCCTTTTTTGTTGACGTACTCCACCGCTGCCTCCGGCCTACACTACGCTCAAGTAGGTCACACATCTGGAACTGAGTCTTGATTATGCTATGGCAGAGTACACACTTTATGGCTGAGTTTATATCACTATACTCCCTTCGATGTGGTGACACAAAGTATGTGCATGGCATCCCAACCACACGTGTCTGTGGGCCCCTGATGACTACGCCTTCGGCCTACACTGCGGACGAGTAGGTCACACATGTTGAACTGATCCGTGATTTCTGCATGGCTGAGTACATATCACTGTCCGCAGGGAGACGAGTAAGAGGAAGACGCGGTTCAGTCCGGAGGAGAAAAGGACCATCGTTACGGAGGTGTCCGAACACTGCCGACAACTGCCCTGGTGTCACCAACCCTGTGCATCGTGGGCCAACAACACATGGCTGTGGGCCCCTGCTGACCCCTGCCTCGGGCCTACACTGCGGTCAAGAAGGTCACACATTTGGAACCGAGTCTTGATTACACAATGGCCGAGTACACACTTTATGGCGGAGTTTACATCACTATAGTCCCTTCGATGTAGTGACACAAAGTATGTGCATGGCATCCCAACCACATCTGTCTGCGGGCCCTTGATGACTACGCCTTCGGACTACACTGCGGTCCTGCAGGCCCCACACAAATCCATGCCAGTCCGTACCAGGCAGGACACGGCATCGTCGCTGGCCAAACACCCGCTCAGCTCTGTCGCTACTGCCTCGGTCAACCATGAGTCATCCCCACATGCCATTTCAATGCCGTGTGTCAGTGTTCCAGGAGGAGCTTGCTGAACAACGGTTGGCCCGCGCTGGCTGCTGCCTCCGGACTACACATCGGTCGAGTAGGGCACACATTGGGAACTCAGTCATGATTCATTTATGGCAGACCTGATATCATTGTACTGGCCTTGTCGCACACTGCATCCCCTGTCAGCTCTGGTGCCACTAAGTCTGTTCCCCGACAACCATGGACACTTTCTTCTTGAGATTTGTTGGCGACTGAGTCCATGGACTGGGGGTTGTCTTCATCATCATGTCGGTGATACTGACTATGTGGCCAAAACGAGGCTGTAGCATTCCACTCCTCCATTTGCTGCTTCCGGCCAGCTCCTGCCCTCTGCATCATGCCCTGGAGGACACCTTCCACTGTCCCCCGCAAACCTTTGCTACATTCACCTTCGACATCGACGAGGACCCGCTCACCTCGCGTGGCCCTATCTCACTGCACCGCAAGTCACCGTCCCATGGCTGTGTGCCTGTGCCGGCCGCAGTGCATCCAGGGCCACTAACTCTGTGCAGCTCAAACCATGGCCCCAGTCTGATGGCATGTAGGATGGCCTCTGGGTCGATGGTCTGGGGGTCATCAACGCCATGTGTCTGTGGCCCTGCGCTGTCCGCTGCCTCCGGCCTCAACTGCGGTCCACCTTGGCTCACACATCACATCGAGTCCTGACCTGCCAGGACGTCGCATCACTGCAGGATGCACACGCCACCACCGCAAGGACCGACTCCAAACGACAGGTGCCAGAGTCGGAGGTGTGTTACTGCCAGACTGTCAGAGTTGCTCACACCTGTCGTGGGGGCCATCATCAGCTTGATACCCTGCTCAGCTCTTCAGGTGCCACTAACTCAGTGCACCACAAATAAAGGAACATTCTGCTTGCATGTTGGGAGAACACTGTACTCCCTCCGGCTACCACCATGATGCTTCACAGTTGTTTCTGTTGTGCTGGTGTTTTATGTTTCTGCTTCAATTGTGATCGCTGTTCAAGTTGTTGCCAGCACCAACGACTCCATGAGGGCTGGCTTACACTCACCCCACACACATCCAGCACATGAGTCACTGTACATGTGACCATGCCAATAAAGGTGTCGAGCGCACGTGCCTGTGGCCAGTTCAATGAACTATCTGTGTGTGTCCGTGTGCTCATGATGTAAGCATTTGTGCCCCGGGCAATACAACATTACATTGTGCCGTGTACAGAGGACGCAGCCATGTCACCGCAGGCAGCGGGTGGGACATTGCACATGTAGCTTTGTCATCCCCCACTCAATACGTAAAAGGAGTGAACTGGGCCGGCATACGCCAGTCTGGCGTGGGGGTGTGGATGATCATCCCGTGGCTCTTGGTGTGGTTCAGTACTGGAAATGTGCAAAGGCATGTGTCTCTGTCGCAGTGTGGGTCTCCGTTGGGGAGTGTTGGTGGGCCCTGATGGGACTTGGACACCCACGTATGTGATCTGGTTCGGCTTCCATGAGGTAGTGGCCCACCCGCACATGTTCGGCCACCCCCTTCTGGCAGTCTGACACCTGGCCTTGGAATGCGATGTGTGCATGGGTGGGCTGCTGGGAGCCAGCCGGGGTGGTGGGTGCGTCCAGCTGTGTTGTCTGTGCAGGGGGTGGGGTGTCCTCGATGCAGCGGTGCTGCCCTGCTCCTGGAGGTCGATTGCCTTAGATATCCATGGACTGTTGTGGGGCGTAGGTGTCGGAAGTGTGGTGGTCCTCTTCAGCATCACTGTAGAGTTGTCTGGTCTGCTCTGCTGGGGGTGTTGTTTGTCCCTCTGCAATGTGGGGGGAGATGCTTGTTGACATTGTGTTGGCATGTATGTTGCCGCATTGTTCAACTTTACATTCAGACTTCATGACAATGTACATTGTGACTGTTTGGGAGGAGCGGACTATTTGATGCGGACAGTGGACATTTGGACTACATGACGTAGGTGGGGTTGTACACGTACCTTTGCATCTCACAGTTTCCTGCTATGTCAGATGTGATTGGCCATTTTCTATGCACAGGCGGACCCAGTTGTGTCCTCTGTTCTGCAGTGTAGGTGTTGGGCTGTTACCACATTGTCGTCCATGTGGGTGTGCTGTAATTGCTATGTGTGTGTGCTGCTTTGTGTGGGAGTCGCACCTGCAGCTGTGATTTTGCTGCCCCTTATCCCTTGGAGGCGGTGTGCCTTTGGCTTTTGTGCTTTTGCGGTGCTGTGATGTTTGCGACTTGGGTCATTTGTGCTCTTGGACGGTTTTTGTACTCTTGTGCATTGTTTGTCTGCAGATGTGTTGTTGACCTCAGTGGTTGTTTGTGCAGGTGGATGTGTCAGAGTGTGACCTGCTCCTTTCCGGATGTGGTCCACATTCAGCCACCTCAGTCTCGTGCCGTGCACAGTGTCATGGTGATTGTACTCCAGCCATGCTGCTGGTCATGTGGTGTCACTTGCATTGTCAGTGTGGCTCTCACATACACATCTTTGCTGCGTTTCGCACGGGTGCATGTGTGTGTTGTGTAATTGGTGTTGTGTGGGGTGGGACCCCTTTGGGCACATGGTGAACGGGGGCCTACTTGATGTTTGTATGTGTGCTGCAGTGTGCCACGGGGATCAGGGACATGACCCAGGTTTATTGTGGGTGTGCGGTGTGCTACACGTCGTTGTGCATGTGTGCCATTGTGCCCGTCCCCCCGTCCCCACAGTCCCTGTTCGTTACTCACCCTGTTGCTGTTGTGTCAGGTCATGCCGAGCAGTGTACGGAGTCGCGACTCCTTGCACCGTCTCCACACTGATGACTGTGGGCGCCATTTGCTCCAGCTCCTCCTGTGGCACAGGACTCCCACCTCCATTCGCCGTTGCTGCCTTCCTGTTGGCAGCGGGTTTCTGCTTGGTTTGGCTTTTGACATCATGCCAGCGCATCTTGGCCTCCTCGGCACTCCGACTGCATTCACGATGGGATGCCATTTTTCCATCTGTATTGCCAATGACACGGTGGTGGTGACGGACAGTTGTTGTTGGTGCTCTGTCACCTCCGTGACGACGATCGGGTTTTCCTGCGGACTGTACCCCGTCTTCCTCTTCTCCTTGGCCTTCCCCGACCCCGAAGTTCATTGCTGGTGGTCTGTGGGGCTTGTGGGGTTCGTGTTGACCTGGGCACTCGTTCCGGGTGCATCCATGTTGCTGCGCAGTTTGATTTGTTTATGGTGTGTTTTTCTTGTTCAGCTTTTATGGTGCATTTTCCCGCCAGACGCGTGGGGATTGCAGGCCTATTGCTGGTTGTTGCTGGTTTTTTTTTCGTGGTTGGCCTCATCGCAACTTTATTTGCGTTGGTGTTTCGCATTTTTTCGGCGTTGCGTTGTTTTTAACGCGGTCATTTGATGCGTTATCGTGGGACTATCGCATGGTGACGCCAAGTTGAGAATGCTACTTTAACACGGCGTTGTTTTCCCGCGATGGACTGCGATGTGAGAAGTTGCGTTAAGCTAAACTTGCGGTGGTTATCACACGTTCTTGTGAATATGCCCCAGAGTGTGTTTGTTTGCAATCCACAGTATAGCGTGAGTGGGCTCCAAGCAGTGGTCTGGGTGCCTCTGGCTGTCTGCAAAGCCTACTCACTCAGGTGGTCTGCAGCTGCTTAGAAAATTAAATAAAATCTAACAGATTAATAAAGTGTATACAAATAAAGAATCAAAATGTACAGTTGAAGACAATACATTCTATAAATGAGAAGGAATTTGAAATTGGAAGCTAAAAATTAAGTCAGTATCCTCAGATTGATTCATGGAAGCAGTTCAAGTGCATGAACAGAATACAGTATGGACAATGAGTGGCCTCAACTGAATTTAGAAATAGTCCAACATTTCCATTAAAATTAAACTTTAGATTTCTTTATATTTGTTTGTTAATTAAATAAAATATCCCATCATTGCTGTTTGTTGGATTAATGCTTGTTTCTGTATTTTTATACAAACTACCAAAAATGCTTAGGCCTGGGTCCCCGGCTTCCAGTAACTACGCAGTGGCTGTCCCCGGTTTCCAGTAATGATTAAGGGGGGGACCACAGAAGTCGAAAGGTTAAGAACCACTGCTCTGGAGACTAGTGTGGAAATAGGGAAGATAGGCAGGAGTGACAGAACTCGAAGCACATACCCTGGAAGGATGAAGGTGTCTGAGAAAGAGGATGATCTAGGCGCACCACCACCTGAGCTAGCCCCTTCAGCCGCATAACCAAAGAAGCCAAATGCAATGCGATCTTTGAGTGTGAGTCTACGATACCTTCCCTCCATAACATCAGTTAGAGAAATAACTAATGGAACCCTTACCCTACTTTCCAGTTCCTTTCCTCCCCCTTCAATGGGATGAGCTGTAGCACAAAGTCTTCAGACGCCCTCTTGCTTTCCATGTATGAATGAAGAAGAAGTAAAGGGGGCAGAAGAATCCAAGCATAACCAATCCTGCCATTATATACACCCCCTTCAGTAAAATCACGTGCAAATTTCGGAAACAGTGAGTGGACTTACTAATGAGGAAGGGACAGTTCTTCCCTAATAATGGTTCATTTAACCTAGATCGTTCAAATGGCTTGAAAAAAGAATTGAAGGATCCTAAAAATAAGATAGATGCTGTACAATGACTGTGTTTCTGAATTTATATTTGGAAGCAAACAAACGTGAACATGAATCCCAACTCTGTGGTATGAAACAGACTCAGGAGAGAATGGAATATCAAGTGAGCTACGTTAGGGACAGGGTCACGGATTGTGTACCTCCTGCCCCGCCTCCTCGTCTTCTATTTACTCAGATCATTGAACCACAAGAAAAAGAGAAGGAGTGCAAGAATCAAGGGGAGGAGAATTTGCTGGATGTTTTACCCATACCAGCTGAGGATGCTGGCGGGAGACCCGTGGATGCACACAGAAATGGGGCATTGCAAGCAGGACTGCCAGTGGATGGAGCATAAGGAGGTTAAGAGTAATCAAGCGTTGCAATGCAAGCAACTGACAGATGAGCTCTATGTGTGGGTAGCTAGATGAGATGCAGACTCCACTACCGAGGAGTGATTTTGTTTTACACTCTGTTCTGTCCCAGTTCGGTGTAGGGATCCACATGGGCACAGCCTCACTATTACCTGACACAGTCTAAGGAGAACTGAAGATTGGCTGGCTATGAACAGGATACAAAGAGAACGGGCCGAAGCCTGCCCCACTCATACGATGAAGACCCCACTTTACCAGTCCCCAATACCCTCCTTACATTAAGAGACTACCCCATGCCCAGGTGTAAAGTCACTGTTCTTGTTCCCTTCAGATTTAATGAGCAATAACAGTTCAGTAACATTAGAGAAGAAATGGTTCCCCAATATTAGAGATTTGCAGTTCTGTGAGGAATTGCAAAGTAAGTTTGAAGTGTACAGACCTAACTGGGCTGATATAAATCAATTGAGTGTGTCGAGTGAAATAAGAAATCGAATTGTTGAGAAGTCGATTAGCTGACACAGGATCCCAGGAATGATGGGACCCGGAACACAGCGAAGGATGCATTGATGAATGCAATTGTAAGAGTGTGCCCAGTAAAGACAGAATGGACTAACTTTTTTAAATGTGTGCAAAATGAGGGAGAATCACCAGCAGCAGATTATCGAGACAGGTTCTAAAGGCGTTCGTGTATTTCTCATCCAACTGAGATGGCTCAGGAATCTCTAGGTACTCCTTTTGGTCAGGCATTGTTACTAAATGTGCGCAATCAATTCATGGCTATTTGTATTGGATAGAAAACTACAATGCTGGTGGAATTGGTAACAGTCTGAAACAATAGTGTGGCATCAGAAATACAAAAGACTGAATTTGCAGAATCTAAACTGATGTCTTCTCAATTACAGACTACGGAACAGGATGTGAAGAGAAGAGTTTCAGGAGCTCATTGAAGAGGGGGACACGGTGGAGAATGAGGAAACAGGAAGAGTAGGGGAGAAACCTCAGAAGCAGAAGGGTCAGATGTTGCCTGTGGGCAGTTGGGGCACTGGAGATTGTCCTAATGCTGTTTAAAATTTGCCTCATCTTACTGACCCACCCAAATTTAATAGGGTTATGCAAAGTTCATATCCTGAATACTAGGCCGGCCCAAGAGGTGCTGACTGTTCCCTGAACACCCTGATTTTCATAGATCAGAAAGGTCTCTATGCAAATTGTATAATACACAGAAAACCCATCACTTGCCTTACTGATACCAACACAAGCTACTCTGCCTTGAAAATCTCTGCATTATGTTCATTACCTCTCTTGGACTTGTCCATAAATGCAGACAGTATTTCCAATCAACAAGTTCCCCGCCATATGTCTAATCCTGTTTCCATAACCCTTGGTTTGAACATACACATGAAGGCTTTCGTTTTAAGCACTATCTCATCTAAGCTGTTGGGTCATGACATTTTGTGCAAGTTGAATTGCACTTTTTCTGTAAACCAGACTGCGTCTACCTCAATCTATGACAGAGCAAAAAAACGAGGTCTTTGACCAGTTTTGTGAAACACTGTTACCGATAAACCTGACTTTTCTAAAATCAGCAAGAGCAGGACAGGTGGATGCACCTTCTCGCACCTTGCAGCACTTTATTGGAACGAGCTTCCGCTGGAACTACGGCTAACTGCAGAACACATGGCGTTCAGGAAAAAACTTAAAACGTATTTATTTCCTTAACACTGCCGCTACCACCCTTAATTAGACTAAACTGACTCATCACTCTCCGGATACACTAGCGCCGTGATATCCCAGTGGGATGAATGTCGCGCTTTATAAATAAATAAATAAATAAATAAATAAATGTTGTTAGAGTTGCTTGCTCAAGAGCCCTCCACATTATGGTCCACAGGAGCCAATAATGTAGGTGTGTTGTGTCCATAGATCCAGTACATTTGAATATCAATTCAATAAAAAAAACTTGCCTCGTATCCCCTATAGTCTGAGGTGAAGCCAAAGCAGGGATCTGACCAGTCATTATGGATCTTCATAATCAAGGTGTTGTGGTACCAGTTGTTCGCAGATGTAATATTCCTATACTTCTTATCAAAAAGGTGGGAAAGACCAATGTACAGATTCATTCAGGTGATAAAAAAATGTGGTTGTCCCTAGTTTCCCTGTGATTCCCAACCCTGTTGCAATTTTTTCCTGTATTTCTTCTAATGTCTAATTCATTACCTTGGAAGATTTGAGCTTCACCTTTTTCTCCATACCAATCTACAAGGAAAGTCAGTTTCTCGTCGTGTTTTCATTTGGCGGATCTTAGCTTGAGTGGTGAAGACTCCGTCAAGGATTTACAAACTCTACTTAAATCATTTATACTGCCCTTGTCATTTGCCACTCCTGTGTCATTTGCCAATCACATAATATTGATAAGTGAATCAAGACCACTCCCAAGGCTCACTTAGCTCGTTATCAGTAGGAAAAGTAGAAAGAAATAACAGTAGAAGATAGCAAAAATCTGTTCTGAACCTGAAGTGGCCAGATGCCTTACCTTTAGCTGTGTGGTCAATCAGGGACCTTACAACCGGGAAAACCAAGCTGAGCTCCTACAAAATAGGTATGGCACGTTGCCTTGAAACCCACCTGTCTCAGTTGCTAAGTTAGACCTGCAATTAAATGATAAAGCAGTTCTCCAGTAAACTCATTTGCTGTCTCTATAGTTTCCATTCTCAGGTTCAAGCTTCCTTATCTGACTGCCTCTCGGAAGTCTGCCACACTCTTCAGCCATGCAATTGGGTCTACATGAAAGTACACCAGAGGAAGCTTGCTTTGTACCCCCATTGGAGGGGAGTGTATCTTGTGCTGCTCATCACCAACACAACTGTGAAGTGCCGTAGACTGCCAACATGGGTCCACTCCACCCAGTTCAAATGTTCTGCACACTTGAGAGACGTCTGCCTGCCTGCCGGTGTCCATCTCCAGACCTGCCCCAGCCCCTAGGCTGGTTCAGGCCATCTGTTGGATCTGCTCCACTTCTGCCTCTTCTCCAGCAACTGGGGGGGGACACACAAGGCCAGCCAGCCCCTTCCTGAAGGGAGCTAGCCCACCTGTCCTGGTCCCCTTCAGCCAAGCAATGATGCACCCGGTGCTTCACAGAGTTACCACCTCTGTGCGAGAAGAGTGGGTATCTTTCAGATACTGGATCCCTCTGTGGGTCTGGCCTGTTCAGCCTCCGACTTCCAGTATCATATCTCATCACTGCAAATGGGGAGTTCACAGAATGTCAAACTGTGCTACATGTGTCCTTGACTGGAGCTGCCATTCTGTGTCTGAGAAAAACTCCTACTTGCTGTCACTTGAGAACAACCTATGCATTTTCGTTCCTGCTGGATTTGCACACAAGCATATCCCTGTCTGCCCTGAGATTGGGCCAGGAGTCTGTTATGCCGGTTATGTGGTCCCCTCAGACAATATATAGAACATTCCCTTCAACAACAGCGGAGACGTACAGAGGTGTCCAAAATAAACAGGTTCTGCTCCATCTTCTTTCCGAACTATTGTATAGGTCAAGCCATCAGAGAAAATAGACACATTATAAAAATACTAGAAGAATAGCCAATGCCCCTGCCATTTCATTAGGCCTCATAACTGATCGTCCAGATGTTCAGAGAGACATGCTCTTGCAGAATAGAATGGACCTGGACTATGTCCTTGTGGCTAAAGGGGAACTTTCACCATAGTAGGTCAGAGTGCGCTCTTTCTTATTATACTTGAACAGACGGATAACATCAAGAATAGCGAAAAAGAATGAACTAAAATTAAAAGTGTCATCTGGTCTTGGATATCTGGGATATTTAGAACATGGGAGTGTTGATTTTTGAAATAGTAATAGCAGTCATTCTTATCATGTTGACCTTCTCTGTTCTGATTAAACTTAACCTATGCATCATTCATCATGCTTGCACAAATAAAGGTGCTGCCCATGCTTATCCATTTGATACTGTTGATGTTGATAAAAAAACACGTGATTTGTCTATATGTTATTGAGTTTTTGTGAGTGTTCACCTCACCATCAAAACGGAGGGGGCCGAGGACACAATTTCATGTATACAGTGCTGTTTGCAATAACATATGTGAATTTGTTTTAGCCATGCATAAAAAACGACTTGACCCTTAGGAATAATGCACACTGACAGATGTTGTAAATGCCCTTTCATCTTGTTTTCCAGTGTTGTGCATTGCATATTTAGCCTGACTGTTCAGTGAGTTTAGCGTCGTTCTAAATTCGGCCTAGCTATTTTGCAAAGTCAGCTTTTTACTGTAGCTTACTGTATTTTTCTCTCAACACCTCCTCACATTCTTCCCACAAGAAGAACGAAGTACCTACTTGTTAGTGTCTATCTGGAGTTTCTGTCACAGCAAGGTGTTCTGTCCTCTGTTCAGTGCAGTGTGATAAATGATATACAAGTAGTGTGAAAATGTACAGAATTTAGCATTGTGTGCTCTGACTGATCAGATGGTGATCCATCGACCCTGAAAATTTCACTTAGACTATTTTAAATGCTTGCTAATGATTTTGGCATTAAACATGTGTTAGACTTCTATGGCTTTCCTGAGTGTCTGTATTCTCTCACATTAGCCATTTTTGATTGCTCAATAACAAAGTATAATTGTAATAGCTCATGCTGAGCTTGGTCTCCAGATGTTTTTAATAAATATGTTGAAATCAGTGATTTCTGATCTCTTTGGTGCATGTGTGCGTTCATTTGGCTTTCGTGGAAAAGCTGACCCCATCATCCGTATTTTTAAACTATCTACAAAATGCCTAAAGAAATCTTTGTAAATCCACTACAGTGGTTGTAACACAGATTTCCTTAGCTGAATTTGTATCCCTCTATTTACATACAACACTTCTACCTCGTTGCTACTATGTTCGGAAAAGTGTGAAAAATAACAGAAGTGTAAAGGTCTCAGCAAGGAAATATGTCCGTGTAAGAAGTCATCCTAGTGGGGTAGGAGTGAAGAAAGGCTACAGAATGGTGTATGTTTTTTATTTTGGGTGGGCAAAATATTTATTTTGCGGAATTTGTGGAATTTTGGCCACTCTGCGTTACTCTTTAGCGCGGAGTTCTGTCCAAATTCTGCCAATTGCCGTGTGTGGCCTTTATCTCCCACGAGGCTCTGGAACATGCCAGCTGGCGAGCGCATGCAATTATCTAACGTGGGCGGTTACCAGCGTTCCCGAGCGGTCATGGTCAGAGGGCTTCCATTCGAGTAGATTTGCTGCAGCTCAAGTAGAATTTCTACTCGAGCGGCAGCAAGATCAACTCGGATGGGTGTGCATTCTTCTGCAAAACATGGCGGTGTTTGCGTTGGTTTTCAGTGCTGCCAGTGCTACCATTGCTAAATTGCAGTGTGAGCTGCATATATTCCGCTTGTTGGTGGAATTACGTAGAATTTGGCAGACTTTTTTTTGTAACTCCACGGAATTCCATGGAGTGAAACTCTGCGATTTTCACCCACCTAGTTTTATTTTCATTCACTCAACAACATTCACAGTGATACGCAACAAAAACAAGACAAAAATTTCTTTATATACGCCTACAACAATGCAGGCCAGGTTCAATATGTATTGTAACTCAGACGCTGGGGTGCTATCTTCAACAATTCAAAATTATTACAAGTAAAAGAATGCCAGGTCCTAAGAAAAAAAACTAAAAGAAGAAACATTTATTAACTAAAAAGCCTACTACTTATCCTTATGCTCAGTCAACCATGCATCCGTTATAAGCCTCACTTAATTTGACTAAAATTGAGACTGCGTCTGCTCTGGATTTTGACCCTGAGCTATGCAGCTGTTTTAGATACATGAGTATGCTACGCATCCACAAGTGCACATCTCTGCCTGGAGAGGGACATATATACTTTATTACTATTAAAAGAATTGTAATAACTAGAAAGCTCAAAACCAAACGAATTAGTTTGACTGCAATAACAAGGGGTTCTTTCTCTGAGACATTGGTTTAGCTGAGGTGTGTGAGTACAGGTATATATACATCATGATACATAATGATTTGTCTATGACATTCCTGCCAGGCTAAAGTAAAAAAACATTTTCTAATGAGATGATTAGCTTGCATGCATAGTAATGCCATGGTCATTCTCATACACTGAAGCAGGGTCCTCCCTTTAACGAGGTCGATTGCACCAATCTAGTTCCCATCTGTCAGTGGCAGTATGGATGGATTGAAAGCTCTGGTTTGGAGATGCACATTGGTCTTAAGACAATAAGGCCCACATGCATCAAGCTAATTTGCGCCCGGAAAAATTGCGAATCGGTAAAAAAAGCCTTTACCGATCGCAAATTAGCTAGTTCAGATGCATTAAGCGAAACCGCAAGAAATAGTAGTACTCGCAACTTTAGCGCTTCATAAAATACAGAATCGGTAATACCGAATCTGTATTTTAGGAAGCGCAATTAAGAAATCGCAAAATGCGATGCATCAAGTTTTCGCTAATACAGAACCAGCCTAAATTCGCAATTTGCATTCCTTAAACTAGAAGACATCACATCAGGTGGTAAAAATCACACATAATCAAAAACAGGTGTAAATCATCAGCAAACTACTTAAACAGTCCCAGAATGCATCCCACAGACCCACCATGGCAGCGCTCTACGTTGTGGCGAGGAGGATGAGGCTGAGAGCAGCAGCACAGAGGAGAAGGAGGATCCAGGAGAGAATCTTTAGAGTGCGCGTCACATTGCTAGGGCAGACGGAGGAGGAGATCTATGATAAATATAGGCTGAATGCTGCAGCTATCTTGGCTCTAATTGCTGAGTTAGACCCTATACTGCAGCGGCAGACCCGCAGGACACATGCCATACCCACCCATGTGCAGGTCCTGTGTTCCCTGCATCTCCTAGCTTCAGGGTCCTTCCAGGGAGTAATTGCAGCAGCTGGCGGGGTCTCCCAAAGTGCCATATCCCGTTTTTTAACAGTTTCCTAAATGCCATGTTGCAGAGGATACACAACCACATCAGGTTCCCCACCACACCACAGGATTTGATGCAAACCAAATTAGATTTCTATCAGGTTGCACAGTTCCCGCATGTGATTGGTTGTATCGATGGGACGCATGTACCCATATGTCCCCCTGCAGTGAATGAGTATGTCTACCGCAACCGGAAATCTTACCACTCACTGAACATACAGGTAACATGCAACTCAAAAACACTAATCACTGACATTGTGGCAAGTTACCCTGGCAGTGCCCATGACGCATACATCTTCCGGCACAGTGGAATACACAGACGTCTACTTGCAGGGGAGTTCGGAGAAGGATATCTACTGGGTAAATCAATGTAATACTGTGATTTAAAAATTTACACCATGGTGACACATTGCAGTGACTAATGTATGTTGGTGTCTCACATCCTGTAGGTGATAGCGCATACACTGTGAGGTCTTACATCCTCACCCCATACCTGAATCCTGCCACTCAAAGGGAGCGGCGTTACAATCGTGCGCACATTGCGACGCGCAATGTTATTGAAAGGACATTTGGGGTACTCAAATCACGATTCCGCATCATACACAAGAGCGGTGGGGCATTACAGTACAGTCCTGAGAAATGCTGTAAGATTGTGGCAACGTGCGCTATGTTGCACAACATAGCCACCAATAGAGGCATCCCCTTGGTGGACTCTGACAGCGAGCCAGAACAGGACATACAGCCGATACAACCACCCCATGCAGCAGGCGGACCACATGCAGCAGAGGGCAGACGTAGAAGAGCAGAAATCACGCAACATTACTTCTAAGGTGAGTAAGCACATGACAACACAGAATTTGGTTAAAGGTTTAATGTGACAGTTGTGTGTATGTGTTAATGCACACATACCATGTACAGGCAATTACATTTCATTGCCTTGGGACTGCAACGGCAGTGTGTATAGGTAACACATATCTGGTTACATCACCAGATTGTTTGTATGTCCAAATGTCTAACGCTTCCTGTGACGCCCCCTGTGGCCCTTGTAGTAGGCCCAGCTGCATCTGACATGGTGTCTTCTGTGACTGCCTGACTCCTGCTACTGCGCCTCCTGCTATGTGCCACAGGCACCAGTAGGCTGCTGAGGCTGAAGGCCTCCTCACTCTCCCCCCCTCCATGCATGAGGTTCCCACTGGCTGCTGCTGTCTGCAGCCCTTCCACAGCAGTGGTGACCTGGATTAGGCCCCTGGCCACATCCCCACAGCAGTGGGTCATCTCGACCTGCATGGCGACTGCACGCCTGTATAGCTGAGCTGTCGTAGAACTCAGCCTGTTGATGGCCCTGGTGTATCCGCGCATGCGCCCCATAGAATGTTGTTGCCTCCTGGTATTGGAGATATGCTCAGCCTGCATGACACTGCACATCTGTTCAATGGCTGTTGCAACACGGTCAAGTTTGTCACCGTGTGCCCTGAACCCCTCAACGAGTGCAGTCGTCTGCTCCTTCATGCAGTCACGAATCCCACCCATGTGTGTGGCCATTGTTCCCAATTGCTCCTGCATGAGTCGCATGTTCTTCTGTTGCAGGCGCTGGACCCTCAACATCTTGGTCTCAAGCACACTGCAGGCAGCTTCACCATCGTCCACAGCAGACCTCAGAAATGGACTTGGCCTTCGCCTGCGGAACGGACTGTGACGTGGTGGTATTGTTACCTCTGGTGGTGGGGGTGGGGGTGGGGGTGTATGGGCAGTGCCCTGTGGGTCTGCTCCTGTTTGTGTGTCCTCCTCACTATCCAAATCGGGCAGTGGCAGTACTCTTCTCCTGCGTTGAGTGGGAACAGGTAGGGGCGAGGATGCCGGCATCTCTTGTCCCTCAACTTGCTGGTCTGTATGTCCCTGTGAATCGTGGATGTCTGCCACGTCACTCTCCTGTGATGCATCTGTGAGGGAAACAGTGCAAGATCATTTTGTTTTGTAAAATGTAAAAAATCTATTTTTTGCACATGTTTGTGACATTGCGCTCACAGAGGTGTAATAAATTAACTTCTGTGATGTAGGAAGTCTACTGTTGTCACTGCCTTGCTGTACTCTGTTGCATTTGAACTGTGCTACTCCCCCATGCTTTGCCATTACATATGTTTGCATACAACTCCCACAATGCATTAGGGGTTGCAAGTAAGAGGTGGACTGGACTCATGCCTGCTACACTACGCAGGGTATGCATTTGTTGCACTTTGGCTTACAATTATTTTGCAATATGTTTGGATGTGCTCTTACCTTGGGAGGTCTCCGCATGTCCTGAAGTGTCAATCTGCGTGACCCCGACAACTGCCTCGGGCTGCAGAGTGGATTCCACCAAGTCGTCCATTGGGGTGTTTGCAGGCTGAGTGGATGTTCCCCCTCCTGTTTTTCTTGCAGATGCCAGCCTTCAGCCACTCTCTCTTTTGCCCGGCTGCGAAGGTCATACCATCGCTTCTGTAAGTTGCTGATGTCACGGTGTGTGACCCCCACAGAATTGACTCGGGCTTGTATCCCAAGCCAGATCTTCCGCTTGACTGACTCTGCAACATGCAGGGATTGTTTCCCAAACAGCTGGTCATTTTTTGGACGACTTCCTCAGTGAGTATTTCCAGTTCCCTCTCACTGAATTTGATCTTCCTCTTCCTGCCTTCTCCTTTCTGCTTTTTGTTTCCTGGGTCCATTGTAATTGTTGGTCTCAGATTCTGCTAGAAAATGTGTTTTCCAGGCTGTGCACCAATAGTCTTCCTCCTCCTCAGTCTCTAACTCTGCACAGGTGTGTGGTATCTGGGATTCACTTCCTGGTATGATGTCATCTCCATGAGACGATTGGCGCTTTCGCAAATACCGATTCGGTATTTGCGACTTCGCAGATACCGAATCGGTATTTGCGGACTCGCAAATACGGAATCGGTAAATAAGTAATCGGTAAATATTTTAGCGATTTTTATGGAATCGCAAATATTTACCGAATTATTTGGTGCATTCCGTTTAGCGAATCTGAAATAGCGAATCCTTAATTTTCGCTATTTTAGAGTCGCAATTTTTTTCTTTGATGCATGTGGGCCTAAATTCCGTAGATTTCATCTGATTGGACTTGTAACTGCACTGCATCAGCAGTTCTCCGCCCTTCACACGTCACGCTGCTCTACTGTCACCATACACTCTTGCTCGAGAGGCTTAACAATATCTTTTTTGTCTCCTGAGAATCAGAATTCTGTTCAGGATGGCTACTCTTTTCCTTGTCATTTCACCTAAATGGTCCGAGAGCATAAATCTCATCTTTTCTTTGAATATCCTTACCCTAAACTATTTCCTTATTCGCAGGATTATGGCTTTATTTAAGTACAGGTGCTACCTGCAAATAAACAAGTTATCTAATCATTGAACACAGTTTGGACACAAAGACAGTGGTTGCAGCAGAGTGTTTTGCATTGTGCTGCAAGCAGCCTCACCCTTTGTGGTGCAATGGGCTTGAAACCCCCTCACAGTGCAAAGAACCTCACACAAAGTCCTGCACAACGAATCTCATTATTATTGATGGGGTATGAATGGATTTAAGATTAATAATGAAAATATGTGAATTTTAGGGGAGAACCAACATGGAAAAGCAAACCTCCATCCCACAACTGCATTTGCAATGTGCCTGCATTGAAACGCTGATTCCTTGAAGGGACAGGAGAGACAGTGCCAGAAACATGGCACATTGTGCATTTTATATCAGGGAGTGCATGCAGTGATCTGGGAAACCACTGGCTGATCCTCCACATGTCCTCAGCCTGACCGAATTGGGACAGACTACTTGTTGAATGTTTACTGCCTGCCCTGAGCAGGCAGGTGCTATCCATTCCATGCTTTCAAGCATCTCTGCATACCATGAATGTCACAGTGAAGAAGGAGTGTGCATTTGCTGATCGCTTTCTCTTGAGACTCACTGTGTTTCGTAATATGTGCATTCCTATTCGTAATGGTAATGACGCAATACAAACCACTTAGGCACATTGTGAATTTGGATTTTGCATTTGCAATGTTGCGCTGCGCACAGCCTTATGCGGGGAGTCGTGGTAGCCCACAGAGGACCAACGGAGCTGCAGATTTCAGCGGTTGAGGCCCTCCCATCAGACGGCTGACTTCCCATTGCATAGGGGGGATTGGAGCCGTGAGCGGGACTGTGATGGCTCTTGGCGGGCCCCTCAATGGGGTGCACTAGTGGCATCAACCCAACACTGCCAGCAGTAGGACTGTGCCCATCCTCATCAGAGACCCATGGCTCATTGGGGTGCACACAAGGGAGCATAGAGGACTTTCCCCTGGAATAATTACCTAATATCCAAACAAAAACCCATTGGGGATTATCAAACTTTGCTGTGGAAATGCTGAAGTAAGGGAGTAAGCACACCTCAAAACACTCCATTGGGGTAAAACCTGGATCTCTAACTGTACTTTGCTGAGTGGAAGCCTGGGCCCTTATAGCTAGTGTATGCATGATCGGCACCAAAAATGAGTGAGGGTAACTTTCTTGTCTCCCTGATTAGCGGTACAGATTCGATGGCCAAAAGATACTACACAACAAAATGGGCCGGGATAGAGTGATCAAGTTACAACAACAAAACAAGATGGATAAATACGCCTTTCTGAGGGCAGGACCCCCTAGAAGGGAAATGGAAAAAGTGAATTCTAGGGTAGCTGAATGACCAAACCCTGCACGAGAACCAGAGGCCATTTTAAGGACCGAAATTGCTGCAGTACATAAAACAAAGGCACACAGAAACCAAAATTGATGCAGTAAATATTGTAATCAAACTACTCAGATAGGATATGCATAAAATTAGTGATACGGCCACCAAAAACAAACTGCCCATATCAATGCTTCAGGGTGAAAAGAAAAAACTCTTCGCACAGAGGTTACCAAACTTGAGAAAGAAACAGGCAAGACTGGAGAATTCCGAGTGGAGGTCTAGAAGGATCAATAAACTAATACTTAAGAGGGCAGAGTGTCTCAGTGCAGAACTCTTCATTGAAAATTGGATCCTAAACACACTCAAACCTAAGGGACTCTCAAATTTTTTCTCTGTGGACCTTGCCCACAGGCTGCCTATTCTTTTGCCAAGACTGTGGACTCTCAGAACAATCATTGGCCACATCTTTAGTCATAGAGATAGGGACTCAATCCTTAAGGTGGCCAAAAAACAGGGTCAACTTATTTTAACAAATGCAGCAAGTTGGATTTTGCTTGATTTTCCTCCGCAGGGCCAAAAAGGAAGGTGTAGTTTTGAGACATCAAAAGAGAACTGAGAGACCGTGGAATCAAATACATGATATTGTTCCCAGTGAAATTTAGAGTAATGGTGAAAAACAAGCCGTAGAACCTCCAAACGCCAGAAAGAAAACATGGAACTTGCTAGAGGGCTTGGCAAGTGGTCTCTAAACAAGCAAGGTGAGTCATGGCGAAAGACCTACAACTCCAGAAAGCAGAAAACTCGATGATTGACTGACACAAGGGGGTTAATGGACGAAACAACGAGGAGTTAGATCAAGGCCCACCCATAGCACAGGGTTTACACGACGATCAGCAAACAACAGACAATAACAGAATTGCTCTGATATGAACAGTGGTCATCGCTATGGGGAATGGTTTGGGAGGGTTAGAGACACCTGGGGGTGAGATGGCATCACCATGCAACAGCGCAGCAAAGAGAGGGAAAGATGTGCATTTCTGCCACGAGGAGAGGATAAGCAGCCACCATATAGCTCATATGGAACACCATTAAGAAGGCCATCCACACAGAAGAGACACATCTCATACTAAAAACAAAGGTGGTTCAAAGACGGGAAAAGGAAGGTGGGGAAAATGACTAGTGATGCTACAAATCACCATCACTCTCATATAGTGTTTTGTTGGCAACGTCTAAGTGGTTATAAGGCAATGGGTGGGTGACAGGCCTCTTTCGAATTAGGAAGGGAGGTAGTTTTAGGCCAGAAGCACACGGCGGCAGACAAGGGAACAGTTGGAGTAGAGGGGGTTCGGTGGGGGGGGGAAGAAGGAAAACGTTTGTTAAAGTTGCACAAACTAGATCAATACACAGAAACACAGCAATAGACATACGGGCACAAATGCATATAGGAAGATCTAATAGTATAATTAGCTTACATGGCAGGTATCCCATCTCTTCAGTCGAAGTATTCCCACCTAAATATACTATCTGGAACTCAGCAATAAAGTTAAGAGGAGGTGGTACACAGGTATTTTTGGAGGTATTGCCCAGACATTGTTATGCTGAAACCGACACATCCAAAAGAGAACCACTGTAAGATGTTAAATAGGGAAGGATGTAGGGTTCTGGCCCAATCCGGGTTTTCTTTGGACACAAGGGTTGTATTGATCCTTAAGCAAAAAGCAGTCTCCTTCTGGGAGATAGAGCAGAGGATGGACACCATAAGACGATGCGTTGCTGTGGCTGGGACATGGGAAAGGAGAAATATAAACTTGTTACTGAGGCTTCAAACAGCCCTAGCAGATATAGGACCACTGCTGTTGCTATTCAAAGACAGAACTTTAGTGCTGGGAGGGGCCTTGAATCTTACACTGTCAGATGACCTGGACAGATCACATGATGGAAAGAGAGGGACAGGTACCCAACTTGATAAATGTTTTAAGGCTTTTGGATCAATAACCATTTGGCGGTCCCAGCATCTACATAACAGGCAATATTTATTCTATTCAGCTGTCCACCACAGCCACTTACGTATAGATTACCTAATCAAACACGTACACACACTAGGCAGATTTTAGGATGCCCACTTCCTGGTCACAGGTCCCACTTTCTGGTCACAGGTCCCACTTTCTGGTCGCAATACCACTCCCTTTGTGGGTGGTGCTAGGAGGCGACGAAAATAAATTAGTGAATGGTTGGAGGTTAGAAGCCTGGCTCTTAAAAGATAAGGCAGTAATGTCAAAGGTCAGTTAAGCAACAGAGTTCTATTTCACTGAAAATAGTGCTTAATAAAGTCTCATGTCTTAGTGTGGGAGGCTTAAAAAGCAATTCTACAGGATCAGTTAATCTCTCTTCAAGCCACGAAAACCAACTCTGATTGACAGGAGATAGATCAGATATAACAGGGAATAATGACACTGGAGAAACTCTCCGCCAAGTTCACAGAGGCAAGCACAGACTAAAGTGTATTTAGTGAATAGCAATGGTCTTACTCTTTTGTGGGTGGGTGTTTGTCGTTGCATGCACCTCCCTAATCCCTCCTTACCCCTCCCTAAAGCCCCCTTATCCTGCTTAATTCCCTCCTATTTAGAGGTAGTCCCCAGTTTCCAACTACTTCCACTGGTCCCACCCACATTTACTACAAAAACCGCATACTTACATGTGCCAAGATCTCTGCATAGAAAAGATAGGCAAGGCAGAGATCTCCACCCCCAGGGTAGCGAACAGCATTTTGTAGTACATGAGTACTACTAATGTTATTCTACTTCATGTACTACCAAATGCAATTTGTAAATAGGTCCTGATGTGCGTAGTTTAGCTTACAAATATTTCTGAACTACTAAGTGATAAGCTGAGGAGTAATTAAGGAAAGCTACATTTCTGTTTTTTTTAAATTTTTTATTTTTTTATTTTTTTTATTAGTGCATGATATCGAAATTACATGTATCAAAGTTCATCTTTCAATAGCAATTTAACGCTTATTCAGAAAAAACATATATCAAAGCATCTATTTCTTAACTACATATACCAACTATCAGCTTAGGTTTACATGAAAGACATATTTTGGTGTTAAAACTGAAAATAATAAGATCATCATGCACAATTTTGTTAATTTATTTCCAGCCACTACCCACCCATCCCTCCCGCCTGGAGTTGTACACAGTCACTTATCTTTGGATTGAAGATAGATTAAGAAAAGAAAATGAAAATTGAAAATAAAACCTCCCCAAAGTCTGAAAAACATTTGGGGAATCCTCTACCTCTCGAGCCATCTAGTCAGTGGTTCCCAAATTTTTAGGCCTTTTAATCGGGAACGTAACCCTCTTTTTTCATAAATAGCTTTTTCAAAGTTATAATTAGCCAAACCTGGAGGAGTTGGATCTAACCAAGCTGAGGCCAAACATAAGCGTAATATCGCCATACCAATAAAAAACAATTTTTCTCCTGGCTTCCCTTGCAATTCCTGGTCCACCCCAAGTCCAATCAGGGATGGAGAGAGAGAAAAATCGCTCCCAAGCACCTCTTTAAAAAAGGTTGAAATCTCTTGTTTTAAATTGCTTAGAGCGTCGCAGGAGGCAAACATGTGATTTAGATCCGCCTGGTATAGTAACATCTGGGACATAGAGTCCCTCTCCCTGTCCCCCATTTCGCAATCTTTTTCGGAGTATAATAGAGTGAGAAGCAGGATTTATAATACTGGGCTTGGAGCCGAGCCGGGATTAACAATCTTTGCGCTAACTCAGTTGAATAGAAAAATAGGTCTTCCGAAATTCCTATTTCTTCTTTCCACTTTATTGCTCGTGTCTCCATATCATCCGGCATTAATGAATTAAAAGAATTATAAACAGCTCCAATAGATAATGGTCTATTCTTTCTCAGGTTATCTATGATATGGTTTTTAGCAAAGCCAGACGGGCCACCACCACCTTTTTACTTACAAAATCGCGTATTTGGAGGTACTTGTAAAAATCCCTCCGATCTAATTCATACCTCTCCTTGAGATTTTCAAAAGAAACTATATCAGTTAAAGAGTATAAATCACCAAGATTGGATAGGCCTTTATCCTGCCACTTTCTAACTATAGAGTCTTTGAAAATTTCCGGCAGATTGGGATTGTTACAAATCGGTGTATAATAGTTCAAACGGCCCAATCCTAACATTTTATGAACCGACTTCATAATTCTATATCCACCGGCCAGCGTCTTAATACCTACCTTCTTGTAGTGGCAATCGTTCAAAAATCTCCAAACCCATCCCCATGCATCTTTGCCCATTATAAGTTCAATAGGTGCCGGTATATCTTCTAGAGGTCTATCTATTGGCTTATCAGTGATAAGAGTTAGATTACACAAAAGAGTAGTTGCCCAGTAATAAAATCTTACATTTGGTAAAGCCAACCCACCCCTTTCTTTTGGCAGAGATAGATATTTATAAGCTCTTCTGGGCTTTTCATATGCCCAGATAAAGCGAGAGAACAAATCTTCAATTTTCTTTAAACAGTTGGTGGTGAATTCTAGCGGAATTGTCCTTAAAAATACAAAAACTTGGGGGAAAAAGCATTTTAATTACATTACATCTACCTATTATTGATAAATGTAAATTATGCAATCTTACTAACTCAGTTTTGGTTTTAGCTATCAGGGGATCAATATTACCATCCACGATATTTTCTACATTGGCCGTAATATCTACTCCAAGATATGTAGCCTTGTCAACCTGTCTAGTATCATTGCCCATGCTGACATTCTTGCAAATAATTTGAGTTTTAGTGCTATTAAGGGAATATCCTGATAGTTGGCCAAATCTCGCTGCCTCTGCCTCAACCTCACACATAGATGCTCCCGGGTTAGAGGTTACTAGAGCAATATCATCGGCATAAGCCAACACTTTAGTTTCCCAGCCATGGGAAACGATGGGGCTGATATTTAGATTAGCCTCCAGCTGTCGTAGAAAAGGATCTATATAAAGTGCGAACAGGAGCGGCGAGCTCGGGCATCCCTGCCGGGTGCCTCTAGTTATAATAAATGGGTCTGTGAGTACTCCATTTAAATATAATCTTGCGGTGGGTTGAAAATAGAGCATCTTAAATGCCTGTATAAACCCCTGGCCTATTCCGACCCTTGCCAGGGTCTCCCATAAGAAAGGCCAGGAGACCCTGTCAAAGGCCTTTTCGGCATCAAGCAAAATAAGTGCTGTTGGATCCCTGGAAATATTGGCGGCATCAAATAGTGAGATAGCCCTTCTAATGTGATCTGTAGTGCCACGTCCTGGAATGAATCCATGTTGTCTAGGTGAGACTACTTTATAGATTACCCCCGCCAACCGAACAGCTAAAATTTTAGAATAAATCTTGCTGTCGGCGTTTATCAGGGTTATGGGACGATAGGAACCAGGTTCTAGCGCTGTTTTTTTTTTTCAGGAAGACTATTATTTTTGCTTGAGACCACGATACAGGCGGCCTCCCCCTTATATACATGTTCAATTAGCTGATGTAAACCCTCTTTCAACTCGGTCGAAAACTTCTTATAAAATTCAAGTGGAATGCTATCTAAACCAGTAGCTTTACCACTAGGGAGACTATTGATACATAGTAGAGTATCAACCCACTGGGGGGACTCATCAAGTTGTAGCTGATCTTCTTGGGAGAGTTGTATAGCTGGAATTTGATTAAGATATAGCTTAATATCCTTCGAGTGATCAGAGGTGGTCTCATGATATAAGTCTTGATAATACAGATAAAACACCTTCCGAATACCCTCTGGATCTATAATTTTACCCCGTGTGGGATCATTAATTGCAGCAATTGTATTTCGTGTAGCTTTTTGTCTTGCCCTAATTGCTAGGTGGTGTCCGACCTGCTCGCTACATTCATATGGTTCCTGCCTCCATGCAGCTAATCTATCTGCAGCCCTTTTAGCTATTATCTGCATAATAGAGGACTTAGCTGCCATTATTTTTGCAAGTGCATCTGCCGGATCCCCCCCCCCCATCATGGATTATTGTAATCAACTCCTCTTCTGCAACAGCCAACCGACTCTGCTTATCGCTTAGCAGTCGACGTTTCTCTTTATTCTGAAAAAGTGAAAAGCTGAGTGTCTCTCCACGTATTGCTGCTTTCAGTGTATCCCACACTACATCGATCCCTGTGCTCCCCAAATTCTCTTTAAGGAATTGGGGAATCCACAACCTCATATGTGTGCAGTATTCATTATTTAGGAGCAAAGATCGCTCAAAGCTCCAGCTGGTCATACCTCTATTTCCAGGCACTGCCCCTCTAAGTTCAACTATTAAGGGATTGTGGTCTGCAACTATACGAGGGGCTTTCTCTATTGAACAGGTATGGAGAATAGAATGGGATGCAAACATAAAATCTAGTCTCAGAAGCTTGTTGTGTGGAAAAGAATAAAATGTATATCCAGGGTCTAGGGGATGTTGTGAATGCCAGACATCAGTAAGTGCTTGTTCGCGACATAATGTCTTCAAAGCTCTCAATACCTTTGGTTTTCGACCGCTATAGATCCAGTTTTTATCGGAAATTATATTTTTATTGGCGGGCAAGTTTATATTAAAATCGCCACAAATGATGATAGGTAGTGGCCATGTGGCCAGTTCATTATTCATATGATCAAAAACTACTGGATCATCTAAAGTACTTCCATATATTGTACCTATAGTGAATAAATCTCCATTCTCTCTACGACATTCTGTGATAACCCACCTCCCATTGTGATCAGCTACTGTGCGTGTAAATTGGATCAAGCGATTGGCCGAGAGAATTGCTACCCCACGTGTCCTTGTATTTTGTGTCGTAGCCCCTATAACTGTATATCCAAGTGTATCTAATAGGTGAATCTGGGCTCTTTCAATATGCGTTTCCTGCATACAGATGATATCAGCTTTAAGCAGCCGAAGTGCTGCAGCAGTATTCCGCTGTTTTTTAGGGTCGTTAAGGCCACAAATATTGATTGTTGCTATTCTTAGTTTACTCATTGCAATTAGCGAGGTTATTCAGACTCACATGGTCAATACCAAAGAAAAGAAAAAAGCATGAAAAGAAAACTAACCCCCTTAGTGCCAACCCCTTCCCCCGCCCTGCGCCTGCCCCCCCCTCCTCAGACCCCACCCACCACCCATCACCAACCACTGAGGCTACCTGGCTCTGCAAGAGCCAGGATGAGAGCATCTGAGCAATCAGAACCCCGAGCCCCCCATCCCCGGCCCGACCCCCACCCTTAACATTTCCTCGTTATAAGCCCACACTTCCATGTGTCTATTTCTTATTCAATAATATTTCTGTTACTATATTATCCTGCAAAAGCCCCTTTAGTCTTTTAGTCTTTAGTTGTGGCCCTTCTTGTATCTGTAATCTCACGTAGATAAGACTGAGCCTGGATTTCGGAGATAAAGCTTTGTGTGGCCCCCTTATATATAACTTTTAGGCGGGCAGGGTTTTGTAGATATACAGTTGCACCTAGTTGTTACAAGGGAGCAAAGAGTTGCCTCAACCTCCATCTGCGCTCAACAGTGGCATGGGCAAAGTCAGGCCTTGTGAAAAAGGTAACACCATTGAATTCCCTCTTGCTTGCTGGCCTTGCTAGGTCGTAAAGTAGCTGGCGCAGAAGGAAGTTGCCAAAGTATAATAGCATTGCACGTGGGTATTGTGCTGAAGATACCGGGCGTTTGGATGGTGTCAAAGGAAAACGATGAGCACGTTGTATCTCTTTGTCCCAGTCCCAGGAGTGCAGTTCAGGAAAAGCACCTTTGAGGAGCGTGATCATAAAAGCCCTTGGATCGCTCCCTTTCGCTCCCTCCGGGATCCCAAGAACACGAAGATTGTTGCGTCGTAGTCTATTCTCCTGCTCCTCAACTTTAAGCATTAAGTCTTTAACTATGCCTTCATGCTCATCTCCTTGTGCCTTCAAGGTGGAAACATCCTTTTCAAGGTTCTCCGTGCGTATTTCAGCTGAAGCCATTCTGTCAGCAATTTCGATACATGTTCTACCCACTTTCCTTATTGTTCCTTGTAGTTTTTGCGTGGCATGGCGTGATCGTCGATTATCCAGCTTGACCTCTTCTTGAAAGCTTTTAATTGAATGTAGCACCTCTGAGAGAGTGGGTTCGTTCTTGCTTCCAGAGTTTCCAGAGTTTCCAGAGTTTCCATCTCTCATATCACCCATTGTGGTGTGATTACCTCCAGAACATAACGTTGAATCAGATGGAGACATTAGTTGTGAAGATGAATAGTCCCAGCTTGGATCTGTTGTATTACCTAGGTCTGAGGTACCCCCCCTTTTATACCTTTTATGCTTGCTGGATTTTTTGGTCAAAGATTTCTTTTGTGCGGCAGTTTTTAACGCAATTTCTGAGTCTATATTACTATCCATACTATCCGTACTACTATCCACGTCGTGCCTCCCTCCATCACTGGATATAGATGTGCCAGTTTCGAATATTTCTGATTCATCTGATAATAAATGAGATTTTCCCATGTTATCCGGCGTTTTCGGCTGAGGGTATGCTGGCTTAGATGACTTAGATGGACTCTTCACGTCATTCTCTCCAAGGCTGGCAAAGTTAACAATCTCATTATCAAAAGTCCCAGTTCCAGTCTCAGTTGCTTTAACATCAAAAATTTGTAGATCTATTGAGGGATCAATGCTTGGGGATTTGGAGGCACCCTCACCCGCAGGGGCCAACAGTACCTCTACAGCATCGTCAGGGGAAACAACAACATCAGTTGGGGTGGTTTGACCCTCCGGTTCGGCCCCCTCAGCTATTTCCTGATTATGCGTTTTTCCTTCAATCAAGCCAAATATGTTAGAAATTAGGGGCTGGATATTACGAGCTTGGCTAGAATCCGTGGTTTGGGTGCTTTTGAGTTGTGTCTTTTTTCCCTGTTTTACCACCCGGTCACTCCTCTCTGGGGAATTAGATCTTTCAACTTGCTCTCGATTTTTTGCCCCCCGTGTCTCAGGGCGTTTCTGGCAATTTTCTAATGTCGATACAAGATTGGGCTGTGTAACTTCGTTTGTGGCAGGGGCTGGTAAATGTGTGTTTTTATGTTTCAATGATTTTGCCCCTCGCCCAGTCATCCTTACTTGTTTGTTTCCAAAGTCCTGGAAACAATGTATCCTTCGTTCCCAGCTCGTGTGTAGGAATCCACTGCAGCGCCTGGGAGCCTTACTCGAATATCTTGAAACTGTCAGGAGGCTGTGGAGGCTGTGGAGGGCCAATAGAGTTTCCTTCAGGCAGCACGTCGAGGGAAGCGGCGTAGGGAATCGCCGCAGGGCAGCACAGGACGAGGATGCCGGAACAGAGCAGTCTGACGCCGCTGACGCCGATGCACAGGTAAGATGCCTCTTTGCAATACGGAACCCGCTCTGACCCATGCTTCGAGCGGAGACCACCGTAATCTGAAGGCAGTGTACCCGATCCATATATTGGGGATTTAGCAGGCATTTGCCAATATTTCAAAGTTCGAGCTGTGGTGACATAGAAAGGGCTTTACTATTTTACTATATTAGACAGGTGCGGAATGTGACGAGTTGGAGAGGCTGTGCTCAGGATGGGGGAAAAAGTTACCTTGGCGCTTGAAAGATTTCTTGGCGCTGAATCCTGTAAAGCAGTGTCTGTCTGGCAGCTGAAAATAGCAAAGTAACCACAGCCCTACACACAACGGAATTCATGGAGTAACAGCATTCTTCAGAATAAAATTACAATAATTGAGAAAACATTTGCAACTGCTCAGACTCCCTCAACAACTCTGACCAGTAACTGAAGCTAATCCCAATTTTCAATTAAAACATGATGTAAAAATTGCGGTTACACTGCACATGTGCCAAGAATTTGACCATGCAGCTTTTCAAATCACATTCACTGCATGTTCAGATCTGCTAAGAGACATCCTGTCATCCACTGCCAAAAACTTAATTTTCAGATATGATGACATGACCTGCAGTACATTACCCATTCAGGACATTAATCATTAGGGGCCCAATTCACAAGAATGTTTCCACGTGTTAGACATGTAGAGAAAAATAGAACATTACCCATGCACTATCCAATCAGAAGCCACACTACATTAACTATATCTCGCGCTTTCTCCATGCAGTGCTTATACTTTTTTATATTATATCACTTATACCATCTAAAATAATAGTATTACAATAACACTTATGACATTGCAAATCACATTTGTGAGCACACACTGCATGGTAGAGTGGCGAGTTATAGTTAAACTAGTGTGGCTACTGAGTTGAATACCCAGTTTATGGAGGTGCTCGAGTTATTATAAATTCAATCAATAAGGATTTATCAATCAGGATTTATAAAGCGCAGCTAATCATTCGATAGGGTATCCAGGAGCTTGAATATGAAATTGAATATTTTTCGTCAATGATACATTAAAGGTATACATTCAGAATTTTAAATCTTGTGTAGTTTAAGTTTGGTTTGCAGATAAAGAATAAGCAAAGTTATAGTAGTTTAAAGGTGGTGCATTATTTGTAAATTTAAGGTATAACTATATATTTAGAATTGGTAATGTTTGTGTAGTTTTAAGTTTGGTTTGTATAGAAAGATTAAATAGAGTTTTCCAAACTATAACAAAGGATTACCCCTTTTTTTCAGTGTTTTTTTTTTTTAAATGTATTTCTAATCATACAGTCCACTGTTGTTGAATGGAGTGTCATTAAGTGGACTGTTGTACAGTAGAGTGGAGGAGAGTTTTGTATAATGTAGTGTCGTAGATTGTAGTGTTGTAGAGTGGAGTGGCATAGTGTAGCATATGTTGACTAAAGTGCCATAAAATGCAGTGGCATGTTGTACAGTACAGTGGCGTGGAGTGCACTAGAGTGAACAGCCGTAGCGTAGAGTCGAGTAAGATGTCATAAATTGGAGTGGCACATTGTACAGTACAGTGGAGTGGTATGTTGTAAGGTGTTCAAAAGTGCTGTAGAGTGGAGGGAAGGGTTCTGTAGTGGAGTTTATGGGCATAGAGTGGAGTAGAGTGTTGTACATTGTAATGTAGTGGTATAGAGTCGACTACAGTGTGGTATAGTGGCACAGAGTTTAGTAGAATCTTGTGGAGTGGAGTAGCAATGAGTGGAGCAGAGTGTGGTAGAGTGGAGCGCTGTAGAGTGGAGTGTTGTACAGAGCCATAGAGTGTGGTAAATTGTTGTGCAGTGGAGTGGAGTCTGTAGGAAAACAGGCTTTTTTCAGGTTTCAACCCATTTCTTTCCCCCATTGGGACTCCTAGATTCTGGTTTATGACTCTGAAAGAGCACTGGAGCCTGCTGTACAGGCCCCAGTGCCAGTGCTCTCTCCCTAAACATGATGTAAGCAAATTGGTACCCCCAATTGGCAAGGACTTTAACCCCTTATAAGTCCCTATTAAATGGTATAAATAGTACCCAGGGCATGGGTGTTAAAGGGGTAACCAGGGCCTGAAACAAAGTTTGTGCCACCCTGAGTGACTCAAGTAAGCAAATGACAGCAGGCCTGCCATTGCAGACTGCAGGAACAGCACAAACTGCTCTAACTCAACTTTGCCCTCACCAAGAGTCGCAAGGTCAAAGCAGTATTTTTAATATATGCCAGTCACCCCTGAGGTAAGCCTCCTGAGCCCAGGAGGCAGGGTGCATTACATTAACGGCATGGACATATAAGTTCAAGCTTATATGTCCCTATAGTAGCCTCATTCCATTAAAGGCTACTATAAGTGATCAGGCGGCCATAAAAAGCGGGGCCGCTCGAGGAAAACAAACACCACTGCCCCTGGTGCCTCGCGCCCCACTCACCGGGGTTTTGACTGCTCCTCAGGACCTCCACGGGACCTCTCTGCTCCTCACCCGGTCCCTCTCCTGGGACCGGGACTTCAGCCAGGAGCCTTCGAGGCTCCGTACGTCCGGGGCTGCGGGCGGGGCTCTCTCAGCTCACGAGAGCCCCGTGCAGACTTTCCGGCTCCTTCCCTCAGCTCGGGACTCCCTGGGAGGCGGGGTAGGCTCCCGTCCTCCCTCCTGGCCAAGTACTCGCCACACGCATGGCTCTCACCGGGACACGGGAGCCCTGCTTGGCAGACGCGACTTCTTCCCTCAACTCTTCTGCTTCCGCAAGGCCCCTCCTACAGCCAGGCAGAGGCAATGCCTGACTTCCGGGTTTTTGCGATCTCGGCGGCGATGCGGGGTGGGCTCCCGCTGCGTAAATAAAAACCACTGCGGGGTGGGCTCCCGCTCAATAAAATCAACACCAGTGCGGGGTAGGCTCCCGCTCCGCTCACGCAAATGCGGGGGAATCCCTACGCCGGGGATTCCCTGTTCCTGATGAGCAGCTCAGCGCTGCGGAGCCCACACGCTCCTTTCGTCCTGGAGCTTGATAAGGGCAAAAGCTGGGCACATAAAAACACAGGCAGGCCAGCACGCTGGGGGCTCCAATGCCAGCAGACCATCAGCTGCCTAGCAGGGCAGCAAGTCCACCCCCAGCGGCGGTTCCTCCTGGCAGGCTGGCAGCCAGCCAGCCGCTAGTCCAAGTAAGCACAAGAACTGAACATTTTCATGGGGTCACAGCCCCTTCTTTTATACACCTTTTCCTTTGTCTAAAGGTGCAGGGTTTAGGGAAAACCAGATGCAACTGGTTTGGGGGAGCTTTGGAGCACTTTGTTTTTCTCAGCTCCTCTCTCCTTTCACAGGACAGGCTAGGGACATCAGACGCACCACAGGGGGTGGAGCCAGCATTGTGGAGGGAAGGCACAGCCCTATTCAGGTCCCAGGTGCAACTCCTCCCTCCCATCTAGATGCAGATCTCCCTATTCACCACTGCGCTGACTCACCCTGCCCCTCCTGGAGCCACACACACCTCCCAGCCCCTGTCACTCACAAAGCCAGACATGCAATTCACATCAGGCAGGCAGACACAGAGCACACATAAATGCCAACTTCTAAAAGTGGCACTTCTCCACTAGTCACAATAAATCTGCGCACACCATTGCGCAGCATTTATTCTCACGAGTTCGCACATACTAAACTCGCCCCTGCACTCCTCTCACACCAGGAATTACCATGGACACACACATCCCCCATGCATTCCTATGGGAGGGCAGGCCAATCTCACCACACGCACTCAGAGTGCGCACGCACTTTACACTGGGACACAGTGCTAAAGTGCGCAGAGGCCTAAAACCACCAACACTACACAGAAAAAAGGCTAGGAGACAGGCAAAAAGTTTAGGGGTGAACCTGCCAAAAGGGCCAAGTCCAACAGTCCCACTGAATATAGTCATGTTAGGTATCAAACAACTCATCTCATCACCTCTGATATAATTCCCATGTCTGGTTTGATGTGACATGCACCCAGGTGGCTACCTTAGAGTTTGTCAACCTGGTTGCCCCAGCCTTCCCAGTGCCCTGGCTAGTAGCCTACAGCTGCTACCTCCAAAACAGGAATCTGAGCCCCTGCAAGGAGGTGTGAACACTCCCAGGAGTCAGAAAAAAGGGCTGCCTGGGAAGGACGTGACACCTCCCTCCCTGA
The DNA here is from genome assembly GCA_963921515.1 of Calotriton arnoldi. Classification (NCBI taxonomy): domain Eukaryota; kingdom Metazoa; phylum Chordata; class Amphibia; order Caudata; family Salamandridae; genus Calotriton; species Calotriton arnoldi. Next base: position 301,085 of record CAWUFW010001133.1, read on the forward strand.
CAGGATGGCTAGTGAAGTGGCACATCAAGCGGTGAGTTTCAAAGCATGCACCATCTCTGATATGCAAGCAGGCTGACTCCCAAAGGAGGAAACATCCCTTCACCTGCCCACAGGCATATTTTCACCTGGGCAGGTGGTACAATTAGATAGTCTGGAGGCATACACCCCAGAGGGTTATCTATACCCCTAGGGTGGGTTACCTGGTCTGCACAGCCGAGGAAGGCTTTCTGCCAATTTTAAAAGTGGCAGAATAGAGGGATCTGGGTAGAAAAGGTAATTCACCCGGATGTGGTCATCTCGGGGGTGGATTAGCCACTGGGGCTAGTAGCCCATTGGCCACATGCGCTTACAACCCTAATACCCATACATCTAGGCTTTAAGGGGCACCCATGGCACCAGAACCTCAGATCTGAGAAGACTTGTAATCAAGGACACAGAAGAGACCCAAGTCTGTGACCTCAGGACCTGCATAAGGCAAAGGCGCAATAACCTGCACCTGTGGCAACCACTTAGCAACTGCACGACTGCGACTCAGCCCGGACCAAAGACCGACTCTCCCAGACTGAGGGACCCCTTTGAGCGCCAAAGGCACCCTTAGACTCCCTTGGACTAGTAGGACTAGTCCCCTGCAGTCTGCAGGCAAAAACACACTCCTTTTCAAATATGATGGCATGACCTGCAGAATGTCGTTGAGTGGAGTACAGCATCGTTAAGCGGCGTAAAATGGAGTGGCATGGAATTGGGTAGAATGGAGTGGCACACACTAGAATAGCGTAGAGTAGCGTGGCATAAAGTGATGTAGTATACAGTGGAGTGGCATAGAGTGGAATGGCATAGAATGAAATAGCTTACAGTGGAGTGGGGTAGAATGGAGTTACATACAGTGAAATAGCGTAGAGTGGAGTGGCTTACAGTGGAATGGTGGTGACTCGAGTGGTGTAGAGTGGATTGGCATACAGTGAAATAATGCACAGTGGGCTGTGTATAGTGGAGTGGCGTATAGTGGAGTGGGACAGAGTGTAGTGTTGTACAGTGCAATTGTGTACAGTGGAGTGGCATACAGGGGAGTGCCATGAAGTGGAGTGCCATACAGTGGAATAGTGTAAAGTGGAGTGGCGTAAAGTGGAGTAGCATACAGTGGAGTGGCATACAGTGGAATAGTGTAGAGTGGAGTGGCGGACAGTGCAATAGCACACGTCGGAGTGGTGGGCAGTCGAGTGGCATAGAGTGGAGTGTTATACAGTGGAATAGCATACAGTAGAGTAGTGTACACTGAAATAGCATAGAATGGAGCAGTGTAGAATGGAGTGGTGTAGATTGGAGTGGCAAAGAGTGGAGTGGTATAAAGTGGAGTAGCATAGAGTGGAATGTCGTACAGTAGAATGGCATAGAGTGAAGTGGTGTAGACTGGAATACCATACATTCGAGTGGTGAACAGTTGAGTGGGGTAGAGAATAGTTGCATACAGTGTGTGAGGATTTGGGTGGCTGTGTTGCCTTACCATGGAAAACACTAGCAAAAACTATCTTGGGTACAGTCAGGCTCATTTGCACAACCTCAATCTCAACCCTGGGTAGATATGGCTTTGTACACACCAATAGGAGTAGGGAGTGAAAATCGTGATGTAGTGGTCCAGTGGTGGCACGTGCTGTGTTTCCCAATACTGCCCTCACTCACACAGGTGTGTGACATGCTTCATCATAGGGCTGCTTACAATACACCCCGGCGCAGCCAACGCCTGGGGTGGAGCAATAGGGTAGGGGAAGACAAACACAACATAAAAGAGAGAAAACAATGCTTTCAATGGTGACTGGGAACGCCGGAAGTGAAGGTGCAATGAGGTGTGGGTTTAAAACTAGCTCAGAGGTATCTCTATACCTATACTTTATTCCTAGATCCTCCAGCCAGGATTAAAAACGTGAAGGATGGTGGTGATAGGGAGATATAATGTGCTCCTTACACCCCTCCTTACTGCCAAGTAGTCAACATGTTTCGGCCGTGTGTCTGTGCCCAACGATAGGGGTCACGCCGGCCTTCTTCAGGACTCTGCCGGTCCCAATATATTGTGTAGTGCTCTAACCTCCGTTCGAGGTTTTCGGATGCCAGAAACCCTAATCCTTACGTAAAGGTACTTCCTCTAGAAAATTTGTGGATTTACGAGTTTACCCCTAAGTCATGTTAGAACTGGCGGTCGGCAAGGAGAGACCCCCTGTTGTCACACTTACTCCAAGGGTGGTGCTCCTCCTGATAGCTGCTCGCCTGCTTCCGCACGTCGGAAAAAGATGCTGCATGAAAGTGTGTGAACGGATGTAGATGTAATGTGGCAGGAATACAGATTATGAGGTGTAAAAGGTTATTTTTGGTAGAAGGTGTAAATAGTTTAAATTGTGTTAAAGTTAAGTGTTAAATTATTAGTTATATATTATATCACTGTACATGCCGATGAAAAGGCAATATCTGATTGGCGAATGGCTGTCTTTTCAAAATGTAACAGGCAGCCATGTAGTTTTCGGCACACTTTAGCTGGACTTGTGTTAGAGCTTTAGATATAGGTAAGTAATATGTTTTATCGTTGTTCCCTACCTATTACTACTTTATTAAAGATGTAATAGGTAGAGAAATGCATTTATAGTTTTCTATATAATTTGACAACACTTTATAGAGAACTGCGCTTTTTGTAAAAAAAAAATTAAATAGCGTTGAATTTGTAGGTATTACAGTGGTACTCCATAGATTTTTTTAAAGAATTGAATATGTAAAAAATTGAAAATACACTGTAGTACACTACATTTGTAAAAAATATTGTATTACAGTGTAGTTTTATTCTTTAACATATTTATTTATTTTTTAAGTACTGCGGCACTCCGTGCATATTTTTTTACAATATATAGAAACATAAATAATTTTCCCTACATATTATCACTTTACTAAATTGGTAATGGGTAATAAGGGAAAATTATTTTACTAAAGTGATAATAGGTAGGGATATAAAACCCAATACTTAACTATATCTAAGGCCGTAACCTAGATCATAGCCAAAGTATACCTAAAGTGGCCGCCTTTAACTTTTGTAAAGGCAGTCATTAGCCAATCATATAATGCCTTGTCATCGATATTTATTATTTATTTATTTATTTAGGAGTGTTATATAGCGCTGGCCAGACCCGAAAGTATCGGAGCACTTTACAACATTTGTCAAGTGGCAGTCAAGTACAAAGAGTAGTAATAGCAAATCCAGTGATTCGAGATGGGTCAATTGTTTGGCATATGTCATGTAGCAGTCGAGTACAGAGAGTAGTAGTAGTAAACATAATGTATCGTGACAGGTCTTGTACACAGGGGGGCATAGGTGCGGGTCCGGAGTTAGATGTTGTAAGAGTTGTTCTTATCGCAGTGACTGGATACTCAGGTGGGCGCAATTCCATTTGGTGGGTCCGCTGTCACTTCGTGAGAGTTCGATTGAGGAAGAGGACTTTGAGCTAGCTTTTGAATTTTTTGAAGGAAGGGTTAGTCCTGATATGTACTGGGATGGCATTCCAAATTCTGGGTGCATTTCCAGAGAATGAGCGTGATAAGGTTTTTTGTTTGTGGGTTTTCGGGGAGATGAGAAGTAGAGTGTTGGTGCTCCTGAGATTTCTTGTCTGCCCAGCTCTGTTGAGTTTGGAGGCCAGATAGGTAGGTTTGCCAGTATGCAGAGCTTTGTGGGTGAGACAGGCAGTTCTGAAGTTAGCACGCATTTCTATTGGGAGCCAATTTAGCTCTCTGAGAGCAGGGGAGATGTGTTCGAATTTCTTTACTCCGGTCACCATTCTGGCTGCTGCATGAAGGGTTGATCTGAGAGGAGCAAGGTGTGATTTTGCCGTGCCTGTGAGGGTGGCGTTCCCGTAATCTAATCTGGATAGTACAAGGGATTGCGTGACTTGCTTAAGGTCTTTTGGAGGGATGAAGGGTTTGATTTTGTTGAGAAGTTTTAAGTTGAAGAAAGCACACCTTGCGGTGTTCTTGATGTGTTTGACCATGTCAAGGTTAGGGTCCAGAGTGATTCCCAGTGATTTCACGGAGTCGGCCGGGGTGAGAGTGCAGTTGAGAGCATCCATAGACTTTAGCCATTCTGTGATTCGGGCGGTCTGCTCTTTGTTGGCTATGAGGAAGATTTCCGTTTTATCCTGGTTGAGTTTTAGATGGTTTTGGGAGAGCCATTGTTGGACGTCTATTAGGGTGTCATTAAGTCTCTGCATGTCACCCGAGGTGGAGGTTTCTAGGTAGATCTGGGTGTCGTCCGCTTAGAGGTGGAAGGATATGTTGGCTTTTTTGAGTATGGTGGTGAGTGGCTCCATGTAGATGTTGAACAGTGCGGGTGAGAGAACTGATCTTTGGGGAATGCCTCTGCTTATGGGGCGTAGGTCAGACGTGAGGTTTTTGATTTTTATTCTTTGTGTGCGGTTTTGCAGGAAGGAGGTGAACCACTGTAGAACCACCCCTTCTGCTCCTACCCTTTCACGGAGTCCGTTGATGAGTAGTTTGTGGTCATCCGTGTCAAAGGCCCCCGATAGGTCCAGTAGTATGAGTAGACAGCCGCGGTCCTTGTCGAGTGAGTTGTAGACGTCATCAATGACATTCAGGATAGCTGACTCTGTGCTGCAACCTTTTCTAAAGCCCGATTGGTGAGGGTCAAGAAGATCATTGTTGTCCATGTGATGGGTAAGTTGACGGAGAACACATTTTTCTATCAATTTGGCTAAGAATGGGAGATTGGAGACAGGCCTGAAGTTGTTGAGATCGTTTGGGTCAGCGCCCGCTTTTTTCAGTTATGGTGTTACTTGGCCGATTTTGTGGCAGTCAGGCATGATTCCAGTTTTCAGGGAGCTATTTATAATCTTAGTCCAGAGTGGGACTAGGGAGAGTTTGAGTTTTTTGGCCAGTTGGGCAGGGAGGGGGTCTTCAATGTGTGGTGAGGGCTTGGTTCCGGTAGTCAATTCCATGATTTCAGTTTCGGAGATGGGTTTGAATGTTTCCCAGTTGTTAGAGGGTTGTCTGGGTGGGTTATTGTCTTCTTTGTAGGGGGGCGGACTTTCGTTGGGTGGGCGGAGGTGGTCCTTTAGTGAGAGTTCAATCTTTGATATTTTTTCATTAAAGAAAATGGCAAAGTTGTCACATAGGTCTTTGGAGGGCGGAATTACAGAAGGGGGGGTTTGGATGTTTGCTGTCTAATGATATTGAAGAGTTCTTTGGGGCGATTTTTAGCATTGTTTAGTGCACCGCGGAAGAAGGTGGATTTTTCATCTTTGATGTGCTTTTTGTATTTCCTACGTTCCTTTTTGAGTTGATCAAGGTTGATTGTCGAAGGGTTGTTACGCCAGAGTCTTTCAGCAGCTCTTAGTTGTCTTCTTTCCGAGTTTAGGTCAGTGTTGAACCACGATCTCGATGGAATGTTTTTGACTTTCTTTTGTTTCAGGGGAGCTATTTGGTCAAGTATGGCGGTCATAGACGCATTGTAATGTGAGGTAAGTTCTGTTGTGGACCTGTCGCATGCGATGGAGGGGAGGAGTGTACTTATCCTTTCTTCTAGTTCTGTGAGGGGGATCTGGCTTAGGTTTCTCGTCCAGTGAAAGTGTTCATTTGTGCGAGGCGGTCGTTGGGTCTTTTGATTGATATGAAATAGAATGATATGGTGGTCTGACCAGTCAACAGGGAGGGTACAGTCGATGGTGATTGAGTCTTCGTGTGCTATGATGGCATCCAGGATTGAGCCTTTATTGTGAGTTTGCTCGGTACAGTATTGTCTCAAATTGTTATTTTGAAGGAGCTCATTCATGGATTGTATCAGAGGGTTGTTTTCATCATTCCAGTGAAGGTTTAGGTCTCCTAGTATTATGTTGTTCGTGTCTGTGAGTGAGCAGTGTGTTATCAGGTCGGCAAGGTGTTCTCCAAATGCGGGGGTGTTGCCTGGTGGATGTTAGAGGAGGTGACAATAAAGAGTTTTGTTGTCTGTCGTCTTAATGGTGGCGGTTAGGTATTCCAATGTGTTATATTTGAAGGAGTCCGTTTCTGTTATAGAGATGTTACTTTTGTGGATGATTGCGGTCCCCCCACCTCGCTGGTTCTTTCTGTCTTTATTGATGACTGAGAACCCCGGGGGTACAAGCATATCGAAGATGGGGGGTGAGGATTCGTTCAACCAGGTTTCTGTGATGAACGTGATGTCTATGTCATGGTGTTAGAAACGGGGTAGCGTGGTGCGGAGCGGGTAGGCTAAACCAGGAGCATTGTGTAAAGCATCTGCGCAGCACACTCACAAGCGACACACCAGGCACACTACAAAAAGAGACTCCACACCAGGTTGCATGAAAATAACTTGTGTATTATAAAACACACATTAGAATGCAATCTCAGGTACAGATAAACTGTGCCAACCGGCACCGGGTAGCAATTCACAGGGGGACTATTACAAGGCAGGGCCAATCGGGCTGCTGCCAGAACCATCTCCAGCACAATTAGAATAAATGGAAGCATCAGTAATAAACGTAAAGCAGCCAGTACCTCCTGGCAAGATCACGCACTTAGCCACAGTGCAACTAGCCTTAGGCCTACACATAGAGCATCATCACATTAGCATGAAAACATTAGGGTAAAGCAGGAGCAACACATTCGGGCCAATCACATTACCGTTGGCATTACTTCAGACTATCAGCGTAGGGCCTAATCACGTAAGCTGGTAGCTATCATCATGAGCATAAAACAGAATGGGCATAAGCATGTCAACATCGGCATATTATGCACAAAAACCATCAGTGTAAGGCATCAGGCATAGTCATATTAAAATGGGGCTTAACGCATGAGGCGTTATCAGTACCCTTGGGAGCATAGCAGCATCACCAGCATAAAAGCATTAGGCATACCCATGTGAGACCGTAACATGACACTATGCAAAACTGCATGAGGCATAAACTTAGAACATCATATCCTGACATTAAGCGTATTCCTCAGCCTCACATTGGCACAAACCAAAGTAGGCCTGAAAACATAAACACTACATTAGGCCTCAAATCAGCAGTGTAAATGCCTTAGGGACAAGCTGCACACATTACCCCTGCCCCCAACGCTGTAGATTAGCCTTTGGCGCCACTGCGCCTGGGGAGCCCCTCCTCTGGGACTCTCGAATCAACAATGCCCCCGGAACGTTGCAGCTGCCCACTGTCCGGCGGGGCAGCTGGGTAGTCACCAATGGTCCCTGGCACCAGCTCCTTCCTCCTCCTGGGCAGTACAGATAAAGTGCTCTCCTCATGCAGGAGTAAAGTTGCAGCGCTAAGTCCAGGAATGCAGGACTAAGAGTCCTGGGGGCTGGAAAACAGTTGTAGCACTTCACGAGGCGCTAGACAGCAAGCAGAGCACAGTCAAGGCGAATATAGCACTCTGGCAGCACAGCGCTGCAGGACCCACGCACCTTCTTCTCCTGGGCAGGGGCTGTAGGCAGCGCTCACGAGGTGCTAGATGGCTCACAGTCCCAGGGTCCCACCCGAGGGAGTAGCGCCCACGCTCCTCACCTCCTTGGAGTGCAGGCAAACAGATGATAGCGCTCACGAGGCGCTAGGGGGACATGCAGGGGATTCCCTCACCAGACGTCAGCTGCAGGATCCACGCTCCTCCTCTCTTTGGGGATGGAGATATAGCGCTTTGACAGCACCGCGCTGCAGGTGTCAGCTCCTCCTCTGGCAATCAGGAAAATAGTGCCTCCCAGGCGCTAGGGAGCTGGCGAGGATCCAGAGTCCCACACAAGGAAGTAGTGCCCACACTCCTCACCTCCTTGGAATACAGGCATTCAAAGTGTAGCGCTCACGGGGCGCTAGGGGCCAGGAGACAGTTAATGCAGGGCGACATCAGCAGGCAGTAGGGCAGCTCACCAGACCTGAAGCAGCAGTTCCTAGGAACAGTCATCCTCCATTACGATGGCCATCCTGCTAGCGCAGCAGTCTCCATTCCAGCAGAGTCTCTCACTAGCCCTGTGGACAGCAGAGGGGTACAGATGGGCACAGGGGCCAGCACGCAGGCCCTTGCGGCGGTACCTCCTGGCAGGGTGTCCCCTCTCAATCCAGTCCACGTTCAGTCTCACATGGAGGCACAGCCCCCCTATATATATCCCCCTCACCCCACCTACCAGAAAGGGCTAGAACCTTCCAGAAGGCTCCTGGCAGTTCCAGTCCCAACTGTCACTGTGGGGGAGGTGTAGGGCACCCTGTCTGCCAGACTTCCCTCCAAAAGCTGGGGCTGGGTGACAGACAACTAGACCGGCAACCCACCTCAGGCAGGCGGCACAAAGCACACAGCAATGGCGTCCATTTTACCAGTGAAGTTACTGCAATGGTGAAAATAAAGGTGCGTACACCATTGCACAGCATTTATCATCCTCCTCTCACACCACACATGGCATATACATTTCCTACCATGGGGGAGATGTCCCCTAAAAGGGGGGTTCCTAATATAAGCCTATGTAAGGCAGAAAGCACACACACTTGGCACTGCTAACCAGCGCTAAAGTTTCAAATGTCCTACAACCACTCATTCCACAACAGCAAAAAGGATAGGGGGAAGGCGAAAAAGTCCGGGATGACCCTGCAAGCAGAGCCAAGTCCAACACGACCCCCTCCCAGCCAAAAGCCAGGGTAGACTAATCAATGCCTTGATGGGCTTCCCTGCTTGGGGCGAGAAACCATGGACGCGGGCCCGCAACTGCAGGGGCACCCGCAGGTTCTCCGCCACTCTGGAACCCGGTGGTCCCCTCGGTCAACACTCCCTGGACCAACTAAACCACCCCACTGGCACTCTCTAGTCGGTTGCGGCCAGGACCTGCCCCTAGGCCATCCAGATGTCTCTGGCCCTTGCTGCCTCACAGAGTGGGGGGCAGTAGCCCCAGGCCCATAGTACCCCTTGGCCACTCTACCTCTCCTCCGTGCAGTTCCAAACTGCCACTGGTCCTCCCACCTGGAGTCCGCACCCTCAGGCTGACCAGCAGTCAGGGGCGAGGCTCTCCTCCCCCTACCTCTCCTTCTGGGGTTCCGCACTCTCCTCCTATGCGAGGCACCCTCAGAACACAACTCTCTCACTCGTCCAGGGCCGTGACCCTGCATCTGATCCACCAACCCAGGGTCTAAACCCTGAGGTTGCACCGGTGCTAGAGGCGAGTCCTCCCTCCATCTGCACCCCCTCCCAGAGTTCTGCACCCTCCCAACTGGAGTAGTACCCCTGGAAGACAACTCCGGGGGAACACTGCTTACAGACGTCCCTCCCGCCAGGACAGGCAATACCTGAACCGGGCCTCCCAACCCAGGATCGAAGCCCTGTGGTTGAGCCGGTGCCAGAGGCGAGTCCTTCCTCCCTCTGCACCCCCTCCCAGAGTTCCGCACCCTCCCACCTGGAGAAGTACCCCTGGAAGTCAACTTGGTAGGGACACTGACTACAGGTGTCCCACCCTCCAGGTCAGGCAGTACCTGAACCTGGCATCCCAGCCCAGGATCTAAACCCTGTGGCTGAGCAGACCCAGAACCCCTGGAGCTCTGATTACAGACGCCCCTGGTTCTCCTGACACTAGGGGAACCCCCTCAGTGGACGGCCCATCAGGACAGCCTAGGCTCCCAACCTGGGGCTCCCATATGGAACACTCCAGGCCCTGAGACTGTGGTTGGGGCACCTCGGGACACCTCCCCGTCTCACTCCTTCTTGTAGATAGGACGTGAGGCCCTACAACCTTCCAACTACACTGGGACCTAGCTGGGCTATTTTGCACCTCTCCCACCTCGCTGGGTTGGAAGATCCCTGCACCATTCCCTTCAGGATCACTCCCCAATACCCTCTCAGACTCTCTGGCACCCACCCAAAGGTCTGCCTCCCGTGCAAGCTCCCTGGGATCAGAGAGCCCACGGTCAAACAGGTGGTGGCGCAACCTTGGGAAACAATTTCTGACCATGTGCTCCCTGACAATTACATGGAACAGCCCTTCCCAATCATTCACCGCGCTACCCACCCTCCAATCCTCCAGTGCAGTCCAACACACCTCCACAAACTCCTCCCAGGACTGGTGAGCCAGTTTTCCACTGCCCTTGAACTCCAACCTGTCCCCCTCTTCCTGGGAATCAGGCACTGTCTTCCGGGCTCTGGGAGTGGGACTCCCTACACTGGATTCACTCTCGCTGCCACCACTGGATCCCACCCTCACTGGTGAATCCAGACCACAGAAACCACTCTCAGGGGACTGTAGGAGAGTAGGATCTGCTTCACATGGGTACCCCCACTTTTTGCTGATGCTTCACTGTTTTTCGACTTTAGTCTGGCTGGGGCCCTGCTAATCAGAACCCCAGCCTAGCTGCTTCCTCTCTAAAATGGTTTCCATGTGCCTTAGGCACATCTCTAATTGGAATCTGGAGTGCCCTTATAAGTCCCTAGTATATGGTATACTATGTACCCAGGGCATAGGTACCTCAGAGGCCTGCCAGGGGCTGCAGCATGTATTGTGCCACCCCTGGAAGGCCATCCAAAATGACACCACAGGTCTGCTACTGCAGCCTGGGTAAGGTGGTGCATGCACCCCTTACAGTGGTATGGGCTACCTATATCACTACCATTGCACACACATATAAACCTATAAGTCACTCCTATGGCATGCCTTACCAATCCTGAAGGCAGAGTGCTTGGTTTTTATGTGAGAGGGTGCCCCTGCATGAGCAGAGCCCCTCTGCAGCATTCGGAGTCCCTCCTCTGATGCTGTTTGTGGTACAGTCTGACCATATACTCTTGAGTGCATTATATCCTCGCTGTACAATGCTAACTTTGGACTGGCTGCACCAAAACATGTCGTGTTTGGTGTCAAACATCTTGGAATACTACCCCCCCCCGCCAATCCTGGCGTGGGGGTAGCATTCCATCCTTCTAGAGGGAGAGACATGTACACACCGGGCTACCCGGTAACTTCTTTCCAGAGCCCTGGCATCACAAAATGGATGCCGCTGCCACAGACACGGGTCTGGCCTCCTGCTGCTGACTGAAACCCCGGCAGGGGAGGCCTGGACAATAGGTTTCCTGTCGAAGGGAGGTGTAATCACCTCCCCAGACAGGATAGTGTGTATTGGGGCTGGGCGGGAGCACCCTCTGGTGCTTTGAAGTCCTGCACTGGGGGCACATTTGGTGTCCCTGTGCATATGCCAGTTCAAACCGGTTGCAGGGGCTACCTGCCCCTGCTCTGGCGTGAAACTGGACAAAGGGAATGGGTGTAACCACCCCTCTTCCCTGACCCTCCCATAGGTGGGTCCCCAGAGTATGTCTAACCCCCTAACTTTGTATAAGTATGGGACCCCAGTCCTTAGGACTTTAGATTTACCTGGACAAAACTCTGATACAGAATCCTGGACCTTCGACGCTCTACTTTAAGATTAGAGGACTGAAGAATCTCCCTTGGGGTCAAGGAGTGACTCCCCTGCTTGGCAGGCACCTAAGAAGCAATTGTCCGGTCTGCAACGCTGAAGCTCCCGCCGGACGCCGAAGTCTTTGCAACACCAGAGGTGGATTTCCAGACTTCCCCAAGGCTGCCCTGAGTCCCCAGGAAAGCTGAGGCCCGTAGCTGTCGTGGGTAACGTGGAACCGTGACCCCTGGACACCGAGTACTTTTGTAAGTGCATCCTCTTCCTGATGTCCCACGAAGTTGTGCTTTGGGCTCCGAGTAGCCCCCGCCTCCAGCACCGACTGCACCGAAGATCACTGGCCTCCACTCCACGAGTGTCCTGTGAGCCAGCTCCAAGTGCGTCCACTTGAGGCTCCTTCGCGGTCGCTAGTCTGTTGGCTAGTGGGCCCCTCCGAAGGCAACTCTTCTTTTCCTTGGGCTTCCCTGGTTGCTCCAGACGTGCCCTGACTTACCCTTGCTGGGTGAGTCCTCCAGACCTTGCTGGTCTGCATCAACGTCCTTTCTTTGTTTCTACGAGACTTGCCGTTGCCAAGGCTTGTTGGGTCCAATCCGGTCGCCGACACCCCTGCAATCGACAGACGTTGTGGGACAGCTCGAATCCAGCTCCTTGTTGTCGTCAACGCCTCCTGGACCTCGTGGCTGAAGAGTCAAGACGACCGTCAACCTACCTGAAGCACCCGACATCGGTGGGCATCTGCTCATCGCCTTCCTGGTCACTGGCTAGTGACCCAGACTCTGTCCCCTCTGCTTTCAGGTTCTTCAGATCGCCGATCCACCCTTGGATCCACCCGAACACTTTCGACTTGGTCGCCAGCAGCACTTTGCAGCAGATCGCCATTGAAAACGACGACGAAACCCGACCCCGAAAGACACCTATGCACCCGGCTTCCCTGGGTGAGGTAACTCGAGTACTCCGGTGCTCCCATGGGTATAGCCTCTAGAACAACCTAGTTCTAAAGGGGTTTGCTCCAAGTCCTCCTCTAAGTGTCCTTTTTCTTTAAAACTCCAACCGCAACATTCCCCATAGAAGACAACTGCTGCTCGCGGCTGTGTTCTCACACTGCACGCGTCCCCCGTGGGTCCCCTGTGTCACTACCTTGGGTGGTTCCTTGAGGGCCAAGCACTTCTACATGCTCTAGGCATTGTGTCTAGTTCAGTCATGGCTCTTATACCACTTTATTGGTATATGGTTTGGTACACCCTAGGGCTCAAACGTGTATTTGTGCTATTACTGTTGATAACTGACTTGTAACTTATGTACTTCGAACTCTAGCCTCATAAAGAGACTAGAGGGGTGTGTTTAAGACTAAATACATATATTTTAAACATATACCTGGTGTGGTCCTCTTTCATTTGGTCACTCAAGAGATTATAGACTGGTAAAACAAGCTGCTTTACATTCCTTCAAGACTTAGCCTGAAGGCTGCTCTCCATAGCTACCACTAGGATAGCTTTCAATAAAGGTTGTCTTTAACCTATCTCCAATAAGGGGTTGTTTGGACTGGTGCAAGGTGACCACTATAAATAGTGGACAGCATATACCAGGCCAACTTCTCACATTGGTGTGCAGCGTTTGGGATTCCAGCTTGCTATTGTTTTACCAGATAATCTCAATTGAATTGATCAACTGAAAACCATTAAGGGTACCTTAGGTACATATAAATCAAGCTTAGGATACAGTAAGTTCTACTGAACTTAGAGTTGTGTGTTAAGGTATAGCACACCCTTTCTACAACTCAAGAGAGTTTAGTAGGCCACACTAGAGTAGGTAGTGCATACACCACACCACACTAGTAATGTCTTCACTGCCAGGAACCAGTGTGCTCCTGCCATCCAGATATGACAACCTCACATTCTTGGAATTGAGAGAGTTGTGCAAAGTTAGGAAGTTGAAGACAGGCAAAAGTGCCAACACCCAACGTCTCCTGGAGATGCTTCTGCTAGATGATCTTAGAAGACCCATAAGGTCTGAAAGGGTAGGCAGAGAGGGTGGGGCAGAAGATGAGGGAGGGGCCAGGGATGAAACTGCCCAGGACCTGACCTCTGAAACTGGCCAGGGGGATGACAATGATCTTGACCTGGAAAGTGCAGCTACTCCTGAGGAAGAGGAGGAGGCCCAGGATGACCTCCCCTTTGTCCCCCCGGGAAGAGTTGTGAGTGTGCCCAGAAGGACTAGATCTCCTTCTCAGGAGTCTAACCACTCTGACACCTCAGTAGGGACCTCTGTCTCCTCTCATGGGAGGGAATCCTCTCATGAGAGGAGAAAGAGACTGCTTCAGTATGAACAAGCCCAGCTTGAGCTCAGAAAACAGCAGTTGGCTATAGACAGGGAGTCCCTAGATCTCTATAGACAGAGAAAAAGATGGGACTAGAGTCCCATGGTGGCAGCAATTTCCCCAGAGATAGGGAAAGGTCTTATGACCATAGAAACCTGAGCAAGATTGTCCCTCCCTACCAGAGTGGGGATGACATCCACAAATGGATAACTGCACTGGAGAGGGCCTGTAAAGTACAGAGGGTCCCTCAGGAGCAGTGGGCAGCAATCTTGTGGCTCTCCTTTGCAGACAAAGGTAGAGATAAGCTCCTCACTGTTAGAGAGGAGGATGCTGACAATTACAAAGTCTTGAAGAGTGCTCTGATTGAGGGGTTTGGCCTAACAACTGAACAATACAGGTTAAAGTTCAGAGATACCCAAAAAGCACAGACTCAAGACTGGGTGGACTATGTGGATTGTTCTGCTAAGGCTCTGGAAGGTTGGTTGATGGGCAGTAAGGTATGTGACTTCACAGGATTGTACAATCTTATCATGAGGGAGCAGATTCTTAATAACTGTCAAAATCAGCTGTTGCATCAGTACCTGGTGGACTCTGATCTGACCTCTCCCCAAGAATTGGGAAAGAAGGCAGACAAATGGGCCAGAGCCAGGGTGAGGCAGAAGGTACAGAACCAAGGTGGTGACCCTAAGAAGCAAGATTCTAAAAACTCTGATAAGGGTGGCCACAAGGCCACAAGGCCCCCAAAAATCTTCTTCAGGTGGGGATTCACAGTCTAACAAGGGAAAAGGCCAAAAGAAACCATGGTGCAAAGTCTGTAAGCAAAAGACACACTGGACCAGTGATTGCACCAAGTCCAAAGACTCTATTCCAGCCCCCACCAATGCCCCTAAGGCACCTGTTCCCCCTAGTGCAGTTACAATTGGTGGTGGGAGTACACAGGCCAAGGGTTTAGTAGGGTTGACCCTGGGTAATGAGATGAGCTCTGGCCTAGTCAGAGAACTCACTCAGGCTGTCCTAGTCTGTGATGGAGGCATGGATGTGACCTCCTCTGTGAGTCCCAGTAATCTGGGCAAGTACAGGCAACAGCCCTTAATCAATGGAAAAGAGGCTTTGGCATTTAGGGACACAGGGGCAAGTGTCACCATGGTGACACAAGACCTTGTGGATCCTGGGCAGATTATACTTGGTGAAATGTACCAAGTGACCAATGCTAGCAATGTCAGAACAGACCATACTCTGGCAGTTGTTAACTTCTCCTGGGGAGGGGTAACTGGCCTTAAGAAGGTTGTGGTGAGTGCAAACCTACCAGTTGAATGCTTGCTTGGCAATGATCTTGAAACTTCAGCTTGGGCAGAAGTGGAGCTCAGGACCCATGCAGAAATGCTGGGGATCCCTGCAGATGTGTTTGCTGTGACCAGGTCACAGAGCAAAATGTCTAACACTGAACAGGCCTTGGATCCTGGAGGAGGAGTAGTAGGGTTAAGGCAGTGCCTTCCCCCTTGGCTCAGAAGGAAGATCAGTCTCTTGAGGGGGATGATCTCAGTCCTGAGGAAGGAACTGTCCCAGAGGAGCTTGAACCTGACCAGGTTGAGTTCTTGGGGACAGGGGGCCCTTTCAGGGCAGATCTGAGCCAGGAGCAGCAGAGCTGCCCCTCTCTTGAACCCCTCAGACAGCAAGCTGCTGCTGAGGCTGCTGGGAATGCTAGTGGTCCCCATAAAGTGTATTGGGATGATGGACTCTTGTACTCAGAGTGTAGAGACCCCAAGCCTGGTGCCACCAGGAGGTTGGTTATACCTCTGAAGTTCAGGGGCTTCCTATTGACCCTAGCCCATGATATTCCTCTAGCAGGTCACCTGGGCCAGAACAAGACTTGGGACAGACTTGTCCCTCACTTTCACTGGCCCCACATGTCTGAAGACACCAAGGAGTTTTGTCGCTCCTGTGTAACCTGCCAAGCCAGTGGGAAGGCAGGGGGCACCACAAAGGCCCCCCTGATACCACTACCTGTGGTGGGGGTTCCCTTTGAGAGAGTGGGGATTGATATTGTTGGTCCCATGGATCCCCAAACAGCATCTGGGCACAGGTTTATCCTGGTGGTGGTGGACCATGCCACTAGGTACCCAGAGGCTATCCCCCTTAGGGCCACTACAGCACCTGTGGTGGCAAGAGCCCTCCTGGGAATTTTCTCAAGAGTGGGCTTCCCTAAGGAGGTTGTATCAGACAGGGGTGCATACTTTATGTCTGGATACTTGAAGGCAATGTGGAAGGAGTGTGGAGTGACTTACAAGTTCACCACACCCTATCACCCACAATGCAATGGTTTAGTTGAGAGATTCAACAAAACCTTAAAGGGTATGATTAAAGGGCTCCCAGAAAAGCTCAGGCGAAGATGGGACATACTCTTGCCCTGCCTTTTATTTGCATACAGGGAGGTGCCTCAAAAGGGGGTTGGCTACAGCCCTTTTGAACTTTTGTTTGGTCACCCTGTCAGGGGTCCATTGTGCTTGGTGAAGGAAGGATGGGAGTTACCTCTCAAGCCCCCAAAGCAAAAAGCAAGACATAGTGGACTATGTACTTGGTCTCCGCTCCAGGATGGCTGAGTACATGAAAAAGGCAACTAAAAACCTTGAGGCTAGCCAGGAACTGCAAAAAGCCTGGCATGACCAAAAGGCTGTACTGACTGTTTACCAGCCAGGACAGAAGGTGTGGGTGCTGGAGCCAGTAGCCCCAGCAGCTCTCCAAGACAAGTGGAGTGGACCCCATACCATTGTTGAACAGAAGGGTGAGGTTACCTATTTAGTAGACCTAGGAACACCCAGGAGTCCCCACAGGGTTCTCCATGTCAACAGACTGAAACCATATGTGGACAGGGCAGACATGGGCTTGCTCATGGCGACTGATGAGGGACAGGAGGAAGAGAGTGACCCACTCCCTGACCTGCTCTCACAGAACCCTGATGATGGGTCAGTGGATGGTGTAGCCTTGGCAGGCAGCCTCACTGCTCAGCAGCAAACTGATTGCAGACAAGTGCTCAATCAGTACAGACATATGTTCTCTCTGACTCCAAGTCAGACCACCTGGTGCACTCATGAAGTGGACACTGGGGACAGTCTGCCTATTAAAAATAAGATTTATAGGCAACCTGACCATGTCAGGGACTGTATCAGGACAGAAGTCCAGAAAATGTTGGATTTGGGAGTTATTGAACCCTCAGATAGCCCTTGGGCTAGTCCAGTGGTCCTTGTGCCTAAACCTCACACCAGTGGTGGGAAAAGAGAGATGAGGTTTTGTGTGGACTACAGGGGTCTCAATGCAGTCACTAGGACTGATGCCCATCCAATACCTAGGGCAGATGAGCTAATAGACACTTTGGCCTCAGCCAAGTATCTAAGCACATTTGACCTGACAGCTGGCTACTGGCAGATCAGACTAGCTGATGATGCAAAGCCAAAAACAGCATTCTCAACCCCTAGTGGACATTATCAATTTGTGGTAATGCCCTTTGGTCTGAAGAATGCACCTGCCACTTTTCAGAGGTTGGTGAATACAGTCCTTACAGGTCTGGAGGCCTACAGTGCAGCATATCTAGATGATATTGCTGTCTTTAGCTCCACCTGGGAGGATCACCTGGTCCACCTCAGAAATGTTTTAGAGGCCCTGCAAAAGGCAGGCCTCACTATCAAGGCCACCAAGTGCCAGATAGGGCAGAGTCAGGTTGTGTACCTGGGCCACCTTGTGGGTGGAGGCCAGGTTCAACCCTTGCAGAGCAAGATCCAGACCATCATGGACTGGACTGCTCCAACTACCCAGACTCAGGTGAGAGCCTTTTAGGCCTGACTGGGTACTATAGGAGATTTGTCAAGGGGTATGGATCAATAGTGACACCCCTGAATGACTTAACTTCCAAGAAAATGCCCAAAAGGTTCAGTGGACAGCTAGCTGTCAAAAGGCATTTGATGACCTGAAGCAGGCCATGTGCACTGCTCCCATTCTCCAGAGTCCTGATTACTCCAAGAAGTTCATTGTCCAAACAGATGCATCTGAATTGGGGGTAGGGGCTGTACTGTCACAATTGAATGATGAAGGTCAGGATCAGCCAGTAGCTTTTATTAGCAGAAGGCTGACCCCTAGAGAGAAACGTTGGTCAGCCATAGAGAGGGAGGCCTTTGCTGTGGTTTGGGCTCTGAAGAAGTTGAGGCCATACTTGTTGGATACTCACTTCCTTGTTCATACAGACCACAAGCCCCTCCTATGGCTAAAACAAATGAAGGGTGAAAACCCCAAACTGCTTAGGTGGTCCATTTCCCTACAGGGGATGGACTTTACAGTGGAAAATAGACCTGGGAGTAACCATGCCAATGCAGATGGACTCTCTAGGTACTTCCACTTAGAACATGAAGACTCAACTGGTCAAGGTTAGTTTAATGTCCCTATGTTTGGGGGGGGGTTGTGTAGGAGAGTAGGATCTGCTTCACATGGGTACCCCCACTTTTTGCTGATGCTTCACTGTTTTTCGACTTTAGTCTGGCTGGGGCCCTGCTAATCAGAACCCCAGCCTAGCTGCTTCCTCTCTAAAATGGTTTCCATGTGCCTTAGGCACATCTCTGATTGGAATCTGGAGTGCCCTTATAAGTCCCTAGTATATGGTATACTATGTACCCAGGGCATAGGTACCTCAGAGGCTTGCCAGGGGCTGCAGCATGTATTGTGCCACCCCTGGAAGGCCATCCAAAATGACACCACAGGTCTGCTACTGCAGCCTGGGTAAGGTGGTGCATGCACCCCTTACAGTGGTATGGGCTACCTATATCACTACCATTGCACACACATATAAACCTATAAGTCACTCCTATGGCAAGCCTTACCAATCCTGAAGGCAGAGTGCTTGGTTTTTATGTGAGAGGGTGCCCCTGCATGCGCAGAGCCCCTCTGCAGCGTTCAGAGTCCCTCCTCTGATGCTGTTTGTGGTACAGCCTGACCATATACTCTTGAGTGCATTATATCCTCGCGGTACAATGCTAACTTTGCACTGGCTGCACCAAAACATCTCGTGTTTGGTGTCAAACATCTTGGAATACTACCCCCCGCCAATCCTGGCGGCGGGGGTAGCATTCCACCCTTCTAGAGGGAGAGACATGTACACACCGGGCTACCCGGTAACTTCTTTCCAGAGCCCTGGCATCACAAAAGGGATGCCGCTGCCACAGACACGGGTCTGGCCTCCTGCTGCTGACTGAAACCCCGCGATACCAAAGGGGATGATGGACGGAGCGCTTGAGCAAATCAAACACTCACCCCCAGTCAACTGATCTGGGTTTAATCCATCATTATTCTTTAGCTCACTCCACCACCCCAGTTCAGACATGGCCATATGCAAATCAGTCTGACCCTGTGCCTCATGGGAACAGTCCAGCCCGAACTGCAAAGCCATGTCTTCCCTGGACCGGAAACAAGCATCCTGGGACCGGTTTCTGGCTATTCAGCCGTCATCAGCCAGGCTAGCTTGAATCCAGTGGCAAAGTGAGCAAGGGACCCACGTCTGGGCATACCCTGCCAACTTAGGGCGAACAAAGCGATACCAAAGGGGATGATGGACGGAGCGCTTGAGCAAATCAAACACTCACCCCAGTCAACTGATCTGGGTTTAATCCATCACCATTCTTTAGCTCACTCCACCACCCCAGTTCAGACATGGCCATATGCAAATCAGTCTGACCCTGTGCCTCATGGGACCAGTCCAGCCCGAACTGCCAAGCCATGTCTTCCTGAACGGAAACAAGCATCCTGGGACCGGTTTCTGGCTATTCAGCCGTCATCAGCCAGGCTAGCTTGAATCCAGTGGCAAAGTGAGCAAGGGACCAACGTCTGGGCATACCCTGCCAACTTAGGGCGAGCAAAGCGATACCAAAGGGGATGATGGACGGAGCGCTTGAGCAAATCAAACACTCACCCCCAGTCAACTGATCTGGGTTTAATTCATCACCATTCTTTAGCTCACTCCACCACTCCCAGTTCAGACATGGCCATATGCAAATCAGTCTGACCCTGTGCCTCATGGGAACAGTCCAGCCCGAACTGCCAAGCCATGTCTTCCCTGGACCGGAAACAAGCATCCTGGGACCGGTTTCTGGCTATTCAGTCGTCATCAGCCAGGCTAGCTTGAATCCAGTGGCAAAGTGAGCAAGGGACCCACGTCTGGGCATACCCTGCCAACTTAGGCGAACAAGCGTACCAAAGGGGATGATGGACGGAGCGCTTGAGCAAATCAAACACTCACCCCCAGTCAACTGATCTGGGCTTAATCCATCACCATTCTTTAGCTCACTCCACCACCCCAGTTCAGACATGGCCATATGCAAATCAGTCTGACCCTGTGCCTCATGGGAACAGTCCAGCCCGAACTGCCAAGCCATGTCTTCCCTGGACCGGAAACAAGCATCCTGGGACCTGGCTGATGACGGCTGAATAGCCAGAAACCGGTCCCAGGATGCTTGTTTCCGGTCCAGGGAAGACATGGCTTGGCAGTTCGGGCTGGACTGTTCCCATGAGGCACAGGGTCAGACTGATTTGCATATGGCCATGTCTGAACTGGGGTGGTGGAGTGAGCTAAAGAATGATGATGGATTAAACCCAGATCAGTTGACTGGGGGTGAGTGTTTGATTTGCTCAAGCGCTCCGTCCATCATCCCCTTTGGTATCGCTTTGTTCGCCCTAAGTTGGCAGGGTATGCCCAGACGTGGGTCCCTTGCTCACTTTGCCACTGGATTCAAGCTAGCCTGGCTGATGACGGCTGAATAGCCAGAAACCGATCCCAGGATGCTTGTTTCCGGTCCAGGAAGACATGGCTTGGCAGTTCGGGCTGGACTGTTCCCATGAGGCACAGGGTCAGACTGATTTGCATATGGCCATGTCTGAACTGGGGTGGTGGAGTGAGCTAAAGAATGATGATGGATTAAACCCAGATCAGTTGACTGGGGGTGAGTGTTTGATTTGCTCAAGCGCTCCGTCCATCATCCCCTTTGGTATCACTTTGTTCGCCCTAAGTTGGCAGGGTATGCCCAGACGTGGGTCCCTTGCTCACTTTGCCACTGGATTCAAGCTAGCCTGGCTGATGATGGCTGAATAGCCAGAAACCGGTCCCAGGATGCTTGTTTCCGGTCCAGGGAAGACATGGCTTGGCAGTTCGGGCTGGACTGTTCCCATGAGGCACAGGGTCAGACTGATTTGCATATGGCCATGTCTGAACTGGGGTGGTGGAGTGAGCTAAAGAATGATGATGGATTAAACCCAGATCAGTTGACTGGGGGTGAGTGTTTGATTTGCTCAAGCGCTCCGTCCATCATCCCTTTGGTATCGCTTGTTCGCCCTAAGTTGGCAGGGTATGCCCAGACGTGGGTCCCTTGCTCACTTTGCCACTGGATTCAAGCTAGCCTGGCTGATGACGGCTGAATAGCCAGAAACCGGTCCCAGGATGCTTGTTTCCGGTCCAGGGAAGACATGGCTTGGCAGTTCGGGCTGGACTGTTCCCATGAGGCACAGGGTCAGACTGATTTGCATATGGCCATGTCTGAACTGGGGTGGTGGAGTGAGCTAAAGAATGATGATGGATTAAACCCAGATCAGTTGACTGGGGGTGAGTGTTTGATTTGCTCAAGCGCTCCGTCCATCATCCCCTTTGGTATCGTTTTGTTCGCCCTAAGTTGGCAGGGTATGCCCAGACGTGGGTCCCTTGCTCACTTTGCCACTGGATTCAAGCTAGCCTGGCTGATGACGGCTGAATAGCCAGAAACCGGTCCCAGGATGCTTGTTTCCGGTCCAGGGAAGACATGGCTTGGCAGTTCGGGCTGGACTGTTCCCATGAGGCACAGGGTCAGACTGATTTGCATATGGCCATGTCTGAACTGGGGTGGTGGAGTGAGCTAAAGAATGATGATGGATTAAACCCAGATCAGTTGACTGGGGGTGAGTGTTTGATTTGCTCAAGCGCTCCGTCCATCATCCCCTTTGGTATCGTATTGTTCGCCCTAATTTGGCAGGGTATGCCCAGACGTGGGTCCCTTGCTCACTTTGCCACTGGATTCAAGCTAGCCTGGCTGATGACGGCTGAATAGCCAGAAACCGGTCCCAGGATGCTTGTTTCCGGTCCAGGGAAGACATGGCTTGGAAGTTCGGGCTGGACTGTTCCCATGAGGCACAGGGTCAGACTGATTTGCATATGGCCATGTCTGAACTGGGGTGGTGGAGTGAGCTAAAGAATGATGATGGATTAAACCCAGATCAGTTGACTGGGGGTGAGTGTTTGATTTGCTCAAGCGCTCCCTCCATCATCCCCTTTGGTATCGCTTTGTTCGCCCTAAGTTGGCAGGGTATGCCCAGACGTGGGTCCCTTGCTCACTTTGCCACTGGATTCAAGCTAGCCTGGCTGATGACGGCTGAATAGCCAGAAACCGGTCCCAAGATGCTTGTTTCCGGTCCAGGGAAGACATGGCTTGGCAGTTCGGGCTGGACTGTTCCCATGAGGCACAGGGTCAGACTGATTTGCATATGGCCATGTCTGAACTGGGGTGGTGGAGTGAGCTAAAGAATGATGATGGATTAAACCCAGATCAGTTGACAGGGGGTGAGTGTTTGATTTGCTCAAGCGCTCCGTCCATCATCCCCTTTGGTATCGCTTTGTTCACCCTAAGTTGGCATGGTATGCCCAGACGTGGGTCCCTTGCTCACTTTGCCACTGGATTCAAGCTAGCCTGGCTGATGACGGCTGAATAGCCAAAAACCGGTCCCAGGATGCTTGTTTCCGTTCCAGGGAAGACATGGCTTGGCAGTTCGGGCTGGACTGTTCCCATGAGGCACAGGGTCAGACTGATTTGCATATGGCCATGTCTGAACTGGGGTGGTGGAGTGAGCTAAAGAATGATGATGGATTAAACCCAGATCAGTTGACTGGGGGTGAGTGTTTGATTTGCTCAAGCGCTCCGTCCATCATCCCCTTTGGTATCGCTTTGTTCGCCCTAAGTTGGCAGGGTATGCCCAGACGTGGGTCCCTTGCTCACTTTGCCACTGGATTCAAGCTAGCCTGGCTGATGACGGCTGAATAGCCAGAAACCGGTCCCAGGATGCTTGTTTCCGGTCCAGGGAAGACATGGCTTGGCAGTTCGGGCTGGACTGTTCCCATGAGGCACAGGGTCAGACTGATTTGCATATGGCCATGTCTGAACTGGGGTGGTGCAGTGAGCTAAAGAATGATGATGGATTAAACCCAGATCAGTTGACTGGGGGTGAGTGTTTGATTTGCTCAAGCGCTCCGTCCATCATCCCCTTTGGTATCGCTTTGTTCGCCCTAAGTTGGCAGGGTATGCCCAGACGTGGGTCCCTTCCTCACTTTGTCACTGGATTCAAGCTAGCCTGGCTGATGACGGCTGAATAGCCAGAAACCGGTCCCAGGATGCTTGTTTCCGGTCCAGGGAAGACATGGCTTGGCAGTTCGGGCTGGACTGTTCCCATGAGGCACAGGGTCAGACTGATTTGCATATGGCCATGTCTGAACTGGGGTGGTGGAGTGAGCTAAAGAATGATGATGGATTAAACCCAGATCAGTTGACTGGGGGTGAGTGTTTGATTTGCTCAAGCGCTCCGTCCATCATCCCCTTTGGTATCGCTTTGTTCGCCCTAAGTTGGCAGGGTATGCCCAGACGTGGGTCCCTTGCTCACTTTGCCACTGGATTCAAGCTAGCCTGGCTGATGACGGCTGAATAGTCAGAAACCGGTCCCAGGATGCTTGTTTCCGGTCCAGGGAAGACATGGCTTGGCAGTTCGGGCTGGACTGTTCCCATGAGGCACAGGGTCAGACTGATTTGCATATGGCCATGTCTGAACTGGGGTGGTGGAGTGAGCTAAAGAATGTTGATGGATTAAACCCAGATCAGTTGACTGGGGGTGAGTGTTTGATTTGCTCAAGCGCTCCGTCCATCATCCCCTTTGGTATCACTTTGTTCGCCCTAAGTTGGCAGGGTATGCCCAGACGTGGGTCCCTTGCTCACTTTGCCACTGGATTCAAGCTAGCCTGGCTGATGACGGCTGAATAGCCAGAAACCGGTCCCAGGATGCTTGTTTCCGGTCCAGGGAAGACATGGCTTGGCAGTTCGGGCTGGACTGTTCCCATGAGGCATAGGGTCAGACTGATTTGCATATGGCCATGTCTGAACTGGAGTGGTGGAGTGAGCTAAAGAATGATGATGGATTAAACCCAGATCAGTTGACTGGGGGTGAGTGTTTGATTTGCTCAAGCGCTCCGTCCATCATCCCCTTTGGTATCGCTTTGTTCGCCATAAGTTGGCAGGGTATGCCCAGACGTGGGTCCCTTGCTCACTTTGCCACTGGATTCAAGCTAGCCTGGCTGATGACGGCTGAATAGCCAGAAACCGGTCCCAGGATGCTTGTTTCCGGTCCAGGGAAGACATGGCTTGGCAGTTCGGGCTGGACTGTTCCCATGAGGCACAGCGTCAGACTGATTTGCATATGGCCATGTCTGAACTGGGGTGGTGGAGGGAGCTAATGAATGATGATGGATTAAACCCAGATCAGTTGACTGGGGGTGAGTGTTTGATTTGCTCAAGCGCTCCGTCCATCAACCCCTTTGGTATCGCTGACTGAAACCCCGGCAGGGGAGGCCTGTACAATAGGTTTCCTGTCGAAGGGAGGTGTAACCACCTCCCCAGACAGGATAGTGTGTACTGGGCAGGAGCACCCTCTGGTGCTTTGAAGTCCTGCACTGGGGGCACATTTGGTGTCCCTGTGCATATGCCAGTTCAAACCGGTTGCAGGGGCTACCTGCCCCTGCTCTGGCGCGAAACTGGACAAAGGGAATGGGTGTAACCACCGCTCTTCCCTGACCCTCCCATAGGTGGGTCCCCAGAGTATGTCCAACCCCCTAACTTTGTATAAGTATGGGACCCCAGTCCTTAGGACTTTAGATTTACCTGGATGAAACTCTGATACAGAATCCTGGACCTTTGACGCTCTACTTTAAGATTAGAGGACTGAAGAATCTCCCTTGGGGTCAAGGAGTGACTCCCCTGCTTGGCAGGCACCTAAGAAGCAATTGTCCGGTCTGCATCGCTGAAGCTCCCGCCGGATGCCGAAGTCTTTGCAACACCAGAGTTGGATTTCCAGACTTCCCCGAGGCTGCCCTGAGTCCCCAGCAAAGCTGAGGCCCGTAGCTGTCGTGGGTAACGTGGAACCGTGACCCCTGGACACCGAGTACTTTTGTAAGTGCATCCTCTTCCTGGTCTTACACGAAGTTGTGCTTTGGGCTCCGAGTAGCCCCCGCCTCCAGCACCGACTGCACCGAAGATCACTGGCCTCTACTCCACGAGTGTCCTGTGAGCCAGCTCCAAGTGCATCCACTCGAGGCTCCTTCGCGGTCGCTAGTCCGTTGGCTAGTGGGCCCCTCCGAAGGCAACTCTTCTTTTCCTTGAGCTTCCCTGGTTGCTCCAGACGTGCCCTGACTTACCCTCGCTGGGTGAGTCCTCCAGTCCTTGCTGGTCTGCATCAACGTCCTTTCTTTGTTTCTACGAGACTTGCGTTGCCAAGGCTTGTTGGGTCCAATCTGGTCGCCAACACCCCTGCAATCGACAGACATCGTGGGAGAGCTCAAATCCAGCTCCTGGTCATCGTCGACGCCTCCTGGACCTCGTGGCTGAAGAGTCAAGACGACCGTCAACCTACCTGAAGCACCCGACATCGGTGGGCATCTGCTCATCGCCTTCCTGGTCACTGGCTAGTGACCCAGACTCTGTCCCCTCTGCTTTCAGGTTCTTCAGATCTCCGATCCACCCTTGGATCCACCCGAACACTTTCGACTTGGTCGCCAGCAGCACTTTGCAGCAGATCACCATTGAAAACGACTGACGAAACCCGACCCCGAAAGACACCTATGCACCCGGCTTCCTGGGTGAGGTAACTCGAGTACTCCAGTGCTCCCATGGGTATAGACTCTAGAACAACCTAGTTCTAAAGGGGTTTGCTCCAAGTCCTCCTCTAAGTGTCCTTTTCTTTAAAACTCCAACCGTGACATTCCCCATAGAAGTCAACGGCGGCTCGCGGCTGTGTTCTCACACTGCACGCGTCCCCCGTGGGTCCCCTGTGTCACTACCTTGGGTGGTTCCTTGAGGGCCAAGCACTTCTACAGGCTCTAGGCCTTGTGTCTAGTTCAGTCTTGGCTCTTATTCCACTTTATTGGTATATGGTTTGGTACGCCCCTAGGGCTCAAACGTGTATTTGTGCTATTACTGTTGATAACTGACTTGTAACTTATGTACTTCGAACTCTAGCCTCATAAAGAGACTAGAGGGGTGTGTTTAAGACTAAATACATATATTTTAAATATATACCTGGTGTGGTCCTCTTTCATTTGGTCACTCAAGAGATTATAGACTGGTAAAACAAGCTGCTTTACATTCCTTCAAGACTTAGCCTGAAGGCTGCTCTCCATAGCTACCACTAGGATAGCTTTCAATAAAGGTTGTCTTTAACCTATCTCCAATAAGGGGTTGTTTGGACTGGTGCAAGGTGCCCACTATAAATAGTGGACAGCATATACCAGGCCAACTTCTCACAGGGAAAACCTACCCTCCTGAGCTAGTCTCTCCCTGGCGAAGGCCCTTTCAGCCTCAGCCATCCTTTCCTGTGCAAGGACCTTTCCGTTCTCCAGCTTTTTCTCTTGCACCCTCAGCTGTGCTATCTCCTTGGCGTGCTCTAACCGGAGCTTCTCCAAAGCCAGCTAATGCTCCCTTTCTTCCCTCCTATCTACCCACTCTTCTGGGGACAGGGAAAGGGATGGGGCAGTGCCTCTGACACTGGACCCAGCACGGGACTCCCTGTCTATGGGGTCCTCCCTACTTACTGGTGTCCCCGCCCTGTCATTTTGTACCTCCTGTTCAGGATCCTTAGGGCCACCCTCCTGGCATACGGCCAGGGCCCTCTCTTGCTCATAGTGCTCACGGTCCCATTCATCCTCTTGCCATTGAATCAGGAATCCCTGAAGGACTGGCTTGGTGTCTGACCCACTTACTACCATGTCTCTCTCCTCACAGAACCCCCTCAACTCCAACACACTGTACTGCACTGTACTTGAATGGTCAAAAGCAAAGGCAGATTCCATTTTGGCAAGACACCGAGACGCAGTGCAAGACAAGGGACCTAGGTGCAAGGGCTGCTACAGGAGTGCGCAATTCAAAATCAGGAACAATAATCCCCAAAACCTGTGATTACTCTACGTGTAGAATTTGTAGTGCCACCACTTGTCGCCGTGTAACTGCGCAAACACAAGTCCTATCCCACCGCTGAACACCAATGTTAGAAACGGGGTAGCGTGGTGCGGAGCGGGTAGGCTAAACCAGGAGCATTGTGTAAAGCATCTGCGCAGCACACTCACAAGCGACACACCAGGCACACTACAAAAAGAGACTCCACACCAGGTTGCATGAAAATAACTTGTGTATTATATAACACACATTAGAATGCAATCTCAGGTACAGATAAACTGTGCCAACCGGCACCGGGTAGCAATTCACAGGGGGACTATTTACAAGGCAGGGCCAATCGGGCCGCTGCCAGAACCATCTCCAGCACAATTAGAATAAATGGAAGCATCAGTAATAAACGTAAAGCAGCCAGTACCTCCTGGCAAGATCACGCACTTAGCCACAGTGCAACTAGCCTTAGGCCTACACATAGAGCATCATCACATTAGCATGAAAACATTAGGGTAAAGCAGGAGCAACACATTAGGGCCAATCACATTACCGTTGGCATTACTTCAGACTATCAGCGTAGGGCCTAATCACATAAGCTGGTAGGTATCATCATGAGCATAAAACAGAATGGGCATAAGCATGTGAACATCGGCATATTATGCACAAAAACCATCAGTGTAAGGCATCAGGCATAGTCATATTAAAATGGGGCTTAACGCATGAGGCGTTATCAGTAAGCATCAACACATTTGCATAAACAACATTAGCAGTGGGCATACCGAAAACCTTATTAGCATAAATGCATTAGGAGAAATACATTAGGCATCAACCTTATTGGCATAATTGCATTAGGCATCCTCCTGAGCATAGCTCACATCATGCATAACATTAAGTACCAACATATGCAGTAGGCATAAACCTGTGAGCATGGAACGCATTAGCCTCAAGCATGAAATGAAAACATCATGGCATGTTATTAGGCGTACCCTTGGGAGCATAGCAGCATCACCAGCATAAAAGCATTAGGCATACCCATGTGAGACCGTAACATGACACTATGCAAAACTGCATGAGGCATAAACTTAGAACATCATATCCTGACATTAAGCGTATTCCTCAGCCTCACATTGGCACAAACCAAAGTAGGCCTGAAAACATGAACACTACATTAGGCCTCAAATCAGCAGTGTAAATGCCTTAGGGACAAGCTGCACACATTACCCCTGCCCCCAACGCTGTAGATTAGCCTTTGGCGCCACTGCGCCTGGGGAGCCCCTCCTCTGGGACTCTCGAATCAACAATGCCCCCGGAACGTTGCAGCTGCCCACTGTCCGGCGGGGCAGCTGGGTAGTCACCAATGGTCCCTGGCACCAGCTCCTTCCTCCTCCTGGGCAGTACAGATAAAGTGCTCTCCTCATGCAGGAGTAAAGTTGCAGCGCTAAGTCCAGGAATGCAGGACTAAGAGTCCTGGGGGCTGGAAAACAGTTGTAGCAATTCACGAGGCGCTAGACAGCAAGCAGAGCACAGTCAAGGCGAATATAGCACTCTGGCAGCACAGCGCTGCAGGACCCACGCACCTTCTTCTCCGGGGCAGGGGCTGGAGGCAGCGCTCACGAGGCGCTAGATGGCTCACAGTCCCAGGGTCCCACCCGAGGGAGTAGCGCCCACGCTCCTCACCTCCTTGGAGTGCAGGCAAACAGATGATAGCGCTCACGAGGCGCTAGGGGGACATGCAAGGGGATTCCCTCACCAGACGTCAGCTGCAGGATCCACGCTCCTCCTCTCTTTGGGGATGGAGATATAGCGCTTTGACAGCACTGCGCTGCAGGCGTCAGCTCCTCCTCTGGCAATCAGGAAAATAGTGCCTCCCAGGCGCTAGGGAGCTGGCGAGGATCCAGAGTCCCACACAAGGAAGTAGTGCCCACACTCCTCACCTCCTTGAAATACAGGCATTCAAAGTGTAGCGCTCACGGGGCGCTAGGGGCCAGGAGACAGTTAATGCAGGGCGAGATCAGCAGGCAGTAGGGCAGCTCACCAGACCTGAAGCAGCAGTTCCTAGGAACAGTCATCCTCCATTACTATGGCCATCCTGCTAGCGCAGCAGTCTCCACTCCAGCAGAGTCTCTCACTAGCCCTGTGGACAGCAGAGGGGTACAGATGGGCACAGGGGCCAGCACGCAGGCCCTTGCGGCGGTACCTCCTGGCAAGGGTGTCCCCTCTCAATCCAGTCCACGTTCAGTCTCACATGGAGGCACAGCCCCCCTATATATATCCCCCTCACCCCACCTACCAGAAAGGGCTAGAACCTTCCAGAAGGCGCCTGGCAGTTCCAGTCCCAACTGTCACTGTGGGGGAGGTGTAGGGCACCCTGTCTGCCAGACTTCCCTCCAAAAGCTTGGGCTGGGTGACAGACAACTAGACCGGCAACCCACCTCAGGCAGGCGGCACAAAGCACACAGCAATGGCGTCCATTTTACCAGTGAAGTTACTGCAATGGTGAAAATAAAGGTGCGTACACCATTGCACAGCATTTATCATCCTCCTCTCACACCACACATGGCATATACATTTCCTACCATGGGGGAGATGTCCCCTAAAAGGGGGGGGGGTTCCTAATATAAGCCTATGTAAGGCAGAAAGCACACACACTTGGCACTGCTAACGAGCGCTAAAGTGTCCAATGTCCTACAACCACTCATTCCACAACAGCAAAAAGGCTAGGGGGAAGGCGAAAAAGTCCGGGATGACCCTGCAAGCAGCGCCAAGTCCAACACATGGGTTTGTGTAGAGTTGCCTGCATGCATTAGAATGTTGCTTATGTTGCTAGGATAGAATGTTACCTTTTGAATAGATTGTATTGCTGAAAGCTGTGAAGCTGAGCTGGAGGTACCTGAATCTACTCTTCAATAAAGATACCTGTTTTTCTGAAAATTGTGTGGAAACTGGATCTTTACATTGGCGACGAGTTGGTCTTAATCTGCGCAGGGGGCAGATAACCAGTACCTCCACCCCTGGATGAAAAGGACTCATTTAAAATTAACTGGAAATTTGGGTAATGAATTCCAGTATTATTGTGAGTACTTTCTCTATAATATAACTTTTCTGCTGTGTGCTATTGTTCTCTACAAGAGACTAGAAATTGATTGAAATTGCTTGGATTTTACTTCGACTGAACCTGCTGTGCAAGAAATGCCTTTGAAAGTTATATGTCTCATGTGGAATTGAACCATAATACTCTGGAGTATTATTGACTCTTCAAGAAGTGTTTGCTTAATATTGGAAAAAATTTGGAGACTGTTTTCAAGCTAATGGTTTAGTGGAAAGAATCAACCGATTGATAATGGAGAACATTCAGTTATCACTTGCTAATGGTTTTCCATGGCGTGAGGAACTTAAAAAGCTTGTGTGGTCGTATAGAGTGACACCACATTCTATAACAGGTGTTTCACCATTTATATCTCTTAAGGGACGTGAGCCAGGAGTGAAGGAAGTTCCAGGTTGGTTCAAAGACAAAGATTGCATGTGGGTTGACCGGACTGCTGTGGAGAACAGAGTGGTTCAACTACAACATGCTGCAACTAAATATTATAATGTTAAGAAAAGTGTTAAATGTCTTGATATTAAAGCTGGAGATTGGGTGGTTGTAAGGCGGGGTGGAATTGTCATAAAGGGCGACAGCAAATTTTCTGCACCAATTCAAGTGAAGTCTGTAAAAAGAGATATTGTTGTTCTGTCCGAAGGTTCCGCTTGGAGTACTGGAAACATATGCAAATGTCGTGCTCCTTCGCCTGCTCTTGAAAATTGATTGTTTTTGTAAGTTGAAGCAGCATTTACAACTATTGTGATATTTCTCTTATTATTGAATAGTTATTGTTTATTATTTTATTGTTTCATTACTGTGAAGAGTATGTATAAGAAGGGAGATGTGTAGAGTTGCCTGCATGCATTAGAATGTTGCTTATGTTGCTAGGATAGAATGTTACCTTTTGAATAGATTGTATTGCTGAAAGCTGGGAAGCTGAGCTGGAGGTACCTGAATCTACTCTTCAATAAAGATACCTGTTTTTCTGAAAATTGTGTGGAAACTGGATCTTTACAGTTAGGATGGTTTCTGCCAGTTCTATTGCGTGTTTGTTTGCAGATCTGCAATTTAGGAGCATGCAGTTGGTCACCCTGTTGTTGTTGTGTTTCTCATTTGGGGGAGCCATGGGGATATTGGCGAGGTGAGCTGACGGTCTCGCCGTTCTCGGTACGATGCGGTCTCTACCAAATCCAGTGATTACCTGGATCACAGAGCTGGGGACGACCGCTGAAGTTGCTTTATAGGATTCGGCGAGAACCCTCGCCTCTTTCATGGACATTGCAGCGCTTGTTCTTTTGGGTCTATGCGGCTGGTTTCTGAAGGGGATTGTGTACCATCTAGGTTGTTGGTCCTTGTGGGGGTTCGTGAGTTTATAGAGAGTGCCTGTGTGTGTGAGGGGAAGGCGTTGGGTAGTGTGAGTGGTGTGGTTAGATAAGATTTTATTAAAAACCCTGTATTACGATTTCCAGCTGGTATTCCAGCCGTGCCAGTCTTTGGGTTGTATTCATAGAGGAGGGTGTAGGGGAGTTTGTTATCATGATATCCTGAACATGGCCATCTATGGATGGGGGGCGCTTGTCTGAGGAGGAGTGGCTCAACGTGTTGCTGATGCCTGTGTTTGAGGCTGGAGCGAGCTTATCGGTGTGGGTGTGGCTCCATGATTTTCTGATGCCTAAGTGGTTCTTGGGGAAAGTCGTGGGAGTGTGTTGTGACAGATTGGTTCGGGAATTGAGTGGCTGCTTCACTGGCTTAGGTGCAAGTAGGGGGTTCTGGGCTATTGTCTGTGGGCCGGTTTCCTTTGTTGCTTGTTGGGAGTAGTGTCGGGTGGGGGGGGAGGAGGAGGCTGGAAGAGGACTGTAGTGTCTCATCCTGGGCGAGCCTTGTGTTTGTCGTGGCTGATAGGAATGTGTTGTGTGAGTTTGAGGAGGAGTTGGAGGCGGAGGGGGTGGTGGGGCTGGGGGGGGGATAGGATGGTGGGTTGGGTTTGGATAGTGGGATTGTTTTGATAGGTTGGAGGGATGGTTGGCTCGAGGATAGGGTTATGTTCAAGTGGGAGTAGTGTAATTGAGTGAAGGCGTTGCGTAGTGTGGGGAAGAGGGAGTCAAATGAGTCTAGGTTGTCGTTGTTGGCTTGGATCAGGACTGTGCCATTGCTGTAGATGGTCGCAAAGGTGTTGCTATTGCGTGTATGGTGGTTTGATATAAGGAACGTTAGTTTGCAACTGAGGGGGGTGCTAGTTGTTTTAGAGATGTAGAGGTGGGATCTGAGAATGGAGTTCCATCCCGCAGGACTTTGGATGTGGAAAATGAGATCCATTTTCTGCAGGCCATTCGAGGCGCAGTGGTAAATGTCTGCGAATAGTGTTTCCTGTTGCTGTCTTATCAGCCTGTGTTTAAAATTTCTTTTCGCTTTAGGTGAGAGGTTGGGAGGGTAGATGATGGAAAAGGAGTTCGGGCCATGGGGTTTTAAGCTGTTTGCTGGGTAGGCTTGGAGGGGGGTTAGACTGTCCTGTGTCCTTTTGATTCTGTTATGCGGGTGCATTGTTGTTTTATTGAGGACTGGGAGTCTGCAATAGTAGGTGCCTTCTGGGGTAGATGCTAACTTTCTAGAGTCCTCTAGAGACGTCTTCCTTGAGTTCACCCCAGCTGTGTTAACTTAAAGGGGTTTTGCACTGAGTGACAGACTCTTCCTAAGCAACGTTTTATCCGTTTCTTGTTGTTTCTTGCACTTGTTTCTCCAGGGTTGGCATAAGGGTTAACTGAACAACTCTATTTGCGTCCTTGTTAGCCGGCCACTTAGTGTTAGGCACTAGGAGTTTTTCGCTTGTAAGTCTGTATTACTTCGTTTTGCTTCGGAGCTGTGATACATTAGCTGTTGGAAGCAGTCCTTAGTTCATTCCAATCTGTAGTATAGGTCTAGAGAGGTGCAATCCGTGTCCGGAGTCTGCGTTATAATGTTTTAGCTGCCCTCTTCATTGGAATTGGAAGCGGTCATTGATTCTTTGGTCTGTATAACATAGGTATGAGAGGTGTAGTGCGTGGTTGATGTCTGCGCTGCCCTGTTCATTCCGCCGGTTTGCCTGACCTCGGGGCGCCGCTATTTAATGGTCAGGCACCCATGCTATTGTTTTTTAAATTTTAGGGTGTTGATTCTTTCTGTTTGCATCTCAGTATCTTGACATGCAGCGGTGCCTGAGGTGGCCCTTGCCTGTGCTAGACTGATTGGGCTGCACCTCTCCGATGAGAAGGACGTTGTCCTCGGTATGCCTGGACTTAGGGAGCCGCCATTAAGGAGTCAGGCATCCAGGATGTTTTGTTGGGGCTAGAGGCGTTAATTCTTTTTGATGGACTCACTGACTCATTGATATACACTTTTTTAACCATGAGGCCTAATGTAGCCGCTGCTTGCATTGGGCGGATCAGGCTTCACTTCTCCGCACGGCGGGATGTAGCCTCCGGTGTGCCTGGCCCCGTGTAGCCGCCATTTTGGGGTCAGGCCTCCGGGATGCTGTTAATTATTCGACCTGGAGGCTTAAAATTCTTTCTTTTGACTGGATTCACTTTTAAATTTGGCATACCCAGGTGGCCGCTGTTAGCGCTGGACAAATCGGGTCTCACCTTTTCTCTCGGTGTGACGTTACCTCCGGTCTGCCTGGGCCCGAGGAGCCGCCATTTTAGGGTCAGGCACTGAGTAACTTTACACCGGAGCCTCGCCGCCCCCGCGGGCCGCGCGTCCTGTGATTCAGCCGACCCCGGGGAACCGGTGCAATAGCTCGAGTCTCCCGCCTCTCTGACACTCACCGGTGTTACTTTTGTGCCCTTGTCGACAGCGAGTGGCCGGAGGTGCACGCAGGGGGGGTCCCACCCTGCATCAATCCTGCGGTCGGTCGAGGAGCCTCTCGGGGGTCGGTGAACTTCTTCCCAGCACGTGGAAGCGACGCAGCCTGGTAGGGGCACTCCTCGGTCTTTCTTGATGACCGCCTCTCTATAGACTGCAGACTTCTCCTTGCTCGTTATCCGCTCTCCGGGGCTTCCTTGGGATCTGACTATGGGTCGGAGCCGTAGACGGTGCAATTCGCTGGTTGTCACTCCGGGGCAACTCCTTGCGTCCTGGAGGTAATGAGGTGCGGATCTTAGAGCGCTGCTGTTTCGTGCAGTGGACCCACCGTTCGGATCGCCACAGCCCTCTGGCTTCTTCTTGGATTCCGTTTGTCCGGTAGGTTCCGTTTGTTATTCTGGTTCCGTATGTTTTTCTGGTTTTCTCGCTGTTTCTATGAGGGGGGCCACGAGGATTTACACCAATTTGTGATCCTGGCGTCCGGAGCTCCGACTCAGAGCTCCTTCCCCACGGCCATCTTGCCTCAGTTGATATGAACCGTGGCACTTTTTTTTAAATACTCCAACATTTTGCAAAATTACAGTGACAACAGATATCACTAAGGTAAAATACCTTCTAACTTTTGAAATACTTACCCTACTTATTTGTACTACCCAAAAGGATCATCTACACACCATAATCTATATTCCTGGCAAATTTCACTCAAATCCGTTCAGCCTTTTTTGTGCTATGCATGAGTACTAAGTCTATAGAAAATGCATTGGTGCCAAAATGTGTTTTAGGGCCCCCCTTTTTTCTTTGCACCCCCTTGATGAATCTCTGCAAAACTTTGCATCGTAAGCCAATGTAGAAAAAGCTATTGGTCTGCAAGGTTTTGTGGAGATTTGTCAAATGGGTGCAGATTCTTAGCGAGTAAAAATCTGAGGAATTCCTATCTCTGGAAATATTAACTATAACTACGGAGTGGCTACTGCCACTCTGTAATATATCTAAATATTTCATATTGAAGTTTAAATATATATTACCCAGTGGCGGTCACCATTGGGTAGTTATAGTTAGGATCATGTTTCTGTAGAAAATGCCTTCTTAGTGTTGCTAATAACTTTAGCCCTGTTTGACGAGTCTCCAAGAAACTTTCCATAAAAGTGCTACATTTTGACTACCCTGTCAACTGAACCCTACCTTATGGGGTGTTTGTCTTCTCATGAGAAATATCTTTTAACAAGGTTCAGGATGAATCTATACCATCTCCTGTTGGTTAGACCAAAAGACCATAAGAGGGCAAGTGCGTCACTATCCTGCGGCTGCGACGGTGAGTCTCCGCAGGATTTGTTGCACTTTATGTTTGTTTGTGGATTTTATGAAGTTCCTCGTAGGATTTTTTTGGTCCCTTATTTAAAACGATTGAATTTTAGACAGGTTCGCCCCGCACTTTTGCACCTACAGATGTTGTCAACGGAGTCACTGTTTTTCACACTTGGCTATTTAAAAGCTTGTGTTAAATCGCGATCCTTTATGGATGTTTAACTTGTTATTTTATCAATGCATTTTTATTGTTCGAATGTATATTCCTATGTTTGTACTTATATAACGTGCATAATTTATACAAATGCTCCTGGGGGTTGCAGTTTTTAATATTCTTGTGGACTGTACATATGTATTTATTGCACATTGCACTTTACATTTTGAATTGCACTTGGGGAGTATGATTTTAATCTGACTTTTTTACCAGTTTAAGGAGATTTGACTTATATATTTTTAATGTTTTTGTGTAACTTTTATGGTTTTATTGTTAAAACCGAATAAAGTTTATTGATGATGATGACATTTTGACTAAATTTCAGTGTGATCAGTCAAATAGGGTCCGAGAAAATGGGTGTCCCAAAACGTGTTTTCCCCGTTCATGCTTCCATAGGAACTTTAGTCACAGCTACAGACAAAACTGCTAAACAAATTAACACCACATTTGGCAGAAAGTTAGATCTTGATCCAGAAAGAGTGCTTTTTGCGATTTGGTGTGAATCCGTTCAGCAGTTTTAAAGCAATTAATGCACAAAATCTTTGTATATTTCACACAGCACAGGATCCGCAGAGCCAACAGATCTCTGACTGCGATCTATTTGACTGCCCCCACATCAACCAGGAAATGGCGGTAGCCATCTTAGGACTCGGGACTTAGTTCAGAGTCCTAAAAAAATGCAGAAAAAAGGCATAGGTGGCAGATTTGCATTTGTGAATCTCCAGACGGGAAGAGAAGGGTAGGTCATGAACACAAATCCGCGTGTGACCACATTGAGCCGCAGTTAAGACACTGTTCTTTTCCCTGATCTAAGGTGCATTTACCAAAACACCAGCAGGGTTGGAATTTGAGATCTAGCTAGGGATTCTACATACACGTAGGTATAACAAACCTCAGCTATCTCTAAAGATTACCACTAAACCCAGTCACATATCCTGCTTTGGTGTAGGGTAGGGATATTTTAGCTGTCAGTCCTGAAGAAACACAATGGATCCCTCCTGAACTACTCAGGTGTGAAACATGTCGACCTTAGTAGATACACTGTGAGACTGTCATGGGTCATAATATTCCACTGACAACACTCACATTATTGTTTTTAGCCCTGTCAAGGGGCCCACTGATTAAAACCTAACGGTACTGCTTAGGTAGTATAAAAACACATTTCACTGTACATACTGCCCTACCTCCACATTCCCTCACTCATCATAACGGCAAAAAGAGAAGACCTCTGCCAAAGAGCCCTTTCGCGGGGCCCATGGGGCATTGCAGCGCCGGCCCCACGAGGAGCAAAGCCCTATGATGAAGCCTGACACTCATTCAGGTGTGTGAGAGATCTATTTTCCAATAAGGAAGATTTTCCCAATCACAATGCATTCCAACCGCGCTTCCCCATTTTACTTTTCTCTATAGGAACAGCTATCCTCCTTTTGTATGCATTATACTAATGTTATTCTACTCCATGAACTACTAAATGCAGTTTGTAAATAGTAGGGGTGGGTGGTAAACGCCACTCCTCCAGTGCAGTTTGCAGAGTTTTGCCACTTTACACTCCCTTGGGACATGGAGTTCGGCAAAAACTTCACCAACCGCCGTGTGACAGAGTTTACCATTGCCCACCCCTAATTAAAAGAAACCGACCTATTCCAATGTGGCCACGCAATCCTTACCACAGTTCTTACTCTATTGCTTGTTTACTAGTCTTTTGGTTCTCACAGGAAATAGTTCTTGTGCCCTGTGACATGCCCATCAAAGTGTTTCCAGGCTGGCGTACATGTGGTTGTTTTATTTCCCCCATGCACACACCCTTTCTCTCATGGCTCACCACCAAGACCTGCACCTATGCGGGTATTAATGTCTTATGGCGGCTAGGCGGACAGTGAGCTCTGTGGAAAGATCTAGCCCTGGTCCACAGCTCCGTGCAGCTGGCTCCTTGCCTGGAATGGACCTGCACCGAAGCTGTGCCAGGAGAGGCGCAGAGTGCTTCAACTTATGAGCACCGACTCTTGGTTAGAGACAAGCCCGGTGTACACCTGCACTGGTGCGACTGGCTCTGGGATATGACTCAGAGGGAGAGATGGGGTAAGTGTGTGCTCTAGGAGGGGTGCAGTCCGGTGAGTTTGAGGCTGCCAGTTAGTTTTTGGAATGACTTTCACGTGTAGCAATTTGTGGTTGGTTTGGGCATGTAGGCATACATAGCGTGAGGGATGATGTGTGTCTCGGGCAGATGGCTGTGTTGGGTTTCTCGTTAGTATCCGGTTGTTGACTGAGTTTTGTACGAGGTTGTATTTGGAGTGGTGTGTTGGATATTTAATGCGTGAGGTGTTATTTAAGTGATTACTGTATTGGGATACTGGGCAATGAGGGTTGGGCTGTGCTCATAATGTTTGGGTAGGACGTGTGCTGGTCACACTGCATAGGGAGGTTTCGTGAAACATTATATATTTAATTAGGGAGAGGATGTGGTCTCACGGCTAGATTGCCGACCTTGGAGCTGGGAAACCAAGGTTCGAGCCTCTGGGTCATCTCCACATCCTGTGATTCTGGGCAAATCACTTAATCTCCCCGTGGGTGCATAGACATAATATCGAGTTTTTATTTTCGGAGTACAAAAATATCGAGTTGGAAATATCGAAGGAACTGAATATCGACATCAAGAATATCGGTGACCAGAATATTGACATGAAGGTAAGAAATATTGTTTATGTTAATATCGAAGTCAGTAATATCGTTTGTAAAAATATCGTTGTTAATAATATCGATGTTTATATTAGTGTTATGTATTTTAGTATGTATTTTAAATGTATGTGTTCTATATTTTTTGTTAAGTATTGTATTTTTTTTTAAATATATGTATACATTTTTTTGAAGTTATTAATTTTTTTAAGTAAATTTTGCGTTTTAGTTCCGTAGCGAGTTGTGGGTTTATAGGAGAATAGGGTGGGAAGTAATTTAATTATAGTAAATTTAATAATAATTTTTAGAAATTATTAATTATTTTTAATTAAATGTTGTGTTTTTATTCCGTAGCGGGTTGTGGGTTTATAGGGGAATAGGATGGGAAGTAATTTAATTATAATAAAGTAATTATTAATTTTTATTTATTGGTATCGATAATTAATTTATTGTTAATTAATTATTAATTGGTAATTAATTCTTTTTAATTGATTAATTGATAATTATATTAATTGTGTTATTTTTTTTAGGATTGGGGATGTGGGTTTATAGGGGAATAGAGTGGGAAGTAATTTAATTATAATGGAGTAATTATTAATTTTTATTTGTTATTAATTATAAATAATTTATTAATAATTAATTATTAATTGGTTATTTAATAATAATAAAAAATTTAATTGATAAGTATGTTAATTTTAACCCTCTGCTATCCAACTCTTTCCCTACAGTTACACTCT
Organism: Calotriton arnoldi; assembly: GCA_963921515.1. Classification (NCBI taxonomy): domain Eukaryota; kingdom Metazoa; phylum Chordata; class Amphibia; order Caudata; family Salamandridae; genus Calotriton; species Calotriton arnoldi. Next base: position 339,914 of record CAWUFW010001133.1, read on the forward strand.
CTGAATTGGGAATAGTAATTTTTACCCCTACGCTATCCAACACTTTCCTTACTGTTGCACTCTCTGGAGTGGGAATAGTAAATTTTACCCCTACGCTATCCAACACTTTCCCTACTGTTGCACTCTCTAGAGTGGGAATAGTAATTTTTACCCCTTCGCTATCCAACACTTTCCCTACTGTTGCACTCTCTGGTGTGGGAATAGTAATTTTAACCCCTACGCTATCCAACACTTTCCCTACTGTTGCACTCACTGGAGTGGGAATAGTAATTTTTACCCCTTCGCTATCCAACACTTTCCCTACTGTTGCACTCTCTGGAGTGGGAATATTAATTTTTACCCCTACGCTATCCAACACTTTCCCTACTGTTGCACTCATTGGAGTGGGAATAGTAATTTTTACCCATTTGCTATCCAACACTTTCCATAATGTTGCACTCACTGGAGTGGGAATAGTAATTTTTACCCCTACGCTATCCAACACTTTCCCTACTGTTGCACTCATTGGAGTGGGAATAGTAATTTTTACCCCTTCGCTATCCAACACTTTCCCTACTGTTGCACTCTCTGGAGTGGGAATAGTCATTTTTACCCCTACGCTATCCAACACTTTCCCTACTGTTGCACTCTCTGGAGTGGGAATAGTAATTTTTACCCCTACGCTATCCAACACTTTCTCTACTGTTGCACTCACTGGAGTGGGAATAGTAATTTTTACCGCTACGCTATCCAACATTTTCCCTACTGTTGCACTGTGTGGAGTAGAAATAGTAATTTTATCCCCTCGGCTATCCAATATTTTCTCTACTGTTTTAGTTAATGTAGTGTATAATGTATTTTAAAAAGATTAAAACTATTCTAATTTTTTAATTTGTTATATATATTTTTTATATTTTTATTTATATTATTGGTGTATGTGTATATATATGTATTTATAATTTTTAATATGTTTTTAACAATTTATAAGTTATTAAAATAATTCTTTATAAATATTAAGTAAGAATATATATTATATTTTATACATACATATGTTTGATTTATTTTTACATTATATGTATTAGTTATAACTTTAAACATTTTCTAATAATTCTAAATATGTTTTTTTAATTATATGTATTATTTACTTTATTTTACATAATTTTTTTAGACATTTTAAAAAAAACATTTTTAACAACGATATTTTTTACAACGATATTTTTGTTTCGATAATTTTGTACTTACCATAATGTAGATAGGACTTCGATATTCTGGACATCGATATTTCCGCTCCAATATTTTTGTCGTTGATATTTCTGTAGTCGATATTCTGTCAGTGATTCCTCCCCGTGCCTACTCCCCCCCCCAAAAAAATGAATGTGTCCTTGTGTAACGTAACTGGTGCTCATGTAAAGCGCTCCAATACCTTTGGGTCGAGTTCGCGCTATATTAATCTGCAAAAAAAAAAATAATTACGGTAGGTGTAAGTAAGTGATAGCTTGACACTGAGGGGCCGATTCCGATCTCGGCCGGTAGGGCTCCGAATCGGATTCGGCTTAACCGGATCCGATTCGGAGCCCTATTTCCCGACCGATCCGTACGCGCGTCCGGACAAGCGAGTACGATGCGAAATCGCCGACCGACTCGTTCGGGCGTCCCAACCGCTCCGACCGACTCGTTCCCGGGTCGAACCGCACCGACCGACTCGCTCGGACACGACTCGCACCGCGCAATGCAGACGTTCCCCGGCCGGGTAAGTACGATGCGCGCCGTGAGCAGTCTGACCGACACGCGCCGTCCGGCTCGAAAGAGCAGTCGGAGCCGTACTGCGGGGGTCCGTGTCGGACCCCCCTGTACGCGTAGCCGCGCGAGTCGCACACAGGCCTGTGCGTGTACAGCGCGAGTCGCTTCGCCGCGTACCCGCTGTAGGGGGCGCCCCTGTTCGCCTCGCACCCATTGAGGCAATGGGAGCCCGCGTATGCGTTGTACGACCGGCTCCCATTGACTTCAATGGGAGTCCGACCGACTCGAGTACGATAGCATACGGACGCATCGTACTCGTTCGGTCGGGCTGCACGGGTCCGATTCGGTCGGAAATCTCTCCGGGTCCGGCTGGTCGGGGAGATTTCCGGCCGGAATCGGCCCCTGAGAGCCATGTGCATTCTGTGCATAAGTTGTACTAATGTGTGAAGGCATGCTGTGCGGGTTTTTAAGGGTAGCGCATTCTGTGCGTGAGTTGTACTACTGTGTGAAGGTACGCTATGCTGCCTTTGTCCTCTGGGGCAGTGATGTCCTGTAAGAGTGTGTGAAAGTGGATGTTTGTTGCAATTGTTTCTGAGATGCAGGTGAATCGATGCAGAGTGTGCTAAACAGGTTCACGAGTTATTGGGGGGGCAGGAGTGGCGTGTGTTTAGTTTTGTGGTTGCTATTATTTCCTAGGGTGGGGGCTGCACAATCATAGTTTGTGTGAAGGTTTAGGCAGGATGCTTTATACATCTTCATGATAGACAAGAGAAAGCAGGTTGGAGAGTTGTACTAGAGTAAAATCAGTTGAGTTTTTTTGCAGTACCTTTTCTGTGATATTGGATTTCTGTGGGGCTGTTGCATGAAGTATGGGTCTGTGGGGGAGATGAAAGCTAGTAAGTGACCCTTTAGCCTGTTGGAGGCATGCATTGGGGTTGTGAGGTTTGGAGGGATGTTTGCCGGGGTCAGACGATGGTTCCGGGGGGCGGAGGGGGGAGCAAGGGAGGTTTGGACTGCAGATTTGTACATGGTGGGCAAAGCCTAGTCTCTTTGATCCGCGTGCAAGGAGATTTGGGTGAGGGGTGAGTCTGTGGGGGTGATTGGCTGTGAAGGCTAGTAGCATGCGTTCAAGCAGCTTAGTGCGACAGCTTCCTGACATTCATTCAGAATGACTTGTAGGCTTGCGTTAAGAGTGAGTACCCGGCGGCAGGTGTTGGTGATTCACGCTGATATGCTACGCTCATAACCACTGCCATGCGTCCCTGGCACTGCCGCATTGTATGTTGGCATTAAAATGCACTTTAGGGCTCTCACACATCAGCATATCCTGTCTCCTTGTACCTTGAAGGCCTGACTCATAATGTGATGCATGAGCATCTCTGTGCATTCCTAAGTGATGGAGAGAGACTCCAGTGCCATGAAATGAGCAACTGAGTTTTTGCTGCTCATCATCCCAACTCGAAAGAATGTACGGAGCTGTACGTGTGAAGGAAGGCAGCTATTGTGGAAGTAACAGATGCCAGTGTCGGGCATCACTGCTGATACCTCCTGCTTCTACAGTGCCTGTGTCTAAATTATGGATAGTTTTTATGAAACTCAGCAGGTTCCACCCACCCCTAGTAAATAGGTCCTAATGTCCGTAGTTTAACTTATAAATATTTCTGATCTGTTCAGTGATAAGCTGAGGAGTAATTAAGGTAAGCTACATCGCTGAATGAAATACTGCTGGATGGCAACATGGTACACAGTTGAAAACTCTGACCTGAAACCACCAACTATAAAGGACATGAGGCCTGAAATGATTGTATGCTCTTCTGATATAGGCACTTGCAGCACTTAAAGAATGAGCTCATGGTTTCACCTGACAAGGCATGCTGGGATATGCTGCTTCTTTTATAATCCAAAAAGAACAATTGATTGACGGAATGCTGCCCAATGTCACTCACCGCCAGTACAGAGATCTGGGCCTAAATCCATCATTTTTTTGCTCACCACGCCACCGCAATTTGGACCCACCCATATGCAAATCAGTCTTGACCTGCTCCCCAGGTCGTCCCTGGACCGGAAACAAACATCCTAGGACTGGTTTCAGGGTATCACCCCTCATCAGCCAGGATAGCGTGAATCCAGTGGCATGGCGAGCATGGGACCCACGTCTAGGCATACCTATCCCACTCGGGGTGACAAATGCAAATAGAACAATTGATGGATGGAATGCTGAACAATGTCAAGCACTCACCGCAAGTACAGAGATCTTGGCCTAAATCCATCGTTTGTTTGCTCACCACACCACCCCAGTTGGGACCCAGCCATATGCAAATCAGTCTTGACCCTGCTCCCCATGGGAACAGTCCAGCTCGAACTGCCATGCCAAGTCCTCCCTGGCCCGGAAACAAGCATCACCCCATATCAGCCAGGATAACTTGAATCCAGTGACATGGCGAGTACGGGACTCATATCTGGGCATATCCACCCCACTCGGGGTGACAAATGCAAAAAAACAATTGGTGAACAGAATGCTGAACAATGTCAAACATTCACCCCCACTACAGAGATCTGGACCTAAATCCATTGTTTTTTTGCTCCCAATGCCACCCCAGTTGGGACCCAGCCATAGTAAATCAGTCTTGACCCTGCTCCCCATGGGAACAGTCCAGCCTGAACTGCTTTTTATAATGGCATCGAAACATTGAACCACATTATGCATGCTTGTCCATTTCTAGTTGCCTTGTGGAAGCAATGTGTATATCGGGAAATGAGAAACCAGGCTAATAATTCTGACCATTAATTATTTTGTAAGCACAAAAAACGAATTATGTTCTATTCTGTGTTATGTATTTATGTCAGTTCGAATGGCAAACAAAAATTTTAATACGATGTTCACATGGTAAAATCGGACTTTATATTTAAACTACATTAAAAGTAAACACAATTTTAAAAAGTAAACGCTACTAAAATATCAGAAGAAAGAAAGTGGAGTAAGCCTAGTAAAAAGCACCTACAACTGTTTTTGAGTAAAGTCAATGGGACCAATCTGTTTGAATTTAATTGATTAATCTTTATTCGATTAAACAACATAATCATAAAAGATAGAGCACATAAAAAACACATGAAAAAATCCTTAAAAATGTTAAAATATACAAGCCACCTTATAACATTCAACAGACTTTAAGTACAGGTGTAAAAAAGCAAGTCATCCCATCATATACCTCCCTGTACACTAGGCACACATTATTTTATTCCAGTATAAGGCTCCTTTTAAAAAGTTGGTGACCGCCAGCATCACCACATGATCAGGTAACAACTGTAAATGTAAAAAGGCAGCTCGAAATTGAGTAAAACCCCTCCCTTTTAAAATTGGTAATACAAACTTCTTATGCAAAAAATCATAACATTTACAGAATAAGACCAAGTCTACTAAACTTTGGGGCGAAGGGTCATCACAGGGGCAGGTTAAAAGTGAACGGGGATCATACTGACCCGGGGGAAAACAGATCATTGTATGGATGGAACCCAAATGAAATTTTGTGAGTGATGATCTGTGCTTCGGATGTTTAACCTATGTAAGGTACGGTTCAATACCAGTAACAGTTTTCAGGAGCAAGCAGGATCTGTTGGAGTGTTTCTTCAGCACCCTAGTTTCCCTCTCATCTTTCAATCTATTTAAAATTTGTTCCGTAAAAAGGCCCCAATATCCTTTTTTAAGCAGATGTGGTCTGTTAAAAAGATCCATACAATCTAGGGAGCTGGCAGCGGATTTAATACAAGTTAACTGCGGTGTCTTTTGGCCGTAGGTACACCCCAAACAGTCCTCAATCACGCTACTGTTGAACCTCAATCTCTCATCAACCCAAACTGAAATCCAAAGTAACAATAGGGCCAATTTGGCTTGATATTCCCTGTATTCCAGACCCAATTCTAATATCAATAGATCTAGTTTTAGCAGCCTTCCTCCCACAAACCATATGGTGAGTCTTTGAGATGTTTGTATCCAGATCATCCATAAAGTTGACAAATCTAGCCACCAATAGCTTTAACCCATTTGCCGTTCTGGCCATCAATACGGCATCATCAGCATAGAGCAGGGTGGGCACACTGACTGACTTTATCTTGGGCAGGTCCACCCCGTTTTAAATCAGACAGGTGTTCAGGCTGTTTATATATAACAGGAACAAAATTGGCGCCATCACACAACCCTGCCTGACTCCCTGTGGAAGGCTAAATGATTGGGTTGTCTCCCCCTCCATGCCGTATCTGACACAGGCCTTTACATCCGTGTGTAGAAGGAGATTGATCAAGCGAACTGGGAGTCCCAATACACCAAGACCAATCTTCAATGGAAGCACATGCAAGTCTATGAGTAATGCCATAAACTTGGGTCGACTTTTCAATGTTAGCATTGGCCCTGGAACATCATGTTAGACAGATGTGGAATGTGACGAGTTGGAGAGGCTGTGCTCAGGATGGTGGGAAAAGTTACCTTAGCGTTTGAAAGATTTCTTGGTGCTGAATCCTGTAAAGCAGTGTCTGTCTGGCAGCTGAAAATAGCAAAGTAACCACATCCCTACACACAACGGAATTCATGGAGTAACAGCAGTCTTCAGAATAAAATTACAATAATTGAGAAAACATTTGCAACTGCTCAGCCTCCCTCAACAGCTATGACAAGTAACTGAAGCTAATCCCAATTTTCAATTAAAACATGATGTAAAAATTGCGGTTACACTGCACGTGCCAAGAGTTTGACCATGCGGCTTTTCAAATCACATTCACTGCATGTTCAGATCTACTTAGACACATCCTGTCATCCACTGCCAGAAACATTTCTTTTCAGATATGATGACATGACCTGCAGTGGACTACCCATTCAGGACTTTAATCATTAGGGGCCCAATTCATAAGGATGTTTCCACGTGTTAGACATGTAGAGATAAATAGAACATTACCCATGCAATATCCAATCTGAAGCCACTGTCTCTCCTTACGTTCGCCTCACGGACGCATGCACATTTTTTTTCTCGCAGCAACATGCAGCCCTCCGGTTGAGCTCTGGATATCCCCAAAGTCTCTATCCCGCTGTGACTTATCAAAATAATGTAATCTTTTTTTTATTTTTTTATTTTTTTTACTTTCGGTACATTACAAAACAAAATACATCCCTCACTGATCCAGACCCCCCACCCCCTCCGCATGTCCGACGAGAAAAACAAACAAAGCAAGCAGTGTGAGACACATTAGCAAAGGAACGATTTTAACAATTTTTTACATTGATGTAAAAACCTACGACAGAAAAAAAAATAATAAAAAAAAAAGACCCACAATGGAAGAGGAAAAAAAAAAAAAAAAGGAGAACATAGAGAGAAAGGGGAGGGGGAGGGTACCCCCGGAGGGAGAGAAGTAGGGGGGAGAAGGCCGGGGGAGGCGTAGGACATGCAACCTCACGGTCAATCTGGGGCATTCAATGTATTAAGCCACCTGGATAGGGGGTCCCAAATCTCTAACCCCTTTTTTTTCCCACGCTTGCCTTTTTTGGCATATATGGCCTTCTCTAATTGATAGGTGGCGAACAGCCGAGCCTGCCATTGAGCAAACGTGGGAGGACTCCGATCCTTCCAGTGTGAAGCAATACATATCCTAAGAATAGTCATAGCCACAAATAGTAAGGCTCCCCCGTTTCTCAGGTCGATCGTGTCATGCAGTCCAAGCATTATAGTAGTTGGTACCAATTGAAAGTTACGTGATAAAACCCTACCAATAAACTGCTGCACCCCTTCAAGTAATGGATCTAATTTGGGGCACGTGGCAAACATGTGTACAGAGTCTGCACTATACTTAGCACATCTCGGACATAGGGTGCCACTGCCAGTACCCCATTTGGCAATTCTACTGGGGGTTATATATAGAAAATATCCAGTTTTATAATATTGCGCTTGTAATTTAGATGATAGTAAATAAGACTGTGCCAAACTTAGGGCATAACAAAAGGTGTTAGGAGGGGCATTCAACCTCACCTGCCACTTTTCGTCTATTATATTTACATCATCAGGCCTTTGTAGATTTAGCATTAAATAGATATTTCCAATCCGTAATATGCTGGGCCCGAGGATTCTATCTATGAGATTGATTTTAGCGAACCCAACAGGCCCACCAGTTTTATTAATTAAATAGCCTGTGATCGCATTATATTGAAATAACTGATTATTACCAAGGTTATAACGGGTTTTAAGAGTGTTAAAAGTCCTGATACCGTTGGGAGTAATCAAATCTCCCATTTTTGTAATATCGGCTTGGTACCACTGTTGTAAGTATGTTTCTTGAAAAATAAGTGGCAGGTTGCTATTATTTCTAATGGGGGTATAATAATTTAACTTTGCCAATACAAATAATTTGCGTACTTTCGAGAATATCTTATAAGCATTAATCAAAGTCTTAAATCTAACCCGTTTGTAATAGGCAAGTTCGAGCTGAAGCCAGAGACAACCCCTGACGCTTTCCCCGAATAAAGAAATATAGGGAGATGGCAATCCAGAAGAGTTCTCGACAGGAAGGTCATGCAGTAGCTCGGAGCTATAGTGAAGAACAGCTGCCCAGTAATATAGTTTTATGTTAGGCAAAGCCCACCCTCCTCTATCTCTGGGTAGTGTAAGGAATTTAAAAGCCCTTCTTGGCTGTGAATAGGCCCAAATAAATTGAGAAAAAATTTGTTCAAACGTAAGCAGCATCTTGTTATTGAAGTCTAGCGGGATTGTCCTAAAAAAGTATAGTAGTTTGGGAAAAAAAGACATTTTTAGAACATTGCATCTCCCAACAATTGTGAGGTGCAAATTATTTATTTTTTGAAGTGCCTTTTTCATGTCAGCTGCTAACGGGATCAAATTTTCCTCAACAATTAGATCCAGATCGGAAACTATATTCACCCCTAGGTATTTAGCCTTATAGGTTACTCTGTCATCTACCCAGTTTATTTGTTCATTTAAAACGATCTGTGTTTTTGCTTTGTTGAGAGCATAACCAGATATCTGCCCAAATATTTGGGCCTCCTGTTCTATAGCTACAATGGCCCTTTTGGGTTCCGGAGTTATTATGGCTAAATCGTCGGCATAGGCCATGATCTTTGTATCAATGCCGAACCTGCTAACTGCTACTATTTTGGGATTGAGCTCAAGTTTCTTAATCAGAGGGTCGATGTATAGAGCGAAAAGCAACGGAGAGCAAGGGCAACCCTGCCGAGTCCCACGGGAAATCTTTATCTGCTCGGTCAGACACCCGTTAATTGAGATTCTGGCTGTGGGGTTCTGATATAGTGCCTGCAGTGCCGATATCAGCCTAGGACCAAAGCCAATCCACCGCATGAGGCCCCACAGAAACTGCCAGGAGACCCGATCAAACGCTTTTTCTGCGTCCAAAAGAATTAATGCGATCGGGTCTCCTGCCACCTTGGCGGCATCAAATAAGGTGATAGTCCGACGAATGTGCTCAGTAGTGCCCTTTTTCGGAATGAACCCATGCTGCCAGCTAGAAACAAGAGGTTCGATTTTTAAAGATAATCTGGATGCTATAATTTTAGAGAATATTTTGGAATCTGTATTAATGAGGGTTATGGGTCTATATGATGACATCTCCAAAGGTGACTTATCTTTTTTAGGGAATATTACAATCTTTGCGGTTGACCAAGAACGAGGTGGAGAGGCCCCATTAAAAATAGAGATGACTACATCTAAAAAAAGGTCTTTTATCTGTAATGCAAAGATTTTATAGAATTCAACAGGAATGCCGTCCTCTCCGGGGGCTTTACCATCAGGGAGGCTTACTAGTGCAGTAGCAATTTCATCCCAATCTGGGGAAATTTCCATTAACTCACGGTTCTCATCGTTAAGTTCAGCGACCGGTATTACCTCCAGGTAGCTGTTGATCTCGTTTTGCCTATATTCAGCCGACCTGGTGATATCTTCAGAGTATAGTTTTTCGTAAAATTCCCTGAAAGCCGCCTCTATTTTTATAGGGTCACTGGTTATCCCTTCGGAATTAGTTTGTTGTCTGATGGAAATAGCCAGTTGACGACCAATGAGTTCACTACATTCGTAAAGCCTTTCTCTGGCCAAAACCCATTTTACTGCTATTCTCTCGGCCAATACAGTTCCCATCTCGGCCTTTGCGACCGCCACCATTATCTGTGCCTGTTCAGTTCCAGTTCCTGACTGGACAGCCTGTATTAATTTCTGTTCAGCTTTTATCATGTGGTCCTGCAAAAGAGTAACCTGTGCTTTCTCTTTTTTATTCCGTCTGATGGAGAATTGAAGCGTCTCCCCCCTTATAGCGGCCTTTAATGTATCCCAAACTACTTTACCGGAGCAGAGCCAACATTTATGGTCAAAAATTCGTGAATCCAACCTTTCATGTATTCAAAAGTCCAGTTCACCCTTGGCCTACTATCTCCCCGTGCCTCTACACTTAAAATCAGTGGATTGTGATCTGAAAGGAGTCGAGGAGTAATTTCAATAGAACAATCGAATATCAAAGAAGATGAAACTAGAAAATAATCAAGCCGAGCCAAAGACAGATGAGGAGCAGAAAAGTAGGTAAAACCATCTTGATCGGGTTGCAAATGTGCCCAAGCATCTTTTAAACCGTGGGTGCAAATCAGATTAAGTACTGCCTGAAAAGTTTTAGGTTTCCGACCCCTATAGCTCCAAGACTGATCAGGTCTCCATGAGCTAGGTAAGTTCAAATTCAAGTCACCACATACAATTAAAGGTAGTGGCCAGAGTGCTAATTCCTCATTTATTCCATTAATTATCCCCGGATCATCGAGGTTGCTTCCATAAATAGAGCAGATTGTAAAACCAAAGTTAGAGGGGAGAGAGCATCCGGCCATCACCCATCTACCCAGAGAGTCAGATTTGACTTGGTTAACTACTAAAGAGAGTCTACTTGAGGCCAAAATCGCAACCCCTTAACTTTGGCCCCCTGTGAAGTTGCCCCAATAACTTTATAACCCAAAGAATTTAACAGGGATTTCTGAGCCCCTTCTATATGTGTCTCCTGCAAACAGATAATGTCCACCCCCATTAATCGTAAGGCTTGGGAAGTTTTTTGCCTTTTCCCTGGCTCGTTAAAACCACAAATATTTAATGAGATGATTCTGAGTTTTTTAGACGTACCCATCATTAGTCGCTAATAAACCTTGGCTTTATATATTTGTCCAGAACCCACTTTTTAAAAACCGGATTATACCTATCCCTAAGAAGCAAACTTCTACCTACAACTAAACAGCATGAGATCGCTCCTATCCTTTCCCCCTCCGCCCTCCTCCCCGCCCGAGCCCTCCCCCACCCCCGTCCCCCCGGCCCCACCACCAACCACCACACACACACACCCCCTCCCACTCCACCTCCCCTCCCCTCTCCACCAACCACCTCTCTAACTGTCATGGTAAATGGTAAGTTTCTCAGATCCCTGCCAGACGTAATCAACCAAAATTTCAACAGAAAACAACATTTCTCCACCCACTGCTTGCGATACCACCCCCAAAACCCTCCCCCACCCCCCAAAGAAAAAGCAGTCAGGGAACCCCTGAATGATGGTGAGCAAGTGTGAGCTCCGGTCGCCAAGCCACTTAACAGTTTAACAATTGGCAATTTATCATGTATTAAAAAAAAATTCAGCTAACCCGAATCACCCAGACAGACAGCGAGACGAGAAGGAGATAAGAAAAAAAAACGAAATAATAATAATAGTAATACTAATCGTAACCCCAACAAAGATTATTCCAAAAAAAAATAAAAACCTAGACAGAGAATTTAGTTCATCTTTTTCTTCCCATAATATCCTTTAGGTATTCTTCAGCCTTAATTTCGGACAAAAACACCCGCGTCGAGCCGTTGAAAATCACTTTCAGCCTGGCTGGATTCATTAGAAATACCTGAGCTCCTTGCAGCTGAAGAGGGGCAATCAGTTGGCGTAATCGCCATCTACGCTCAACTGTTGCATGGCAGTAGTCTGGTTTAGAGAAAAAATTTATTCCGTCAACAACTTTTTGGGAGTTGGGCCTGGCCTGATCAAAAACCAGCTGTCTCAAAAGAAAGTTCCCAAAGAAAACCAAAAAAACTCTAGGTCTATCGTTGACAAAACTACTACCATCACGCCTCTGCTTTAGATTGAATGGAAAGCGGTGCGCCCTCTGGATCTCTTGATCCCAGTTCCAGCTAGTCTGCGATGGAAAGGCAGCACGGAGCAACTTAACAATGTATCCTCTGGGGTCGTCCCCCTCGACCCCTTCAGGAATTCCCAGCAGTCTCAGGTTATTTCTACGTGCTCTATTTTCCTGTTCTTTGAACTTGGACATTAAGTCAGTTAGACAGGCAGCATGAGATATTCCTTGGTCCTTGACACTGGTTATTTCTGTTTCCAGGGACTCTGTCCGTGCTTCCACCATTGAAACTCGATCACCGATATCCGTACATATCTTGTTTAATTTTCTGATACCGCCTTGGAGTTTTTTGGAAGCACCCTTGGCAGTGAGACTATCTGATCTCACTTCTACTTGAAACTGCTTAATAGTATCCAGTATAGAGGCCAGAGATGGCTCGGTTGGCTGTGGACTCTCTTCAAGCTGGAGATTGGGGAGATCCCCCTAGGAAATGAGCCTTGAGAATCAGAGTAATCCCACTTCAGCTGGCTGGGTCCTTTGCTCCTAGATTTCCTCTTTTTTGCTGGCTGGTTCTAATTGCGGGGTCAGAGTCAATATCTCCTGAGTTGCTGCTTTCTGAAGAGCAAATATAATCATTCTCTGTACCGGATAGGGAACCATCCGATACTGAAAAAAAGTTTTCGACAGCTATATCCGGGGTTTGCGGGGCTGTATGTCCAAGACAGTCATTCGTTGTAGGGTAATTACTGGTCTCAGGACCCTCCGCCCCCGGGGGCTCCCTATCCGCCTCCTCGACATCAGGCAAGACAAACATAGCAGGCGTGGCGGGCACAGTGCTTGGGGTAGAGACAAGTGATTCAAGGGCTGTCATTGCCACATTCTCCTCAGCCCCCTCTCTCCCAGCATTGCTCCCAGTGGCCGCGGAGACTAGCTGTAGGATTGTGGTGGCCTGCTGGGCGACCCCAGGCTCAAGATCCCCCTGAATAATCGCTTTTGGATTGCTAAGGTCACTAGCAGTTGTGTTCAGATTTAAATCGGTGGAGATAGAGGAACCCTTGACGACAAAGAAGTGTTTAACAATGGAGGATGATAAACCTGTGCCTCCTGTAGCATTTTCTTTAGGAAGATTAGCACCACCAGTCTTTCCTGCATTTCTTTTACAGTTCCCCATATCTCGTTTACCTTTAAGTGGAAAATCTGGTTTCTCCGTCGTTTTCTCACCTATTTTTCCCGCATTCTCCCTCTCAGCCCCGGCTGAATTAGGGGCCGTTTTCATCCTGCTGATTTTCTGCCCCCGGGTGGTCATGATAGGTTCACGCCTGTAAGTTGTTGCCAGAATCGCTGCACCCGCTCTTTCACCTTTTATCAGCAACCTGGGGCAGACTCGTACCCAAACTGCCGCCGTCGCTCGCCCCTTTACCAGAGTGTCAAAAACCCGGTAAATTAAGCGTAATGAGGCGAGAATTCCAGCTCGCGGGCCCCCACTGCTGAAAATCCGGGCAAGGGCTCCGGGTGATTGAGCATCAAACACCAGCTCAGACGCCACAAGGGACGCCGCCACGGACATCTGCCTGAAAGCAGCTGCAGGTCAGGTCAGTTGCAGGTCAGCTGGTCGATTGCCGAATGGTCAGAGCTCCGGCGTGAAGCGTAACGTGGCGACCGGAAAGGGAAAAAGCTCACTCCAGCGCCATCTCTGCCCCAAAATAATGTAATCTTGACGTGGATACTATTCATGATTCAAGAGCATCTATAACGTTCCGCCGTTCCCTCAAATATCCATGGCACACTCTACCACACATATGGACTTCTACTAGGCTACGCCACAGTAACAGAAATATCCTATCCTCAGGACATCCTTTGACGCATCATTGCGTCAGTGAATGGTGTGACGGCTTCCTGACGAAGGCATTTCAGCCGAAACGAGCGTAGTGTGTCACCATACTGCCAGCCATCTTTACTATCTCAGCCATTCATAACCTGTATATTTTTTTCCTATTGTGTCATGGTTCGATTAATTAATGTAATGTATATATAAAAAAAAAAAAGAGAAAGAAATGTTAAGCAGTGTATTACAAAATGTGTATCAATTGATGTATTTACTGCAATCTAGGACACTGAACAAAACTATTGAAGATTTCATGTAGAAAACTATTTAGTACTTTTTAGTGTGATATTTTATAATAATTAAAAAATAATTTGATAATAACAACCCAAGCAGTCATGCATGTTATTCGATATATTTGAATTTAATTGTCTGTTGTATATATATTTTGCCTGCATACATGTCTCATGTCACTTGCCTAGGTTTTTTCTCAGTTGTTAATACAATGGATTAGCATACAGTAGAGCAGCATACACTGAAATAGCGTAGAGTGGAGTAGCGTAGACTGGAGTGGCGTAGACTGGAGAGGCCTAGAGTGGAATAGAATGGAGTGGGGTAGAGTGCAGTGGGGTAGAGTGGAGTGACAAACATTGCAATAGCGTACTGTGGAGTGGCGTACAGGGGAGTGGTGTAAAGTGAAGTGGCATAGCGTGGAATAGTGTAGAGTGGAGTGGCATAGAGTGGAGTGGCATCGAGAGGAATAGAGTAGATTGGAGTGGGATAGAGTGGAGTTACGTACAGTGGAATAACCTGAAGTAGAGTGGCATTGAATGGCGTGGCATAGAGTGGAGTGGCGTAAGGTGGGATAGCGTACAGTGGACTGGTGTAGAGTGGAGTGGCATAGAGTGGAGTGGGGCGGAGTGGTATACAGTGCAATAGTGTACAGTGGAGTGGCGTACAGGGGAATGGCAAAGGGTGGAGTGGCATACACTGAAATAGTGTACCGTGGAGTAGTATCGAATGGAGTGGCGTAGACTGTAGTGACGTAGAGTGGGTTGGTGTAGAGTGGAATAGCATAGAGTGGAGTGGCATAGAGTGGAGTGTAATACAGTGGCGTGGAGTAGAGTGGCGTGACGTAGACTGGAATACCATAAAGTGGAGTGGGGTAGAGTGGAACTGCGTAGAGTCGAATAGCAAAGTTATGTTTCAAGATTGTTAGAGACCAGTTTACAACCAAACCAAACTAGGAGCTATTAAATGGCCGTTTACTCTGCTGAAATGGAAAATATTTTTGCCAGAAGTTTATTTATTTATTAACGTAATCTGTTTTTGTGCGGACATCACCTTTGTGGAGTGCTTTACAGACGAGAGAGGCAGGGCAGTCTTATATTCCATAGCACACATAATAGTTATATATATTTACATAAAATAGGCACATTTTTAGATAAAACATTGATTAGATAGAGGTGAGATTTAATTAAATTGCACATTTTGCTGACAAACTTAATGATACATTTGACTTCCAGTAGATGTTTATGGTGCATGAGGTAAAATGATGTCATCAACGAAAGATCAGATTACCCGAATGTTTCCTTTTCCATTTAAGATGTGTAGAGTTTTACTTTCTCTCCGTCAACCATTTATTTGACTTAATGGAATATCACAATTTGCTGCACAAATTTCATTTCTATCTTGTCACCCTGAACCAGTTTTAGTGGGAGAGTCAGAAATCAAACTAACTATCATTTAAATTACTAAATTGAATTTTAAGCCTAATTTGGCAAAAGGATTGAAGAATATTAGCCCACCATATTCCTTTTTATTTGGATATTGGGACCATGCTTTTTCATATATATGTTACTACATGTTCAGTCATGTACATATAGCTAATGTTTTATTATAGCAATGAAAAAATAAAATATTTGCCATCACCAAAATCCAGGCCACTTTTAAGCATGACCGACAAATTTACAGATGCATATTTTTCTTACATATTTGTTGTGAATATTCTGAAAATCTGTTTGAATTTTACTACTTAGTGCAACAATTGCTGCACTGATCAGAATAATTGCAGAAAAAGGTAGAAAAATACCTACATTCACAAGATGAAGTTGGTTCTTCCAGTAACTTCATTTGTTCAAGCGAAGACCTGTACTTTCTAACAACTTAAAAGCTCTTGGTTGAGAGTGTCTCTTAGCAAACTGTACCTTTCATGACACTAGAGTTAGACTACAAATCATCGAAAGGGAAGCAGCTTCACCCTAGTCAATGCTTGGTAATAAGTCAGAGGATGAGAGGGGTAAATAATTAAAAAGAAGAAGCAAAAGGGAGAATAAGAAGTTGGTGGGAATGGGTTACAAGAAATGAAGGAAGATGAACGGGTTGTGGGCAGAGAGAGAGAGAGAACACGCATATAAGCTCACAAAAGGCACGGCTGGTCAGTGCTTGACCTGCCACATTAAAGCTGCAGACACCAGGGCTGCTGTAGAGCAATGCACCAAGCCTGTCTTCTATTTGTGCTCTCTTCAAATATCCACTTGAGAATACACTTTCATTAAGTAAAGAGCAGATTTTTCAGAGCACCAGTGCATGGACCATCAGCATAGTGGGAGCTACAGGACAAAAGAAAAATATGAACAGAATTCGAAAGGCAAGATAGTTGGGGGGGAGGGGAGTTGGCAACAGTGTTTAAAAGCAAGGTCTACGCAGAGATTCATCAAGGTGTTGGCTTCAGTTAGTTGACTTCACAACCTTTCTCTGCTCTCAACGTCAGTGTTTTCGTGTATAAACGTGGAAGATGCCATGTTTGACATTTAGGAAGCACGAAGATTGTCTGTGTCATCCATGAAGTCTGTCGGATGGAACTCCCTGGGAACACAAAAAGTATTGTATCTCAGAGCATCACAGGCAGGCAGCTTCCTTTGACTTCCTCATCCTCCCTTACCCAAGAGGGTTTCAAGAGATTAAAGCATGGACGCTGGTGTCTTGGAATACAAGGCACAAAGCTTTGGGGTTCTCTGAACCCGACTTTAAAGACAATACCCTGCCATTTCAGACAACCCCGAAAAACTTTGGTACACTAATTTTTTCAAAGAGGACTGAGCTCTGGACTTTGTGGTAGGGAGCATGGAATGAGTGTTTGGGGCCATGACTTATATTTAACTAGACTCCCACCACCCCTCAAGCTCTAACCAGGCATGTACAGTACTCTAACATACCCGTAGGAAGTGACTAAATAGTTTAAGACTTCTATCAGGTTTTGTCTCTTTAGAGTACATTGACAGCCATTTTCTGGTGTCTGCCCTTGCCTTGAAAATGTTAGACTGAATGGCTGACTAGTGACTGACGGATGTTATCACTCAATATACAGGCTTTTATTTGAATATATATTCGCATGCATCTAATTGTATATATGCAGTCTGCTGGCTCGATTGAGCGGTTTTCTGGCAATGGTTAAAGTGATTGCTGAATGGAGTGCAGCCTAATAGGATCGGTGCATCAGTGGAGGATGAGTCGCACAGCTGGTGCGCACACACACACACCCACACACACAGAGATCCCACCCACATGTCCACATGCACAGTGCTTGGAGAACAGACTTCCTCACACTCCAGAAGGACGTATGCGGCCCTCTCCTCCCATCTGGGCCCACTTACAGAGAGATGGCCCGGAGGCAAAGGGAAGACCGCCTTTGAAGAAGCTGAGAACGGAAATGCTTGAGCACATTGAAGCCTGGTGTAAACAATGTTTAGATTGTTTCCGGCATTCTGACTCTATTCCTTGACAGAAGGAAGCATTACCCAGGAAACCTCTCCCTCCCAAAAAAGGAAGCAAGTAGGCGGGGAGACCTTGTTATTAGTCCTGTGAGATCCTCCAAAGGTGAACTTTATTATTAATTTACCTCAGAGTTATTTTTGTTTTGCCTTTTGTGTCTTTGTAAGTCACTTTGTAGAGCTGAGAGAATGGTTTTGGGTCTAGGTCCCAAAATTAGTGTCCATGTTTCATCATATTTCATGGATTAAAATGTCTGTATATAACTGACATAGGCAGTAAGTGTCATGTATTGCCCCCAGATGTCCAACGCTTTTAAAAATGAAAGTGCAGATGCTCCCCTCTGACGAGGACTCAAGGTTCTTGGTCTGCAATGGAAAGTTTACCGTCTAAGCTTCCTTGACTCTCTGGGTAGTGGTGTACAAGTAATCAAGGTCTTTCTCAATTGTCGAAGTGTAAGCTGTAGCTGTTTATGGGCTCCACTAACTCCTATTTTGGAGAATTGAAACTCTTTCATCCCCTCCTGCGGGTGGTGGTCTTGATGATCTTAGCTGCCTGGGCCTGCCCTGTCCTGCCACAGCCAAGCCCAGGCAAAGGTATGTGTGTAGTGTACTCGAGGAGAAACAACCTTTACATCGCGGCTTGAACCACGCTGTGCCTTAACAACGCAGTCTGAACCACAAATGCGTCTTTGCAACGCATTCCTTTACCACGCAAGTCGTTACAAAGACTTGCCTTAAGGAAAGCATTGTTGGACTGATGTTGGACTTTTACTCCAACACTTTCCCTACTGTTGCGCAGACAGGAGTTGGAAACTAAATTATAATATTCCAAAGTCCAGCGCTTTCCCTAAGACAAGTCGTTGTAATGACTTGCGTGGTAAAGGAATGCGTTGTAAAGATGCATTCGTGGCTGGGACTGCGTTGTTAAGGCAGGCGTGGTGAATGCCTGCATGGTTCCGGCATACAACCATACTTCAGCAAAGAGTAGAAGCATGAGGTGAGATATGGCAAAGACACCAAGCACTGAGCATGTACTTCCCTTCATCATTGTCTCTACCTCCTCCGGTGTGCGTGCCCTGCTTTGAGCTCTGGGGTTGTGCACCAATGGCCTTTCCTCCTAGAGCCCTGGCCAGTTCCATAGCAGTGCATGGCAGTGAGAGGCAGAGAGCTGAAGCCGGCCAAGCCTCAAGGATTCCTACAACCATGTTAATGCTTGCGCCGGGGCCTTGCAGCCCCCTCCTCCCATCACCTGCTGATGCTTCCCAGGCAAGCTGTACCTGGAAGAAAGGAGCCTTTAGGCTACCGAAATCACAGTTAAGTTGAGAGTAGGAGGGGGCAGGCTATGAACCTCAAACTCTCAGGAATATTTATAAAGTCTCTACACGGGGTAAAAGACCCACAGTTCCATGTCCACGACCCTCAAACGAACAAGCAAAGAGGATATTCTCTCCCCCTTGGAGATTTTATTTACCTGCATTTTCCGACAGGCACTTAGGGGGTCATTACGATTGCAGTGAATCTGCCACCGACAGCCTGCCGGTGGCGGATTCACTGCAATCGTGCGGCCAAATTCCACCCACCAGATTTCGATGGCGGGCGGTGTGCGTAGCGGATGGAAAATCTGTCCGCGACGGGTCCGACAGCAGCAATCGTAATGATTGCTGCTGTCGGACCGCTCCCATCGATAGAATGGTGGCGGTGCCTAGCAGGCACCATCCGCCCTATTACGATGCCGCATCCCCGCCAGTCTTTCCATGGTGGTCAAACCGCCATGGAAAGGCTGGCGGGGATGTACTTTGGGGGCCCGTTGCGGGCCTCCCTTGTGCTGGGGGAGTTTGGCAGTGCACTGGGGGGGCACCTATGGTACCTCCCTACATTTCCCTGCACCAGGTGGCAGGTACCGCATGGTGCCTGCCACGTATTGCAGGGAAATGCAAACAGTGAATTTCGGACATTGCAGTGGCTGCTGCAGCCAGCAGCACCCGCCGCAATGTTAGAGATAGACGATGCGACCGCCACAGTGACGGTCGCATTGTAATCTCATGTGCGGGACGATGGCGGACAGACTGAAGTCCGTCCGCCATCGTAATGAGCCCCTTAGTTTTGGCAAATTATGCACTAGGTCTAGTGTTACTCGAGGAATGCAAAAGAAACAATTGATGGACAGAATGCTGGACAATGCAAACATTCACCCCCAGTCACAAGGATCTGGGTTAAATCCATCATTCTTTTGCTCACCACACCACCCCAGTTTGGACCCAGCCATATGCAAATCAGTCTTGACCCTGTTCCTTGTGGGAACAGTCCAGCCCGAACTGCCAAGCCAGGTCCTCCCTGGACCGGAAACAAGCATCCTGGTACCGGTTTCAGGGCATCACCCCTCTTCAGCCAGGCTAGCTTGAATCCAGTGGTGTAGTGAGCACGGGACCCACGTCTGGGCATACCCTTCCCACTTAGGGCGACAAATGCAAAAGAAACAATTGATGGACGGAATGCTGGACAATGCAAACATTCACCCCCAGTCACAAGGATCTGGGTTAAATCCATCATTCTTTTGCTCACCACACCACCCCAGTTTGGACCCAGCCATATGCAAATCAGTCTTGACCCTGTTCCTTGTGGGAACAGTCCAGCCCGAACTGCCAAGCCAGGTCCTCCCTGGACCGGAAACAAGCAACCTGGTACCGGTTTCAGGGCATCACCCCTCTTCAGCCAGGCTAGCTTGAATCCAGTGGTGTAGTGAGCACGGGACCCACGTCTGGGCATACCCTTCCCACTTAGGGCGACAAATGCAAAAGAAACAATTGATGGACGGAATGCTGGACAATGCAAACATTCACCCCCAGTCACAAGGATCTGGGTTAAATCCATCATTCTTTTGCTCACCACACCACCCCAGTTTGGACCCAGCCATATGCAAATCAGTCTTGACCCTGTTCCTTGTGGGAACAGTCCAGCCCGAACTGCCAAGCCAGGTCCTCCCTGGACCGGAAACAAGCATCCTGGTACCGGTTTCAGGGCATCACCCCTCTTCAGCCAGGCTAGCTTGAATCCAGTGGTGTAGTGAGCACGGGACCCACGTCTGGGCATACCCTTCCCACTTAGGGCGACAAATGCAAAAGAAACAATTGATGGACGGAATGCTGGACAATGCAAACATTCACCCCCAGTCACAAGGATCTGGGTTAAATCCATCATTCTTTTGCTCACCACACCACCCCAGTTTGGACCCAGCCATATGCAAATCAGTCTTGACCCTGTTCCTTGTGGGAACAGTCCAGCCCGAACTGCCAAGCCAGGTCCTCCCTGGACTGGAAACAAGCATCCTGGTACCGGTTTCAGGGCATCACCCCTCTTCAGCCAGGCTAGCTTGAATCCAGTGGTGTAGTGAGCACGGGACCCACGTCTGTTCATACCCTTCCCACTTAGGGCGACAATTGCAAAAGAAACAATTGATGGACGGAATGCTGGACAATGCAAACATTCACCCCCAGTCACAAGGATCTGGGTTAAATCCATCATTCTTTTGCTCACCACACCACCCCAGTTTGGACCCAGCCATATGCAAATCAGTCTTGACCCTGTTCCTTGTGGGAACAGTCCAGCCCGAACTGCCAAGCCAGGTCCTCCCTGGACCGGAAACAAGCATCCTGGTACCGGTTTCAGGGCATCACCCCTCTTCAGCCAGGCTAGCTTGAATCCAGTGGTGTAGTGAGCACGGGACCCACGTCTGGGCATACCCTTCCCACTTAGGGCGACAAATGCAAAAGAAACAATTGATGGACGGAATGCTGGACAATGCAAACATTCACCCCCAGTCACAAGGATCTGGGTTAAATCCATCATTTTTTTGCTCACCACACCACCCCAGTTTGGACCCAGCCATATGCAAATCAGTCTTGACCCTGTTCCTTGTGGGAACAGTCCAGCCCGAACTGCCAAGCCAGGTCCTCCCTGGACCGGAAACAAGCATCCTGGTACCGGTTTCAGGGCATCACCCCTCTTCAGCCAGGCTAGCTTGAATCCAGTGGTGTAGTGAGCACAGGACCCACGTCTGGGCATACCCTTCCCACTTAGGGCGACAGTTCGGGCTGGACTGTTCCCATGAGGCACATGGTCAGACTGATTTGCATATGGCCATGTCTGAACTGGGGTGGTGGAGTGAGCTAAAGAATAATGATGGATTAAACCCAGATCAGTTGACTGGGGGTGAGTGTTTGATTTGCTCTAACACTCCGTCCATCATCCCCTTTGGTATCGCTTTGTTCGCCCTAAGTTGGCAGGGTATGCCCAGACGTGGGTCCCTTGCTCACTTTGCCACTGGATTCAAGCTAGCCTGGCTGATGAGGGTTTTGAACCCGAAACCGGTCCCAGGATGCTTGTTTCCGGTCCAGGGAAGACATGGCTTGGCAGTTCGGGCTGGACTGTTCCCATGAGGCACAGGGTCAGACTGATTTGCATATGGCCATGTCTGAACTGGGGTGGTGGAGTGAGCTAAAGAATGATGATGGATTAAACCCAGATCAGTTGACTGGGGGTGAGTGTTTGATTTGCTCTAACGCTCCGTCCATCATCCCCTTTGGTATCGCTTTGTTCGCCCTAAGTTGGCAGGGTATGCCCAGATGTGGGTCCCTTGCTCACTTTGCCACTGGATTCAAGATAGCCTGGCTGATGAGGGTTTTGAACCCGAAACCGGTCCCAGGATGCTTGTTTCCGGTCCAGGGAAGACATGGCTTGGCAGTTCGGGCTGGACTGTTCCCATGAGGCACAGGGTCAGACTGATTTGCATATGGCCATGTCTGAACTGGGGTGGTGGAGTGAGCTAAAGAATGATGATGGATTAAACCCAGATCAGTTGACTGGGGGTGAGTGTTTGATTTGCTCTAACGCTCCGTCCATCATCCCCTTTAGTATCGCTTTGTTCGCCCTAAGTTGGCAGGGTATGCCCAGACGTGGGTCCCTTGCTCACTTTGCCACTGGATTCAAGATAGCCTGGCTGATGAGGGTTTTGAACCCGAAACCGGTCCCAGGATGCTTGTTTCCGGTCCAGGGAAGACATGGCTTGGCAGTTCGGGCTGGACTGTTCCCATGAGGCACAGGGTCAGACTGATTTGCATATGGCCATGTCTGAACTGGGGTGGTGGAGTGAGCTAAAGAATGATGATGGATTAAACCCAGATCAGTTGACTGGGGGTGAGTGTTTGATTTGCTCTAACGCTCCGTCCATCATCCCCTTTGGTATCGCTTTGTTCGCCCTAAGTTGGCAGGGTATGCCCAGGCGTGGGTCCCTTGCTCACTTTGCCACTGGATTCAAGATAGCCTGGCTGATGAGGGTTTTGAACCCGAAACCGGTCCCAGGATGCTTGTTTCCGGTCCAGGGAAGACATGGCTTGGCAGTTCGGGCTGGACTGTTCCCATGAGGCACAGGGTCAGACTGATTTGCATATGGCCATGTCTGAACTGGGGTGGTGGAGTGAGCTAAAGAATGATGATGGATTAAACCCAGATCAGTTGACTGGGGGTGAGTGTTTGATTTGCTCTAACGCTCCGTCCATCATCCCCTTTGGTATCGTAGTGTTACTCGAGGTACAGTGCAACACAATTATCATAAGTGCAATAAAGATGTGAATGTCTAGCCAGCATTGTGAGTACACAAAACTTTAATACTAAGTCATAAAATATAGGTGTATCTACAGTGCAACGCAGGAGTCAAGTAGTAGAAATTACATGAATTACAAAAGACCATAAACAATAAAATGGCAATGTAACACACTACAGTGATAAACTCATGGCTCATTGCTGTACACACTGTTCACTCTTTGCAATCACTACATGATCGCAAACAAAGGAGCAGCCCTAAATGAAAACACAACAGATAATGCAGTTCCTAGGCCTTTCCAATGGGTCAACAGCGTTTGCAAACCAATACTTTATATCGGGGGGCACTTCCATGTACTGAGTACCTGCACTTCTTAAATGTGAAATGGGGAGTGCCAGCACGTACTTCAAGGGGTGCAATTCTTTTAATGGGAGAGTACCAACACTTCTCAGTAGCAAACAAGTACTCTGGGGTAGTGGGTACCTGGACATCTATATTTCCGTTCGAAGCAGTATCACAAACATATGCTGATCCTGATGGCTAACCGATCAAGAACACTTAAAATCAGAGATCAGAATCCTCCTACCAAACTTGAAAGTTTAGAACAGATTTGCAAAGCTATGCCACTCATGAATCCAGTGTTCACAACAAACTGAAACAAAGCAAACGCAGTGACAAACAATAATACAGTGTACAGGTACCCTGTAATGCAAGTGGACAGTGTTGTGTAGTTTATATAAGTGAATTACTGTGGCCAGGAACCAAAGATTATCGCCCAGTTTAGGGTTAGGTAGTGTCAGTCCCTTACAATGGTGGTATTTCACAGTCAGGGGCACAGAGGCTCTAAATCAGGCAGATCCTCACTATTGGGGTGGGAGGAGGTGGGCCTTAAGGATGAAGAGGTCCTCGTCCATTGGTGCAAACCCACAGGCAATAAGAGCTTCCCTCAGCACAAATGGCTATTGGTCCAGGTAGCTCGCAATCCATCTAGGCGCCAAACCTATGCCAAAGAAGCAGGAACGTTTGATTTTGAAAAATGATGTAAGTTGAAGCAGAGAGGAAGGGTCCCTGACATTCTTTTCTCCTGTGCTTGTAAAATTCGTTCCTTGGGCTGACCTCTGCTAGACCTGGCATCCTTGGCGTGGTTTTCCTCTGTATTTTAGCCACTGCCTTCTGTGTTTTTGCTGTGTGCTAGACTTTGTTTTTGCTGGCTTAGATGCTTTGGGCACTTTGGGCACTTTGACACTGCTAATCAGTACCAAAGTGCAAGTGCTCCCAGTGTATATTGTGAATATGGATTGGTGTTTCCATGATTTACTTATTTGACTTACTACTAAGTCCCTAGTACAGTGCACTGTGTGTGCCCAGGGCCTGTAAGTCCAATGCTGCTAGTGGGCCTGCAGCACTGATTGTGCCACCCACACAAGCAGCCTTTCGAAGGGTTCTCAGACCTGCCACTGCAGTGTCTGCGCGCTGTCGGCCATGTAGACCTGGCAAGTGCACCCACTTGCCAGGCCCTAACCTGCCCTTTTCTTACATGTGAGTCACCCCTAAGCTATTCCCAAGGTACCCCTGTGGGCAGGATGCAGTGTATGAGAAAGGTAGGACATGTACTGAGGTGTGTAACATGTCCTGATAGTGAACTACCATGAATTTCATTTTACACTATTGAAAGGCTATCTGTTCCATAGGATAGAATGGGAGTTTATTTATAACATCTTATAAATATAACTTCCCATTGGGACCAGATAGGAAGGTAAAGTTTAATGGAAAAAAAACCACGCTTGGTTTCGTAAAGTTACAAGTCCTGTGCACAATTACTCCATCACCTGCCATTGTTCGGCGCCTCTGTGTACCAGATCCTTGGTCAATAACAAAAATGGAGGTGCATCAAGTAGAGAAGTCCAATCAAACTTATTGTATCAAAACAAGTATACGGATATAGTGAAACAAGGTGACGGATATTTAGCAGGGTATCTAACGAGGGGCACGGTGATGCCCCGGGGAATTCCCTAAATTGCCAGCGTACTGAGCTGGAACAAGGATATTGAACGTAATTTGGAAACACCACGTACTGACATAGATGATGAAGCCCTGATGAAGTTCCTACTGTTTATGGAACGAAACGCGTTGGCTGGACAGTATATGTAAATAAAGAAAAAGCGATAAAAAAAGAGAAAATAAAGGTTTTGATACAATAAGTTTGATTGGACTTCTCTACTTGGTGCACCTCCATTTGCGTTATTGAGGAAGGTAAAGTTTAGTATGCCTGAACTCAGAATATAAAGATGCATCTTTTAGTAAGGATGATTTTTACATTCTGTGTTTGAAAATACCACTTTTAGAAAGTAGGTATTTTCTTGCTTATCCACCCTGTGTGCCTCTGCTGGTTTGAGGATTTACTGTCTGGCTTTGGAGTGACTGGGGCTGAGGATGTGCATTCACTGTAGACAGCCACTGGGGGTTTTGAGGTGTGTCCTGCCTCTCCTGGATGAGTCAGGGCTTGGCTGAATAGACCTGGGCTGCATTTATAGTAGGGGGAGGAGATTTCCTTTCACCTGAATGGGCCTGGTCTGCCTTACACAATGCTGTCTCCACCTCCTGCCGGGAAGCTGGACCAGAGAGGACAGAACTGGTTTTGACTATTCACAGAGCCTCTCTGCTACAAGAGAACAAAGAGAAAAGGAATATAAATATTGGGGCCCAGACTCCAGAACTTTAGAATATTTCAGGGCTCAAAAGGAACCTCTGCCAAGGAAAAGAGCTGGGAAAGTTGAAGGAGAAGTACTGCCCCTTTGCTGTGTGCTGTCTGGGGTTGGCCTGCAGTGGCTGTTTCAAGGAGAGGACAAATACTTTGCTGTGTGTTGTGTATCCTGCTTGAAGAAGATCTCCAAAGGCTTGAAGTAGAGCTTGCCTCCTGTTCTGAAGTCTCAGGAACACAAAGACTTTACCACCAGCTCCCCTGAACTTCCTTGCTGGGAGTTCTGACCTTCCAAGAGGTGCCTTTACTGTGCTGGGCCTCTGGAGGTTGTTCCTGCTGTTGGGAGCTGGAAAAGAGATGCAACTACGAGAAGCACGACACATCCGGACCTGTTTCTGACGCATTGCCGCCGTGCGGGAAGAATTTCCACACATCACCATCGCGCCGCTGAAGAAACCGACGCAGTGCCTGCCCACGGCTGGAGAAATCGCTGCACGCTGAATCCTGTGCACTGATCTCCAAAGTCTGAGATCACCGCACCGATTCCGATGCAGGGCCTGCTGTGCGGCTGCAAGAACCAACGCACCATGGGACTGCAGCTAGAGAGACCAACGCAGCGCCGTTGCCGCCGCATCAAGAACCAACGTATCCCCGATCCCCACGCATCGCACCGGGGCGCCAAGTCTACATCAACGCCAAGGCTGCAGTAAGAAACCGACGCATCACCTCCCCGCACAGGAAGAAACCGATGCATCACCTCCCCTTCAGTAAGGAACCGACCCATCACCTCCCCTGCGTGGCAGTAAGGAACCGACGCATCACCTCACCTGGAGTAAGGAACCGACGCATCACCTTCCCTGGGCATAAAGAACCGATGCATCACCTTCCCTGCAGCTGTTTTTGTTTATGATTTTGACGCATCCAAGGTACTTTGTGTTGAAGGTGTCGCATCTATAGCTTGCTATGGACAGAACTGTTTTTACCTTCTAAGAAGTCATATTTTGAATATTGCATTGTGGATTTTTGTCGTTTTGGTCTTGTTTGGTTTAGATAAAGATTACTTATTTTTCTAAACTGGTGTGGTGTCCATTTGTAGTGTTTTCACTGTATTACTGTATGTGTGCACAAATGCTTTACACACTGCCTCTGAGATAAGCCTGTCTGCTCGTGCCAAGCTACCAAGGGGGTGAGCAGGAGTTATTTTAGAAGTGCATCCCCCTTACCCTGACTGGGAAGGAGGGTCCCTACTTGGACAACGGTGCAAAGCATTGCCAACTAGAGACCCCCATTTTCTAACAACCTCCCTTAGTGTCTGGTGAGGGGCAGAGAGTATCAAACTACTGTGAAAACATCTATTGTTTCCTTGAGCTGGTTGAGGTCCTCCACGCAAAGTAACTTTAAACAAACAGACAGCAGCAGGAAGGGCCAGAAGAGGTTCAGCGGGGTCCTTCAGCTGTGTTTCTAGTTAATACAAAATGCCCAGAACTCAGCTCCATGTTCTGCAAGCATCACCAGAAACATGGCCTCTGGAGTTCTATGTCCAAGAGGTATTCAACAAGCTGCATGGAGGCTCTAGTTTATCTGCTCAAGTATCAGGCACTTGATTCATAACCCAGTGTCAACCAGAGCCTGAGCATTCTCCAGGTTCAACAGCTCCAGCTAGTCAGGGAAGGGCAGTGTTTCCCCCCCACAGAGGTGTCACTGTCAGGCTTCAATATCAGGAGGATTTGCAATAGGCAATGACTATGTGCAGATGACATGGGGCACCTTCCAGACGGTGGCTCCGATGTGACGTTCTGTGCATCTACTTCAGGCAGCAAGGGATTTGGCTGTCAGTGTCTTTTGTGGGCATCCTCCCTCTTCTAACAGACATTTTTAGGTCTCGCCTAGCGTTGCAACAAGGAGGGACTAAAAAGCCTCACTCACAATGGAAAGCCAGGGTTTAGCATGCACGATGACGCAAGCCAATGGAAAGAAGGGGCGGAGCCTAGACTCCACTTCTGAAATTGGCTTGATTACAAGAAGCCTTGCAGAGACCTATTGCATGTGACCCTCAATGCAATGCAATAGGTCTCGCATTTGCGAAATTTTAAGCTATTGGCATTGTGAATGACAATGCCTTTTATTTATATATATAAAAGGTTTGTCATTTACAATGCCAGTAGCTCAAAGTCTCGCAAATGCGAGACCTATTGCATTGCAAATGCTTGTTACAAATAAGTATTTGAAAACACCTAAGGGTAAGCTTACGATTGGCGCCCTGTTAGTGTTTGTGAAACATTTACAATACACATCTGTAGCAGTGCACTTAATAAATATTGCCAAACGTTGATCTCAAACACACAGAATACATATATATAGTAGCTCGGTACTGCCCCAAGCCTGTAGACTTCTGGTGAAGAGTGGATCAAGGGGTACTAACTCCTTGAAAATTTGTGATGGGGCGCGTGATGGTCGGTTTGCCATCTCAGGTCAGACAAAAAGGTGTCCCTGGACTGTTTTAAAAAAACTAAAAGACAGGGGAACTGAAAGGAATGAAGAAACAAAATGTCAGGGGTTGGCATACCTATTCTGGGTGTTTGGGACTTTCGTCCTAAGAGAAGGGTCTTTAGGTCTCAGGGACCTGTCCGTCTGGCTAGCAGTGGGGGTGCTTTTGTGTCCCCTGTGCGGTGCCTGTGCACGAAATAAACATGACAAAGGACAAAGTAATGAGTCAAGGAGGAGGTCACCGGTTTTAAAGTAAGTGTGTCCTGTCTTGGATTTGATGAAATCCTAAAATAAATCTGAGTTTCTGACAATATTGTATTAGTTCCTGTCTGTAGGCCACACTCTCCTCATTTTGGGCCTGAACTCGATTGCCAAAATTAGACGCTATTAGCCAGTTACAATCAGACGGGTATTTCCCAGTGGGCTTAAGGGTGAACCCCAAGGGTGCTCGTGCCGTGACATAAAGATCTCACTGAAGACACGGACAGGAAGCGCCGCCATGCTTTACATGACAGTATGGTCAGCCGGCTGGTGTTTTAGTGGTGAAGAAGTTTAGCGCAAGTTGGCAGTGTAAGTCCGTTTTTATATAGTGCAGCTACTCACCCTTACGGGTCTCAAGGCGCTGGGGGCCGTAGTGGAAATTAAGTGAGCTATTGCCCAGAGTCACATGGTGCTGAGCTTAGCTGCCTCCGGAGCCGGGGATCGAACCGTGAACCCTGTGCTCGAAGTCAGCTGCCCTGGCCGCTGCACCACACCTCTCCACTGTGAATGTCTTTGGAGAAGAAAGTGATGTGCAATATGAAATTCCTTTGCAGCTTCTCGGACGGCGAGTACATCAACCCGTGCCCGATCGGCCACTTGCATTTCCTGTTTGCTAAAATGAAGTTTCCCTTTTTGGTTCGTTGAAGCGCAGAGCGTCAGCGAGGAAGGGAAAGACATGGAAACAGCTGTGTTTATAGGTACCTGTGGGGCTGATTTACGAAATGCGATGAAGTGTTGGGTATGCAGCCCGTGCACTGATGGGTTAAACATATCAAGCCGTGAGATACTGTCGGCCATTAATCTGACTGCGGGGTAGGCATGCCACCCCTTCACACCTGCCTAGGCCATCCCAGGGAGGGACAGCAGGGGGCGTGGCTTAAAGCGAGCAGCTTCCGGTAATGTGGAAACGCAACCACAATAACCCTCTTGTGAAATATTCACAGACCTATGGCACTGATTCAGAATGAAAATAATATTTATAGGATCCTGTGTGACACCTGCCAGGATCTAACCGACTCCAGAAAAAGTACAGAAAGCAGACATAAAAAGTACACAGGAGAACCGCATACTCGGATTTAGTGGCTCTGTGCTTTCACAAAGTGACTTAAAGCCACGTATTGGTACTTACTTTCCATCCCTAAAGGCATTTTGAGCTGTAAAGGTGCCCTTTTCTGAGCACAAAAAGTGCTTTACGCTGCTTTGTGTCAATGCTGACTTGGGCAGATCAGTGCAAACATCCACAGGTTTCAAGGTGAAGTCCAATCTACTAAAATAGGCAGACCAAGCTCTGCATCAAAAACAACGCATCATCGACTCAGGTGCTAAGGAAGACAAATGTGTACATTTGCTACAAGTGTGCTGAAGTGCACAGCACACATCCAATGATTGGATTGGATCCTTGTGAATGTATTTTTACATAGGCATTTGGCCTGGAAGGGTATGCTTCACTACACATTCTGTGCTAGACAAAGCGCAATCCCCTCTGTAACATGATGAACAAGGCGGCCTTATAAGGGCGCCAGCACAGGGGGTGATCGCAGCACCAGTTCAGTCTTAGCACATATGGCTCTGCTTTTTTTTAATCTCTTGTGCAATGCAGAAAATTATGTTGCTGCCCTGGTTTACATGAAAAAATGCTACATTTGGCCCACCATGACTGGCAAAGGCACAAACATCACTCTACAGTCTACAGCTGTTTTGGGAGGTAGTTCCACAGGGGATTGTGAACAATTCTACGGGGCATATCATCAAGGCGGCGCAATAAAATTATCGCCGCTTTTGCGTCCGTTTTCGGCCGAAAAGCGGCGATAATTGTATCGCCTTATCAGCAAGGTCACGCTATCGCGTGAATCCTTGCCGTAGCGCCCTTTCCCTTAACACCCAGCTTTGCATCTCTAATGAGATGCAAAGTGGGCGTACCTTGCCAAACTTACGTGGAGAATGTCGCTAAACGACATTTCTCCAATTAACAAGGGAATCGCTAACCTGTTTAGCGATAATAAAGAAGCGCTAACCGCACTTAACGCAGGTTTCTGTACACCTGCTTTTAATCTGATTTAGCCATGTAATCCAATGGGAGGTGGATTACATGGCTAAATCCACCCTGCCCTATCAGCAAGGTATCGCCTGTCGCGAGTGCGATTATCGCCGGTTTTCCAGCGATAATCACACTGTTTTGTAGGTAACGCTTGGATTTCTATCGCTTTGGAGATATGCGTTGCTGATAGCACGCTATCTCCGCGATAGAATCCAGCGATAGCCGGCGATAATTATCCTAGCGCTAAGTGCACTTAGCGATAATTATCGCCGGTTGTTGCTGATATGCCCCTACATTTTCTACTAACAGATGTAATTCTGCTTTTCAGTGATCACCACAGGGTGATTTCTGTGGAGATGAATCGGTTAGACCACAACATAGAAGGGATTATCCATGTCCAAATCTTTGTGGATAATACTTAATATTAAATATTATACAAAATACAGACCAAACACAGTTGATGCAATATTAGAGTTGTGAATCCAATATCGAATAATGCTACAAATTTATCTTCCGAGCTCTTCAAACTGCAAGGTCAGTTTCATAGAGATCCCTGTAGAGCAATCCTCAGTAGCCATGAGGGAAGAGCACACACTTCAATGGCCATCAGAGAGTGACAACAATTGCAGTTGATTGTGCAGCCTAAGTAATACAAAATAACACCTAGAGATTTGTTTGGATAGTTGGTATCTGCTGTGCCTGAGATTCTGGCTTTCCTCTTTACTTGACACCATTAATTCAATGTTAGAACCATTCATCAAAGCCTGATCTAATGGGTGTGGTAGAGGGTGGCTGCAAAAGAAAAATGGTGGCCACTTTCCTGTTATGCCCCAATCTGTGCTCACTATGTTCCCTCCTAAGCAGTTCTAAGTATCAATTTATGGCCTGACGGAATGAGACGGAATGAGACAGCAAGGAAAGTCTCCATATGCTCCAGAGTAACCTGAAAAGGATTAGATTTCATGCCAAAAGCCCCTTATGTCAGCGATTGCAATGATGCACTATTTCCTGTCAAAATGGTGTCAGTATTCACAAGGAACTCTGAGTCTCAGTAAAAGAGGTGTGGCCAGCCTCAATTCACATAAACAGCAGCCTGTGGAGAATACCACTCACTACCTCCTGATTACTGCAAAACCACTCAGTGCTGCGGAAGTAACTCTGCAGGAAGAGAGGTGAAAGCGTGTGGACAATTCAGGACATGAGAGGTAGGTGGGTGGATCTCAAGAGGCCAGAGAGCAGCAAGAGCGGGCATCCAAAGAGGAAATGAACCGCAGTCAGAGGTAGAAAATAACTTACTCCATGAAGCAAAAGTCCCTGATTGCATCTCATCAATGAACCTTGCTTCTAGTAACCAGAAAGTCATAGGGTGCAACGGTGACAGCAGGTGCAAGAGAGCAGAACTGTGGCATTGATGCGCACAGCAACGTCCACATGGATTGGTCATAGGAATGGGACCCACTCACATAGTGTTGGAGTAAGCCAGTAACAGCCTGTCAAGAACAGAGCAAGTTTTACTGCACAGTGCAAAAGAATGCCCTACTTGGGAAACAGGAATTCGCCAACATTCCAGAAAGATCCACAAATGAGTGCCAGATGTGCTCAACAGACAGAGGAACATAGAAGCACATAACACTAGAGAAAGAGCAACCAAACAAACATGTGCACGCCCCCCCCACACCGCGGGGCTAATGTTGCATCACTGCATGACCGCATTAGAGTAGTCAATGTGTCCCCCTAATATCTAGGGAATACTCTATGTTGTGGAACACAAGGACAGCTGAACAGAGGCACATAACTTTATATACAGTGTGTGTCACCAAAGCAAATGCCATAAATTGATTGGTCAGTTTTCTCCCAGTGTTCGTTATATATCAAGAATGCTAAGACAATAATTATGAAATGGTGTATTAAGTATAAAACAGTAATGGATTCACAATAGTGACTGTCTCCACTATTGTGGTGTAAGAGACAGAAAATGAATTTATTCCTATCGAGAACTCTTTTTGTTAATTTAGGAAACGACAGCAGGTGGGGAAATACTCATAAAAGCAGAGTTTATGGAGGGATTCCACTAAGCATAATGCATCAGTAAGCACAGGGATCTGTTTTTAAAGTTATAATAGCTTGGTAAATGATTCCTGACAAAATAAACAAAATGTTTACAGGCTCTTTAGACTGGTGTTGGAGCGGATGTGGGCTAAGGCATGATCGGGCAAGCATAAGGTAGTTATGGCGGGAAATTGGGGAGAAGCGCTCGGAGCACTGACAGAAATATTAGGCTTTGCCTAAAAACAGTAATACTGGGCAAGTGACCTGAGATTTGGAGCATGGAGAGGGGAAAAGAATGGAAGTTGGTGTTACCACTGTAGGTAGTGGGCAGGACGACACTGATGAGATGCTGAAAAACAAAAAGGGGTGCCCTCAATGCAAATGTGTGGGGGAGGGGGAATATGGGACACTATGTCTATGGAAAGACAGTTGCACCACTTGCTTGAGTAGAAGAATGACTTTGGGGGCCTCTGGCTACCGGAGCTACAGTAAATGGAGAAAGAAAACATAGATCTCACCTACCCTGTGTGGCTCAAAACTTTCTGTATTTGACTGAAAAACAAAAACTGGAAATGAGTTTCATCAACATCAACTTGGATAAGACTACAGACTGAGCTCAAAGATGCTGCAAATCATTGGAAAGGGTCTGGGCGGAACCCTTGCGATTAGGGGTGTGGTAGGAAGAGTGGGCAAACAGTTGGGATATAACATGACTTATTTAAGTCACATATGTGACTTACTTGAACAGAACAGTGGTGCCAGGGCATATTAAAATGAGGTGGTTTGATGTGTCACATGATTCAAAGTCAGTAACAAATGTTTTTCTTTAAAAATAAAAAAGTCAGATCTGTGATGTAAACCAGAGGGTGTTCAGGTTCACTATTCACTTAAAGGGTCCATCTAGTGGAAGGTGTCAAAATAGATCTTAAAACCCAAGCAGACAAGCAAAGCAACATTGTAGAATGACTATTATTGGAGATGCAGGACTAAGCTAACTGTGTTTTCCTCTTCAGTGGATGGCTCCTGCAACCAAAGCCGATGTTTCATGAGCACCACTAACCACGATTTACAGTTACATTAAATACAATGCAGTTGCCATTCACTGTGTGCTGTGGTGGAGGTAGTGAGTGGACTGCTAGCAATCATCCACATAAGTTATTGCTTGACTTGGGCCTAAGCAAGGTTAGGTGAGCAGAGGTAGACGGCAAGAGACAGCTAGCTCACAAAGCGAGAGTTGCACAGTGGTGTGGGGGGAAATTGACAGGTGCCACTCTGAGTCTCTGGCAGTACAGATGAAGGGTGCATTAAACTACATGAACTGGTCTTTTTCTAATCTGAGACTGCTGGGAAAGAGACGACACCTGGAGATGCAGAAACCACCGGTCACACATGCTGGAAGCGGTCGGCCAGTCAAAGATAATGGGAGTGCTTTTAATTTGGGTGCTACTGTGAGCTTCCAATATTTCTTTATTTCTTAGAAATAGATTTATATGGAGTCTAGATTCTAATTCATCAGCACGACTGATGTGCCTTGACCTGATGCCAACAGAGGGCAGTGATCACCCACCTCCAGTAAACCAAAGTATCCAGCATCATAAACTCATGAAAAACAACCTCCACTCTGTCTGTTTCTTGTGCAGGATGCCCGCACACCTCTGCAGTTGTATGTCACAATATCATCAGCACAAATACTGTTTTACATAAATATTGCAACACAACTAGGGGCAGATTTACAAGCCCCTTGCGCCACTTTTGCGCCGCCGTTGCGTCACTTCTGTGACGCAACGGCGGCGTACAGCCAGCGCCATGCTGCGGGGTATTTACAACGTGACGCATCTAGGGAGATGCGTCACGTTGTAAGCCCTGCGCCACATGAAACCTGCGTCAGGTTTCATGTGGGCGTTCCGGAGCAGGGGGCGTTCCGGCGCAGGAACGCCTCGCAAAAGTGGCTGAGTGAAATCTACTAGATTTCACTCAGTCACTTTCCGACCCCGGTGCGTCAAATCCTTACGCCTGCTTCAAGCAGGCGTAAGGCGTGACGCACCATGTTAGGGATAGGGCAGGTTGGAACAGTGCTGTAGTTGCGTCGCGCTTGCGACACAACTTCAGCACTGCGCCAACCTTACGCCCGGCTAGATGCGTCACGCATCTGCTTATCCTTGCGCCACGATGCACCGCATTGTAAATGCGGCGCATCTGCGGTGGCGCAAGGGCAAACTTGCGTGACGCATCTTCCCTGGCGCATCCCTGCTGATTTGCAGGGATGCGCCAGGGAACGTAAATCTGCCCCCTAGTGTTTAAAAAATTCGTACCATTCGGTGTCGATTTTCTGTTATTAACTCCAATGGGCGATATTTAGGACACCATATTTATATCAAACGATATTCTGACAACAACATCCTGGTGCCACACCCAACTCCGCAAATGTTGCCCAGAGGCTCCAAATTCAGAATGACACACGTCATTTTACGCAACAGACAAAGAACTGTGTGTGCCTTCTATCAAAAATGTAAGCACCACTACCACCAGCACCCCTCAGCGTGCTCTGGCACACCTGTTTACATGTGGTGACTATGCTAATACTCACATGTTAATATTAAACGCTAAACGCCCACATTGTATACAATATGTGTAACATGCTGCTTGAGAATGGATGAAAATCAACATGATGTTCTGGAAAAGAACCTCTAAGTACCTGAATAAATGTAATATGCATAAGCACAATGGGGCAGATCTACAAGAAAGTGCCGCAGCGTGGCGCTGCAAGCCCTTTGGCTGCGCCACGCTGCGGCACTTTCAGAGCACAGGAATGCGACATATTTACAAGAATATGTCGCATTCCTGTGCTCTCCCCTGCGCTGGCGCACAAACAGCTGCCAAGCGCCGGCGCAGGCACCCTTGCACCATAGTGCAAGGATGCCTGCGCCATGGGGAGATTGTTTTTGTGCAGGAAGGGGCACCTTTCTGCACAAAAACAATCAGTACAGGCTTTTCCTCTTTCAATGCGTGCTGCAGAATGCAGCACGCATTGAAAGAGGAAAACGAGGAGAAATGAAAACATTTCTCCTCGGTGCGCCTCGCTACGCCACCTCTAGGGTGGCGTAGCTTTCAGACGCATCTCCAGATGTACGATTTCTCGTAAATCTGGAGATGTGTCTTGTTCCATGGGTGTTGCGTGGGAACACCCACAGCAACACCCATGGAACGCCCCTTCACCGCAAAGTGCTGCGTGTGAAGGGACGGTATTTACAAGGAGAGGAAAAGTCACGCATGGTGGCTTTTCCTCTCCTTGTAAATATCGAGGAGCCCCTGCGCCACCAGTACGTCACGAAAAGTGACGTACTGGTGGCGCAGAGAGCTTGTAAATCTGCCCCAATGTATCTAAAACAATAGCGAATGTTTTTCTTACCAGCATCGCTTCGGTCTCCCTGGTCACCCTTTTCTCCTTTTAGACCTCGATCTCCTGAAAAATAAAGAATAATAGGTTAATACAGGCCACACAGGTCTCTGCTAAACCTTCAGAGGCAATAAACCTACAAGTGACATGCAACAATCTACTGATAATCATACTGGCGAAAAAAGACCTGCCCAGTGACAAGGTGATGGTAGGAATGGCTATGTCCTTTAGTATAAATTCAAATGCAAACATGTTGTAACATAAACAATCTATATATTTTTTTTTAATCTAATTATGTGGTATCCTCCGTTAGGATAATGCTGAACCTCAAAAATAGATGATTTTGAAATAGTAAATTGTTAATTCCCTCTGTGCTAAACAATGATGATTTTGCTGTCAAAGTTATTTAAATTGCCACCAACTGGACAGGACGAGGAAGAAATACACATTAACGCTAGAACCCTCAGTATAACTAGGGTGCGTGAAATTAACGCAGGCTATTATGTGTTAATTTTACTCTGCCTGATTATAACCTGTAGGTTTTTCCCCACCTAGTTTTACTGGGTGTGGGAGAACCGGACATGATTTTTCTTGTCTAAACACATGAGGTTTTGGCTGTTAACAGCAGTGAAGTCTCATTCCCAGTACCGGCTGGTGTCTCGGTAGAGTGCCGGGGAGGGGGCGGGGGGGAATCAACGACAACGACAAAAATACATTAAAAAAAAGAAAATAAATAGGCTGCCTGCCACATAGTGACTCTTCTGCTCCTCTCTGGCTCCACACAAGCTCCCAGACTCCCATACGGCCAATCCTGATAGGACTGGCTTGAGCAGCCTGGATGTATGCTCCCAGAGAGACTGGAGCCTGTGCCTGCTGTCTCCAACCCGACAACGTAGCTCGGGTTGGAAACAGCTCAGTGTGCACGTCGGTTTGGCTGCCTTAAGATGGCGGGCCAAACCCACATGCACACTGACAACAGTGCCACCACTCCCCCTCCGTGACTGTCATCCCCATGGCCTCGCCCCCAAGACTCCACCCATAGAACTTGATGAATAAAACGATAATAAACCCGTTTTATTATTGTTCTATTTTTTAACTTTTGAGGCTGCTGGAATACGGCTGTCCGCGGGCCCCCGCAGGGGGCCACCTCAGCAGGGCGGCCCTTTAGTGCCATTTCGGCACCGCCCAGCCGCTCTAGTCTCTGGAGGGGTTCTTGGAGCCCTCTAGCTTGGTCACCTCAGTGAAGTCCTTCCGGTGCGCCGAGGTGGGGGGGAGGGCATATATGCCTCCCCAGCCCCTCCTGGCGTCCTCTGTTGCACCAGCCACGCCGTCCTGTTGCACCAGCCACGCCGTCTCGACTGGTTGTCTCGCGTCGGACGGCTTTGTTGCGGGCTCCACCCCTCCCCCCCCCGTTGGATACGCTGTGTCTGCACCACGCCTCGGGTTTCATGTACCCGGGACCAGGGGGTCGTCGTCGTGCGCGGTGAGTCGGGGGCAGGGAAGACCGTTTGGCCTTGGTTGCCGCTGATCATCTTGGCCAGGGTTGAGCGAGGCCGGCCATTTCGTGCACTGGGCTCGGACTGACCGAGAAGGGTGTTGAGGTGTTGTTTTGGGCTGGGTGGCCTCGGCACTGCGGGACTAGAAAGGGCAGAGGCAGTCGGGTTGGTCTGAATGCTCGGAGGACCCGACCTCGCTAAGCAGGTGGATGAGTGCCTTGGAGAAGCGTCAGTAAGAGACGGGTCATGTCCCCAGCCGCAGAACGCATTGCAGGTGTAGTTGGTTCTTCCATGTCGGCCCACGGTCTGGAGGCGTGTGGAGTGGGCAGCGAGGTTACACTCTGTCTGGTCAGGCCTCTAAGCGCCGCCCAAGCGTCGGGTCAGGGGTTGCCTTCGGCGCGTTTGGCGGTAGTCCCCCCCCCCGTGTGGGTGCCATTGTCGCCTGGGGCTCAGTCCCGGAATGTTCTGAAGGGGGGGCGGTGTGTTTGCAGAGTGGAAGTAGTAATGTAGAAGTTTACTTGAGTTGTCTGGGATTGTTGGAAGACTTCCCAGATCTACAGCATCCAACAGATCCAGTCCTTTTGTATTGCCGCCCAGTGGTGGGCGTAGGTGCATCTTTTGCGATACGCCACTGTTGAAGAGACCGGCCAATGGGGGAAAAAGGAGGCGAGAAGGGTCTTTAAATAAGGGGGCGTGAGGAGGCTGACTTTCGCTTTTTATAATCGGGGCTCCGGACCGGCAGCGCTCACAGTCACGCTCTGCCTTCGGAGCATACAGCTGATGTTTACGTTACTTCGGGTAAAACACGATCGGGTCTGCAGGTGGTGCGCTAATGTATGGCGCTGTGGCACGAGCCGAGGGGGCGCCGGGTTTAGGGGACCTTTTGCCCATGCCTGCTTAGCACGATAGGCAGAGCATCTGTTAATAATTCGTAGGTCCTGTGTTCGACCCCTTGGTATTCAGGAAGCGAGCGCTTGTATTATTGCCGTGCCCGATCAGGCAGCGTGTTCATGTTTGCCGGTCTGGAAAAAAGCCGGTTTGGGAGGCCCTTGCTTACTTTTAAGTAATAGAGAGATACTTGTGCCTGCTACCTGGTGGAATTTGTGACTAGAGTGTATGGTCGATGTATGACCCAGCGCACGTTGGACCCCATCCTCAGTCGGGAAAATGGCTCAAAGGAGCACAGGGCAGGCGGATTGCCAGGTGGATCTCGTCGCAGCGTGGTTTTGCCCACTTTAAGACTTGACTTTATATAGCGAGGTTTGGCTGTCTGGCAGGGTGCCCAGTGAATAGGGCTCGCCATGCAGTACAGTCTAGTTCGACAAGAGCGAATACTGGTCACTTGAACCGAGTTATACTGCGATGTCTTTTATTTGTCTTGAACTATGCGTTTGGTGCTGTCTTTATATAACTAATTGCATACCTCAGCGTGCGGCTGGGACAAGACAGCAGAACCTCCAAATACGGTCGCCAGCGCCACATGGGGACATTGCGCCCGCAGTTACGGTGAAAGGGATATCCAATCAGCCCCTTGGAGAACGCTGCTCCGGCCCCCTTCTGATGCAGGACATGTTTACACTGGAACAGGGACAGCTTTCAGAGCTGGCGCCAGAAAGCTAGGTTGAGGGCCAACTGTGCTGGTGGGCAACTGGGGCAGACGTAGGCCTTGGTGCCGTTTGCCACAAGTGATGATAAGGCTGGAAGAGTAGGGCTGTTAATTTATATGACACCACCGTCCTGAACTTCATATCCCGCTAACACGGGTGCGGGAGGCGCGCATTGTCCGGTGTGCTCGCACAGTTGTTTTCATTGTCGTTGGGGGTGTCCGCCCCCCCCCCCCTTTTTGCTCGTACTGGGGGTTGAGTTTGAGGTGAGGGTCCTCCTCTCACTGTGCCACACACTGCACGGGCCACCACGGTGTGGTGTAGTTACAGGTTCTTGGTGTAGCGCCTGGGTGGAGGCTCGGGCACACGTTAGAGGCCAGACTCTGCCGATGGAGCAGGGACGTGGACATTTGGCACGGGAACTGTTGTCGGGGTTGCTCACGGGTGGGTGGAGATTGCCCAGGATGGGACATCTCGAAGCCAGGTGCACCGGGGGTGGGGTACTGATTTGAGTGCCCGAGCTGGAGTTGCGGCCTTTGCATCCTTCTCATACCCCGCAGTGGGTGTCGCAGGGCGGTGCGTGTTGCGGGCAATTTACTCCCCACCCCTTATGTGCATCGGTTGCGGGATCAGCCCCGTGTCCCCTTCGCTGCCCCTACCGATGGGTGTAGGACTAGTCTTGTTAACATGTCTTGTTTAGGTTTAGCTTTTCTCCAAGCCAATTAATGAATAGCTTGATTTGTATAGCCATACGACATCTACCACTGGTATTGCTACCTGGGTCGCCATGGGGCGCAGCCTGGTGGCTTGCCAGGTCCCCGGGCATGTCCTGAGCCAGCTCCTCATCCAGTACTATGGGCTAATCACCGGGTCACATGTTGCCTGCAGAGGGGTGTGTATTGGGGCCTGTGCCTGCCAGCATTTCTTATACCCCTCGTGCGTTCACGTGCTGGACACGAGTCGTCTATCATCCTTGTGGGGCGAGTGTTCCCCCCCTTTTGCTCCAAGTGGAGCGGCTGCTGGTGTCTTACTATTGCCCCAAACACCTAGCACGTCGTTGCGCCTTGCGAGAGACTAGGAAAGCTGCGGCGGCAGCTCGGTGTGGGTCTGTCCGTTTGAGTTACCTTAGCAGGGGAGGGCTTCCCCGTTGGGTTTGCAGGGTTTGCAGTGCCCGCTCCAAAACCGTTCTTCGCGTCTGACGGTAGGCTCAAGCATCCTGTGAAGCGGGGCAAATCACTTTTGGTACCTCGAGCAGTCTGAGTTGTCACACTCATAGGAGTGGCGAGGTTAGTAGTTCTTTGAGCGAGGTTAGTAGTTGTGTGGGCAACTAATAAGCATTGACTAAGCCAATGGATGGGCTTGTTGTAGGTGTAGTGCTAGAAAATGTCAGGCATAGTCTTGATGTTACTCACAGATGCACTGGAATTATGCAAACGTCATACATAGCAACCTGCAACAATGGCAGCTATGGATGGGGCCGAACGAGCATGCACGTTCAGAATCCTCAAACTAGGCCTTTTCCAAGATAGGCAACCAGATTACTGAGCCTGGCCAGTGCATTATTTTGCTGTCTGCATGCGGTGACTCAGTCCAAAGGGGGATTTGTCGGTGCTCCATGAAATGGACCCGGTTCTCCTTACGGACAAAGAGTAGGTATGAGCATATAAAGATAATCAATATTTCGGGTCATTTAGCTATTAGCTGCCCGGCTGTGTGAGCATATAACCTGCAGGTAATTTTGGAGAGTGAGGCTGCTGAGTTGCTCAGGCATTTTCTGCCTCGTTTCAGGGCCAGTATTTGTTACTTTTCAAGGTTGAGGCGCAATTTCTTAGTTACGTTTGGTGGTGCTTGAATAGTTGCCAATATTCATAATATAGTAGTAGTTTTGTGGAATGTTGGATGGGGAGGTAACTTACAAGAAACGCATTATGGAACTGGGAGTCTTCGCTACAGGCTAGCAGTGCAGGCACGGTGCTCTGGTTGTGTGCCTGGTTTTACCAGTTTTGGGCCTGGGAGCACCAGGGTTGTGGACTTCTGCATCGTGGGGCACACAGTTCACGGGGTAATGATCCCATTTGCTGTTCAATTTGCTTTCAAGTGAATTGAGACATTTTATTCAATGGTCAACACATTAAGATTGACAGACCCACCATTAAAGAATGAAGCATTCTCAATACGCTATGCAACGAAGCTTATATTAGGGCTTAATTTACCTTATACAACTAAACAAGCAGTGTCTAAGCCAATGGTAGTGACGTATTGCAGGTATAGTGTGGTTGTGCAGTATATAGCTGGAGGCAATGACAGAAGCCGCGAAATGCCTGCCGGCGGCACTACTAAGCTTATACAAAATGCCAGCGTATGGGTCACCCACACACATATGCATTGACCAGGCATCCAGGAGGTGCCGACACAGCATCCGTCAGTGCAGATGACGGATGGGTTTGCAGGCGATAAGGACAGGGTGATCCACCCTTGCCTTGGTTTAGGCGAAGTGGCACACCGAGCGGCCTTGTAGGGCATGAGTTAGTGTAAATCCACGCCATGTCTACGTGTTTATTGGCTGGCGCACCACTTGGTCATCAGTCTGTACCCTTGTACTGGGGATCATCCAGGTAAGGGGGTACATTAGGGCTTAGTCACCCCAGAATTATATGCACAAAGGCGCTGCGAAAGGCGGAGACTGCATTGGGCAATTGGCTACAAGGGCCTTTATGAGGAACATCTGCTGGCACCATATAGAAACAGGTACCATGTACACTGGGTGGGCATTCCTCTGCAACCAAGGGCAGGTTTCAGGTCGCTTCAGTTAAGACCTTTTCACCCGCGCTTTAGCCAGGGCAGCAGGCGGGTGGTGGTAGTTGTCATCTAAACAAGGGTGCTGCGGCGAAAAACAGTTTGGTAAACACTGCGTTAGAGCCGAATGGCGACAGGGTACTATAGACCATTTGGCAGTCCCAATATTCAGGAAAGTGCAGGTATTTGCACAGTGTTTCCCTCTGGTTCCCACAGACTTGTCTGCCCCATGGGTTTTCCTTATGGGCTAGCCCCTCAGACTGGAAGGGGCGTCTTCTGCTAACAGTGGCCAAATAAGTTGATAGTCAACGCTGGGGTAGATGTACCATGCAGGGCATGATTACTCCTTGGGTTGTCCCAAATATTTGGGGGTCTAACTGGGTGGAGTATTAAGTTCACAGTCCTTAGGAATCATCCAGCATTCCTTCAACCCAAACAAGGGCAGTTAGCGTTGCACAGTATCAGGGAGTGGGTAAACATACACCGGTTATTCAGCGACAGCATGCCCCGGGGGCACGCACGCTTCACAAAACACAGAGCTGCAACCAGAAAGGTGCCAAGTGGCGGAAACCAGTAAATAAGTTTAATGTGTGTCTCTGCCCTTACAGCGGGGTGGAGCCAATCTCCTTTAGAGGTACACACAGGTGAGAATTGGGTGCTTCTTAGGGTTCGCATGACCAATGCGGTTTGTGGTATCTCCCTGCGGATCCACTGAAGGTGTACTGCAGCTGAGCAGAGAACGGGGAATCTGGGAGTCCGACACTTTTGCGAGTTTAAGCAGCCAGGGTCAGGGATGGGTTGCAGATACTGGCATCGGTGATCCGACGGCAGTTAAGCAAGCGGGGTGTGCTGCTCAAGTTGTCACTACACGGAAGGGTGAGGTATCACCCATAGTGGGAATACATATATGGTTCAGACCAGATTTGACATCAATAAGGTGTTGACCGGGGTTTAGCAATCAGAAGGGTCTGTGCAATTGTCTGGTCAACAAGGCGAAGTATATGCATCCCAGAACCAAGGGTAGGTACCTGTTGCTGCAGTTAAGGTCAAAAGCCCCGCACGGTCAACTATATTAGCCACGCTGGGTTTGGACGCTGTCAACCAACATAGCGTGCTGCTGTTTCAATAAATGGGAAAAACAGGGTGCCGAGCACAAAAGGCTACGATGCGGTAAGAACATTTGGCACGTCCAGTGTTCAACAAAAATGTAAATTTAACGGAGCAGGTAATTTTCCACCGCAGGGGCAGCTTAGGGGGGGCGGTGTGAACCCCCCCCACCATCCATCTGGGAGTTGCTAGGATGGGGGTAAAGTATGACTTAGCAATCGTTAGTGTCAGGCACCATTGCAGACAGTGCGCACTGTACTAATTCAGACAGATTCTCTAAGCTGGTATGCCTAGGGGGTTCCACCACTGAGGGAGCTGAGCGGGCGAAACTCCCATAAGGTATAGGGGATGCATGGCAAGGGCGGGATGGCACCCTTGCTTTCTGTCACATACTTCTAGTTGTGGACATTCCGGTGCGTCAGGATTTCAAAAGCTAAGGGGCCCTTCAAATGTTAAGGACAACCCTTCCCGCCCTAATAGCCAAGGTGGGCAGGCGGGTTGATTGGAACAGAGATTGACCAAAGGGGGGCCCCCCCATTTTCTTAGGATACACCTAGGGGCAACGACATCATTGCCATGAGGAGGAGGTCACTCTTACAAGCCGTGAAAGCTGACTTAGGGGAGATCTGTAAATACATGGATCAATGTGAGCTCAAGTGGTCTGAGATTATTCCCCGCAGAGTGGGGCTCGGGATGGGGACACAGGTGTTCAGGTACATACAGTGTTAGAAGGACGCAACCAGGTGATATCAACACATACATGGGGCAATGTGAGCTATGGTTGTCTGTAAGCATCCCGCGCAGATAGGCACGGGGCTAAGCCATGTATGGCCGAGGAACATGCCTGCAGGGGGTGGACAGTCAATGTACAAGTTCTCAGGCCTAATGGGCCTCATGAAGATTGGAACAGAGATTGGCCCAAGGGGAGTACTCCCCTACGTCTTAGTGACACATCTAGGGGGCAACAACCTCACTGCCATGGGGAGGAGGCCACTTTGACAAGCCAGGAACGCTGATTTAGGGGAAATCAGTAAGTCCATGGGTCAATGTGAGATCTGGTGGTCTGAGATTATCCCCCGCAGAGTGTGCCACGGGGCTAATTCAGAGGAGGCCGTTGAACATTCTGAAAGAGAGTG
This sequence comes from Calotriton arnoldi, assembly GCA_963921515.1. NCBI lineage: Eukaryota > Metazoa > Chordata > Amphibia > Caudata > Salamandridae > Calotriton > Calotriton arnoldi. The sequence goes on from CAWUFW010001133.1 coordinate 384,049, forward strand.
AATAGTTCTATGCGTAGTTCGCAGACCAGAGGGGTCTGGGCTTCATCAGACACGAGCTGATTGAGGCTAAGGTCAAGGGCTACTTTGAAACATGGTGTTTATGGTCACCATTGGGTATGGATTTGTTCCCTTGACCTTGCAGGGGGCCCTGGAAATGAGAGGTGGCAAGTGAGAAGACAGCTGCCTTGAGGGCACTGGCCATCCAGGCGTACGCCTAAGGTTAAGTTGACAAACATGCGGTGCATTTGTCACAGCATGGACACGTTTCACTGGACATACAGAAGGCCCTAGAAAGCAGGTAACAGGTGAGAAATTAGCTGTTTTGGTGGGGGGCCCTGGCTGCGACGGTGGCCGCCTCCAGGGCTGTGGCGGAGTTACAGGGTGATCTGGAAGCAGACCGGTACAGTAAGGGTACCTCTGTGGCAGACCGGTACAGTAAGGGTACCTCTGCGCGGCACAGTAGGGGTGCCAGAGCCAAAGACCAGGAGCCTCAGGGCAGGTTCCGGGAAAACCGCGACGGCGCCCCGTTAGTCCTTCGGGCGGTTGGGGGCCTGACCAACCGGGGGTTTGCCCTGCTACGCTCCGCCCTGAAAAGGGCGTGAGTAGAACAGACCAACGTGTCACGTGATCCGGAAGAGGATCATCAAAGGTAGCACTGACTGGGTGTCCCACAGTGCTGGCTCACCAGGCGGGCGGGGGCAGCATAGGTTGGTACAGCTGCCCGCCCTTGGATCGCCCGTAAGATAACCCACATATTGCATACTCCTGTATGGAATAAACCTGCAGCAATATTTTCCCACTACAAAGTTGTCTCGTGTATTTATTCATTCTTGCATGCTCAGACTGGGGGTGGGAGAAGTTGCCGGTAATGGCACTATGCGGCTGTCCGCGGCCCCCGCAGGGGGCCACCTCAGCAGGGCGGCCCTTTAGTGCCATTTCGGCACCGCCCAGCCGCTCTAGTCTCTGGAGGGGTTCTTGGAGCCCTCTAGCTTGGTCACCTCAGTGACGTCCTTCCGGTGCGCCGAGGTGGGGGGGAGGGCATATATGCCTCCCCAGCCCCTCCTGGCGTCACCTGTTGCACCAGCCACGCCGTCTCCCACCCCACCTCTTACCCGGCGGACAGGCTGGTGGACAAGCTACTCAGAATGTTTTAATGTTTTCTTTTGTGTTGCAGGCGGAGTTACAGGGCGATCTGGAAGCAGACCGGTACAGTAAGGGTACCTCTGCGGCAGACCGGTACAGTAAGGGTACCTCTGCGCGGCACAGTAGGGGTGCCAGAGCCAAAGACCAGGAGCCTCAGGGCAGGTTCCGGGAAAACCGCGACGGCGCCCCGTTAGTCCTTCGGGCGGTTGGGGGCCTGACCAACCGGGGGTTTGCCCTGCTACGCTCCGCCCTGAAAAGGGCGTGAGTAGAACAGACCAACGTGTCACGTGATCCGGAAGAGGATCATCAAAGGTAGCACTGACTGGGTGTCCCACAGTGCTGGCTCACCAGGCGGGCGGGGGCAGCATAGGTTGGTACAGCTGCCCGCCCTTGGATCGCCCGTAAGATAACCCACATATTGCATACTCCTGTATGGAATAAACCTGCAGCAATATTTTCCCACTACAAAGTTGTCTCGTGTATTTATTCATTCTTGCATGCTCAGACTGGGGGTGGGAGAAGTTGCCGGTAATGGCACTAGGGGGGGGGGCCGACGCTCCGCCATAGCGGAGGAGCGCAGCTGCTCATTTGTTCCAATGTGGAGAACATTATGCTGCCCCCTCTGGAAAACCCCTTCCTTTTCCTCCCCTAAACTCTCTAACACCCTCCTCCAACCCTACTCAAACCCACAGGCCTGCATATACATTTACTACCTGCTCAGAGCAGCGGGTACATTTAGGCAGTAAAACCCCATGGAAGTGGCAATTCTGTGTGGTTTTACAACAGAAAAATAATCAGTCCCACGCATTAATTCCCCATTCAAGGGGTTCTACATGCAATTGCATGGTTCTGGGGCGTTGTTACCAGGCAGTAACTATAAAATCGTATGCGATTTTATCGTTGCCATGGGACTATGCAATCAGGGCCTATTTAGGCACTGCGGGGCTTATTGACAAGCCCCTTGCGCCACTTTTGTGTCATTTTTAACATGGGGAAAGTGACGTACGGGTGGCACAAGGGGCTTGTAAATCTGCCCCTGCGTAAGTAGAGGAACAGGTAAATAAACAGAAAATACTGACCAGGGCTTTCCCGTCCAGCACAACTTCTGTTTCTGTTATTTTACCTTATGTCCATCACAGCAGAAATCATGCCATTATTCCAACTTGTGATATGTCACAGGCAAAAATATGGGCCTAAAATATCAGAGAGCTAAAAAGGCATTAGAGGCAAGATATAATCGTTTGATTTTTGTTTCCAGGCATGACACCTATTCTAAGATCCAGGGAGTGGTTCGGATTGAAGAAGCACAACCTCTGTTAGGGATTTCTACCTTAGTCCAATTAAGAAGCATGGACGCCATTTAGGGGTCACCGGGGGTCGCAGCTGTGACCCCATGCTTGCCCCTTGCAACCTCTGCCAATGCATTTGTGACCCCTGGCATCAGAGGTGGCAAAATCAGTGCCTGGAACACGGGAGCAGCTTGTCCTTATGGACATCAGTTGGGTCTCCAAAATCCTTGTTTTCTGTCAATGTTTTTACTACAATAATAGTTAATAATAAATTATTATTTGCTATTAGTGTAATAAAAATGGAGTACAATTAACTGGAATATAACCCTCCCTGGCAGCAGAGGTAAGTAAAAAATGATTTCAAATGTATGTTGTGTGCAAGCGTGCAGGTAAAAGTGTGTTTAAATGAGAGAGTGTGTATGTGTGGCAGTGAGTGTATATGTGTAAGCATGTGTGTGTGAGTGAATGTAAAGGTCAAATGGCATGTGATGTCACTTCTGCTACCCCTGGCCTTTCGGTGAATCAATGTTCATGTTAAGAAGACCTGTTTGAATTTACAGCTGAGACCACGTGATAAAATGGCAAACACAGAATCAATAGCATCACTGGCTTCAGATAATGAGAGATGGAGCCGGCTTCATCACTAATCGGGCCATTCAGTGGTAGATAGTTGAGGACCAGCCACAAGAGATTCATCCTTAATTTGCTGGTTTAATGAACACGACCAAAACTTCCAGAGAGACGTCTGAAGGGTTTATTACATTTACTAGGATAGGTATCTCAGATTTTTTAATTCTTAGCTTTAACAAATTAGTATGCACTTGAATTCCCAGGACTGCACCATCTTTTAGGGTAACACCTCATATTCTCATGCACAGTCAAATTTACCTGCATTCAAATATCACGTCTAGTTCTAATCTTAACTGACCAGGTGATGTACTGTATGCTCCATGTTGCTGCAAATTTCATATGTGATGAGCAACAACATATTCTCATGTACAACCTTGTGCTGCTGAGCTCCAGCAATCATGTCACCCAGGTTTAACAATATTGTTATGTATGTTGACAAATGTCTGCATACACCAGGGGCGGCTCATCGCTATGGCGTAGGAGCGTCGCCCCACTGCTTTCTCGCAGTGCGAGAAGCAGAAACATAAAATGGTAGTAACTTTAAGTTATTACCATTTTATGTTTGTGTTGCTGGTGGCGGGCGGGTGGGCGGGGTGTGCTGTGCTCCCTGAGCAGGGGAGGAGTGGTGTTCCCAATCCTGAGTGTGCAAAGACTGTTTGGTCAGCCCTCTCGGGCCACCCAAATCAGTCATGCGCACTCTGCCCTTTTCCATGCAGGCTGAATGCAGCCTGCATGGGGAACATGTTCACCCCATCAGCCCCCGGCTGGGTGCCGTCCCGACCAATCACAACGCTGCTTGCAGCATTGTGATTGGCTTAGGGAAGGGAGCCTGACTGCCTGCTTCCTGTTCCTGTAGGAGGCAGGAGAGCAGGAGTCAAGAAGACGCGGGACCCGGCGGAAAGGTAAGGTTACATCTTAATATTTTTTAATATTTAACATTTTCTCACCGCGTGACCCCCCCTCCCCACGCGACCCCCCGTGCTCCCCCCACCCCTCCACCCCCACCAGCGAGCAATGCCGGCCGTGACTGGCATACACCCTTTTATTGGATAGGGATTTTCATGCCAAGCTTTGACAATGAAAAGTAGGGTACTTACATGTACACACACTCATACACACACAGACTTTTATGTGCACCCCATCCTCTACAAGAGCTAGCCTACTACCACAATATACAGGTACTTTCATGACACGAAGATTTTACTGCTAATTCATGCCAAGCAATATTGAATTACATGGTAAACTTTGAGAAACTGTCCCACACAAAGACAGATGAAATGTGTCCTGCCTTGCCATGACCTAAAATCCTTAAGTTGACACTGGCTGAAGAGAGAGAGTTATTGGCTGAAGTAAGCAGACGGAGGGAGAAAGGATGAGATAGAGAAATTGACAGAGATGCAATAGAGAGAAAGACCAGTTTTCCACGGGGGCCCATGGTAATTTGGGTCTCTAGACAAATGCAACTTTGCCCAAGCCTTGAAATGTCTCTGGCCACTACAGAAGTATTCAGTGCCCACTGGGGCAGTGAATAATCCATGAATGTCCATCAGCTGGTGCTTCTCCTCAAGAAGTCAACTGAACCCCATAATCCATTCCCTGCTCTTCGCATTACAAGGAGGGTGAAGAAGCCAAACTGATGAAGACTCAATGATCAGCCCTGGCACACAGCACTCTTCAAGTATTGAGGACATGGTATGACAAATCACCAAAGGGACCTGTGCATGTGTCATTGGCAAAGCTGTGACGCTCACTACATTAGTTGGTCACAAATACCGGCCTACTTTGCACCAGGATCTGTATTACTGTGAAATGTTGTTATTAAAGAAACTGTACCACGTTTACTAGCACTACCAACGCCAGAGGGGGCGCTCCAGTGCATGGTTTTGAACCCAATGGGAACATGTTTCTTTCCTTCCTACCAAGCCTTTTCACCAACATTACATTATACAACTCTTTTGAATTAAACAAAATATGCTATTTCACCACAGGATCTGAAACTGCATGTTTGATAAATAGCTCGGCATTGTTTAAGAAAGTGTAATTTCACTAATGGACATTCTTTTTTTTTCTTAATTCCGTTTACTCCAAGTAAAAGGAAAAACATCACAGAACAACACAATAGAGTGCAGCATTAAGACACAATCAATCAAAATTACTCTCCCCGATATACTCCTTGCCTCCCCACCCCCCACCCAACCCGCAGTCAACTTACACGGTAATCACAGCAAGTGCTTATATCTGACAATGAACATCAGCTCCAATGAGTCCTGGAGGAGCATACAGCCCCCCCCCACGGTGGGCGCTCCATTTCCCCCATATTTTAGTCCATTTAGCCGGGCAGCCTCTGCTTTCATATACCGCTCTCTCATCTAGCATGCACCAGTCTAAGTCCAGCTTCCATCGCCCAGTTCCGGTGGCTATTCAGCCTTCAAAGCAGGAGCAATATTACATTTGGCCACCATTAAATCCCAAGGTCATCCAGGTCTGGACATGCGGGTGAGGTCGGTTTCCTCTCATATGTTTAATAAACACCATTATGGAGAGAGTCCCACATTGCTACCACAAACATATTCAAACAAGTCACCACTGAATCCCAGTATCTCTGAATGGCTGGGCAGCTCCAAATCATGTGATAAAATTTACCTGCTTGCTCACATTGAAGGAGACAGTGTGGTGTAGCTGCTCTGCCCATCTTCCCCAGGGTAGTACATGCATATTAGTACCTATGATGAACCTTCAATTGTACTAGATGGAATCTAGAGCATATGGCTACCTCCTGCAGTGACACTAGACCACTCGTCATCTTCCAATCCCCCAAGGTCAGGCTCCCAATATTCCCTAAGGCTCATTAGGGTGTCAGGTGAGTTGTTAATGAGCTTGCGATATGTGAGGGAAACAGCTTTCTTTGGCATATAATCATTCAGTAGTCTATACTCAAGTGGGAAGGAGTCAGGGAGTTCCTCTCCTTTTGGCACTGCCCGACACAGGGCGTGGTGGATTTGGAGGTACCGATAGGCCTCAGTAGGTGCCAACTGATATTCGGCCTGCAAATCCATGAATGGGATAACCCCCCACCGCCATTGCCACAGGTCATCCACTTTTGTGATTTCAATAAGATCCCACTTTTGAAAGCCCGGTTGAGTACAAAGAGTGCCCAGTCATGCAGTGTCCCATAGGGAAGTGGCCTGAGTCATCCTGTCCCCCCAACCCAGGGAGCGCAACATGTCATGCCAAAATGTGAGAGTAACCACTGTGGGGGTAGGGAAGGATGTGGGACATCTCTCTCCATATAGTGCCTTGAGATAGCCTTCCGGCTGCATGGCATACCGGTCCATTCGGTAGGCCGGATCCAAGTCTGGAGGATGAACCCAATGGTTAGTGGCTGCTAGTTGCACCGCCCGGTAATAATTTTGTATATCGGGCAGTGCAATGTCACCATCATACCAGCTCGTTAGCTTCTTAGCAGCAATGCATGCGGACCCCCGTCTCAGAGTAGAGTGAGAATTTCCAAATTTATAGCCTGAAAATAGGAGGCTGGAATCGGGTAAGGCGTATTAATGAGCACTGGAGGAAACGGAGCAATGCCACCATTTTGAATAAGGTGGCCCGTCTCAAAAGAGTAGCAGCATCACCGGTTAGGGTCCGTCCCCTTCAGCACAGCAAAAGCTCCTATGTCCAGGGGTAGTTAAAAATGATTCAACTTGGGTTAAGTTCAGATGTACTGTATTTATTATATCAAGGCAATATTCAATTTTCATCCGCCTTGTCAAACATCAAATTAATTCAGTAAATCATAATTTTCTCATAACAATTTTCATCCAAGGCAATTCAATTGCATTATCCCATCCCAATGCATTTCAGACCATGGCCCTTCATCAGGGCCATATCAATCTGTGAAAGGGAGGGACTTCCAATGCTCGACATCCCTCCAAAGAAGTGCCAGCAGGGGCTCCAGGTCATTAGTGTGGAAAACACTAGGTTCCGCAGTGATATATATTCCCAGATAACGGAACCCCTCCATGGTGATGCGGGCGGCACAGCCATCGGGCAGCCGCAGGGCACTCCCCGTGGAGGAGGTATATCAGGGATTTATCCCAATTGATAGCATATCCAGAATATCGACGTAGAGAGTGAACATGTGTATGATCCTGTCAAGGGTGTGGGTAGGGTCAGCAATGTAAAGTAAGATGTCATTAGAGTATAGGGAGATCCTATCCTCCCACTCCTCCATCCATCGGAGCCCTCTAATCAGAGCGTTGCTGCACACCCACTCCCCCAGGGGCTCCAGGACCAGTGCAAAAATCAGGGGGGAAAGTGGGCAGCCCTGGCACATGCCCCTCAGGAGTTGAAACGCCAAGGGCACACCACCGTTAATGGTCACCTGGGCCAGAGGATCAGAATAAAGGAGACGCGCCCATGATAGAAAACACGGGCCAAAACTGAACCGTCTGAGGACTTTGAACATGAACCACCACTCAACAGTATCAAAGGCCATGTGCATGTCAAGTGAGAGCACAATGGCATCTTCGCAAATCTTTGCTGTGTGACCCAGGACCCCATGACGTGGCCTCAGGTTGACTGGTCGGGATGAATCAAGGATTTAATCACGTGCACCAGTCGGGAGGCCAATAGTTTCACAAGTATCTTTACCTCTGCATTGAGAAGGGAAATAGGCCTGTAGGAGGCACAGGCTTCTGGAGGTTTGCCCTGGTTGGGTATGACAACAATACTGGCCAGTCTCTGGTCCCTGGGCAGAGAGCCATTTTTAACGGCTCTTGGGAAACATCTTAAGGAGGGGAGAAGCAATTGTGGATGCTGTAAACTTATACTGTTCAATAAGGGGGCCATTTGGATCCACTTCCTTAACAGAAGACAAGTCTCGAATCTTCTGCACTATCTCGTCCTCCGTGATTTCTTGTTTTAGAGACATTTTGTTTGAGTGGGAAAGGGTGGGGAGATTAATATCAGACAGGAATTACCGGGACTCATCAGCAGTAGCCGCGAGCGAGGATGAGAACAGCACATATAGTAAGCCGTGAAGGCGTTCTGCCTTATCCGTTAGTATTTCAGGCCCCCAACGAGACACCCTTTCCTTTCAGTTAAGCCAGGCCAGCAGTTTTCCAGCTCTGCTGCCTACCTCGTAACCAAAGGGGATGATGGACGGAGTGTTGAACATTGCAAGCACTCACCCCCAGTCAACTGATCTGGGTTTAATCCATCATCATTCTTTAGCTCACTCCGCCACCCCAGTTCAGACATGGCCATATGCAAATCAGTCTGACCCTGTGCCTCATGGGAACAGTCCAGCTGATGACGGCTGTAAGCCAGAAACCGGTCCCAGGATGCTTGTTTCCGGTCCAGGGAAGACATGGCTTGGCAGTTCAGGCTGGACTGTTCCCATGAGGCACAGGGTCAGATTGATTTGCATATGGCCATGTCTGAACTGGGGTGGCGGAGTGAGCTAAAGCATGATGATGGATTAAACCCAGATCAGTTGACTGGGGGTGAGTGCGTGCAATGTTCAACACTCCGTCCATCATCCCCTTTGGTTTTGCTATGTTCGCCCTAAGTTGGCAGGGTATGCCCAGACGTGGGTCCCTTGCTCACTTTGCCACTGGATTCAAGATAGCCTGGCTGATGATGGCTGTAAGCCAGAAACCGGTCCCAGGATGCTTGTTTCCGGTCCAGGGAAGACATGGCTTGGCAGTTCGGGCTGGACTGTTCCCATGAGGCACAGGGTCAGACTGATTTGCATATGGCCATGTCTGAACTGGGGTGGCGGAGTGAGCTAAAGAATGATGATGGATTAAACCCAGATCAGTTGACTGGGGGTGAGTGCTTGCAATGTTCAACACTCCGTCCATCATCCCCTTTGGTTTTGCCTACCTCGTACCGGCGATGCTGTGTGGCAAGATAGTGAGTTTTGGCTGCTCCCAATGCAACGTCCTTGAACTCCTTCTGTTTCAAGACCAGGCGGTGATGCCCATCCAGCAGATCCGAGTGCAGAAGCACCAACTCCAGCTCTTAGATTTCTGGCTTTAAAGCCTCCATGGGTGCCCGCTTTTCTTTCTTGTGCCCCACTATCAAGGAGACCCCTCGACCTTTTATGACAGCTTTGTAGGCCTCCCCCAGGGTTTGTGCCAACTCCATGAAACCCACATTCTCCTTGAAATATTGTTCCGTTGCTTTGCTAAGGATTTGAGGTATCCTGAGATACTAGGGCTGATTACAAGACACCTCTGTTCATCTCGGAGAGAGCGCCCAGATCAGGAGCGATCAGATATTCCCACTGGTAAGATGACAAACTTCCCTATAGTGGGGGAGCAGATGGGGCAGGTTAAGAATATAATCAATACGCAACAGGCTGCAGTGGGCTCTCGAATGGAATGTGTACTGCAGCTCCACAGGGGCATGGGTGCGCCATGTGTCTACAAGTCCCAGGGCCATCAAAAAGTCAGCCAAAGGATAGAGAGTCAAGTGAGTGTGCCAAACGGGCCGCCAGTCTTTAGTGTCATAATGGGCCCCGTTGAAATTGCCACCAATTATCAGATCCCCTTCCGGGAGCTTCAGTAGAAGAACACTAAGCTCTGAAAACAACAAATTGTGTAGCCAAGGGGGTATGTATACTGAGATGATGTTGATTATGGTGTTCTCCCACCAACCAGAGAGTGCGGTATATCGCCTGTATCTATCCATTCAGGTGTTGTGGACCATGAAAGGGAGGGATTTACGCACCAACACTTCCACCCCTCTAGATTCCAAAGTGTAATTCACATGAACCATCATCTTAAATCCCCAGCGATCCAGAGCTCCATAGGTTTTGCCTCTCAGGTGCGTCTCCTGGAGGAGAATGATGGCTGGGGCATGTTGCTTAAGATATTGGAGTACTTCCCCTCTCTTAAATTTGTCTTCCAGACCACTGACATTCCATGACAATATTTTGATGGCTGAAGCCATCAGTGCCATAAGAGTAGGTGTGTTGAGCTATTGATGTAGTGGGGCAGTATATGACATGACAAGAGCAGAGGTACAATAGTGTGAGAGCACAGGGGAAGGAGCCAAAGCTGTGTCAATACTAGTGTGCTGCACATTAAACATATAAACAATACCATAATAAGCAAACTTAAACAAGACCCAAACAAATCCCCCCTCCCTGCCTCCCCGCACGATGGACCTACAACTGTTCACCTCCCAACTCTGCAGAGCACCTCTCGCCCCTTAGAACATATTTAACTAGAGGTGGCTAAGCCAACACCATTCAGCCTCCACAAAAAAGGAACGTTTTTTACATGTCCACGCTGGCCCACTCGCCCTCTCCGTAATGTCTGGCCAGACAGTCACTGTATACAGGAGAAGGCAGCATCTCCACAAAGCAAATGAAGGCACCACCGTGCTCCAGTTAAGTAAAACATCCTCCAACAGTTCAAAGTTGCTACATTTGCAGTCGCAGAATCTCACCCATTTGCAGGTGTCTTTGGTCGAGTACATTCTCGGGGAGGTGCTTCATCTCGCTAGCTCCCATCGTCAGTCCGCAGTGGCAAGTCATCGACCTCCCAGCATCGCTGCTCAGAGCATGATGGACGTGTCGATCTTCCCGCCATCCTCCATCCCTCGATCCAATCCCAGGCATCTTGTGGCATCGCAAAGTACCACACTTTCACCTCGGTAACAACCAGCAACTTGGCAGGAAAGATCATTGAGTATTTTATTGCACGCTCTCAAAGCTCTTTTAACCTCTACAAAGCTGTGACACTGGCGTTGTACTTGGAGCGCGAAGACTGGGAAAACAGTAATTGCGGAACTCTGCCAGGTGACTGGAGGGGCGCAGCGCACCGTCTGTAAGATGATGTTGCGGTCTCGGAAACTGAGGATTCTGGCTATGATTGGACGAGGGGGCGCCCCGCACGTGGAGGAACTTTGGGGATACAATGTGGCCACTCCTTGGAGAAGTATTTGGAGAGGCAGCACGGTTGCGGCTTTTTCAGGATGAGGTCGTCAATAAATAAATCTACCGCCGGCCCCTCATAATGTTCAGACACTCCAACAATTTGAATATTGTTGTGTCTCGACCGGCTTTCATAGTCCTCCAGTCTAGCTTGCATAGTCTTGGCTGCGGCCTCCAGCTCGCCAACTTGGGCCTTCAGCGTCGCTGTGTCAAGTCAACCTTGAGGGTAGCAGTAAAGTCCTCCACCTCCTTCATACAGATACCCATTTTGTGCAGGTCAACTCTCGCTAGGTCGACTTCCATCGTGACTGAGTCAATTCTGGCCTCTAGGGAAGAACGGACCCCCTGTATTACTTCCATAATATCATGGAGTGTGAGAAACCCCGTTTCCGGGCATGCCTGATTCAGAGGTACTGTAGCCAACTCCGGGGCCACTCCTGCCACAGATGCCTTCTTCAAGATTGGAAATTTATCAAGTTTGGTTTGATGTGCAGTGTGCACTCTTTTACCTCCCGTCAAAATGGAGGACTGTGTCCGCCACATGCTAGTGGTCAATAAGTCTTGACTGGTAGAAGCAACGGGAGGGAAAAAGGGGGTAGAGGGGACCCCAAAGTCCTCACTGCCACCAGCCTGGGAGTTCAAAAGTGTCCCCGGCGGCCTTTTGGGTTTCCCACTGCTCCCCTCTCTGTCCCAAGCAGGAGCCAGGGATCACAGTCCCAGCAAAACAGTTCTGTTGTTGCAGGAGCAGGCAAAATCTTCACGCCACCAGCACACCAAATAAGGAGGGTATTGGACCAGGAGTACATACTGGCAGATGGGCCCCAGTACATTGGACGATCAGCAAATAGTAGAGTGTCTAAGAGAGCTGCAGAGCACAGCCGGAGCCAGCCAAAGAAGTGGCAAGTCCCACACAACACGTTTTTCGTCCTGAGCAGTCTCCCGGTCCTTGGCTGTAGTAGTGGAATAGTAGGAGGCAGTCTAGAGAGCAAACAATTTAAAAAGCAGGCCCGGTCAGGTGCATGAGTAGGATCGTGGCTGGAGGCCTGGATCAGGCAGTCCGGGCCTCTTCAGGGCAACACAGCAGGGAGTGCATCCAACAGCACTTGCAATGTCCACCGTTCCAATGTGGTCCACAGCTCCTCCATACGTGGGCCGCCGGTCGTTGGTGGAAACTGCCAGATGGGCTCTGCCAGCAGCGCTGCACACACAGGCGCTGCACGTGCCCCAGCCGCCACCAGGCTCGGTTACAGGGGGGGAAAGTCAGGCCACTGTGCAACAGTTACCACTGATGGCTTAAGTGTCTCGCTCGGACAGGGGCGCGGCCGTGCTGGTATACATCTAAGTCTCAGAGGCTGCCCCCATGGCCAGAGCGGCTCCCATCCAGGATGGCAGTCGGTCGCCTCTGGGCATCACCGGCAAGAGGCAACAGCCGGAGCAAATGTGGGACAGGCGCACCCCCTCCACCACGGCTGCAGTCAGTGCCGCACGCAAGCCAGGGGCCGCACTCCTGGCAGAGACCGCATCCCTGTCTTTCTTAATCGGGCAATATTCAGGCAAGTGAGACAGCCCTGTTAGTTCCTTAGGTTGTACGGGGCTCAGGCGTTGAGTCCACGTAGCCCCAGGAAGGATGACTGCACGAATAGTAGGGGGATTAGAAAACGAAGGACGGGAGTCATGTTAGAGTGCAGCCATCATGATTGGCGGTTGGCCACACCCCCACTAATGGACATTCTTGATGAATGTGCACAAAAAATGAAAAGCTTTAAGGGCAATGGGTTGAGATACAATTTTCCAAATGTTTTATTTATTAGCACTGTTCTTTGCCCTGATTACATAGTATTCTATGTTGAACTTTTGCTCTTTATTACATAATTACAAGCAGACCCCATTAAGTACAAACTTGAGACTCAGCTGTGTTTATAAAAAACATATTTGGACAGTTTTTGCGATGAGAAGGAAGCATTTGCATATCATTTACAAAGGAGATTTGTACAGAGAAATATACAAAAACCTACTGTACTTTGCAAACTATCGTGCATTTTTTCCTTTTATCCAAAATGAATCCCTTATTGCTTCATTTAATTTTAGTTTAGGGTTTTATAGCCTGCGCCACATCCACTGATGGGAACCAGAGCATTTCCATATACTAGATCCCATGAAGAGTCAAGTAGCATATTCCACATTGCTCCTTGTGTTCCCTCCTAAGATGCAGAATTACAGTGAAAAGAGGTCAGATTAGCACACCCCTTCTGGTTACCATGAACATGCATTCCTCAGCTACATTGATGGATCTAATCCAATCCGCCATGCCTCTTGTAAGAAGTTCTTCCAATGTCTAAATAAAGTACTTTCACATGTACCCTTCATAGATAGGTGGCACAGATCCAGACTCCTCAGCCAAATACTATCCCACATCTGCTGCTAGTGATTCTTGTGAAATCCCGCCTCTCTTTATACAGAATATAAATGGCAATAACTCAGTTTGAAAGACTGGATCATGTCATCCAGAAGCAAGATATTTATTAATGACAGTCTTTTATCAATTTGATAGTCATAACATGCTCCCTGTTGTAACTACCACTAACCGAAAAGCGTGCAAGATTTTCACTTAGTGGCCATGTTGAGCCATCGAAAAATAAAATCCATCACAGCCTTCAAAGACTAAGAGAAGGCTGTCATCTGTCCCCACACAGCTTTCAAAAACCAAGAGAAAGCTGTCTTCTGACCACACGCAGCTTTCAAAAACCAAGAGAAAGCTGTCATCTGTCCCCATGCAGCTTTCAAAGACTAAGAGAAGGCTGTCATCTGTCCCCACACAGCTTTCAAAAACCAAGAGAAAGCTGTCTTCTGACCACACGCAGCTTTCAAAAACCAAGAGAAAGCTGTCATCTGTCCCCATGCAGATTTCAAAGACTAAGAGAAGGCTGTCATCTGTCCCCACACAACCTTCAAAGACTAAGAGAAGGCTGTCATCTGTCCCCACCCACACATTAAAAGTGAAGCATGCAACAGTGTGTCTTACAGATTTCCTCTGAGTACATTAATTGAAACCAGACAACGTATATTTGTATCCACATAAATTGAGGGATCACAAGTGGATCTCGGTGCCTCTCTGCAGTTCGCGTACAGGAGTAGTGGCTTAAAACCCAGGCACTGTTCCTAGATAGCATGAAAAGTACAGCCTATTTGCTCAGTTGCAGCTGTTTAACTCAGAGATGTAACAGTGTTGTAAGATGTGAAGTGTGAAATATATAATTAACAGGTCCAAAATGAAATGTGGTATCAGAAAGAGAGAAACGACTTTCAAAGCCAAGGTAGTCCCCTAAGTGTGACCTCAATATATGGTTTGGACTTGGGCTGAAGGCATGACCTGATAGATCAAAGAAGGACTGAGACCAGGTCACAAATTAAAAAAGGTGTCTAGCAGCGTACTAGAATAAGGAAAGATAGGGACACCAGGTTCTGGACCCTGGTGACAGAGTTAGAATTCAGCAGACCGGAGCCACAAAGATGGAATCTTCTGCAATTTAGAGATGCTGTGGTAGCTGCCGGAAAGCAGAGAATCGATAGACTTTTGAACCAGACTCACTCACCACCGAATGGGTCAGTGTCTCGGTTCAGATGTCTGTGTAATGAAAGTCAAACTACCTGGGAAATATAGGAACACAAATGCTGAATGTAAGGCAAGCTCGGATGGTGCTGAATTGTGGACATACACTCACCAAAGGGTCCAATGGAGACTCTGCCTATGAGGTCTTAGCAGTTTCATGAGGAAGGTTGCTAAAGTATGAGCAGGTGCCGGAGGTGCTGGAGATCCAGTGGTTGAAATAGTCCTCAGAGAAGGTTCAAGACAGCTGAGCAGAACTCCATGAAAAATATAAAGTCCATCCTATATGCTCAGTGGCAGACCCGAATCGTGGTAAACGTCTCAGTTTAAGGGTAATATCAGAAGTACCCCATTGTGGAACAGGCCTGCGATTAAGTTGGTGGCTGTGCCCCAACAAGGGACCAAAAAATTACTGTAAATCCATACAGTCAACTCACAGAAGTGCAAGATGGTCCTACAGGGGATGCTAAATTAAGAAATTTGTTGGGAATTAAAGAAAAATGATTATAAAGTAGTGTAGGACATCGATGTTGTCAGTATGTTAGTAGTTTGAAAAATTTAGCCACACAGGTATTATTTAGCTGTAAGGTTATATTCATCAAATTCTTTAAAAACTGAATGAAAAAACATAAAAAATAACTAACATAAAACATGCAATCTGTTGAAATGTAGAGGGTTCTATAATGTTCTCTATAATATTCAATCACTACATAGAGTCCTTGGGGCTCTACTCACAGAAAACAGCAAAAGGATTCAACAATATGTCGTTGATATACAACTCTACATTAAAGTCTCCTCTGCTCCAGACATTTAACTCCACAAACACTGCCTGCACCTCATCCGGAACCTAAATGTGCAGCACCTACCTAAAGCTCCACCCAGCAAGCAAGAAACAGTACCAACCTAGCTCAATGACATGGACCAATAAAACACCAACTGTCACTGAATGCCAAGTCACTTGGATTCTCCATGGACACCAAACTCATCCTTGAGGATGTTTTTCCCCCCCAAAAAAACACAGTTTGGTTCCAGCTCTCTCTTCTAAAAAATGTGAATCAATTTCTTCTAGAAAGCAACTTCAGGACTGCTGTACAAGCCCTTGTTATCTTACAACTGAATGGTGTTTGCAACTTTCTCCATGAACTCACAGACTCCACACATTAAGGGCAACCGCAGCATATCTCATTCAGGGCCTGAAGAAATAGGAGTACATCACCCCCATCCTGAATGAATTCCTTTGGTTCCCTTTGTTGGTTCGCACCATTTTCAAAAACAGCTGCATCATTTACCAAGCCATCACAAGCAGCAGCCCTACTGTTCAACCAGAATATGAAAAAGCAACCATATCCATCAGGAGCAGCCCAACAGTGCTCCAATTTAGTATGGAGTTAAAGACACACCCCATTAAAGAACACTAGATCACAAAAACATTAACAGTACACTTCACCTAGAACCCAGCTACCTCTCTATGCATGCCTTTGCTCCTGTACAGCTCTCTGCTGCCTTCTGGCCAGGTTCAAGCCATACAAATACCACATGCACACTTGCATGCATACTATGGACATGTTACACAGAGCCTGGGATATGACCTACTTACATGCTTGGGTCATCACTAATTTGAACCATACACACTTGTAGGTGGTGGTGGCTGGGGATGACCACCACCACCTGGTTCAGCCCACCTAAACTGCTTCAAACAGAGAACCTCGCCTTTTGTATTTTTAATGGTTTTGCACCAAGGTTTCTTACACAACAAACTGACTACGGACACAGAGAACATGGGCTAAAAGGATATGGCCAAAATGATGTAGACACAAAGGTTAACACAATTTCTTTCATATCGCCACTAAGCTTTAGTTGATCACAGGTGATCTCCTTCTCTCTGCCCGTTTCTTTGCTCATCAATACCAAATGTGTTGCCTTTCTGGGGAGTGGTATAGGTCTTGCTGCCCATTACTTCAAACATAGGGAACAGGTTGAGGTAACTCACAAGGAGGGTATTGAAGGTGGATCCAAATGCATATTTAGTTTGCATAATTGAACAGTAGTGGATTTATGACAACAACATAAGATAAATGGTCAGTAAACAAACAGACAGTCATCAGAATCTGCTGAAGGCGATCGATAGACTAGTAAATATTTGCAAGATCCCTTGGAAACAGTTGTAACCCTAACCAAGACCACCTCCAGAGATCTGTGTTGCCCTCTTTAGGGGCCCTCTTATGTTAATAGGGAGAGCTCCTCTTTGCCTTTGAGTGTGGTAAGTGTAGAAAGCTATAACATTATTATTCACATGATGGCTTCAAACAAGGCCACAGTGACCCTCTCAATCCAACAAATAATTTCCAGATTGTGAGCAGCAATCAGGTCATGAACATTGTGTCATTGAGCAGCTGGAAAATGGACATTAACTAACATCCCTGATAAATTCTTAGACCTAGGTGCGTTATAGCTGTAGACACCCGTGATGCACTCAGCACTGATTTCTGGTATATTCAACAGTAAATGTTCTCTTTCTTTTACAAGTCAGTAGGTAATATCTTCACTTCTCAAGTCAGAAGGTAATCCCCCCACCCCCTTGCTACTACAGATTTGGTTCCAAGACTTTGATATTATTGGGAGGTTTTCTGACTTACCGCATTGAGTAACACTGGACAATTTCGCCTCATTGCTGTGGAGGTGTTTTTACTTTTCCAATCATAACTTTTGAGTCTTTAAAGCATCTATGGTTTCTATGCTTCTGCCTTACTTTTGCCTTCTTATGTTGTTTTTTTTAGTTAAACTTGGTAGGGGCATTCAGTTTCTTTATTTGTTAACAATGACTCACACATTTCCTTTCAGGTCTGGCCTTGTTGCTCTGAGGGTGTCAAAGGAATTCTTAGGGAAACCTGTTTACAGCTACAAAATGCACTGCCAGGAATGAGCAAGGCAAACAAGAGCTCTGTTTTTTAGATAAATAACTCTTGAAAATAGAGCGATAATCTGAGCTAATTTGATTGGGGTAGTCTTTCTTCTGTGTCTGCAGTGGCATGCATGATCATGAACCAGACATAGGAAGGAGGGGGAATAAACAATGCACCGGAGCTCTGAAAGAAAATGAAATGGGCAGAGATGGGAAGAGGTAGGCAGATGTTATGGTTCAGAGCTTTAGGAGGAGGGAAATAATGGCAAGATAACCATACATTTTACAAGGAAAATAAAAATGTTATGATGCTTGGAAGGAAGAGAGAGAGAGGTTGAATGGATGAAGGATCCAAGAAGTGATGAAGAAGTAGTGTGCAGGAATGAAGTCAGGGTTTGTCTTCATGTCCAAAGGAGGATGAAAAAAGAGAGAAGTCAGAAGGAGGTGCATGGGAAGTACAGGAACCCCTCGAGTACAAGACAAATAGTGAAAAAGGGGTCTCATATAGGTGATGGGATATTGCATTTTGAGTACATGCACTTGTCACAAAGGATTCATTGAATCTTACCAGACAATGCAAAAAATCTATTTCATATATTAGGGAGGACTTGATGGGAAAAAATGCTGACATTCATCATCGTAAGATAGAACCAAAAGAACACAATCATTTATTTTATAAAACTATGCATACATTTATATACAATGGAATTCATGGTAAGGTTTTATAATATCCTGAAAAAAGTGGCCAATTCATAAAAAGCATTTTTGAGTATGTAAAATAGTCTTCTAATAGTAACACTCACAAAAGCTATTCACTAACTCGGCCAGTTCACAAAAGGGCCAATTCACAAAGGCATTTTTGCGAATTTTAAGTTCTACTTCAGTAGTACTATTTCATATACTACTACATCCAAAGAAATCACTGAGGTGCAGCCAGATATTTCTGCCTATGTCTGTGCTATACATGGAGCCTAATTCACAAAGATTTTCGCCTGTAGTATTCCTGAATTTTGGCTGTGAGCCAGGAGTACGGTACAATAAGAGGGGTGGTCCCAGTGGAAATACAATATTATATAGATATCAACATCACCTGATTAGTCAATTATAAACAATATTTAAGCATATTAAAAATATTGAATCACATTGAACATATAATGCATCATGTTCAAAACATAGCACATTTATCACAAGAGTTTGTGCATAGGTGTCCCAGAAGGGGAAAGGGAGGAGTAGGTGCATCACTGTGCAAAAGTGAGGGTGAGTGATGGAGGGAGGGCAGTGAACAGTGTATACATTAAGATGCATAAAAAGGCCTATCCAGCCTTAACCAAGGCTAAATTATTTACAAAAACAGACTGTCAAAACAGGACACGGTGAATCTATCACTGTTGTCCACACTCAATACCGAGAACATAGAGCTGGCGACGTTTCGACCCATGGTTGGTGTAGGGAATTCCGCTCCTTACATGAGGGTCTTCATCAGGACCATAGGGGCACCCTTTGTCCACCTAGTTGTGCGGTGGAGAGAACAAGCTCGGGCCCGAAGGCTCCAGTGTCAGAGAGGGACGGATTCTTTGTAATATATGTAAATGTATGCAGCTTAATCCAATGATTTGGGAGAGAGTTGCATGAATAAATCAAGGTGCTCCATCCGTCTGGTTGAGCGACTTCACGTTTCTTTTGACATCTGTTCGCTGGCTGTTGAGCCAGGAGAAGACCCAGAGAACTACAAAGTGTAGGTCATTAGCAGTTTACAAGAGTTAACCCCACCTCTGCTTCAACCCAAACAGGCTCAAATCTTCTCCACGTGGTACAAAAATAGGAGCTTAGAGGGAAACTAGAAGGGGTGCCCTCCACTCAATTAATGTTATATCACAAAAAAGCCCCTTCTGGTCACCAAAGTCAATTCTCATATAGTAGTTGTGTCCACTTCGAAACTTGTAGATTCACCTTAGGGACCAATATTGGCCCATTTTATGCTCAAATAACTACTGCTGGTGAGAAGTTTGTGGCAGAATATGGGCGGAGTGAAGGGCGATCTTTATGTTGTGTGAGGCATGAGACAATTTACCTCTGCAACCTGAAGCGTTAATCTGCTGTCTAAGGGCCCCATTCAAGGTTAGCTTGGTGGACCGCCAAACAGCTGCCCAGCAGAGGCTTCCTTCAGCAGCAGTCTACTAAATTTAAGGTTTACAGTAAAATGCTGTGGCCTTTAGTTGCCAAAAGGGCTTCTGCTAATATGGCGAGAGAACTTTTGGCTCAATGCGGACTGGTCACCATGTTATAGCAAGCCCATGTTGGTGCTGTCTTTTTGAAAAACAAAAAATCATTATCCCGTAGGCACTGGAAGTTTTCTTCTAGTGTGTGTATGACATTTATGTTTTCCCTGCCAGGGCCTGCCATGCTTCACAATGTCAGTCCTGGCTGGAACAAACATGTTGGAAGCCCTGGCCTAAAGGGCAGGTCAGTCCTTCTGAAGATGTTGAGTCAGAGGTCCTGTGGTGGTTGACCATCTGCAAAGAGAAATTTGTTGGTGGAGACAGCAATAGCTCTGCCAATGAAAATATAGTGGATACCCCACCGCTAAATGGGGGCACAACCACAAGGAGGAGGTGAAGACCTTTTGACAAATTTTGGCAGATGTTCACATGCCACCCTTCTCATAAAGGTTGTATGCCAGAATAATTTACACATAAATATAATAGTGTCACATGAATATCATGTCCTACATATTGTTTACCAAAGTATTGCCCAATTGTTTACAAAAATATTGCCCAATTGGCAGTGGATTTTCCACCTCAGGCAACTCCACTGACTCCCTGTACAGAGGAGATGCCAATTCAAGCTGCTGACCCACGCACACGAGGCGCTACACAACCAAGGACTCACCCACATTAACCAACACCTGAACTTCCATCAATTGTCGAGAAGACTATCCTCTGCCTCCTTTTCTCTTGCCCATACTCCCCGCATCTACCAAAGCAGAAGTGGAGGATGCTCCTTCTCCCACATCACGGCAAAGACCTGGAACATCCTCCCCACGCAAAACCGGACCATCACCTCACTTCTGGAATTCCAAATGGCCCTCAAGACCTTGCTGTTCGAATAAGCCTCTGGGACCTGCAAGCGCATGGGCACACTATCGGATGATTAGCCGAGCTTTATACATCCTGATTGATTGATTGACTGATTCATTTAGAACTCTTGTGGGGCAATATTTTAGTGAATAGTATTTAGGACACAATATTGATGTCAGATGATATTCTGTATTATTCTGATTCTGATATTCTGATATTCTGGTTCCACACATTTTGATATTCTGGTACCACACACCTTTGAATGACTCTGTAAGACTCATCACTAACATTTAACAATTTTGGAGAGATCCCTTTTGTAAGGATCCCTGTTGTAAAATAGGTATCATTTATATTTTGGGGATTTCGGTGGGGCTGATGGCCGGGACATGCTATACTCCATGTAGGCTAGGTTCAACAAGGCATGGTAGGTAGGAGTGATGGTTGAAACCAAGGGGGTACCCAAATATGAGGTGTCTCAGTGCCATTTTTATTTCAGATGCTTGTAGCTCCAATGGAGAACCTGGTTCTGATTCGGGTCTCTTTCCTGAAATGTATGTACTGTTAGAATGCACAAAACCATCACCTGTAGTGTCCGTAAAGCATGTTTCGGCATTCTTAGTCATCACATCTTACTTTCTGCGTTTTCGTCAGCCTGGCAACAAACACCATGCTGGTTTATCATCAGAGCTACACAGCCCAGACTTTCTTGTTGCAATAGAAATTGTCTCTATGGTGTGTTCCACAGCTCCTGAGGGCTAGAACTGTACCACACATATCAAATATATAAATATCAAATAACTACGATTAAACAAAAGAAGATTTATATATTGCTCTCCTTTTTATAATTGATTGCATTAAAATGCTATGTCGTGGAAAACATTTCTCATCATATCATATTTTGTGAGTGTTATCTACAAGGAGTAGACCCTATTTTCACTTAAAGGACCTCATTACAAGACTCGCTTCAATTCGAGAAGAATTTACCACAGTCCCAAATGTATTCATCCCTTTTCCCCAAAAAAGCTGATTTTTTTAAGAGAAACCTGAGGGTGGGTGAGGGGTCGGTTGGGGGCCAAAATGAGGAATTACTGTGGGTACTGGAAGTGGAAATACCAATTCCTCTGGTGGTTCCTCATTTCTTGGGGGAGTCTAAGGGTCCCACTAGTGATCCTCTCTCTAACTCTCCACCCCGCGAGTTACTAACAGCCCCGAAAAAACCCGAGGGGGTAGTCAAAGGGGGGTTTAAGTGAGTACTCATTATGAGGCGGAAACTTAACTTACAGTATAAGGCGAAAAATGTACTTTGGTACTAACACAACTCTCAAACCATGCAAGTTAAATACAAAAAGTACGTTTTCTAGTTTATATATACTTTAGATACCTAAACACACACCTAAGTATAAACAATTTCGTAAATATCAGCATTTCTGTACGTGGTCGTATTTACAAATGAGTATGCTAATTTATTCCAAATCTTATAACCCGAACTGAAAAGGGTTAAAAATCACACCCATTAATAGAACCATATGTGCAGCGTTGAAACTGCAGAACAGAATTGTGGCCTCAGGCCTGTGCCCTTCTCCCCTGCCCCGACCATAAATCATGTAGACGATTAAAAAGTAAGTGGTTTAACCTTTGACCCCCTCGAAAAAGAGCAGGCCCGAAGGGAGGTTTGGACAGCGCGCTTAGCGCCATGTCTTGGACTCACAATTTTAACTTATGGCGGACACCTGTTGTAATGGCTGCAGACACCTCCGAGGCAGGCGGGCAACTAGAGCCAAATTTCGGGGGGGGGGGGCCGAAAAAGATTTTGGCGGGGTAATTCTTCCACCCATAGGCAGAGTGGCTCTAAGAAGGGGTGAAAACACAACAAAAGGCTCATTAACATGTAAATGCAGGGCTTTAAGTGGGGGGGGGGTCTGTGGGGGTCTGAGCACCCCCAGTTTTTTTGGGGGGCCTCGAAAGGGGTCTCTAGGGGGCTCTATTTTCGGGCCTCAAAGGTCAAAGGTAGGGTGACCAGACGTCCCGGTTTTTGTTTGGTGTTTCGGGTGAGCATGCGCGCGCACTGCTTAAGGCGTGACGTCATTGTAGCAGGAAGGGAAATCCTTTGAAGAGAGACACTTTCTCTCGGGATTTCCCTTCTCTTTGAACACGCAGCGCCACCTACGTCATCGTGCCAGCCATCGGCACAACAACAGCTGGTTAGAACCGGCACGACCCTGCTTTTACGGCCTGCAGCAAGATTTCTCCAGCAACCAGTGTGACCCGTGTGACCAGTGTGACCCTGCTCTGCCAGTTGACGAGGGCAAATTCAAGAATGTTCCTCTTTTCCATGGTAGAAGTAACTCTGTTGCCCTTAATCAAAATCAGTTTTACCAAAGTCTGTCTGTAAATATCAATAAACGATGTGCCCCGGATTCTGAGAAAGAACTTATAGCCAGCTTCAGTGTGCTAGATGCAGGCAACTTGCCTTCTGGTGATGAATGCATTCTTTATGGTGAAACAGATATCCAGAAACTGTGTTCAGAGTTTCAGCTGCCAGCAAGAGATACTATCCAAGCTTTTAGACTTTTCAAAGATTTTGGTGGAAAGAAGACCCCCTGAAGCATTAAAAAAGTTAGTAGTTTGCATGGAAACCCTGCCAGCAAGTAATGCGGATTGCGAGAGAGGTTTCAGCGTAATGAACTTAATTGCTAGTCCAACAAGGGCCTCTCTTCTTGTAGAGACCATTTCTTCATGCTTATGGGTAAAACTCAATGGTCCTCCATTTGAAACATTTGACGCAAAGCTGTATGTAAAGAGTTGGCTGGCAAAAGGTAGAAGGTCTGCTGAAGAAAATTGTTGTGAGAAACCCCAGCAAAATAGACACAGTGAATATCTTCAAGGGTTTTGGGAAATCCTGCAATAGATTTCTAAGTAATGTAAATAATTTTTACATGTTTTTTAAAATGTTTGGTATTTTATGGCTTATACTTAATAAATATACTTTTTTGCCTATTTTATTATCCTTTGCTGGATGCGACTTCATGATTTTCTTAAGCACACAATGCTAGTTATCTTGATTTAGACCACGTCCCTACTCGGATAGGCCACACCCCTTTAAGAAATTTGTCACGCCCCTTTTAGAGCACCCCCAGTTTTTTTTCCCACTTAAAACCCTGTGTAAATGGTCTTTAAAAGACCTGTGAAGTACTCGGGTGCGGCTGCAATTAGACGGTCGCCAGCCCGCGAAGCTGTTTCAGCCCGGGCTGACACATACAATGGGGGGGGGGGGGCTGGAGCCCGGTGAGCCCAATGGGTGTTGCTCGCCTGCCCCGAGGGCACTGACAAAATGGGCGATTCTGTGTCTGACATGCATTATGAATAATGGCTTTATTTTGGCTGTCTCACGCCTGAAATTGCCTCTCTTTAAATAGACGTCTTTGGGGAAATACATTCTCCCAAGTTCTTTTTTTAAATCACCCTCCTTCCTCTTCTAAAATGTTGGCATGTATGCATTCTTTGGCATTCCTCTATCACTAGTTTGACTTTCTAATGCCAAATAAAAGAGAGGGGACCCTAATGCTTTTGGAAATACAACGTTTATCTAAGACGAAAACACATTTAGTAGCTCTAACTAAAATGCTATTCATCAACCAATAATAGACAGAAAATGTCATTTTGTTGATCCCTCTGAAGTACTTAGATAGTGATTTTTGAATCATCCTGAAGTCATCAAGGTCAATCTCAGCCTAAGAAGTAATCCTAAACTCATTTTCAAATCATCATCAGTCATCAGGAAGATTCTTTTCTTGTGAAGTAATCAAATTGTTATTTTCGAGTCCTCCTGAAATCATCAGGCTCAAGTTTCTAAACTTTGCTGATGACTTCAAGAGCTTGATGATGTCTGATGTTGTGAAAATGACTCCTACAGTAGTTGGATGATCAACTGATGACTCTCGGATGGCTTTTAAGGTAATCCTGTTGGAGCTGGGGTGGCCCATCAAGAATCATATTACATTTCTGACACACAAGAGCAATGGATGCTCGTGTTTTAGCTATAACTTATTCTGAAAGTCCGCGAACCAGCAGCATGGCTGGCTCATTGCACCAGCAGATGCTGGGGCAGCTTATTGCATGTGCAGATTCTGTGGCTGCTCCTTGCACCAGGGGATACCGTGGTGGATCATCGCACTAGCAGATGCTGTGGCTGCTGATTACACCAGCAGATGCTGTGGCTGCTCATTGCACCAGCAGATTCTGTGGCTGCTCATTGCACCAGCAGATGCTGTGGCTGTTCCTTGCACCAGCAGATGCCGTGGCTGCTCCTTGCACCAGCAGATTGCTGGGGCAGCTCATTGCACCTGCAGATGCTGTGGCTGCTCCTTGCACCAGGGGATACCATGGTGGATCATCGCACTAGCAGATGCCATGGCTGCTCATTACACCAGCAGATGCTGTGGCTGCTCATTGCACCAGCAGATCCTGTGGCTGCTCTTTGCACAAGCAGATGCTGTGGCTGCTCACTGCACCAGCAGATTCCATGGCTGCTCATTGCACCAGCAGATGCTGTGGCTGTTCCTTGCACCAGCAGATGCCGTGGCTGCTCCTTACACCAGCAGATGCTGTGGCTGCTCCTTGCATCAGCAGATGCTGTGGCTGTTCCTTGCACCAGCAGATGCTGTGGCTGCTCCTTACACCAGCAGATGCTGTGGCTGCTCATTGCACCAGCAGATGCCG
This sequence comes from Calotriton arnoldi, assembly GCA_963921515.1. Classification (NCBI taxonomy): domain Eukaryota; kingdom Metazoa; phylum Chordata; class Amphibia; order Caudata; family Salamandridae; genus Calotriton; species Calotriton arnoldi. Next base: position 409,361 of record CAWUFW010001133.1, read on the forward strand.
TGGCTGCTCTTTGCACAAGCAGATGCTGTGGCTACTCATTGCACCGGCAGATGCCGTGGTTGCTCATCGCACCAGCAGATGCCACAGCTGCTGCTTGCACCAGCAGATGCTGTGGCTGCTCCTTGCACCAGAAGATGCCGTGGCTGCTCCTTACACCAGCAGATACTGTGGCTGCTCATTGCACCAGCAGATCCTGTGGCTGCTCTTTGCACAAGCAGATACTGTGGCTACTCATTGCACCAGCAGATGCTGTGGCTTCTCATTGCACTAGCAGATGCCTTGGCTGCTCCTTACACCAGCAGATGCTGTGGCTGCTCATTTCACCAGCAGATTCCGTGGCTACTGCTTGCACCAGGAGATGGTGTATGGCTCATTGAACCAGGAGATGCTGTTGCGGCTCATTGCACCAGGAGATGGTGTGGAGACTCATGGCATCAGGAGATGCTGTGGCGGCTCATTGCACTAGGAGCAGTGCATAATTTGTAAAAAAAAAAAAATAAGTACAGAGGCCCTGGTTAGGTGGCCACTGCAGCTTGTGCCACCCATTGCCCCTGCCAGCGCCGCCAGTGATAGAAACAACAAAACTATTAACCATCACACCTAAGCATTATGACAATCCAGACAATTGCAGGCCCCCAAAGCCATAAGAATGGTTTGGGCATCAGGCTTTAGTCATCTTTAATGTACATTGAGTTAATTAACAACTGTTGTTGTGTTCATCTCTAATTTAGATAAACAGCGCCACCATGTGGCCAACTGTCATAAGTGCTGGTGTTCACAATTAAGTGCTAGTGGTGCTCTTCGAAAACCACCGCCTCAAATTAAGCACTGACCAGGAGATGCAGTGGCCGGCTCATTGCACCAGGAGATGCAGTGGCCGGCTCATTGCACCAGGAGATGCAGTGGCTGGCTCACTGCACCAGGAGATGGCGTGGCTGGCTCATGGCACCAGGAGATGGCATGGCTGGATCATTGCACCAGGAGATGGCGCAGCTGACTCATTGCACCAGGAGATTACATGGCTGGCTCATTGCATCAGGAGATGGCGTAACGGCTCATTGCACCAGGAGATGCCATGGTGACTCATTGCACCAGGAGATGCAGTGGCTGGCTCACTCCACCAGGAGATGGCACGGAAAGGGAAGGCCAGGCTGAGAGGTTGTGCACAGGACAGCAGGATGCTCAGCAGGCTAGCCTACTAAAAGAAATACTGAATCATGGGCAGTGGGCACGAATCAAAAACAAGTTTTCCACACGTGTGAATAACTGTGTTTGTGCAAGGAAGTTATTTGAGTGTTAAAATCTCATTCTCGGGAATTGTGGGTTGTTGTTGTGGGAATTGTTTTTTTATGCAGAAAATCCGTCAGTATCATGGAATTTCAACTCAACAAATTGATTTCTGGGGATAGAAGTGTGAGCCTTCCTTGGCGGGTCCTAGTGTAAAGGCTAGTGAGCGTTCACAAATGCAAAAACTCGTGAGTATTCACCAACAATTTTCAGGTAGCTTCTCTTGATGAAAACATTTATACATTCACTTGTCTCATGGCTAGGTTTATGTGTTGCACACCTAAAATCAAAGGCGCTTGCGGGAAGAAGTTTTTATACCTGAAAAATGTTTCAAGTGGAAATAAAATACACTTTTGCTACTTTTTCTTTACGTTTAAGTGTGAGGAAATGGTGACACTATAGAGTGCTCACGAAAATCTACGAACTGCATAGCTACATATGAGTATTCCAGCATTTTTTTTAATTTTTTATAAAAAGTCAGGTATTTACTTATACCTAATGAGGAACCTAATGGAGGAACCATTCCAGTAATATCATGAGATTTTGTGACTTAGGCCACTGTGATCTGAGTATGCCTCGGCTGCAGAGTGGGAGTACAGTTGTTGCCCTGTTTGCACCCTGTAGTTACGAAGCTGAGATGAGGACTCTGATCCCCTGAAACTTCAGATGACAATTTAGCATCTGGAACAGAACTCTTCATCCTCCTTGTGTTCATCACATGGCTCAGAACCACCTGCAGGTGTAAAACCCTCTGGAGAGGTAGTTACACCTTTGAAATGCCTGATGAAATGCTGTATATACTGAGAAACCTACAAGTCACCAGAGCCTGTGAAAAGTGCTGGATCTCCCCCAGCAACAATCAAAGAATTCAAATGGTACCTTTTCGGTGACCTGGAGTGTAGTTATGCGAGGTGCACTCATCTGTGCAGTAGTGGCAAGGAAACTCAACTAAACCTCATTCTGTGCTTTCAGTAGGGCTAAGCAGCTTGAATGTTGAGGTGGAGTTATCAAATACATAAGCCAGACCTAAAAAGTACCCACACTGCAATGAAACATGCACAAGGGCAATTTAACAACCTGTGCACTTTATGCAAGTCAGGGCCACTGGAGGAAGAAGCTCTGCATGTTAATATATATCATGTTTCCCCCCTCAGATTGGGCCAAATGCTCTGCATATTGAGATCTCAATACCTGATTTAAATGTATGACAAACTCAAGACTGGTTATATGTAGAAGAACCTTCTATGTTAATTATTGAGGGCCTATTTACAGAATAAATACCTCCAACGTTTATCCAGATGTATTGGCCTTTAATATGACCTTTAATATACCAAGAGACACCAAAAGCAGAAGGCCAGAAAACTACCCTTCTCAACATCCTCACTTAGGGTCTGGAACAATATTTCACAGCAGATCTGGCTTACTCTATTGATTATCCCTTCAGTAAAGTCAGCACTTTAAGTGGGAAGAAAAAGGTGAACTGTCTCTGAAAGGGAATCCTTTCCAAGAGGCGTGGCCGATGTAATTAAGGGTGCAACTTAAAATATATCACCTAGAATCCTATGTGTCACACAGCTGCCACAATCGCAGTATTTGTGTGGCTCTCTGTGAGTTTTCTGTTATTACATCTAAACATATCACACAGTACCAGTGCATAGACTTAAAACAAGCCTCACCTATTGGCTTTTGCCTAAGGTTGTTAGCTGATAAATGAGTAGCAAGAGGGATTGTTGTCAATATGTAGAACGTAAAATGTTTAAATTCTGAAAATCAGAGGCAGAATTAAATATTGCTAAAATCGCTGAAAGGTGTAATGGTCATCAGAGTGTCTCAGTCACTCCTATTCAGCCCTTCACACCACCTTCCTCTGCAGTTATTCACTCTGTTAGATGCTTACCTCCTTTCTCCCCCCTGTCTTTCCAGAATCCACCATCTACATTTCTCACACATGACCTCCTTCTTCATCACTATCTTTTCTCCCTGTCTTTGCATTTACTTCCCTGCACCACCTCTTCTCGCCATGCCATTTCTCTCTCACACACACTCCCTCCTCAACAGTAAACACAGCATTGAATTTACCTTAGGCCCTGACAATATTTAAACAGCTTTGTATCTCTCTTCCCACACTTTCACACAAAATGGTAATGGTGATTGGCACATGTGTGATGACTGCGCTGTGTGTAGAGGGCAAGGATTGGATGACTAAGTAGTCTGAATACGTTTGTGACCCAGTGGCAGGCACTGTGAGAAACTCACACTACTAGTAGGTCCAACTCCAGAGCTTTCAGTTGTGCCTCATCATGAACACCCACTGAAAACCTGAACTCACCCAGACACCCAGAGGTGACTTGGTTCACATTGTGCAATGTACAAAAGGGATATGTTGCATGAAAAAAACCCAGAGAAACACAACATCGGGAAAAAGCAAATGCTGCTGTGGATGCAAGATGAAGGAAAGCATCTGAAATGGGGACGTTCCAAGATCAATGGCCATTTTTTAGAATAAAATATGTGCAATGCCGAAGAAAACAAGGATTTGGAAAGCCAATAGCTTTCATCATGGGCGAGACCTGCAGGCCATGCCAATCGCTTGTTACTGTAGCTTCACCTCCACAGCTGTTGACTGCTGGTTCAAGCTAGGAGCCACACAGGGAGGAAACCAAACACCGCACCTTACAACACACATTAATATGTCCAACTACCTTTCACTGCAAGGCAGCAATTCTTTGAGGCTAAACATGAGACACTATATGAGTCTACATATATACGTTTGTGTGTGTATCCATATGTCCATAGATTTAGATATACACACAAATATGCAATGTCATATTTAAACACTTTAAGTAAGCACATATATATATTTATAAATATGTTCACATAAATATAAATACACACGCATGCATGCACACACACACTTTCTACAATCGCTGTTTTTAAGTGGCCTTACCAGATTCAAATGTGGCGCAAAGTGTTCACAAATCCCTGAAACAATGAAGTTCGCAGTAAATTACATGGTGCACCACTCGCTGTAAAGCGGATCCCAGGAGCTCGCCACTCAGAAAAAGGTGCGAACCCAAAAGATATGCGAACCCAAAGTGTCACATAGTTTCAAGGAACCAAGTATTTCATGAACGCTGGCAGATGACGTGTTTTACAAAACGGTGCTTTTTCAAGGCTGACATTGACCAGTTGATGGGTTATCTGATAGTCCCACCATTTATGTGTATATATATATATATATATACATATATATATCCCAAAGTTGCACCAGCAAGTTAAAGCCGCACTCCAACTCCAGGTAAGGAAACAACCTTTATTTTATGATAGCAGGCAGCTTCCCATTCCGTTCATATGTCCCCAGGCTTAACGCGTTTCAAGGATTCTGTCCTCTTCATCAGAAGCCTTTGATTCAAAATGGAACGTTCTGTGCATTTCCCATGTTACCCTGCGCATTTTTCACTTTGAAATAATGGCCTCAGGTGTGCCTTTGATGTCAGTTCTTTCCGTTGCACGCTGGTAGCTGTGGTTCTTTTTCTGCACCTTTTACGCCCTCCAGTGGGCCCGATTTGAAGCAATTTCTATGGGGACCATTTACAGCCCACATTGGGCTCACGAATAGGACTCTGCCTGCTCACTTAAAAGTACCTGCAGCGCCATAACACGAGGAGAAGATTCACCCCGCATGGCCCCTTTTGATGTTGCGGTGGGGGGTGCGTCGCTTTCATGGCCTGGAGCGCGCCGTGTCAAGTATTTCCCAAAGTTGCACAAGCAAGTTAAAGCCGCACTCCAACTCCAGGTAAGGAAACAACCTTTATTTTATGATAGCAGGCAGCTTCCCATTCCGTTCATATGTCCCCAGGCTTAACGCGTTTCAAGGATTCTGTCCTCCATCAGAAGCCTTTGATTCAAAACGGAACGTTCTGTGCATTTCCCATGTTACCATGCGCATTTTTCACTTTGAAATAATGGCCTCAGGTGTGCCTTTGATGTCAGTTCTTTCCGTTGGACGCTGGTAATTGTGGTTCTTTTTCCGCACCTTATACGCCCTCCAGTGGGCCTGATTTGAAGCAATTTCTATGGGGACCATTTACAGCCCACATTGGGCTCACGAATAGGACTCTGCCTGCTCACTTAAAAGTACCTGCAGCGCCATAACACGAGGAGAAGATTCACCCTGCATGGCCCCTTTTGATGTTGCGGTGGGGGGTGCGTCGCTTTCACGGCCTGGAGCACGCCGTGTCAAGTATTTCCCAAAGTTGCACCAGCAAGTTAAAGCCGCACTCCAACTCCAGGTAAGGAAACAACCTTTATTTTATGATAGCAGGCAGCTTCCCATTCCGTTCATATGTCCCCAGGCTTAACGCGTTTCAAGGATTCTGTCCTCTTCATCAGAAGCCTTTGATTCAAAATGGAACGTTCTGTGCATTTCCCATGTTACCCTGCGCATTTTTCACTTTGAAATAATGGCCTCAGGTGTGCCTTTGATGTCAGTTCTTTCCGTTGCACCCTGGTAATTGTGGTTCTTTTTCTCGCACCTTTTCCGCCCTCCAGTGGGCCCGATTTGAAGCAATTTCTATGGGGACCATTTACAGCCCACATTGGGCTCACGAATAGGACTCTGCCTGCTCACTTAAAAGTACCTGCAGCGCCATAACACGAGGAGAAGATTCACCCCGCATGGCCCCTTTTGATGTTGCGGTGGGGGGTGCGTCGCTTTCACGGCCTGGAGCGCGCCGTGTCAAGTATTTCCCAAAGTTGCACCAGCAAGTTAAAGCCGCACTCCAACTCCAGGTAAGGAAACAACCTTTATTTTATGATAGCAGGCAGCTTCCCATTCCGTTCATATGTCCCCAGGCTTAACGCGTTTCAAGGATTCTGTCCTCTTCATCAGAAGCCTTTGATTCAAAACGGAACGTTCTGTGCATTTCCCATGTTACCATGCGCATTTTTCACTTTGAAATAATGGCCTCAGGTGTGCCTTTGATGTTAGTTCTTTCCGTTGCACGCTGGTAATTGTGGTTCTTTTTCCGCACCTTTTACGCCCTCCAGTGGGCCCGATTTGAAGCAATTTCTATGGGGACCATTTACAGCCCACATTGGGCTCCCGAATAGGACTCTGCCTGCTCACTTAAAAGTACCTGCAGCGCCATAACACGAGGAGAAGATTCACCCTGCATGGCCCCTTTTGATGTTGCGGTGGGGGGTGCATCGCTTTCACGGCCTGGAGCGCGCCGTGTCAAGTATTTCCCAAAGTTGCACAAGCAAGTTAAAGCCGCACTCCAACTCCAGGTAAGGAAACAACCTTTATTTTATGATAGCAGGCAGCTTCCCATTCCGTTCATATGTCCCCAGGCTTAACGCGTTTCAAGGATTCTGTCCTCTTCATCAGAAGCCTTTGATTCAAAATGGAACGTTCTGTGCATTTCCCATGTTACCCTGCGCATTTTTCACTTTGAAATAATGGCCTCAGGTGTGCCTTTGATGTCAGTTCTTTCCGTTGCACCCTGGTAATTGTGGTTCTTTTTCCGCATCTTTTCCGCCCTCCAGTGGGCCCGATTTGAAGCAATTTCTATGGGGACCATTTACAGCCCACATTGGGCTCACGAATAGGACTCTGCCTGCTCACTTAAAAGTACCTGCAGCGCCATAACACGAGGAGAAGATTCACCCCGCATGGCCCCTTTTGATGTTGCGGTGGGGGTGCGTCGCTTTCACGGCCTGGAGCGCGCCGTGTCAAGTATTTCCCAAAGTTGCACCAGCAAGTTAAAGCCGCACTCCAACTCCAGGTAAGGAAACAACCTTTATTTTATGATAGCAGGCAGCTTCCCATTCCGTTCATATGTCCCCAGGCTTAACGCGTTTCAAGGATTCTGTCCTCTTCATCAGAAGCCTTTGATTCAAAACGGAACGTTCTGTGCATTTCCCATGTTACCATGCGCATTTTTCACTTTGAAATAATGGCCTCAGGTGTGCCTTTGATGTTAGTTCTTTCCGTTGCACGCTGGTAATTGTGGTTCTTTTCCGCACCTTTACGCCCTCCAATGGGCCCGATTTGAAGCAATTTCTATGGGGACCATTTACAGCCCACATTGGGCTCCCGAATAGGACTCTGCCTGCTCACTTAAAAGTACCTGCAGCGCCATAACACGAGGAGAAGATTCACCCTGCATGGCCCCTTTTGATGTTGCGGTGGGGGGTGCATCGCTTTCACGGCCTGGAGCGCGCCGTGTCAAGTATTTCCCAAAGTTGCACAAGCAAGTTAAAGCCGCACTCCAACTCCAGGTAAGGAAACAACCTTTATTTTATGATAGCAGGCAGCTTCCCATTCTGTTCATATGTCCCCAGGCTTAACGCGTTTCAAGGATTCTGTCCTCTTCATCAGAAGCCTTTGATTCAAAACGGAACGTTCTGTGCATTTCCCATGTTACCCTGCGCATTTTTCACTTCGAAATAATGGCCTCAGGTGTGCCTTTGATGTCAGTTCTTTCCGTTGCACGCTGGTAATTGTGGTTCTTTTTCCGCACCTTTTACGCCCTCCAGTGGGCCCGATTTGAAGCAATTTCTCTGGGGACCATTTACAGCCCACATTGGGCTCCCGAATAGGACTCTGCCTGCTCACTTAAAAGTACCTGCAGCGCCATAACACGAGGAGAAGATTCACCCTGCATGGCCCCTTTTAATGTTGCGGTGGGGGGTGCATCGCTTTCACGGCCTGGAGCGCGCCGTGTCAAGTATTTCCCAAAGTTGCACAAGCAAGTTAAAGCCGCACTCCAACTCCAGGTAAGGAAACAACCTTTATTTTATGATAGCAGGCAGCTTCCCATTCCGTTCATATGTCCCCAGGCTTAACGCGTTTCAAGGATTCTGTCCTCTTCATCAGAAGCCTTTGATTCAAAACGGAACGTTCTGTGCATTTCCCATGTTACCCTGCGCATTTTTCACTTCGAAATAATGGCCTCAGGTGTGCCTTTGATGTCAGTTCTTTCCGTTGCACGCTGGTAATTGTGGTTCTTTTTCCGCATCTTTTACGCCCTCCAGTGGGCCCGATTTGAAGCAATTTCTATGGGGACCATTTACAGCCCACATTGGGCTCACGAATAGGACTCTGCCTGCTCACTTAAAAGTACCTGCAGCGCCATAACACGAGGAGAAGATTCACCCCGCATGGCCCCTTTTGATGTTGCGGTGGGGGGTGCGTCGCTTTCATGGCCTGGAGCGCGCCGTGTCAAGTATTTCCCAAAGTTGCACCAGCAAGTTAAAGCCGCACTCCAACTCCAGGTAAGGAAACAACTTTTATTTTATGATAGCAGGCAGCTTCCCATTCCGTTCATATGTCCCCAGGTTTAACACGTTTCAAGGATTCTGTCCTCTTCATCAGAAGCCTTTGATTCAAAACGGAATGTTCTGTGCATTTCCCATGTTACCCTGCGCATTTTTCACTTTGAAATAATGGCCTCAGGTGTGCCTTTGATGTCAGTTCTTTCCGTTGCACGCTGGTAATTGTGGTTCTTTTTCCGCACCTTTTCCGCCCTCCAGTGGGCCCGATTTGAAGCAATTTCTATGGGGACCATTTACAGCCCACATTGGGCTCCCGAATAGGACTCTGCCTGCTCACTTAAAAGTACCTGCAGCGCCATAACACGAGGAGAAGATTCACCCCGCATGGCCCCTTTTGATGTTGCGGTGGGGGTGCGTCGCTTTCACGGCCTGGAGCGCGCCGTGTCAAGTATTTCCCAAAGTTGCACCAGCAAGTTAAAGCCGCACTCCAACTCCAGGTAAGGAAACAACCTTTATTTTATGATAGCAGGCAGCTTCCCATTCCGTTCATATGTCCCCAGGCTTAACGCGTTTCAAGGATTCTGTCCTCTTCATCAGAAGCCTTTGATTCAAAACGGAACGTTCTGTGCATTTCCCATGTTACCCTGCGCATTTTTCACTTTGAAATAATGGCCTCAGGTGTGCCTTTGATGTCAGTTCTTTCCGTTGCACGCTGGTAATTGTGGTTCTTTTCCGCACCTTTTACGCCCTCCAGTGGGCCCGATTTGAAGCAATTTCTATGGGGACCATTTACAGCCCACATTGGGCTCACGAATAGGACTCTGCCTGCTCACTTAAAAGTACCTGCAGCGCCATAACACGAGGAGAAGATTCACCCCGCATGGCCCCTTTTGATGTTGCGGTGGGGGGTGCGTCGCTTTCATGGCCTGGAGCGCGCCGTGTCAAGTATTTCCCAAAGTTGCACCAGCAAGTTAAAGCCGCACTCCAACTCCAGGTAAGGAAACAACCTTTATTTTATGATAGTAGGCAGCTTCCCATTCCGTTCATATGTCCCCAGGTTTAACGCGTTTCAAGGATTCTGTCCTCTTCATCAGAAGCCTTTGATTCAAAACGGAACGTTCTGTGCATTTCCCATGTTATATATAGATATTATTTTTTTTGCTTTATTTTACAGGCTTCCTATGACACTGGCCCAGGCCCAAGGAGCAGTGAACCTCCATACTGAGAACACGACATGTCTACTGAAAAAAGGACATCTCGACCATGAGGTGGAGTTTATAAAAGAGCATGGTGGGTACAACACTCTCAGTGGGAGCCACATCAGTTTGGAGAACTTACTTTGGATAATTTAGTTTGGAGAACTTAGTTTGGATAATTTAGTTTGGAGAACTTAGTTTGGAGAAGCAGAAAATGAAGTTTTGGAATATTAATATGATGCCCACTTAGAACAGTATAACACAGTTATGGCCTTTCAGGCATTCTGTTTTGAGATTGAGCAACAAAACGCACTCATTTGCCCTATTTGTTTAGAAGTGTATTTAGGATTGGGCTTGGCTGGCTACCTTGGCTCTGCAGCTTGCTCACTCCCCTAGTGCTTTTCAGCCTGTGATTTCACTAGTTTCGAAATTCACCAGCGACCACAGATATAAATATTCAACAACATAGAGGGAGCTCATCACCAGAATATGCAACATGCCAAACTTCCCACAGTCTTTCTGGTGTTCATTCACTGTTTGAGCTGTGTGAGAACCGCAGACCTTTGGGTGTCAATGGCAATGCACCACATGTAATGGGGTAGTATGAGTAGGGACTGTTAACACAGAACTCTATTTACAGGCCTTGTGACTGAGAAATCTGTAAAAAAGCACAGGCAACAATATACAAGAAGATGGTTTATTTATTGCAAGAAAAATGGCACAGATGGCTCATGATCAGTTTGGTCCCATTACTCAGCCTCCTCCTCCGACCAATGTCACTGGTCCGCACAGAGAAGCAGTTTTAGATTTGGCATCCTTGGCATGGTTTCCCCTGACTTTCTGCCTCTACCTCCTGCATTTTAGACTGTGTGCTGGATTTAGCTTTTGCTGGTTTAGATGCTTTTGACACTTTGCCACTGCTGAACAGTGTCTAAGTGCAAGTGCTCCCTGTGTAAATTGTGATTATGATTAGTTATTCATGATTGGCATATTTGATTTACTGGTAAGTCCCTAGTAAAGTGCACTGTGGGTGCCCAGGGCCTGTAAATCAAATGCTACGAGTGGGCCTGCAGCACTCATTGTGCCACCCACACCAGAAGCCTTTCAAATGCGTCTCAGACCTGCCACTGCAGTGTCTGAGTGCACAGTTTTTGACTGCCATGTTGACCTGGCAAGTGATCTGTTGTATATAGGTTGTGAGTTCCTATGAGCTTATGCCTTTAATGGAGTATACTCCATCTCCAATGGTCTAGAGTTATGTTGTATCATGACATAGGTGCATTCCTCTTGGAGTCAGTTGTTTGCTGGCTGGAGAGGGATCACCAATGCAGTGTTTTCTGTGCACATAATAAACCTGCTACTTCTTTATTCATGGTAATGTCCTCAATTGGATTACAACAAGTGGCGACGATCGACCAGCAGCGCACAGACAAGACACTACATCAGCTTTGGTGAAGGAGAACCCGTTTATGGCACTGCATACAGTAAGATGTTTATTTTTAACTGAGTGCTGACGTTGCCACAGAGCATGCAAATTTTGGTGAGATCCGCAAGCATGTACATGTGAAGTATGTACATTAGGAGTACAATGGAGTGACATTTTATAAAAGAGAAACTTGAAAGTTACCGTTGGGCGATTGTTCGTTGATGTTGCGCGAGAACTAAGTCAGTGGAAGCTTGAGGACAGAGCGAGCCGGAGCGCGAGGAGTCGCTGTGTGTTTGAAGTCAGCTGAAGCTCGAGGACGGAGCGAGCTAGAGCGCGAGGAATTCTGCTTGCGTCACAACCTTGGAGGGATAACGACGCACAACTTTGCAGCGGTTCAAGCCCTACCGCCACTTAAACAAGTGCACGTTACGTCCGACGTCTGGCGGCCATCTTAAGTCATTGGGATGAACCACATTTGATTCTTTTAAAAACGAGTAGTTCTACATACATCGAATGAATTTCGAAAGCGTTTCATTTTCTACAGGTGTTCACCAAAGCGGAGAAAGTAGAGCGTGTATTCCTGCAAGTTATTAAGTGCGCGTGCTTCAGTGAAGGTGGCATGCATCAAGGGTAGAAGAAAAGATCTATTCTAAGGTAACTTTGCCTTGTATCCTTTATATAACCATTCAAATACACGTGCCCGCACCACAAAGATCATATATTTATCGGTGATAGGCACACCAAAGACAATAGTGAAAAGTGCCTATTCATATAAGATCATATATTTATCAGTGATAGGCACACTAAAGACAACAGTGAAAAGTGCCTATTCATAGATCCATCGGTGATAGGCACACCAAAAAGTCATATATCTAACGGTGATAAGCACACCAAAAACAATGGAAGCGGCAATAATTCCGCCACCCATGTTCCTTCAACAGCCTGGGGAACCATCTGTGGAGTGGGATGAATGGGTAGAAGTCTTTGAAAATTACTTAGAGGCTTTAGATGGAAGAGAATTTAGTGTAGCTAGGAAGAAGGCATTACTTTTATGTGGCCTAGGCAAAGAGGGGCAACATGTGTTTAAGTATTTGCCTATAGCTACAGATAGTGAGGCAATGGCGATAGCAAATGTCTTCTTGGAAGCAAAGGCAAGGTTACGGAAACACTTCGCGAAAGAAGTGACTATAGTTATGTGTAGAGTTTTATACCCAACCACAGAGAAGTGATGAAACAATTGATCAGTTTGTTGCACGCTTGCATGAATTGTCTATAAAATGTCAATTTGGAGGAATGAGAGACGAAATGATTAGAGACCAACTAATAGTTCAATGTCGTAATAAAAAAATGCAGGAGAGTTTGTGGGCCGCAAAGAATCCCACGTTAAGTAATGCTATTGATATAGCGAAAGTTGTGGGACAATCAGACTCTTGTATGAGAGAGATGGAAAAGAAAGAGAATACAACAAGTGTTTTGTGTGTTCAACAAGGAGATGTGGGAGCAGTTGGTACGGATAAAGGAAGTAACAATGGAGGGAAAAAAGGAGTGTTTAATAGGAAGTACATTAGTAACAATCCTAAAGGATTTGATGGTAACAAACATGCGGAGAGAATGTGTACCAGGTGTGGGAGTAGTTATCACACATCTGATTTAAAAAACTGTTGTGCAATTGGTAAAGAATGTAGGCAGTGCTGGTGTAAAGGTAATTTCTTTAAGATGTGTAGAGTCAACAACAAGTTTAAAGGTGCGGTAGTACAGGGAGAAGTAGAAAATATAGAGAATGTGACAAGATTTTGTGTGTAGATGAGCAAGATACACCTGGAAGAAAAGCAAGACCTAAAGCTGTGTTTACAATACAAGGTAAAGATATAGAATTGATGGTAGATTCTGGTTCGTTCTACACGATTATTCCAAATGAAATGTTTGTACGACAGTGGCCCAATGTGGGTTTACTTCCTAAGGATATCAATCCGGGGGGGTATCAAGGTGAGAAGATAGATATAATTGGGTACATGTCAAACGAAATATGTTTCCAAGAGAGATGCGTAAAAGGGAAAGTATATGTGACACGTAGCGGACCACCAATCCTAGGGTGGGCACACCAATATGATTTACATATCGTCATAAATCCTAGAGCACCAAACCACGTCACCATAGTAGAAGAGGTTACTGTTGAGGATATTGTAGAAGGTGTGAGTGGTCTGTTTTCTGAAAGTGTGGGAGAACTGAAGGGTTATGTACATAGAATTATGCTCAAACCAGATGCAGTGCCCATGAAGCATAAGGTGCGGAAGGTTCCCATAATTGCAAGACATGAAGTAAAACGTATGTTAGATGAAATGGTTGAACAAGGCATTATAGAACCAATTGAGACGTCAACTTGGATTTCACCAGTCGTGATTACGGGCAAATCCGATGGCAATTTTAGGTTCTGTGTGGACTTACGCACTTTGAATCAAAAGATAGTGGTGGATAATTATCCACTTCCAAATATAAACAAACCCGTATTGTCCTTAAAAGGTGGAAAGTTCTTTTCTAAATTAGACTTACGTAGTGCTTACCACCAGATTAAATTGCACAAAGACTCCAAAGCTCTCACTGCATTTATTACCACTGAAAGTGTGTTTCAATTCACTAGGATGCCATTTGGCCTGACGTCAGCAGCCAGTGTATTCCAGAGGATAATGGGTACCATTTTGAAGGGATTAGAGAATATAGTTCATTTTCAAGATGATGCACTTGTATTTGGAGACTCCAAGGAACAACACAACATAGTCTTGAAAGAAGTATTAGGCACAATGGCGGATGCAGGCTTGACACTTAAGAAAGAAAAGTGTACATTTTGTGTGGATGAAGTGGAGTATCTAGGATATACTCTATCAGCAGTGGGTGTCAAACCCAAGAGGGATCTCTTGGAGGCCATAAGGAAAGCTCCTACACCTATAGATAAAGATCAACTGAGATCTTTCCTTGGACTTCTGGAGTACTACTCTAAGTTTGTTAAAAACTTCACAGACAAAACGGAACAGATTAAAAGACTGCTCAGGAAAGGGTGTAAATATGTATGGGCAGAGGATCAAGAAAAAGCTTTTCAGAACATCAAAAATGAAATATGTGAAGCAAAGGTATTAACTCCATTTGATACAAAATTGATGTCTACTCTTACCGTAGATGCCAGTGCGGTAGGTGTGGGTGCAGTTCTGGCTCAACTTCATAAGTCGGGCGAGAAGACAGTAGCCTTTGCTTCGCGTTCTCTGACTGAATCCGAAAGGAATTATTCAGTCATAGAGAGGGAAGCTTGGGCATCAGAATATTTCAGGATGTATCTGTGGGGTTTTCCATTTGTATTACGTACAGATCATAAACCTTTGATCAAAATACTGTCTCCGGGTGGAGCAGGAAAAGGATCTGCGAGGCTAGCAAGGTAAGCAGCCCGTTTACACAAGTATCTGTATAAGATTGAACACATTGCTGGGTGGAAAAATGTTCAGGTTGTCCAGGTTGCCGTTATCATGGCAAGAGGTAGACAAGCAGGAGGTGGAATCTTTTGAAAGTGAAGGAGATGTGGCAAGTGTTGATGAATTGGTTGAAGTGAGCAATGGAGTAATTAGTAAACGAAAATGGCAAGAATATATGTCCAAGGATAATGTTTTACAACAGGTTATGGAATTGGTTGTGAAAGGAGGTAGACGTGAGAGTACTGTTCCTGTTGCTGTGAGACCTTTTATTAAATTGGACGAATTGTCCATATGTGGAGAGAATGTAATTATGAAAGGTGATAAATGTATCCCTCCACAAGAATTGAGGTTTGATTTGTTTAAATTGGCCCATGAAGGTCACTTAGGACAATCACTTACTAAGAAGAGGATACGTGAACATTTTTGGTGGCCTGAGATAGATCAACAGGTTTCAGAGTGGGTGGAGAGGTGTGTAGATTGCAGAGAAGGTGAAAAAAGATTAAGAGTGGGAAGTCACTCAGAAATGGGTGTAATAGAGGATCCCGGTTAGCCGTGGCATACAGTATGCATGGATTTTATAGGACCTTTGGGGAGTGTAGCCACTGAATTGAGGTTTGGGATGGTTATGGTTGATATTTTCTCCAAATGGCTTATAGTGAAGTTCATGCGAGAAATTAACACAAGAACTACCATTAAAGTGTTAGATGAAGTTTTTAAGGAAGAAGGTTATCTGGTTAAATTGATTACTGATAACGGCACTCAACTTACATCAGCTGAAATTACCAATTTTTTAAAGTGTTGTGGGATTGTACACTCACGGACCTCGTTTTACAATCCACAAGGAAATGGCATCGTTGAGAGGGCCAACCGTATGGTAAAACGTGTGATTCAGATGGCAATTGAAAATAGGAAGAGCGTCAAAGATATGGTTGAAGATTTAGTTTGGGCGTATCGCACCACGGAGAATGGAGTCACAAAAAAAGTAACTTTTTGTGTGATGAGAGGGCATAAGGCCAGTATCAAAATGGTGCCAGCGTGGATGAAGGGGGTCTTGGGTTTGGCAAACTTAGAAGGTAGCAAAGTAAACAAGCAAGAGGTAACAAAACAAAAGAATAGGATAGAATAAAATGATTCGGTAAAAGTTAAACCAGGATGTATAGGGAGTGGTTTTATGAAGTTTCACGGTCCGTACAAAGTGAGGAGTGTGTATGACGGGTATGTGGTTTTACATAATGGTGAAAAGTGGAACATGAGAAGAGTGGCTCGTCGTGTGCTGGGAAATATTCGCCCTTTTCTAAACAAGCTCAAATTTGGAACTATGAAACTAAATTGACATTCCTTTCATTTTTTGGGCATACATGGCTTTTTAATGCTTATAGTGGTGCGGACTAGAATTACGGACACTTTTAGAGCTAGGGCTTGAAAAAAATGTCTTTTTACATTTTTTAAGTTTTTAGAAATATTTTAGAAGTTTTTAAACATTTTTAGCTAAAGAGATGTTTTTATAAACTTTGCGCGTACTGCTATCTAGTTATGCTAGTAGTACAGTTATAGGTTACAACTGTCGTCCAGTCGGAAGAGGAGTGGGTGTTATATTCCATATAGGTACCCTATATAGGCGCAGGTAACACTGCAACCTTTCACCTATATCCTTCCCTACTTTACATACATAACGGTTCTTAGGCACTGACCTTTTACCTAGATATGACACTGCATTCAGAGCGCGGGTTTTTCCCTGGTTCGATTCTCATACATTATGCATGAGGCTTCTTGGAAGCACAGCAGAACTAACAGTAGGATTACCATTTCCTGTATAATATCTCTGTATAAAGTTCAGGCCCAACGTCATCCTTTAGGCCGACACAGTAACACAGCAAGGTAAGACCCCTGGGGAGACCTCTGGGTATATGTACAGCACATCTTGCTTAGGAAGATAGAGGAGACCGTGACTTCCCGGCTGACACACTGACCAGAGACGCTGAGGTTCCTGCATGCAGACGCTCCAGCTAGTAGTGGTCTAACATCCCTCGCGTGGTGTCCTACTCGAAACCAGGACGGGGTCCCACATTCTCTAAACTCTCAGGTAATGGGGTGGACTAGATCCTAGAGGGATTCTTGGCATAACACCTACATAGATGCTAGGTACATTTAGGTACATCTAGTTAGGGAGTCATCGTAGGAGTACGCACTTTTTATCATGTGTTTTATGTACTTGTATATATTTATGATTTCTGCAAGATGGTAGAACTATACCATCCCTTTACTTTTGTAATATTGCTAATCATATATCTCTGCTACTGTCTAATGGTTGTTGCAGCTCATATATGCTACACTAGAATAACAACTGTTCAATAAATCCTTATTGACAAACGCCCAGTATGGTTATTCTGTGTAACTCTGAGACAAACTAAGTGAGCACGAGTGACTGAGCGAAAGGTGGCATATTGTTTCCACGATCCTGGGGGATCAGGGTTGTCATTTTCTGAGGTTGCCAGAATCTATTCTCTCCGTGATAAGAGGAGATTATAGTGGCACTGTGAGCTAGCTAATACAGACAGGCTAACGTATCCGGTGGGGGTGCGCGGAATCAGTCCGCCACCAAACCCACAGTTTATGTTATCCAAACGCGCAGATCCTGTATAGGTGATATAGGAACTACACGACAGCGCTTTATAAGAAAAAGGGTCTGAATGTGAAGGTGAAGGGTCGGGAGAAGAAAGGATGGGTTGTGGCACATTTATGTTGATGAGTGATGAAGATATGTTGGGTGGTATGTCAGGAAGTGTGATAGTTAATGGTAGCAATGGAAGTGGTAATAGAATGCCTGAAGGGGTGAGTAGAAGGATGGTTTCTCAAAGGCATAGGCTTCCACCCAGATATCTTCAAGATTATGTGTGTGGTGAAAGGCCGTAATGCTTTACTGTGTCAGTCATTTTTGTGACATTGTATTTATAGGTGTTTATGAGTAGGGTATCTTTTGTTTAGTTAAGTTTGTAACACAACATGTTTTACGTAACACAATATGTTTTTTTATTTAATTAAAGGGGAGAAGATGTGTTGTATACAGGTTGTGAGTTCTTATGAGCTTATGCCTTTAATGGAGAATACTCCATCTCCAATGTTCTAGAGTTATGTTGTATGATGACATAGGTGCATTCCTCTTGGAGTCAGTTGTCTGCTGGCTGGAGAGGGATCACCAAGGCAGTGTTTTCTGTGCACATAATAAACCTGTTACTTCTTTATTCATGGTAATGTCCTCAATTGGATTACAACATGCACCCTCTTGCCAGGCCCTATCCTTCCCTCTTCTTACATGTAAGGCGCACCTCAGGCAAGCCCAAGGTACCCCCTGGGCAGGGTGCAGTGTATATTAAAGGTAGGACATGCACTGGTATGTGTTACATGTCCTGATAGTGAAATACTGTGCATTTCGTTTTTCACTATTGAAAGGCTGTCTGTCCCATAGGTTAACATGGGAGCTACCTTGTAACATCTTACAAGTGTAACTTTTAATTGAGACAAGATTGAGAAATGGAGTTTAGGCTTTCTGAACTTAGAATTTAATAACACACCTTTTAGTAAAGCCATTTCTAAATTGTGTTTGAAAATGCCACTTTTAGAAAGTGGCCATTTTCTTGTTTAACCATTCTGTGTGCCTCTGCCTGTTTGTGTATTCACTGTCTGGTTTTGGAGTGACAGGAGCTGGGGATGTGCATTCACTCTAGACAGTCACAAGGGGGATCGAGGTGCGTCCTGCCTTTCCTGGGTGGGTCAGAGCCAGGCTGAATAGACCATTCTCCATTTAGAGTGGTGGGAGGAGTTTTCACTAGCACCTGAATAGGCTGTGTCTCCTCTGCACAATGCTGTCTCCACCCCCTGTGGTCAAGCTGGAACAGGGAGGAGAGAACTGGCTTGTACTGAGCTCAGGGACTCTGAAAGAAAGACTACAATGAGAAAATGGGGCATGCGTACTGGACCTAAAATCCCAGAACTTTAGATCACTTCTGGAAACAAGAGGACTCGGCCAAGAAGAAGAGGTGAAGAGCTGCTTGAGAAGCGCTGCCCTTTTCTTTGTGAGGGGTGGGTTGGCCTGCAGTTTCTGCTTCTGTCTGTGGGCAGAGGAAAATGACTGACACTTTTGGCCATGCTGTGGCATCCTACTTGATAGAAGATCTCCAAGGGCTTGTGTGTGCTTGCCTCATGTTGTGGAAGACTGAGGGACAATAAAGACTTCTCCGTGCTCATCTTGAAAATATAACCAACCACTCTGCTGGATCTGCTTTCTCCCCCCCACCAACAGCACTCGAGGCACTGTGGAAACGTGTGCCATGTCAGGAGTTGAGGTACTGTGTAACAGTGTAACCGTGTGCCAGGACAGAAGCTGATGCACTGTGGAAGTGAGTGCCGTGTCAGGAAGCTGGGGGACTGCGAGAGAAGATTCAGCATAGCCAGCACGTTCAGGATCACCGAGCAGGTTCCCCCAACCGCGTTGCCAAGCAACTGTCGCAAGCATGGTGCAAGCTTGGGCCGGCGGACAACGAAAAACAAGCCCCATTCAACAATGGGGCCCAGCGTATGGATGATTCCTGAGTGCGTCCCCTGCGTTGCCAAGCAACCGCAGCGGATGGAAGTGTGGCCCATCTTCGGCACCCCGGGGACCAAGTGTGTGCACTTCCATCTTGCTGGCTGAAGAGTGAGCCGAGTCCCGCATGTCTCGTCTGCCCAAGAGCCGAAGAGAGAATCTGTGGCCATCTGCAAGGAAGACTTAGCCATGTAGCTGGCCCCACCGAAAGGTCCCAGCACAAGAGCCGGATGGGCCGCTGTTTCCCCCTCTGCCCGATTTAGGGGCACTGCATCAGGGAGGCAGAGGAGCCCTTGGTGACCCGGCTAGGAAGCCGTCGTGGGGCCGTCGTGAACAGCCCGGGGATCGCCTAATCACATTCAAGTGAGTAACCCCGTGCTCCCTCTCCTATGGACATATCCCTACCAGGTTTTACTGAACCCACTTTTGGGCTATTGCCATTCTTTTTGTTGGTATTGTGTATGTTGGATTACTGCCATTTTGGCATTGTCAAAATTTAGATAAAATATTACTTATTTTTCTAAACTGGTGTGGTGTCTCCTCTGTGGTGTTTTCACTGTGCTACTGTGCGTTTGGGTGGAAATAATTTACACATTGCCTTTGAGATAAACATGTCTGCTAATGCCACGCTACCAAGGGGGTGAGCAGGGGTTATCTAAAGTGTGTAACTCCCTTATCCTGACTAGACGCAAGGGCCCCTACTTGGACAGGGCGCAAGCCACTGTCAATTAGAGACCCCCACTTCTAACAAGCAGAATGTACAAAACATTCCAAGTAGAACCATCTACTAGGCTGAGCAGTACCACACACAGGAACCCCACGGGACCAAGGCCCAGCACATCCTACTCCTTTAAACCATGTAGACAGGACACGAAGGAAACCGAGACCCAACAGTATCCTTTTCTGACATATCGCAGAACCATGAATTAAGACAGTCCTGAGGCCTGTTTCTATTAAACCAATGTATGGATGTAGCCAAGATGTCACTTCTGATTCGTGAAGTCAAGAAACAAGTCAACTTCAATGCATCAATTTCCCTCCCACGTAACAATTCTTTTTAATGCAGTTCTTATGCTCTCCTATAAGGAGAGCGATATCGACACACAGAGTATCTATGACCACCATGCACATACGTCACTATGATTTAATCAGCTGAGATGAGGTCTGGGTACCTTCGCAATATACAGATTATAGAGGACGACAGTGAGTTCCTGGTAAGTATTATAACTGTTTGAAATAGTGCTTTCAAAGACGGCCAGCACAGTGGTTCTCACAAGATTTGGGACATGATCCAAGTATTCGAGTGGACTTTCTTTGAGACATACTAGAAGTTGAAATTGATCTAAAACAATTCTGCATCACATCATTTCCATGTGAGTTTGGTATGTTTTTTCGGTTGGCATTGGATTTGAAGAACCAGATTGAACTTGCTGCAACTTTAAAATAGTTTTTAGTTGCTAAATACTGCCTCCCATTACATTTTAAGATTCATTTAACTCGGCACAAAATTCAGGCCACTCATAAATAATCATGTGCGAATTTGGCACATTTTTTCTTGCAACGTTTGCGAAGTTCTAAGTAAAACTTTGCAAATTTCCTCAAGTTTCAAATCCACTCATTTGCATAGAAATCTTGACTTCTGCAACAACTTATGTTACCTAAAATAAAACTGCACAGACAGTTCATAATACATTTGCTATGGTGCATATAAGAACTCTGCAAAACACAAACGTGCAAAGAAAAATTCTGCATACACTTTTTATCATGACTGGATGTAATTAAAGTGAAAATAATCTCAATGTGGTGAAAAGTACCTTGCACTACCCAGAAATGCTGCAATGCGCAAAAAGGTGTTGCTCGGTTACAGGCGAACTTATGTCGGAAGACTTAACAACTTCATAAAGTGTAAAGATCCTGATGAAATATCCTTTGTAAAACCCTTGCTAGTTGTTAAAAAGCAAAAAAACTGCACACACCCCTTAGTCCCAGCCAACGTTTGACTTCTCATTTTTAAATAAATTGATATTTAGGTATTAATACTGGACATTTTCCCTTTCTGGGCACTGGAATCCCATCAAAGATGACGTACTGGTCTTTTAAACTTCACCCCAAGACCTTTGTGCTTCCTCTGGACCATTCTCTGGCAGAATAAGTCTTGGAAAGGCTGATTTTTCCTTCTGACTTGTTACAATGTTAAACACCCAATTGGATGTATTTTAAATTTGCAAGAGCCACTTTAATTTGTATCGAGATTGTGCATGAAGTTGAACTTTTATGTAAACTATTTCCAAAAACACAGTGTGGCTATTTTGTTAAATGTTTATCCCAAAAACGAAGTGTGTTTTCTGTCTTGGGAAAGAGAAGAGGGTGAAGTCCAATAGGGAAATCTTGCTACTTACCTTGTTAATTGGCTGAAAGAGTTAATCTTCGCCTCAAAGTTCTTTTGTTACTTGAAGATCACATCAGACTCAGCCTTCCATTCTTTTGACGAGAATACCATTGAACTGGACAAGGATAACATGCTATTTACAGTGCTTAGGAGAGGCAAGTGTGCAAAGGAGCACTATTTCAAAGATGAGTTATTATTACTTGTCTTGCTCGCAGCAGAGGCATCTACCCCCACGGAAACCCTGTAAGACATTCTGTTTCAGGGAAGGTATTAAGGAACCTGGTCTCTGCCTTGAGAGGTCTTTAAGCATCTCACTATACTGGGAAATGCGGTAGAACAGCAAATATGCCATGGGCACTGGTGCAAGCAAGGAAAATGGCCCCTTTGACTGCTGTCGTTGTAGTAAAATACAGAAATTATCAGGGTTCAAAGGGCCCCTCGCAATACCGGATTAAACCCTGTAGAGGCCCCTAGGCAGTCAAACGTTCGAGGCCCCCTCGCAAATTGTCTCCTAATACCCA
This sequence comes from Calotriton arnoldi, assembly GCA_963921515.1. Classification (NCBI taxonomy): domain Eukaryota; kingdom Metazoa; phylum Chordata; class Amphibia; order Caudata; family Salamandridae; genus Calotriton; species Calotriton arnoldi. Next base: position 431,498 of record CAWUFW010001133.1, read on the forward strand.
ATGCACCAGACGTTTTACAAACTGACAGCTGCCAGAAGATGAGCTTTTAAGAGACAAACTGTTATGTGAATCTGATGTCTCCTGTTTATGTACTTTAAGTTGTTAATGGGTACAAATACACTAATGCAGAATTTTCTCTATAGAGTCTTTATTGTAAAGTTTTTGTTTCTTTGAGTTGATTCATTTATTCTATCTTTTGGAAACAATATTTAAGAAAGCTTGATTGTAATTGTCTTTCAAGATCAAATCAATATTATTTTGATCCGTTGTCACGGGGCCCTTAAAAGCAGTGGGGCCCATAGGCCGGTGCCTACTTTGCCTATTTGGTAATGCGGTACTGGCCCCTCTGGGCTCATGGCCCCAGTGCCACTGAACCCGCTGCACCAGTGGCAGCTACACCCCTGATGAAATGTATTTTTTCTACGTGCAGGAAGGCAACATAAACTTGAACCATGAAGCCGGCAAACAGGATCATTGTAGTAAAATGACTTGTGCTCCTCCTTGCTGGCCGATAATTTGGGCCATTGTTGAGCGGTTTCTTATAAATTACTACAAATGCTAAAAGACTTGTTGAGGAACGATCGTCCTTAAGTCACAACCTCTTTTGCAAAGTTAGAGCTTTACTATGATTCATAAATCTCACCAGGACACATTCTACCCACCTCCTGAGTTGGGCAGTGGGGTTAGTTTGACGTGTGCAGCATTACAAGAATTCAGTGTCCCGTTTGACCACTAAAGGTACAAAATACCAAAATATAGGGTATATAATGTTGGGCATCCATTTGAGGCCTCTAACAATCCGGTCAGTGGGGCTTCAACACTGCACCTGCTCAAAGAGGTGTCATAGTTAGGAGATGTTTCTAAAATGTCCTTAAAGCCATTATTCCAGCAGCAAGTATCTCTGACACAAAAAAGGAGAAGAGGGTAAGCTAATGCCAAAAAAGATTTGCTTGAGGACTGCCATGTTGGTGAAACGTATGCTGTGCTCACCAGTCTGAGTCACCATCATCATCTCAACTGCGTTTGTAGCAGCTGATCAATTGGGCAGCACGCCTCTGTTGCTGGTTGGATGCATGAGGGCCTCTGCCTTGACTTCTGATGATGTCGAATGTTCAGCAACCCTCCTCCAACTCTTATAGAGGGGTACTTGAGAGGGGTACAGCGGGTTCAGGCTCTCAGTACTGTTAGATTTAAAATTCCCTTTCCTATGATGCCTCTGCCGTGCTGTTTTAGGTTAGCAGTGTGTGGCTAAAATACATGCATTTGTATTCACGTTATGCAACCCACTGAGTTATCCTCGCAGCATGTAAGCTTTAGTTAGCCAGTGTGCATCCATTTTGTATTTCGCAATCCCTATTAGACTGTGCCTGGGTTAGGCCTCAGTGCTCATATTGCTTGCCTCAGCAGAACACTGTGTTTTGTTATTATTCCTCCTGCTGTCCAAGGCTGTTTCCTTGACTTGCTAATGAATAAGGTATTCTGACATCACATGACTAGCTGAATGTGTAGCTTCTGCCCCCACCATAGGAGATGCTGAGACCCAGCACTGTGGCCTTGAATCCTTGATAACATGTTCCCATCTGGCATGTGTTAGCTCATCTCTCTGTGCTCCATTGTTCAGGTCCGGCTCAAGCCAGTACTTTTCCACGGTGGGCGGGGTTGGAGATGGCTGGGAAGCCCTTTTACCTACTGTAACCTGTTGGGGAGTCAGTCCCTCTCCAGCCATCTTAGGGTGCAGGTCATGTCGGACTCCTCTGCAGAGTATTGCAAATAAATGCTTGTTTGTATTCTCTACTGTCTGACCGACTCTTCATTTGGGAAGGCATAGCAGGTGGTTGTATGTGTACAACCCGCGGGGCCCTAGAGGGCCCCTTCCTTCAGTTGTCGCCCGAACAGGGACCCCACGAAAGGGTCCCCTCACCCATAATCGGGTCGTAGGGGCCGGGGTGGTGTCTGGTCGGTCAGGCAGATCGGGCCCCTCACATACAAGACTGAGCTTGGTTCTCGCAGCTGCTCCGCCCTCCCGATTGGACGGATCCTCGGCTAGTGGCCCTTGGCCGGGGTCCTGAAGGCGAAACCCTGGAGCTGACCGTTTGGTCCGGAGAGTCGGCAGTGGAGAATAACTTGCTTGACCTGTGTGCACCAGGTGAGTGATTTGGTTCTTGGAAAATGGCGCCATTCTTGGTCGACACGCACCTGCGGGCCGTGTCCTGGTACAGTCTCTGACTGTCTTGTCTTGGACTTGGTGGCTCTGCGGACCCTTGAGGGACACAGAGCGCTTGTGAGCAGCCTGCCGGGCCAACTGGAAATTGGCCTCTTTGTAAAAGGTCCGGGACCGCTCACAGGTTCTCTGCCAGGCCAACTGGAAATTGGATTTGCTCTTGAAAAGGTCTGGGCCTGAGGCATGTCCTCTTGTATTGGCACAGTCTTTGGACTGTCTTGGGTGCAGTTTGCGGACTGCCTTGCTTGGATGACACCGGCCTGCAGGCGGTGCCTAGGTACAGTCTTCGGGCTGTCTTGGACGACACCAGCTGACGAGCTGTGTCTTGGTACGGTCTTCTGGGCCGTCTTGGTTTGTACTTGGTGGGTTTGCGGACCCTTGGAAAAGACACAGAGTGCTTGTGAACAGTCTGCCAGGCCAACTGGAAATTTGACCCGCGCTCGAAAAGGTCTGGGGCTGTTTGCAAACAATCTGCCAGGCCAACTGGTAATTTGGTCTATGCTTGAAAAGGGCTAGAGCCTGTCTTCTTGAACTTGGTACAGTCTCTGGGGCTGTCTATTTGTCGTGGTGCAGTCTTTGGACTGCTTTGTTCTGGGCTGACTTGTGGTCTGATTGTGGTGTTTGGGTGCTATGAGGTGTGTGGACCGACGTCGGTGGTGGTGCTTGTGAAATGCTTGTTTGAGTGAGTAGTGACTGTGCTCTTCGTGTGGAGGTAAGGATGCCTTGCCTCAGCAAGCTGTGTTGTGTGTTTATGAGTGTGGCCCCTTCTTGAAAATGTCTGGAATGAGTTTAATTTGGTCTTTTGTTGTCACTATGTTCTGCAGATGCCCAGTGGAAGGATGACACTATAAATTTTGAAGAATAAAAAAATAATAATAATAGTACATAAATAGAAATATGGTTTGATTAGAAATACTAGCAAGAATGTACATTTGTTTTGACATAGGAAGAGTGCAACATGAGAAAAATGTAAGGAAGGGATGCGCATTTAAATTGAGACAGTGTTGTGATGATTCACAGTAATGTTTCTTTGTGTTCAAAAGACACTATTCTAAAGGTGCATGCAGTAAGGAGAGGTGAAATACATGCTCGTAATTCAGCAGCCCTGACTGCGCTCTCTCTCTCTCTATGATAAAAGGGGGGGAGGCAGGAGTTCTGGGAAAGAGAGCGGTGTGTTCGTATTTAGAGCTTTCCAGCTTCAGACACGAACTGCTAAGTGGGGGTGTTTCATTCGGATTTGCCCACAATAGAACGTGTATTTAATTTGGAAAAAGTGTTTCAAGCTCTGGGCTGTGAGTGTTTCGCTGAATAGAAAGGATTTTCAAAGCTGAAAAACATAGCCTGTGAATTCAGTTTGTGGCTGGCTTGCCATGACCTTCAGTGTGATAAGGAAGAATTCCTAAGGTGGGGGCTGTGATGCTCAGCTCCTGGCACAGACAGGCAGAGATACACAGCGCGGAGCCAGCCTTTCCTCAAGGGCAGAAAGCCGAAAAGAATGTTAATAGGGTACAGCTTGAAAGCGCAATACAGGAGCTAAAAGATTTGGTTCATGAGTTTTGTGAATGTGTGTATTTAGTGTTCCCACAACGCTGTGGAAGAGAATGGCCTGATGCCAGTGGCATGAGATTCTTTGTGCATTAGATTAATATTTTCTGATCAGACTAGTGTGCACGTACAGTAAATATTGGTTTGTTTTCAAGGAAAGGTGATAGATGGTGTTCTGAAGGATGAAAGGTACTATAGTGCTGGACCAGTAATGAAGAAGAAAAGGTTTGAGGAAAAATATGATGGTATAGAGATGGTTTGCACAGAAAAGTTTTCAGAATAAGTTGTTTGCAGAGAAAGAAATTGAGTTACAAGGTGTTGTTTCACAGGATGGAAATAAAGGTGTTTTGGTTTGTGTAAATTCAGGTATGGATGTTGCACTGCTGGAAAAAGTATCCTTTTGCCATCTTTATCACAGATTTGAGCATTGGAAGAAGAAACGTAGATTTAAACATGATGCAGCAAATGGAAATGCGCAAACACAGAGAGAAATGCAGGTGCAAATGTGCCAGTTCAGCAGATGCAAATGTCAGCTCAGAAACAGGCACCAATGACAGGAGTTTTTTTCAAGCCCAGATGTTCCCACAAAATATGGAAAATGCTAAAATTAATTTAACTCAGTTGTCCAGAGCAAAAGTGAATTATTTCCAGAAAAAAATTAGAACATATTTCAACAGGTTACTGTATTTGAAAATGGGAGTTTTAACACTAACAATTCTGTATTTACTAAGTCCATTGTGAAAAAAGTGGAACGTCCAGACTTAGTTGTAGGAGTTTTAAACAGAGAAATTGCAAACACAGTTTTGAAAGGGTGACAGCAGAAATAGGCCCATTTGAGGAAAGTTGCCAATTCGTTGTTTGTGATACAGGCCTAGCAGGAAAACAATTGTTTTGCAAATTAAACAGCACAGATTACTGTACACCAGATAATGTTAATTATTAGATTCCTGATTAAGAGGCACATTTTAAAAATGGCTCAGCCTGAGACAGCTGCAGCATTGTTTTCAGAAAAGTCAATTTGCAAATGCTGTTCTTTTCTTTCTGCTGTCTCTATTCCTGCAGTGACTTTCAGGCTGTTCTGGTTGTTGCTGTCAGAGGAAAGATGAGGGAGTGAAGGCGTCATTTAGATTTTAGTGGACAGGATTTGTGTTTCAAAAGAGGAACTTGATTGTTTATTTGCAGATTCGTTTTTATTGTGTGTTTGTAATAGCGACTTGGTTGTAGATATTGGGATGTGATTGGTCTGTATTGTTTCCTTCTGTTATGTATTAAACATAGTACAGTGCTATGTGTGTATTGGTGGGTGTTTCAGACGCATTAGTTTAGCACATGTTTTGTGCTCTCTTGCTCCGATCATTGGACTTTTTTATTGTGAATTTTTCATTTCAGTTAATGCCTAGTTGTGGTGAGCATGTGATAAGTTTAGTAGTGTTTGTTCCCCCCCGAGTTTTTTGCAGATGTGCCACCCATTTTGTGGGCAACAGGTGATGTAGAGCTGGGATTCCTGCAGATTTCACGAGCCTTGAGTGTAAGAAGGCTGGGACATTATAATAATCCCACTATTTTGATTGTGTTCAAAATTTGTGACTGACCTGTGTGCAGTTCAAAGGAAAAATCAACATGTACCCCTCCAGTTGTCTGCTGCTCTGGCTATTTTTATGTTTCTCTTGCTGCTCAATGTTTTTCTGTCGCTAATATAAAAGCGCATTCTTTGGCAGTATTGCTTGTAGAATATATGATAGGTCTTTGTCTGGAATAGCATTGGCTGGTAAGAGATATAGGCTCTGCTGCGCCTTTTAGGACCATGCAGAATGACAGGGCATCTATACACAGTTTTAAAATACAAGGTAGTTACTTGCTCATCGTTTGAGACACAGCAAAAGTTGTAGGGCGGTACAGTCTAATAGTGTTAGACATGGTATCCCTGGTGTGGTTTCCCCCTGACTTTTTATTAGGCCTGGGCGGTAAATTCCGTTCCGCTCGCGGAATTCGCGGAATTTGGGTAATTTCGCGTTCTGCGGAGAACGCGGAATTGTTTGCTTGTTCGCGCTTTCAAAATGCGTGTTCGCGAGATATTTCTCCCCGAGCACGCAAACAGCGTTCGCGAACAGGAAAAAAGCATCGCGAACGGGCGGAACAAGCAATTCCACGTGTTCGCGGAACTTTTGCGTGCTCGCGGAGATTTTTTACCGTTTCGTGGAGTTTTGCGTAGCGCGACTACGCAAATTCCACCCACCCCTACTTTTTATCTCCACCCCCTACATGTTGGTACTGTGCTGGTTTTCGTTTTTGCTAGCTTAGATGCTTTGGGTACTTTGCCACTGCAGATCAATGTCATAGTGCGAGTGCTTTATGTATAAATTGATATTGATATTGTGCTAGGTTCTCCCTGAGTGGCATAGTGATTTTATTAGTAGATCCCTAGTGAGGTGCACTGATGGTGCCAGAGCTGGTGAATACACAGCTACTAGTAGGCTTGCAGCGTTGAGTGTGCCACCCACATGGGTAGCCCGGCAAAGATGCCCAGGCCTGCCACCGCAGCGCCTGTGCACAGTTTGTACATAGGACACATCTATGGTAGGTCCAGGGTACACCCCTGGGCAGAAAGCAGTGTTTGTGCAACGCTAATGTGTGCTGGTGTGTGAGGTGTGTCCTGGTGGTGAAATGCTGCTATTTTTCCTTTTTCACCATTAAAGGGCTGTCCTGAGCTCAGAATTTGATAATACATCCTTAAGTAAGCATGGTTATTAAGGTCTGTGTTTGAACACAGGATTTTTGGGATGCAGATATTTTCTTGTCCAACATTTCTGTGTGTTTCTGTCTTCTTGTGAATAGATTGTTTTGTTTCAGTGTGACAGAGGACGAGGATGTGCATGTGGTGTGGTGTCCTTTTATGGCGACTTTATTGTGTTACTGTGCATGTTGGTACAAATACCTTATACATTATATTTGGGATCAGTCTATCTGCTTGTGCCCAGCTATAAATGGGGTAAGTATTTTCGACAGGAGGTCACCTGCTTAGGTCACCTACTGTCGAAGGGGGGTAGGAGACTAGCTCCTGGGCAAATTAAGCATAAGCAAATTAACAATGCATGAGGTGCATGGGGTACATGAAACTAACACACTGAGTTTTTCTTTGTCTTCTGTGCTTGGTACATGTATTGTTGTGTCCTGTTTTGTGTTGTGCGTACACAAGACGGCTGTGCGTTTTATGTTTTCTTTGGCTTATATGCTTACTATGTGTATTGTTGTGTGCTGTTTTGCGTGGTAAGTACGCAAGGCAGCTTGCTGTTGTGCGCTCTCTCTCTCTTTTGAGCCTACCCAAGTTGTCTAGGAATGGTCATGCTGGTGGCCATTTCCATAAGACAATCAGTTGGACTCGCTTTAGCCATTCATTTCACAGGATGCTGTGAATATGCTTTTGATTAAACAGAGACACAGCACCTCACCAGTGCACGTCTAATTGTCTATAAAATAACACTGTTTGAACAAATTGTCAGAAAAATAAATAAATAAATAAGTACGCCTTGTTACTGCCCCTCCTTTCTGTAAATTGATGGAATAGGAATTGGATGAAGATGAAAGGACGGGTAGACTACTAGACTGATACTCCCTTATTCGATCCGTAAGGGGAGCTATATGTCGGTGGTTTTCGTTTAAAATTCCCAGGTGGCAACACCATTATTGCTCATGTTATTGCAATGCTACATACGATTGCAGAGGCATCACAAGCCCCTTATCAGTTAGTCTGTGTAATTGAGCTGACAGCCCTTATCAGAGCTGGTGAATAGGTTTTTCCCCTGAATATGATGACACATGGCCCAGATCGTGAAAAGTATGGTGCACATGATTCACAATGCTAGGAAGGATGCCCGTATGCCCTCAGTAAATGCGCAGCACACATTTTTAGTTGTTAACAGTTGTTGAAGAAAATATACCTCTACAGGAGTTTGTTTGCAACAACAAGTTCTGCTGGAGAAGTCATGTACTTGCTACGTTATGCTTAATTTGTCAGTTATTCATGCAATAAGGATCTCTGTTAAATTTGCAGTTTTAGAGCTTCCTGCCAAGCCTATAACATGGGAGCATGGTCACAAACGCAATGTATAGTTGTTCTTCCTCGAGAAATAAATATTCTAGAGGTGTCTGCAGTCCTGCATAGTAGCGAAGGTTCACAAAATAGAAGAAGTGTTGTGCTCTCTATGACTTATTGAACACAAGCTTGCTAAGACAAGAAAGACAAAGGAGCCATTGCTTTGAAATACCCCTTTTGAGACTCTTCAGACGAATAATATAGAAATGCATAGATACAATGATTCAAAGCATGTCCAAATTATTCTTTCAGGGCTTAGTATCTGAATTTAGGCTTACCCTACTACTTGGGATTGGGAGAAAACAAAAACAAAAATTATTAATTGTGTAACGTTTTACCCTTGCCAGTTCACTAAAAGTTCGTTTTATACTCGCTAATAGGTCCGGGACGCCCTTCAGTCATTGGGAGAGAGAGGGGTCGGACGTGATGCACAGCCTGGCTGCTCGTTATGGAACACCTATGATCACGACCAAGGCGAAGCTGCAGAGCAAAGACATGCTGGACGAAGGCACTACCACCGAGAAGAGAGGAAAAAGAAAGAGAAGGGCTCTCTAGGAGCCCCAGTCTGTTGGTCTACTTGTGCCTGAGTCCCAGCCGATTGAGCCTAGTTGGTGGGCTCACCTGTGTTGAGTCTCTGCACCTTGGTCCATCTTGAGTCTGACCCCCCTTCTTCCTTTGACCCCCTTTTGCGTAGGGTGTAATATCTGCTTGATGGAGGAACAGTGCACCAAGGTAGAATAGGGTTAGTAGGGACGGACTTCATGGATGAAGAATAGGGTGTGGGTACCCTGTCTAAGGTACCAGCGATAGAGTAGAGGAAGAGAGTGTGGTGCATTGTTTGGGCAGACAACGGGCCCGATTCACAGAACTAACTTACGACAAAATCCTAAACTTACTACCATTTTGGTATTCACAGAATGAACTTACTCATTTTGGTATTCACAGAATGAACTTACTACCATTTTGGTATTCACAGAATGAACTTACTACCATTTTGGTATTCACAGAAGGCACTTACTCATCAATGAGTAAGTGCCTTCTGTGAATACCAAAATGTGTAAGTTACACAAAATGAGTAAGTTACACAAAATGTGTAAGTTACACAAAATGAGTAAGTTACACAAAATGAGTAAGTTACACAAAATGTGTAAGTTACACAAAATGTGTAAGTGCCTTCTGTGAATACCAAAATGAGTAAGTTCATTCTGTGAATACCAAAATGAGTAAGTTAATTCTGTGAATACCAAAATGGTAGTAAGTTTAGGATTTTGTCGTAAGTTAGTTGTGTGAATCGGGCCCAATGAACGGGGCCAAGGGACTGATGCCAAAGAGAGAGATACCTTGCCCTGCAATGGGGGATCTGGATCCGAGCTGGACGCACAGCTCCACCGGCGGTGCTCAATAGCGCCTACGCTAGATGAACAATAGGAGCCTACCAGTGATGGCTCTCTGAAAAGACACTGGACAGAAGAGTTTTGCCCATCCTCTCGTTCCCTGGCCACCAATTCCATTCTGTTGTGTTTCTCTCCCAATAACCATGTATTCGTTTTGCCCCCCAATTGACAAGGAAAAAGCTTTTCTTTTGCCTCTCCCTGTTCAGAGCAAAGTTAGTACATAGAAATATCAGTTGCATCCATAGTTGTTATTGTGTTAATAATAGCGTAGGAATATCCTACCCCATGGACGAAAAGTATCCTGTGTATTCCAAGGATTACACAACACCAGTTGCCCTTGTGAACATGCTTAATACTTTGGCTCCTCACACAGGAGAGCATCGGAGGACACAACGTGATAATATAGTTGCTCAGACTGGTGTACCTTCGATTTAGTTCTCCAGTCCTTAATAATGCATTTGGTGATTCTTCTCCTACAAAAGAATGTGTATATTAGGCCAAGACCTTCCATGATAGTTAGTATGATAAGTTCGTTTTGTATCCCACTGTATTTGCTGCCTCATCTACGAATTGTGCCCATCCTCAGTTATGATATGTGGCACGACAAATAGATTCTTGTATACACTGTCTCCCCGTTTGTTGCATTTACTGCGTAGGTACATTAACTGCTTGGGAAAGGACATACATACAGTACAGGTGCTGAGATCATGTTTCAGAAGGAGATAGAAGGATTGTTGAGCGTTGATGTACATCTCTCTTACGTCAATATGTCTTTTATAGTTTCCTTGCTTCATAATAATGAACATTAGAAGAGTTTTTGATACAGTCTGACCATGACACAGTGTTGAAGAACATAGTAGTACACCAAGGGTATACACCTAGATCAGCTGAAAAGGAGGGTCCCTTACATCCAGAAGATTATATGTATGTTGGTATACCTGTGCTGTCTTGTTTCCCTTTTCGATTTGAGTGACCATGCATTTTCTTTCTCCCCACTTAGAATTGTAAAGACCCTGCCGAATAGCAATAAAGATTTTAGCCAACACTGCTAAAAGGAGGGTCTGTTAGATTTAAAATTCCCTTTCCTATGATGCCTCTGCCGTGCTGTTTTAGGTTAGCATTGTGTAGCTAAAATAAATGCATTTGTATTCACGTTATGCAACCCACTGAGTTATCCTCGCAGCATGTAAGCTTTAGTTAGCCAGTGTGCATCTATTTTGTATTTCGCAATCCATATTAGACTGTGCCTGGGTTAGGCCTCAATGCTCATATTGCTTGCCTCAGCAGAACACTGTGTTTTGTTATTATTCCTCCTGCTGTCCAAGGCTGTTTCCTTGACTTGCTAATGAATAAGGTATTCTGACATCACATGACTAGCTGAATGTGTAGCTTCTGCCCCCACCATAGGAGATGCTGAGACCCAGCACTGTGGCCTTGAATCCTTGATAACATGTTCCCATCTGGCATGTGTTAGCTCATCTCTCTGTGCTCCATTGTTCAGGTCCGGCTCAAGCCAGTACTTTTCCACGGTGGGCGGGGTTGGAGATGGCTGGGAAGCCCTTTTTACCTACTGTAACCTGTTGGGGAGTCAGTCCCTCTCCAGCCATCTTAGGGTGCAGGTCATGTCGGACTCCTCTGCAGAGTATTGCAAATAAATGCTTGTTTGTATTCTCTACTGTCTGACCGACTCTTCATTTGGGAAGGCATAGCAGGTGGTTGTATGTGTACAACCCGCGGGGCCCTAGAGGGCCCCGTCCTTCAGTACCAGTGCACGACTATTTGGAAGGGATATGAGCTTCTCTGCTGCTCTTAAGGAACCTGGTCAGGCAAGCAGGTCTTCAGAAGGGTCTTGGAAAAGTGGGCAGCACAGTGGCTACACACATTGGTCAAACTTCAGTAGCAACAGCTCATGCAGGTCCAAAGTCCAGAAGATGTTCAGAGGGTTGCTGGGCAGCTCCAGATTACATTCACAAAAAGTGGAAACTTGACCAAGTACAATGCCCAATCACTGATCATTGCATCTTCACCTACCAAGCTTGGAGAAGCTTTCACTCCTCAGAGTATAGATTAGGGTAACTAGAAACTGTGTTCTCAAAACATGTAAATAAAAGGAAGAGCAGGACAAAGTGGGGCACTGGGTTGTCCTGGGTGGGAAGCAGTCATCTTTCATCTTGGAAACACCATTCGTACCGTATGATAACATTTTATGACCAGTTACAGGTGATTATAAATCTAGGTGCAGCAGTAATATTCAGGAAGCACTTTCATGTAATTTGCATACACTACATTTTACAAAAGATTAACGTGGTGATGACCATATGTAATGTTCACAAGCATTATATTTACTGAAAATATATATCTGAAGGCACTCTAAACAGGACTGAGCCTCTGAACGTCCTTTTCCATTGGTGACTTGTAGGAAACTCCCATGCATGTGTTCTCCCATATCTAAACTTGAAACTGGCCTTTTTTGTGACTCTTCCACCTTCAAACATAAGTGTGAAACATTGTTCGCAAGGCTCTGCACACGTTAGCACCATCTCCAGATTATCCTTCTTCTGGAACAAGAAGTAACATATAATATTCATCCTAAAATAACTGGGTCCTGTAATATGCCAGGCATTTACCCAATCCATCTTGGCAGAGCTACCCCCTGTATGTCACTTCCTGCTTCTTCCTTGCACTAGCTTCCTGTGTCTTCGTGTAAAATGAGCTGAAATCATAAATACCACATCATTGCAAGTGCCCCAGTAACTTTTTGTTGGATGGTTTTTCTGCTCTAGCTACGGATTTTTGCCCTCTTTATACTTTTTGGCTGTCAATTTTAGTTCCAGATTCTTCTTCTTCTGGAGACCCTTCCTTGCAATCCTTGTCCTGATAGATCTGGACCTCTCATACTCTGATGCAGGATTTCAACACTCCAAGCAAAGAAAAGAACAAAGCACCCCTTCAGAAACCAATGCCCTTCCACCTCCCAAGTTTGCCCACGTGCAGCCTTGGGTTCTAATAGCACCAATGGGCAGTGGCATGCCCTGTGCTGGAGGTAGCCAGTAAAAGTAGTGATAGGAGCCTTTCTTAAAAGCTTTGACCTTGACAATTATGTATTTTACTCACTAAGCAATGTTGAACTAACTGTTGTCCATTTTGCAGATCTTGGGCTTTATTTAGTGTTCGGCAAAGAAGTACCTCCCCCGTACACTGGTGGATCTCCCACTTCACAAACCATGCAGTTTTCTAACCTCGTGTAGAGGTACTGGACCGGTCAGGCTTCCAACTGAGGAGCCTCAGTTGGCCCTGCTGTAAAAAACCTGTGCCCAGCAGCTCGTCTACCAGAGGCCGGCTGGGATCCCAGTGGTGGAATCCCATCCTATATAAGGCAGGCTTCTGCCATGGATTTTTGTCTGTGGGGGATCACCCAGGGTTCCTGCCAGGCTAGCCAAGGCATCCACTCTCCATGAAGTGGTGTAGGACAGAGCTGGCAATTTAAATGGTTGGAAAATTCTCTGCCACAATGGGTCAGTCTTTTAATATTGAGCCAAGTTAAGCTGGTGATCCAGAGTAAGGCTAGATGAAGATGTTGCCTTTTTCAGACTTTTTTTTATTATTAATACAAGTTTTTCTGGTAATCCGTAGTTGAGAACAAAAGTAAAAAATCCACTCTCCATGCAGGTTCACAGATTGAGGTCTACATGCCTCATTTATTTGTGAGACCACTTTTTTTAAGGAAGTAAAAATGTGTTTTGAAGCTAACCATGCACCGCAATACACCTTTTGACTGTTGAACAGCGTGAAAAAGACATCTGCACAGTGTGTTCTTGATGTAAAGGGAGCGCAACATATATACTTTGATTTCAGTGTTCGGCCTTGCAAATGTTTATATTTTCCAGAAGGCTTTTAAAATTGAATCATTTGCGTTAGTTTTATGCATCACAATGTTACTGCTCTGGTGGAGTTAGCCAGTTGCACAAGCTGTCCCATGGCAGGCGTGAGTAGCAATGTTAGTACTGCCTTTTTCTTTGAATTCTGGGACTTTTAGTCTAGTATTTGTTAAATAGAAACCCAAACTGCAAGTACCACAATGAAAAGACAAAAACAAGGACTGGCAAAGCTGTTCATGCATTGGCTACTCTCACACCATTAGCAGCTCTTTCGCCAACATCTTTTAGTGCAAAAACAGTTGCAACCTCAGGCATCTTATTTACTTAATAAAACTATGCACCCCAGAATTCAAAGAAGTGTTGGATAGAAATGCAGGAGTGGGAAAATGTGTTACATAGGCATCAGTGCCGGCCTAATGAAGGTATTTATCATTTATCGATATGTGCTACGACAGAATCACTGTCAATCACTTTCTCATACAAAAAGTGGCAGTATTTTTTAGCTGTCTTTTAAGTTACATTTTTAGATTTTTTTTAAATATTTGTAGCAGTTTGCTCACTAAACGCAGCTGTAAAATGCTAAGTAGTCTCGTGAAAATAGTTTTAAATTCTTTGTTTTCAGATCTGACTTCTGAGTGAAATCAGGCAGCACATTTTTCAAACGTTCCTAGAATTTCCAACCACTGCTTGTTTAGCAGACTGGGGGAGGAAAACCCCATTTACCATCCTTCTTCATACAAATTATTTTTCTGAATGGTTGCAATCCTCAGAATAATAAGTTTTAAAATACCAGTTCAAACCAATTTCCATCTCCAAGACACTGTTAGTTGAAAACTTTGAAGGACAGCCTTTGCAAAGGAAGCCTCTTTTCAAATCTGCCACACAAATGAAACAAATCTCTATTATTTTAAATAGGAATGGTTAATATGATGCTGCCATTATCATTCTTATGTCTACAGCTATATGTAATGCTTTTCATGATCAGTGAGGGAGTTCCCGGAGATGAGAACGTGTTCTAGGATGTCTCAGGCTCCATTGATGCCCGCCAGACCTTCACTTTGTGGCATGCAATCTCCCCCTAACATGCGGTGCCCTAGTCTTCCTAGACATTTTCTAGGATAGTATAGAGCTGCTGTCTCCAATTTAACAATCCAACAGCACCCAATATCACACACACATGCAGACAAAGGGCCTGATTCACAGAACTAACTTACGTCAAAAACGTAAAGTTAGTACTTTTTGGTATTCACAGAATACACTTACTCATTTTGGTATTCACAGAGTTAGTAGTCCTAACTTTAGGACTTCTAAATGCCTTCTGTGAATACCGAAAGTCTTAAGTTAGGATTTTTCGCACTACTCCTAAACTGCGAAAAATCCTAACTTTAAGACTTTCGGTATTCACAGAAGGCATTTAGAAGTCCTAAAGTTAGGACTACTAACTTCTGTGAATACCGAAATGAGTAAGTTCATTCTGTGAATACCAAAATGAGTAAGTGTATTCTGTGAATACCAAAAAGTACTAACTTTACGTTTTTGACGTAAGTTAGTTCTGTGAATCAGGCCCAAAGTCTTTAGTGAGATCAAATCACACTCACACAACAAAGCTAAGGCAACGTACATAGTCAGAACATCACACACCTTCCCACTTACCACTTATAATGTAGCAGTGACCAATATTCTGTCTTCTTTGAATAGATTCATAATGTCCTTTACCAAAACAGAGCATGATGGACAGACTTCTTCGCATGCCCTTCCATATATTGCTGCACCAAATTCATGTAGGGGATAAAGTGTTACTGTCTCAATATTTCATATCTCTCTTCACCCCAATGTATCTATGATCTGCTTATTTTACGCATTTATATAGGGCAGACCAGACCAACGGTAATCAGAGCACCTTACAGAGTAGCTCTTTCCAAGAGTCAAACTATGAGGAATACAATTACATGTGGATAAGAATAACTAGTGAATTGCAAATCAGTATAGAGAAGGCAAGTGGGGGTCGGCCGTATGAAACAAAGTCACTAACATTAAAAGTCATGCTCAAATGACTGTGACTCAAGGGGTAATATGACAGGTTATATTACCACAAGAATTGTTACATAAACTAGATGTTATTCCAGTGGACTGGATGACTGAGTAATCCAAGCTGTATGATAAAATACATATATGTACAAAATAGCAGCAAACTTTGCACTTGTAAGGCATGCTGGAATTGGCCAAAATCTAAAACTCATATCTGCTGTGAGTGGAAGAGATGACCAAATGGAGGGTATTTCAGTTCCTTTAAATTGTTTCAGAAGATGTCAGAGCTCTGACAACTGGTAGTCTACAGTCCCAGACTCTGGTTGCACTTCCCGGGAAGGGCTGTTTTAGTGTTTTAATCTCCTTCAGCGCTGTAGGTTCGAGAAGGATGGTGCTGCAGCCCCTAAGCTGATGTTTGCCTCCTGAGATCAGTCGGTTGCTGTTGAGATAGCTTGGAGTACCACATGTAGAGCCCACCGCGTGATGCATACACGTTTGAAGATGCTAGCCTTAGTCGAAGGACAACTGAAGAGAATGGAATGGGTGAAGTATGGTTAAACTTTGTTAAGCCCATTACCGGACTGGATACTGCATGTAGAAATATTGTCACGGTGATGAGGCGGGGACAAAGTGAGTTGTGTAAATTCCTATGAACAGAAAGTAACCATAACCTAACTTTGATCACCAAGAGACCAACTTACACCTGAGAACCTATGAGTACACTTTAGCATAGCCATACAACACCCACACAGAGAATATTGCATCAACACCATACATTTGTCAAACAACACTACCCAATATTAGAGTTACCTCAAGATGTGAAATGATTGCCACTCACTTGACACAGGTAAAAGCCCCAGGGCACGCCGCCATACACCCGTAACACCATAAACATCCCTGCCATAATTGAACACATCATGCTTCTCACAATAACCAACGCAAATCACTTAAAAATAATCCATTGGATATTCTGATCTTCATCGACTAAACACAATGATACAAGATGCTCATCCCTCTGGTCAATGAACCAGATGGACTTTTAAGGAGCCATAATAAGCATTCTGAGGGTGTCCAGGTGTTTGTGCGGCTGTACTGCATGTGCCTTCTTATTTACTTTCTTATTTGCTGTATCTGTGTATTTACCAGAAACGGTGCTGCTCCGGTTAATGCGGTACAACCATTCTACCAGGTGATGGCAGACTTCCTTTACAGAGTGCCAGTGTGCAGAAACTACCAACATCTACCAAATGGAGGTGATAACTCAGTGACTGCCGTGTTTGTGAGAAGCAACAACCCAGTGTCTGACATCTGTAGGAGCAATAACCCAGTGCCTACAATCTCTACTGGAAGCATTTTCTCAGTGCCTCACATCTGTAGTAGAAGCAATAACACAGTTCCTACAATCTGTACCAGAAGCATTAGCCCAGTGTCTGACATCTGTAGAAGCAATAGCCCAGTGCCTACAATCTCTACTAGAAGCATTTTCCCAGTGCCTCACATCGGTACCTGAAGCATTAGCCCAGTGTCTGACATCTGTAGTAGAAGCAGTAACACAGTGCCTACAATCTGTACCAGAAGCATTAGCCCAGTGTCTGACATCTGTAGGAGCAATAACCCAGTGCCTACAATCGCTACTAGAAGCATTTTCCCAGTGCCTCACATCGGTACCTGAAGCATTAGCCCAGTGTCTGACATCTGTAGTAGAAGCAATAACACAGTGCCTACAATCTGTACCAGAAGCATTTTCCCAGTGCCTCACACCTGTAGTAGAAGCAATAACACAGTGCCTACAATCTGTACGAAAAGCATTTTCCCAGTGTCACACATCTGTACCAGAAGCATTATTGCAGTGCCTGATATCTGTATCAGAAGCATTATCCCAATGCCTCACATCTGTATAAGAAAAAATGGCCCAGTGCCTGGCTTCTGTACCAGAACTGTTATCCCAGTGCCTCACATCTGTACCAGAGGCATTATTCCAATGCCCCACTTCTGTGACAGCAATATTATCTCAGTGCCTGGCATTTGTATCAGAAGCAATAACCAACTGCCTAATATCTGTAACAGAAGAATTATCCCAGTGCCTCACATCTGTACCAGAAGCATTATCCCAGTTCCTCACATTTGTACCAGAGGCATTATTCCAATGCCCCACTTCTGTAACAGAAGCATTAATCTCAGCCTTTGGCATTTGTATCAGAAGCAATAACCCACTGCCTAATATCTGTAACAGAAGAATTATCCCAGTGCCTCACATCTGTACCAGAAGCATTATCCCAGTTCCTCACATTTGTGGAGAGGTGTGGTGCAGCGGCCAGGGCAGCTGACTTCGGAACACAGGGCTCACGCTTCGATACCCGGCTCCGGTGGCAGCTCAGCTCAGCACCATGTGACTCTGGGCAATAGCTCACTTAATTTCCATGACGGCCCCCAGCGCCTTGAGACCCGTAAGGGTGAGTAGATCGCGCTTTACAAATACGGATTTACATTTACATTTGTACCAGAGGCATTATTCCAATGCCCCACTTCTGTAACAGAAGCATTAATCTCAGCGCTTGGCATTTGTATCAGAAGCAATAACCCACTGCCTAATATCTGTACCAGAAGCATTATCCCAGTGCCTCACATTTGCAAAGATGTATTAGCTCAGTTCCTCACATCTGCACCTGAAGCATTATCATATGGATCAATAATATAGCTAATGCATACTTGTTGCACTGCTGAAAACCATTAGATTTGAACGTGTGCCTCTTTTATAAAGCAAGCCATGACTGTCTTTAAAGTCTACCTCAGAATGACTTTAGGAGTGTGTAGTAAGAGCTCAATTTGTCACAAATCATGAAAAAGGTCCAAGGCTCAGGTTTTTTTTTATGTAGGTTGCTGGATGCTGACAACATTGCCCAGTTTAGCTGACTCAGTGTCATCAAAAAACGCAATGCTGTCATGGAGGGCTTTTCCTTACAAAATAATTGCATTCATATGTTCAACTGGATCAACTGAGGTGAATCAGGACAACAACTCCCAGAATGCATTTGGGCATCAGACGAGTACCTAAAGCACAAACACTGCATCGGGTACACTTCCGGTTTCAATGTCTGCTCCAGTCACTGCCACAGTCGGTACCACCTACTGTGGATACCGGTGACACACTGTCCTACCACTTTCCTTGCTGTACAAAATCTTATGTTATGTTAATAAGACTTATAGTGCGCATGACTGCTCCGGCAACGGGGCTTACCCTAGACCGGACATTATACATCAGGAGAGGAGGGAAGACCACACCGAGGCCAAGGTAGCGAACAGCCCTGTTTTTAGTTTTTTTCTGAAACAGAGATGACTCTGAGTATCCCTTAGATCAAGGGGCATGCTATTCCAGAGGGCAGGAGCCAGAACCCGGAATGAGCGACCTCCTAGGATTGTTCGGTCCCTATCTCGGACACAGCGGCGTCACTAGGGTTGGTGTCACCCAGTGCGGACACCTTTCCCAAATGAGACTATTTACTAAATAGTCTCATTTGGGAAAGGTGTCACCCCATGTGATGGTGTCACCTGGGACACCATCACATGGGGTGACATCTTTCCCAAATGAGACTATTTACTAAATAGTCTCATTTGGGAAAGGTGTCACCCCATGTGATGGTGTCACCCGGTGCAGTCCGCACCCCCGCACCCACCTAGTGACGCCACTGCTCGGACAGTCCTCATGTCAGCTATATACAGCGCCCGCTCTGTTTCTAAGTAGCTTGGTCTGTTCAGCCTATACAGGTATCAATGCAAACAATACATGCATTACAGTTTTCCGCTTATTCAAAAATGCAGCATTCCACATTTGTGCATTGGGGGACGGTTCCCAACAGCACGGTTTACATATGTATAACACATTGCTGTTGTTTTTGGCAGTTGCACACGGATGTACTTTCTGGGTTGTAACACTGCAGTCCACCTGTCCCCTAGCTGGATTGTATCCCAGATTTCAGCTGGGTTACTAACAGTTTTACAATTTGTAAAATGTTCATACTAGAAGGATGACATTACTTGTAATGCCTTGTGTTTCTTATAGCAGGAAGAACACTTAAATTTACATAAAATATTTGTAGCTGGACAAAAAAGAAACCCAGATCAAAGTGCTGAAACAAATGGTTTTATAGATACTCGAACTTTCTTTTAGTACAATGTCGCGGGGACAGCAGAAAGCTGAAGCTTTAACTGAAAGTTAAATGTATAATTCATTATTGATTGGCCTTATAAATGCTTGACTTAGTTGAAAATGTTAATAAAATCATAGTTGTTCCAAACAAAGGTACCCAAAATATTTTTGCCCATGGCCACTTTGGCCACAAAAAAATCCTGCTAGGTAAGTCTTCTCTGCTTCAAGATTATTAATATATAGTGGGTCAGACAATGAAAGAGTGGAGGCAACACTTCTGCAGAGTCCACTGCGGAGACCAATAAAATACTCCTCAAACAAAGCAGGGAGTGGACTCAGAGCCTGGGCTGCATTCAGATGCGGTGTTAAATAACAAGGCAAGTCCTGAAAAATGTCTTCATATTAGTCCTGGGGAGCATTCCATTGGCAAAATGGCATTTAGTCCAGCTGTCCTCATAACACCATTGTCAACAGCAAGTTGGGAAAAGGAACAGAAGCAGAAAGAGAGACCGGGTCAGTCTGGGGCGGAGGGAGAGCAAAAGGAGATGAAAAGATGATGAATGTGGCCTTAGAGGTGGTAGCTGGGGGGAAGTGAGTGACAGGTAGGAATTGCAGATGGTGCATCAGCACAGAGAGAGCGTTGTGTTCTGTGGCAACAAAGATTGGGAAAATGTCTATGTCTATGTAACACACTTCTAAAGCAGGAAGAAAAAAATGAATGTACCTCCAGAGGAGGTGTCCCGGCACTGAATAATAGACTACAATAGACGAAGAGGAGGTCTAAAAGAAAACAATACTGTATTAAATGTTGAGATCAAACAGATAGGTTTTTATCTTTTCTACACTGCCACAAATCAGGTTGGAAGCGTAAGTGACTTTAGGAACAGAGAGGGCATCTGTCCTCCAACTCTAGTTTTCATGAATTTGGGGATGGTCAGATGAAACTGGTGGAAGGATCTCAAAGATATGCCTGGAGTATATCTAAGGAATAAAATTTTCCTATAATTGTCTTTCCTTTGGCAGTAAGGTGCTTCGTGACGATGGCAAAGACCCTTGATAAAGCATCTTTTTCCCATCAGGTGTCAATGAAGTTTGCGGAGTTCCGAGACCGTGATATTACTCAAAAGCCCCAATTCAAGCCTTTCAGCAGAATTTAACACAACCTTAAAGCTCAAACAGAGAGTTCCATAGTCATGAGAGAATCAGAGTGTGGACTATAGTTGCTTTAGAGGCAGCTGGAAGCAGTGGAAGGATTTTATGAACAACTTTCAATAGCAGCATGCATGTGGCTACCAACTTGTTAATGTGTGGAAGAAAGGGGAGCTTAGAGTTGAAAACAACTCCCAGATTTTTGGCCGACTCCCTTGGGATGGGAGGAGGGCCCAAGTTAGTGGGCCAACATCTAGAAGTCCACATTGACTTGATGCTGAAGACAATCACATCGGTTTTATCATCATTCAAGGTGATCCACTTTACTCTCATCCAATTAGATATGTCAGTTACACAGGTAGAAAAGAGATCCAGATACCCCTGCATGCTCAGCATCAGCTGCGTATCAGGTGCGCAGGCGAAGAAACCATAGCCATAACCCTCAATCAATTTAACCAGAAGGTGATATACATATTGAATAAAGTGGGACTCACAGCGGAACCCTGAGGGACTCTCACTGAAGTTGATCTAACTGTAATGTGGAAAACACACCATTTTCAGGGTTATAGCAGAATTATCGTATATGTAGCAAATTAATGTTGCTTGTTTATGACCATTACTTTTTGCACTTTTGAGCACCGCTCACCCTGCTGGATAGTCATTGAATGTTACTCATAAAATAACATCCCAGTATTGCAGTTCAACTGGAGATTGAAAAGCTATTAGTGTGGCAAAGCTCTCCAACCACCATCAAATGTTGCTGGCTGCTCACAGAAGATGCACAATCCAATACAAAATAAAATTGTGGTGTATGCAGCAGCAACTCGACCTGTGGGCGTCCATCTTAATGATGACTCAGATTATGTGGAGCAGATTTTAAGAGCTGTGGAACTCATGACATCACCCGGAAAGTAATTCGGAAAATGCAGATGACTCTCCTGGTAAAGTTAGTGTTCTGATCGCCGTATGCTGCTCCCTGGAACAACTGCCCTGGGGTAGGAGTCTGAATAATTCATTATGGACAGTTTGGCTTCATAAAACACTCAGGGGCAGATTTACAAGCCCCCTGCGCCACCAGTACGTCACTTTTCGTGACGTACTAGTGGCGCAGGGGGCTCCTCGATATTTACAAGGAGAGGAAAAGCCACCATGCGTGACTTTTCCTCTCCTTGTAAATACCGTCCCTTCACACGCAGCACTTTGCGTTGAAGGGGCGTTCCATGGGTGTTGCTGTGGGTGTTCCCACGCAACACCCATGGAACAAGACACATCTCCAGATTTACGAGAAATCGTAAATCTGGAGATGCGTCTGAAAGCTACGCCACCCTAGAGGTGGCGTAGCAAGGCGCACCGAGGATTTCTCCTCGTTTTTCCTCTTTCAATGCGTGCTGCATTCTACAGCACACATTGAAAGAGGAAGAAGCCTGTACTGATTGTTTTTGTGCAGAAAGGTGCCCCTTCCTGCACAAAAACAATCTCCCCATGGCGCAGGCATCCTTGCACCATGGTGCAAGGGTGCCTGCGCCGGCGCTTGGCAGCTGTTTGTGCGCCAGCGCAGGGAGAAGCACAGGAATGCGACATATTCTTGTAAATATGTCGCATTCCTGTGCTCTGAAAGTGCCGCAGCGTGGCGCAGCAAAAGGGCTTGCAGCGCCACGCTGCGGCACTTTCTTGTAGATCTGCCCCTCAGTACCAGAGTCCTACAAATCACTGCGTTCAGTAACACACAAAGCACCAGGACCACAAAGTGCTTTTTTCCACTTAACCAATTCCACATTCATTCCTCTGTCTTTTTGCAAATCTTGGCAGTCGGAGAATAAATGTCCTGACCAAACATCCCTCGGTTTTTATCTTTGTCAAGTTCACAGAACAGAACACGTGCAAGCTTTACTTTCAGGGAGCTGACTCACAATGGGGTAGATCTACAAGGAAGTGCTGCAGCGCTGCAACGCAAGCCCTTTGGCTGCGCTACGCTGCGGCACTTCCGAAGCACAGGAATGCGACATATTTACAATAATATGTTGCATTCCTGTGCTCTCCCCTGCGCTGGCGCACAAACTGCAGCCATGCGCCGGCGCAGGCACCCTTGCATCAAGGTGCAAGGATGCCTGCGTCGTGGGGAGATTGTTTTTGTGCAGGAAGGTGCCCCTTCCTGCACAAAAACAATCACTACAGGCATTTTCCTCTTTCAATGCGTGCTGTAGAATGCAGCACGCTTTGAAAGAGGAAAAAACGAGGAGAAATGAAAACATTTCTCCTCGTTGCGCCTCGCTACGCCTCCCCTTCCACACCCACACACAGAAACACCCATGGAACGCCCCTTCCACGCAAAGTGCTGCGTGTGAAGGGGCCATATTTACAAGGAGAGGAAAAGTCACGCAGGGTGGCTTTTCCTCTCCTTGTGAATATGGAGAAGTGAAATGCGCCTCCAGTACGTCACAAAAATTGACGTACTGGTGGCGCAGGGGGGTTGTAAATCTGCCCCAATATGTCCTACCTTTCACTTTCTTGTTTTACAAAACGTGCTTTCAAACATCAGAAACCTTAAAATGAATGTGGTGTAAGAACAGGATAAGAGCAAGTGAAGGGTGATGGGTGAAAAACACTACAAAAATCTACTTAGAGGGTCAGTCCCACTAAACGTTAGAGCCCTTTTCAAGAAGTCTCTACCACAAACCTTGATGCCATTGGCAGAGATGTGCCACCTGTTTGAAATGAAAATCTCTAGCTGGTGCAAATCTTTGAGCAGAAACTTAAATTACAACTCCACTCAGATAATGTCGACAAAAATGTAATTACTAACACTATGCACCAGGTTTTGCATCGAAAAGTGACACAACCCGGCGTAAGGTGTTGTGGTGTGATTTGCTTTCCAACAAAAATCCAAAGATTGCATTGAAAGGTTGCCTAAAGTGAGGCTTACCATGGGTGGGCCATGGGCGTTCCCATGCAATCACCTATAGGTTTTGATGCAAATTTCCATCTACTAACTGGTAGATAGGGATGTGGGCACAAGATTATGGTCCTTTTAGTTGATCGTGATTTAGACTAATTCTTGCTTGTTCATGGTGAATAGCAGGAACTCTGCTTTGGTGGGGTTAGGTGTTAGACAGATGCTGGACATCCAAGTCTAGATAAGACGCAGGCAGTATTCGGGGCACTGCATGGCTAGACTAGAGGAGGCTTTCACACACAGTTGTGTCAGCACATGATATTCCAGAAAGGAGTTCAAGATGTTTATAATGGGTC
Organism: Calotriton arnoldi; assembly: GCA_963921515.1. Taxonomy (NCBI): domain Eukaryota; kingdom Metazoa; phylum Chordata; class Amphibia; order Caudata; family Salamandridae; genus Calotriton; species Calotriton arnoldi. The sequence goes on from CAWUFW010001133.1 coordinate 455,202, forward strand.
CTGGATCAGACATGGGGCGCCAGGGACCGAAATGAGTTCAAGGTTTAGGTATCGATACAGAAGCCTTTGAATTAGCTGACAGCCTGTCTCCTTTCGGGCTGATTTTATAATGAGTTAGGTGGTAGGGATGGCAAGATGTTCATTCTAGTCTAGGGGTATGGGAGGTTTGCCTTATAAGCTGGGTCTGGTGGATTAGTGGACTAATGCGTCCACTGCAGGAGCCTTTCTTTGACCTCATGGTCACAGGTTCAAATCCTGGCAGGTCCACTCAACCTTTCACCCTTCTGAGATCGATAAATATCTGTTATTTGGTGCCAAGATGCCTACGGGTGAGCTTCACAAATACACGTTACGTTATACCTTGGTTGGTTTTCAGTCTCAAGAAGAGGAGATCGATGATGTAATCTTTGACGTCTTTTGGTTGAATAACATGCTGTACCAAGTGTATTGTGTGGATGATGTTAAGCAAGGTGTTTCTTGTCTGTTTCATGCTTGAATTGTCTGCTTGGTGTGGGCAGGCAGAGAGTTGTAACGGTGGAGCCACTTTTAAAAGTTTCCACATTTTTTCAACTTTACAAGTGTGCAGCACACATATAAAGTGGGAACAGTATTAAAGCACAGTTTTTGTACTGGAAGGGTCTCCAAAATGCACACACCCTTGCACTTGCACACATGCTCGCAAACTAGAGTGCACCGACACAGGGAGAGAGGAAAACAGGGCCATATCTTAGTACGTATTGCACGGTTCATAGAGCAGCAGACCAACTTTGGTTGCTGTGCTGAGTTACATGAAAAGCAAGTAAATCTGCCTCTTTCTCTCTACCTGATTAACTATCACTTGGTGTAAGAAGATCCATCAGTAAAACTACCATGATTACATGACATCATTGCATACTGCTGGCAACATTTTGAACGACAAAATGTATCTGTTAGAACTGGGGGTCTCTAGTTGGCAGAGGTAGGTACCTTTGTCCAAATAGGGACCCTTGCTTCTAGTCAGGGTGAGGGGGATACACTGCTAAAATAACCCCTGCTCACCCCCTTGGTAGCTTGGCACGAGCAGGCAGGCTTATCTCAGAGGCAGTGTGTAAAGCATTTGTGAACACATACAGTAACACAGTGACAACACTACAGATGGACACCACACAGGTTGTATTATAAAAATAAGTATTTTTATATAGACTTAACACAAGACCCAAAACGACAAAAATCCACAATACACTATGAAAAATATGACTGTCAATGGTAGAAAATAGTTCAGTTCAATAAAGATGGTAAATGCGACCCTCAATGTTCAATGTACCTTTGGATGCGTAACGCGATACAAACAAAAGAGTTGCAGGGAAGGTGATGTGTCGGTTCGTTACACGCAAGAACGGTGATGTGTCGGTTCCTTGCTCCGGGGGAGGTGATGCGTTGGTTCCTTACCGGAGAGGAGGTGATGAGTCGGTTCTTCCCCGCGTGGGGAGGTGATGCGTCGGTTTCTAACTGCGCTTCTGTGGCGATGCGACCCGCAGCGCCGCGATGGCGACCCGGTGCAATGAAACAAAATGGCGTCTTCCTCTTGATGTGACACTCAGGGGGGCGATGCGTGCACGCCCGACGGACGTGCGGCGACTCAGTGAATCTTCTGAGCCGTGACAGGCCCTGCGACACGATGATGCAACGGCGTCTGATGCAACAGCGAAACTCTTCTCCAGCGATGCGAGGCGCTTCAGCGATGCGATGGCGACAGCGGCAGCGGCGGCACGCTTTCTCGGCGATGCGACGACAGCGGCTTCGGTGGCGACACGCTTCTCCCTCGTGAGTCGCGCTTCCAGCTCCCAGCGACACGCAGTCTCTCAGAAGGCCCAACACAACAGCAGGCACTTCAAATTCCCAGCAAGGGAATTCAGGGGAGCTGGTTGGTGAAGTCTTGTGTCCCTGAGACTTCAGCAGGAGGCAAGCTCAATCTTCAAGCCCTTGGAGATGTTCTGCAAGATGATGAAAGTAGCACAAAGTCCTTTCTCCTTTCTTTGGCAATCAGGCAACCACTGCAGGCCAATCCCTCAAACAGCACACAGCATAGGGATAGTCTCCTCCTTCAGCTTCTCTGGTTCCTCTCCTCAGCAATGGTTCGTCTTGTTTGTTCCAGAAGTGATCTAAAGTCTTGGGGTCAAGGCCCCAGTATTTATACCCATAAATCCTTTGTCCTCTGAAGGCAGAGGGTCCTGTACCTAGTCCAAACCAGTTCTGGGTGCATTCTGCCAGGGCACACCTTCTCTCTTTGTCAGTGTGGGCCAGGGTCATCAGACACACCACAGGAGGTGGAGCCAGCATTGTGGAAGGCAGGCACAGCCCTATTCAGACCCAGGTGCCACTCCTCCCACCACTCTACATGCAGATAGGTCTATTCAGCCCCTTGCTGAATCACCCTGTCTCCTGGAGTCCCCCAGCCCCTGTCACTCACAAAACCAGACATACAATACACAAGCTAGCAGAGGCAGGCTGGATGGTTTAGGCAAGAAAATACCTACTTTCTAAAAGTGGTATTTTCAAACACAGAATGTTAAAACCAACTTCACTAAAAGATGTATTTTATCATTCTGAGTTCAGGCATACTAAATTCGTTTTTCTACCATGTTCCCTGGGTCAGTTAGGATTATAAGGTGTTATAATCAAACTGTCCATTCTGGCCTATGGGGACAGGTAGCCTTGCAATAGTGAAAAACGAAATTGGCTGTGTAATTCACTACCAGGACATGCCACACACACCAGGGCATGTCCTACCATACACATACAATGCACCCTTCCCTAGGGCCTACCTTAGGGGTGACTAATATGCAGGAAAGGGAAGGTTTGGGGACTGGTAAGTGGGTGCACTTACCAAGTCGACATGGCAGTACCAGACTGCACACAGGCTCTGCAATGGCAGGCCTGAGACACACTTTACAAGCTGCTCCTGTGGGTGGCACAACCAGTGCTGCAAGCCCACCAGCAGCATTTGAGTCACAAGCCCTGGGTACAACCAGTGCACTGTACTAGGGTCTGACAGTGAATCAAATAGGCCAAACATGGAGTCACTAATCCATACATCAATTTCTCATAGGGAGCACTTGCACTTTGGCACTGATTAGCAGTGGCAAAGTGCCCAAAGCATCTATCCAGCAAAAACAGGTCAGTAACAGAGGAGGCATAGCGCAAAGAAAAATGGAAGGGAGACCCACGCCAATGGTACCAGGTCTAACACGTGTCCCCTCCAGCTGAAATGTGGGGAGAACTACCCATCCCCTTGGGAGTTCTCATCGCTAAGGCGGAAAAATCTGGACAGACCATCAGCATTGGCGTGTTCTGTACCAGGGCGGTGTTCCACCGTGAAGTCCATCCCCTGTAGGGAAATGGACCACCTCAACAGCTTTGGATTCTCACCCCTCATCTGCATCAACCATCTGAGGGGCCTGTGGTCTGTCTGAACCCGGAAGTGAGTCCCAAACAGGTATGGTCTCAACTTCTTCAGTGCCCAGACCACAGCAAATGCCTCACGCTCAATAGCACTCCACCTCTGTTCCCGTGGAAGTAACCTCCTACTGATGAAGGCTACAGGTTGGTCTAGGCCCTCCTCATTTAACTGTGCCAGAACAGCCCCTACACCATGCTCTGAAGCGTATGTTTGAACAACAAATTCTTTTGAGAAGTTGGGCGCCTGAAGCACGGGGGCCGTGCACATGGCAGTCTTCAAGGCGTCAAAAGCTCTCTGACAGGTGTCAGTCCAAATCACTCTCTTGGGCTGCTTCCTGGAAGTCAGCTCTGTCAAGGGTGCAACGATGCTGCCATACCCCTTGACAAATCTCCTGTAATACCTGGTGAGTCCTAAAAAGGCTCTCACCTCTGTCTGGGTCTTGGGGGGCTCCAAGCCAGAATAGTATCAATCTTGGGCTGTAGGGGCGCCACCTGGCCGCTCCCAACCTGGTGTTCCAAGTACACCACGGAACCCTGCCCGATCTGGCACTTACTCGCCTTGATCGTGAGGCCTGCCCTCCGCAGCACCATCAACACTTCCCAGAGGTGCCGCAGATGTTCTTCCCAACTGGCTCTGAACAATGTGATGTCAACCAGGTAGGCAGCACTGAAATCTTCCAGTCTAACCAACACCTGGTTGACCAACCTCTGAAAGGTGGCAGGGGCATTCTTCATCCCAAAGGGCATAACCCGGAATTGATAGTGCCCATCTGGTGTGGAGAATGCTGACCTCTCTTTGGCCCCATCAGTCAAGGCGATCTGCCAGTACCCAGACGTTAAGTCAAATGTGCTGAGGTACCGGGCAGCCCCTAACCGATCGATGAGCTCATCAGCTCTGGGGATGGGGTGCGCGTCAGTCCTGGTGACTGAATTGAGTCCTCGGTAGTCCACACAGAACCGAAGTTCGGGTGTGGCACCAGGCGTGGCAGCCTTTGGGACCAAGACCACTGGGCTGGCCCAAGGGCTGTGAGAGGACTCAATCACCCCCAATGCAAACATCTTGGAGACCTCCTCCTTGATGCAAGCTCTCACCCTGTCAGTCACTCTGTAAGCCTTGTGCTTGACAGGAGGACTGTCCCCAGTGTCCACATCATGGACGCACCAATCAGTGACACTAGGAACCAGGGAAAACAGGTCAGGAAACTGTCCCAACAGTTGGCGACAGTCTTCCTGCTGCTCAGGTGTCAGGGAGTTAGAGAGGTTCACACCCTCCACTGACCCATCTTGCTCTGTTGCAGACAGGAGGTCAGGAAGAGGTTCTGTCTCCTCTTCCATTCCATCATCTGTTGCTAGGAGCATGCCCACTTCAGACCTCTCAAAATGGGGCTTCAGGCGGTTGACATGTAGGACCCGCAAAGGGTTCCTGGGAGATCGCAAGTCCACCAGGTAGGTGACGTTACTCTTGCGCTCCACCACCTCAAATGGTCCGGTCCACTTATCCTGGAGCGCGCAAGGGTCCACGGGGGCCATGACCCACACTTTCTGCCCAGGCTGAAACTCGATCAGAGTGGCAGTCTGATCATACCATCGTTTCATCTCCTCCTGGCTGGCTTCCAGATTCGCCTCAGCGAGTTGTCTGAATCGCCTAGTCTGATTTCTAAAGGCCAGCATGTAGCTAAATACATCCTGGGGAGGTTTACTGGGAGCTTTCTCCCAACCTTCTTTCACCAGACTCAGAGGTCCTCTTACCGGGTGACCATAGAGCAGTTCAAAGGGACTGAACCCTAAGGACTTCTGTGGCACCTCTCGGTAAGCAAAGAGAAGGCATGGCAAGAGGACGTCCCACTTACGCCTCATGGGTTCTTCCAGACCCATAATCATGCCATTCAGGGTCCGGTTGAATCTCTCAACCAGCCCATTTCCTTGGGGGTGGTAAGGAGTGGTGAACTTATAGGTAACACTGCACTCCTGCCACAGGGACTTCATATACTTGGATATGAAGTTTGTACCATGGTCACTCACCACCTCCTTGGGGAACCCCACATGGGAGAAAATCCCCATCAGTGCACGTCCCACCACGGGGGCCGTCACTGTCCGAAGAGGGATGGCTTCCGGGTACCGGGTGGCATGGTCCACCAAGACCAGGATGAACCTGTTGCCCATGGCTGTCTTGGGGTCCAGTGGCCCCACAATGTAAATACCCACCCGTTCAAAGGGGGTGCTGACCACAGGGAATGGCTGGAGGGGAGCCTTGTGCTTCCTCCCACTTTTCCCACTTGCCTGGCAAGTCTGACATGTCCTGCAGTGAGTGTCTGAACTCCTGCGCATCTGGGGCCAATAAAAATGCGTGACAAGCCTTTCAAAGGTCTTGCTCTGCCCCAGATGTCCTGCTAAAGGCACATCATGAGCCAAACCCAGCAGGAAGGCTCTGAAGCGCTGGGGAACCACCAGCACACGGGCTGACCCAGGCTCAGCAACCTTAGGCTCGCTATACAGGAGACCATTCTCCCAGTAGATCCAATGTGATCCAGACTGATCACCTGCTGCCTGGTTTGTGGCCTGTTGCCGCAAACCCACAGGAGAAGGGCACTTGTTCTGCTCCTCACAGAACTCCTCCCTGGAGGGGCCTCCCTCCTGCTGCCAATGGGTCAGCTCAGGTAGGTCCCCCAGTTCGAAGACTTGCTCCCCTGTAGGTTCCAGAGCATCCCCCTCAGGTTCTGCTTCCTCCTGGACTGTGGGAACTAAGGGGGCCGGTTTCCCGCGCCCCCTACCTCTTCTCTTCAAGGCAGGCACCTGGGCCACCCTCTCAGGCTCCAGGTCCTCTTGAACACCTCTACTGGTTGCCTTAGACCGAGTGGTCGCGCACGCCCACTCAGGCAGACCCAACATCTCTAAATGAGACCTTCTCTCCACCTCTCTCCAAGGTGAACTTTCTAAATCGTTGCCCAACAGACAGTCTACAGGCATGGCTGGCCTCACAGCTACTTGAAAGGTACCTGAGACCCCCCCCCATTCAAAGGGAACCTGAGCCACTCTGCAGTGGCTCTCTGAGTTGTCCGCGGCAACTACTGGGCAGAATGCATTGGGGATCACCTGCTCTTCAGACACCAGCCGACAACTGACAGCTGTCACACTGGCTCCGGTGTCTCTCAGAGCCTCCACACTTTGACCATTGATGGTCACCCACTGCCTGTATTTTTTAGTGTTATCAGGCATTTGGGTCCTGGGGACCATCTCACTGTCTCCTAAAGAGACCAAGGACATTGCTACGGGACCCCACCCACCTTGGGCACCCATCTCCTCCCCCAGGGCTACACTAGCTACCTGCCGGGGTGGTGCACCAGTGGGTGCTGATTTCCCATACAAGGGACATCTAGAATCATAGGAGCAGTGGCCCACTTGACCACACTTAAAGCAGTTCCTGGACCCCCTGTGAACAGGCTTATCTGTCGGGCCCGTGGCTTCTTTTCAGGGGGAGGCTCACCCTATTTAAACCGATGCCTCTCGCCTCGCCCAGCGGACGCGCTTGACGAGAGACAGACAGACGCTAACATTTAATAGTGGAACGCCTGGTAAAGGGCTCCGTGCTCGCCTCATATTACTTGAAGCACTGTTTTAATAACCTCACTTAATTTTGTATGCTGCACTCGCCTTGAGAAACGTTTCATTCTGCTTTTAAATCACTCACCTACCGCTCCTATTTGCACAGGGTCCCCGGTCCACCGCCGATTATTCGGATCGTGTGGAGGGATTGCAACGTGCTACAGGAAGTAATTCTGACTTCCGGTTTAGGCTCCAATCAGCTGCTGGAGCAGCTGATCGCTCACCCTATTTAAACCGATGCCTCTCGCCTCGTGCAGCGGACGCGCGCAGTGGGCGCGCCGCCAGCGTGCCAAAGGCAAGCCTGTCTGCTCCCGTCCGCGGCCGGATGGGGCCTGGGGCCAGTCCCTATGCCCAAATCCACAGTGACCGGATCACTTATTCTTGCTCAACACTCCAGGCCCTCAGGCCCAAGCTAGTCCCGCACTGCCCACCTCTCACTCCCGACACAGATCCCTCAAATGTGGATACTCCCTTACACCCCAACCCAATTTGAAATCTACTTGTTGTAATTCTATTGTAATGCCTACCTTGACCAAGAAAAAAATAGGATATCCACTCTGAATTCACTTTTTTTAGTCTTAATTGCAGGTCACTCCCAAAACATAAGAGAAATATTTTTGATCTCCTTACCGATTCGCAACCAGATGCCATTTTTCTAACAGAGACCTGGCTTAATGAGAGCTCCGGACCTGATATTGCGCACGCTCTTCCCCCTAACTACACCTATTTTGGTAAGAATCGTGCAGATAGGAGTGGAGGAGGCATAGCTATAATCTTTAAATCATCCTATACGTGCAAATGGGATGATTTAGGTCTCAAGGACTGTGAAGCCGGTCTGTTTAAACTCTTACTGTCCCCTAATTTCACTCTGTCTGGGACCCTAATCTACCGCCCCCGAGGCCGGCGGGACCTTGGGCAGCTGCTCTCCCCGATTTTATTGCCCCCCTATTGCTAGAAGCCTCTAACTTCCTGATTTTAGGCGACTTGAACTTACACTTCAATGAAGCCTCCTGCAACATTAGTTCCACGCTCATTGCCGATTTGGCCGCTATGAATGTCTCTCTTCACAACTCAGGCCCCACCCATAAGTCAGGACACCTATTGGATCCCATTTTCTCCAACCTTACCTCTATCTCTTGTAAGCCTGCTATTCCTATTCCTTGGTCTGACCACTTTCTGGTGGAATTTAAGGTCAAACAGGAACGGCTCCTTAAGAATTCATCTCCTCTCTCTGGGCCAAGAAACGGTAGAAATTGGAAACATTTAGATGTAAATGATTTGAACCTTCGTATGAATAACACCATGCCGCTTACTTCAATAACTAGCATAGAGGAAGATGAGGTCATCCATAAATGGCTAACCTCTTCTATTGATGCTTGTCTACCATTGTCTAACAAAAAAGTGGGTCACCATCTCCCCCCAGCTCCTTGGTTTTCAGAAAAACTTAAAATAGAAAAAACGAAATGTAAAAATCTAGAAAGACAATGGCGAAAAAACTACGAGCTAGATAAAAAAAACATGTATAAATTAGCTTTAAATAGCTATCACTCCATGTGCAACACGGCTCGCGCTGAACACGCCAATCACACTATTTTACGTTCACAAAACTGTCCCAAAGTTCTGTTCAAAGTAGTGAAGGAACTATCTGGTGCCAACTGTCAACCTGAGCCTCCGAGTCTCAACTCTAAACAGTGTGATGAGCTGGCGGAATTTTTTGTGGGCAAAATTGATAAAATCTACTCGGATTTTACCAAACACACAACTATAACAACAAACTTGCAAACCAATGATTTGCAAAACTATGCTTCCCACAAGAAGTCGTACAAGTGAACAATGACATCCTGCTAGACAAATGGACTCCTCTTGACATCTCTGCTTTCCGCAGTATTCTCACGAGCATCAAATCTGGCTCCCCCAAGGATCCGCTTCCCCCCTCTGTGCTTCAAAAACTAGACCTCCCTATACTTACTATCATCATGGAGCTCCTCAATGCATCACTATCTGAAGCTAGAGTTCCGGTGGCCTGGAAACATGCGATGGTGCTCCCTTTGCTTAAAAAACCCAACTCTGACCCCAAGATCCTTTCTAACTTTCGCCCCATCTCCCTGCTTCCTGTTTTCTCCAAGATCCTAGAAAAACATATCAACTTCCAGTTGACGAAGTATGTTGAAGCACAAAATATTCTACATCCGTCTCAATCGGGCTTTAGAGCAGGTTTTTCCACAGAATCGACACTTCTGGGAGTCACTGAGAACATTCGTCAACAGGTCGACAAAGGAGATACGGTGGCTCTTATTTTACTTGATCTAAGTGCCGCATTTGACACTGTTTCCCACACTTCGCTTATAAAAATCCTTCAATCTAAGGGCATTTGTGGTACGGCACTTAAATGGCTGTCTAGCTTTCTATCCAAAAGGACCTTTCAGGTCTTCTACTCTACTGCTCATTCCAAGACTCAGGTTTCCCCATATGGAGTCCCTCAGGGCTCCATACTTAGCCCATTGCTTTTCAACATCTACGTCAGCCCTCTGGCTATGATAGCAGAGCAAGCAGGGCTAACAATATACTCTTACGCGGACGACACCCAGTTGATCTTTTCGCTTTCCTCCAAGGAGACTTCGAAATCATCCTCTCTCCAGACGGGGCTAAAAAAGATCGCTGATTGGATGCATTCAAACAAACTAAAACTCAACGGTGGGAAAACCGAACTCCTCATCTTCGGTGGTAATAAAACTCTCTGGGGCCCCCAACATTGGCCACCGCAAATGGGCGATCTTCCGCATCCATCACAATCGGCCCGTAACCTTGGCGTCATTATTGACGACCAATTGTCTATGAGGCAGCAAGTGATCAAAGTCGCCTCCACTTGCTTTGCTATCCTGAAGTGGCTTAGGAAAATTCTCTGGATGCTTCCCTCCGCTACACAAAAACTGTCATCCAGGCCTTGATAGTGTCCAGGTTGGACTACGCCAACGTGCTCTACCTGGGTGCTAGTAAGGAAGTACTCCGTAAGCTACAGGTAGTCCAAAATTCCGCGGCAAGACTGCTTTGCCAACTACCCAGAATGGCCTCCACTTCAGGGGCTCTTCGAAAACTACACTGGCTGAGAATTGACAATCGCGCCAAATTTAAAGCCCTTTGCTATATGCACAAAATAACCAAAGGCTCAGCTCCCCACTATCTAAGTGCCTTGATGTACCATTATCGTCCCTCACGCTTACTACGTTCCTCCAATCAATTAAAATTCCAGGTACCCAGGATCAAACGAGCCAGAATGGGAGGACGTTCCTTTGCCTACCTAGCTCCTTCCCTTTGTACTCCCTTCCAATGCATCTCCGCCTTGAAAAACACTACTTCAAATTCCGCAAAGAACTGAAAACGTGGCTTTTTAATCAGTAGAACCTTTTATTAATAGCTTTGACCTTTTCTCTTGCCTTTAATGTCCGTAGGCGCCGGGAAACCTCCGGGTAGCTGTGCGCCATATAAATCTAATAATAATAATAATAAGGCTGGGAACCTTTCCCTTGGTTCCCTTGGGGATTACTTTGGGGCCCTTTCTGGAACTCCTTCTGTTTACCCTTGTCCCCCCCACTCCTCTGCTGGGGACCCTGCCCACCTTTGGCGGAGTCTCCCACGTGACCCTTGTGGACCCGGGTGCTCACCCAGCGGTCCGCCTCCACAGCAAGCTTCCTAGGGTTAGTCAGCCTACTATCAATAAGGTGCTGGCGTAGCTCTGGAAAACAATTTCCTGACAAGTGCTCCCATGCAATCAAATCAAAGAGCGCGTAAAAATCATTCACTTTGCTACCCTTCACCCAACCATCCAATGCTCTGCAAAAAAAAGTCACATATTCCACCCAAGTACTGACTCCAACTTTTTGCAATTTCTAAACCTCTGCCTATACAGTTCAGGAGTCAACCCATACATAGACATCAATGCTTCCTTCATATGGCTATAAGAATTGTGGACTTCAGAGGGCAAGTCTAACAAGGTATCCCGCCCCTCACTAAGGAACCGTCCCCACAACCCCACTCCCCAATCCTTCTCAGTGACCTGGTGGGAGGACATAGCTACCTCATAGGCCTTCAACCACTGACCAATATCATCATTCTTATAAAACTCTTTCACCACATCTTTAGGTATATACACCCTGGCTTCAACAGGCATGGACGGTGTGCTGCCACCACAGGGAGTAATCTCTAAGCTCCTAGCTTTCAACTCCAACTCCCTCAAACTTCTCTCATGCTCCATTTGCATCCTCTTTTCCTCTAGGGCCAATTTCTTAATTTCCAATTCCAACTGCCCACCCATCTTAAGCTTGGTCAGCTCCATTTCATGCATCCTACTTCTCTCCCTGTCCTCCAGCTCTCCTGGGGACAGGCCCTTGGAAGAAACACTGCTACCTGTTGGGGAAGGTGCTTTCCTCCCCCCTGGACCCAGTGGCCCATCTAGCTGCCATTCTGCATTCTCAGCCCCCTCCTCCTGCTCTTCCACATGCTCAGGGGCAGTAGCGGCTCCTGGTGGGAGTGCTACCAGGCGGTGACGGGGGAGGGGCAGGGTGGGGGGTAGTAAATACCAGAATACGGATGAATGCAGGTAAGTAGACAATTAAATCAATAAAATGAATTTCGTTGCACGCGCTGCACCGCCAAATGCGATGCAGCACGCGCAACGAAATTCGTTTTATTGATTTAATTGTCTACTTACCTGCATTCATCCGTATTCCGGTGTCTACTACCCCCCACCCTGCCCCTCCCCAGCCCCACGTCACCGCCCGGTAGCACTCCCACCAGGAGCCGCTACTGCTCAGGGGTGCTCCTTGCTTCCACCCAGGCCCTCAGCGCCTTTTGGAACTCATCCTTCTTGAAGAGACCGGTCATAGCAACTTTAAATCTCCTGCAGAAGTGCTTCAGCTGTTTCACAGTGTAACTTTCTATTTTCTCTTCCTCAAAATCAAAATCAACAGATGCGATGGATGCTGATTTGCTCATGGTGAAACTTGGCAGTTCTTGGCAAAAATAGAAATCCCAGGAAAAAACAATCTACCAAAAATGTAAGTGGTTGCGTTTGGTCTGCACTCACTAGTAGTGTACACCAATCACTGTATATGAGTCACAAATGCAAGTACAGAATCCTCACCGCTGCCCACCATTGTTAGAACTGGGGGTCTCTAGTTGGCAGAGGTAGGTACCTTTGTCCTAATAGGGACCCTTGCTTCTAGTCAGGCTAAGGGGGATACACTACTAAAATAACCCCTGCTCACCCCCTTGGTAGCTTGGCACGAGCAGGCAGGCTTATCTCAGAGGCAGTGTGTAAAGCATTTGTGAACACATACAGTAACACAGTGACAACACTACAGATGGACACCACACAGGTTGTATTATAAAAATAAGTATTTTTATATAGACGTAACACAAGACCCAAAACGACAAAAATCCACAATACACTATGAAAAATATGACTGTCAATGGTAGAAAATAGTTCAGTTCAATAAAGATGGTAAATGCGACCCTCAATGTTCAATGTACCTTTGGATGGGTAACGCGATACAAACAAAAGAGTTGCAGGGAAGGTGATGCCTCGGTTCCTTACACGCAAGAACGGTGATGCGTCGGTTCCTTGCTCCGGGGGAGGTGATGCGTCGGTTCCCTACTGCTTCGCAGGGGACGGTGATGCGTCGGTTCCTTACCGGAGAGGAGGTGATGCATCGGTTCTTCCCTGCGTGGGGAGGTGATGCGTCGGTTTCTTACTGCGCTTCTGTGGCGATGCGACCCGCAGCGCCGCGATGCGATGTCGACCCGGTGCAATGAAACAAAATGGCGTCTTCCTCTTGATGCGACACTCAGGGGGGCGATGCGTGCACGCCCGACGGCCGTGCGGCTACTCGGTGAATCTTCTGAGCCGCGACAGGCCCTGCGACACGCTTCTCCGATGATGCGACGGCATCTGATGCGACGGCGACACTCTTCTCCGGTGATGCGAGGCGCTTCGGCGATGCGATGGTGACAGCGGCGGCACGCTTTCTCGGCGATGCGACGACAGCGGCTGCGGCGGCGACACGCTTCTCCCTCGTGAGTCGCGCTTCCAGCTCCCAGCGACACGCAGTCTCTCAGAAGGCCCAACACAACAGCAGGCACTTCAAATTCCCAGCAAGGGAATTCAGGGGAGCTGGTTGGTGAAGTCTTGTGTCCCTGAGACTTCAGCAGGAGGCAAGCTCAATCTTCAAGCCCTTGGAGATGTTCTGCAAGATGATGAAAGTAGCACAAAGTCCTTTCTCCTTTCTTTGGCAATCAGGCAACCACTGCAGGCCAATCCCTCAAACAGCACACAGCATAGGGATAGTCTCCTCCTTCAGCTTCTCTGGTTCCTCTCCTCAGCAAAGGTTCGTCTTGTTTGTTCCAGAAGTGATCCAAAGTTTTGGGGTCAGGGCCCCAGTATTTATACCCATAAATCCTTTGTCCTCTGAAAGCAGAGGGTCCTGTACCTAGTCCAAATCAGTTCTGGGTGCATTCTGCCAGGGCACACCTTCTTTCTTTGTCAGTGTGGGCCAGGGTCATCAGACACACCACAGGAGTTGGAGCCAGCATTGTGGAAGGCAGGCACAGCCCTATTCAGACCCAGGTGCCACTCCTCCCACCACTCTACATGCAGATAGGTCTATTCAGCCCTGTGCTGACTCACCCTGTCTCCTGGAGTCCCCCAGCCCCTGTCACTCACAAAACCAGACATACAATACACAAGCTAGCAGAGGCAGGCTGGATGGTTTAGGCAAGAAAATACCTACTTTCTAAAAGTGGTATTTTCAAACACAGAATGTTAAAACCAACTTCACTAAAAGATGTATTTTATCATTCAGAGTTCAGGCATACTAAATTCGTTTTTCTACCATGTTCCCTGGGTCAGTTAGGATTATAAGGTGTTATAATCAAACTGTCCATTCTGGCCTATGGGGACAGGTAGCCTTGCAATAGTGAAAAACGAAATTGGCTGTGTAATTCACTACCAGGACATGCCACACACACCAGGGCATGTCCTACCATACACATACAATGCACCCTGCCCTAGGGCCTACCTTAGGGGTGACTAATAGGCAGGAAAGGGAAGGTTTGGGGACTGGTAAGTGGGTGCACTTACCAAGTCGACATGGCAGTACCAGACTGCACACAGGCTCTGCAATGGCAGGCCTGAGACACACTTTACAAGCTGCTCCTGTGGGTGGCACAACCAGTGCTGCAAGCCCACCAGCAGCATTTGAGTCACAAGCCCTGGGCACAACCAGTGCACTGTACTAGGGTCTGACAGTGAATCAAATAGGCCAAACATGGAGTCACTAATCCATACATCAATTTCTCATAGGGAGCACTTGCACTTTGGCACTGATTAGCAGTGGCAAAGTGCCCAAAGCATCTATCCAGCAAAAACAGGTCAGTAACAGAGGAGGCATAGCGCAAAAAAAAATGGAAGGGAGACCCACGCCAATGGTACCAGGTCTAACAGTATCCCACTGGAGAGACAAAGTACCATCGGCAGAAACCTTTTCACCAGTCAGTTTTAAATTTGGAAGGTGGTTGTGGGAGCTGGGCACTGACACTCAATTTTTGGGGATGGGGACTTCTTTTTTATTATCTTCAGACTTTGTCCCAGAGCAAGAGAAAGAAAAGAAGAAAAGGGAAAGAAGGAAGAAGAGAAAGGCTGGAGAACATTGTGAGAAAGCATAGATGAAAAAGAACCTGCAAGACAGAGTTAAAAGGACAGGGAAGGTTGGTGAGGAAAGAAAGAGGCAGGAGGTGGAATCATAACTAGGCAGCCTTGGTATTTGGCAACCACTGCATTTGACAGTGGTGGTAATGGGCTCTTTAGAAAAACGTTTGGCCCCTGCAATTTGTTCCAGCTAAGCACTGTCATCAGTGATAATGGGTGGGATCCAGGAAAAGTTTACAAAATATTCTCGCTACATGTTGATGCTACATACAATGAAGCAGGTTAAATGTCCTGTGATTACACCTACCTTAAGCTTCAGGCAGCAGTAGCTATTTCTTGATTTTTCAGACTAGCTCAGTGTTTTTCCTATTGAGACTCTATTTATCACGTTTTCACCAATGGAAACAGGAGCGTGGAATTTATCAAACAACATGATTTTTCTTCTTTGTAATGGATAGTATTTTATTGCCAAATACTTGAAACTGTTTTGCTTGCTGCCCATATCTGTTCTCTCTAGGGTTAGCCTTTGCAAACACTGCTGCATCAACCCATCCAGTTTTCATCACTCGCTCCCCAAAACTAACCCTTTACCCTTGCCTACGTTTACCTTCATCACAACCTGTCTATTTCAGCTCTACAATCAACCTCAGCAACACAATGTTGTTACATGCTTAGTGGGTGATTAGGATGGCAGGCGGACGTAACGGGACCGGCCAACATGCTGTCGGCGGTCCCGTCAACTAAATTACAATGCGACCGCCTCCAAGGTGGTCGCACTGTCCATCCTTTGTATTGCGGCAGGTGCTGCGTGCTGCAGCACCCGTGCAATACAAAAAATGGACAGGAAACATATCCCTGCACTACGTGGCAGGCACCATGCGGTGCCTGCCACATGGTGCAGGGATATGTTGGGAGGCACCGTAGGTGCCCCCCTACACCCAAAGTCAATTGCCAGGGGGGAAGGAGGGCCCACAACGGGCCCCCAAAGTCCCTTTCCACCAGCCTTTTCGTGGCGGGTTAACTGCCATGAAAAGGCCAGCGGAAAGGAACATCATAATCCCTACGGCGGTGCCTGACAGGGACTATGGCTGTCTCCGATGCACTGATGGGCTCCTTGAGCCCGTGGGATGCGTGGCAGTTGGGCTTTCTGACTGCCATCCTTCTGCCCGCCATTATTATATAGCAGGCGGAAAACCTGCACACGATGGCGGTGAGACCGCCACCGACATGCTGACGGTGGCGTTCTCACCGTCATTGTAATCGGCCCCTATGTTTATAAATTCAGTGTGTAGTATGTTAAAATTTTACATGCACTAATGACACGAGATGCAGTTGTGTCATATAAAAATGCCAAATAAATAAAATCTAAGTATATGGACTTCAATTTGCCTGCACGAAGTCTGTATGTGACCACAACTTGTCCACAGCACTATGTAGGTAAACCCCATTCCGAGGCACTGAATTGTACAGTTTACTTTTCTTTGGCCTTTAAAAACACCCAGACTCCAATCTACAAGAAGTGCAGAATACTGAAGCCAGATTGCATGCTCCTGAAGGGCTCTGAGGCTTCATATGCCTGACGCTAACATCACTTCCTATAAAGACCACACCCACTTTCAAAACTCCTTGCCTCCCCCACAAAAGCATAGGAAGGCACACAAATCTCACAGCAGCAAAATACAGCCATACAAGCTAGGGTGCTCTTTGCACTCATCTGACAAAAAACATTTTGGAAATCCCTCACACATGTACCTGCTTTGCTCCCTAAGGCTAAGTGAACCAAGGGCAATCCTATGCTCTTCAGAAAACACACAAACATCATAACTCTGAACCTTTGGTGAAGGGCTTTGCTGCTCATTATTTTATTCATTCTCTCAAGAATAGACTGTAGTTGGACTCCCTGAAAGTCTGTATGGATACCGGGGAGGGCAATTGCAAGAGTTCAAAGGTACCACAGAGACCACACTCACTACCCAAAGTTTCTAACCAGACACAACAGTAATATGCATGTATGTGGTATATTTGTAGCACGTAGAGTCAAAGGGATTGGAACACGCACCACTGTGGTGATCTGTAGATGAGAGGCTGTCGCATGGGTATTTGTAGCACGGACATTGCCAAAAGGCAGTGGAGCTCTGTACAGAGTTAAGTTAAAGCATGAATGCAGTGATAGCTGGAGAAGTGTGGCTCAATGGTTAGAGCAGCAGACCCTGATGCAGAGATCTGGCCCAGGACCAGGGTTCAATTCCCGCCTCGGTGGGTCTTGGGCTCAATTTCCTCGGGCCTGATAATTCTCGCCTCAGTGCCTATTCTAATCATGGGTCCCACTCTGCAACTCTGGGCAATAGCTTGCTTAATCTCCACAACGGCCCCAACAGCGCTGGGATGCCTGGCTTCACCCTGGGGGTGCCCAGGAGTGGACATTTCACAGGGAAAAGCCAGGAAGGGTTCCACAGCGGTATGCGTACAGCGCCAGGACACCCCTTTGGGGGTATAAGTGCGCTTTACAAGTACAAATTTCATTTCATTTCATAGCTGGCTTCTAAGACCAAAAGATGACTGATACTGCTTCATGATGTAGTTTAGGCCTGGATGGAGTTTGCAGAGTTTTACTCCACGGAACTCCGCTAAATGCTAGAAAAACTCCGCCACTCTCCGCGGAGTTCCGCCAATGGCAGAGTCTGTTAAGTTGCACTGCTCACACTGATTTTTAGTGCTAGGAGTCTGTCTTGCGCTGTAAAATCAGCACGAATGGCACTACGCATCGTGCCAGAGCGCGCTGCTGCTTTTTGCCGCTCGAGGAGACATTCTACTTGAGCGACAGCTTCCTCAACGCGAATGGCAGATTTCTCATAGCGTACAATGAGAAATCTCGCCAGGAGGAGGTCTAGCACATTATTCTTTCTCGCAAGCGGTTGCCAACTTACCGTTGGCGAGCCGCTCGGGAAAAAAAACTCTGCTCCACGTCACTTTGCGGCATTTGTCGGAACTCTGCACGGAGCGTGGAGTGGGCAAAACTCTGCAAACTCCGTCGGCGGAGCGGAATTCTTCACCCACCCCTAGTTTTTCACGGACAAGTGTGTTTTCAGTTTTTTCCTAAATTGGAGCTGGGTAGGGTGCAGGCCTGATAGATACAAGGATGATGTTTGAGATCCCAAGTGCATAGATGGACAAGGCTAATTGCCTTTTCAAAATGTTTGCACTTCTTCAACCCCTGTCTGATGATGCCCTAGCTGTAGGCGTACCGAGAGGCATTAGAGATGGTGAGCTTGTCAGCGAAATGAGCAGTGGTGCTTGTGTTGATGGCTTTGGAGATGATGCAGATCACTTTGAAGATGATGTGGGCCAGCAAGGAAAGTCAGTGGAGCTCCATGGGGCGATGGGTGGAGTGGTCCTGTTTCTTCAAACCTTTGACGATGCATACATCAGCATGTAGCATGCTATTAAGGGGGGCAGTGTGAAGTCTAGGAGGCCTTGGCGTAGGGCGTGGCCACCACAGTAGTTCTTTCTATGAGGATTAGTTGCACATTCCTTAGTATAGAGAGCTTGTAACAGACCAGCTTGTTTTTTTTGACAATGTATTAATTGAGGGTGAGGTTGGTTTCAAGGGTGAATCTGGGTGACTTGACAATGGGTAAATCTTAGGGTATGAGTCGGTCCAGGTTCATTTAGTTGATCATGATTTGGACTAGTTGTTGCTTGTTGTTCATGGTGAATAGCAGGAACTCTGTTTTGGTTGGGCTATGTAACCTCACCGCTCCCAATTGCACACCACACATCATTGATTCCACGAAATCTCTGGGAATTGTGTTAGATAAGAACCTAAACATGCAAGAGCACATCAGAGCATCGACCAAAGGAGCGAACTTCCAACTGAGCATCCTAAGAAAACTCAAACCCTACCGCCCCCAAGAAGATTTCAAATCGGCGGTACAAGCACTAGTCATCTCTAGACTAGAATACGGCAATGCTACTCTATGCGGACTGCCGAAACTCAGTTTAGCCCCCATCAGAGCATCCCTGAATGCGGCTACTAGACTCATCACCGGCTCCAAGAAGACCAACCACATCTCGCCGGACTAGAAATCGCTCAACTGGCTTCCTTTCGAGGCAAGGATACATCTAAAAATTGTGTGTATGACCCATAGAGCACTACACTTCAATACCACACTCTACCTGTCAAACAAGCTGGAACTCTCTGGTGGCTCCCGGCCCTCAAGGAGCACCAGAACTCTGCTGCTTAAACCAAAGAAATTTAAAAAACTTAAAACCTACAATCGTACATTCTCTGGCATTGCCCTGAGAATCTGGAACTCCCTACCAGTGGAAACAAGACTGATTCCCTCAACATTTGCCTTCAAAAGGGAAGTTAAAGCTCTACTAATGAACACTGAGCTAAACTAGAAACTTTTTTCCTCGTACTTCGATCCTGTTTAACTGCTGTACCTACATCTCATAGTCGCCCGCCACAATGTCCTTATTTGCTCCTGTTGTTTATTGCCTGACTTGTTTACTTCTCTCCCTCAGCTATCTTACTATGTTTTCCACATCCGTATGTAAAGCGCTCTGATACCCGCTTGGGTCATGTTCGCGCTATACAAAACTTTAAATAAATAAATAGGGGTTAGACAGATGCTGGACATCCAAGTCTAGATAAGAAACGGACAGTATTCGAAGCACTGTGTAGGCTAGAGGAGAGGAGGCTTTCACACACAGTTGTGTCACCCACACAATATTCCAGAAATTAGTTCAAGAGGTTTATAATGGGTCCTGGATCAGACATTGGGTGCCAGGTACAGAAATTAGTTCAAATTTTAGGTATCGATACAGAACTCTATGAAGTAGCTAACAGTTTGTCCTCTCTTGGGCTGGTTTTATACTGCGCAAGGTAATACGGAACTTAATTCTAGTCTAGGGGTATGGGAGGTGTGCCTTGTATGGTTGGCAATGTCAAGAAGAGGAGGCCGAGGATGGAACCTTTGTAGTGTTTTGGTTGAGTGACATGCTGTGCCACATTGATTGAGTGGCTGCTGTGAAGGAAGGGGCCTCTTGTCTGTTTGATGCCTGAATTGTGTGTGAGGTTGAAGTCATTGAGGAGGGTGGTGTGGGCATGTTGAATATGAATGAGGTGGTGAGGAGGTCAGAGAACTTGTCTATGAACTTATTGTATTGTCTAAAAGGCCTGTAGATGAAGGGGAAGGAGGGGACTGGGTTGCAAAGAAAGAGAAGTAGCATGTGACGAGTTCCATGAAGTGAAAAGTTATGTGCTTATGTTGCAGGACCAGTAGGACTTATGGATCACAGTGAGGCCTCCTCCCATCTTATGAACAGGTTCCGTACACTTGATGCTGTGGGAACAATGATGTGCAGGAGGTGCAGTGATGTGTGGTTAGTCTTGTTTCTGTGATGAAGAGTGCATCAAAGTTGCAGTAGTTGATGAGGTCTGGGGTTTGTGGACTATGGAGTAATGCACAAAGTACATTACTAAGCATAAGATGGATTATGTGTTTGGTAGTTTGCGTTTTGTTTGGTGCTAAGTGAAATATGTATAAGGTTCAATCTTTATGTTGAATAAATGCAGTGTGATTGTGTGGTTAAGGTCTGAGTGTATTCGGGGGGATGGGAAGTGTGGGGTACTGGGTTTGCTATCTCATAAGATTTTATTTTGTAGGTGCTCTCTGTGTTTGGAGTGATGCAGGTGTTCTGGCACAAGACCCTTCCTGGCTCTAACAGGCCTAAACAGTCCACATCCTTTGTCCATGTCCATCATTATCCAGGGACAACAAAGTTGAAGGATGCCCTAAGGAGTTCATTGAAAGAGACAGGAAGAAGTGATTTCCTGAGGAGAAGGCTGCTGAGAAATGGAGTGATGTAATTTGCCTTAGAGATGGATGCTGGGATCTAGGCTGATTTTACTTTGTGTAGAGATGGATGCTAGATAGAGAGATGCACTTGTCTTGCTTCTTCTTTTGAAGATGCATTTGGTGATGTTACTTCCTTTAAAGAAGAATGTTGGGAACTGCAGTGATGTCACTTCCTGTGAAGATTGGTACTGGGGAATGAGGTCAACTTGTCTGGATTCTTGTTTTAAAGATGTTCTGTCACGCATTCCTATTTATAAAACTCCATTGCTAAGTGCAGAGATGACAAGATAAAACACAAAGACAATCACTAACAACATCAAAAGAATTTACACATAGGCCACACTGTCATCCAACATTCTTCAAACTAAGCTCACTGAAAGGTGTAGCAAGTTACTCATCCAATGATCTGCTATTCAAGTGCTTGTCCATTCATATTTGATCTTATTGGTGTTAAAGCGAAAGCTGAAGTTCTATGAACAAAGCTGATAGGACAGAAGACAGCCTAGAGGAGGTAGTAGTAGGAATATCTTTATTTTGGCTACAATGCCATAAAAACACATATCACAGATAGCAATAAATACTTCGCTCTCAGTTTCCATGCCCACAACAAAAATCTAGATACTACAAACACAATCAATTCAGTTGTATCACTTTTCAAAATTCTTAGTGTATTCTGGTAGTTGCTATCCCTCAGCGCATTACATAATGGGAAAATTCACTTTATACAAGGTCTTCTATATTTAGCACAGAAGAAAAGAAAATGAACTTCCTTCTCTTTTTGTGATGGGCAATATGGGCAATCTTTTGTTTCTTGACCTACTTCTCCCCATTTGACTGTAACAGGATTCAAAGCCAAAATGCCCAATCTAAGTTTTACACACAGATGTTTTGACTGGGGCGGGTAAATTCTGTCCAAATACAGCTCATAATTAGGGGAGCACTTATGGTTAAGGAATTGGCCGGATATGTTATACTCAGCCTGATCGTTCCAAGTCTTCATTAAGACGGATTTCCAGTAGCCTGACTTGACTTTCAGAATGACACCCTTCCTAATCCTCTGTGGTGAAGCCCATAACTCTTCCATTTTTATCTTTCTGTACATGTTCATGACATATCTGAGCCATGGGGTGCGTGCATGAGCATCCTGGGAAATCAGTTCTACCAAAGCATCCCTGTAAGGCTTCAGCTCCTCCGAGGCCAGAGGCATGCCCAATATAGTAAAGGTTTTATGGATGTCACCTGGTGAGTGTGCTTAAGGACCATATCAAATCTAAGTGGTGTAAGAGGGGTGGGTAAATTTAGCAAGGATATGATGTTTTTAGACAACGTGAGCACTTGGCAGTTAGTGTACCCCCCATAGCTCAGCGCTATATGTCACAGCTGCCACTGCTGTGGCTTTGTACACACTAAGAACTGGGGAATAGGTCCACTCAGAGAGGCCTTATGCTTCCTTGCAATAGCTGAGGCCCTTTGATGTGGGATGGTTTTAGTTTTTTTCAATTTGGGGGGCCCAGATCAGATTATCTGTCATCGTTACACCTAAGTAATCGAAGTGTTTAACCTGCTTTATGGAAACTTTCCCTATAGCCATTTTACCCAGAAATGATTTGTGCAGGTTTAACGCCATAACTATGGATTTGGAGGGATTTATTTCCAGTCCCCTATTCGCGCAAAAGGGTGCAAAGGAATCCAGTTCCGCTTGCAGGCTCACCAGGGTTCTTGATATAAGGAAGGTATCGTCCGCAAACATTAAGATTGGGATGAGAAGACCACTTAGTTTAGGTGCATCATGATTGCTTTGTGCTAGACAATCTACTGCACCATTAATGTAGAGGTTAAACAGAGTGGGAGCCAACACGCAGCCCTGTCTGATGCCACACTTATTTATTTTTTTGCAGATTTATATAGCGCGAACTCGACCCGAAGGTATTGGAGCGCTTTACATGAGCACCAGTTACGTTACACAAGGACACATTAATTTTTTGGTAGGCACGGGGAGATTAAGTGATTTGCCCAGTATCACAGGAAGCTGAGCCGACGCCAAGGCACGAACCTGGTTCCCCAGCTCCAAAGTCGGCAGCTCTGGCTGTGAAGTCTCCCCCGATGCCATCTCACTCTGGCGTATGTGTCAGTGTGTATGAGTCTCAGCATCTGAAGCGGGTCATCTGGCAGATCATTAGATTCTAGGACCCTCCACAGCTGCTCCCTCGGGACCAGGTCAAATGCCACCCTCAAGTGAATGAAGGAGACATAGAGATGGTCCAGCACAATATTTGAAAGTGAAATACTTGACCAAGATTGCTGACCACTTTTCTGAACCCTGCTTGGGAGTCAGCAAGGATGTGATGTTCAGATAGCCATGTTTGGAGCCTGACAAAAGATGTTCTCCTAAATTTCTTTTGACTGATGTGAATTATACTTATTGGTCTATAGTTGGCTGGTGAATCTCAGCTCCCCTTCTAATAAATTTGCACTATCACAGCACCGCGCCATATTGAGGGGACCCCGTCCCCCCTCGTGACAGCGTTACCTAAAGTGTTGAGGTATGGCGTCAAAACCTCATGGTGTGATAAGTACAGATCCCCGGGAATGTCATCCAAGCCAGGAGCCTTTTCTTTTTTCAATAATTTCAAGGCCTGCGCTGTTTCCTCAAGGCTGAGTGTTAAGTACTCTCTTCTCGGAACTCCCGCTATCTTATCCTCAAGTTGAGGGACAATTTCCATCTCTGTAGTTATTGGTGGCTGCATCTGATCACTAACCCATTCCTTATAAAGCTCCTCAAAGTGGTTTACCCATGTCTCCGGCTGGATTCCTGGGTCTAGTAGACTCTCTGCTGCTGATGTACTGTCAGCAACCAACTTCCAGAACAACTTAGTATTTCCTTCCTGCCGGGCTTCTGTTGAGTACGCCCAATGATCAGCCTCCCAATCCCTTTTAGCTTCCCTTAATAATGCTTCAAGGTCCCCTCAGCTTCTCTTATCTCAGAGCTGTTCCCCATCTTAGCTGCAATTAAAAGTCTATCTTTAGCAATCAGACAAGATTTCGGGTACCATCTATAGTTTTTTTGGGCCCAGTCCCCCTCTGCCTTTGTTCCATGAAAAGAGGCCTCACTTGCTCCATCAGATTACAATGTAGGGCCACAAAATTTGTCTGGATAGGATCACAGCATTCCTCTATCACCAGGGGCATTTCTCCTACCAACAAATTGTAAATTGGGGCCTGGACATTATTATTATTTGCCACTGTAGACCATTTAACATTTCTTTTGTTGTTTGCTTGTTGTTTGTTGACACAATGTTATTGATCGCAATTCTTAGAGCCAAACTATTGCATTTTAAGGGGCAGAGGTAGAAAACAGCGCTTGATGATCGCTATCAGCTCTTGGGACCACTATCATATCCTTAAGACAAGGTCAAAGAGCTTGATCCAGGAAAATATAATCGAGGTAGGTTGGTGTGGGGTGTCTGAGTTAGGGCCACATGTATCAACATTTGTAATAGCGATTACCTAATTGCGATTTACTGCAAATCGCAATTAGGTAATCGCTATTACAAATGTATGAGACTCATAGAGTTTCATTTAGTGATTCCTAGGGGGTCGCAAATCGACCTACCTCATTAACATTAATGAGGTAGATCGCAATTTGCGAGCCTCTAGGAATCGCTAAAATCATGGGGATAGTGGCCTGCTGGGGTCAGCAGACCACCATGTCCGTGATTGCTTTTAAATAAAGCAATCTTTTTGTTTTAAATGCAGTCCGTTTTCCTTAAATAAAAAAATAAAAATACAACTTTTCTTTTCATTTTTTAAGAGCAGGCAGTGATCCATGGGACTACTGCCTGCTCTTAAAAAAACATTTTACAACCATCCCCAAAGGGGAAGGGGTCCCTTGGCGGCCCCTTCCCATTTGCGAATGGGTTACCACTAACTTGAAGTTGGTGGTAAATGCGAATGTTTTGCAACCGCATTCACAGTCACAAAACATTCACCCATATCGCTGCGATTCGCTATTTGTAAGGGACACGCTAAATACGCCCCTTCCAAATACCAAATCGCAAACCCATTTTGCGATTCGGTAACAGGTTACCGAATCGCAAAATAGGGTTTGAAACATGTGGAAAGCCTTTTTTATGTTTGCAAAGGGGCCGATTCTGCGAATCGGCCCGTTTGAGAACGCAAAATTGGTTGATACATGTGGCCCTTAGTGTTCCCATTCACTTAATCCCAGACTCACAGCCAACTCCACTAATTGGTTGCCACCCTGGAAATGTTCTTCCCATCACCATGGACAGCACAAGACCTTGCCATATCTCCCACTCTAAGATAATTCGTCAGAGCATCATTCAAGTTGTATGAAACCTGAGTATTGCAGTCCCCGGCCATGATTACTTGGGCACCCTTATTTAAGTGAATCAGTGCATCTGCTATGTGCTCCATAGGAGAAGTAGGAGGAGGTATATACTAGAGGGAGTGATAAATTCCAGTCCGTGGGCAGAATTTTGGGCACTCTGCCTTACTCTTGTAACACGGTGTTCCAGCCAAACTCTGCCAACAATCATGTGGCAGAGTTTTTTCTCTTGCGCGGCTTGCCTATGGTAAGTTGGCGAGTGAGAATTTGCGTCCCCTAGCCCGATTTTTAAGTGCTAGGAGGGCACTTAGCTAGATTTTCCCAATGCGGGCGGTCACGGGCAGTCGCAACCGTTGGTGATGAGAAAGCTGCAGCTGGAGTAGAAATCTACTCGAGCATTAGCAAACCCGACTTGGGAAGCAGTGCCCTCCGGCGCGCTGCGTGGTGCCGTTTGCACTGATTTTTCAGCGCGGAACGAAGTCCTGGCACTAAAAATCAGTGCGAGCAATGTGACGTGCCGATTTCCACCCGTTCACGGAACTCTGCGGAATCTCATAGAGTTTTTATGTAACTCTTCGAAATTTCACAGAGTGAAACTCCATGAGTTCCGTGCACCCCTATAATGATCACCATCAATCGGAGGCCAAAAGCATAAATATAGACTACATGGAGAGAAAGACTACACCCCACAACAAATCAGTGAACTTGGATGTCTTGCAAACAGCCTCCACCATCTTGAATGGCACAACCTCCGCAAAAATGGCAGTCGTGATACATCACCTGGGCATCTTCTGGTTTCAACTCTATTGAAACAGTGCTCATACTGCAGTTGCATTTCACGGTTCTCCAAGCATGTGCTTTGAACACTTCTGTATTACTCTCTAAATATAGCATTTGGCTTCTTTTTACTATTTGAATAGTGATCTATTTTGATTAAATATAGCATTTTGCGTCTCTGAAGTGTATGAATATGAATCTATTGTGGTTGGAAAGAGCAAAGTGGTGCATTCCAGATCTTTGAATGCCAACACCACAGGATCTGAAATTAATATGCATTCACACCTGAACCAATAACTTGGAATTTCCCAGCTCAATCAAGAACAAAACACAGTAGGTGGCATTTAA
The DNA here is from genome assembly GCA_963921515.1 of Calotriton arnoldi. NCBI lineage: Eukaryota > Metazoa > Chordata > Amphibia > Caudata > Salamandridae > Calotriton > Calotriton arnoldi. Next base: position 481,282 of record CAWUFW010001133.1, read on the forward strand.
AGTGGCCTCTACAAATCTTACTTTGCTCCTTTTCAGACATTGAAAGGGGTGAATCCAGCACTGTTATCTTATTGGACATTTGCTTAGTATAAACCTTTTTATTACAACATTTCTATTGATGGAATAAGTGTGGTTCCATCTGACCGTGATTCTGCTATGAGACAATCAGGGGATTCTAATCCCGCCCACCTTTTGAAAAGATTTCTGTATATGCTTATTTAATTATCACCAATTATTAACAATTCCTGCCACCGCAGCTTGCTGTACCTGCTTTCCTGCTCAAACCTCGCAGTCCATTATCAGATTCTCAGCCCCTTACTTTTGGTGACTCTTACATTTCCCTCTTTGGTGCTACCAGATGACAAGTGGCTACTGGCACAACCACATTGAACAGTATGCATCTTGGTTTCCTGGGTAACCATCATCACTGAAGATAGAGCGCCACGCCCCCCTAACCCCCTGTGGTAGGCATCCCACCTGCACATCTCAAGCTAGTCATACACCCCCTCACATCTAGCTAATATTATTCTTAACCTTTAAAGAAAACCTATTTAGTATGAGCATCAAAACCTCCTTTTGCAGGTGAGGAATCAAAGGATATACTATCTGCATAAAAGACATGCTTATGCCGCTGCATTACCAGTCGCAGTGATTGCAGCTCCCCAAGGACGAAACCCCCTTCCTACCCAACAAACCTTAGGGGAAAAGACATGGGGGGATTTCTACCCATGTTCTTTTAATAATGGAGGAAGAAGAGTAAGGTTTGATAGGCCTGTGTGCGCAGCGCCTTACTCACTCACAAGCACCTGGATGAACTATGGTAGCCCACCGTTGATCCTATAGCGCCTTATTTTGCTGTCCTTTACCTATCCTGACATGATCTTCTGGGTATTCATAAACCAAACTCTACACTGATCCAGTGCACAATGTCCCGTTTTAGGGTCACCTTAACAAAAACATATTGTGCCTGGGCCTCCTTTACCCACTGAGTTGTGTACGGAGTCAAGTCAAGGAAAGCTTTATTCGATTGCATTTTTTAACAATCATAAAAGCGCATAAAACACAGAGTACTTTTACAAAAATTGACACAAAAATTAATATACAATAAAAAAGACTTCTTAAAATTTGATATAAAATTCAAGATAATTAAAATCAGGCGATATAAAAAAGACAGTGTGCCCAAACAATCTCACTCCTTAGATCACTACACTCTTCCTCTGATGGAGTACTTTTTTCAAATACATAGATATCCTCCATGCTATGTGCTCGTTTTCTAAAAACAGGAGTTTAATTAATGCTGGGCGACATTGCCTCAACCCCTGCGCTTTTAAAAGTGGAACCAACCACACCTTCCTTAACTCCATATAAAATTTACAAAATAGGACTAGGTGAATAGTCGATTGGGCCGAATGATTATCACAAGGACAAAGTTGTAATTTTCGGGCCCAATCATTCATTCTTGGAAAGGAAGCAAATCTATGAACAGTCCCCAATCTGAACCTAGTTAGTAGCAGCCGATCATATCCACCTGGTACAAATGCTAAATATGGCTGCATACTAAAAGTGGTTAAAACCACCTGATGCTGCTGAACACTGGGCTTTAAAACCTCCCCAGACAGTCTTAACGTATCCAATAACTGGAGACCCTCCTTTTTTAAGTTCTTTCTAGTAATCAGCTGGATAGTGCTCGGATTAGTAAAATATTCTAGGTGACCTAAGTCTCCCATGAAATCACGCACATACTTAACCCATGGGATCTTTAAGGCCCCTTCCAAGTTCAAACTATCCCGTAGAATCTCCCTGTTTAACATGGTCTGTTCTTTTGACCAGATCCTGTGCCAGAGGAGAATAGGTTCCAGTTTTATGAGGTCGGATATATAAGGGAGGCCTAATTCAGCATGGCAAACATATGAAGAGGTGCTGGCTGGAGCTGACAGGATATACCTTAGGAAAGAATTTTCCACTAGTTGTATCGGGTGCGTGTCTGCAAAACCCCAGACCCCCGCTCCATACATTGTGGTAGAGATACATTTAGCTTTATAAATTTGGATAAGCTCTCCTGGCGGTTTCCTACCCAGTTTTTTCAAAAAGGTGGCCAGCGCAGTTGTTGTCCTGATGAACGCCAGCTTTTTTGCAGTAACAGCCTGGGACCATAGATCATTCTGATTGAATAAAATACTAGGATATGAAAAACTCTTGGTATTAGCTATTTTTTTGCCCATCCACAAACATGTCCCTGGACCTCTGATTCCCACGACCACATCTCATTATGAAGGTCTTAGTCGTGTTAATGCTAAGACCAAGATCCTTCATGAAGTTAGAAAAACTATTTAAAACCTTCTGAAGACCAATCTGGGTACGTGACATCAGCACTGCGTCATCCGCATAAAGGAGAGCAGGAATAGGGCGTCCACCTATTTGGGGAAAGTCTCGACCATCCTTAAGCAAAGCCTGCCCCAACCCGTTAATATAAAGATTAAAAAGGAAGGGGGCTAGGACACAGCCTTGCCTAACCCCCCTCCTGATGGGGAAAAAAGCAGTACGCTCACCGCCCAGGCCATAACGCACTTTTGCCTTCGCAACACTATAGAGACGCTTAAGAAAATGGATAATGTTAGGGTCAATCCCCACGGTCTCAAGGACCTCCCAGAGTTTATCATGCCTCACTGAGTCGAAGACCGTGGTGAGGTCCACAAAGGCTAAGAACAGTCTGCCCTTCTTCACCCTTGTGTACTTCCCCACAAAAATGGCTAAATTAAGGCTCTGCTCTATTGTCCCTAACCCCTCGCGAAATCCATATTGTATGTCAGATAGGATCTGGGTGTCCTCGGCCCAATCATGTAGGCGTTCCAAAATAATTCGCCCAACAACTTTTGCCTGAGAATCCAATAAAGAAATGGGCCTATAGCAGCCAGGGTCCTTACAATCCCCTTTTTTAAAGATAGGAACAATAATAGATTCCACCCAAGTCGACGGGAATGAAGCCTGACAACTAGCATTTATTACCTGTGTAATAATTGGTCCCCAGAGATTAGTATTTAACTTAAACAGGTCCACTGGGACCCCATCTGGCCCAGGGGCCTTGCCACCTAGGCTTGCTGAGAGTGCTTTATTTACTTCCTCCAGAGTAAACTGGAGGTCCAAGCTATAGGTGGATTCCTCTTGAGGATTACTGAGTTGGGTGTTGGGATTTCCCTGCCCGTTATACACCGTGGAAAAATGTTCAATCCACTGATCCTCGGATATGGCAATTTCTATTGAGGGGCCCCCTCCGGGTTATAAAAATGGCGTTTTAACTGCCTTCCAAAAGGCAGCACTATCTTTCATTTGGGAAGCTATATGGAGGGAATCCCAGGCTTCTTTCCTCAGGGCGTTTTTTCTTTCTACTAGAGCAACCCTGTAGCGCCTTCTTGCCTGCCTACTAACTTTACTACTACTAAATGCCTTCTGTGAATACCAAAAGTAGTAAGTTTAGGATTTTGTCTCAAGTTAGTTGTAGTAAAGTTAGTAGTCCTAACTTTACTACTACTAAATGCCTTCTGTGAATACCAAAAGTAGTAAGTTTAGGATTTTGTCTCAAGTTAGTTGTAGTAAAGTTAGTAGTCCTAACTTTACTACTACTAAATGCCTTCTGTGAATACCAAAAGTAGTAAGTTTAGGATTTTGTCTCAAGTTAGTTGTAGTAAAGTTAGTAGTCCTAACTTTACTACTACTAAATGCCTGCTGTGAATACCAAAAGTAGTAAGTTTAAGATTTTATCTCAGATTAGTTCTGTGAATCGGCCCCTTTATGAGCAAACTCCCCATTCTATCCTATGGGGACAGATAGCCTTACAATAGTGAAAAACGAAATTGGCAGTATTTCACTATCAGGACATGCCACACACATCAGGGCATGTCCTACCTTTCACATACACTGCACCCTGCCCACAGGGTTACCTTAGGCCTACCTTAGGGGTGACTAACATGTAAGAAAAGGGAAAGTTAGGGCCTGGCAAGTGGATGCACTGGCCAGGTCGACATGGCAGTACCAGACGGTGCACAGGCTCTGCAATGGCAGGCCTGAGTTACATTTACAGGCTGCTTTTGCGGGTGGCACAATCAGTGCTGCAGGCCCACTAGCAGCATTTGATTTACTGGCCCTGGGCACACACAGTGCACTGTACTAGGCACTGACTAGTAAATCAAATATGTCAATAATGGAATCAAACATCCATAACCACAATTTACAGGGAGCACTTGCACTTTGGCACTGAAAAGCAGTGGCAAAGTGCCCAAAGCATCTAGACCAGCAAAAACAAAGTCCAACACACAGCAAAAACACAGGAGGTAAAGGCAAAAAGTACAGGGGAAATCTATGCCAATGATGCCAGGTCTTACACTTCTTTTTGTTCATTTATCCTCTTTTGTTGAGGCCTACTTTTATCCTTATGTTTTCTTTCTCATCTCCTCTAAGCCATCTCCTAACCTCCCCAGTTCTGAGTCACGCACTCTGCCCCTGCCTTTTCTTGCACCTCAATGACATCACTTGCCTGGTCCTCAGCTGCATTTTTCTAACCATACATCCAACCTTTCGCACTGACCACTATAATGTTTTCTTCTCATTTTATCATTCTCCTGTGCACAACCTTATTTTATACTCTCATTTGTTCTTACACCTTTGCTATTTTCGCTGTCCATGCCTTTATTCCCAGGTTTCCTGGTCCCCGTTTTACTTCTCTCTGCCATGTATTCAAATTGCCTCAATGCATCTTCTTGGTTATGTTTCAGATCATCCACATCCTTTTTTTTGTGCTTTCAGAATTTTTTGAGTGCTTAAAGCTGTTGCCCAGTTTTTGTGCTGCAGCCCACAAGCATTGCAAACTGCTACAACTATCATGGTGCGAAAGGCAAACACCGAACATTAACCATGATTATCAGGCTGTGCGTGGTGCCTTAACCCGGTACATAAAGTTAAATGCCTCTTTCAGCATGTGTGTTTTGCACAGTGGACCAATTGCCTATGAGCTTGTGTTTTGTTTGGAACCGTTAACTTGGCTCCCACATGATGACAACATGGTGCATGTCCAGGGTGCGTCATCAGCACGTGTGGGAACTGCCCTTGTGTGCCTTTTCCAATGTAAAGCACAACATATGAAGGTGAATTATTGACACTTCTGTGCTGTGAAACCTGTTCTAATATCAAAAGGCGACTGTAGCATCTTCCCCAGCCCTGGAGCATGCAGATGAATCACGTCATCTGGGAGCTGCATTCAAGCAGTACTTTATTCTTCAGCATACACTCGCACACTGAGCGTTACATCATAATTCGCATTAACCACACCTTAGCACCTCCCGTATATTACGCAGTTCCTGTTCAGAATCCGCTCAGAACCGCGAGGATCCTAGTGCATATGATATCAATATGTTACATCTGCCCCTTTGTTAAATTCAAAGTGGTGAACAACACAAAAAATCACATTTCCTTGATTAGTCGGCGAGGTGCTCGCACTTGTTTGCTGGCTCAGTTGATCCGAGGTGATCGAGGTCTATGCGGATCGGGTAACGGTGACATAGGCTCAGGCGATTGAGCATGACCTGCTTGTGGGGGGGTCTCCTCATGCGCGGTCTCAGGACCCGACAAATGTCACGGTAGGTGTTTAAAATGTGATGTGTCCTGAGTGATGGATTGTCCAGGACAATGTGCTGTCACCGTGTGTCCCTTGCTTGCCACAACCTGTAAAGGATCAACAGCAAAAGGAGTGTCTGTTTTCCGTTTTGGTCTCTGTTAGATCAGTACCCAGCCTCCTTTGTCAAAGACTGTTTCCTGGGCATGGCGACGCTGATCTGCAAATGTTTTCATTTTCCTTTTCCGAGTTGCGTCGGTGTCTCGAACATGGTCAATATTCATTGACCAATCCGGGCTACATTGAGGTAGAAGAACTACAAGCTTCAGAACCGATGGGAGAAAGGGGGTGAGGGGTAGCCAAAGTAGGCATCAAAGGGAGGATTACACTTTAGGACAGCACAGGCTGACCCCCATATCCTGCCACCCCCAGCAACACAGGACCCCTGTAATTAGATTAAGGAGAGGGTTGGAAGGAGAATGTTCAGGAAAATTAGCCACACCAGTAGGTTGGGCTAGCCTGATCCGGCTCATGGAGAGACTTTCTCCATGTTGGGTTTTGATAGAATGGTGCTTTCTGGGACAAGAATATGCAACACTTTGGAGAAAGTGGTCATACACCTGGGTGGCACCATGCATCCAACTGTTCAGGGCAGCCCCCCTGCTTGATACCCAGAAATACTGGATAAATATGGAAGAGCTGCAAGGCTACTCAGAGATCTACTACCTGAAGAGTGAAGAAGGAGAAGGACTGCCCTGCTGACTCCCTGGTCTGCACCAAGAGGACTGCACTCACCAGGACTGCACCTGCTGCAAACTGTGGGACTCTACATCAGAAGGACTTTGCCTGACTCTGAAAGTCTAAGGAGTGGACTCCTGCAAGCTACAGGTTAACAGAGCCCACATGCACCATCTCCACCAAAGCGTCCCCATCCTGGAGCGTGCCCAGTGGACATTTAAGGATTTGGCCAGGTGCATTGTGGGAATTGTAGTCCAGACATCCCAAGGACCACCGAGGAGATTCCAAACACTTGAATTTGTGTTTTGGACACTTTGAACCCTCAAGAGGAACTTCAGGAAGAAGTTCCAGACGTTTTTAGACGTTTGGAGCCACTTTTGGAAAAAGCTCCATAAGGTGACCGACCCGACGTCAAGAGTCAAGCCAGCTTACCTTCAACCACGACCCGGCCTGGATTTCAGGTTTGTCCCGCTGAAAGCTCCGGAGCTCCAGATTTCCAGTATTTGACCGGGGCCTCGTATAAAGTTAAGTTGGCGAACCCGCACCGAATCCAGCCTGACAAAGTGCCTTGCTTGACATCGAGGGAAGAAGCTCCAGAAAAACAACTAAGTGTGAAGGTAAAATTTAGACCGAGGCCTCCTGATTAGTGTATTAGACCAGGGCTCTATCACGGTTAGCCTTAAACTTTGACTTTGTCCCGGTCAAGCGCGACCAAATGTCCCAAAGTGGTGCCTTATGTTTATTTTTAAGCACTAGAAAGTGTTTATTCTTTAAAAATTCATATCTCCGGTTCCCTACATTGAATTTTTGTTGTTTTGTTGTCTATTTGTTCATAAAAGTATAATCTATTGCTAAAAGTAGGTGTTAGATTTTTATTGTGTGCTGTGTCTTATTTATTTAATATATTGGTTACGCCTGCCTGCTCGTTGACAGCTACCAAGGGTTGAGCAAGGGAATAATTTATTGAGACCTTGACTGGCCCTTTTATTTTGTTTGTGGCCTTATTACTAGTGGTAAGTCACTACTTATCATGACTAATAAACCACTTTCCAACAGCTAGCTCATCTTGTACATTTTGTAACTTTTGGAATTGAACATCATTGGCAAGGGGCCAGGTACTTCTTCTCCATGATTGCCTAGCAATACGTTCTTTTATGATGATCATGTCATTATCAGCATTAGTGGTAGCAATGATTTGTTCCACTGACAGAGCCGCTGGTTTGCTGGCTCCACCGACTGAGCCGCTGGTGTGCTGGATCTCATGATAAAGTTGAGATATGCTTCAGCTGTCTTGGATGTCGTACTGTGACGATGTAGTAGCACTCGTGAAAAGTAATCTGCTGGGATTTGATCCTTCCCCGGTTTGCGCATAATCTCATAATCATACTCTTGCAGTCTTAGCCCCCACCTCTCAATTTGGGGGGCATCTTAGCCTTTGGGTTTCCAAAAATTGTGAGCAACATCTTGTGATTGAGCACAAAGTAGATGCACGTTAGTCGACGTCTTCAAAGAAAACAAAGTTATGCTTACAATGTGGATTTTCATTTCTATATGAAGGTAAATGTCGAGCCATAGGACAAATCTGCAAAGGTTGTGGGAAATAGAACTATTTCGTAACTGTGTTTAAGTTTTGTGCTTGAATTTGGGTCGCAGAATTCTTCAATCGCCCTTGACGGTGAGTAAACTCTCTGTTTCTCTTACCTTTTCATTGCTGTTGTGATCTTTTTGCTTTGTCTGAATAATCATCTGTGTTCAGAGCAGTGCAGTGTCTCTGCCGGCAACCTCACTGGTGGGTTTCTGGTGGGCATTTTGGATATGCTCCTGTGGAGGACCTTCGAATTCTTCTGTGACAGCATATGGCCTAGAGCAGGGCTTTGACTCCACATGTACCTGTTGCAGACTGTTTTTCATTGGATTTGGGGCACACATGGCATGCATGAGCAGTTTGCATTACTGTTGCAAAATATCAGGGAAAACAACAGTGTTTTCTTCAGACACATATCACCTACTAGTCGCAAGTTGTCATGTCTTCCCTAGCCCTGGAGAATGCAGATGATTCACGCCACACAGGAGCTGCGTTCAAGCATTACTTTATTCTTCAGCGTACACTCACACACTGCACATTAAATCATATTTCACATACCACTCCCTAACACCTCCCCCTCATAATACGTACGTCCTGTTCAGAGTCCGCCTAGAACCACAAGGGTCCTAGAGCGTATAACGTCAATATGCTACAGTGACTACACAACTAATGCAAATAGGAGCGCTCAATGCCACGTCCATATTATGAAGCACTATATATGTTCTTCAATATGATTGAATAAACTGGAAAAAGATTAGACACTGGAAAGAGTTTCTTGGTGCATCACCCTCACAGAACTCATATGGACATAGGCTTGACAGAGTGTATATAAGACTTGCAAGAAACAACATCATACACAAAAAAAACTCTTTTTAAGTAACCCTTCAAAAACACAATGGCATATGAGGTACAAGGGAGATACAGTGCAAAGTGCAACTGAATTTCCTGGCACTAGTGATCATTCGGTACATGTTATGTTTTAAAACCCATTTCCGGTATGTGAGCTCCGCCCAGGAACCACTACAGAAGATGAGAAGCAGGAAACAGAAAGGTGTTAACAAGAGCGGGAGGAACAGCCAAATATTGTAACATTTCTCATTCGTACGCCCTGTACTCCAGTCCTGGCCAGCGACCATCCAGCAGAGGCACCTGTTCAGCAAAGGAGCTTCGAAGGGGTCATGAAATAGACTCACTTCATACTTTCATTTACATCTGGAACAATGTGTCTGGTCTGATACCTCCCGGGGACGTATCATGACGTCAGTGTTTTCTGAGCTACAAGCCCTGCGGCTAGAGGCCAGTTTGTGGTACAGCATACTATACAAATGTGCTAGAAGTAGTAGTAGTGGTAGTAGTAGTATGATTATTTCTATGGTGTGCTATGTAAATGTTAGTAGAAGTAGCAGTAGTAACAGTGGCAACATTAGAAGTAGTAGCAGTAGAAATACTAGTGGTAGTAACACCAGGTAGGATAACCACTACTACACTACCTCTACAGTGCGCTACAGAAGTACTTGTAGCAGCAGTAGCAAAGCAGCAGTAGGACGACTACTACTGCTTTTACAGTCTGCTAAACACATTACTAATAGTAGTAGTTTTATTCATAGAAGAAGCAGTATAAGTAGTAGGACTAGCAGTAGTATTTACTACTAATACCGCTCCTTATTACGAATAGCTGTTGCTTGAATTTACATATTTAATTCTTACAAGAAAAGGACAAATCTGAATTTGTGAATAAGTTACTATTATACAAATGTCTCTTCTTTAGCGGTAAAGGTAGAAATGTCTCATTAGAGGATTACCACACTTCTGACCTTTATCAGGATGATTTAGGCAGTGCAGACATTCTGTAAGGGGCTGGTTCACCTGCAGAAGTCCACAAGCAGAGCATCACAGAGACTACCAGTCCTGAGAATCACAGCAATACAGAAAAAGACCCTGATGAATAGGCTGGTAAATAAGAGTAAATAGGGAGACTGGTGAAAATCATCTGCCTGTTCTTTATATTTAATAGCAGCACAATTAATGTTGTAGCTAGGATACACATCATCTGACCCATGCACCATGACTCCCTTATGAGCTGCAAATAACATAATAACACCTTTGCATTAATGTTCTAATAAATCCAGCGACCCTCGAACTTACTCACTGGTTCGAGAACTCGAACCACTCCTTGCACTTGAAGCACAATTCACAAGAGTTTCACTTGCTACTCAGTTAGGTGTGATTTATTCATGACTTTCTGTGAGCTCGTGGTGTGCACCTCTGGAAGAAACCTTTATGGGCCCATAATGCTGCATCTGCCTCCTATGCTTTCAAGGATGCCAGCACCTGATGCCAGCACCTTGCACTCACTTAGGGCCCACTTTAGAGTTTGGCAGATGGTTTACAACGTCACAAAGGTGACAGATATCCTGCCTGCCTTATTACAAGTGCTACAGATATAATACACTGATAATACATAGGAGCCTGTAATCCCTCCACCAAACTCTAAATCAGGCTTGAGTTATCTGGCATTGACCAATGTGGTGGCTCCCTTCAAACCAGTGTGTGAACAGGGATCGAATCATCTGTTGGACACTCATGATTCCACATTCAGTAAACACTGTCGACTTTCCTCTTATTCTGTAGACAATAACTATGAACCCTGGGTAAACACTATCACTGCAATTAAAAGACTGAAAACAGATTATTGTCCTGGAACATGCAGACTGGAAGAAAAGACTTCCCAGCGCCTCCTTTGTCTGAGCCAGTTATGCAAAGGCCTCTCCACCCTCCCTGCACTGATGAGAAGCAGATGAGTGTGGTTGCACATGTCTGGAATCCAACTGTTCAAGATGTGGCTCTGTTGTCATTATAAAGTAAAGAGTAGCAGGTTTGTGGCCATAACACATTTATTGAATGTACATAGATAGTTTTCAATATTATTGGATAGCATCAGAAACATGAAGAAGCCCATGCTTCTGGCAGTGCCATCTGAAGATCTTTGAAAATAAATCTGGTGTTATAACTCGTGAAAACTTCATCTAGGTTGTTCAAGGGTTTCCCCACCATTCCTCTACCCAACATTTTGAAAACATGTGACTAAACACTGCATTTTAGCATACCATTTTGAAATAGATTTTCTGAGTTTTAATTTAAAAAATTCACTCATGAAATATGACAGTACTTTCAGGGTGTGCCCAGGACCGAATTGACCCTAGCGGGCACGGAGCGTTTCCTGGTGGGCCGGAAGGGTGGGGGCCGGTTTTGGACCGGTGGGGGCCCGTTTTGCAGCAGTGCTGCAATTCGGCCCCCTGTAACAAAGGCAGCAGCAGTGTTTCCCACCAGCACCACCATTTCCCCCCCTCATCTGCCCACCTCCCACCGGTCCGACGTAATTGCCAGGACTGGTTTGCGTTCTCAGTCTGGCCCTGGGTGTGCCAAGTAAGCTTCACCCACTTCAGGAGTGTTACAAGTTTAACTGCCCCAAAAGTAGGGGTAGACGGAATATTCCATTGCACTTGTGGAATTGACGTGGAAATCAGGCCAAATTCCACCAATCGCCCCGTGGTGGGATTTTTTCTTGCACAAGGCTCCAGAACGGCGAGTTGGCGAGTGTGGCTTGCAATCTCCTCAAGTGATTTCCAGTCACTAGGAGGACATCCAGTGAGATATTTCTAACGTGGGCGCTTGCGAGCCGTCGTGGACATTCGTGGTCAGAAGGCTACCACTAGAGCGGCAGCAATATCAACTCAAGTAGCTGTGCCCTCTGGCGCACCATATGGTGCAGTTCGCACTGACTTTTCATCACGAAACATGCTACAGTTGCTAAATTACAGCGCAAGCAGCGTGACATGCCTATTTTTGCCTGTTGGCGACCAGGGCCGGACTGGCCGAAGAGGGCACTGGGCATTTCCCCGGTAGGCCGCCAGGGTGGGGGCCGGTGTTGGGCCCCTGGGGCGCCGTTTTTGTTACAGGGCCGTTTTTGCAGCATAGCTGCAATATCGGCCCCTGTAACAAAATCGGCTGAAACCGGCCCTGGCAAACAGCTCGGCTGCACCCCCAACCCCCCGGGGGCCAGCCGAGCACTCTGCTAGAGCCGGTTTTGGTTCCCAGTCCGGCCCTATTGGCGACACTCTGGAATCTCGTGGAGTTTTTATGTAACTCCATGAAATTTCGCAGATTCAAATTCTGTGAGCTCCGTCCACCTCTACCCAAGAGTATTTTGAGCAATTGGTGGCAGAATGCTTAATTTTCCCCTTTGTTTCCTTATAAAAATTGTTCAAGCACATTCAAGCCACGCATGCCCACAAGTTGTTAAGACTTACCATCATTTTGGCAGTTCTGGAATTATTCCAGGTGAAGATACCTTTATGCCCAAAATTACCACCATCATGCAAAAGTCAGTATTATGCAGAGGGTGGGCACAATACTCAAAGGTACTCAAACATGTTAACACAAATGCAAAAACACACACATAAAAAACACACACAGGTAACATAAATACAAACACACCCACAAAAACACACCACATTTGAGACATTTCACTAATGCTAAGCTCCAGCTTGCTTCCCAGCTCCCACCCTAGTGGCTTCGCCTTTCCGTCCACCTCAACTTCCTTGCATCCCCTCCTTTGCAGTTTTATTTTCTGTGATATGACACGCCCTGTGTCACACTTACAGCCTGATTGACAGCAGGAGGCCACCCCTGTCAAACAGTATCTGCCATTGGTCTAGGATTGTGGTAGGGTGCATTTTGATCACCTCTCTAGGCCCATGCAAACGGTGATGTCTGTTGGGCCAAGTATAGACCCCCAGTGTTAGACCTGTCATTCTTAGGGTAGTCCTTCCCCAAACATTATGCCTTTACTTCTCCATTTTTTGGCTGATCTCGTTTTTGTTGAGCCAAGGACTCTGCACACTTTACTACTACTAACCAGCAGTGGCGTAACAAAGACCCCGTCAGCCCCCTTAGTGCGAAGGGTCTCGAGCTCCAGGGGGGGCCCTTAGCACGTTACCCTGGCCTGAACGCTCATGAGTGAGTCCAGAGGGGGCCCCTCCATGTACTTTGCAGGGGGGCCTCCTCAAGTTTCGTTTCGCCTCTGCTAACCGGTGCTAAAGTGTTTTTGATCTGTCCTTTAAACATGGTCAAAATGGCTTACACCCAACTGACACATTTAATTTACTTGTAAGCTCTTAGTAAAGAGGTATCACCTGTACCCAGGGCCTGGAAATTAAATGCTACTAGTGGGCATGCAGCACTCAATGTGCCACCCTCTTAAGTAGCCCTTTAAAATATGTGTCATACCAGACATTGCAGCTTGTGTGTGCAGTTTCAAAACTGCCAGTTCAACTTGGCAAAATAAACCTTCATTTTTATTACATATAAGTCATCCCCAGGGTAGGCCCGACACAGCCCAGAGGGCAGAGTGCAGTGTATTTAAATAGTTGGACATGTGCTTTTCACTTTTACATGTCCTGGTGGTGGAAAACTCTTAAATTTGTTTTTTTCACTTCTGCAAGGCCTACCTTTCCCATAATACATACATTTAATAAGTGATAACTTTCAATTGGGAATGTCGAGTATGGTGTCTAAATAATTGTAGTTTAAAGCCCTCTTTAAAGGTAAAGTCTGATTTTAAGTCACAATTCTGAAAATGCCACTATTAGAAAATTAAAAGGAACAATTGATGGACGGAATGCTGAACAATGCAAAAATTCACCCCCGTGCCACTGGATTCAAGCTAGCCTGGCTGATGAGGGGTGAGACCCCGAAATCGGGCCTAGGATTCTTGTTTCTGGTCCAGGGAGGACCTGGCTTGGCAGTCCGGGCTGGACTGTTCCAATGAGGAGCAGGGTCAAGACTGATTTGCATATGGCTGGGTCTAAACTGGGATGGCATGGTGAGCAAAAAAAATGGATTTAACCCAGATCTCTTGATCGGGGTGAATGTTTGCTTTGTTCCACATTCTGTCCATCGATTGTGTGACTATTAGAAAATTGGCATTTTCTTGTCCCGACCGTTTGGTGTCTGCAGCCTGTAACCTGGATCACATGACTAGGTGCAACTGGCAGTTGGTCTTTGTGTATTGTTCGCAGACAGTGAGACAAAGGGGAATAAGTGGTAGCTGGATGGGACAACTCTGGCTTGCTGAAGGGGCGTAGCTGTCACCAACTACAATTGTACATCACAAAGGCTCTGCCCAGCACACTCACAAAGAGTTTTGAGACTAATATTTTGTGACAACAGACAATCTGGGGCCAGGGCACCGAGGCAGGAAATTCCAAGCACATCTGGGGCTAGAAACCTCTAGAACCTTCTCCCAATTCAAAGTCAGTTTTGGGTATAAAGCTTGGACCTTCAGACCCAACTCAACAGTACACTCCTGGCCCTCTGGATATTACAGACGAAGGACTGCTGTGCTGCTCTGCTGCCAGATGGTCTGCCACGCTGCTGCCCTGCTACCCTGGTGCTCTGCTGCTCTGCTTGCTGAGACTGAAGACTGGACCTACACCCTTCATCCCAGACTGAAGTGACTCCAAGGGCAGCCAGCTGACCTCCTGTTTTGAGCTACATGGACATAACAAGCTGCAGAGGCTCCCTGCAACCTCCCAGCTGACCTGCTGCCTGGACCTGCAACTGGACCTGCTTGAGCCCTGCTGGCTTCTGCTGGAGTGAGTTCCTGGCCCCCAAGTGGTGCCCCCCAGGTCCTGGCCCCCTGGTGTAGCATCAGTTGAGCTCTCCTGAAGTTTTGGGCTCTTTGCGAACGCAAATGGGCTCGTTTATGCCAAGATCTTGCCGCCTGCCAACGCAAAGTTCTGGTGGCCCCGATTCTTCGTGCCACAGCGACCGCCACAACGTCTTGCAACTCAAGATCTGCACTTCGAGCAACAGCATCAACAGCTCACAGTGACCGCCAATGCGAAGCTCTAGCTACAACTGTCTGCAATGCCTGACATCATCTTCGTGCTTAAGCGATGACCATCCACAATGCCCGGCCCGGCTCTTCGTGCTACATCAAGGACCATCCACAATGCCATCCCTGCTCCTCACGACCCCTTCATGGCGAACGGAACTCTTTGCTCTTGACTTTAAAGGTAACTCTTTCAGCAGGTCTGGCTTGGTCCCTATAAATGCAGCCTGTGCTCCATCGCAGTCAGCTTGAATTTGTGACTTAACCTGGTCTTGCACGACCAGATTACTGCGAGTGGCGCTTTATGCTTTTAGGCACTGTACTTAACTGAACTCTTTAAAATTACATATCTCCGTTTCTACTGATTTGAGTTTTGACATTTTCATGTCAAATAATTTCTTACATTTTACTCTATTTTTTTAAATTGGTGTGGGATTTTTCTTGTTTGTGTTGTCACATTATTACTGTTCAAAGTGCTGTATAAATACTTTATACATTGCTTCTAAGTTAAGCCTGACTGCTTTTGTGCCCTACCAATGGGTTAAGCAGAGGTTAATTAGGGGTTTACTTGTGATTTCACCCTGACAGAAATTGGGGCTGCTGCTTGAGTAGGGTGTCACCCCCCTCAACCAGTAACCCAATTTCCAACAACCATCCAACAGACATGCACAGTTTACTTTTTTTCCACTGTAAATCTGATGGTCTTTTCAGATGAGTGGCACAAGCAATGCTGCACAGCTTCACTTTCCCTAGGAATGATGAGTAAAAATGAGGTAAGGCAGTACCCAAATATCTTGCTGGGTAAGCCAACCACGATATCCCATTTTTTTTTTTAAATCAGTGCTTTGGATAACATCACTCACTATTATGTTTCTATGACTGGCAGAATTTGCCTTTGGTTGATTTGAGGGTATCCATAAATGCTTTCGTGAAGGGATTCATGGTGATCCACGGAGACCCAATACTTTATCTACATGCTTAAATCTCTCTAAGATATTACTGACAAAGACGATTTTCAGATCAGTTATATCATCTTCTTGAATGTTACATGTGAGAATGCAAATTTATAAGTACAAGAATCCTTGATATGTAAAATCATGGTGCACTGTCTCTGCCTGCACCAGGCACATCTTTAATTGGGTGCTCCGAGTGCAGACAGGGGCAGGGTGCCATGTTACATAAAAAATGCACTGCCTCCTGTAAGGCACCGATCCTCCACACATGGATGCAGCTTGCGACCACACCCACCTACAGAGGAATGTCTGTGTGGTCCTTGGGGCCCTGCCAGACTCCCAAGAGCTGCCCTTGGAGGCATACTGACGGTGCATCATTTAATATGTGGCACCCAATCAATGGACTCCTGGTGCCCCATGTTTGTATGTCTAAAAGTTGGGTAAAAGTGTTCATTCAATTGCATGGGGCTGAGGTCCCATGCTAATGAGAGAATGCCCGTTTGGGCTCGCACAAGTGCAATGTGTGGGCCTAGAGGATCAATGCCCCAGAAGGGACTCTAGACACTTCTGTAATACCAAAGTGCCCCAGGGACTGAAAACTGGATGCCTACGCCTGTTATGCCCCAAAGGCACTTTCTGTCATATGGCCAAACATCTCCTTTGGAAAATCAGCCAAGACCAGTATTCACGCTAAAAGCCCAAAACTCCAAGAGAGATCTGGGAGCGAAGCTTAATTCCTAAATCTCTCTTGCAAAATTAAAGAATTGAAATTGGGATTCCGGCTTCATTAAAGTTTCTCGTCATTGGAGCAGGCTTCCTTTATATAATTGCATTTCCTTTCATTAGATGATATGGTTCATTTTTTTCGATTTGTTTATTTATTTAACTTAAAATGCTTGAAATTCGGAGGATAACATGATGCCCAGTGATGCCATTGAAAATTATGTACTGGTCAGTAGCGGCTGCTACCAGACCCGGGTGGTAGGACAAGGGTGGGGGGGACAAAAAAATAAAACCTGAACAAAAATAAAACACTTACTTGAAACGCCCACCACCTCTCCTTTGTCCTCCATCTCTCCGACATTTTCCTGCACTCCCGGGCAGCAGCAGGAAGCACCCGCCCTCCCAGCCTCCCCCTAGCCATTCACAACACTGCAATGCAGCGTTGTGATTGGTCTGAGCGCCGTGGATCGGCGCTCAGACGGGGACTGGAAGGGTTTGCATGTTCCTCGCCAGTCTGTGTAATGCAGCCTAGTGGGGGACATGCAAAGTGTTCAGGACTACTTTGGGGGGGGGGGCTCGAGAGGGCCGGCCAAACAGTCCTGCGTACTTCAGGAGTGAAAGACAACGTGTTACACATTGTCTTACTACAAACACACTCTCCCTTGCATACTTTAATGGGAGAATGGTGAAAAGAAGTTTGAGAGCTACACAAGGGTCATTTTTGATGCAAAAACGTTTTTGTGCCTGAAGCTTTCAGCTGTTATTAGACACCAGTACAAACCTTTGGTAAATCTGGACCCATATTTCAGACAATGGACAGCGATGCGTTCCACTGATAGGCACCATGAAAACACTACGGTCTTACTTCAGTTTGCGATCTGATGTGGCTCCTGGAGAATAACTTAATAAAGGACAAAGGGGTGTCTGGTGTGCCTGTTCACAATACTGACATTGCTGTTTAGTGCAGACCCACATCAGATATCAATGGGACATAGCAGCAGTGATTAAGACAAAGTTTCTTTGGAGGTGGCAATGCAAATGTGCATGGAAATGATCCAGTTAGATGCTTCCCTGCAGCAAATTATTGCAAAACATAAATACGTGTCATCCTCTGCAATTAAGAACCTCAGAGCTCCCAAGCAGCATAAAGCATGAAATGTCAAAACCTCATTCAAATATTTAGATTCTCTGCATATAAGATCAGTCTTAGAGTAAGAAATACAAGCAGATTCTACCGCTTGGAATGATGCTCATATTACTGCTATGAGAGTTAGATGACAGAGGTATTTGCCTCCGTGTCTAGTTTCTAAATGAGGGGTCTTCAGTGTGTAGCTCACTAGCTGCCAGAAAGTATCGCTTTGACCTTTGACGCGGAGCCTAGTGTAGCACATGATTCAGAGGGTCTGGAGTTTAGCGGTGCTACTTGTGCATATCACAGGAGGAAGTGCCGCTGAGTTGAAGACCCTAGAAGTAGAAGTGCCGCTAAGTTGAAGACCCTAGAAGTAGAAGTGCCGCTAAGTTGAAGACCCTAGAAGTAGAAGTGCCGCTGAGTTGAAGACCCTAGAAGTAGAAGTGCCACTGAGTTGAAGACCCTAGAAGTAGAAGTGCCGCTAAGTTGAAGACCCTAGAAGTAGAAGTGCCGCTAAGTTGAAGACCCTAGAAGTAGAAGTGCCGCTAAGTTGAAGACCCTAGAAGTAGAAGTGCCGCTGAGTTGAAGACCCTAGAAGTAGAAGTGCCGCTGAGTTGAAGACCCTAGAAGTAGAAGTGCCGCTGAGTTGAAGACCTTAGAAGTAAAAGCCAGCCTAACCGTTGACAACGTCCCATACTCAAATACACCCATAATGAGAATCTCAGCATGACCCCTGAAACATAACAGATCACCATGGAGCCAAGCCCCCTGCTGCCTGGGCCCTGGCACTGTTAGCCACACTATGTATGTGTATGCTCTGGGCTGGGAAGGAAGAGCAGAGTGTGGACTGCATGAGTTGGAGTCAAAGTATGCAAAGTTAATAAAACTAACCTGATGCATCTGTGTAATGTGGTATCTACTGTAACAGTTGGTATTTTGCTAGTAGCTCAGAATGATTTCATTGATAAAATGTTGCTCTCATTATAAAAGAGATGAGAGAGCCCGGATATAAATAAACTAAAACATGTGTTGTGCTTGCAGTGCTCACAAGAGGACACAGGTAGGAGAAGCCAGAAGGAGCATAGAGGGGTAAAAGCAATTCTTGGACAGATTGTCCTTGACCATCCAGTTTGAATGTAGGGATACAGGGGCTCCTGGAGTTGAGTCTAGGCAGCTTTGGAGCTCATGAGAGCAGAATATAAATCTAAAAGGGAAGGGAGGCTGGTGGAATAGTCATTTTTAAACCTTTTCTTGAATGCTTGTAAGGGCCCCAGGTAGAGCTAGCACTGAGTTAGGTACCAGGACTGTGCACATTTGGAGCAAGAGAAGAGAGCATGGCCACATTGTCTCACGACTGAGCACGACCACAGTCCCAAAAGGATAAGATGTGTTTGAGACTCTAAAGGTACAATCTCGGTTGTGTGGCATCTACGAGTTAAAATGGCATTTCTTTATACTGATTCTGACTGAGAAAACATCTGATGCAGAGGATCACTCAATGCATTTAAGTGGGCAAGCTAGAAACTGAAGTCATGTTCCTAAGTATCCAGCCTCTATGTACAGTAATTTGTCAGTCAGACAAAATGTTCCTCTGTGTGCATGGGTTGATTTGATTAGGGAAAATGGATGCAGCTGGCAGCTGTTTCATTACTTGCCCTTAGGTGGTTGGTCATTAACTCTTAATTCACCGTACGATTAGGTACAAGGGGTAAGGTATATGGCAGGACGTGTGGAAGACTTTTACATGGCAGAGAAAATGGGTTTGTATCGACTCGATTTCCCTCCCGTACCTCACTTTTTGAGGGAAGTCCTGAAATGCACTCAGACCCTCTTTCTTTCATTTCGAGCTTTAATTCTAGCTCCTCAAAACGCGGTTTTTCAAGGGGAACAGAAGTGCAAAAAATGACTTTTATCGTGGCCTTGTTGGATGAAATCTAAGGATCACGTGAAGCAGCATGTTGTGTATCCTAATAATACAATATTGTAGCCCAGGGCTGCAGATTCCAGCAGGGGATTTTCAACCATTCATCAAATAAACTATTTTAATATTGACTTGACATTTAATTTTGGAAAGTGGCATAATATTCGTGTTTTAATGCTCTCTTTGTCCAGGAAATTAGATTTGTGCTGGCTCTGAATATTCAAATATTGGTGAAAGTGTCATTGATCCTCATTGAAGCCAATGCTAGAAGGGTTAAGTAAGACAACTTATGATTGCATTAAGTGGGCAGTGGCACAAAATGTCCCTCTGTGACATGCATGTAGCCACAGCCAGTGCTCTCACAGGCTTTGATGGGGCACAGGGCAAAACATTTTTGGGGGCGGTGGGCAACCCCAGGATTTTTTCTCGAATTTGAAAGAATGTAAAGCTGAGTGGATATCTCAGTTTTCAAATCTATGATTTTCAGGTTGAACACAGATGTCTACAGTAGTCATATTTAACCTAGTTACCTATACCAATTGCACACACAACTAATGGGTGGCTTTTGAAAAAGTTGGAAACGTTTTTTTCTGATTTCAGGGTTTGCAACCATCAAAGTTGTTCTCTGCCATTTGTCATTTGCACATTACTAAGACAAAACGTGTGCAGCATTGACAATGTTCCTATCATCGGGAACCAACCTCTTCTTCCCCACCTGTAACTTCCCTCTTGTTGATAATACCAGCTCTGCCTATGCGCCTCTGTGTGCTTGTGAACACAGAAAGGTATTTGCTACAAAAAAGTGAAACAATATGTTTTGTCAATATTTGTTTAATTGAAGGATACAATTAAAAGCTTCCCTGTCACCCAAAATCAGAGTGCAAACCTTGCACTATTCCTTTTTGTAGGGAGAGCGTCCCTCTTACCCCCATCCCCCCCGCTCCAAAAAACAGACTTGACTGACTCTTGGATTTCTACCCCTGAGGCCAAAATAAGAAGGTTGTGTTAAGACCATACTATCATCATTGTACAATGAGAAATTAATTTTACCATTTTATGATTTTATCATTTCCAGTGTGGAACCTTGGTCATTTAACACAGTCTGAACCCTCCTTTGACGATCCTGGCTGCAGGTTTACAGCATTGTACGTAGCATATAACCATATCATCTTGTGTATCTAGCTGGTGGGCTGGAAAGAGCGCTGGATCCCGGGATAGACAAAGGTTTCTGCTAAGATCGAGGGGGGTTGCCATCCTAGTGATATTTTGTGACACTTTTGGTGTGGATTGGGATTCTTAAAAGCGTCTCTTTTCCCACTTTTTTGGCAAAAACTTAAGAAATGTGCTTGCTAGTTCAGGTGTTTACCAAAGTGGCACATGAGTTATAGTCATACAGGGCCAGGACCTCTGTCTAATTGTATTAAGCAGAAATCAGTTGGTAAACATTCGTCTGTGTATAGACTGAAGAGATATTTCATTCATGGTTACCATTCTCTACCAAACATATGGAAAATGATGGCATTGATTGAAGAGGCTTAACTCTTTCCTTTAATAAGTATTATAATGGCCTTTCATCAAAGCAGGCATATCCCACTTCAATAGGGGTGGGTCCACGTTTAGAGGATGCATTTGGGCTTTTCTTGGAGGTGGTGGTATTATGAAATGATTGGGTGGGTCCAAGTTTAGAGGATACATCAAGGCTTTTCTTGGAGGTGGTCGTATTATGAAATGATATGACAAAGTTGAACTCAAGTATGTTTATTTTTTTCAGGCGCAAATCTTAGTATTTGGAGTGAATCCTAAGGAACATGTTTATATGTCTATAATAGTGCTCTCTGTCTTGATAGCCTCTTTACTTAAATTATGTAGGAATATCTTGACATAAAAATTCAAAACCGGATGTTAGACCCACAATGGATCTTACCAAGTCATTTTGGATTCAATTATGTCTATAGTTCATTTGTTGACATCTTTGCCTTGCTGAATAATATGCAACATTTACTAAAGGTATTGCCAATAGTGCATGTTACATTACTGAAGTATGAAAAAGGACGTTAGAAATGTTGTAGAATTATGAAATTGCTTGCAGACACTACTGGCATGATGTGGAACCAGGGCAGTACTAAGTGTTCCATTTCCGCATTCAAAATTAATTGTGGTATTGGGGAGGTGATTGCCTGGTATTTTCTAGGAAAGGAATATGATGTATCATGAGTGCCAAGATTGCTTAATCAAGTAGAAAAACATTACTCCATCATGGAGAAGAAGCAAAAAAAATATTGGAGGTTGTGTTGGACAGTTAAACTAACAAAAAAATAATTGGGAAAAAATAGTGTATCCCGTCTCACTGAAGGGAGACACTATTTTTCCATCACTTTTGGAAACTGGCATCAGAGCCACAAGAACATGGTTGTAAGGTAGAATTTGTGCCAGTGATATAGTTGTCTGTGGCTGATTCCTAATGTTACATGTTAGAGATAAGTATAATTAAATTTTCTGATATTGAAGTGAAACTGGTGCATCTGCTGAAGTGCTCCATGTAGTCGAAAGGGTTGTTACAAGGATAAATTGAGCAATTCTATAGGTGATAAAGTGTTGTTGTAAGCGGTTGCATTTATCAATGGAGGGTGGTAAGCTGGACATCCTATAAGTGAGTTATGGTAGGTGTTTGCTAAACATGTACATATCAATGAGGTTTGAATGTAGCCTTTAGCCCGCTCCCAAGGGCTATACCAGTTGTTAAAGGCCCTGGTCCCATGTTATGGCCCGAGCCAAAGGTGAGGGCCTATAATAAGGGAGAGGGCCTTTAACAAGCGGTATAGCCCGAGGCAGAAGGGCTATAAGGCTATTAGAGCATTACACCAACTGAGGGTAGAATATTCTAAACATAAAAGAAGTTATAGAATGGCAATCGTTGGAATGCCGGCCATTATAAGCCCTGAGCCACTTCATTGTCTTCAATTGGGCTCCCAACAATCCAATGTTCTTAAATAGCCTTATAGCCCGCTGCAGAGGGCTATACCGGTTGTTAAAGGACCTGAACCCGAGTTATAGGCCTGAGCCATAGGCGAGGGCCCATAAAAAGCGGCGGACGGGCTAT
This sequence comes from Calotriton arnoldi, assembly GCA_963921515.1. Classification (NCBI taxonomy): domain Eukaryota; kingdom Metazoa; phylum Chordata; class Amphibia; order Caudata; family Salamandridae; genus Calotriton; species Calotriton arnoldi. Next base: position 503,931 of record CAWUFW010001133.1, read on the forward strand.
AAGGCCAGTAGACAAAAACAGAACAAAGGAGCCAGCCTCTGTGTGGAGTTAATGGTATTTTTGTTCCTTCACTTTGGGGAAAACATAAAGTTTTCCGTAAAACCCTCACCCACCAGGGTTACCCCTTGGTGGCATGCTTCATCATAGGGTCCTTCCCGTTCCGCTACGGAACGGGGCGTGCTGCGACCAAACGAATTACGCGGAAGCACTGAATGTGATGACTATGTGAGGCAGGTGATTCTGCTAGGGAGGGGTGAGGTAAAGAAAGGTGTGTGTTTAAAAATACCTGGCTAGTGGGTGATGCTACCTTTATTCTTACCCCTAGTCGGTATGGTTAAAAAACAGGGGAACAACTTAGGACTCATGGGGTTTAATGTGCCCAAATCCTAACGGTTGACATGTTTCTAGCCTACCCCTACGGGTATTCTTCAGGACCTAGTATCTGTAATTAGTATACCTAGTTTTACTCCTACTGTGGGTTTGCTAAGCCCAACTCAAATATAGTGCCTCATTCGCATATTAATACATTAATACATTAATACACAGGTGCAGTACAGAATTAATACCACCTGGTAATCCTACTGAAAATAATTTTTCATGATTAAAGCCTAGGCTTCATGATTCACCCGGCGGGAAGTTCCGCTTTTAGTCACACGCTCGTCAAAGCGAGAACTTTGTCAGATTACCTATCGATGATCCGCTCGGGAACCATTTGACACCACTGCAGCTACTTAGTTGGACCAATTTCATGGACCTGCAGTCATACCACAATTTGAAGTGGTTTTAATGCTTCTTTGCTATAAATGACTGGTCGTGAGAGTAATTTGCCTTACACCTGCTTGCATGTATTAGCTGTTTTTTTTATTGTGTTACCACCTGAGAGTAGGTTTAGGCCACTTCTGGGTACACACATGGGTCCTTAGCATACTGTGTCACTGGAACCAAGCTACTATTGGAGCAGGGTCAAGACTGATTTGCATATAACTCTGGTCCAACCTGAGGAGGTATGGTGTGCAAAATAACGATGGGTTGGGATGCTACTCTGAGCGATTGCCAGTGGTTATACAAAATGCAAGCATTCCTCCCATTATCTTTTGTGTATTTCATGTACTGACCTAAGTGCCATTGGTATGCCATGACGTGGGTGCGGTGCTGAACATGTCACTGGAACTAAGCTGTACCTGGCTGTTGAGCCCTTAACTAGGGCAAAACCGGTCCTGGGTTGCTTGTGTTCCAGTTCAGGGAGGACAAAGCCTGGCAGTTCGGGCTGGACTGTTCCCATAAGGAGCTGGGTCAAAACTGATTTGCAGATAGCTGGGTCCAAACTGAGGTGGCTCGGTGAGCAAAAGAATGATGTGTTGTGATGCTGCCCTGAGCGATTGCCAGTGGTTAAACAAAATGCAAGCTTTCCTCCCATCATCTTTTGTGTATTTCAGAGAACCATGACAACCACTACAGACAACATGGATGCTCCTGTGCTTAAACTGACACAATCCCAACCCCACCATTCAATCAATCAAACTTCTTTCTATTACCTTTTTGATGACACTCCCTTTAAAAGGCAGTTCAAGGGGCTGATATCTTAGTAGTGCAAAAATGGAAAAATAGTCATGTGACTTTCCATAGAGTATGCATAGGGTATGCAGGGAAAGCATACATTAGATAGGCATATGAACCATGGATTCGTGGAATAATGTCATTCAAGGCAAAAATTAATTATTGGGTTCTTGAACTTTTTAGCGCGTGATCTACATCTGCCTTAGTATTTCAAGTCTGAACAATGCCAAGGTTCTATATTTTTATTGGGGAGAATTCAGTAAAATTGCAATTCGGTCAGGTTTCTCGTGGCTCCTAATGTTGTAAATAAATTATGTAATTTTTAATCGACATGTTTTAAATAAATGCCTTCAGTTGACGTTCTTAAGTTTCAACCGCAGTTTCCATGTTCTTTGTCAAAAGAAATGTTTAGTGAAATTGTGATCGAGGCTAATGCACGTTTGGCAGAATTTGACTTATTTAAGAGACATTTAGAAAAAATAGGCACTGTATAACTTGGGCAACATCACAAAAATATCACCTCCTGGAAGAAGAAATTCACAGTTATTGGAATGTGTTAATGTTTTTTGGCCTCCTACTCATTACATGCTCAGTTATCTGAACAAACCTTGACTGACCTTTGCCAGCTACAGTTAGTACAACTTATCTAGTTTTACAGGAAGTGTTTTAGTGATGCCATGGCACAGGGGCATAGGTATACACATTATGTACAGCTTAACAATACTAACACCATTCATTGTTTGTTCACTTTCATTTTACCAGACTGTGATGACCCGGACACTGATTCACCAAAATGCCAAGGGCAGCAGAAGTGACGTGATGCACACTTTGACCCTCGATGACGTCAAAGGTGCAACTCCTCGTCAGACCATTAGTCCATAAAATCCCCCCTATTTGCTGCAGAGGTCGCATGTGAATGGTGAGGAGTGGAAACTGCAATAGTGGAAGTGTATCTTGCTTACCCTGAGTTTTATACCTCCTTACACCACTTTGAGTATGATGCTGCATGGGATGATTCTGTGTCACTTGCAGTGCTGGTCTGGGCATTAATGGAGATAATACCAGAGGCAGAGAAGCAGGGTGCCATGATCCTGGCGGGGCACCCTGTGGACATATAGTGTAACTTGCGTCTGTACGTTATGTCTCCTGAACATATCTTGATGTATATATGAAATGCTAATAAATATCAAAGAGAGAGAGAGGAATAAGATATAGACTAGTTCACTTCCCCAAGGAATTGTAGCAATAATCAATACGAGCTAACTATATAAATAAGAGAACTCTTATGGTGTATGTCAGAGAAAACAATTCTGTTTTATATGAAGGCCCTCACCCACCAACCTGGTTGGTGGCATGCTTCATCATCGGGCCCCACCCGACGGCACCGAGTGTGCCTCGGGTGTGCTACAACGCCTGCTTACAGCGGAGCGGGTTGTGTAAGGTGAGTATGCAGTGATAGGTGTTGTGAATGTGAAAATAAAAAACTGTCCAATGGGTCCCAGGGTCCACAGGGGAGTTTTATTCATGGGCTCATGGCAGTATTTAAAAACAAGGCTACGGATGTAGTCTGGGGATAATTATCGTCCCCTTACATCCAGTGGAGTCAACTAGTTTCAGCCAGGCCTTATGGTAAAACTGGCTTTCATCAGGACCGTATGTGTGTAGTGAAATTAAAAAGGAGTTCCTTACTCTTGATGTATGTTTGTTTTTTATGTTTTTTTCACGTCTGTTCGACCTTATTTCACAGGTACGACTATAGAGGAAACCATCCTCTTTCATTTCTCGCACCTTAGTGTGTGCGTCACATAGGAGCCTGTACATACCCTGTAGACTCCTTTTAATTTCACTACACACATACGGTCCTGATGAAAGCCAGTTTTACCATAAGGCCTGGCTGAAACTAGTTGACCCCACTGGATGTAAGGGGACGATAATTATCCCCAGACTACATCCGTAGCCTTGTTTTTAAATACTGCCATGAGCCCATGAATAAAACTCCCTGTGGACCCTGGGACCCATTGGACAGTTTTTATTTTCACATTCACAACACCTATCACTGCATACTCACCTTACACAACCCGCTCCGCTGTAAGCAGGCGTTGTAGCACACCCGAGGCACACTCGGTGCCGTCGGGTGGGGCCCGATGATGAAGCATGCCACCAACCAGGTTGGTGGGTGAGGGCCTTCATATAAAACAGAATTGTTTTCTCTGACATACACCATAAGAGTTCTCTTATTTATATAGTTAGCTCGTATATGAAATGCTACCCATTTGTAAAGAGCAGTCCAGATTCATCACTGTGTACAAGGGTCTTTGCTGCACTGATACCCTGTTTACTTTCTGTTAGTGCTGCTTCATTCATGACTCTGCAGAACACTAGTAGGTAACAAGGGCATTGTCATGGCTAGTGAAGGGCAAAGAGGGTTACCATCTGCTACTCATGATCACGCCTAATTGATGCCCATTCTGGAGGATCAGGAACAATTGTAGAGTAGGCTCTGAAGAGATTGTAAGAACTTGGTTTAGTATGTTGTGCTTTTCTACATGGATCAACTGGGCATACAGGACCAGATGCTAACCACTTGTTGCCATGTGAAAATGAAAACTAGTTTCAACTAGTTATTAGCTTCCATAAAAAATAAAAAATACAGGGTGAAGAGCAATAGGAAATGTAAAGAAATGCAGATCAATTTTAAAAAGTGGATTAGATGCTTTGTTGTGCAGAAGCATGTATAACTAATTAAGATCATGACAATGAACTTTGTGTAGGCAGGCGCACATGCGCTGATGTGATCCATCAATACAAATTCCTCCAAATATAATCAATGTTGAAATTTACCATTGTAAAATGCTGGAAGTAAAATGATGAAATGGGATACTCCAGTATATGTCCAATTTACTGGATAAGCATTTATAGGACAAATTAAATAGCGGAGAATCCTCAAACCCACCCATTTTCTTTAGTTTTGTGCCAATACGAATACTTCAAATCTAGTCACAAGTGGTAACTCTGCAAATATTCAATTTCCTTTGGTGTGACCCAAAACCTGGTCTTCTTAGTCAGCCATGCAGTCACTATTTGCCTTCTGGTCTCACACAGCAACCAGGAAACTATAAAAGGTGCTTCCAAGTTCTTCAGTTGTATTTGTTAATTTTATTCCTCACCGTTCTCTTATATTTGAAACAATTGTGCATGTTGTGAAAATGTCCATTGGAACTAATATACACATTTACTACTAGTTTTTAATATTACTTTCACATTATACTACATGCCAAGCGACTTGGATTTACCCTGGACATCAATCTAACCCTTAAGGAACAATTGCCAAAAACAAGAATTGGCCTGGTATGAGTTCTCCCTTCTAAAGAAAGTCAAACTGTTTCTTCCAGAAAGTGACTTCAAAGCTGATGTTCAAGCCCTCGTGCTCATGCATCTGGATGGACATAACTCACTGCTTCATGGTCTCCCAGACTCAGCACTGGCACCTCTCAAAGGCATCATACATGCCACAACATGTCTCAGACCGGGCCTGAAAAAATATGATCACATTACTCCCATCCTGATGGAATTCCATTGGCTTCTCTTACAAGCCCGCAACATCTTCACAAGCAGCTGCATCATGCACAAATCCATCACGATCAGCACACCTGCATATCTTGCAGATAAGCTCACCGTCTCTGGTGCTTCTGGGTGCACCCCTACCCAGGCCATCATCAGACTGCAGACTAAGAAGTGTAAAAAAATGAAAAATAGGGCAACAAGTCTTTTCCGTCTATGCAGTGAGGATCTGTATCCACTGCGACTGCCACAACACTTCTTCAAGTTTAGGGTTGAAGATGCACCTCGTTATAGAACACTACATCACAATGCATTAAACAAACCGTCCACAAAATAGCTGGCTTTCCTATCAATTGATGACTTTATGCTTGTCTTTGAACCTTTACAGCGATCTGCTGCCTTTTGACTTGGTTTCCGCTACAAATATACCACATATATGCATATATACAATATTTTAGTCCTTCTTGAATATTAATTATTATTTGATGACATTTTAGATCCTACATTTTTTATTTCAAATATCTAACACATTTCTAGCTAATTTGGCGCCCCTTTTACACGACATCTTAATCCATTATTATAGCCAAGCAAATAATAAATGAATGCTAGCTGTTGGGCTCAGTTTATCAGCAGGGACGTTTCACTTGTAGAACACAACTGAAAATGCTAATAATTTATTGACATTGAAACTTTACTGCACAACCTGAAATATCTTAAAGAGGTTCTTAGGTAACCTTCCAAGATCTCTGGAGTAGCACTGAGTTGCATGCACAATGAATCAATGGCAACTTACACTGCTTGCCTGTGTCTGGACAGTATGGTACATCATCCAGATCTGGATGATCCAATAGACATCAGTAACTCACTGGATCTCCAGGTTTTTTCATAACACTTGAGTCTAGCCTGGAATAGTTGCAGAGCACCCAAGGTGTACGAAGACATGACAAATTTAGTTGGCCAGTCCACTATTGGCAATATGAGATGTGAAAGATGGATCCCGCCTACATGTTCCTTGGAATACTGTGGCCAGGATCTTGAAGCATGATAACCACCTTCTTCAGGATTCCTTAGAAGAACAGGTAATTGTATCCTCTTTGACGTCCAAGTCATTCATTTCAGAGCCTGCAAACAGAGGATCTTATTGCAGAGCCTTTCAGTTCAGCGTTGACCACGATTCTATAGCATGAGCTATTTGTTTTTGGGATTCCATGTGTATGTTCTTACAGCATAGCTGAAGAAAAACTTGCAGTGTCTCCAAGGCCTGCAGTGCTTAGAAGAGGAAAACATAGCTCACACATCTTATAAGGGCCACAATACAAAAAAAGAATAAAGTTGGACAAGCCAGAGACATCTGAGTAAAATCAGAGATAGAGTACAAAAGAGGATACAAGTAAATAATCATTCCATAGATAATCAGGGGAAGTCTGCAATAAGGGATGGACTGCAAAAATCAAGGCACCAATTAACAATTCATTAAGACTCCATCTGGAAAAATGTATATTTGCCTAATGCATTATTGTAGAAAAGGACATTAGCCAATGTACATCTTGGCTATGAAGAATCCTCACTTTCTCTTCCATCCCTCCCAAGAGGACCAATGGGTGTTTTTCATTAGTGGTCTGATCGGTTCTAATGCCCCAGTTTATAAATTGTTTTCAGTGGCTATATACCATGTCGGTGATTCCATCAGAGGAGGAACAGAGATGAGAACTCAGGAGGGTGTTGTGAGGGACAAATAATCAGCGAAGGCAAAAACTATAAGGGGTCGCGGAAGACCGGGGCCCATATACAGAATGACCTATCCAGTAGGATGTCAGGACACAACCAGACAGAAAGCAGGACACTGTGGGGCTTAAAACAGGGCAGGGAGTACTGCAGGAGGAGGCTAGATCTGCCATCAGAGCCACCCCACATGGAGAGAAGAAGCAGAGTGACTAGAACCTGAGTGGCGCAGCTGACGAACCGAGTAGAGCAGAGGAAAGAAAGCACTGACTCAGCCACTCCAGGAGCTGCTTTTGCTTTTTTACTTTTTCCTTTATTGTTATTTATTGCTTCTTTTCTCCCCTAGTTAGCACCATCTCTAAGACTGAGCTACTAGTGTGAATAACTTTATAGGAGGCCACCTTGGTAAGCATTTCCCCCTGCGGCCTCTTTCCAAGGGGGCAGATTTTCATCTCCTCCTTGTAGAGTCAAGGAAATTTGACCCTGTATCCGATTAATCCTCATTTGCATGCAGGCTATTGATTTTAGCCGTGATTTGATTGATTTAAAGTCTGTTACTAATTGTTTAAGTACTCCAAATAGCAAACACAATTCATTGATTGTAGTTGAACAAGAGCAAACCTGTTACGCTTGATTCATTGCTGAGATTGTGTAATACTTTGTCCATCTTGGAGTCTATTGTCACTGTTTGTGTGGACGAAGTTTATTGTAGGTTTATTTGCTGCTCTAATGTCCCAGGTTGGCAGTTCAAAGTTCTTGCTGTAGCTTTTAAAATTCAGCTTCTATTTTTGGTTAGGTCATGCATCAAATATTTGTGCAATGTACCGAAACGTTATGTTTATCTGACAATCTTTTTTTGGTACTAAAGTTCTCATCAGGTGGCAGTCTCTCAGGATGCCAAGTCAGTTACTTCATTTGATATATCATTGTCCACCGCAGTCTCCCATCTATATATATTTGCACCGCTACTTTAGCCCTGATACTTGCAGCCATTCGTTTGTCCAAGGCCAGTTTGACCCAAACCTTCCACACATTAAGTTTGACATCAGGGTTTTGGCTAATGGTGACTCAGCCAATGATTTGGCCACTTCAGTCTTAAAATTGATGTGGTCAGAAAATTGCATAATTTTCAAGACAGGGCATTTTGTAAGGCTTGATTTATGACAGATCATGTTATTTGCATCTTGCCCTCTTTCTCCTCCTAATGCTTTGCTCTTACTTAAGTGCTGGTAGGCAGCACGGGGTTTCCTAAAATGTGCCTGACAGCAAAATAGTTCCCTCACAGCCAGCTAGCAGGGGCAGAATGACTAGCCATAGCCTCCTGGCCATACAACAAGATGGCACGAGAGTGACACATTTGATGCAGTTTGTGGGCTATGCGTATGCCGCCGTTGCGCCGCAGTCGTGCCCCTCTTTTTATTCCGCACTCCTCCAGTCTGTGACATGGGGGCTCCTGGTGCAGCACCCACTCACATTGCTTGAGATATGGGGGAGACCTTTACAACGTCATTAGCAGAATCTGTGAGGTATCTCGGATAAGGGCTCCTGGTGGACCACCCGCTCAGACAAGCACTGCTGCCTGGTGGGAGATCTGCACATCATCTTTAGGGGCATCTTTTCAGTAATTTAAGTGTGAGTGGGAAAACGTATTTAAAACAAAAACGCAACGTGATCATATATGTTGAAGTTGAGATAAAAAATGACCATACGGATCAGTGTCACTGAAGCCTACATTCTGCAGTGGCCTGCGTCATTTAACGAAAATGTGAATTGAAGATGGTCAATTCAATGAACATAGTGACTATTGTTTCTCTGTTAGACTGACCTAAAATGGACTGCCTTGAGCCCAGGGACCACCCACAGATCATAGTGGTGGAGTATGCAGTTTTTAGTGCTATTCATAGATGAAATTGGGATATGGTGATCCTATCATTGTTCACCTCTTATACAGAAAGTCAAAGAAAATCACCACGTATATATCTACTTCTGAGATGATTGCTCTGAAAAGCTCTTTCAATTGGCCCTACAGACCACCACATTCTTGAGGAAGTACAAGACAACTTCAAAAAGTCAACAGAAGATTGACAGCATGTTGGGAAAAAAATAACTCTGCATGTAGTACTAGAAATATGGGAAGTACAGATGAAGTGCATAGCCTACAGCAATAGTCAATGAGCGAATTCTGGAGCCTTACCCTAGAGCAGTAGTGACATGCCAAGGGTCAGGCATACTTCGAAGATCATTCTTCACAGAAGGAAGAGCAGATCTTGGGTGAAGATGAAGGATCCAGCAGAGCATGGCCCTGTTTGTTGCGATGTGTCCTTCTGCACTGTCCCTCTTTACACTTTAACGATGGTTTGAAAGCAAAATCAAAAATTCGGCCTTTGGGGTCATTAGATGAAAGATTGTGGCTACCAGGTGAATACATCATAGATGAAGAGGAGGTTGATGATGATGATGAGATCTTATTTCAGCATGTAAAATCAAAGACTTCTCTGACTAAATGCTGTTGATAACTGCATTATGTAAAGGGATGCATGGTCCCAGTCTGCTCCGGACTCCACACTTGCAGGGTATACCCAGCTCAGGCAGGCACTTGTCCGCATAGGTGAGAGTGTGGCGCTGCAGTGACAGGTGAAGCAGCGGTTTCCATTTGCCGCTCTTTAGTTCCTTGCTGGATGTGGGCTATCCCCATTTGGAAGAGATAGCAGCAGGCCTGGATTGGCCATAGCGGGCATCGGGCGTTTACCCAGTGGGCCGGAAGGATGGAGTCCGTTTTTTTACCTGTGGGGGCCGCTTTTGTTACTGGGGGCCGGTTTTGCACCCCCTCCCCTTCTCTTGCCCAAAAGTCACGCTAGGTGATCCCTCTTTGACTTTGATGCACGGATAGTGAACTTTGTGGGAGTTTCCACTAATAAGTAGGAACTGCACGTTTGTGGACGACATAAACTTTGGGATGGTGCCAGACTGATGCCGGGTATCCCAGCAGAATATATTGTCCCTTAGATTAGCTAGCTTTCAGTGCCACTGTAGGCCCCCCCCCCCCCCGCTAGCCTAGACAGGAAGCAAATGCTTCTGGCAACTACTGAACATGACACCGTTTGCACTTTTGCCCGCGTTAGTGAGATAGCACAAGGGCAGAGGCATTTCCTCCTTTCCATGGAGCCATGTTTTTTTGCAGATGAGGGATCGCCACATTGCACAGGTTTAGAGTGTATTTTGTGCAATGGGTATTGTCACCGGGGCTGTGCAAGTGCCTGCTACTCTTGCTGTCATAAAGCAGGGACCCTAGTGCACAGAAAGTGGACACAAGTGGCCTTTGCACTTCCAGGAGACTTCCTGCCCTAGGTGTTACTATGAGATAGAACTACCATTAGGAGGAGTCAGTAAATGGATGCACTTTCAACAACGAGACCTAAAGTCTACTTCGAGCTACAAATATCCACAAGACTTCACTGTTATTAATACATATTCTTTTGATTAGATTCTTTATCACATTGTATTATTACACCTAGGATACAAAGGAGGCCTATGCACTAACATGTGGTGCATTTCAGGCTTCCTAAAACCTTTAAAATAGGTATCAAATAAAGACATTTCAACAGCAAATCACAAAGCATTCCTCTATTGTGTCATGTATTCGGATGGACCTGTTGGGCACCACCTTCACTGGGCCACATTTAGAATTGCAACAAACATCACCTCTGTTAAGAATGCCCTCTGACCCTCTGTTGTTTAAAACCTCTCCAAATGCACATGTGCCTAGAAACGCAGGTCAAAACCACATAAACGCTCTCCTCTGTCACGAACCCAGTAGTCTGTTGTTATAAACCACTACAGGGCTGCAGGCTGAAGTACTTTTAATCCATTTAGTTGGAATCTAGCATTTAAAAATCAATTTTCATTCATTAAAAAAAACAACACGCTAATAAACAGTGAAGCCCAAAATAAGAGTAAAAATATTCTTAGTTCGTTTTGAAATTATAGGACTACTTAAGGAAACACAGCAGAAAATAAATAAAAGTTAATTGCTAATTAAATCCTTTTTCGTGTTGAGTTTTTATGGCAGTCTCTCCGTTTCTACCATAAAGCAGTTGTTTTCTGCAGCCATGCCGCAGACTTCATCCTCGTCTATGGTGATGGTGGACATTTTATGCCTTCCTCCCAACTCCTAATAAATCTACCCTGCTGCTCGATTCAAAGAGAAGTATTGTTTGTTTTCCCAAATGATTTCACAGTATTTTTGTTAACAAGTCTTAAAAATTTCAGATGTTCTTCGTCAAACTATTTCTCCAATTATTTATGATTAATTATTTTCGAAAAAGGAAAATAAAATACTATAATTGAATGTAAACAAAGCTGAGTTGGAATACATGAGTTTGTGTATGCTGAGCTTGCACTGTGCTACAGATGCATTTATTATTCAATTCGTCTCAGTTACAGGGCTAGATCATGAACGCCATGCTAGGATGACGCAGTGACATATGAATGTCCAGCGTAGATCCAGGAGGACTGCATCCATGCCAGGTTTGCAAGATTACCCACTGATTTTAAAAAATAATCGCCAATTAGATTAGACCTGAACAAGTTTTTTTTATACGAACGATTTTGACGTGACATGGATTTCACAAAATTTGACGAGATTTTGCAGGTCACCCCACAGAGGACTGGTTTGAGAGAAAATCACTATCATGGGAACAGTAAAACCTCAAGCGACAGACATTTCCGCCTCCTGCCTTTACCCTATAATGTTTAATGTGAGATACACCCTTATGTTCAAATTCCACCCTAGACGGGGACAAGCACTTTTTATAAAATTTTGCATAATTTCACATAATTTCTGGAAATGTAGCACATTTTCTCAAAATTTCACAAAAAATTAATATTAATGTATCTGGGAATCCTGAAACTATATTGAAAGCAAGTAGCAAAGGAGCTTTTTGCATAGTGGTTTGAAAGGTTCCTACCATTAATAATTGTTATCTATCTGGCACCTGCCACACCAGCCTTTGGACCTGTCCTGTTTTCAATGACACTCACACTGTTTGGGTGACAGCACCCCAAGAAAATTGGTTATTCTTGCTTTCCTGTCCAGCTAACCTGAATCATACCCGGCGACAGCACAGGGCTTTGCCTCTTCTCACTTCACCTGAAGACATATTACACATATTCCCTTGGGGCACACCAGGGCACATCAGGTGCGAATGCCCACTTTGTGTGCACCCAGGGCACTTTGGCATTACAGAAGCGCTGCAGACTATTGTGCGTCCTGTAACACTGATAGCACTAGTGCACACGGAGCACCAGAACTATCTCGAGAGGGCGTTCCCTCAGTTGTACGGGGGCGTAGTCTCATGCAAATGAGGGAATCTATTTGCCTTTGTGCCCGCCTCATATTATGGATGTGGGTGCAAAGAAGCCATCAGGAGACCTCCTGAAAGTGAGCCACAAAAATGTGGCATACTGTCAGTGTGCCCCCCGGGGGCAACCCTCTGGATAGGAAAAAAATCATGGCATTGATTTACAAAATGCCTGTACTTGTTATGTACTATGTAAAGGCATTGCTTGGTAACAATAGACCAATAAGACTGATGAAGAACTACACATCCTCTGCAGGTTAGTGTCTCAAAATATCAGTTTTTTAGTTTTTGCTGTTTTTGTGAAGACTAATGAGGGTTGTTGGACTTCGCCCTCTCTTCAGGGTCATCCCCAAACCTTTTACCTTCACCACCCTGTTTTCCAAACCCGATTTTGTAGGCCTTTAGGAATTTGTGACCTTTACCACTGCTAACCAGTGCTAAAGTGCTCGTGCTCGCTCCTCTGAACATGGTAGAACTGGCTTACACCCAATTGGCATATTTAATTTACTCTTAAGTCCCTAGTAAAGTGGTACAACATGTACCCAGGACCTGAAAATGAAATGCTACTAGTGGCCCTGCAGCACTGACTGTGCCACCCACTTAAGTAGCTCTTTAAAGATGTCTCAGGCCTGCCATTTCAGTCTGTGTGTGCAGTTTAAAAACTGCCATTTCGATCCTGTCAAAGTAAATCTTTTGCCAGGGCCAAAAGTTCCTTTTTAATACATAGGTAGGGTAGGCCCTGAACAGCTCAGAGGGCACAGTGCAGTGTATTTATAAAGTTGGACATGTGCTTTTTAGTTTTACATGTCCTGGTGGTGAAAAACTCTTAAATTTATTTTTCACTATTACAAGGCCCACCTCTCTCATAGGATAAAATTGGGGTCACCTTCTTACATTTAATAAGTATAACTTCCAAATGGGAACAGGTAACCAGTTCATGTTTTGTGTCTTTGGAGATGTAATGGAAAATCCCCTTTTATGGTAAAGTCTGGTTTTGAAGTACAATTTTGCCACTTTTATAAAGTTGGCATTTTCCTGCCTTAGCCACTTAGTGCCCGGAGCTTGACTCTGGGTCACATGACTAAATAATAATAATTCTAGATTTGTAAAGCGTGTCTTATCACCGCTGAGGGTATCCCGGCACTGGGGGCCGCCAGGAAGAATAAGTGAGCTATTGCCTACAGTCACATGATGCCGAGCTGAGCTGCCGCCAGAGCTGATCGACCCGTAAGCCCTGCGCTCTGGAGTCAGCCACTCTGGCCTCTGCACCACACCTCTCCCACCTACACTAGGAGTAGTTGGCAGTTAGCCTTTGTGTATTCCTCCTAGTTAGCCAAATATGATAAAGCACTTAGGAGTGCCTGGATGGGCCATCACTGGCAGGATGTGAGGGCGAAGTTAAGCACAGCCACACTTATACCTGAATAGGCTGTGTCCTGCCTTCACACAAAGGATTTCATAATCCCTGTAGTTAGCATGGAGTCAGGGCAGGGGAGGCAGGAAACCTGTGCACCTTAAAGGGAAACCTCAAGAAGCTTCTCCCACTTTAAACGAGGCTCCAGGTTTAAATACTGGACCTCAGACACCAACTGTTCAGTACACTTCTGGGCCTGTGGAAGACTCTACCAGGAAGAAGGACTGCTGTGCTGCTGAAAGGACAGCCATTCTGCTGCACTGCTTATCTGAAGGACTGCTGCCCTGCTGTGGTGACCTGCTGCCTTGCTGCCCTCCTGCCTTGGTGAGAAGAACTGGACCTGCAACTTGTACCCAGGACCACCGGAGTTACTCCAAGGGATAGTCTCTTGTAATCAACACCTGGACTCAACAACTGTGAGCTGTACCCTGCCAGGAGGTGTCATCCCGGTCCTGGACTCCTGGAAGTGGACATGAAGGTGCTCTGCCAGTCCATCTTTAATCTAGCAGAACCGACGCATCCCCTCTCCTATGGAGTGCTACCCTGAGCAGAACCGACGCATCATCTCTGCTGCGTGGACATTCCAGTCGCAAAGACCTTGCATCACCGCCACAGCCCACAGCCTCATCAGAACCGCTGCTGCGTGATGCTTCCTCAACACAAGCCCACACATTGCAAGTCCTTTGTCGGCAGCATCCTCCACAACGATGCAGAACCCCACATTGCAAGCCCCACAGCTTCTTTGGAACCAGCCGGTATGCGACGCATCCTCTGCGCAAGACTTCACATCACAAGCCTCCCTTGTCGGCGGCCTCCTCGATGACGATGAAGGACATCGCATTGCAGCCTCGCAGCTCCCCAGAACTAACTCTGTGTAATGCATCTCTGATCCGGACCACGCATCACCTTGACTGTGTGACGCATCCTCGCCCTAGGACCTCGCAACACTTCACTACCAGGATTTAACATACTTTTCTTCAGTAGGCCTAACTGGGTCTCTGTAGCTGGCCTGTGCTCCATTACAGTCGACCTGAACATGTGAATTTGTTCCGGTCTAGCGCAACCAGATATGTACAGCTTGACCTTTGTGCTTTATGGTGCTATTTCCACTTAAGAGTTTAAACCTGCATATCTCCGGTTATACTGATTGGATTTTTGTCGTTTTGGTCTTGTTTTATTTATTAGAATTTACTTGACTTTTCTAATTTGGCCTGGGATTTTTCTTCTGTTGTATCTTCAATTTATTACTGTTTGCAGTGCTGCATAAATACTCCACACATTGCCTCAAAATTTAGCCTGACTGCTCTGTGCCAAGCTACCATAGGGTTGAGCACAGGTTAATTTGGGGTTTACTTGTGACTTCACCCTAAAAAGGTTTGTGGTTGCTGCTTGAGTAGGGTTTCATCCCCCCACAACTAGTAAACCAGCTTCTTACAGAGGTGTGCAGTAACTGCTGGATAAGTCAACTCTATCAAGGAGACAAAATGTGTGCTCCTGGGTGTTCTAGACCAGTGGTTCTTAACCTGTGGTCCGGGCACCCCTGGGAGTCCTAGAAGCCTGCTCATGGAGTCTGCAACTACTTAGAGTATTAAATAATATTAACGGATTAATAAAGATGATACATAATTTCAAACATTCTGTAAATGTGAAGGAATTTGAAATTGGAGGTTTAAATTAAGTTAGTATCCTGAGATACAGAACAAAGCATGGACGATAAGTGGCCTCAATTGAATTTAGAAATGCTCCAACCTTCCTATTAAAATGTTGATTTTTTATATAAATGCTTGTGAACTAACTAAAATATTTCATCATTTGTGTATTTATTTGATGACTGATCTATTTGTGTATTGTTTTGTATTTCAAATCATTGAAAATTATTAGTCTGGGGTCCCTGGCTTCTAGTAATGACCCAGTGGGGGGTCACCAGCTTCCAATAATGATTCAGAGGGGGTACCCAGATTCCAATATTGATTCAGAGGGGGTCCCCGGGTTCCTGTAATGATTACGTGGGTGTCCACAGGAGGTTAAGGATCACTGTTCTAGGATGCCACAGGATACAGTTAGGGAGCCCAGTAGTAGATGGGCCGAGCTGAGGGCAGTATATACAATCATGGTGGATGTGTACCTAGGACTACATTGAGCTTATACCCGAACTGAGAAATAGTTAACAAACAAATTAGATTGCACTTGTTAAATCTTGACATTGAAGCGTAGACCATTGAGAGATACATTGCTTCTACTTTTTTTGCTACGCATTATTTTATATTGATTTGTTGCAACAATAGTGAAACTTGTTTGCGTAAATATTGTGCAATGCCAAATGTACTTTCTGACTTTAATTGAACTGTTGTTGGTTTGGTTTCTGTAATTGTCACGTGTTGTGGCGCTAGTGGTCTGTGATTGTTGAACGCACTCTGGCGCCAGCTGTCAGGAGAGCTGTCGTCTCGTCCAGGGGGTCACATTCTACGTTACTTCTCTTTGCAGATTTGCTTTTGGAAATACTGGTCCAGCAGTCTCTGTCTCGCGTTATCTGCCTGTTCATCGCTCTGGCATGAAGCACTGCAGAGCTTGGGAGCGGCTGCTTGTGTTGGGCTGTGGTTAATATCATCTGCGTGTTTACTTGTCACTTTGTTTTAGAAAACGGATGTTTGTCTCCTGTTTGTTATGTTTGCAAGACTGTCTTCAAATGTCTTGTATTTTAAACCACGCCTGCTTTTGTTTACTGCACAAAGTAGAGAAAAGGGGATAAAGAATAACCGAGCAGGAGAGAGAAAGAGGGGTAAATAAAGGGACAGTGAGAGAGAGACTGAGAGGGAGAGATGTGATGAGAGACAAAGTAAGGGAAAGATGCAAATAAAGAGAATTAGAGCTGAGAGCAGCATAGAGAAAAAGAAGGGGGAGAGAGAATGATGCATCATCGGGAAGGCACCTGTCTTAATATTTTTTTATGATACGTCACCACCGGGCATACATAATTACAACGTGTTGGCGAGGAAGTTGGTGAAGCTAAACTTTGTGAAATACGAGCTCCAGTGATATTGAAAAGTTGCCTTCGACGTTTAAATGGCAGCAAAGCTCCCGCCTTCTCCTGGAATAATTTGCCCAAAGTAAAAGGGAGTATTTGGTAGATCTCTGGTCCACCGATCCTTTGCGGAATGATGTGCAGGTTGTGTCCTGTGCTTGTTGTACAGGACCCTGGCAAGTGCAAACATATTGACGAAATATATCTGCTGCTCGTGTCTGGCGTTTGAGAGAATGCAGGGCTCTGTTTCCATCAAGACAGAGAGGGACTCGAGACTGCAGATGCTTTTCGTTTTATTTACTGGTTTCCCTTTTTATGGGTTCACTCTGTCCACCTGTAGTATTTAATCATTGTGTTGGTGTTTTTTAAGTTGAATTCCTGCAATAATATTGTTCAAAGGGAAAATCCAAAAATCATCTGTAGTCATTTACAAATGGAGGAGGAGACGCAAGGCTACACATGTGAAGTTGCTCTTTTTGGGCATGATTACTTTTGACGCATTCTTTCACCAAAGCTTTATTCTTCATGGCTCTCTTCACTCTGCCTCATTGTCTCTCTTTGATGATGGCGAGGAACATATCTTTCATCATCTGCGAGAGAAGCCACAATAACTGATGTCTCTTTCGAGGTTATTTTGTGCTACTTGTTTCTGACATCTACCAGGCCCTTCACTTGGATTTAAACTGTGTTTGGACCATGCCAGCCTCTCGGCCTGTTCCTCATATGCATTTAATATAAGGCCCTCGGTTTTTATCTTCACATTGTCTAGACTCAGCTCGCTCAGAATTTTAATAAATGCATAAGGGAATCCTGCACTAAAACTTCCCTTTGCATAATAACTCTTTCTGTCCTTTTAATGAACTTGTTGCAAGATTGTCTTTCAGGAAATAGATTAAAGTTAGCTGTTACTGTTACCCTAACTCAAAAAGCCAAAACTTTGAAAAAGCATTTCTTCTCAGGAGAGGTGTGGCACAGCGGCAAGAGCGGCTGACTCCGGAGCGCCGGGCTTGCGGTTGGATTCCCGGCACCAGCAGCAGCTCAGCTCAGCATCATGTGACTCTGGGCAATAGCTCACTTAATCTCCCCGACGGCCCCCAGCGCCTTGAAACCATAAGGGGTGATATGTTCGCGCTTTACAAATAGGAATTATTACTATTCTCTGGTTGGGTTCAAGCAATACAAACAGCAACATCAATGTAAAGTAAGGAAATCAAGAGCTCTTGCATTTGAATGGTTGTTATAAGACAAAAATTTAAGTTGAAATAAGTTGAACTTTCCAAAAGAAAGTAACAGATCTACTGCCTAATCATTCTACAACAACAAGCCAACACCTCTTAAAAATAAAACACAACACTTATGGACGCCTAAAGTCCAACTAGTGTTTAATGCAAAATAGCAAGTGGCACAGCAAAATAATTAAAAGTCAACTGTGATTTCAACTGACGAGGGCTCTTGCTAGAAAAGGTCATTTGGAGCATAACTCTAAAATACATCAAATGTAGACCAGTATATCTATTTATTTTTATTTTTTTATTTATAAAGTTTTATATAGCACGAACAAGATCCCGAGGGATATCAGAGCGCTTTACAAGGACGGAAAGTAAGTCAACATTCAAATAATGACAACAGATATGGAAGCACACCCGGAGGTTATCGCCTTCATTCTAACCACCTAACCGAGTATTTCACAGACAAAAGAGACACGGATAGTAGTACAATAACCAGGTATGAAGCAGGCTTAGAGAGGAGATATAACCTGCGGTGAGGAAGGGCCTAATTCCAGTATCGGTCATAGGTAGGGATAAACAGACATAATACTCGCACACATCGGACCAGTGAATCACGGGGAGTAATACGCTATGCAAAGATAAGACAGGCTTCTAAATGCGGTGAGGAAGCATAACAACAAAAGAGTGAACAATGGCTGCAGTCAAAATGTGGACGAGCATGTGATCATTGTCTACAATTAAGGTAAAAATTTGTTCATTAGGAATCTTTTGGCTTCCAGTTTGAAAGTAATTGTTGAAGAGATTGTGCGTAATTCCGGTGGAAGAGAGTTCCAAATCCTAGGGGCTGCTCCAGAGAAGGCTCGGACACCAGTTCTCTTTTTCGAAAAATGGGAGGTTTCAGGAGGAGGGTGATAGCACTTCTTGAGGCTCTACCACCGCAAGATAGTTCCAGATTTTGAGTTAGGTACTTTGGAGTTTTGAGATGCAGGGCTTTGTGCGCCAAAACGGCAATCTTTAGCTGAATTCGAGCTTCAAAGGGCAACCAATTAAGAGATTTTAAAATAGGAGATATGTGCTCTCTACGTTTGGTGTCTGTAACCAGTCTGGCCGCTGTGTTCAGTGAAGCCCTTAGGGGAGCCAGCGTGTATTTGGGAAGGCCACAGAGCGTGGCGCTACCATAGTCCAGTCTCGGTAGGACCAGAGCCTGTACCACATGTTTAAAGTCTTTCTGTGGGAGAAAAGGCTTTATGTTTCTGAGTGTCCTCATTAGGTGATTAGCTCCCTCACAGACATTGCTGATATGATTTTTCATGTTCAAGTGATTGTCAAGGGTGATTCCGAGAGATTTGGCTGAATCAATGATAAGAGGGGAGCAGTTGAAGGCAGTGAGGAGATTCAACCAAGGGTCTAGCTTGGTGACATGGTTCGGGGGAGAGATGAGAAGAAATTCCGTTTTAGAAGTGTTTAGTAGTAGATGGTTCTCTGTTAACCAGTTTTGTGTAATATTTAGGGTAGTGTTGAGTGAGATTAGGTTGTCCGGGGATGAGATTTTCACATAAAGTTGTGTGTCGTCAGCGTACATATGGAAGAGAGTGTTCGAAGCGTTTAGAAGATTAGCTAATGGTTCCAAGAAAAGGTTAAAGAGGATAGGAGATAGGGCGGACCCTTGGGGTACACCCATGAGAACTGGGGATGGCTGGGAGAGGGAGTGATTTGCCTTGATTCTTTGTGATCTGTTGTGAAGGAAGGATGAGAACCATTGGAACACCAGGCCCGAGAATCCCATCCTGTTCTTCAGAATGGAAAGAAGGTTGTCGTGATTGACCGTGTCGAAGGCGGAAGAGAGATCCAGTAGTATTAGGAGGCAGGCATCATTTTGGTCCAGCATTTTTAGGATGTCGTCCATAACGTGCGAAAGAGCCGATTCAGTACTGTGCCCCTTCCGAAAGCCGGATTGATGCTGGTCTAGGAGTTGGAAATTCTCTATGTGAACACAGAGTTGGGACAGTACGCATTTTTCAAGTAGTTTGGCTAAGGTGGGGATGTTGGAGATAGGGCGGAAATTATTAAAGTCAGATTTATCTGCATTAGGTTTTTAGGATAGGAGACACTTGCGCTGCTTTTAGGCATTCTGGGATCATGCCTTGTGATAGGGAAGCATTTACAATCCTTGTCCAAGTGGGAATGAGTACATTCTTGATTTCTTTGAAGATGGCCGGTGGCAGCGGGTCACTGAAGTGGTTAGAAGGATTGATGTTCTGGAGAATCTTGTTGATGTCGCTTTCACTGAATGGTGAGAAAGTGTCCCAAGTCGCATTGTTCTTGGTGCTCAATTTGTGCTTTTCTGAGGGATCAAAGGGTGGGTCAGACCCTGGGGATGGTAAAAGCGCCTTCTTAGTGGCGAGTTCAATGTTGATGAGCCTTGACTTCTCAGTAAAGAAAGCAGCAAGATCATCGCAAGAAGGTGGGCAGCTTTCCGAAACAGGGTTAATCGGGCCTACCGCTGACTGCTGTTTGATCAGCTCGAATAGTTTCTTGGGCCGGTTAGCAGCTTGTGAAAGTTGGAGTTTGAAGTAATCGGCTTTGGCACTCTTGATTTGTTTGTTGTACGTGCTTCTAACGTCTCTAAGAAGTTTCAAATGATCCAGGGATGGATTGGATCTCCAGGCGCGTTCAGCTGCTCTAAGATTGCGGCGCTCCGTGTTTAGATTGACATTGAACCAAGGTTTGGATATTTTTGTTGAGGAGTTTCTTTGTTGGAGCGGAGCGATGTCATCCAAGATGTTGGAGATGGTCGAGTTGTAGGAATCCGTGAGTGACTGGACGTCAACCAAATCTGCTTGGGATGAGAGGGCTGAATTAAATTGGATTGCTAGATCATCTAAGTCTAATGATCTGAGGTCTATTTTCCAGATCTTTGATTTCGTTGGATGTGCCTTCCTCAGCGATACCTCCTTGTTAATGTAGAATAAGATGGAGTGGTGATCGGACCAATCGCAAGGCGTAATATTCTCTAATGTGATGGTCTGCGCATTCGCGATGATCAGGTCTAAAGTTTCTCCTTTATTGTGAGTTGGTTGGTCACAGTGCTGAGTAAGTTCATGATCATTCAGAAATGCTTTGAGGCAAGAAACAGCATGGTCGTTGACTTCTGTCGTTGTCTTCTGACAATGCAAGTCGCTGGAACCTCACACTGGATCACATGACCGAAACCTGTTACTTTCAGCAAAAACTGATTTAATGAACAGGTGGATGGGTCTTCTCCCCAAAGAAGTGCAAGACATCGAGGAGAAAATATAATTCAGAAATACAATATTGGGCTCATTATTCTCCTAAAATCCTGCTTCCGTTTGCCAGGTTTGTCAACAAGGTTCTACTTCTCAGAAATATGGAAACGTACAACTTTGCATAACAAGATTCTGGGCCTACTTGAACCATGAAAATAAGGAAGCATACTCAAGGCTACTGGGTGTTTTAAACCAATGCGTAACAACATCCAAGTTTGATTATAAAATGTCAACATATTCTTAGTCATATATGTAAAAACAATACTATAATGCATAGCAATATATGAATATAGACAGTAGGAATGTGGGCCAAAAATAACAACACACCATTCATTCATTAAATCATTTAAATATGAATTATTCCAGCTATTAATAATTTATTATAGCTCCTTCACAGTATCATGGCAAACACAGTTCTCAGTACCTAGTGACATAAAGAACATTACCTCCTCGTAAGTCTTCCTCGCCACATGATTAACGAAGTGAGCTTCAGCTCCACACCAGAACCCTCCAAAGCAAAAAAGTTAGCCTCCCATGCCTCCCATCCCTTCCCAATATGGCCGACCCATTACACCCTTGACCTCTATAAGAGGCGGGCCGGCCCAACCCATCAGCCTGTTTTTTGGTTCTGCGCTGCAGATCCTCCAGAGCGTGTCTTCAGGTAAGTTGGGGCGAGGTCCTGCTCCAGCAGGTCCCAGGTCCCTGGGGGGGAGGCCCTGCTCTAGCGGGCTCATGCACTGGTTCCCCCACCTTCTGGCCCTCGCACTTCCCTTTTGGTTTTCCCGCTCTGCTCTAGCGGGCTCTGGTGGTTGCGGGCTCTTGGGATTTGGTCTGCCCTGTGCTCCCCCCCCTTGTACCTTTATGCCCTGCTATAGCGGGCTCTGGGGTTTGGGCTCTGCCGTTTGGCAGCCCGGCACAGTGGGCTCTGTCGGGGTGTAATTTCAGCCCTGCTCCCGGGGCGGCTGCGGGCTTCTCTTTGATTTGGAGCGGACCAGTTCTGGCTCTGGCCTGGGGCCAACTCGGCCTGCCTGCTGCCTTTGCCGTTTCGCAGGCTCCCGCGGCGCAAGGGTCGCGTCTCTTTGTCTGCGGTGGGCTTCCTGTGGTTCCCGACCCACCCCTACGTCTTTTGGCGTTTCTGCCCGGCTCTAGCGGGCTTTGGGGTATGGGGTTTTTCTTGGGTGGCCCTGCGTGTACGGGCTCTGCTGGGGGTCTTACCTTGCTTGCCCGGCTCCTGTTGTGGGCGGCTGCCGTTGCCTCTGTCGGTTCCTGTCCCGAACAGACGCCGCGTCCTCGCCCGTTCCTCTGGGGCAGGGTCGGCACTGAGGCCGTCTTTCAGGCTGCTCTTTTTGGGGCTTTGACGCGGCAGCAGGACTGGGCTGCTCTGCAGGCGCTGCCTTTTGGCGTTGAGGCGCTTACACCCCGATCACGGGAGCGGGCTGCTCTACGTATGGGGTATTGCCTCATTTTGGTAACACGGCGTGCGGCTTGTACGTTTGTGGTGTCCTTGGTGTGGCGCCAGTCCTTTGTAGGGACTCTTTCTGGGTTAATTCCTGTGCTTTGGCATTAGGTGCCGGTCGCCTTGCTGCTCGTTGCCTTCGGTTGTACTGTTGGTTACAGGTGCCTGGCTTACACGCATGCGCACCTCGTTGGTCTCCCGCAGCGTGCTGACTCCCTGGTTTACGGCTGACAGTGGGAGTGGGCGAGTGTTGGTGAGCTCTCGTCTCTGCTCGGATGGGTCCTGGTGACCCTGTGCTGTGTTGCAGGTGCAACGTACTCTAGGTGAGTGGTCTATATCTGTTTGATATGTTTCGTAGTGGGGGTTCAGACTCCGTTTCCAGCGGTTTGTCTCTTTTTGCCTTGCTACTTTCAGTGGAGGTTTGTGTTGGCTTTTTCCTTGCGGGGTACGTTAATTCCCCTGTTATGCCTAGTGTTGAGGGACCTGCTTCTTACGCTGTGCGTCACTGGGGTGGGGATGTGGCCTTGTGGCTAGAGCGGTCGGCCCGGGGGCTGGGGTAGCCGGTTCGAGTCTCGGCTACGACGCTCGAACTCCTGTGATTCTGGACTTCTCACCGTAATCTTGGCCAAGGGGTTTTGGCTCCTTGGTTAGTCTTGTGCCTCTGGTCGCACGGGCTCCCTCAGCACAAGGGTTCGTATCCTGCCTATGCTTTGTGTCCTCTACGTCCTACGTTTATTGCTAATTTTCTTCTTGTTTGCCTGCTGGTCATCCCTGTCTAGTTGTTGTGGTGCAGTGTTGTGTTTTTTTTCCGCAGCATCCAGGGGCCTTGTGTACGCTCTCACGTGCACTGCTTGACGCAGCGTTGGGCCCTTCCGGGTGTTTTTCTACCTGGGGGCTATGGCTCTTGGTTAGTCTTGTGCCACAGGTCAGGGGTTAATACCCTGCCATTTCTTTCACGTGTCCCTTGGTGGTACATGTTCCTACATTCGTTTTATGTTGTGTGTTCCTGTCCTGGTGTTTTCCTGGGACGTTTAATGGTGTATCGCGGGGCCATGGCTTCGTCTTGTTGGCTGTGTGTTGTCCCTGTCTCCTTCTTCCCTTCCGGATGTTGGGCCTGCGGTCCGTTCGTCCTGGATGCTCCTGTTCCCGCCTGCTCTCCATTGGGGTGCGGGGTCTGGCCTGATTGGTTCCTGGTTGGTCGTCCACCTGAGGGTTCCGGGGGCTGTTGGCTGCTGCGGGTCTGTGGGGGCGGGCTGCTGATGGCACCTGTCCGTCTTTCTCTAGGCTGCTTCTATGGTCTCCGAATGGGCTTTTTGCTTCCGCTTCTGCTCCTTTGGGCTTGCCCTCTCCTGTCCGGGACCACAGGCGTGGCACCCCTTTCTCGCCCGGATTCTTGGCTCTGCTGGCGGCTGCTGGGCCTCTTGTCTGGTTCATGCTTCACCTCGGCTCCGGGCCTTTGTCCACCTACTGCCGCGCCACTCCGTTGTCGGTCTTGGCGGTCTTCCTGGTGCTTCTTCGGGGGGGCCTGTTCAGGTGGGGTCTTGGGGCTCTTCCTGTTCCTGGCGGTCCTCCTTGGTTTTTCCTCTGGCCCCCTTGCTTTGGGTTGGGGTCTGGGTCCTCCTCGGAGTGTGTATCAGGTGTCCTGGTGTCTTGTGGGCAGGTGGTGCTTTGCATTGTCCTTCTCTTGGAGGCTAGTTCCTTCCGGTGGTTCTCGCGTGCTGCTGGGCCATCCTGGGTTCTGGTTCGTACTCGTCTTCGCCTGTTCCCATGAGGGGACTTTCTCTTGTCCCGCTCTCGGTTCCGTTTGGCCGGTGGTTGTGTCTCCACGGTTTCGGTCTTGTCTGGGTTGGTGGTGTCTGTTCTCTTCCCCTGCCTTTGGGTTGCGGGTCTGGCACACCGTACCCCCTGCCGGGTGGTTGCGGCCCTTTCCGGCCTGTGGGGCTGGGGTGGCGTGCTTGGGTTCCCGGTCGCAGCTGGGTTGTTTGGTCCCCCTGCTGGCGGTTTTCTCGTCTGGCTTCTGTTGGCTTGTCTGGGGTTTACCGCTGCCCTGCGGGGGCTTCTTGTTTCTAGTCTGGCCCTTTGCTTACGGTTGTCTGGGCTTGTCTGGCCTGGATGGGGCGTTTGACCTGTTGGTGGTACTCACCTGGGTGCTTCTCTCGTTTGTTTGGGGTCTGGTGGCTTTGTGGCCTGCTGCGTCCGCTCCCGGTGCCTGTGTTTGTCCTCGTGGTCACAGGTTCAGATCCTGGTGGGTTCACTCAACCTTTCATTCTTCTGTGTTCGATTCATTGAGTGAGTTCTATTGAGTTGGGTGACAATATGCATTTGTTCTTCTGCTCCACGCTGCCCGTTCTGAGGGTGTTGGAACGTGGTGCTATGGCTCTATGGTGGGTTTTGTGCTTCTGGGGTTCGCTGGCTTGCGCTTGACAGGGGTTTGTCTCCTGTCCCTTTTTCGTCGTGTCCCACGTTGGTATATGTTCGAACGGTGCCCTTCCTTGTCCGGGGTTGCTGGGTTTTCCCGGTTCTCCTTCCCCGGGCGTGGCCCTGCGCTTCCTGTGCGGATTTTGTATCCTCTTCTTCTTTGTCCCTGGTTTTGGGGTACTGGGGCCTGCTGCCTCGGGTTTGCTCCCTGGTGTTGTTGACATTGCTTGGGCTCGTTTCGCCGGGCTCTTCTGTCCTTCTTGCCTTGGGTGTGTTTCTGCCTGTGGCCTTGCCTCCCTGTCTGCTCCTGTTCGTGTCGGCTCTTCGTTGTTCGGCTGTGACGGGCCTGGTTGTTGGCTGGCTGTGTGGCCTTCGGCGGCTCGCTTGCTACTTGTGGAGCATTTTGGGGCGGTTTGCCTGGCCCCTGGGCGGGGTGGTCTCGCTCCTCCGGGCTGCGTTCCCCTCCCGGCCGGGTTCCGTTTGCTTTCTTGTGCATGGTGGCCCCTGGTGGGCTTTCGCTTCCTTTCTGGTGGCTGGGCCCTGGGCCTGGTCCCTTCCGCTCTTCGGGCTCCGTGGGCGTCCTTATGGGCTTTCCGCTTTTTCGCGGTTGGCCAGTTGGGTTCCCTTGGGGGTCCGGGCCACTCCTGCAGCCCTCTCTTTGGTGTCGCGCCCCCTTCCGAGGGGGTCCTTTGTGCCCCTGGGGTCCGTGTCCCGCCTGTTTATCTCCTTGCTGGTGGGGTTTTGGTGGCCTTCGTTTTTTTTATTGTTCGGTTGGCGTGCTGGGTTCCTTCTGCACCTCCTTCCGTTCTTGCGGCTCCTGCCAGTCT
This sequence comes from Calotriton arnoldi, assembly GCA_963921515.1. Taxonomy (NCBI): domain Eukaryota; kingdom Metazoa; phylum Chordata; class Amphibia; order Caudata; family Salamandridae; genus Calotriton; species Calotriton arnoldi. The sequence goes on from CAWUFW010001133.1 coordinate 529,784, forward strand.
GTTTTGTTTCGGCTGGTTCCGCTGCTTCAGTCCTCGGTGGATTCGCCTCTCTCGCTGTTGGTGGTCCACTGTGTGGTGTTGCTGTGTTTCGGTCCAGCTGCGTCTCTTCCTGCTGTGGCTTTTTGCTAGGTCACTTTGGTAGGGTTGTCCTCTGTTCTGTTCTGGGCATGTATGTTGTTGCTTTTGGCCCAGTACGGTCTGGTTCCGTGCCTTCTCTGTCCTCCTTCGGTTGTTGGTTTGGGCGGATTTTCTGGCGGCCCTGCAAGTCCCGGGGGTCCGGGTTCTCGTGGTTGCCTCTCTCTTGGGTAGTCCTTCCGCTCGTCTGGTCTTTTGGGTTTGCCTGTTTCGTTGGCATCTCCTTCTGGTCCGTTGTTTTCTTGTGAGTTTCCATGATGCCTCTTGGCTTTGGCATGTGCTCACTTCGTTAATCATGTGGCGAGGAAGACTTACGAGGAGGTAATGCCCCGATTACTTACCGGTAATCTTTATTACTCCGAGTATAGTCTTCCTCGCCACATGAGTTCCCATCCCTCCCTCCCTGTCTGGCTATCGGCTTCATGTTTATGCTTGGTGGTTTCAGGCTGATGGGTTGGGCCGGCCCGCCTCTTATAGAGGTCAAGGGTGTAATGGGTCGGCCATATTGGGAAGGGATGGGAGGCATGGGAGGCTAACTTTTTTGCTTTGGAGGGTTCTGGTGTGGAGCTGAAGCTCACTTCGTTAATCATGTGGCGAGGAAGACTATACTCGGAGTAATGAAGATTACCGGTAAGTAATCGGGGCAATAACTCACATACCATGTCCTGAGGAAGACTTCTTTAGGCACATATGACCTGGCTAAAACAGTTATTCTCACGTTGAGATATTATCTGGCAATTTAGAAAATATTAAACATAACTAGTATCCAGTACTGTTTTCCAAACAAACACTGAAAAACAGCTCTAGAACACAATCCTCAATTTCTTCCATCTGCCTAAGTGAGTGTGGGTGGTGGCTCATGCCTGTTCAGGCTATAGAGATTAGAAGAGTGATTTGGTCGAACATTTTCAGGTATTTGTTTATGCTGTGCTGCAGCGTGTAGGATGCATTTCAATGGAACAAGTGTGATATAGGTAAGATCATGGAGCAGGGCACTGAAATCGTCCTGCTGCAGAAAAACTAGAACTTGAATTGCTGTTCTGAAGGGGAAAGGGTTTCATTGTCTTCAGGAGGCAGAGCTGGTTCCAAACAGTCTTGTGTTTTTGTGCTTTTCTGTTCTTTAACAAAGAGGTCTGCGTCGAGAGTGAATTCAAGTCATATGGGATTGACCATCTGATGGGAGGTGAAGGATGGGCAAAGCAGCCTACAGTGAGGCAGGAATTACTCAAAGAAACCATTTGAGCTTTCTGGTCAGATTGTGGGAACACAGTCACATCTCACATCAGGACTGTGGCATCCCGACCTCAGAGTTCGGACTCTTAATGCCGTCAGATATGCTTCGCTGCAGATGCTTGCTAAACAACCCTTGCTACAGGCAGAAGCAAATGCCTTTCCTGAGTGGTAAAGGGCATGGAGCGTCTCCATATTTCATGGGGGTGAAGGGGTTCCTTCGAAGGAAATAATAATATTTCTGAGGCAATAAGAATAGCATTTAAATGACAATTTGCATGAGTAAGGTTTGCGACTTGTAGTTCTGAAAAACTATGACTGTCATAGGCTTGGAAGAGTACTCCTGAGATGGCTTGTAAATCCTTATAGAGACAGAAATCCACTCAGAATATAGGAGTAAACCTGCAGGAGTATATGTCTGCCTCGTGGAATCAGGTAGGGGTGTAGTGTACCCCCCATCCCCCACTTTAGCAGCTACAGCGGGGTGGAATTCTTTATGGACCTCTTCTCTCTGGAACCCAGCAGACAAAAGCTGGAAGGTAACCCTATAAAGGAATATATGTGTCAATCGGAGAGCAGGTGGGAGGAAGGAGACGAAAGTTGGGTAACTAGAAAATGGAAGGAGTATTCAATGGAAGGAAGGGTGAAAGAAAGAAAGGTAGCAAGGATTAAAGAAAGGATGGGTGCATCAGTGGGTGGATGAATGAGTGAGTGAGTAGATGGATGAGTGGGTGAAAGGATGAGGGAATAAATAGGTGGACATACAGGTGAAAGGATGGCAGAGTAAAGGGAAATCTGAGAGTGTGGATGGGTGAATGGAAGGCTTTATTGATGGATCGGTAAGTCAAAGGATGAATGTATGGGTGGATGAGTTAATGGATGGGTGTATTGATCACAGATGTGTGAATGAATGGATGGAATGGTTGATGGATGGAATGGGGAAATTTTGAATGACAGATGGTAGAATGAATGGATGACGAAGGTAAAGATGAAATAATGGATATAATTGGGTGATGAAAGGATGAATGTATGGATAGATAGATGCTTGAATGGAAGAGACAAGGAAGGGAGAGTCCGACCCTCTAAGGAGGGTCGGACTCAACTGCTTCTCTTGCCTGCTGCCATCAGAACTATGGCAAAAAGTGGAGGGAATTTTAATTATCTGGCTACTCCCTTGAAATTAGGCCCAGAGTTCAAAGATTAAAAACTAAAGTTAAAGGTGCAGAATGCCAGCTTCTAGCAGCCTTTGAAGAAAAGCTTGTTCACAAATATGTTCTATCTTTGAAAACATAGGGGGTACTTTTAACTTCAGCAGCTGGTGTGCCTAGAACGCTGAGGTGGTAGAGTCCCTGCCGCCCCCAACCAAGGGCAGCCCACCTGCTTTCTCCGACAAAACTGCTTCGGCGGTAACACTTTCCTCAGAAATGAATTTTGATCTGACTGTTCTGTCACATCTGGCGACTTGCCATTCTTTTGTGCTTGTCACACACAGAATCTCCAAGAGACATTTGTTCCTAGTAACACAGTGTCCATGATGCTCAGAGTGTTTTCTCCTTGCACGTGGGGCCATTGTTGATTTTTCCTGCCTGCACCTGACATGCCTTGCAAGGCGAGGTACAGCAACAGCAGCTCTTGGACGTTCATCTATATAGTACAGACCACCGGGTACAGCGTTCCTGTGCCGGAGAGGCAGCCACCAATGACTGACTGCGGGCAGTGGCAGCCAATCAGGGGTCTCCTACCTCTAAATATGGTTGGGGTACCACAGAGTTGGATCTCAGTCAATTTATGGTAGTGCTCCTGCTCACCAAAACGGTGGACAAACCTCTTAATCTTCCTGTTTTAAAATGAACTCGGTGGCAGTCAGCGAATCACCGTGTGTATTCTACTGTCGCCATTTGATCTTGGCCAAGCGGCTCCACTATGATCCTAAGCAGAACACGCCTTTTGCCTGTCCAGAGCAGTGTTGACCAAAAGGTCTTCCATGCTATTTTTCAGCTAGTCATGTTCTTTGAGGAAGAAACGGACCCACAATTTGCATATCAGAAAGGCTAACCTCATATTGTTTGATCGACTGGGGACTGTGGTTCATCTGGAAGGGTGGATCCTTGTTAGGTAGGTTCCACATGGATTAGGATTATGACTATGGTTCCAAGATTTGAAAACCCCCACATATCTGTCTTTATGGGCACAGCTAGCTTCTTTGACAGCTATGTTGCTTAAGAGGACACACTGCATCACTGATACTCAAAGTACGGCCCGGGGGCTGCATGAGGCCCTCCTGACCTTTACATGCAGCCCCCTGGTGAACAGCATCTCTGGGCTACTGTTTACTCATCTCAGCACCAACAATAAAAAGATGCTAAATAAACAGGAGAACATTTATTTAAATGTTAATTTGTGTTAAAGAAAGGAAGTAACTAAGGAGTCCTGCACTGCTCAACTTTAAGAGCATCTTTATTTTTAAAGACATCATGCAGCAAAAGTGTAAAAATATGATAGTCTCTTCAAAATTCAAAAAGTGCATTTAATTAACCTGCGGAACCTTTTCACCTTAAGCTATCAGATTATATCAGTGCATTGAGAAGTATTATTTTAAAAGTGATAGTTTTCAAACTTGAACTTTTAATCATTAATTGTTCCCTCTACCCTGACTATAATGCCAGTGGTGAACTAAAGTGGCAAATCAGTTATTATGTGCACTCTTTGAGTGACCTGGGTTCCTATTATAAATGAAGAACATTATAGTTTATTAAATCAAACACAGGAGAAGGTTTTGTACAACGCATGTCCTTAAGTCATTTATTTTGAGGTCCTCTTATTTGTGATAATAACATAACGTGTGTATTTGTAAAGCGCACGTTAACCCGTAGGTATCTTGACACTGAATAACAGATGCTTATTCTCACCCAACTCAATGGTACTCATTTTATCGCCCTCAGATTGATGAAAGGCTGAGTGGAGGCGGCAGGATCTGAACCTGTGACCATGAGGTCGAACACAGGCCCCTGCAGTGGACACATTAGTCCACTGAGCCACCAGACCCGGCATGAGTCTGATAATGAAAAAAAAGGTGGGAAAGTGAAATAAAACAATTGCCTAGCATCACACAATTTAATAAAGTGGGGAGGCCAGGAATAATCCCAGGTTTTCTGGATTCACATTATGCAATTATACTTTGCTTCCCCTACACCTTACTGCCAACTCCCCCTGCTCAACTTCCACCCCTCTGACATCAATGCGGCCCTCGGTCACATCACAGACCACATTTATGGCCCCTTGGAAAATGTTTGTGAGTACACATGCACTACATGATGAAAGTCTGCATCCACTAATGGTTTGAAAATGAACCACAGCACAGTGTATGCGGCTGGAACTAATCCAAAATCAGAATTACTTCTGTAAATATCTTGTGCAAACATCCTGCCCTGTGCACTTTATGCACACTTAAAAGAAACTAACTTAAGCTGATTCCACACTAATTCATGCTTCTGGCATCCTGTTTCAGCCCGAGATAGATTACCACACTCATTCATGTACCACCATCCTGCTTCTGCCCAGCTGCGACAGATTACCATACTCATTCGTGTGCCTTCCATCCTGCTTCAGCCCTGCCAAGACAGGCAATCTCACTCATTCATGCACCTGTCATCTTTCATCAGGGCAGCTGAGACAGATTACCACAGTCATTCATGTACCACCATGCTGCTTCTGCCCAGCTGCGACAGATTACCACACTCATTCATGCACCTGGAGTCCCGCCTCAGCTCGTGGAAGCGTTAGCCCATAGTAGGATAATTTTATTTACCTTTAAATTTAAATTGTCTTTGTCTACTGTGATTTTAAGCCAAGACAGCCTGGGACATTACTCATGACCCACTCTTGCTGGTACAACGTTTTTTAGAGAAGCCGTCAGGAAAATAAATGACAGGGAGAAACTATAGCACTCGTACCTAGTGACTGCTGATGGAGCAGGATTTTACAAAAAGAAAAGACTGCTCGAATTGACACCCCGTAACATTTACCAACAGTGTGCAGTGGAAATTAACGTACAAATCACATAAAATACACTGGAAACCACTTCTGCGACTGCGTGCATTAATGTGAACTAATGCATGAAAGAACAAGGCCGCATTTTGCATTTGCATCTTGCTTCGAAAATAATAATAAATAATGCCTCTTTTGCTTAAAGGCTTTGCTAAGAAAATATTAACATGGGGTAGTGCAAAAGGAGGGTGGTAAACTGTGAAAAGTACATTTCCCTGTAATTAATAAATGCTTATGTTTTATTCGTCATAGTAAGCTGAATGGGCCTGAAATTTTCCTAAAGGTGACATGGTAGATGGGCACTGGAGAAAAGCATGAATAACCCAATAAATAGACAGAAAAGCTGAGCGCTGCAGAAAAGTACAAAAAGTCAAGGTTGAACAGCTACGAAAAACATTGTTTGTCTGCCAAGAGACGAGACTGGCCGTGGGACCCAAGACTTCTTCCGCGGACGTAGCAGAAAAACTCATGTGAACGATGAAACTGTTACATGTTTATTGAACAAATGAACTAGTCGAAAATTACGCTATGTGAAATGATGTAAAACAAAGAAGACTGTAGAATTTTGAATGTGATCACAGTGGTGTGATTGAACACCCCCTAAACCATCCAATGAGAAGCTGAGTTTTAAAAATTGTTTCAACTCTTGTGGGTTGGACATGTAGGTTTTAGGGTATAACTGGGGTGCCTTTAGGGGTGTGGTTAGTTCGTGATTTTCTAGGGTTCGAGAGGGCGAGAAGGCAAGAGGTCGAGATTGATGAGCTGAGCAGAGAAGGAGAGATAGAGGGGTGAATCATTGCTGTCCATCGGTTTGCAGAAAGGCCTAGCTGATCCTGTCCTTGTCCTGTTCCTGTATCCTGAAATCTTAGTTCCCTGACTCTATTTCGGGGAACCCCCACTACCTCCTTCGCCAGGGGGGTGGTATTTCTCTGATCCCTTGAGTTAGTATATCTTCATGAATCGTACTTTGCATAAATATTTGCAAATGTATTTTTGTCTCTGAAACTTATGTCTCTTCATCTATCCACTCCTTCATATGCACATCGTTCGTTTGATGAGTATGACACTGGTTGCATTTGCTAATGTTTCTTTTCCCTCTTTGTGAGATTTTCACTGTTTGCTTTGTGACTTGTATGCAATGAGCATTGATTTCACATTATTTGCGATAAACTTTATTAATCTTACCGAGAGTTTGTGATTATTTAGCAAAACTAGATAGATAGATAGTACTATTATTACCATCAACTACTCAACTAATTGGTCCATCGACCAAGAAGAAAGGGAGTTGATACGATTTCAGTTAAGTATTTAGAAATGTTAGATATGAACTTGTAAAAGAAAACGTTTGTTTCACGTCATTAAAACTTGACCCCCAGCGCAACAGGGATTTCATGAGTTGGGTGAATGTGTATGGGCCATTTGTATGTAACGATATTGAGTATCAATCCCTGATTAAGTGTAGTGCTGGATCAGTTTTCTGGTAGCAGAGGATGGTTTAATTATTGATTAGTTTGGTAATAATTATTGATTTTATGTTTCTAACATGAAAAGTTAGTGTCCTGTTCTATGCTGTCTAGAAGTATAGGTACGGAGCTACCTGATGGAAATTTAGCCTGAGATAGGCAGAAGAAGAGTGTGGATAAAGTAATCACACTGCAGAAGTACTTTGTCTGTTGTTATAATACTGTACGGCGGAAGGCTGTAGGTGTTATATTTAGGGAAAATTTCGTATGTGAGTAGAGTGTAAGAAATAGTGAAAGGTCCACTTCCGAAACTCTGGCCTTATCCCCAGGGGAGTAACAAGACCTCTTTAAATAAAGTCCTCTTGCAAAACTTTGGCCTTATCCCCAGAGGAGTACCAAGTCCACCTGTAGCTTGTTCGGGTGTAGAATAACGATGGTCGTTATTTTACACGAAGTGTAAGAATCTCTCGTATGAAGTCAAAACTATCTATTTAGTGGAACAGACAAGGTAGCATTCTTTTATGTTGTTATTAACGAGATTTTTGTTAAGAAAACCTAGAAAATACATTGCCATAGTATTTTGTAAAGGGAGGGTCAGTAGAAGGAGTAATACTGACATCAGAAAAAGCTGCGCTGGTATTGGTCAGATAGCGGAAGCTTGGAGAGCTGTGATTGGTTGACTCTTCTGAGCTGTGTTGGTATTAGTTGAGAAATTGCTTACGTAGAAGTGCTCCGATTGGTCAGTTGGTGTGAGCCGTGCTGGTATAGGACGAACACTGACAAATAGAAAAGTAGAATTACGGAAAGGTTTCCTTGTTTGATTTGCTGAAGATACATTAGCGTAAAAGAGTCGGAAAATGAAGTTGCTTAAGAAAATAAAGAATTTCTTTAAAAAAGGACAAACCCATAGTGACTAGAGAGGGAATTCCTATTTCACCTCCAAGAACGCCTGCTTCTTTTATGATGTTAGAGCGAGGATACCATATGTGTACTTGGTTAGAGAATTGGGTGGAATATACTAAGGATGATGGTGTTATAGCTTTCCCACAGCATGGTTCATTTAATGTATGGATTTGACAGAATTTGAGAGATCAAATGAATTCACTAGAGCCAAATCCCATACCTACACAGTATGAAGCGCTAAAGGAATGGGAAGTAGAGACATTCAAAAGAGAGAAATATCGAGGCTGCAGGAGATACAGAAATATTATGTCTAGATATCCTTTTGAAAGAAGGGAAGATAAAATAAAAAGATGGAGGAGAGCTGTGATAACTGAGGGTTTGTATCCAGTTTTAGTTGCTGAAGACCAGACAGGAGATAAATGTAAAGAGATAAAGAAAAATATAGAGACTTCAAGATTAAGCTGTGACCCAAACGACTCTGATGATGAGTTGTTAGATGACATTTTGACTAAAAGACCTCCGCCATATCAAGAAAATGTAGGTGAAGTGACTCCAAATGCGCCACCAATGGGAACCCCATTAATTCCATAAGTCCCGAAAATAACTAGAGTAGTACAAGGAAGTGAAATGGACATGTTGAACAAAGCAAGAGAAGAGCTGCCTCAGAAAATAAATCAGTTAAGTTTAAATGCAGAAGCATTGACGGTACCGGTAACAATCGGTCCCGTAATTCCATTATATGGAGAAAAACAGAATATACGTTGGCAGTTCCAAAGAGTAGTGTCAGGAGTGAAATGATGACGGTAGCAGATGAGGATGGACAGGCTGACACGAATACTTCATTGTTAGATATTCCGGTTTGTAAGATGATAACTGAAACCCCTAAGAGAAGTACACAAATGGACCCGAGGAGAATAGGGGCGATTGTCACTCCAACGACAGGGAGTTCAGTAGGTCCTTCACCAGATGAATTAGATGATTGGCTAAAGGGAATGGAAAAACAAAAACCTCAACCACAGAGTATAAATGTGAGCCAATTGAGAGTAGATTTGGAGGAGATGATAATTGGTACAATAAGTCCAGACAGACTAGGGACTTACGAGATGAAGAGCTGTTGTTTGTATGTAAAAATATTACTTGGAGAGCAAGAAATCTTCATGAGAAGATAACAGAGGCTGCTAGTGAATACGGAATAGACATAGGGAAGTCAAAGGTGTTGCAGAAAACATATAGGTTGGATTTTACTGATAAGGATTTGGAAAGTTTGAATGCGTCTGGAAAAAGATTACAGATGAAGGAGTTGATGAATATTTTGAAAAAATGGGGAGATGTAGAATGGTGGAAGGGTAGATGGATGAAAAAGAAAGAAGAGGCAGCTGTCAAAGGAGCATCTTTGTTTCCGTTGAGAGAGAGAGAACAAGTTGAAAGGGAGTATCCGATGAGAGAAGTTCCAGGTTAAGGATATGTTCGCGTTCCCTGGACGAGACAGGATATATTATCCTTTACAAATGATTTTCCCAGGTTAAGGGAGAAACCAGTTGAGTGGTATAAACAGGTAGAGAGGTTTGTGAAAGTTTCAAAGGTTTTGTTGAAGGATTTAGATGGTTTGTTTGAGATTGTCGTTCCAGCTGATTTATGGACAGAATGTAAGATCACTGTCGATTGGCCAAAGGAAAAATACCCTAGAGATCCTAAAACAGGTGCACCATCAGATGAGGTGATAAAAAAATATAATCAGGTAATCACTTATTTGAAAGGAAAAATTTCCCCTAAAGAAACAGATTGGGTTAAGATAGACAGGACAACCAAAGAACCAAAGGAGTCAGTACATGCCTACTATGAGAGATTGTTGCAGGTATTTAAACAGTATAGTGGGTTTGAGAATATTGGAGACAAAGATATGGGACACTTTGTGTATCGTTTTGTGTTCGGATTGAAACCAGAGATTAGTAACATGATTCAGCAGCATTTGATCTGCTGGCAGAGCAAAACAATTGACGCAATTTTGAGGTATGCGAAGTATTGTAGTGATGATACTGAATCAAGACATAAAAAGTTAAAAGAGAAAATGATGTGGGCACAAGTGAAGGTAGCAGAGCAGCAAGAAGGAAACAGTGGTTCTCAAACAGGTTACCAAATGAATGGCCAGAATCAGAATGGTCAGATACCCAGTGGAGGTAGAGGTAGAGGTAAAATGAGTAGAGAGGGGGCTAAGAAGAAATATCCTTGTCATCCGTGTGGAAAGTATGGACATTGGAAGAACGAGTGTAGATCTGCTTAAAAGAATAATGGGGTAAATCAAAATTTAAATCCACAGATGCAGAATGAGGTGGTTGTGAATCAACAGCAGCAGCAGGTAGTTACTCCAGTTACAGGTGCCACAAGCTCCTATGCCAAATAATGTGAATGCTCAAGTGCAGAGGTACAGTGCAAAAGTTGGATTTCATGGAGGTGATCAAGTTGGTAATAATCAAGATGTGCAAATGGTTCCGCAATACTAGTTGCAGTGCAATGAGAGTGATTCAGACTCATCTCAATGACGGTGCCTGAGGGGGGAGGAAAAGTGCGTGCTTGGCGCATCTTTGGCGGTAGATCAGTCAGGTCCATTTCTTGACGGAAAGGTTGAAGGTAATGATATTACATTCCTAGTGGACACTGGTGCTACCCGTTCTACTGTGAGAGCAGCAGAAATTCCAAACCTACCCCTCTCGGGAGAAACTATCCTAGTTGTAGGAGTCTCGAATAAGCATATTAGAACACCAGTCACAAATCCAACAAAAGTTCATATTGGGAGTTTCAGAGACATGCATCGTTTCGTGGTATGTGACACAAGTCCGGTGAATCTCTTGGGAAGAGATTTACTTTGCAAAATGAATTGTACTATCTATTGTACGCCAGATGGTATTGCATTTCAGACACCTGATGAGGATGTCGCATTCAAGATGATGTTAGCGAAGAAAGGGACAGAAGTGGATGAGTTGTTTTCACTTCTCACAGAAGAAAATTTACCCAAATAATTAAAAAGTACAGTAAGGTCGGACGTATGGGATTTTACAGGAAAGGAGATTGGTCTGATGACAAATGTAGATCCTATTCAGATTACAGTGAAAGAGGGTGCCATATATCCAAACACACCTCAATGCAAATTGAGTCCAGAAGTAATTGCAGGAGTCACTCCTGTGATTGACCAAATGATTGAGCAGGGAATTCTGAAAGAAATATTGAGCAGTCCTTGTAATTCGCCTATTATAGGAATTAAAAAGCCCAATGGGAAATACAGAATAGTGCAGGATTTGAGAAAGATAAATAAGATTGTAGTACCCTTTTGTCCAGTAGTGCCCAATCCAGCAGTGATCCTTTATCAAATTCCCTGCGATACCGAACGGTACACAGTAATTGATTTGTGCCAAGCATTTTTCTCGATTCCTTTACATCCAGAAAGCCAGTATTTGTTTGCATTCCGGTTCGGAGACCATGTTTTGGCATGGTGCCGAGTTCCTCAAGGGTACACGGAGAGTCCCTCAATTTTTAATCAAATTCTGAAAAGATGTTTGGAGACTTTGATCATGCCAGGAAATTCAGTTTTGGTTCAGTACATTGATGACCTATTGGTGGCATCAAAGACATGAGAGGCATGTGTGACAGATACCATTGCCTTACTGAACCATTTGGCAGAAGGTGGACACAAAGGGGCATATTCTCAAGGACTTATCGCCGAGTTAGCGGCACTTTAACGCAGCCAAAGTGGTGATAAATACATCGCACCATTCACAAGCTGGTGCTAACAGCCGACATCACCAGTATTCCTGCGATAGCAGCCGCTAAAAACATCGCCACGGATGACACCGGCAATTAACACTAATGAGATGCAGAGTAGGCGTTCCCGTGCAAAAACCCGCAGAAACACCACTTCGCAACATTCACAACGACCAGCCAGATCGGCGATAAGACCACAAAACATGCGATAAGGCACGTTAGCAGCATGGATTTAACACCTGCTCCTACCTGGTGTTAAGTCGGACGACAACCTGCACCATAAAAGGGAGCCCAGCCCACAGCCACACCAGAAGAACAACAGATGCCATGGAGCTACAGATCATGCAGCTCGGAGCGCCAAGAGGGCCACAACACCCACCACCACCACACCCAGGACCCCCACCCCCCCCATCACCCCCCCCCCTGGACTACCACAGAGGCAGCGCAGACAAAGACATCAGAACTTCCGAATTCGCACCAGCCTGGGAGACTAAACGCCAGAGGAAGTCATTGCCCACTACAGGCTCAAAAGGACAACCATCCTACGCATCCTGATCATCATTGCCCACAGGCTGACGGTACCAACACAGCGGAGAACCAACATCCCTCCGCAGACAAAGCTGCTGGCCGTGCTGCACCTGTTGGCCTCTGGGACCTTCCAACCAACAAGGAGTCTCACAGCCAGCCCTGTCAAAGTTTCTCACACCTGTCCTGGATGTCATCATCAGCTTGGTACCCCAGCAACTTTACTTCCCACACACTGCGCAGGAACAGCTGGAGATCAAGCAAGGCTTCTACACCATAGCTGGCTTCCCGTACGTCTTGGGGGCAATCGACTGCACACATGTACTTCTCGTGCCCCCTGCAGCCACTGCACACAATTACCGCAACAGGAAACACACGCATTCCATCAATGTGCAGGCAATAGTGGACCACCGGAGACTCTTCACCAATGTCGTCGCCAACTATCCAGGCAGTGTGCATGATTCCTTCATCTTCCGACAGTCCATCATCAACCAGCGCTTTCAGGATGCCACCTATGGGAATGCACTGCTCGTCGGTAAGTACCAATGGAACACACCACACACCTCAACACCACATTCAGACAACTCACAACTCTGGGAATGCACACGTCACAAAATCACATACAACATGACAACCAACATCCCCACATTCCATACACGACAACACTACTTACTGTGGCAACCTGGGCTAGGCATCTACACAAGCCATGGCACCTCAGCCACACAATTGCAGAATGTGAGGAGAGGTGGGAACCCGGCATGTGCGAAGGAGGCAAGTGAGCCATGAATAAGAATGCACACAATGCCAAGTGTGGAGTGGATGTGCTGGACAGACCGCAGTATGCAGACCACAGACACTTCCATGTCGACATACACTGCAGGTGTCTGGAGTGTACTGGACAGTGGACGCAACCATGTATCCGCAGCCAGCGGGGAACAATGCGGAAATGTAGCTTGTTACGTCCCCCCCTCTAAGCGTCGCGGAGTGGGCTGGCCCGCCGTATGCCAGGCCAGCGTAGGGCTGTGAATAAAAAGCCTGTTACTCTGGGAGTGGTTCTCTTCCGGGATGGCCAACGTGTCTGCCAGGGCTGCACCTCTCACCCCGCCACGAGGCCGACGCCGTGAGTGGCGGTGCCTGTGATCCTGTGCGCCTGCTGCACCCCAGGTCGCTGGTCCCAAAACGCGTCATGCCCGCCCCAGCGCAGCCAGGCCGCACTGCTCACCTGCCGACACCGGCGTGTGTCAAAGAGGGCCCACCACGTGCCAGTGCAAGCTCCAAGCCCGAGGCCCGCGACCATGGCAGCCTCCTCAGACCATCACGGCCTCCGCGACACAGGCCCCCCATTACTCCATTCTCACTGACGTACTCCACCGCTGCCTCCGGCCTACACTGCGGTCCAGTAGGTCACACATTTGGAACTGAGTCTTGATTATTCAATGGCAGAGTACATACATTTATTGCAGGGTTTATATGACCGTACTCCCTACGATGTGGTGCCACCGACTCTGTGCATAGCATCCCAACGACACGTGTCTGTGGGCCCATGCTGACTACTGCCTTCGGCCTACACTGCAGCCCAGCACCGCGGGGTCACCTGTGTACTGCCTACACTGCGGTCCAGCAGGCCTCACACCAATCCAATACAATCCGTACCAGGCTGGACATGGCATCGTCGCAGGCTGCACACAAGCACAGCTCTGGTGCCATTACCTCCGTCAACCACAAATCATCGCCACATGGCATTCCAACATCATGTGTGAGAGTACCAGGAGGAGCTGCCTGAACAGCCATTGCCCCGTGCTGACCGCTGCCTCAGGCCTACACTGCGGTCAAGTATGTCACACATTTGGAACTGAGTCTTGATTTTACAATGGCAGAGTCCGTATCATTGCACGCTAGGAGAGGAGTAAGAGGAAGACGCGATTCAGTCCGGATGACAGACAGGATCCTCGTTACGGAGGTGACCGAACCCCACCAACAACTGCCCTGGTGCCACTGACTCTGTGCATCGCAAGCCAAGGACACGTGGCTGGGGGCCCCTGCTGACCGCTGCCTCCGGCCCACACTACGGTCAAGTAGGTTCCACATTTGGAACTGAGCCTTGATCTATTTATGGCAGAGTTTATACCATTGTACAGGCCTCATCGCAGACTGCATCCCCTTTCAGCTCTGGTGCCACTAACTCTGTGCCCCGTAGTTCATGGACACCCTCTGGTTGAACTTTGGTGGTGTCTCAGTCAATGGCCTGGGGGTTGTCTTCATCATCATGTGGCTGGTAATGACTTGGTGTTAAACATGAGTCTGTAGCATTCATTTCCTCCATATTGCATGTGTCTGCTTGGTACTGCCCTCTGTATCATGCCCTGGAAGAACACCTTCCACTGTCCCCCGAAACCCTCTGCGACATTCACCTTGGACATCGACGAGAACCCGCTCAGCTCTCGTGGCCCTACCTCAGTGCACCGGTAGTCACCGTCCCGTGGCGGTGTGCCTGTGCCGGCCGCAGTGCATCCGTGGCCACTAACTCTGTGCAGCTCAAGTCGTGGACCATTGCTGTTTGAACTGTGAACTTCTGATTGTCTGATCACTGTTGTAGTTGTTGCCAGCGCCAACAACTCCCTGAGGGCTGGCTTACACTCACCCCACACCCATCCAGCACAGGCATCACTGGCAATAAAGGGTCCGGGCGCACGTGTCCGTAGCCAGTTCCACAAACTATCTAAGTGTGTCCGTGTGGTCATTGTGTGTGCATGAGGGCCCCGGGCCCTACCACATTGCATTGTGCTGTGTACAGCGGACGCAACCATGTCACCTTAGGCAGTGGGGTTGACCTGGGACATGTAGCTGTGTCGTACCCCCCTGTCGGTGTTGCCAGAGTGGGCTGGTGTACGGCAGTCCAGCGTAGGGGTGTGGATGATCACCCCGGGGCTCTGGGCGTGGTTAAGTGTTGGGCTTGCCAATTTAGTACCTAATGCGTGTGTCTTTGTTGTGGTGTCGACGCCACCCGTCCCGCAATGGACAAAGTTGCAATGTAACATGCCCCCGAGTGCGGGCTCGGACGAAGGGATTAATGAATGAGCGCAAGCCCGCTGGGGGTCCGGGATCATACATGCCAACTGTTGTGTGTGTATTGCTATTTCCGCAGCATGAGCCAAAGGTCTTGCCTAGACCGCATCGCGACTTCGGCCAGCCATGAACTCCACATCTGTGTCCGCCCTATCCTTACCATAGGCCCACACACACGTGGCCGCCCACCTTCAACGCACAACATCACAGTGTCGTTGTCAGGCTTGTGGACATGCGCAGACAGGCATGACAATGGTGTGCCGTAGGAGTGCAGGTGAGGCAAGCGTGCAGCGCACACGAGAAAATAGGCTCGGGGGGAGGGAGGAGCAGCAGTGAGGCTACGTAATACACATTGATGGCGCTCATTTGCTACTAGCAGTACATGTCAAACCGGAATCACTATGACACACATGTCACATGCCAATGAACTATTGAGCCTGCCAACACATCATGCAGAACCAACTATTGACTCATGTCTCTCTGCACTGTCACAGGTGATCAGGGATATGCACTCTGCCCTTGGATGATGACACCCCTCCGAGCCCCGAACACACAGGCCCAGAGGCAGTACAATGCGGCCCACAAACGCACCAGGGGCATCGTGGAACGCACATTTGGCGTGTTGAAGTCATGTTTCAGGTGCCTGGACATCACAGGTGGGAGGCTCCTGTACAGCCCAGTCATCGTGTGCAAGATGATCGTTGCATGTTGTGTGTTGCACAACATATGTGTACGCACCAATGCCCCATGGTTACGAGTGCCAGATGCACCGGACGATGATGAGGAAGATGAGGCAGGTGGACCACACCCCACTGCAGCTGCAGCAGGAATAGCCTGTAGGAACAACATCATTGACAATTTCTTCACATGAGGACGTCACATTGTGTCAGTGCTTGCCAATCATGAGACAGTGCAAAATGACCACAGGCACAGCATGTGCAAATAAATTCAATGCAACACACATTCCCTGAGTTTCTGTATGTCTGCTGCTGTGTGGCACGGGGATCAGGGACATGTTCCAGAGTCATTGTGGGTGTGCAGTGTGCTGTACTTAATTGTGCATGTGTGCCATTGTGCCCATCTCCCCCCATACCCCCAGTCCCTGGTCGGTACTCGCCCTGTTGATGTTGTGTCAGGTCATGTTGAGCAGTGTCCCCATCCCCGACTCCTGGCACCGTATCCTGACTGATGACTGTGGCCACCATTTTCTCACTGTCATCCAGCTCCTGATGTGCCGCTGGTCCCCCACCTCCAATCTGCGTTGCTGCTTTAAAGTTGGCATAGTGTTTCTTCTTGGTTTTGCCCTTCACATCATTCCAGCGCCTCTTGACCTCTTCCATTGTCCTCCTCGACACTCCGACTGCATTCACGTTGTTCACGATGTGCTGCCATGTTTCCGTTTGTGTTGCCAATGACACAGTGGAGGTGATGTACAGTTGTTGGTTGTGTTCCGTCTCCTCCGTGACAATAATCTGGTTTTCCTGCGGACTGAACCCCGTCTCCCTCTTCTTCTCCTTGCCCTTCCCCGGCCCCGGGGTTCCTGGCTGGTCGTCTGTGGGGCTTGTGGAGTTTGCGTTGTCCTGTGCACTCGGTCCGGGTGCGTCCATGGTGGTATGCAGTTACATTTTTTTCTCTTTTTTTTTTTCTCTGCTTTTATGGTGCATTCTCATGCATGGCGCGTGGGAATCGCCGGCCTGTCGCTTGTTTTCGCTGATTTTTGTATCACCATTGGGGTAATCGCAACTTTTTTCGCGTTGGGGTTTCGCATTTTTTCGGCATCGCGTTGATTTTAACGCGGGCATTTGTCACGTTATCGTGGGCCTATCGCATGGTGCCGCCGGGTTGTGAATGCTGCGTTAACACAGTGTTATTTTCCCGCGATGGACTGCGATGTGAGAAGTTGCGTTAAGCGATTTTGGCGATAGTTAACACGCGTTCTTGAGAATATCCCCCTTAGTGTCACCAGCAAAATTGCAATTTTGTAAACAGGAAGTCCAGAACCTAGGACACAAAATAGAAAAAGGAGTCAGAAAGGTGACATCAGAACGAATTAGTGTGATTAAACAAATGAACCCACCCAAAACTCAAAGAGAAGTTCGAATGTTCTTGGGAATGGTTGGATACTGCAGGCAGTGGATCAGTGTTTTCTCACTGATTGCAAAACCTCTACAGAGGTTGACACGAAAAGATGTGAAAGATCCGATTGTTTTGGATGATGAAAGTATGGAAGCTTTTACTAAATTGCGAAACAGTCTTTGTCGAGCACCTGCGTTGGGAATGCCAGATTATGCAAAGGATTTTGCGTTGTATTGCTGTGAAAGAGATTGGTGCGCACTTTCAGTTTTAACTCAGAAACATGGAATGGCACGACGTCCAGTAGCATATTTTTCTGCTACTTTAGATTCGGTGGCTGCAGCGTTGCCAGGCTGTTTGAAAGCAGTGGCTGCTACTTGTGTGAGTCTGGAACAGAGTGAAGCAATTGTAATGGGACATCCAGTCAAGGTATATGTGCCACACTCGGTTGAGATTCTTTTGACACGCACAAGGACGCAATACATGACCTATAGTCGGCTGACTAGGTATGAGAGAGTGATCTTGGGTGCTGAAAATGTGACTGTGGTAAGGTGCACAACAGTAAAACCGGCAACCCTGTTGCCAAATTCATATTGTGAGGAAGTGAGAGAGGAGGCAGATCACAATTGTTTGGATGTGACAGAGTTGTGTACAAAACCCAGGCCTGACATAGAGGACACCCCACTAGAAGAATCAGACTGTGTTATGTTTGTTGATGGATCATGTTTGAGAAATGAGAGAGGTGTATTGTGTTCTACCTATGCTGTATGCACCATAGCGGGAGTTTTGGAAGCATCCTGTCTAAAAGGGGTAAACTCTGCCCAAATTGCTGAATTGATTGCTCTAATTAGAGCATGCAAAATTGCCAAAAGCCTGAGGGTAACCATATTTACTGATAGTCAATATGGTTTTGGAGTCATCCACGGCTTTGGGCAGTTGTGGATGCAAAGGGGATTTCTGACTTCTTCAGGTTCCCCAATCAGGAATAGCAAAACTGTAAAAGATTTATTGGATGCTTTGCAATTGCCCAAAAGAATTGCAGTGGTCAAATGTTCCGCACATAAATCAGGAGATGATTATGTGACAAAAGGCAACAGATACACAGATCAGGTAACGTGTTTCTGTGCACGAAATTTAATAGCCCTAAACAGAGGGATGGAAAAAGAAAATACGAATTGCCATCTAATGTTCTCTTCTTCATTTGAAACTTGGGATGAAATTAGGCAATTGCAGGAAGAGGCAAATGACGAGGAGAAGGAAATTTGGATAAATTCAGGCTGCAGAAAAAGAGCAGAGGACAAAGTGTGGGTTTATATAGATGAAAGACCAGTCATGCCAGATTGTTTACTTTCACAAATGGCAAGGGTATACCATGGAATTGCATATGTTGGAAGAGATGCAATGATTAGGCTCTTCAAGCAGTCATGGTATAACCCAAAGTTCAGGGTCATTGCAGAGAGTCTGTGCCAGAGGTGCGTCACGTGTCAGCAACAAAATCCAGGCAGAAAGACAGTTGTTAGTTGGGGGCGAATTGGAAAAGCAGCAGGACCATTTACCCGACTCCAATTGGACTTCATCGAGCTTCCCACGTGTAACGGACTAAAATATGTCTTGGTTGTTGTTTGTTTGTTCTCTCGCTGGGTGGAAGCCTATACAACGAGAAGGAACGATAGTCTCACTGTCGCAAAACTACTTTTAAGAGAGCTGATCCCGAGATTTGGATTTCCAGTTACTTTAGAGACAGATTGAGGAACGCATTTTAATAATGAGATAATTCGGATGATTTGTGCAGCATTACAAATAGAGCAGAAACTGCACTGTGCCTATCGACCTGAAGCATCTGGAGTGGTTGAGCAGATTAACGGCACAATAAAATCTAGGTTAGGAAAAGTGTGTGCATCCACAACACTGAAATGGCCTGACGCTTTACCCCTTGTATTGATGAGTCTCAGAAGCATTCCTGATAAAAAGACGGGATTGAGTCCACACGAAGTCCTAATGGGAATTGAGACAAGAAATTATACCAGCGAACAAACTGATGAATATATCTGATGATCTAGTGCTTGATTATTGCAGAGGATTGGCTGATCTGGTACGTTCTGTGTCTCACCAGGTTGGAGAGAATGCTACTACAACACAGCCGAATCAAGCTCATGATCTGAGTCCTGGAGAGTGGGTTCTCGTGAAGAAACACATGAGGAAATCGTGTTTAGAACCCGGGTGGAACGGACCTTATCAAGTGATTCTGGTGACGACGACAGCAGTGAAGTGTGGTGGCTTGACAAACTGGATCCATGCGAGCCATACCAGAAGAGTCCCAAGTCCGCTTGAAAGACAAGAAGAGCAGCAACTGGTAAACCAAAGACAAAAACCAGAGGCTGAAGTGTGTGAAGCTGAAGAATCTAAAGTGACAGATTCTGAAGAACAAACAGATGATGAACAGCCAAGCACAAGTCAAGTAGAGTGGGCACCAGCTACTGGGTCTCGAGAGACTGCTGTTGAACCAGAAGAAAGGGAAGCTACTGAAAGTCAAGGAGAAGAACAGATAAAAGAAAGGCCAAGTAAAAGAACTTGTGAGCCAGAGGAGGTAGAGTGCGGCATTCCTCGGACGACCTCCTGGCTATCAGGAAAGAACTTAGCCCGAGCAGTTGCTCGCCCTGAAATCTTTGTGAGGGCCCGTTCTGTTGTATATACTGTGGCTTCAATTCTTGGGCGTCCACTGCACCCTCTCGTCCCCTGCCTAGTCAAAGGCCCAACATTAAACTTCTTAGCCTCAATTGCCGCTCTTTAGCCAAGCACGTTTTGGATGTCTATGACTTGGTACAGAATGAATCCCCTGATGTTCTCTTTCTAACAGAGACGTGGCTATCTGCGGACATAATGGCTGAACCAGGCTTGGCTCTTCCCCAGGGTTTTAGCATCGTGACGCTCAATAGAGGTTCTAGGGGGGGCGGTATAGCTGTGGTTTTTAAGTCCTGCTACTCCTGTACCTTTGTGAAGGAGTCTTTGATTGGCTTTGAATGCGCCGCTTTGGGATTTCGTTTAACGCTAGCTACACCATGTCTGGGCTATTGATTTACCGCCCGCCAGGACCCTCTAAGGAGTTTAGGGCTGCACTTATTGAAGCTGTAAGCCCTCTAGCTATGAGAGCTGCCAACTTCAGCATTATCGGTGACCTGAATCTGCATCTTGATAGCTCCCAGGATATGGAAATCGGCAATTTCTTAGCCGATCTCGCGGCGTGTCAGATGTCCCAACGGGTCCATGGCCCTACTCATTCTGCGGGCCATCTGTTGGACCCAGTTTTCTCTAACCTCTCTTTCCTTACCGTCCACACTCCCTTACCGGTGTGTTGGTCTGATCACTACTTAATATCCATGACACTTTCGGGAGTCACTGCCTCTCTCACTGCCTGTCAGGAGGGTGCCCGAGAAGCTCTCTTTTAGGCGCCCCTGGCACAAATTAAACACCGCTCAATTCCACGATCTCCTTTCTACTACCACGTTCAGTATGCCTGACGACCCAGATGTGGCTGATAGAGCATTATCAGACTGGATCTCCCGTTCTCTGCACTCTCTTATCCCTGCAAAGTGGTCAAAATATCGAAACACTAAGTCCAGTCCTTGATACAATGATAAGCTGGCCTCCCTGCGTAAAGTGTGTAAAAAGCTGGAGCATGCGTGGAGAAGGGAGTATGACCCTACTCTGAAGGGATGTTATCAGGCAGCCAAGAAGAAGTACCACAGGGCGATCCAGTCTGAGCGGGCAGCATATTATGCGGACGAGATCAGGAACAGTAGCAACCCCTCCAAAAGCATTTTTTCAATATTGAAAGACCTTAAAACTTCGGCAGCTTCTACAGCACCCTTGGTATCATCGGATGAGCAATGTGAGGCCCTCGCCTCCTTCTTTGTGGAAAAGGTGGAAAGGATATATAAGTCCTTTCCTCAAACTGCAGTGTGTCTTGGTCCCGTGTTTAGACCCTCTCCTATGCACACTCTGGACGTCTTCCCGCCGATTTCTCAAGAGGAGCTATATGTGCTCTGCAGTAAGGTCAAGTCCAGCTCTCCTGCTGACCCCCTCAAGCCGGACCAATTTATGAAATCCTTACCTGTGCTCCTTTCACCTTTAAGCCAGGTGATTAATCTGTCCTTGTCCACGGCCTTCGTCCCTAGATCTTGGAAGCAAGCTAGGGTGGTTCCCCTGTTTAAAAAGCCCAACCTTGACACGGCGAAACCAGAGAACTTTTGACCCATCTCTCTCCTGCCCTGGGTCTCCAAGATCTTGGAGGCCTACATCAACTCCATGCTGACAGGTCATCTGGAGGATAACAACATACTGGACCCCTCTCAGAATGGTTTCCGTCCAGGTCACAGCACGGAGTCAGCTCTCCTAGCTGTGACCGAGCATCTAAGGGGGGCTCTAGACGAGGGTCGCACATCGGCACTGATTCTATTTGATCTCAGTGCCGCGTTTGACACGGTTTCACACCAGATCCTGCTGCAGCGGTTGGAGGAGGTGGGCATCGTGGATTCTGCCCTGGAGTGGTTCGCCTCTTTTCTTGCTGGGAGGACCTTCCAGGTAGCAGTCCCCCCTTTTGCCTCCAAGATCCACACCATCAAACATAGGGTGCCACAGGGCTCAGCTCTGAGCCCAACACTGTTCAATTTATATGTCCAACCATTAGCAGTGGTGGCCAAGAGCAGAGGGCTCACAGCAGTATCATATGCGGATGACACACAGTTGGTAGTGGCACTCTCGGACGATTCCGTGCGGGACGCATGTAAGTTCCGGAGTGACCTCGAGGCTATCGCTGAGTGGATGACCGCTAACTGTCTCCAGCTTAATGCCAGCAAGTCTGAAGTATTGCTGGTAGGGAGAGACTCTGAGCTGTGGAGCGAACGCTTGTGGCCTGCCACCTTGGGTTGTGCACCTGTCCCCAAACAGGTGGTAAAAAATCTAGGTGTCTGGGTAGACTCTCCCCTTAGCTTCCAGACGCAAACCAAGAAAGTGAGAGGGACCTGCTTCGGCATACTACGAGGGCTCAAACCGCTGCTAGGGTTAAAAAACAGCGGTCTATTAGGCAAGTTATTGTTCAGGCCTCCATTCTGTCTAGACTGGATTATGCCAGCTCGCTTTACTTGGGATCAAATAAGGCGGAAATCCTGAGACTACAAAGGGTTAAAAATGCTGCGGCTAGAACTCTTCTTGGCCTGCCCAGGACGTGCTCCACTACTAGTGCTATCCGTCGGCTACATTGGCTGCCTGTGGCCAAACGTATAGAGTTTAAGGTCCTCTGCATGTCTTTCAAAATTCTAAATTTCTCCTCTCCAGGCATTTTGGCCAACTTGCTTATACCTTATACTCCCTCCCGTCAACTTCGGTCAATGGGGCAGCATTTGGCGGTGGTTCCCCGGGTGAGGAGGGTTCGCGCTGGTGGACGTTCCTTCCGGATTTTGGCAGCCAAACTTTGGAACACGCTTCCTATCTGTATTCGCAGCATGAACAATTACCTGGCATTCCGTAAGGCAATCAAAACTTACCTCTTCCCTCCACTGTAGGCTTCTCTTTCTGTCTATAGTTTAGCAGTTTTCTGCTATCAGTGCTGGGACGCCCCTTTGCTGGGGCAGCTGTGCGCTCTATAAAATGGCATAACATAACATAACAAGGAGGTGAAGAAGCAGTTCAAGCTAAGAGAGCAAGAAAGGGTGACAATTGGCCAAGTGGAGTGAAAAGACTGAAATACACTCTTGTGAAGAGAAGGTCAAAGAAAAGACCAGAGCAAATTAATGAGGTCTCAAGTCAAACAGAACAGGAAACAGAACAGGAAGAGTCAGAAGAAGATTCAGTACGAAAAACAAAAAGAGTAAGAATTCCAAGCAAGAAATACACAGCACCAGAATGGGCTTATGTCATCTTGGAAGAAATTGAAAGCTCAGATCCAAGTGAAGAAAAAGACAGTACTAACACTGAGCAAATTGATGAAAGCAAATTGAGACCACCTTAAAAGAACTGTGAAAATTAGAATGCAACATTGCCAGTCAAAGCGAAGGGATTGACAGACTCAGAAGACTTGAAGAAAGAAATAAAAAAGAAAAGAAAAGA
The DNA here is from genome assembly GCA_963921515.1 of Calotriton arnoldi. Classification (NCBI taxonomy): domain Eukaryota; kingdom Metazoa; phylum Chordata; class Amphibia; order Caudata; family Salamandridae; genus Calotriton; species Calotriton arnoldi. The sequence goes on from CAWUFW010001133.1 coordinate 553,087, forward strand.
AAAGGGGTAAAAGAAGAAAGCCTGAAGTGTAGGATTACACTATTTTTTTTCAGAAATAATTTTTGAGCAAAGTTAGAGTTTTATAGAAATCGATTTTTGGTAGAAAACAAAATGGCCGAAGCAACAGTGACTGGACATCAAAAATCTGGCCTAAAACGTAGATGTATTAAAGCTTGCTTATGTAGTGTCTTTTTACTAACATTTATGTGGATATTATTAACTGTCATTGTACCTATTCTAATGGTAACTAATAACAGAAACAATACTAATGACGTAATAAATGAAGGAGTGAGTGAAGTTACTAAAGAAACCTCTAATTCTAATATAGAACAAATAGATGTAAGTATTTATCACCATGATAAATCAATTAGTGGTTTCTCGTTAAATGTTTTTACTAAATTATTGTATGAATATGTTAACACAATGAATGTGAGTGATTGTTATGTGTGCATGCAATTACCTTCGTCTGTCTCAGAGGGGGTGACCTATCATCACCTACCTTTAACATATGGTGTGTCGTGTAGTGTTTTAACAAGTCTCTTTTACGTGACGTGGAAGCTGGAGTATCAATATTCCAATATAGATTTAGTATTTTCAGAAATACCTGTTATAAAAGAGCTGAACAAGGTTTTAAGTAGTAAAAATGCACGTTATATGGGAGAATTCTTCCATATTACTAAGACACTAGATATAGAATATGCTTATAAACATAATCTAACATGTAGTATGCAGGTTGAAGAACAGGTGTTCATAGATATGGTAGAAAATAGAAGAGAAAGTTTCCAAAGAAAAGCTGCTGAACAGAAGTCACATGTACCATCGTGGGCTTTTAGAGAAGGAAATTATGAGAAAGGCGAGACATACGCTGCAATGTCCCTGGATTGGTATCAAAAAGGGAAAATCTGCTTGCTTAGACTAAAAACTAACTATAATAATTATTTCATTGGTACTAGTGAGTGTGAGCATACTTTCCAAATTACTGGAGGATGGGGATTAAAGGGTGGAACTGATCCTGTTTTCCCAGGAGTTTATTATGTGTGTGGTAAGAAAGCCTACTACAGGTTGCCTGCACATTGGTATGGTAGTTGTTACTTTGGAGTTGTTTTTCCAAAAATCTACCACGTAGATAGAAATAACAACAGAATCAATGAAGTAAAGCAAGGACTAACACGTAACAAAAGAGCGAGTTTCTCAGAAATAATAGGTGACATTTTTGGTGCACTGATACCATCAGTTGGAGTCGTTCTGAATTCACATAAGATTCGAAAATTGTACACAGTGGTTTATCGTTTATCAACAGATACTGCTGGTGGGTTTTTGATGATCGACACCGAAATGGTTGCGATCAGATCAATGGTCTTACAAAATCGACTTGCCCTTGATATCTTATTGGCAAAAGAGGGTGGAGTCTGTGGCATGTTGAAAATTCAACACTGCTGTACTTATATCCCAGACAAAAGTAAAAGTATTGAGGGATATATAAAGAATATTACGAAATTACATGAAGATTTGACTAAACTGGAGGTTGACGGTGTGTGGGAGAGACTTGGTAAGAGTTTCTCTTCTGCAGGTAAATGGTCTTCTACCTTTGGGAGTAGCTTATTAGGAAAAATTATAATGCCAATCATTTCAGTAGCTATAGTAGCCTTAGTAATATTAGCAATATATAAATGTTGTAAATGTAGATGTGGAAGAAAAGAGATGACAGAATCAAATAACAAACAAAGAGCAAGAAAGAGAAAAAGAAATGAGATAGAACTAGACGATATGAAAAGAGATTATTATGAAATGATGAAAGATTTAGATGAAAGAATGACGAAAAGAGAGAAGAATACTGAACTTTAGGATGGCACATGGTATGATGGCTCAAAAAGCCATCAGAGGGGGGATTGATGGAGCAGGATTTTACAAAAAGAAAAGACTGCTCGAATTGACACCCCGTAACATTTACCAACAGTGTGCAGTGGAAATTAACGTACAAATCACATAAAATACACTGGAAACCGCTTCTCCGCATGCGTGCACTAATGTGAACTAATGCATGAAAGAACAAGGCCGCATTTTGCATTTAGCATGTTGCTTCGAAAATAATAATAAATAATGCCGCTTTTGCTTAATGGCTTTGCTAAGAAAATATTAACATGGGGTAGTGCAAAAGGAGGGTGGTAAACTGTGAAAAGTACATTTCCCTGTAATTAATAAATACTTATGTTTTATTTGTCATAGTAAGCTGAATGGGCCTGCAATTTTCCTAAAGTTGACATGGTAGATGGGCACTGGAGAAAAGCATAAATAACCAAATAAATAGACAGAAAAGCTGAGCGCTGCAGAAAAGTACAAAAAGTCAAGGTTGAACAGCTACGAAAAACATTGTTTGTCTGCCAAGAGACGAGACTGGCCGTGGGACCCAAGACTTCTTCCGCGGACGTAGCAGAAAAACTCATGTGAACGATGAAACTGTTACATGTTTATTGAACAAATGAACTAGTCGAAAATTACGTTATGTGAAATGATGTAAAACAAAGAAGACTGTAGAATAATGAATGTGATCACAGTGGTGTGATTGAACACCCCCTAAACCATCCAATGAGAAGCTGAGTTTTAAAAATTGTTTCAACTATTGTGGGTTGGACATGTAGGTTTTAGGGTATAACTGGGGTGCCTTTAGGGGTGTGGTTAGTTCGTGATTGTCTAGGGTTCGAGAGGGCGAGAGGTCGAGTTTGATGAGCTGAGCAGAGAAGGAGAGATAGAGGGGTGAATCGTCGCTGTCCGGCGGTTTGCAGAAAGGCCTAGCTGATCCTGTCCTTGTCCCGTTCCTGTTTCCTGAAATCTTTGTTCCCTGACTCTATTTCGGGGAACCCCCACTACCTCCTTGGCCAGGGGGGTGGTATTTCTCTGATCCCTTGGGTTAGTATATCTTCATGAATCGTACTTTGCATAAATATTTGCAAATGTATTTTTGTCTCTGAAACTTATGTCTCTTCATCTATCCACTCCTTCATATGCACATTGTTCGTTTGATGAGTATGACACTGTTTGCATTTGCTAATGTTTCTTTTCCCTCTTTGTGAGATTTTCATTGTTTGCTTTGTGACCTGTATGCAATGAGCATTGATTTCACATTATTTGCGATAAACTTTATTAATCTTACTGAGAGTCTGTGATTATTTAGCCAAACTAGATAGATAGATAGTACTATTATTACCATCAACTACTCAACTAATTGGTCCATCGACCAAGAAGAAAGAGAGTTGATACAGTTTCAGTTAAGTATTTAGAAATGTTAGATATGAACTTGTAAAAGGAAACATTTGTTTCAAGTCATTAAAACTTGACCCCCAGTGCAACAGGGATTTCATGAGTTGGGTGAAAGTGTATGGGCCATTTATATGTAACGATATTGAGCATCGATCCCTGATTAAGTGTAGCGCTGGATCACTGCATACCCTTCTTCAGCCACCGGAAGGCTGTTCTTCTACCTGGAGCTTTTCCGTGACCACAAAATGACCTCATCGAGCAGATCCGAGGTCATGGATCTATTTCCGGCATCACCTACAATTTGTTCCCGCTTGTGTTAACTGAGCTCTATAATATCTACCCAGTCCTCAGTTAACTGTGTCCACAGTACAAACCCACAAACTCAAGTTTACTCCCTGCTGAGCCTGCTCCTCATTGTGACTCAACTAATAGTGCCCATAAAGACACAGAATCATTTAGGAATATTTATAACATGCTATAAACTTTATGGTATGTGGAGAGTAAACCACCCAGACTGTCACATGACATGTCCGGATAAAACATACTGACAAAAGTACAAGTATCGCATCCTATACAGACAAGCCAAGAACACAACATTAGAAACAGCAGCAACAAACATAGCCCATTAGCACGCAGCACAAAAATGAATAAATGATTTATGGATGGACCCCAAAACTGCAGAGCAACCCCAGAGCTATACATCTTGTATCTGTCTCCAATAACAAAATGTATGCCTACTTTCATAATGTTTTGAGATTTACTTAATTCATTGAGATTTACTTAATTCAGCTGTAAAACACTAAAAGAAATAGTGAATTGTGTTCCACCAAACACGTCTCTCAATAAACGTACACATTTATGCACGTCCTTGAATTACTATTCACAGCACCCTTATTGCCAATGTGAAGTCTATGCCCAGACGTAGAAGGTGCATGTAGTAATGGGGTTTAGAATGTTTGCTGTGCAATGCTGTGATGTGTACTGGAACGTAGCTGGTGCGTTTAACTTTGGATACGAGTGCATGTGGTTTGGGAGCAGTTTTATCCAGATACATGCTGGTACTGAGAAAACTGTCGCTTTCGTCTCACGTTCTCTTACAGAGTGTGAGAGCAACTATTCAGTCATTGAATGTAAAGCTCTAGCGGCAGCATGGTCGGTCGAACATTTTAGGAACTTTTTATGGGGTTTACATTTTTGGGTACGCACAGACCATAAACCCTTGGTCAAAGTTTTGAGTCCTGGTGGAACTGGTAAGGGTTCGGCTAGACTAGATTCTAGACTTCAAGACTATTGGTACAGAGTTACCCATATTCCTGGGTGGAAGAACGCTCAAGCTGACTGCCTTTCCCGTTTTGTCTTTGGAGTGGTCGGTGGTAGATGGGCATGGTGGTTCAGTTTGGGAACAAGAAGGAGCGGTGTCTTTTTTGTGTAATGTAGAGGAGTGCATTGGTGGATCATTCTCGTCCGAGGAGTGGCTCAAGTGTATGCATGTGGATTTAGTCCTCAAAAGTGTAAAGCGTATGGTGGTGCATGGAGAACGTAGGGAGACTACGTTAGCTCCCCACGTGAGACTTTTGTGTAAATTTTGGATGAGTTAACTTTGAGTGATTCAGAAGTGCTCATGAGAAATTATAAATTTGTTCCACCTGAGAGTTTGACATGCACGATCTTTATGTCGGTGCATGGGGTCATTTAGAGCAAACCATGACTAAGAAATGTGTGAGGTAAAATGTTTGATGGCCTAAAATGGATGATCAGATCACGTTGTGGGCGGTGGATTGTGAGGTGTGTAAGGAGAGTGAAAAAAGACTTAAGACTGTTGTCTATTCAGCACAAGGGCATATCAAAGACCCTGGTACACCTTGGAGTACTGTATGTTTGGACTTTATCAGACGTATGCATATGCTGGATGATGGAATTAAGTGTGTCTTTGTGTTGGTGAACATGCATTCCAAATGGTTGGTAGTCAAATTCATGCCTCATATCACCACCAGAAGGAAGGTGAAAACATTGAAGGGTGTGTTTCTGGATGAAGGGCTGCCTTGAGTCCTTGTCACGTATAATGGATCCAAACTCACTTCGCATGAAATGAAAACATTTCTTGGTAGTTGTGCTATCACCCACCATCGCACAGCACTTTATAACCCTCAGGCAAACGGCATGGTGGAACGGGACAATAGTTTAGTGAAGGGTGCCATTTCCATGTCTCTCTAGAGTGGGAAATATGTTAGAACGATTGTGGATCACATGGTATAGGCCCATCGCACCACAGCGCACAGTGTGACTGGGGTCTGTCCTTTTGAGAAAATGCGTGGCCGGAAACCAGGCACAAAGTTCACTTCAGCATGGCTTACAAGCTCTTGTCACGGGAAGATTGGCACTAAAGGGGTCATGACCGGTGGCAAAGCGGTGTGTGCAGGGAACTGGGTCAAAATAAGGCATGGGAGACTCTGCAAAGGTTTGTCTAAGTTTTGGGGCCATACAGAGTCAAAGAAGTTTTTGATAACTATGTGCTGTTGGACAAGGGCAACAAGTGGAACAAACACAAAGTGGCATTGTACCAAAAAAGGGGAGTATGGCACAGTGAAGTGGTGAGGCGTGAGTGTGTCGGGTCACGAGTGGGTCTGAACGGGTTCATGATGATGAGTGATGACAAATTGACCAAAGGTAGGGATGATGCCGGGGGGCTGCAAGAAGTGAGAGTGTCGAGTGTGGGGCTGGTGATGCGTGTGACTCTAGTGCCAACAGCCTTGTCCCTTGCGAGGAGGCCAGAGGATTTCACTCTACCAGGATTCATAGATTTCACTCTACCAGGATTCGTAGATCTCCTCTTTATCTGGAGGATTATGTGCAAACAGTCTGAATTTGTTTTATACATTGTATTCTTCATGTAAGTTTTTTTTTCTCTTTCAAGGTTTTTGTTTTTCTCTGCCTTATATAGCTATCATTTTGGTTTTATTTGAAGGGGTAGATACCATCATTTGTCCTTACTTCCTTTTATGGCTTTATAGTGGTTCTGGTGGTTGGGTAGAAGGGAGGGGTGTGTGTAGTAATGGGGCTTAGAATGTTTGCTATGCAATGTTGTGATGTGTACTGGAATGTAGCCGGTGCGTGGATTCGACCCGAGTCAGTTACTCCATGACTCGCGAAGGAAGATCTACGATGTGTTTGGTGCTCATTAAAAAAGGTCTGTTATACCTTTATATGTGTGTGCGGAGCTGTCCCTTCAACAGTGCACTACAGAAAGTTTATTGGTTAAAGATTAAAGGTACAAGTTGTAATCGGTACACACCCTACCAGAAACGTTTTTGCCACTTTATCAGCTCTTCTGTAACGGAGTCTCACCAAAAAATGAAAGGTGGAGTACTCGCCCCAGTACTCTTGCACATTTTAAGACAGTGATATCATGACACGTACTCCAGACAAAGAACAAAAGATAACGGGACATACCATTTACAGATTTCAAAGATATGCTTTGCCATTGTTCAGGACGCTATGGCTGACAGCCAACCCTATCAACACTTCTGTCTGAGTGGTAGGGATGGCAAGCAGACACAGGCATCTCAGTGAGGTTTGTGTTGGGTAACTCAGGTTCACCACTCGACACCACCCCCAACAGCTCAATAAAATAACTGTCCAGCCCAGTGCTTCTCTTTATAAAAGACAAAGACTTTATTTACAGAAAGCAAAATACAACACACTACAATAATGCTGGAATAACCAACTTGCAGGTGTGAGTCTCCTATGCTGCAAAGTGGGACTTCCCCCTCCCCTGGCACTCTACACAGCCCTTCCTTCCTTTGACTCTGTTTGAGGCCTGACAGGGTTATTGTCAGGGCAGCTCCTCCGCAATGGCGTAGGAGCATCTCCCCACTGGCTCAGAGCCAGCAACAAAAAAATAAAATTATATGTCTTTATCGTTTTATTTTTAAGCCGCTGGCTTAGCCAGTGTGTCCAGGGAGGGGCGGAGCCGGGGCATGGGAGGGAGGAGGAGGAGAGGTATGTGCACCCCCTAAGTGCGCATATGTGTTTGGCCAGCGGTCTCAGGTTGACCAAAACACACATGCGCACATAGGTTTATCTAACCCAGCTGTATTGAACAGCCAGGTTAGAGAAACCCCACAGACTCCCTCAGCAGAGCATCTTTCCAGCCCGCTCAGGCCAATCCCAGCACTGCTCAGCAGTGCGGGAATTGGACAGGGAGTCTGTGCAGTGTGCTGGGACAAGGAAGACCCAGCACAGAGGCACGACATGGGAGGAAGCCAGCAGCAGGTAAGTTTAACTTTTTAAATATTGTTTTATTATTATTATAGTCCCTCATCCCCCCCTCCCCCGCACCCTCTCCTGCGCTCCTCCCACACCCACTCCCCCCACCCCACTACTTTTTGTATGTGGTGGCTGCCACTGGCTATTGTGGTGGGATCTCTTGTATTAGTATTCATGCAGTGCTTCCCCCACTTCTCTCACCAGACAGTCTCGAGGCCTCTAGGCCCATTTCAGTCTCTCCCCTGTCCATGACGGCGTGGCTTGGGGGATGCATTGGACCTTCCTACAGTGAAAGGTTCTCTAGCAGTGGATGGGAACTTACCGTATGGCATGCAACAGTCTTGAGTCTCAGAAAGGTTGCTGTAGGAGCAGTTGCTTCTGGTGGTGGCCGTCTTCTGGGCTTCGGGCTTCATTGATCGCTTGGCACAGGGGGGCATTTGAGGATTGAGCTGGCCCAGTACTGTCACCCTGGAAATTCTTTGGTCAGTCGTGCTGGGGCCTCCCTGGGTGGAGGCAGTTAGCAGTCCTCTTCTCCAGGTGGAGGGTGCTGGAGACACACTCCAGGTGACATCTTGGGTCACGGTGGCAGTACCCTGACTGCTCACTGAGGTTGTCGGTGTCACGGCTAACAGATGCTCTCTTCATAGTGTAATGCCACAAGGCCATGGCCTCAGATCTTCGGAGTAGGGCTTGCACCTGGGCATGCCCGGGGCACTTTTGGGCTCTCAACTTGCAGAGATGTACAGTGGGCAGACACCTCTGAATTGCAGTCTTTATTTCTTTGCAGACATTGATCACTTGGCGATGGTGGGACTTGTGGATTAAGCTGGGCCAGTCCTGTCACCCTGGTGATTCTTTAGTCCGTTGGGCTGGTGCCTCCATGAGGGGAGGCAGGTAGCAGTCCTTTTTTACAAAAGGAGGGTCCTGGAGACACCTTCCAGGACACGTCTTGGGTCATGGTGCCAGTACTCTGAGGTTGTCGGGCGACACAGCTACCAGGTCCTCTTGTCAACATGTAGTGCTACATGGCGATGGCCTCAGATCCTCAGAGTAGGACTTGCTCCTGGGCATGCCTGTGGCACTTCTATGCTTTCAACCTCCAGAGGTGTACAGTGGGCAGACACCTCTGATTCTTTATTTATTTGCATCAGTCAACAACACACAGCATGAACTAGCATTGTCGCAGTCACTCCATCACCATTCACTGGCACACAGCTTGGGTCACGCGCAGATACCTAACCCTTCTTTAGATGGGGCAACCAATCGGGCACACAAGGTCCTATGCCTTGGTGATGACGATAGGGATAGTGCATAAAGACATTTCGGCAGTGGCGTGGTTCATCCGACTAAGCTTCTCAGATCAATCAGATATCCTGTCCGCATTCATCATGCACGCTCGGAGTCACTGTTGGATGGACCCTTCCACCATGGCCATTTGGTACAGCTCCTTTCAATGGTTTATTCCTCCCACAGAGTTGGCAATTTCCTTTGCTGTTGCTCAGGCAGAGCTCCTTGGGTCCCAGGACAAGTCAGCAATTCTTCCCTCAGATTCGACTCTAAGTGATGTCTCCCCACCTCTGGGGAACTGGCTTTCTTGGAGACACCGGCCCTTGGTTGCACAGTGGTCATCTGAGTTCTCTGTGGAGTGCCACACCTCGGTCTAAGATAACACGGAACTAGGATCACCTGCTACTACTTTTCTACAGAGTTGGCAGACAGGGGACGTGGATTCCCAGTCTGCCTTTTTAGAACCAGTTTGGGTATGTTTCCTTTTTATGTGTCTCTGTCTGTCTTCCAGGCTAAGCTTTTGTCCTTGAGTGATGCTCCTCCTGTCTGGAGCATCCACAACAGAGGAACCTAGAGGCATGAAATATCTACACCTTAACTATCAACAGCCACATCTGATACTGATCAAGAAGAGAGACGAAGGGCTCCTCCCTTCTATGGACCTATGACACCATGGCAACTGATTCTGCAGTCCCATCCTTCACTCCTGCCACCAACCAAATGACAGTTTCAGGAATTCTAATCATTAGCCTTCTGTATCAGAAATGACCTAATCAAATTTCTAAGGAAATGCCTTTCTCCTCTATCCACACTTCAATGTCTGAGTTACCACCCATCTCATCAATGTCAGAAATACACCTCCACAGACTATAAAGCCAACCTCACCACCATCTTGCCCAAATGGACAGGCCAAGTGCTTTAAATGGAACCCAAAGGCATGTGTCGTACTAGTTCTAGGTTCACTGTGAGCAGCGGAACGTGGGTGAGTGGGCCAGTAGGCTAACACTCAAACAACACAGGTAAAAAGGCCTGGCCAGGCTATTATCAGTACAAAATGGTATATTGTCACTGCTGTGCTATAAGATCCTACAACTGGCAGCTAGCAATATAGCCCATCCCCTAATTGACATCATGAACAGAGCAATTAACTCTGGTGGCTACCCAAGGCTGTGGAAAGAGGCTTCAGTTAGAACTCTTCTTAAGAAACCCAATCTTCTCCTGAAGGATTTGAAGAACTATTGCCCATCGCACTGCTCCCCACCCTGGCCAGTATCATGCAGAAGCACCTTAACAATCATTTGTTGACATACGGGGAGCAAAAGGGGTTGCTGGAACCTTCGTAGTTCGGCGTACAACCCTATCACGGCACTGAAACTGCCCTTGTATATCTGCAACTGATAGGATCAGACGTCTAGTTGATGAAGGGCAGGCCGCATTCCTGATCCTTCTAGACCTATCCGCGGCTTTTGATACCATCTCTCCTACCCTTCTCACTGAATGCCTGTAGTCAATGGGTATCGGCGACCTGGCCTTAAAATTGCTCATGTCCTTTCTTACTGCTTGGACACAGATGGTGATCTTCGGGGAACACAAATCTGACCATTTTTCATTACCGTGTGGAGTCCCTCAGGGATCCTCCCTGAGCACCACGTTATTCAATTTATACATCACGCCACTGGCTATACTGATACACTCCTATGGTCTGCAGGTTTTGACGTATGCCGACGACACACAGATCATTGTATCCATCTCTAAAGATATGGAAGCCACAGCGTCCAACTTCAGCAACTGCATGAAGGCGGTGGCTGTATGGATGAGCAGGAACTGTCTCAAGTTGAATGGAGAAAAGACTGAGTTTTTGATGTTTGGAACTCACGCATCTGTATGAAAGCAGAATTGGTGGCCCAACAGCTTGGGTGCACTCCCATCCCTATCAACTCAGCCAAAAATTTAGGAGTCATCCTGGATGTTGACCTCTCCTTGGATCTTCAGGGCAATCATACAACATCATCCTGCTTCTCGATCATTAGACTGCGAAAGATCTTTCCTTTCATTCCTTTCCATGCATGGAAATAGGTGGCCCTGGCATAAATCGCATCTAGGATTGATTAGTGCAACACACTTTATCTGAACACTAACAAGACTATTCTTGCCAAATTACAACTGGTGCAAATGCAGCGGCCAGACTGGCACCAGGCATCCCTAAATACATGTCAGTTTCTAAAGGTCTGCATGAACTTCACTGGCTCCCTGTACAGAAGCAGATTAACTTCAAGCCCATGCGCGTTATTCGCAAAGCAATATTGTTAGAAGGTGGTTCTGACACTCTGAGCCGCCCGGATTGTTTTGCTTTTTGAGCACCTAATAGTTGAGCTTTTACTGTGGGAGAGCCTCATAAGTTGGGACTCACCCACAGTGAACTCATGATGAAAGAGACTGCATGTGGATTTTACTGGTGTCCCCCTAGCTTGACTAGGCCGCTGCGCAGCAGCTGGAGTAAGGGGCACCGGGCTGGTTACATGCAGACACATGTGTACATGCGTGTGCACACGTGTACGGGCTGCGCAGAGGAGATTCCTGGCGTGCGCAGCCCAGGAGCAGATACAAAGTGAATGGTGTGGCAGGACTTATGCAGAATTGGGTGGTGACATGGAATAGGCTTTATACAGTGGGAAGAAACATGCCAGGGAAAGTAAGTGTGTTTTACTGTTTTCACTTCATTATTCCCCTATGGGGATGTGGAGCCCATGGGCTAGTTTCACTTTCCTAAGGCCTACAACTTCCAGACACGCACTAAAGTCCACTGTAACCTATGTGAGAAGAAGTATTCTGCAGAGTCCAAAGTCATATTTGTACTGCTTTTGGGTCATCCAGAAATGTTATATTTCTCTGAGTCAGCTCATAACCAGGGCCTGGCTGGGGGCTGACCCCAGCAGGCTGGATTAATGACCTTTCTTCCAAGAGCGAAGACCTCCTCTCCACGAAGAGACGATGGGTGGAGCTACAGGCTAATCCATCAGCAGCTGTCACCTGGTGCCAGGCACCCAGCTGCACAAGGGAGAAGGCAGCTCTGGGGGGAAGGGGCTTTCAGAGACCATATGGCAGGAGACCCTGGACGACGCCATCTTGAACCAACCCAGAGGCCTGGGCAGGAAGGAGGGAGCAGGGGCAGAGAAGTGATGTGTCGCTGTGTGATAGGGCCAACAGAGACTTCCTGCCAGCCCCCTCCCCAATTCTTTAAAAGTGTTTGCACAGGAAGAGAAACTCTCTCTGGGGTGTGGTCTGCTGAGGCAGAGGGTACTGGAGCCTGGCGCAATGGGCAGTTAGAAGGAGGAACCCCCTGTCTGTCCCAGGATCCTGAACAGCGCCAGGAGAAGAGACCAGGACCAGTGCGCAGAAGCAGGGGCCTCTGCGCAGAGAGAAGAGAGGCCCAGGAGGAGAGCCAGGTGAAAGACTGGCGCAGGGAGCCAGTGAAGACAGCTCCCTGCTGAATCCCCCCTCTGAGAGGCCCAGAGGGTGAAGGAGAATGCTCCCAGTGGCTGGGGAGCGCCACCAGGAGCAAGAAGAGGCCAAAAGCAGGAAGATCGGACCCCTGGGGGCTGAGATAGGCCCCCAGAAGGTAGGCGACCTTTGACCTGTGGCCAACCAACGAGGAAGCACGTGGGGCTCCGCCGCCGGTCCAGAGAATGCCCCCGGGGTGGGTCAGGTCCCGAGGGCTGCCTCCACAAGAAGAAAAGTCAGGGAGCGCCGTCGCGCTCCCCGTGAAAAATGCCCTTGCGGGGTGCCAGGAGCCCACCCTGGCCCCCGCCGAAACTGGAGGCAGGGGAGCGCCGTCGCGCCCCCCTGGGAATGGGGAGAGGGGGCCGGGATCCCAACTCCGGGCCCCGCCGAAGCGGGGGAGCGCCGTCGCGCTCCCCGTGAAAATGCCTGTGTGAGGCGGGGAGCGCCCTTGCGCCCCCGCGAAGAGGTCTCTAGGGGCCCGGGACCCCATCCCCGGTCCCCGAAGCCTAGCCGGGGAGCGCCGTCGCACTCCCCGTGAAGGTGTGTGCGCGGGTGCCAGGAGCCCACCCTGGCCCCCGAGGAAGAGCAGAGGTCGGGGAGCGCCGTCGCGCTCCCCGGGAAGGAGTGCCTGGGGGCCCGGGACCCCATCTCTGGGCCCCGAATCGATGGCGGAGGCTGGGGGAGTGCAGCTGCACTCCCCCGCAGCAGCGTGAAGACTCCGGAGGGAGGGGAGCGCCGTCGCGACCCCCTCGAAGATGTCTGGGGGCCCGGGACCCCATCTCCGGGCCCCGTGGAGAAGGAGGAAGCCGGGGGAGTGCAGCCGCACTCCCCAAGGACAGGCGGGCCGGCGGGAGTCAACGCGTCTGCCCGCCGGAGCGGGCAGACCAGAACTGCTGTGCCGGCTCCCGTGGCAGCACGCGAGGGTGCTGGCCGGGCAGGGAACCGGCGGGGGCAGCCGGGGGTGGGCTCCCCGGGCTGCCCTCCATCGTGAAGGCATGCGGGGGTCCCGGGTGGGACCGGAACCCCGAAAGGAACCCCGAAAAACAAAAAGAGCGGCAGGGGTGGGCTCCCCGAGCCTAAGCACTCACCGGGGGGTCCGGGTGGGACCGGACCCTCCAGCGAGGGAAGCAGCGGCCGGAGGCCCACATCGCGGCTCTCCCCGACGCAGTGGGAGAGCCGCTGTTATAATATTCATGAGGCAGGAGAGCCTCGCCCCATAATGCCTTGCAGGCCCGGATCGGCCTGCCAAGGCAAACCGCTGTTTTTCTGCGTGTGGTGGCCCCAGGAGGACGAGGTCACCACGAGGTGTGTGCCAAGGTGCAGGGGGAGCTGCAGGAGCAACGCAGTCTCCCCCAGCACGAAAATGGATGTCCCCCTCCTAAGTCTTATGGGGACTTGAAAAGGATAACCCCTCAAGGGCTCAGCCAGCATTTTAACACTTACTGGGCTGGAACTTTTGTTCTACAGCTGGGGGTGTTTTGAGAAATGCACCAAAGGATGAAGGACTGAGCTGGGGATGTCTGGAGAGGTGCATCTCCTGGAGGTGAAGAGGTGTAATTGCACCTGTAGTGCATTTACTAATGTTATTCTTTCAGAGGGACTGGAAGTCCCATGTGTAATGTGAAGAACCTGTGTAAGGTGATGTCATAAGCCAAATGGGGTTATGTTGGTCAGATATTCCTGCTAGGGTGTCTGGCTGTATATGCTTAATCCTGTGATTTCATCTGTGATGCCTTTAGGGGCTGTAATTGCAATGCATTCTAATGATCCATAAATGTGATGAGTACTGTCTTTCTAAAGTGATGCTTAAACATGTATTCTTGCTGCTGCGCTTAGGTGAAGAACCCAGACTGCTAGCCCTTAAGATGTAGAGGTGTATACTTCATGGTCAGTAGGAAATGCTCAGTCAGGGTTGTGTGTCACCAGGGCAGGTGTGCCTATTTTAAATGCTTGTTGAGGTAATTGGGTGGGTCGCCACTGGGATGATGCCAGTGCGCAGGGCCCTCGCTCCAGGTTATGTTCAACTAACTGCATTTGGGGGCAAGATGATGTGCATACATGGGAGTGGTGGTACTAGACCCCACCCCTCTGCGGGAGGGTGGAGATGTTATGCAATGTCACAAAGTAATTCCAACAGCTTATGTATATTTGTAAATTGGTGCATAGTATTGAGTAGTGTGTGTGTTTAATAAATGTACTCTTACTTTTATAAAACAAAGTACAGACTGGACAATCAATTATTGAGTGTTATTTCTGCGCACCTGTAATGGCGATTACTAGCCCATACCACCTCCCTTGAGTAAGCCTCAGACGGCTCCGCAACGCTACCCTCTGAGAGTCAGGCGCTACAATTGGGTGTTTGGTTCCCAGTGAAGGACAAATGTAGTCATGTTATTTGTGCAGGCCTCACAGATACTGCCTCGTTTTACAACAAATATACAGTGCGAGCCCGGAAGCAATCAAATCCATGTTTCAGTGGCATTCTCCAAGTACACTTATCCAATCGTCAAGTCACAATTTATTCCCCCCCCCGCAGAGTGTGCAGGAAGAGATGGGGAGATTGAGTCTTTTCGTTTGCGGCTGCCAAGCTCTGGAACACCCTACCCCTCCATCTGACCAGTATAAAGCTCCATATGCCATTTAGGAAGCCCTTGTAATTTGGCTCTTTTCCTTGTGATTGACCCCATCATCTGGTCATGCTCAGGCATACTGTAGGGACTGGCAAAACGCGCTTTGACGTCCATCGGGCAACTGTTGCGCTATACAAATCTATATCATATCATATCATATGTGTGAAACTCATGGCAGGAATTGTAGTTTTGCTGTTACTATGAGGGTTTCACTTGGTGGGCCCCTATGGTCTAGGACAGACCCAGAACCTCTCGTAGTCAAGGTAGGTGTAGGCCTGTGAGCGAACACTAGATTAGTATATGGCAGGAGCCAAAATCCAGGTTAACAGATACTCGCAGTTTCGAGCGCACAGGGGACCATGGCCGCGCACCATGCAGGAGACATTCCCATCCCAATATGCTTAATTCCCTAAAAATACCATAGGCTCATTGTCAACAAGTAAATCCACCAGCTCCCAAATACTTGGTTTACACTTTCTGTAAAGTACACTTCTTTTATCCTTAAGTCCGATCTTTTCATTCTTAGGTCTCGCCTAGAGAGAGCTTTAGCTGTTTGTTGTTGATATATATATATATTGTGGATGCTACAAATACTACCCAGTGATATGGGTCAGCCCATTACTTATCACAGATTGGCTTTCTATCAATCACATTTGCTTGCTTGCTTATTCAATAACTTTGTCCTTTACTGTGTTAATCCCTCCTTTGGAGCATAGCTTCTTTACTATGCTTTTGGGTGGTTAAGGTGTATCCTTCCAATGTTCACATTCAGGGAAATAGCACTTCATGGGAGTGCATGTGTTTTCTTGCTCTCTCTCCCTCTCTACTGTACGCTACTTCGTCCTTACTGCTGGACCCTTTGCTCTGCGTTTTGCTCTCCCACCCCATCCCATCCAGCTACACATTCTTTTATAACCCCCCTCCATTGCTCTTCCACTCCTCCATGCTCGCTTCTGTTTTTTTTTTTTATATTAAGTCTAATTTCAAAAACTTTTTTTTTGAAACGCAGCTTCAATTTGTTAGCACTCCAAGGGCATCCACCATCTTTTGTACATTATCATGCTGGGCAGACATAAGCATTCGAGCACAATTGCCATGACACGTGCACATTTACCTCATTGTGTTGAAATTTAAAAATAAAATCTTTTTGCATAGGCACATAGCGCTGGCAAAGCCCAAAGGCACAAACTGTTGGCTTTGCCAATGCTTCTTTGTACTTCTAGTTATGTTACAGCTATATAAATGGCTGCAAAATTTGCCCCTAAAGGTAGGTTGTCATGTCCAGCAAAAGGAATTCAAAAAGAAACACAAAGGAGGCGAGCCTTCTCAAGCTATGCAGACAGGATCTCTGATTGTATCAGGCTAGCCGCATCCTGCCGGCAGTTCTGCAAAGTGCTGAAAAGACATCCCTTCGAGGAGCTCCAAGTCCATCATTAATGAGCATCCCTGGAAGCCACCTCACTGCTGGGATTAACAGAGGAGACTTCTCCATCTCCCTGAACTCCTCACTTGATGGACTCAATCTCCTCTCATTTCCTTCCTCCCTCCTCGATGCCGTGGATAATCAGCTAGGAATGTGGTTTGTAAATACTAATCCATATGAGGGGGCACAGCAAAGATGTGTAAATGAACATCATGACTGGTGGTCAGGACCAATGGAGCATGGAGGTGTGCTGGTCATGCAACAGCTACAAGTAACAAGATGAGCCAAGATGCAAACTGTGCAACTCGCAACGTCAGATATTTTTTAAAGACTTCTCAATCTTTTCACAACATAACAGCTTTTGCAAACCTCTGAAATGGAAAGCCATCCTCTCTGCACCCGAGGCCATTGATGACTGCATGTAGGCTGCGGCTACATGGCATCAGTTGCCAGGGTCCCTTGTCAGGTCGCACACTAGGGCTATGTTTGGTTTCTCGCTTCCGACAGCTATCCAATTAGACTCGATGATGTGAGAAGGGTTTCCTTCATCCTATGTTGTGATCCCTTCCACTGCCGCTTTCTCATGACAGTACCACAGACTGTTCTTCTCCAGAAGACAAGCTCCTCTTTGAACCTGGATGGTTATTGAAAATTCCCTTGTGATCTAGCAAACGGATGTACCACAGTCATTTAGTCTGGCTCCCATCCCAGACTCAGACTAATATCATTTAATATCTCCTGATGATCCTTAATGAAACTATTATATATGGCCATTGAGTCATTTTCAGACTAGCGGAAATTTAGTTAAATATTTCTTGCGTGCCAGAGGGAAAGCTGTGGGATATCTAATCGCAGTGATTTAAATAGGGCTTGTCAAGATAATAAGGACACCGGATGGCTTAGGGATGGACCAACACTAAATCCTTTGGATTTGTATTTTCACAATTACTTTTAAAGAACTTAGTTTTAATGCAAACAAACTATAGCATATTTGGATTTGAATGATGACAAGAGCCCATGCATCCAGGAGTGGAAAGCCTATCACAAATGTTGCAAAATTGATTTTTCTTTTTTCTTTTTTGGCACAGGATGTTTATTTGCTTATTTAACTCAGGCAAAAGTTGAACCAGCTTTGCATTGGACACATGTTGTTTGCTATTGTCCATGGCCCAGAGGGAGGTGGAAGTTCATTCACATGAAAACATCACAAGGCGGGGAAGGTACATGATCACTGACTGCGTCAGGACGTACATTGAGCAGAACCACTGCTGAGCCACATGTGTTTCTAATAATGAGGTCAGGGAACTGTCCTAACGCTACGCCTCGACCGTGCTGGTGGGAGCTGTGCATCTCAGCACAACCCGCGTCCTTCTCGTTTCGCTTCATGGCTGCGAGCTGGCTCTCACATTGGATGTGCTGCCAGCAATGACCTGAGATCCACTCGGGGCCTCCCGCTAGAGACATTGATAATGAACTACATTCAATCAAGTTTAGCAAAGTAACACTCAAGGCTTGCCAACACCCAAGGTCAGGCCATGTCATGTTGTCTTTTGCAAACTGAGCGCTGAACAAAGAATGTTACAATTTAATGAGCAGTGCCTGTGAATACATAACACCAGTGCCTTGTTTTCCAGAGCACAATGGGATCATGGGGAGGGAACAACAGTGATCATGCAGGGGCAGTCTGAGAACAACTCCATTCCTATGTGGAACAGAGCTCCCTGATAAGTCAACAGCAGCCGCGCCATGGCCCGCGCATGCACAGTCTAAAAATCTCCTAAGAATTATAAGCATCAATCAGCGTTAGGAGGAAGTAACAACTTTGTTTCCATTTAACAAGGGTGATCACGTGTCTGAGGAGCCTGTGTTTGTTTACAGGCAACCATCACTGCATGGCTTTGTGTGCAATAATTATGGGCCAATATTTCTCTGCATGGCTTCAGCGTGGGTTCGAATTCCCCAGCTTTGAGGCACTTGCTAACCTTCTGCCTAACTCTTGTAATCAGATTCACAAAGTAATGCATGACAGAGATTTAAGAATGAATACCGGATTAAAGAAGGAAAACAAGCATATGCGAGGGAAAGAGGTACATGCAAGGATGGGTGAAAGGTATGCTTGGATGCATTAGATCTAGTTTCTCGAGCACTGCATGTGTAGAATTTCTGCGTTGTAAAAATGAATCAGACAAAGTTGTAGAAGGTGCTAATCTTTTGCACTTTGTAATTGGCAAAGTTAGTACAGTCAGCTTGCAGGTGAAAACTCACTGCTGGAACACGGTCTTGGTTCATTAATTTTTTAATTGTGAGAGTTTTATATAGCGCAAACTCAGCAGCGGCTCCTCCGCAATTGCGGAGGAGCGTTGCCCCACTGACTCTGAGCCAGCTGCTGGCTGAGGCATCATGTGTGGGGAGGGGCCAGGGCCATGGCAGAAGGGGTGGAGTGATGTGCACTGCTAACTGTGCATGTCTGTTTGGCTGGCCGTTTTAGGCTGGCCAAACAGATATGCGCAGTTAGGTTTCACCAACCCAGCTGTATTGTACAGCCAGGATGGAGAAACAGCACAGACTCCCTGTGACTGAGAGAACATTAAACAAGCCTGCTCAGGCCAATCCCCGCGCTGCTCTCATACTACATGAAAGCGCTGCTCTCATGCTACATGAAAGCAGCGCGGGGATTGCACAGGGCGTCTCTGATGCTGCCCCAGGGACTGCTGGGACCAGGAAGCATCAGAGAACCGAGTGGTGAGGCGGCAGAAGCAGCATCATGTTTGTTTTGTTTCTTTATTTTTAAGCCCACGCTCACCTGCGCTCCCCCGTACCCTCTTCACCCGCCCCACCACTTTTTACATGCATTGCCCCCACTGCGCAAACTCAAAGCACTTTCCATGAGCACCAGTCACGTTGTAGACAGACAGATTCATTTTAGTTAGGCAACGGGGAGATTATGAATTGTCCAGAATCACAGGATGTTGAGCGTCATTGCAGAGACTCGAACCCGGTTCCCGACCGCTCTAGCTCTTAGGCCACATCCTCTCCTATCAAATTGTTTTTCACAAAGTCCGATTTTGCAGGGCTTTCCCCACAAAATCAACTTATTGAAAGTTTGACAGCTTCATCCACCAATAGAGCAGGGTTAGGAAATTCACTGTATTTCAGTTCCTTTCTTCTCTGACTTGAAAATATTTTTTCATGAATAGACTTTTCTCCCAACACTCTGCTCGAGAGCATTGCTTCTCCCTCTCAGGCCCTTTGCACCACTTTAGTCTGGTTTATTCAGGTGCATATTGAGATGGGCACATACACAGGGCAATGGATTACAAATGTTCATCTTTAACCACCAAGACCGCGTGGGTATTCTCTCATTTATATTGCAACATTGCATTTTGCTGAGCACTTCTCCTACACACTGCTGGGAATATCTTCTGTAGACTCAACCATGGGGATCTTTAAATTTTGGAATCTAGGATAACTTTTTTTTAAATTGACATTTTCCGATAACCTCAAACAAAAGCAGTAGTTAGTGAGCTTACATTGGTCAGCAGAGTTGTACCGTACTCAATAACAATTGAATTTTTACAAAGCAGCATGATAGAAGACACAAGCGTCAAAACTTAAGTAAGGGGTCAATCTACGGCACCACTGGGTTACATCTATGTGCAATTCACTGATGTCAGGCAGTATGGCGCATAACATACAAGTTCCAGGGACGGCATTGGGAGCCTAGTCATCTGGGGATGCAGGTGAGTCTGTTCCTGGTAGGGTTTGCTAAGGCTCAGCGGCTGACACTAGTAGATAATGGTGGAGAGGTCCCCTTATCTCTCTTGGTCTGGGAGCACAAGGCTGTAGACCCACATACATCTCTAGCTGCTCATTGCAGTAGGCTAGGTCTGCCATCCAGCTTTGGTTAGTGGGTACCCTCCACCAGCATTAGCTAACAAGAGCAACAAAGCAACCAATTCCCCATTTGTTTTCGCAATTGTGCTACCCATCTCAATAATGTAATTTTGGGGTCTAGTTTCAAGACCTTGAAAACTATAGTGGATAGTGTGTCTACCACACCTCTAGAGTACTAGTGTATAGGCAGGCAATACCATGCTAGATGTAGGAAGTCTGCCTCCAGCTTTCACGCACATTTAGAGTGTGTTTGTAACCGTATTTTGTGTAGACTCATTGGAGTGAAATAAGGCACATGCATGTATTTAACATGAATTATGGGGAGTCTACTACTAGATTTCAATCGAGCTGTCTGCGTACAGCAGAATTACCATTCCTGGTATGTGAGCAGCGTCTGTAGCACATTATCCTACCTCGCCTTGGAGTTCCTCGCTATGACGGGGGCCTTGTTCTGAGTGTTATTATGGAAGGTTGTCCCCACGTTCAAAGCCAACTGGTGGTTAGTATCTCTTCTAGTGGTTTAAAGGAGAGGGTTTTAGAGGGAAGCTGGATGTGTTGGCCTTGATCTGGGCCCTTAGGCGGTAATAAAGAAATGCATCTAATGGTGCGTGGTGTACATTCTTGAAGAAAGAAGATTTATCGAGGAAGGTGCCACTCTGGTAAAGATCATGCCAGCTCTTTATCTGTAGTTTTTTTAAATTGAGCTACATAGAATTACACAATTCACACCCAACCCTATTTCATAGCCCATCCCTCCTCATGGCACCAAGGGCTGCAGTAATTGGTTCTGACAGCCCGGGGGAATATGGATGTGGGGGCACTCCTGTGTCCCATCTAGAGTATTTCATTCAATGTACCCCCGTGCTTGCCTAGGAGCTCCAGCTAATATCAGTATTGTAAAGTGGGAAGGCCTGCAGCAAGACTCTCAGTGGGCGATCAGCCACCTAGGCCAATATGCTGCACCTCCTCAGATCTCTGATTATTATGGCCTGAAGTGCACTTCAGGAGGTCCATAGGTCACTGCTCCAAGGGCCCAGGGGAGGCTGAGGCCACAAGCTCCACACAGGTCGCCCCCACCTCTATGCGAAAAGCTTGACTCACTCCCCCCCCCACACCTGAGCGGCTGAGAAGCATTCTTCTTTTCCCTTGGGTGCAGAGTCTCCCACAGTTTCCCAATGTTCATTCACCGGGGAGGCGGACCTCGCCTAGTAGGTTGTGTCTGCACAGGGTACAGGTTCGCATCTCCATGCTGTTGTTCCCGCCAGCCTTCCTGGATCTCATTTATCTCTCTCCCTCTTGCTCGGTTATTGCCCCACTGGCACCTCTTAGCAGGCCAGAAGGCCCCGGGGGATGTCTCCAGTCTCACAGGGGTCGTCTGACACCCAGGGCACGCGTACCCCCTATCTTACTCCCTCTAGCATTTCTTGAGGTCTGCAATGAGCTCAGACGTGTCGGTATGGCCCTTGGCCCGACTCCCTAAACAGGGTAAGGGCAAGTGGTGTTTGTCACCTGGGAGTTCAATGCTGCCTGTGGATGCCTTGTAATCCAGCCTCCAGCCTAGGCTGAGCACAGAGTGTGGCCCAGTCCCTTCTCATCAGGCCCGGGCACTCAGCGGCCACCCAAGACGGGATGCGTCTCTTCTTCTCACTGGGCTCGGGAGCGGTCACGCTCCTCACGGTCTGCTTCCGGCACATGGGGAGGTTTGCGTTGTGATAGTGGGCTGTTTAAAGGATATTTTACAGATATGTGAGCCCTGGCCTGCAGAGCAGCACTAATGTGTAGCCATCTTACTATGGGCACTCTACCAACCCCCGGAAGTTAGGATAACTTCGTGCAACATACATGTAGATGACAACTCCACGTACAATTTACATGTTTATGGCAGTAAGAGGTCACCAGTTTTTGCAGGAAATACACTCATACATGGGAAAATATTTGTGAATCGGTCACCAGTGATTAGTCTTAAATACACTAGCAGCATTGGAGGCTTTTATTTCACCACAGGCATTTGGAGGCAAAGGTAGTTTCGACCGACATACCCGACAAGGGTAAGTCACAATCATATTGTCAATGTTGTAACAATTATGTTGACAAAGCCATCCATTATAAAGAATTCTAAACACGAAGAAGCACATGGGCTGAGGAAAAAATGCACACCAGACTTATCAGAAGAGGTCCAAAAATGAGGGTGCAATGCAGCAAAAAACTCTGGGGAGATTGTAAGCAGGTGGGATTCCTCACAGAATTGGTTATATTCCTGATACATTTCACTTCAGAGAACATTTGCCAAAGATGATGATAATAGAGCTGACTACAACCAATCCATACCATATGCACTCAGGGACGGGCTGGGGAACCTAAAGAAGCCCTGGCAGAAATGCTCAAACCGGCCTCACTCCCTTCACCTCCTCGGGCAAGCTCTGTCTTCCCTTCCATCCATTGTTGCCTTTCTCTCTTTGACCTCTCTGATCGCCTTCTCTTTAAGTTACCCCTCCCTCTCTTTGCCTGTCTACAAGCCTCCCTCTGCCTGCAGCAATTTGGGGAGAGGGTGTGGTGTAAGGGCCAGAGCTGCTGACTTTGGAACCTGGGAACCAGGTTCGAGTCTCAGGGTCGGCTCAACATCCTGGGATTCTGGGCAAATCGTTTAATCTCACCGTGCATACCAAAAGTGAATATGTCCTTGTGTAATGTAAGTGGTGCTCATGTAAAAGTGCTCTAATACCTTCGGGTCGAGTTTGCACTATGTAAAACTGCAAAAAGACAAACCTCCGGGAGCTGGGGAAAATGACAGACACCAGGAGCGGTCCTCCTGCTAAAATCCAGCCTCCGTGGGCAGGGTCGCATAGGCAGGGAGGGCAATCAATCTTTTCCAGAGGGGCCGCAGGCACAGGCCCGCTGGTGGGTCCATTTTTCTGCAGTGGATACAACAGCTCCACACAACTCAGTGACTTTGCAACTGGTGCAGAACCCAAAAGTTGCCTTAGGTGAGAGTTGGTCTGAGCAAGCCGCAAAGTCAGGCCCATTCATTGTCATCTGCAGGGAAACAACCGTTACAACGCATGCGTTACAACGCATGACATTACCCTGCATGTCGTTATAATGCGAATAGCTTGTTGCAGGGGCTAGAAGGTGTTGGATTTAACTCCAACACCTTCCCTACTGTTGCACACACTGGAGTTGGAATAGTAAATTATACTATTCCAACATCCAGCGTACCCCCGACAGCAAGATAAAGATTTGCGTTGTAACGGCATGTGGGGGTAATGGCATGCGTTGTAACGTCATACAACCCATCTGCAGAATGCAAATGGGCAGCCCGAACATCCACAGCACATGGTAAACCTCCTCCCTACCTGGGAGCAATTCTTTTGAGCGTCACAAGTCTCGGGTGTGGATCAGAGGCTTAGGTCCCCTGCAGGAGGCCACAAGGACCAGACAGAAGAGCTGCAGGTGCCTGCTGCCAGTGTTCTCAGATTCAGATGGGGAGTTTCCTTCCAATGCTGTGCTGTGGATGGCTAACATGCAATGGAACAGAGAAGAAACACTAGGAACCCCAGGCGTTTTAAATATATTTAAAGAAAAGCATGAATAGAAATGGGCAAAAAGAAAACATTTTGTTGACACTGTTGCTGTAAAGAAACCTCATTCCCCCTCCTTCTCTTTAAAAGGGGAGAAGCAGAGGAGAGATAGAGCAAGAAAAGGACAGAGAGACAAAATAAGGTGAGAGGAAGAGCGGCAAACAGACCAATGGAGGAGGGGAAGAGGAGAGATGAAACAGAGAAACATTTGAGGGCGAGAAGATCAGGAATGAGAGGAGAAAGGAAACTAACTAGAGAAGGAGAGCAAAAAGAAGAGAGGAAGAGACTAAGGAGAAGATGATATAAGGAAAACTGAGTTGAGAGAAGGTTAGAATGAGAGACTCGTGTAGAGAGAGAGTGAAGTATTGGAATCAAAAGGGGAGAGAAAGGAGATTATAAAAGGAGAAAAAGAGTGAACAGTGAATGATGAAGTAAAGTATGGATGAAGAAGATAATGTCAGACTTTTTGTGGTCAGTGAGGATAAGGAAACTATGGATTAGGGCCTCACAAACACTTTAGTTCTTCAACCGTCCATCAGTCTGTGAATTGATTTAGAGGTTGGTGGGGTACCTAGACGAAGTGCCAAATCTGTTTTAGAACCCACCAGTGAAATTTCATTCTAGAATGGGAAAGTACAGTAAAGTTAATACCACCAGTGCATGCCCGGGCCAATTTGTGGTCCCAATATGACCCAGTCCATGAACTCCAGCCCACCGGGGAAATGCCTGTTGGAATAAAAGGCCTGTCTGGCCCTACATACACACAGAATATATCAAATACCCATTAATCAGGGTCTTCAGATTTCCGACAGCACTCACAAATAAGGAATATGCTAGTGCAGCTTCATTCCAGACACACCTTCAATGTTTGATAGAACCATCACACCTTCATGAAGACTACACAGCAACTAAACCCCACAGTTGGCACAATGCTGCCAAAGTCACAGCAGTGTGAGGGGAGCGTGGCCTCGCCAGCGGCAAGATGGCTGCGTGCTGAGTGAGCTCTGCCAGCCGAGCCCGGGAAACCCGTAATCATCCGCCATCAGAGGGTGAAATCTGACTTCTATCCATGATTGCTGGCATCGCATACCCCCATTGCGGCTCCCGGGGGCTCTGAAGGGGCTGGGGTGTTCCTGCACGAGGGCCAGACCGGCCGCCCGCGCTCTCGCCTGTGACCAGACGCTTGTGCCGATCGGGACGATTTGTGGGGCCTCTCCTGCTGCTTCTGCTGGGGGCACCTCCCGGCCGAATCCCCCTACCTTGCCTTGTGCTCCGGCTCTCCGTGGGCCATCTCACGTTAGCGGTTGCAGCGGTTTCCGTTCGGCGACCCCGGCCTGCTGGTGGCGCGTGTGCCGCAGCCTGGAACGGAGCGGAGGCCCTGACTTTCCCGGGACCTGGCCTTGCCTCACATCCGGACCCCACTCAACCTGCGACAGCGAGGGGCCTTCTGCAGACGACAGCCCAAATTTAAGTGCAGCTGCAGCGCTGGGGCCTGAGCCCAAAGACACTACAATAAGGCCACAACGCGACCCTAACGCCATCTCTGCCGACCGCTTGGCCTGCCCTCCCGCCTTGAACCAGCGGCCTGTATCGGTGCTTGGCTGCCGGGGCTGGGAGCAGCGTGCTACTCGGTCTGGTGGCCCTATTGGTCTTCAGGGCATCAGCTCCGGCTCTGGGCACGCTGGCCTTGCTGCACTCCCTGCTGCCGCTCCGGCTTGCTCCCGCATCTGCCTGCGGGCCGTGACGGCTCATCCCGGGGGCCGTCCCCCATTCTCAGCCTGCCCCGCGCTGCAGGCCTGCCCACAATCAGCCTGCTGGACACTCCATTGGCCTGGACGCAGCCTACCCCCACTTCACCTCGCAGGAGACATCGAATTCAGTCTGCTGCGTATTGGCGCCCATATGCCCACTGCGGCCTAGCTTGTTCCACAACTCCCACGCCTCCGATGTTCTGTGGGCCTCTGCTGGTGTCCCTCACATTACGACCGCTGGCCTCTGTCCTCTTCCCCGCCCCCTCTGCGGTCCATCTACGCCTGGCATTAGTCCATCCGGAAGCTGCCGCACCATATCTCCTGGAGCCACGACCGGCCTGCTTTGCTTTGTAACCGTGGGCCGTCCCGATCACTAGAGGGCACCCCTGGCTGCCCACCTTCCCCATTGCACCACAAGTTTAACATGGGGAAAAAGGACACAAGGCAACCCAATATCACCTTCACGGGGGGCGGGCAGCATTGGCGAGATGCCCCCTGACGCCGGTGAGCAATCCACCCAGACCGACCTCTCTGACGAACAGGACAACAGCCTCCGAACCATTCTTCTGGAGGTCCAATCAAGTCTCAAGTCTGGGGTGTTAAAGTCCATCAGAGGAACCCTCGAACGCCTGGAGAAAGACATTAAAGCTCTAGATCTACAACAATCTCAGGATCCCAGCCCCGCCATCCTAGACTCCATCAAGACTAAACTCACCGAGCTCCACGAGGAGGCGGACAGGGAGGTTACATTCCTCGGCAGAGAGGCGCGTGCCCGCCGCTATGGAGAGGGTGATCACCCCGGTAAGACCCTTGCAACCCTACTAAGAAAGCCACACGCATCCTCTTATATCACTGCCCTTAGCGATAAGGCTGCCGGTAGAACTACCTCCCCGGGCGACATTATCACCAGGATTTCCGCTCTTTATGCCCAATTATATACTGCGGTTGAGCCCGCGTCCCGGGAAGCCCTGGATCAATACCTCGATTAGATCGAGCTTTTATGGCTCGGTAATGGGCATCGCGAATACCTGGATGAACCATTCACCCCCGAAGAAATTACCAAGGTCATAGCAGGTCTCCAGGGTGACAAAACCCCCTTTACAAAGAGTATGCGTCTCTTCTTGTTCCACATCTGGCTGAGATGTACAACGATTCACTTGCCTTGGGCAGACTTCCCCCTTCTCTTTGCGAGGCCATGATCTCTCTCATCCTTAAGCCTGACAAATCCCCTGAGAGTTGCGACTCCTATCGCCCCCTGTCACTAATTAATACGGACAATAACATTTACGCAAAACTGTTAGCCAATCGCCTCCTACCCCTCATGCCATTAATAGTTCGTCCCGATCAATCGTTTTTTTTCCCTGGTCGTGCCACTTCACATAATATGCGCACCATTTTCTCTTTTATTCATCAAATTACCTTGCCTACAGTGGCCGCCCTCCGGACGCCACTAAGGCCTTTGACACACTGGAATGGCCCTTTCTTTTCTATCTTCTTCCCTGACTGGGCTTCAGTCTGAGCTTTGTTCAAAAGATTCAACTCCTTTACACACTCCCGACGGCACGCATCAGGATTAATGGGCAGGTTACCGACCCCATAGCTATCACAAGGGGCACCAGGCAGGGATGCCCCCTGTCCCCTATGTTATTCGCTATCACTATGGAACCCTTGGCGGCGTGCCTACGCCAGCACAACACCAATCAAGGTATCGGCTTTTCATCTTGCGCCCTAGTGACCTCGATGTATGCAGACGATGTCACAATATATATCCGGGAACCACAGGAGAACCTGGCTCCCATGACAAGGGAGGTCATCCGCTTCGGCTGCCTCTCCGGGGTATAGGTCAACTGGAACAAATCTGTCTTCCTCCCCCTCACAGATGCTACTAAGCCATTCCCAACCGACTATCCGTTCATTGGGGTGACGGGTCCCACCAGATACTTGGGCATTTGGCTGAGCAGAGATCTGGATGAGTTGTGGAGGTCTAACTTCGGCAAGGCTATGGACTGGCTTGAAAGTAAAATACACACTTGGCAAAAACTCCCCCTTTCACTAGCCGGCCGCATCGCAATTGCTAAGATGGTCGTGCTCCCGAAATTTTTATATTTATTTTTAAATGTTCCTATTCCACTTTCTTCACAATTTTTTAAAAGACTACTTTCAAATAATATTACACTGATTTGGGCAGGACGCCAGCCCCCCATTGCTTATGACATCCTCACACTGCCACTGGTCTGGGGATGGGAGCTCCCTATCTCAGGCTCTACACACTGTGTGCCGAAGCCAGCTTTCTTCATTTCTGGATCCATCCAACACCCTTCCAGCTGCACATGGCGGTTGAGACAAATCTGGCCCCCCTCTGACCACTGCAGACTGCGCTGTTCTTACCACACAAGAACCCCCATGTCGAGGTTGACACGGTGGAATGCGTGCGCTGGGCCTGGACTTTGCAGGTACATTTGCGCCAAAGACCTTTTTGCACCTTCCATGCAGCTTGCCAGTAACCCCTCATTCCCTCCGCTGCAGACTGCTGGCATGGCTCGCCGTGCTGCGGACCTGGAGATCCGCACCAATGCTGACATCTACCCCAATAACAACTTTCTCACTATACCCGATGATGCTGCACCACTCGACAAATTGCTCTATTACCAGATCAGGGCCACATGTAAAAGCATTAATCCTGCCTTTCCACTGGCTCCTCAGCCTAATGCTGCGCTCAAATACATTCAATTCTCCACTTCCCCGCGCAAACTGGTCACAAGGCTATATGCTCTCATACTGGCAGCCTCCACCAGAGACACGAGCACGCTCACAATGCATGGGGCGCGGATCTAGTTGGTGGTCTCTCTCTTGCGCAGTGGCAACATTGCTGCAACCAAACAAAGCGCCTCTCCCCAATTATCGACTACGACTTATTCATTTAAAATATCTACACCGAGTTTACCGCACCCCCGTCACACTACACAAGATGGGGCTGCTGGACAGTTACA
Organism: Calotriton arnoldi; assembly: GCA_963921515.1. Lineage (NCBI taxonomy): Eukaryota > Metazoa > Chordata > Amphibia > Caudata > Salamandridae > Calotriton > Calotriton arnoldi. The sequence goes on from CAWUFW010001133.1 coordinate 581,665, forward strand.
GATGTGCACGCTGCTCGTCCCCTGGTGCCGGCTTTGTGCACCTGGCTTGGTCGTGTCCCAAGGTTTCCAATTTTTGGTTGGAGGTGTGCACTGTAATTGGCGACATCACCCTGGAGCGTATAGCCCCCGATCCCCTCCTATGCCTTCTGGGGCATGTCAAAGATATTTCAGATTCTAACCGCAAATTAACCGCTATGCTACTAGTGCTCGCCAGGCGCTGGGTGGCAATTCATTGGGGTCGCAAGATGGCGCCGCAGGTCAAACATTGGATAGCTGACGCTGCCCACTGCCAGATGCTCTTGTGGGAATTCTGGGACCTGATGCCTGCGGCGAACAGACCTCCAGATATATGGGGCCCTCTCATTTCCGACCTCCACTGCTTGGCTAACCATGACGAACTCTCTGGCAGCTCCCTGGTCACGGACCCCCAGATTACAGAGGACAGCCCTGACAAGACTGATCCCTAACACCTGACTGATTACCCACACACAACACTGCCAAATCAGCTCTATCTCCCCTTATTGCTGTCAGGCCAAGGTGCATATTGGTCAATACACCTATAGTAGTGTCAACTATATCCGTGCCTGTAATGGATGTCATGTCTTTTGTTGAAATTTATAACATGTAATATGCCTTAATGTTCAATAAAGGTTTATGAAAACTTTTTAAAAAAAGAAAAAGTCGCAGCACTGTCATGCAACATAAACTATAGAAGCACTCTGGTATTCCTCAGATGTTCTGATAAACTAATGTGTACAACACTGGATAGCAATTACCTATGTGGATTGTGATGCATAGATGTGTGTTTTTCCCAGCACAGAAATGAAAAACCACCTCCAAATGTTAGAGAGTCAAGGAATTCAGTTGACATGCCACATAGCTGTGGCCTTATGTCAAGTGGGACACTTTAAGACAGATCTACCATTTTAGCCAACAAGACGTTGCATTATGGGGTTTTTAGTTGCAGTTTTAAGATTAGAAGTATGGGTTTGAAAACACCAGTTTACAGAGTGCTGCTGGATGAATAATCCAGGCCTGGCTGAAACTGTCACACTTAACGTGGATCCACCTGGCAGCAATGATTTATTGATCTAGCCTATTTGTGACGGAGGATACCCCTCGGTCCAAAGAGGCCACCTGCGGATAACATGCACTAAGACTCGCCCAATCCATATTACTGGGTCTGGTAGCTTAGTGGGCTAACGCAGCCATTGTAGGGGTTTGTGTTAGACTTCTTGGTCATAGGTTCAAATCTTGGCGGGTCCACTCAGCCTTTCATCCTTCTGAGGTCAATAAAATGAGTAACATTGAGTTAGGTAACAATAAACATCTTTTATTCAGTGCCAAGATACTATTGGTATTACAAATACACATATTAAGTTATTGGCATCTGAAGGTTGCTTGGAGCCTCCTTCTTTAGAAGTTGAAACATTCAGACCTCACCCCTATAAACCTAGCGATTTGGTCCAGGTACACAAAGTTTCTTTTACATGGGGCTGCCTCTCCCCTCCCTGAGGAATGAGCGCATTCCTTGGCATGAATGCCTACCTCCTTTATGAGGTGTGTCCCGGCCTCCAGGGGAGCAAGTGTGCAGTGAAAGCAGCCACTTTAAACCACCCTTCAGTGGCCGCTGCTAAGTAAAGGGACACACAGGCACATTCAGAGCTCAAGCCATCCAAATGTTGACTTTATGAGGCAAATACAGAGGCCTGGACCTTCCATTACCAGTCTGCTCACACAGTTCCCCATGTCTCTGGTTCCTATACTTTCAAAAGTTGTATGGAAAATCCAGATGGCATCTCTTTGGCGCTGCTGGGCAAGCGATGTAAACACACAGCGTTGCTCAACCAATCAGCACTCTAGGAATTTAAATGGGAAAATATTCGACAGCAGCCTTTCTAGGCACTGCAAACGCAGGTGGGTCTGGATTAATTGGTTATTCTCATTTAAAGTGTTTAATATCGTGGCAGAAAACCAGTATCAACAATTTACACAGAATATGCTACAAATGTAACTGTATTTAGGTGCTTGAATACTAGGTGTTATCATTTATTTTCGAACTCAATTGTATTTATTTTAGTTTTTTATAGTGCTCCTAATTCCCTATGGCTGCTTCTAGGCACTGTGCTGAGGATGCCAGGGGTAACAGAAGGGACAGAGATGAGATCATCAAAAGCTTGAGAGGTCGTTGAACTTAGCGAAGTGCAAACTATGTGCAAACAGGGGAGTTTTCAGGGCTTTCTGATTGATCACATGTCTGATATGTGGTGAAGCAGAAAGAATAGTTGTTAAGGAAGCTCAATGGGATGAGATATGTATGTATTTAAGTCATAGGTATGAACCCTGGTAGGCCCACTCAAACTTACATCCTTCTCAGACCGATCAAATGAATACTGTTGAATTGGTTATCAATAAACAGCCGAGAAAATCAGCGGTAAGATACCACTTCAGTGCCAGACAGGTGCTGTTCAAATAAAGCAAAGGCGATGCAGCAAGAGCATCCATTGGCTGGAGAACAGACCATTGTGTGTTCCTAACTCAAACTATATGTATCTCACTGGGTGGATGGCAAGTAAGTTTGGGTAGTCAACCTTTCGTGGCTAGTGAGCAGGTAGGGCAGCATCAGTTCTGTGATATAGTCGGGTGCCCAACCAGGCAGGGCCCTGACCACTGGGCACATGAGATGAGGAAAGTCACATTCAAATACAATATTGTTTTTCCCTTGACAAATGGCTGCATATCCAACAACTGCCCTGGGCGCAGTCTCCACGGGAGACAGCGTTTACAACGCTGGTAATACCACGCGGGTTGATAACAACGCGGACGTTACATCGTCCGCGTTGTTACCACGCATGGCATTACATCGCAAGTCGTTTCAACGACTTGCGCTAGGTGGCGTGCAACACCAGGGAATGTGTTGGATTTTAAATCCAACACCTTCCCTGCTGTCGAGCTAACTGGAGTAGGAATAGTAATTTATACTATTCCTAAGTCCAGCGCGCCAATAGTGCAAGTCGTTGAAACAACTTGCGATGTAATGCCATGCGTGGTAACAACGCGGACGATGTAACGACTGCGTTGTTACCTACCGCGTGGTAACACCACGCGTTGTAACATCACATATTCAGTCTCCACATATGAAGCAAATGATCCCTCAGAGCAGACATTTGCACCTGATGCACCTAGGCCCATGGCACAGTCTCTCCTTCTGTATTTTTACCATTGATACGTGATCTTCTCCTGCTCCTTCCTTTAAAGCCCACTTCTCTCTGGCTATTAAATACAATTCTCCATCATTCTCAGTGTCTTTTATAGACCTTGGTCCACAGCCATAGAGGTCATGTCTGGTAACCTCTCGTAACCTATGTCCAGTCAGATTAGAGGTTTAAGATGTGATGCTGGGAGTGTAATCTTTACCACCCTCCCAGCATCACATGTTAAACCTCTAATCTAATTAGACAGTGGTCCAGTGGTCATGTGAATACATATAGAGACAAGCAGCATTGACAGTTCTCCTAAAAGGAACCCGACATGGACTTTGCTTACTTAAAATAACACATATGTCCCAACCCCATAAAGAAGGGGACAATGATATCAGAGAATCTCAGTTTTTAACGGCGGATGCCTGGAGAATGTCACTGGTCGCCTGTCTCATTGATATGTTTCATGGTGCCGCTGGGTGGGCACGACATGAGGAGGTAACATGGATGTCTAAAGTCCAAGTCATGATTGTATAACCTTTCAAAACAAACCATTCGGTGCATATTCCAACCTGCATTCTGTTGCCTTGGAATAGACTGCTTTTCTACATTAGCTAAGGATTGTGATTTACATTGGGTAATACTGATAAGATGTAGCAAATAGAGACCTTAGCCAGCACATTTCCTTCTATCAAATTTCTCAAGACACATTTTCTCTTCTTTTCCCCTATTTTATGTACTATTCATTAAATCTTTTCTGTTGTTATGTTCTTGGCACTGCAGAGCACTTAGTTTGTCACCATTATGGCCTCGTATCGCTGACTAGGCGTGACTCAGCACTCCAGTCTAGGTTTTTCATTCATGCCATTAGCAAGAAATATGAGGATCTTGAGATACTGGGGAGGGGACCAGGGGTGAAATCTCCCATTCCTTGCTCAAGCCTCAGCCCACTAAAAGCCTCTGGTTGGTTCTTGATGGGAAAATAGAGGAGCAAAGCTTGGAAACATCCGAAAGAAAGCCTGGCTGGAAGAGATTTCAGTTTCCTTGTTCTTGGAGGTACAATTATTATAACATATTTGAAGCTGGGTTTGCAATAGCTGGGTTGGGGTTCAGGGAGACCAGTGGTTATTGCTGGCAACCCCAGATGATGTTCAGACATTCATCTATCAATCAGCATTTGTATAGTGCCAGAACTGTCACCTTAAGGCTATCTAGGCGCTGAGGGTGACAAGTCTCTGTTGAAAAGCCAGGTCTTGAGTTTCTTTCTGGAGTACGCCAGGGAGGGTGCTGTTCAGAGGTGGAGGGGCAGGTTGTTTCAGGTCCTGGCAGTGATGAAGGAGAAGAAGCGTCCCCCACTGCTTGGATGCGGGGGAGTGTGCGGGGGGCAGGTGAGGCGAAGCACAGGTGTCTTGCGGGCAGGTGGACGTTCAGTAGATGATGATGTATGATGGCCCTTGATTGTGTAGGGCTTTGTATGCATGTGTGAGGATCTTTAACTGGCATCTCTTCTGGATGGGGAGCCAGTGGAGGATTCTGAGGTGAGGGGTGATGCGAGTCTGTTTGAGGAGGTCCAGGATGAGTATGACTGCAGTGTTCTGTATGGTCTGGAGTCTTTTGAGGAGCTTGGTGGAGATTCTGGCATAGAGAGTGTTGTCATAGTCAAGGCAGCTGGTGACGAGGGCCTGCATGGCGATCTTTCTGGTGTTGATTGGGATCCATCTGAAGAGTCTGCGGAGCATGCAGAGGGTGTGGAAGCAGGAGGAGGTGACTGCATTGACTTCTCATTTCATGGCCAGTTGGCTGTCGAGGATGATGCCACGGTTGCGTGCATGGTCTGTGGGTGTTGGTCCGAGTTCTGCTGGCCACCAGCTGTGGTCCCATACGGAGGTGTTCTTCCTAAAGATCAGTATTTCTGTTTTGTTGGAGTTGAGTTGGAGGCAATTGTCTCTCATCCATTTGGCTATGTTGGTTATAGCATTGCAGAAGTTGGTTTTGGCGCTGGAGGGATCTTCAGTGAGCGAGAGGATTAGTTGAGTGTTGTTAGAGTAAAAGATTATGTTGAGTCCATGGGATCTGATGACCTCTGAGAGGGGGGTCATGTAGATGTCAAACAGGGTGGGGGTGAGGAATGATCCTTGGGGTACGCCGCATATGATGTTCTTTGGTGCGGTGGTGAAGGGAGGCAGTCGGATGCTCTGTGTGCGTCCTGAAGGCAAAGAAGCGATCCACTTGAGGGTGTTTTGCTGAATGCCGATGTTGTGGAGTCTGTTGATTAGGGTGTGGTGGGAGACGGTGTCAAATGCAGCAGACAGGTCGAGGAGTACCAGTGCCACAGTTTTTCTGTGATCGAGGAGAGTTCTGATGTTGTCTATGGCGGCAATCAGCATGTACTCAGTGCTGTGGTTGGTACAGGATCCTGATTGTAAGGCGTTGAGTAGGTGGTTTTATTCTAGGTATTCAGTGAGCTGTTGGTTGATGGCTTTCTTGAGTACTTTATCTGGGCAGGGGAGCAAGGAGATTGGTTGGTCATTTTTGAGGTCGCTGGGGTCAGTAGAGTACTTCTTTATGAGGGGTTTGACCTCTGCGTGTTTCCATGTGTCTGGGAAGGTTGCTGTCAAAAGGGAGGTGTTGAGGATGCTGGTGAGTTCCGTGCTGATTGGGTTGGCTCTGAGGTTGAAGAGATGGTGGGGGTGGGGGTTGTTCGGCTCCCCAGAGTGAATGGTTATCATTTGGCTCGTGTTCACTGGTTGGTTGAGGTTCTCGAGATTGAGAGTGGTGGGTTGGGGGTTGAAGTTGTAGATGGTGGCAATCTTGCTGTGCAAGTAGTCTGAGAGAGTGTTGCAGAGTTTTTGGGAGGGGTGGATGGTTTTCTCTGTGGCTGTCTGGTTGGAGTCTTCCTTGACAGTTTTGAAGAGTTCCTTCGTGGGGTTGGCTGCAGTGTCGATGCGGAAGGTGATGGCTGCTCTCTTGGCTTCCTTGATGCGTAGCTGGTAGTTTGTATTAAGTATGTATTATATCAGACACAACTTAAAGTCTTGTGTGAATATTAAATAAGTATTCAACATCAACTAAACACTAACATCATTAGATTTAAGTAGCGAAAATGAAAAGACTAAGTAAGCCAATATGCTAAGACTTCATCAATATTTGGAATAATAAATCAAGCAAACTGTACCAAATACTGCATAATGTCAATTAATCAAATAGGTGAAGACACTTCCAAATTCTGCAGAAGGCTCTCTCATCATCCCTTAGTCAGGATGCCTAATTTTTTTAGGAAATCCAGCTTAACATAATTTAGTCAGCCTTCAACATGAAACTTATTTCGCACTTACTATGTGGTAGGATGCCCATTTTCATAATTTCCTTTATCAACAAATAGCATCATATGTACATTGGCCAAATGCTTCATTTTCTACTCCTCATATCTCTGAGAGTATCTAGCCTCAAAGTGAGGTAAAAGGATGCAACAATTGTGATTCTCTGCTCAACCATTCCACACAAATATCCATCCACGTGGCATTCCGAGGACAGATGCCGTTAAGGGCCATGAGATTTAGTGCATGTCCAACAACTGGAGTTATCCTTCACCCCAAACTTGTGTATCTTACTGGGGGTCCCATGTACTCTCAAGAGACCTTCTGCTTCATAAAGGAGAGCTGCTGATCATTGATGAAGTTGGTGCATCCACTGAAAGGTCCTGCCTAGAATTGAATGCCTACTTAAAACTCCAGACACTTTGCACAATCATCATATTGTATTATAGTTCCCGTAGTGAAAACGTTTAATTTCCAATAGAGCTGTTAAATTCCCGCCCCCCTCTAAAGGGCTGCTGTCAGATATAAATGATTCCAGATTTCTGATAGTGGAAAATTAAAATTTCTTCTTAGAGCAAACAACTCAGATATTGCCGCATTCAATCACCATGTGCATAGAATTTTTTCTCTATCCACTTCTTCCAGGACAATGATTTACTATGTACCTTTACTGATTGTTGGCGGCAGAATACAGATGCTTTGTTCCAGGACAAACCCACATATTTCTCTTTAGTCACTTTTCACACAATCAGCCGAGTTGTTCTAATCGCTTGTAGAACAGGGTTTCTGCACCATAGTCTGACACAACATTACACCTTCTGATTCAGCAAGACCACAGGGGTGACTGCTCAACTTCAATCCAACCAGGGGTCTCTCCACCTAGATTATCTAGACCCGTGGCACTCATAGCACGGCGCGGGGGCCGCATGCGGCCCTCCTGACCTCCACATGCGTCCCCCAGCTGAATGACTGCACTGGGATACTGTTTACTTCAGAAACCACTAAACATTCAAAAATATTTTGAATAAACGGGAAAGCGTTTATTTACACTCTCACTGAAGTAAAAGAAAAGAAGCAAATGAGGTTCCCTGCAAATCTTAATTTAGCAACACATTCATTTTTCAATACATCTTGCAACAAACGTGTAAAAAATATGATAAAGTCTCTTCAAAATTCCAGAAGTGTATCCCATTAACATGCAGAAGCCTTACACCATAGTACATCAGACCAAATAAGTGCATTCAGAAGTATTTTATTTAAAACTGATATTTTTCAAAAATGAGTGTAGAAATATTAATTCCTCCTCATGCCCTGACAATAATGCCAATAGTAAACTAAGAGGCAAGTAAGTTGCACGTGGAACCCTCTGGGTGCTGAGGGTTGTTATTATACATGGACAACATTATAGTTTATTAAATCAAACACAAGAAGTTTGTACAGCATATATCCTGAACTCATGTATTTCAAGGTGCTCTTACATGTCATAATGAACAAAAAGGAGGCAAAGTGAAATTATGCAATTGCCTAGGATCAAACAATTGGGTCAAGTGGGGAAGCCGGGATTGATCATAGGTTTTCTGGTTTCATGTTGTGCAATTCAATTTAATTTCAATCCAATTAAATAATCAAGTTACTTGAGGTAGCGGTAGCAAGCAGAAAGGCTTAACCTAAGGCTTAACCTAAGGTGCGGTAAACCAATTCAGATACAGAATAACAGTATTGTCAAATCTATGGCTCTCCTAGAGACTAGCGGCTTAATTTAGAAGGCAGTTTGGAAACAACCCCTCAAAATACCTCCATAACTCACTAACCACACCATGTATGTGATTCGCTTCCCCTATACCCACCTTAACCCCCACAAAGCCCCACTGCCACCGTCCTGCCATTAATGTGGCCCTCACGCACACAACAGACCATAGTTTGTGGCCCCTGAAGATATATTTGCGAGCACCATTGCTCTAGACAGATCACTGACTGATGAAATGCAAATGGATCATAATAGCTATTTAAGTGCAAGCATCCAGGCCCCTTCACCTTTATTTTTCAGAGAGATGGAGAGATTCTTGAAATCTCCCATATAAAAAGATATATTTTACGGATTTTACGGATAGATAGTTGAACTCAAACTCTGGTCTGGTCTGCTTGTTTTTATGTTTGCCTCCAGAGAGTGGTTCAGACAGTTGTATCAGATAATGTGCATTTTTGACTTCTCCATAATAGAACCAAAATAGAATTGTATGCCCAAGTATGTGATTTAAGACCCTGCTTTCCAAAACTTGCATATGGCGGATTATTGAACTAGAAATCCTCTCCAAGACTTTCAGACCTTCGGTGGGGCGGGGCCAGCACATCTCTGCAGGAAGCAGACAGCAGATGACTAAGGCATTGCATCTGTCTCGGTTTCACCACTTGGGCTGTCACAATTCAAAGAAGTGGAAGAAACACAGTAGAGACCATCATTTCCAAGACCACACTTTGCTTCTTCCTGCTTGATATTTGATGAAGCACCATACACAGAAACCGAGAAAAGGCCCAACAGGAACCCCTCCTCAATTTCAAACTCACTCCAGAGTCCTATCAATGGAGGTATGCTCCCGCTGACTACAGCCTCTGTACTGGGTGGTGTCTCTTAAGCGCAGGCTCAGACAAGGTCACTTCCCCGTGCACATGTGACCACCGCCTGGTGCACCTGAGCACACATAGTATATCTCATGGCAAAGGCTCTCGGGCTTGACACTGCTTCTTCGTCACTGTGCCAGTACCACACAAGCACTTCATTGGAGGAGACACTCTTTGTGAGAACAGATAGTGAGTGATGCATGCCTGCATTGTCCTCTTTTACCCATTGCTGTGATTAGCCCATGCTGCCACTGGGCTCCTCGCAAACCACAGTGGCACACTGCAGGTACAGTTCAATTCTATCTCAATGTCAGTTCAGAATTGGAATAAGCATTGACCAGAACCTCAGCCTTTCTCCCCACATAAAAAATGCAGCCAAAGGCGCCCTCTTCTCCCTACTTCACCTCAAGAAAATCAAACCCTTCATTCCTGCTGATGACTTTAAATTAGTTGTTCAATCACTAGTTCTTTTGAGATTGGACTATGGTAATGCCATTCTTTCTGGAACGCCGAAAATCCACCTAGCCCCAATCAAATCAGTCCTTAATCTCGCGGCCAGGCTTATTTCTGATTGTAAGCGGTTTGACCACATCTCCCCCATCCTCAAAGAGCTCAAATGGCTCCCCATCGAAGGCAGATCTGCATACAAGAACGCTTGCATTACGCACAAAGCCTTGAACCATCACACCCCCGTTTATCTCTCTGATAAACTCCACAAAGCAGGCTGCTTAAGAGAAATGAGGAGCACAAATACTCTCATGCTCACCCTCCCTTGGTACACAAGAAATCTACAGTTACGCTCTTTCTCCGCTAATGCGCCTACTATCTGGAATTCACTCCCCAAAGATCTACGTTGCAACCCCTCTTACCTCAGCTTCAAAAATGATCTCAAACGACACCTTCTCAACAAATACTGGGGTTCTTAATCCTACCACCTTCTCCGGATTTCCCAACCTGCCCTTGACGGTGTCTTGTCCTCACTATATTATACTGGACTTACTACCACCCCTCCTCACCTCCTTACTTTTACTTCCCACCTCCCCCTACGAGCTCTCTTATAATTTACGGCCTACTTCTGCTTGCTGTCTCCTCTCTCATTTCCCCACTCTGTTCTCCCCCTCCTCAATCCTTTCTCCCCCCCATCCCTGACTACCCACGCTAGCCCAAATTTCTAACTCTGGTTATGCCCTAATTGTTCTCCTTAATTTCTTGCCCATGTATTTACTGTTTTTTGCATATTGTGCCGAGTATTTTGCGCTTTTCCTTTCTGTACTAATGTTATATCGCAATTGGTTCCTCTCTCGACCCTTGTAAAGCGCTCTGATACCCTTGGGTCTAGCCAGCGCTATATAAAACCGTTTAAATAAAATAAAAATAAAATAAGAATATTTTGGGGTGTTGTGACCTAATGTTGACCCAAGCGTCCTATTAGGACAGTCCCTGAAAACGATGTCAAATATCAAAAATTAATATTGGAACTATGCATAACATATTTTGCCCAGATATTTCCTCTGTGTCTCATAAAAGCAGACTTCAAACACCTCTAACTCTAATATAACCTCGCTAGAGTTCTCACAAATTGACATGACCTCTCAACGTGCACACTTCAATCGAATACCAGCAGAGCTGTGCTATTGTAGGCACCTGTTCACTTTATACTTTTCTAAAAAATAAACAGAAATGTTATAAGTAGAAATAAAATGCGCCTGTGTTATTCTCTCCACGGGGTGGCTCCAGAAAATATTTGTTTGGGAGGACGCTCAGACCCGTCCAGGAGGAGGAGGGGTGTTCTGCTTTCTTCGTACCCTGCCGACCTTGTCTGTCCATTCTGGACTCCCCTGCTTCTTGCTTTCCTAATCAAGTTTCAGGTTCCAAGAACATGTTTTCAAAACCTTCCCAACTCCGGCCATTACTTTGCTAATGAATGCAAGGCTGAGTACGTAAGTGTATGGTTACTCCATCTAGGTAGAGGGAAAATGAATCAGCTGCCTACAAATGTTCAGTAACAGACGTTTCCAGGGTGAGAAACAAGTAGATCTACAGATTGGAGAGACTGAGGTCCATGTACCCACCTTGAGGTTTGTTTCTGTCAAACAAAGGAATTTGCCGGCCGGCTGCCATGACTTGTGGGCGGCTTGCATTGCATTTCTGTCAGAAGTGCTCCTGCAGTGAAGTGGGGTTATTTTCAAGGAAATTTCCCCATCAGTGTGGTAGGAAATTATAGCCATTTGGCGGCCCATCTGCCACATCCTAAACTAGGCCCCTAATCTTCTGAAGTCGCCTGTCTGAGAATTCCTTTAGGTTTCCTGAGGGGGTCGGTCAGTTTTCTTTAAAGAGCAGACAGCAGAAGATTACTTATTTGAGAAGCTGGAAGACCTGAACTACTTCACATTTCTTGGAGAAGCACCGCATGCCGCAATAAGCCACTCGGAGAACCTTTTGCAACATGCAGGTGTTGTTGTATGAAGCTATGATCTCTTTTACATGCACTTTATCTAAACTCCAGGGCAAGGTGAAGTGACCAGTGTTACATCTAGTAGACATCTCCAGCCCCAAAAGGAAGCTACACCCTTTTCAGAAAAAATGAAAATTGGAAGGTGCCTCTCTCCACTCCCACTGAGCTGTGTGAGGAAGGATGTCAGGAGTCAGAGAGTCACTCATCAGCTGAAATGCAAAGCCTTGCCCTGAACTCACAAGCGATTCCCCTACAATTAATGTGATTCAGAACTATTGCTACAGTTATTAGCAGCTCAGTAAAAGAAATATTGAATAAAACACCCAACCTAAATACACACCAATAATATTTCATCAACATCCCCAACCAATTAGTCTAATTGCTATGTAAGTTCCAAGTAGCCGGCATGTAGTGTAGTTTGTTGTGGAATATCTATGCATACATGTATGTAATAAGCCCTGAAGTCAGAGATTCTGGTCTCAGCATCCCTCTAGCAACTGGTCAATCTGCCTTGCTCCTCCCCAATAACTGCTGGCATCTTCATCTCTTATCCCTTTTTTATACAAAGAAGGATATGGAGCGAGGAAAAATCTTCTAGCGCTTGAATCTTGTCGGGACAGAAAAGACATCTTCATGGCAATGGAAGTTCACCCTGGCCCTGATTGCCCAACTGTACTCATGTCTGGATCCCTAATGCTGAGTTTCGAAGTCATAGGCAAACAGGGATCCTGCGTATGTGCCATGATATAGGCCTGTCTCTCGGATTGCTGTCTTGTTGGACCAGGAGGGGTGCCCAAAGTGCTGCCTCATGGTGGTGGACGCTACTACTTTCACCAGGAGTTAAGCAGAACAAGTGAGGTGGTGGCAGCATACCGTGTAGTGATCAGTAGGAGTGAACACGTCCTTTTTAACCTGTGTCACTGGAGTGAGGCCTACTGGCCGACTCTTTCCTAACCGTCTGCTGCTGTGTTCTTTTTTTTTTTTTTTTATTTTTTTTTTATTTGTAAATTTTACAAAATAAAGACAAAATTAACAAAAATATAAAATCAAAGCCATACACAAATAAATAGCAGGTCTCATACATGAAAACGCTTTATATCATCAGTCTGCAAGAGTAGGAGGAGGTCCAAGGGCACATAGCAGTAGATACTTCTTCAGTGCTAAAGTGACACGTCCAATGAGAAAAGAGCACTAGTTAGGCTATCATCTGTGTCCCGTAAACATGTAGCGTGGAATGTTTTCCATATTCCAATAGCTAAGCATCAGCCAAACATGTGAACAAGAGAACAGCACAATATTATTCATTCTGTGATTCAGCCTCACTGCGTATGGACTCTTGGTATTGAGCGAAGAGGCCCCAGAAACTCAAGGTGGAAGCAGTTCATTATAAATGTCCGATTGAGTATTACAGTACACCATATCATTTTGCCATTCGGCCACTGTTGGTAGAGGCCCACACATCCATCTCATAGCAACCCTGCGCTTAACTAATAATAAGCCCATGGCTGTCAATTTATGCACGTTTTTACGCAGCGGTTTCGTGTAGCCTAATAGCGCCAATAAGGGGTCAGGTATGATGGGAATTCCCACTATATCAGTCAGAACCGAAAAGACCTGGCTCCAAAAAGCAGCAACAGGAGGGCATTGCCACGCCAGGTGGTAAAAACCTGCACCCGGCATGTCGCAGCGCTCACAGCAGTCTGATTCACGCAACCCATATCTGTGTAGTCGCTCTGGTGTGTAGTGAACTCTATTCAGAAACTTGAAATGCGCCAGTCTATGCCTACCATTAAAAGAGATCTTACGAGTTACCTCGCAGCAATAGAGCCATAGGTCATCCTGGAGTGGCTCTCCAATATCAGTCTGCCATGCAAGTCGGGCTCTAGAGAGCGGGGTGATCTTGGTCTGCAAGGCCGAAGCATAGAGTTTAGAAACCAACTTAATGGGGGAACGGGAGCTAAGTAGGATAGTTAGTGGAGGGATTTCCATAGGCTCTATCAGCTCGTCCCCCAAAACCTCTCGAAGAGCATGTTTTGTTCTAAAAAACTGAAACTGTGTTAACGCTGTGGGCTGTTCTATATTAGCGATGACCTCATCCCAAGTAACTAACCGGCCATTCCTAAAAAGATCCCCCATATTAGATAGACCCAGACTCTGCAGAGAGCGGAGCATGCCTCTCTCCGAGCTAAAAACATACCAATGACACCATTCAATACGCATTCGCGGCGAATACAATTGAGCTCCGGCAAACAGCCCAAGGAGGACGTGCCAGGCGTGTACAACAGAATTCACAGAATCTAGGATCCCACAACGCCTGGCATGCTGCTGTGTTCTTAACACATCCTTGGTCTACATCCATTTAGTGTGAAGTGCTGCGCAGCACAGGAATGGTGTATCTTCCGTGAGTGTATATGTGCCTTGGAGGGTACAATACAGGGAGAATGCAGTACTGTGCAGTGCATGCATGTTAAATGCATGAGGTGGAATCAGTCTGAAGGATGAATTGCCGTGCAGTGTGTGCAGGACAAATGAATATGCTGGGTGTATGTGTACCTGTGAGTGGTACAATACTTGACGGGCTCAATGCATGCATGTTTATATGCATGCACTAGATGTATGTGTGTCTATGAGTGGTAGAGTATATGAAGAATACAGTGTTGTGCAGTGTGTAGATGTTAAATGCAGGTGCTGGATGTATGTGTGCCTAGGAGTTGTACACTACATTGAGGATCCAATACAGTGCAGTGTGTGCATGCTGTATAAACGCACTGGGTGTATGTGTGCCTGTGGATGTCACAATACCTGGAGGGTCCTGGGTTCCATTTTGAGAGACCAAGGAGTGCATGGTGAGGAGGTAGAAAAATCCCCCCAGACAGATTTATGAGTTGCTGAATTCCTGTAAGCTGGGTGGGACACACACTGGAGAGGGGAAAGCCAGGCTTCCCCAGTACATTTCAAAGGGTGCTCTTTGATTCAGTGAGAGGTCTTGAGGAAGGGGCCTGGGCACATCTCAGGATGGACATGGGGTTGATAGAGAATCATAAAGAGTAGGGCTGGGGGCCCTGAGATGACTTTTTGATTCACATAGCACTGTAGCTGACATCCAGGTGTGAACTCCAGTTACTTGCATGGTGACAGACAGCTTTTCAAGAGGAAGAGAGAGCAGAGGAGTGGGCACTTTAAAAGAAGCAGAGACCCCACATAAAACGTTAAAGACTCAGAACCTAAATAACATTTAGTGTTTGGAAATGAACTACAAGAGGGGGAGTTTGAGTCCCCAAAAACTGTCATCTGGACTAGGAGGGGGGGCCAAGGCCTGCTGGTCTCCCTGCTGGGTGAGGGGACATCACCCAGGGAATCCAAGACCACATGACCTGTAGTGTTATATTCCATATAGGTACCCCAATATAGGCTCAGGTAACATCACCTATATTCTCCCCTACAATACACACATAACGGTTCTTGGGGACTGACCTTTTACCTAGATACGACACTGCACACAGAACGCGGGATTTCCCTAGTAGCAGTCTCATACATAATGCATGAGGATTCTTGGAAACTCGGCAGGGCTCATCTCCTGCATAATAACTATGTATAAAGTTAATTCCCAACGTCATCCTAAGTCTGACACTGGCACAGCAAGGTAGAACCCCCGGTGAGACCTTTGGGTATAAAAACATCACATCTTGCTGAGACAGGGAGAGGAGATCAGGACTTCCATGCCGACACACTGACGCGACACGCTGAAGCCCTGCATGCAGATATTCCAGCCCTTGTGGTCTGACATGCCTTGCGGGGTGTCCAACCTGAAACCAGGAAGGGGTCCCACAGTTTCTCTCTTCAGGTAATGGGGGTTGACTTTAACCTACTTTTGTAACTTGTAACTCGCTGTGTCCTTATGTAAAGTGCTCTGATACCTCCGGTTCTAGCCAGCGCTATATAAAACTCAAGTAAATAAATAAATAAATAAAACCTAGAGGGATTCTTGGCTTAACACCTACATACATGCTAGGTACACTTAAGTACATCTAGTTAGGGTAGCATCTAAGGAGTACGCATTTTATTGTCATGTATTTTATATACTTGCCTGTATTCATGGTTATAGCAAAATGGTAGAACTCTACCATCCTTTTACTTTCCTAGTGCTTCTAATCATCTATATCTGTTACTTTATAATGATTGTTTCAGCACACCTATTTTACACAAGAATAACGACTGTTCAATAAATACTTATTGAAAACGTCCCTACTGTTTATTCTGTGCATCTCTCTGAGACTCAGTGAGCACGAGTGACTGAACGAAAAGTAGTACACTGTTTCCACGGTCCTGAGGGATCAGTGTTGTCATGTTCGATAGTTGCCAAGAACTATTCTCTCCTGGTACACAGGCTAACATACCCGGTGGGGGTGCACAGAATAAGTCTGGCACCAATCCTACAGTGTATGTTGTCTAAACGCGCAGATCCTGTATAGGATTTCTAGGAACTACACAACATGGCGCCGTCAACGTTGGTTGGGTACTTATTTAATGGTCAAATCTGAGTAGTTCAGTCATGCTATTCTCAGAGACCCCTACTCACATTTCCCCAGAGACGTCTGGAGTGGGAGGGTACAAATTCCGCCGCAGCTGATAGGCAAAAATCCTATGTATTGGCTGTTGGCTAATCAAGCTTGAAGGACACATTGTTCCGATTGTGCATAACACCTTATCTCAGTTCCCTTGAAAAGCTCTTCTTAGTAAAACAATGACTGTACAGGAAGATCCTGTGGTTCAATTAAATCTCTCAGGAGAAGAAGAAGATGCAGATGCAATACACATTTCAGAAAATGTTAGAACTGCCATCACCCTAAAACTAGCTGCATACGGTTTAACATATAGGGGTGGGCAAGTAACATTCGTGATTGAGGCACACAAATCATTTAGAACAGAGGTATTCTATTCATGGGTTACATTCCCAAAGGCGAATGCATTAACAAAGACATTTCATTCTTATTCAGAAGATGAAATACAGATGGAATATTGTCCATACGAGGTCATTCAAATTCCACTTACTTACCAGGAACATTTATGCTGATTTAAAGGCGCCCTACCCCATACAAGAAATAGAATAAGACTTGGTCCGCTCGGAAGAGACGGAGCAACATGGCCAGTATTAGCAGCCTACGCACAACATCCTGACATTGATACATTGCCAGGAGGAGACTTACTTACACAACATAAAGAATTAATAAAACTTCACAGAAACATGACACAGTTTGTGATGAGAACACTCACAATTCAGCCAACACCGGCTACACAAGCAGGACCAGTCCAAGCTTGTACAACTAAAATTACACCACAAACATTACACACAGTGATGGGCAAATTGCCCACTAAACGTGAGCAAATGCCTTTCTGGATAGCTCAAAAAATAACACAGCCAGAGACAGGATCCCATAAAGCAAGACGCTAAAAAACAGGTCAGGGAGATCTTAGATCAACTTGAATACCAGGGGGTGATTGAAACGTGCACCTCCCAAATGAAATAATGCCTCTAGATCAGTATGAATACATAATTTACAATGACGGATCTGCACAACCGGCCTTAGGAAGTAAACAGCAATAGAGCGCCGCGTGTGCGATTGTAAAAGGTCGTATACGAGATGGTAAGTTCCATCCAAGCTGCACAAAGACTCAGTCTCTAGGAGACTGCACGGCTCAGTTAGCAGAACTAAACGCTCTTTTACTGGCACTGATAAATACGGATCGAGGATTCTCCACACTAATAGTGTGCGATTCTTTCTACTGTGTCCAGTCATACAATAAATATCTTCATTATTGGGGACAAAATGGGTTTAAAGATTCAAAAGGTGGCACAATTAAGCACAAAATGCTATGGGAACAGGTAGCTGAGTTGAAAAACGAACTACCAAGAGCTCACGTGATACACAAGCTGAGACATCAATGTGATGGCGTTCACGTTGAAGGGAATTCATTGTCTGATGAAGCCGCAAAGGGGGCAGTACGAACTGCGTCCGTAGCTGCAATCACTTGTTCAAAAACGAGAATAGACGGACAGATAATGGTAGCTGTCATTGCTTCACGCAAAGACAACAAAGCACTTCCGAAAAGTTTTCCACTCAAGCACTCCTACAAGTTAGATGCAAACAACGTTCCATTTGCTCAGATTCCTGGAGTGGGGGATAGAGTAATACCAAACATGGATCGCAGATTAGGCTTAATATTAGCTGCACACAATGGTTTGGGTTCTGCACACGCAGGAGTTACGGTGACTGTTTCTTTATTGAAACAATGCTATTGGTGGCCAAGGTTAACAAAGCAGACCAAAGACTATCAATCAATCAATCAATCAATACATTTGTAAAGCGCACTACTCACCCGTGAGGGTCTCAAGGCGCTGGGGGGAGGGGTGCTGCTACTGCTCGAATAGCCAGGTCTTGAGTAGCTTCCTGAAGGTAAGCAGGTCCTGGGTCTGCCGTAGGAGGATGGGGAGGGTGTTCCAGGTTTTGGCGGCGAGGTGGGAGAACGATCTGCCGCCAGTGGTCGCTCTTCGGATGCGGGGGACGGTGGCAAGGGCGAGGTCGGCGGTTCGGGGTGTAGAAGGTAAGTCGTCTGTTGAGGTATGTCGGTCCGGTGTTGTGGAGTGCTTTGTGTGCGTGGGTGAGGAGCTTGAAGGTGATCCTCTTGTTGATGGGAAGCCAGTGCAGATCTTTTAGGAGGGGTGTGATGTGGCTGCGGCGAGGGATGTCGAGGATCAAGCGTGCAGAGGCGTTCTGTATGCGTTGTAGTCGTTTCAGGAGTTTGGCCGAGGTGCCTGCGTAGAGGGCGTTACCGTAGTCCAGTCTGCTGCTGACGAGGGCCTGGGTGACCGTTCTTCTTGTTTCAGTGGGGATCCACCTGTAGATCTTGCGGAGCATGCGGAGGGTGTTGAAGCAGGAGGACGAGACGGTGTTGACTTGCTTGGTCATGGAGAGTGTTGAGTCGAGGATGAACCCTAGGTTGCGTGCATGGTCGGTGGGTGTTGGTGCTGCTCCCAGTGTGGTCGGCCACCAGGAGTCGTCCCACGCCGAGGGAGTGGAGCCGAGGATGAGGACTTCCGTCTTGTCTGAGTTCAGCTTCAGGCAGCTGATCTTCATCCACTCGGTGACAGCTTTCATTCCTTCGTGGAGGTTGGTTTTGGCAGTGAGGGGGTCCTTGGTGAGGGAGAGGATCAGCTGGGTGTCGTCGGCGTAGGAGATGATGTTGAGGTTGTGCAGTCGGGCGACGTGAGCGAGTGGTGCCATGTAGATGTTGAACAGTGTCGGGCTGAGGGATGATCCTTGGGGTACGCCGCAGATGATCTCAGTGGCTTTGGATCGGAAAGGGGGGAGGCGGACGCTCTGGGTTCTGCCGGAGAGGAAGGAGGTGGTCCAGTCCAGTGCTTTGTCTCGGATCCCAGCGTTGTGGAGGCGTGTGCGTAGGGTGCGGTGACAGACCGTGTCAAAGGCGGCTGACAGGTCCAGGAGGATGAGGGCCGCGGTTTCGCCGTTGTCCAGTAGGATCCTGATGTCATCAGTGGCAGCGATGAGGGCAGTTTCGGTGCTGTGGTTGCTGCGGAACCCGGACTGGGACGGATCCAGGATGCTGTTCTCCTCGAGGTGGCGGGTCAGTTGTCTGTTGACGGTCTTCTCGATGACCTTCGCTGGGAACGGGAGCTGGGAGATGGGTCGGAAGCTCTTGAGGTCCTTGGGATCCGCCTTGGGTTTTTTGAGTAAGGCGTTGATCTCGGCGTGCTTCCGGCTTTCCGGGAAGGTCGCGGTCTCGAAGGAGATGTTGATGGCCTTGCGGAGATGGGGTGCGATGGTGGAGCTGGCTTTGTTGAAGATGTTGTGTGGGCATGGGTCTGACGGAGAGCCGGAGTGGATGGTGCTCATGATTTTGATGGTGTCGTCGTCGTTTATGTTGGTCCAGGTGAGCAGGGGATTGGTGAGGATGGCGTCCGTGCGGTCGGAGGTCTTGGTGACTGTCGGGGCGGTCAGGGTGTTGAAGCTGTCATGGATGTCTGCGATCTTGCAGTGGAAGAAGGTGGCGAGGGCGTCGCACAGGTCTTGCGAAGGTGGGATGTCGTTGGTGTTGGAGCTGGGGTTGGAGAGCTCCTTCACGATGTTGAAGAGCTCTTTGTTGTCGTGTGCGTTGTTGTCTAGGCGGTCTTTGAAGGAGGCCCTTTTGGCGGATCTGATGAGGTGATGGTGTCTGCGGATGGCGGTCTTGTGGGCTGGGTGGCTGTCTGGTGTCTGTTCGCGGTGCCATTTCTTCTCTAGTTTTCGGCAGGTTTGCTTGGATGCCTGGAGGTCCGTGGTGAACCAACTGGCTTTCTTGTTGGTGTGTCTGTTTGAGGGTTTCTTGAGCGGGGCGAGGGTGTTGGCGCAGTCGTCGATCCACTGTCTAAGGTTGCGGGTTGCGGTGTCGGGGTCGGTGGGGTCGACGGGTGGGCTTCGGGCGAGGGTGGCGTTTAGCTGGTCTTCGGTGACTTTGCTCCAGCATCGGCGAGGGATCTGTTGAGTGCGGTGGTGCGTGGTGGGTTTCCGGAAGGTGAAGTGGATGCAGTGATGGTCGGTCCAGTGGAGTTCGGTGGTGTGGCTGAAGGAGATGTGGGAGCTTGCGGAGAAGATGGGGTCAAGCGTGTGGCCGGCAGAGTGGGTGGGTGTTGTGACGAGCTGTCTGAGTCCGAGGTTGGCGAGGTTGTCAATCAAGGTGGTGGAGTTGGTGTCGTTGTTGTTCTCGAGGTGGAAGTTCAGGTCCCCGAGGAGGATGTAGTCTGTGGAGGCGAGGGCGTGCGTACTGACGAAGTCGGCGATGGCGTCGCTGAACTGTGGTCGTGGACCGGGGGGTCTGTAGATGAGGGTTCCTCTGAGGGTGGTGTTGGGATCAGTGTGGATCTCGAAGTGCAGGTGTTCGGCGGTGCTGAGGGTGTCGTCGGTGCTGGTCGAGACTCTGAGGGTGTTCCTGTGGACGATGGCGATTCCTCCTCCTGTTCCATTGGTGCGGTCCCTGCGGGTGATCTTGTAGCCGTCAGGGATAGCTATGGCAATGTCGGGTGCCGAGGCGGGGTTCAACCAGGTCTCCGTCAGGAAGGCGACGTCTGGGGAGGTGGAGTCGAGTAGGTCCCAGAGTTCGATGTAGTGTTTCCTGGCGGAGCGGTTGTTGAGTAGAAAGCATCTGAGGTGGTTGCGTCCTTTCTCGGTGGGTGGTTTGGTGGCTCGGAGGCTGGTGAAGCTGCAGTTCCTTGGGTTCGCTTCGGGGCGGCCAGGAAGCAGGTGTGTGATCGTCCGGTGTTGAGTGCGTGGAGGGTGCTGGCATCGTAGCGGAGACGGGCGTCATGGCGTTCGCGGGGGCCAGGGGTTCTGGCGCTGGGCGCGGTCCAGGCACGGACGGGCACAGACGGGCTTGCCTTAGGCGCGCCTTCGGCGCGCCAGCGGCGCACCAGCTGCGCGCGTCCGCTGTGCGGCCGCCATATAAGGGGAGGTGGGAGGGAGGAGCAGCTGGGAGGCAGGAGCGGGGCGGCGAATGGGCGAGCAGGGGGGCGGGACGCAGCGGCGGGAAAACGGTAGAGCGGGATACAGAAGGCAAAATGGGGAGAAAAACAAGATAACAGTGCAAAGACAGAAATAAAGGCAAAAAAAACGACTAACACAATACAGGATCAGAGGCGCAATTACAATAGGCTGATAGAAGAGAAAGGGGCAGAACGAGCGCAGAGAGCTTACGGCCTACCACTGGCCACCAGGGATGAGGCGCAGGTGGTAGCCTGCGGGTGGAGGCGGGCCTCAAACTTCCTACAGCGGCAGCAGCAGGCTAGAGGACACAGACACACAGGTGGTGCTGTGCGGCGTGGGGAGCGGGCTAACCTGTAAACAGGGTCAAGGGTTGCTCTATGTCTTGAAGTGCGACATCTGTCAACAGATGAAGGGCTCCACTATAACACGTCCAGCGCAGACACCATTGTTAATATCAGACAGACCTCTCGCGTGTATCTATTTGGACCACTGCGGCCCCTTACAATCTGATGGGGCCTACAAGTACATAATGGTTGCAGTGGATTCCTGCTCGAGATTCCTATTGGTATGGCCTCAGCGCTCGGCTGACGCTCAAACTGTTATCAAAGATTTGCGAGTCTTTATAGGGACATACGCAGTTGGCAGATTACATTCTGACCGTGGCCCCGCGTTTAGCTCTAGGGCTTACAAGGAGGCCATGGGAGGTTTGGGTGTAGCATTGCAGTACTCCTCTCCGTACCATCCCGAGGGAAATTCGGTTGTGGAGAGGAAGAACCAGGACTTAAAGCAATAATTAACAGCTAGAGTATTAGGCACGGGTGGTAGTTGGGTCAATCACCTATAAGGGGTTCAGAGGGCCTTAAACAATATGCCAAGAAGCTCTCTAGGGGGTTCACTCCTTATGAGGTCCTATTTGGGACGAGAATGTGGGTACCTGATCTTGATTGTGAAGGCACAGTGGCGGATGAAAAACCTTTTGACAT
Organism: Calotriton arnoldi; assembly: GCA_963921515.1. Taxonomy (NCBI): domain Eukaryota; kingdom Metazoa; phylum Chordata; class Amphibia; order Caudata; family Salamandridae; genus Calotriton; species Calotriton arnoldi. The sequence continues at coordinate 603,775 of CAWUFW010001133.1, forward strand.
CCATAAACGTTTGGCTGTTTTACAGGATCTGAATGAATCTCAGGCACTACAAAGCAATGTCCAAGTGAAAAGGTTCGCCACTGGGGAAGTCAAGTCTGTCACGGCAAGACCTGTCTGGATCCCTAAGGTTGGGGATCTGGTCAGAGAGAAAATAACAGACAAAAAAGAATTTGGGCCATCATACAGAAAGCCTGTACCTGTCCTAGCCGTTGAAGGAACAAGAATTGTACTTCTGCCGCCTCTTGCCAGAAAAAAAGGAGAAAAGATTTGTCTTCATTGATCTGATAAAACCACACTATGTGGCCGATACTGAATAGTAGGCCTCGTGGGCTCCTGTATGGTAGACAACGCACTCCTCTCGCTACCATACAGGAAGTTCAAACAGAAAGGCTCATCACCATCGAAGAGCCGCACATACGGAATGATGGACTAAGCAATAATGCCTTGGAACTCGTTCCTCTTGAACAAGGAATACAAAATCAAGAAGAAAGACAAATTTCAATTCGACCTAACACTGATGTCTACATAAATATGCCTCAATAAGCACCATCTACAAGTTCAACAAAACCTGCCGAGCTACCTAAAATAGATCGAACTGCATCTGGCTATTTCATCGACTTTGATACCTTTTCTTTGGATCCAAGTGAACCTGAAACGACGCCAGCCCCATTTTCTCGTAAACAAAAAATCAAAGACTTCTACATTTTCCTTAAAAAGACTTACCTGGTGTCACCTTGGATAGAACTTTCGATAAGCACCGGGATACTTTTCTTTCTCTTCAGGTTAGGCTTAGTAGCTGTCTTCTGCTTACTTATTAATGGAACTTACCTTCGCCAAAGCTCTGCAGCATCAAAGGTGAAACTTGCTCCTGAAACCTCATGTTTCCTCACATCGTGAACAAAGAGACGTGTCATCAGTGAACATTACCGCAGTTCCTATACCCGATGGTATAGTATGGTACAAGGTTGATTATGTTATATTCGGACCGACAGAACTTTTAAAAATACCACATTTATTTAAAATTTCCTTGAAATGATATCATTACCTCCAGTGCATTTTCCGATGATTGGGATTTTGAAACTGTGAATAATATGTTGTTTGATTTAGAACAATCTGCCGCATTTTCTAGCAATGAAATGTTAGAAGACACATCAGACTTTAACACAATGTATTGTTATCAACATTATGGTCATCATTTTCTACACAAATCCAGTAACCCTAGAAATGTTTTCACATATCACCAATGGGAACATAGGCCAACACCGCCAAACATTAGTTCAAAAACTTTTGCACAAAAATGTTCATATTTTTCATGGTTTAATGTTTCAGACCCGACCTCATATTACTATAAGGTTGTACCTACACCTGCACAGAAAAATATGTTGAGTAACACAAAACAGATTTACTCTGCTTCCTTTATTACCCAATTGTCTGAACAGGGTATCGACTTATGGAAAGACAGTATAGACTTAAAATCAGTCTGGGGTTCTAGACACTGGCAAGTCCAGGGAACAGAAGCACTATTTAAAGCATGCCTCATTCCTCAGCAGATGATATTTCTAAATGAGACTGTACAACAGACTTCCTGCCTTGGAATAGCCAAGAACAAGGATTTAAACACACCTCGAATTCCAACACCATCACAGGCCGAGGACAAATTTACATCACTAAAAGGGTCTAAATACGATGATACCTTACAATACAATAGATCAGACCCCAATTGGAAGGGATGGTTGGTTTGGCCCACAGACACCAACAGGTGTCAATAAAGATTCAGGGGTACCAACGAAGGGTACAGTATCCATAGGCCAGACCCATGCTATGTACAAAGAGAACATCCGGGGGTGATGACATCATACAGTGTTGGGAAGTTATGCTTCGATTGGCTAAGAACCTCAACACTAACACAGGTAAAACAACACTTATCCTTACTAACAGACGATGTGGACCTTAGGGATTTTTTACTAGGTCCCAGAAAGCCACGTCAGAAACATTTCTATTATGCTGTCTATAATGAAATTTGGAAAATCTCTCAAGAAGAAGCAGCGGAGAGACTACGAGAAATAGATAGGATCAATTTAGAAAAGGCATTAGCCGAAGTTGACAATGGTATGACTACGTTAACATCCAGGATTTATTCACTGGGCAACATTGTATCTTCTGCTATTGATGTACTAGAACAAGATTTGTCCATACTACAGCATGGACAGTCACAATTACATTCTATTATGGTATTGAGCGGGACGCTGCAATCATTGCGCGCAAGTTATGTGCCTTGGCGTTTTATCAACAGTACGTCACTATTTTCTGCATACAATCTAACAGAAAAACAGATGAAAATCGCACAAAGAGGAGCAAAATATACAATGCTGCATATTGAAAAATTGGATAGGTTAGCCTTTACTGTGGCAGAATCGCCGTCCACAGAGTGGTTGATCCATGGCCATATAACATTACCGGTCACAACTTTCCAGTTTCGGTACTGCCTAGAACAACAACAGGCAGGCAGGTATGAAGAAATGGGTAGGGAATATATCAAGGAATCTTGGAAATTACCGTACAGATTTCGATGCAGGAGTGGGGATCTAAAAGTGTTTCTAAGCGGTACAAACTGTGAGATCGCTTTGAGTGGATCTCTCATATGCCAGGATATTATGTTGCACGGGGCCTGCAATGGTTCAGTAGCAAACCTGTCCTGCCACTTGAGGGGTACCCCAGCAGCTGTGATTACTCCGGTATTCAGGCAACGTTCGAATGGGAGTTACTTGATGCTGAACGATCAAGGTTGTTGTGGCATGGTTCCGGGCATCGCATATCTGGTAACCGTGAGCTCCAGGGTTACTTGCAGTATGCAAGTATTGTTTCCACTGACACATGCAGTCAGGGAGGCGCCGTTATGGCCTTCACTAAATGTTTCTCTTATACAGTTTGATACTCTGAGCAGAATGAAAGCCATGCTTTTACAGAAAACCGTGCCCTTAACCTCCGAACGGGAGACTTTTGATCTCCAGATCGCAAGGTCCTTGGCCAAGATACTGGCACTCATACGAACGAACTGCCCCTTCCATTTCGCAGAAATAATAAATTGTATCTTTAACATGTCTGTTACGACGGGTATAGTACACCTATTTAAGACCATAGGTTCGGGACTTTTAAGCACCTTTCAGACAGTCCTCGGAGTTATACCAAACTTTATGCACTCCGTATTCTGAAGCATTTTTGGAGGACTTCCACTGATCCTGTTTCTAATAGCAGGTATCCTGATTGTAATTTTTCTGCTACGCAATGGACGCCCCAGTCACCAAGGAGATGGAAAGAGCGCTCCTGGAGCATAAATACCATGATATGGTACAACATCTGGGCAACCCTCGCCTACGGGAACTGAGCGTCTCTTGGTTCCTGTCATTGAGACCAGTCTGGTTGGACTGTGTCCTAACTGTTCTCCAATGCCTGTTCTGCGGAGAAGAATGCGCGTTGGACCTCTGTCTGACACTTCCATCATGTGCGCATGCGGACTTTGATGCTCTGCTGGACCCGATAATGGCCCATGTTCTGCAGTGTCCTCAGCACATCCCGATGTTGTTGGCAGCATTCTTAGAGCCACCACAGGAAGTTTCGGCTCCTGTTGGAATGGATACCGGCTCCTCCACTGACACCCAGGCCTTGGATGGTGCACAGGCTGTCCCAGCATCGGCTGCTGGCAGTGCAGAAGATCGTCTGTGCTCAATTGACGTAATGTGCGAGTTGTTCCGGGGTTCATCGTCTGCGGAGGCAGGCAGCAGTAATGTTGCGTCTACCAGCCAGGACACATAAACATTTGGCCCGTCATATGCTGGGAAAAATTCGGCTTCCTTTTAAACAACCTCACAAATGTGAACTCCAAAACAAATTGACACTTTTTATGACCTGCATGGCTTTCCAATGCTTGTAGTTGTTCGAACTATATACATGGACACATTAGAGCTATTTGCTTGAGTGACAATTTTAGTTTTTAGCATTTTTAGAGTTTTTTAAACATTTTTAAGCAAAACTATTGTTTTATTGTAGGTATTGTAGTTATTTGCGTACCAGTGCCTATACAGCCTAGTAGTACGTTAGAATTTAATTATGTCGTCCAGTCGGATGAGGAGTGGGTGTTATATTCCATATAGGTACCCCAATATAGGCTCAGGTAACATCACCTATATTCTCCCCTACATTACACACATAACGGTTCTTGGGGACAGACCTTTTACCTAAATACGACACTACACAGAACGTGGGATTTCCCTAGTAGCAGTCTCATACATTATGCATGAGGATTCTTGGAAACTCGGCAGGGCTCATCTCCTGCATAATAACTATGTATAAAGTTCATTCCCGACATCATCCTAAGTCCGACACTGGTACAGCAAGGTAGATTCCCCCGGGGAGACCTTTGGGTTTAAAAACATTACATCTTGCTGAGACAGGGAGAGTAGATCAGGACTTCCATGCCGACACACTGAGGCGAGATGCTGAAGCCCTACATGCAGATACTCCAGCTCGCAGTGGTCTGACATCCCTTGCGGGGTGTCCAACCCGAAACCAGGATTGGGTCCCACAGTCTCTCACTTCAGGTAATAGGGGTTGACTTTATCCTAGAGGGATTCTTGGCTTTACACCTACATACATGCTAGGTACACTTAGGTACATCTAGTTAGGGTAGCATCGTAGGAGTACGCATTTTATTGTCATGTATTTTATAATCTTGCCTGTAGTCCTGGTTATAGCAAAATGGTAGAAATCTACCATCCTTTTACTTTCCTAGTGCTTCTAATCATCTATATCTGTTACTGTCTAATGATTGTTTCAGCACACCTATTTTACACTAGAGTAACGACTGTTCAATAAATACTTATTGAAAACGTCCCTACTGTTATTCTGTGTATCTCTCTGAGACTAAGTGAGCACGAGTGACTGAACGAAAAGTAGTACACTGTTTCCACGGTCCTGAGGGATTAGGGTTTGGATGTTCGATAGTTGCCAACAACTATTCTCTCCTTGGTAAGAAGAGTTTCTAGTGGCACTCTGAGCTAGCTGGTACACAGGCTAACATACCCGGTGGGGGTGCACAGAATAAGTCTGGCACCAATCCTATAGTGTATGTTGTCTAAAGGCGCAGATCCTGTATAGGTTTTATAGGAACTACACGACAGTAGCCTGGAGCACCACCATCTGCCTGCTTGCCAAGACCAATGTGCCCTGTAAGGAAGAAGGCCACGTTGGAGGGAGCAAGGTCCAGTGGGGAGCCCTGTCGAGTGGACTCCTGGTGTGAGGAGTGAGGAAACGGCTGCTGCACCGATCAGGTCATTGCCTGTGTTCAGGGCAGAGTCAACGACTCCCGTATGCCCAGAGAGGGCTGCCGTTATGTGAGCCATGTGCAGTGCTCCACCGATTGGGCCAGGGCCCATATGTAGTGCTAAGTCTGTGAACCATATGCCAGGACGGGCTGCTGTGAAAAACACTGCTGTGCCGTCAGGGCTGTAATCTTGTGTGGTAGCGGGTGGTGATCCCTTATGTCAGGAGGGGCTGCTGTAAAGGATTTCACCAAGCTGATCAGGCAAGAGCCCATGTGCTGTGAGATACGGTGACCCCGTATACTAAAGGGGTTCACCGGTAGCATAAAGAACTGCAACTTGATCTGCCAAATCCCACCGAAGAAGTGAGGATGCAGTGGTGAGGGACCCAAGACAGGATCGTCACAACCAACCCTCCCACCGAAGAAGAACTGGGCACTTACCCCACAGGAGGAGCCACAGAGATCTTCCGGATGTTTCAGGAGCGCAACCACAAGTGAGAGATGTAAAGATGTCGTGGACGCAGGTAAGATATCTTAGTATCTTTATTTTTTAAGTCAACAGGACAGCAAGTGCGATGCAACCTGGAGCCCAACTTCTTTCAACTGCCTCCCACAGAATCCCCGCACCACAAGGTTCCTTCCATTCTCTTGACGCACCGGAATTCCATACATCGAGGAAATGGAAGAGGACCCAACACATCTTTCCCCTTAACAACAAAATATGCAAAAGGACAACAAAAATAATTATGTACAGAAAATAAGGGTTAATTAACATTGTAGATACAAGATAAGAATTATTGCAAAATATAATCATGCAATTTAGAAGGTAACTTGATAATTCTGGAGGAATGAGAACGAACAGTAGAATTAGTATCATTGTTAACATTCTTGTTGGGTTGAACATTCGAACCCATTCTCGACACAGCAATCTTCCCTTTGTTCCACCACTTGCCATCATTCAATTTGACAGCACCTTTGTTAACCTTAACCACCTTCTTGAGAGTAGAAAATTTGGATTCACCTTTGGGTAAAATCCTAGAACATTTCACCCTCACCATGTCCCCCACACAAACATTCAACTGTTTGGGAACGGGATCAGATTGTGTTTGATCATACTTTTTTTGTGCTTCAACACGCTTCCTACCAACTTCATCAATTTTATCCTTAGGCAAAATAAAACTTTGTTCGCCCATTCATCTTCTCAAAAGTTTAGAGGTGGGTATGCGACTTCTTAATAAAACAAATGGAGACACATTTGTATCAGAATTAGCAGTGGTGCGAAGTGCCCATAAGAGTTTCTCAATTTCTGCTTTGGAATTCAACCCACTAGCTTTTGCTAATTGCACATTCTGTTTGATGACCCTATTAAAACGTTCCACAAGGCCATTGCTTCTTGGGTGATAAAGGGAGGTTTTAACATGTCTAATGCCAACAGAATGTAGGACATTTTCAAATTGAATTGAAACAAACTGAGGGCCGTTATCAGTGAGAAGTTCTTCAGGAACACCCTCTCTGGCAAAAAGTGTTTGAAGAAATTTAATGATAGAAGTAGAATCAGCACTTCTTACTCACTTGATTTCAGGCCAACGACTGTGAAAGTCCATGAGAACAATGCCATACTCAGGTAAATTGGCAGACAAATACAAAGGGCCAATAATATCAATGGCGACTTTGATCCAGGGTTTATCAGGAACTTCTATAGCTTCAACAGGAGAAGGACATGTTACTTGTGACTTATCACTGATGGCACATTCCATGCAATCCCTGACAAAATGTTCTACGTGTCTGTCTAAAGCTGGCCACCAAAAATTTTCTCGTACTCTCCTTTTCATGGCACGCATACCTAAGTGGCCTTCATGTGCTAGCATCAGAACCTTATTTCTCATAGCTTCTGGGACAACTAATAATGATGATCTGTACAAGAGACCATTTACTGTTGATAACTCATCGAACACATGTTTGTATTTGTGGGCACAATTATGTTCATCTATGTTGTGAGGCCATCCTTGACATAAGATTATTAATATTTCTTTAAATTCCTCATCAGATTCGGAAGCTTCTCTCCACTCTCTCTCTGAAATTACATCTTCAGGTTGGCCAAAAACACAACACACTAACTCGAAATCATTATAAGTATCCCTTGCTTCAACAGATTGATTATAGTCAGAAGTTAATCTAGATAAACAATCAGCAAGAAGATTCTTTTTGCCAGGTACATATTCAATGTTAAAGTTGTGTTCCATAAGTCTGAACTGCCATCTAGCAATTCTAGGAGTGGCTTTCCCTCCCCCTTTAGTAGTGAATAAATCAATCAGTGGTTTATGATCAACCCGTACTATGAAATTGGAACCATACAGATAATGTTTGAAATGAGTAATGCCCCACCAGCATGCAAGAGCTTCACGCTCGATTACAGAATAGGAGGGTTCAGCTCCTTGCAAACTTCTTGATGCAAATGCAATAACTTCATCTTTGCCATCCCTATTTTGCAAAAGAACAGCACCTAAACCCTTTTGGCTAGCCTCAGTCATAATTATGGTCTTGTCACAAGGATCAAATGCTTTAAGGGGAATGGCATGGGCTACTTCATGTTTAATTGAATCGAATTCCTTGGTGCACTCTTCATTCCAAGAAAAACGAACATTCTTCTTCAGAAGAGACCTGATGTTGTAGGTTTTAGATGCACAATTGGGAATAAATCGGGCATAAAATTCTATGAGGCCCATAAAGGACCTTAATTGATCCTTGTCACTTGGAACTTTGAAATTTTCAATGGCTTTAACCAAACTCTGTTTGGGTTGTACACCATCAGCGGATAACCTGTACCCTAAGTAGTCCACCGTAGTACAATTAAGTTTACATTTGTCAATGCCAAGAGTGACCCCTTTTGATTTTAACAAAGACAAAACTTGGCACAGTCTGGTATTGTGTTCACCTTGATCCTTGCCATACACCAAAACATCATCCTGAAATGCCATAACTCCAGGCATGCCTTTGAACATACTTTCAACCACTCTTTGAAAGACGGCAGACGCAGAGGCCAGACCAAAGGGCATGCGCTTAAATTGAAAAAGGCCTTCAGGAGTGATGAAAGCAGTTAAGTGTCTAGATTCAGTGTGTAATTCAATTTGATGATATGCAGATGACATATCTAGTAAACTAAAGAACTTGGCACCTTTAAGTGTAGAAGTCATCTGCGTGATGTTAGGAAGAGGATATTGATCAATCCATATGCTCTTATTTAGATCACGTAAATCCACACACATACATAAATTACCATTGGCTTTTTTAGCCAAAACTATAGGAGACACCCAATCAGATGATTCAATGGATTCTATTACATCGCTGGAACATAATCTATGTAATTCTTTTTTCAAATCAGATTGTAAAGCTAGGGGAACTCTCCTAACCTTGTGTATCACAGGTTGAGCGTTATCTGTCAGTTTGATCATGTGTTTGAATCCCTTGAAAAGACCCAACTCTTTTTGAACACTTCTGGATACAATACATCCCAAGAAGTTTGTTGAATAGTTTGAACTTGGAAAAAATCTTTCTTCAACATCACTTGTTCTTTGCTATTGGGATCAAGGATGATGCCAAGATTAGCTTGATCTCCCCATCCTAGAAGACATGCCTCATCCTTTGCTACATAAACTGTACCTTTAGATTTACTATCCCTAAATTCAAAGTCAGCATTAAACTCACCAACAACATCGATGATTTTTCCACCATAGCCAATGGGATGTACACAAGACTGGTTAAGAGTTTGCTTAGGAAAAGATTGTTTCCAAAGTGATTCACTTATTAAAGTGTAAGGAGACCCAGAATCAGCCAACAATTGTACATTAATACTATTCACAATTATATTGCACAGAGGTCTTTTCAATCCTTGAGGATTAACACCCCAAACACCGTGAGAAGAATTCATATCGACAATGGTGAGAATTTCATCGTCTTCACTGGATGATATGTTTTCTTCCATTACAGTTTCAACATTGTGAACCTTTTTGGATGGTGCATACTTTTTAGCTTTGCAAACGGCGGAAAAATGTTCTTTCTTGGAGCATTTGACGCATATTTTATCAATGGCTGGACACAATAAGGAATTAGCTAGATGATTGGTACTGCCACATCTATAACACACAAATGTCTTCCCTGATGTAAGATTACTGTTCTTTTTATCTGGTTTAAGTCTTTCAGTAGACCTCTTGTATTTCGATTTAACTGCACATACTTTTTGGCTATTAGTATCCGTTAAAGACATTTGTTCCATGTATGAAGAAGTGCTTTCAATTCTTGTAGCGATGTCCAAAGATTTTGTAAAGTTAGATCAGGTTTGGATAAAAGTGCCTCTTGAACCTTTTTATTATTGGTTTTTTCGACTAACTGATCTTTGATCATTTCTTCTTCAAGGCTTTATATTCACATGAAGAAGCAAGAATACGTAATGCGCCAACATATGTAGATGCTGATTCACCTTGTAATTGGACTCTTTTATAGAACTTGTGTCTTTCCAAAGTTATATTTTTACAAGCTTTGAAGCGATTGTTTAGAGCTTTGATGGCAGTGGCATATTCGTCGATTGTATTATCACCTTCACCATTGCCAACAATGACATTTTCTTTAGGAATGTGTTTTAATATATTGCGACCTTCAGTACCTAAACAATGTCTAAGAACAGCATATTTCTTTTTATAGGTAAAAGACTCCCCATCAAGAGCTTCAAGATATGCTTCAAATCCTTCTCTCCATTTTTCCCAATCTATTTTTGGAGAAGCAGGATTGGGTAGAAAAGGTGCAGGTGGAGAAATACCTTGAAACATTAATGGAGTCTTGTGTGAAACATTTGTTAATATTGAACAAGGTAAAAATATGTTCCAAGGAAGTTGAAGTACCGCTGCTAAATGCTTGTAAAGATTACACTATAAGTAGTGCGCATAAGTGCTGCGTAAAACTTATGAAACTTCAAAATGTAGCGTAAGCAGTGTGTAGTAATTTACACTACTAAACTCTGTAAAAAGAGCTAGGCAAAGCTGTGCGCATCAGCGCGTAGATAGAGAGATAATGAGCTCTATAAAAGTGGCACTGTTAATAATAAAGTTGGTAAAGGTCATGCAAAAATTGTGCCTGACTAGAATCCTCATTGCAGGCAATGGTAAATGCCTGGTTAAAAGATGGCCGCCGGACGTCAATTACGTTTTGCGTATGACGTGGTGTGCGGATCACCGTGAGCCACACTTGAAGATGAGGATCGAAGGTCACGATTGGCACTGCAAAAATTGTGCCTGACTAGAATCCTCGTTGCAGGCAATGGTAAATGCCTGATTAAAAGATGGCCGCCGGACGTCAATTACGTTTTGCGTATGACGTAGTGTGCAGATCACCGTGAGCCACACTTGAAGATGAGGATCGAATGGAATGCTTGCGCTGCTTTGCGTGAGCTCCAAATAGCGGCGATCCTTTCCATAAAGAGGAAAATAAGCAAAAATTCCGGGCCGTTGTAATGTGCCTTACCGGGAAAGTCGTTCTCCGAGCAGGAATGAGGCGATGGAAAACGGACACGATAATTCACCAGAGGGGTAGGCGGAGTCGTCAGCAGCAGCAATTCACCGGAGCTGTAGGCAGAGTCATGAGCAGCAGCACGAGTGGAGGTCCTGTTGACTGGCAGCCCGTCGCCAGTGTAAAGATGTCGTGGACGCAGGTAAGATATCTTAGTATCTTTATTTTTTAAGTCAACAGGACAGCAAGTGCGATGCAACCTGGAGCCCAACTTCTTTCAACTGCCTCCCACAGAATCCCCGCACCACAAGGTTCCTTCCATTCTCTTGACGCACCGGAATTCCATACATCGAGGAAATGGAAGAGGACCCAACAAGAGACTCTGCACCTGCTGAGTGTAGGTGCCTGGGCCGCCTGCGGCCGACATAAGTGAACTCAGTTGCAGTTGCTGCAAGCAGCTGCGGGGTGAGCACACTTAGGAACTTCAGACGCTTCATGACTGCCAGTGCGGGTAACGGCTAGTTTTGGGCCTCTTGGCCCCTGAGGAACCTGTTGTTAAGTTTGCACAGTAGAGCTGGAACACATACCCTGGATGTTACCAATAGTGAATAGAGAATATCTACTATTGCGAGGAGGGCGTGAACCAGGGAATTGCCACAGAAACACTAGAGCCCCGACATCAAGGGGGGACTAGGTAATTGCTTGTGAGTGTCGTATTTTTCTTTTGTGCAGTATGCAGTAGAAAAAAAATACTTCTGTTTTTTTAATAAAAGTCAGTATTTGGCTGGACAATGATTTATTGTTGCTCCTGCATGCATTTTGAGCTGTGAGTCTGTGTTCACTATTCTGTATCTACACCTCCTGCCTGAGGGAGCCTAGGACTGCTCGGACCATCTCAGCCACTAGTGACCACTGAGGTTGCATTCCAGTTAATCACGTTTTGCTGTGGTGCCACCAGCCATTTGCAAATTAGTCTTTGTTTTCCTCCAGTAGGAAAAGTCCAACGCAAACTGCTGGACAAGGCCCCTTCCAAACAGGAACACAAGCAGTCCCACACCAGTTTCGGCCTACTTGGGCTTCATCAGCAAGTTGCATGTTGAATCCTACGGCACAGTGAGCACCAGATGCAGGTCTGGGCATATACATCAACCCAGGATGCTTAATGCAGAAAGCAAAAAACAACAAAGTGATGGAAGGAATGCGTGATTTAATTTCAGTCACTGGTAATCACCCTGGCAATGCTACACTTCATTGCAGGGTGTGCCCACAGATCTGCTTAAATATTTGCATGACCGCAAACAACAGAGAACTAAGATCTCACTTTCCTACCTTGCATAGTGTTCCATTTTGACCTATCTTCATTTATTCATTTATTTATTTTCAAAAATTTTGAATAGCATTTATAGAGGACATCAGAGTGCTTTATGAGGCAATAATGTTGAATAAATAAGAAGCCAATTATGTACACATGGAAAAAAAACTTATTATACAAATAGAGAGCACATTACATTTGAGAGTGTTTGATGTTTCTACAAAACATACATGTAGGGACATCTACATGCAGAGATCACCGTACACACAGATTTACGCCTATGCCTAGGTGACAATTTCAACCCAGATGGTATTAACCTTTTCCTGATGGAAATATCTCCATTGGAGAATGATATTACGACCCGCCCCATTATATGAGACACTTACGCTGAATTGACGGTCGTGAAGTTACTACTAGTACATAAGCGATAGGAGGATAGGTAATGTTAGTGGATAGCATTTGTAGGTAAAGAAAATTAGTATTTTACATACTGAAAAATGCGTTGCTGAATAGGCCCCAATAGGTACATACATTAGTTGCAAGCTTGACAATAATAAAGCCTGTCAATTGACGAACATAGAATAATCTGCAAACATACATCTAAGTGTATATTAAGCATCACTCTATTTACAAGATACATATTAATGGTTTGCACATACATACATAATGTAGTTCTGTTATATGAAGCATTTTGGTGGATAGGGACAAGAAAAAAGACTTCCATTGCAAAGTACATAGAAGTATTTGGACGTGTGGCTGCCTGGGAAATGACGGATACTTTGTACACCTTTTGTACGAAAAATAAAAAGTAGACGCAATGGCGAGTACTTATTTTTCAGGTGGAAACCTTTATGAATCAGTCATGGTAAGTTAAAGGTGTCATTTAATCTGTGGTTAGTAAAAGGCATTGTGATCTGTACAATGCGAGGCATCCTTCACAAAAGAAGCGGGCCACGCAGTTTCAAAAGGGAAGCTGTCTACCAGCTTTATTGTAGCCTGCTTAGGTAGCTGACCAAACTACACAAACATCAGGCAATAAAGGTGCACGCTCGTGTGTGCTTCCATGTGCCCCATAATGTGCCAGACTTGATGTCAATACATTTCTTCACACTTGACAACCTGCGCAGCCGTGTATTAATACCAAAAAAAATATAATCAGCACTAAAGAGTCAAATATCTCTATGCCTGTTTGTCTTTGCATAATAGAATGCAGACCTTTTGCAGTGCTTAATATTAGCCAGTGGTTTCGGGCACTCGACTCCGTTACTTAATTGTCAACACCAGCATTTATGATAGTCTGCCTCTTGGTGGCGCTATTTGTCTAATTTGGAGAAAAGCACATCAACAGTTGTTTATTAATTCAGTATACATTAACAATGAGTAATACCTGCCGCCAAAGCCATTCATGTAGGTTTGGGGACCTAGAATGATCAAAATTGTCACACTTGTACAAGTGTGATGGTTAGTAGTTTTGTTGTTACTGTAATTGGCACAATTGACAGTGGCAATGGGCGGTGCAAGCAGAAGTGGACTCCTGAGGAGGGCCCTGGCACTTTTTTTTTTTTTTTTTTACAAATTAAGCACTGACCTTTTTAAAACAGAGACCTACTAGGTGGACACCATTAGTCCACTCAGCAGAGATAACAATGTCAGATAGTCCCTGGCTGGAGAGTCTGGCTCGCTCCAGTTCTGCTGTGTATTTTAGTTTTCCCTCAATGAGCTGGCGCCGCTCTGCAATAACATGCTAAGTCAAAATATACAGTGAGGCTAAGCTTGTTCTCAAGGGCATCTTTCATTATTGTGTTCTACAAAATGTTCATATAAACTGGAAAGAAACAAAAAATATCCTAACTTTGGATAAATACCAGGTAAACTTAACCCCACAAAAGCAAGTTAAGAATAAAGTCCTCAAAATAGGAGGTCATGACAAAGGATTTACTGGCGTCAGCCATTTTCTGGAAAGGAAATATTTGCAATGTCTCACAGAGCAGATGTGGCCAGAAGTACTAGAGTATTTTGCAGATGCAAAAGTTGCCATTTTCAAAACCGCAGGGTATTTACTAAACCTCCTTTGAGGTTCATTCAGAATTGCATTAGAAAGGGCATGTAGGGGGTGTCATCTCCAAACTGGGAATGTTAATGAGATGTATCGATCATTTGTGACTGTAATGGTGGTTGCAAACCATTGATATGTTACTGACTCCTCAAAGGAGGTAGTAACAGGCTTGCATAGGGAAAGCTGTCCCAGTTGGACAGCTAAGTATAGTCTTCAATCCGTTCAGTTCACTATGTGTATTACTCCGCAGCTCTAGAAGCTTTCTCCAGATTGAAGATTCTATTACGTCAACCACATAAGTGAGCCATACATGAGGTATGGTGTAACCTTGACATAATGGGCCCGATTCACAAAGAGCCTCCGCACATGTGGCAGAGGCCACCCATTCATGGCGGGGTGTTTGCACTCATGGCGGGGTCCCCGCAATGAGAAACTGCAATGCAGAGGTCCCACCACAAGTGCACCTCTTATCCCCCATCTAGCTAGTGGTTCGCGTGTAATTTTGGGCTCTAGTGGGACTGATGCTATGTCTGCCTGGTACTTTTCCAGGTCATGTTTAAATTGAATATAGAAGAGGAATAATGTTAAATAATTGAGGAATCGTGCTGTAATGGAGCATGATCGAGATCAGCCATGGGTTCAACTGTGCCAGGTGAGCCTGCTCAATAACCAAGCATGGATGTTATCTAGGATTTCAGCCATGTAGTGAGGAATTACTCAAACTTTGCCCCATCAGTCGCCTCTTGGATACCCACAATCCTTAAGTTATTTCCACATGTCTTCCAATCTGTCCTCCAGTCACTGTCTGTAAGGCATAGTACTGTGGCCTGCATAGACTACAGTTTGTTTTCTGAAGTTGATATGCATTTCTCCACCTCTGTAACATGGTCAGCTAAGTGGCAGAAATCCTGCCTCAGAAAGGACACATCTGCCCACCAAGACTCACATGCAATCGGGGGGAAAGGGACCCGGGGTTTTCCACAGACCTCAGTAACGTCTCTATCTTTGTTTTATCACAGAGGCCCATGTTGGTAATTTCCACATGTGTTCAATGGTTGAGCTGGCCCTTGCAGCAAAAAGGTGAGGTGGAGTCTGAACAGTTCCTCACTACATTACTGAAATCCTGGATGTTCTGCGGCCCACTGGGCCTGTCAACAATGCAGCACTTGGGCTCACTGTGGATGACAAGGGCCGGAATGTCAGCACACAACTCCAAATTGTTCCTCATCCTGGCTTCTCACCTATGGACTCTCTGATGCATCAGTTAATACCCTACTGCAGAATACACCATCTACTAAAGCTCAGTTCCCCACTGATGGCAGAAGTGACGTCTGTGTGAATACACTATTTCTTGCTTCTGGAGAGTGTTCAGCGAAGACCTGAGTTTCAGTTCATTTAGTTTTTTGCCAGAACAACAAGTGATGCAGATAATCAAATGCCTTTAAAAAGTCAACAAACACACGGTGCAGAGAAGCATGGCATCAGACATTATCAATAACTGGCGTTAATCGTGAGTGCCTCTGCGCTGTGTACATACTTCAACAAAGGCTTGCCTGATTAGTGAAATGCGCTTACCCTCCTTCCCAGCCACCAAATGCATTTTAAAATCAAGATTCAAATGCCACCACACATCCTGCTATGCCCTATGCATCTATCAAAACTCATACATTTGACTATGTTCTTAAACATTGCTATTTCCTGGACTTTGCAGATCTATGCATTTTAATTCACACAAATACATTTACAGATACCGGCACAGAATTGCCCCTATTTTCTACCATCCTTCCTCAGTAAATTATTGCTTGTTCCAAATGGATTGAGCTAGGGAGAGGAAAAAGTCAGGTTTTCCACAAACAATATATAGGAAATCAAGAAAGTATTTGTATATTTAAGTGGTTATGTGAAGTGTAATTTAGGGATTCGGCTTTCATGAATGTCTTCCAACCTGCTCTACCAAGCCAAGGTGGTGGGGTAGTTGTAAGGAAGAGGTTCCAAGAACTATGGTCCCATTGACCCAATAAATTCTTGCACCAGTAGAAGGCAGTCCACTGTTCAAATAGTAACACCACACAAATCAAGAAGAATTAAAGAATTGTAAATTTAAGCCGTGGTATGAATTGTAATGTAGGGGCATGGATTTCATAGATGTGTTCCAGTGTGGTCCAACAAGCCAAGGTGGTGGGATATTGGGAGGGAGAAGCTCCAAGTGGGTCCTTGCCTTGAGCCAAGAAACTTACGTTGATTGCATTTCACATTATGACCTTCCTACCTGAAACAACGTGTAAATTAAAGCACAATTCGAGTCTGCAAAAAATGCAGAACGCCCCCTTTGTATATTTTGCAAAAATTAAAGATTACCATGTCAAAATTCGACAAAAACTATAAAACAAATAAGTCTACTTCATTTTAAATCTTCGGATTGTAATTTTAAACGTGTGTATCGATGCCTCTGATGTAGATGTATAAATATATGCATTATTTTGCATACTGTACCATAATGTACTTTTGAGTGTTTATTCTTTTGATGTAGCTGCCTTGCGTTTTCCTAATTAGAAAACTAACAACTGCCAGAAGACCTTAAGTATTTTAACTTTACAAAGAACAAACCCACCATTTACCTTTTCAAATCTGTTTATGGGGGAAAATCTGTACATTTCTTTGGTTGCCTTTGAGCACCTCTGTCAAATACAATCATTTTAAAATATTGCATTCTACAGGGAGTCATTGCGAGATCCTATGTGATGTATTTGAAAATGTTGTTGAACTGCATTAGACTTTTTCTACTAGGAATTTACAGGAACTTGATCGCAGTCTTACAAAAGAAAGGTTTTGCCCAACAAGATTCTATTATAGCCTTATAGCCCACCGTAGCGGGCTATAACGGCCATTAAAGGCCCACTCAAGCGATAGAGGCCGGAGCCGAAGGCAAGGGCCTTTAACAGGGAGCAGGCCTTTAATGCCCTGTGTAGCCCAGCCACTGCGTGCTATAAGGCTATTAGAACATCCCACCACTGGAGGGCAGAATGTTCTAACAAATAAAGTAGGCCTGGGCGGTGAACTCCGCTCCGCTCGCGGAGTTTGCGGAGTTTTCTGCACTCCGCGTTACGCGGAGATCGCGGAGTTCTTTAAAACTCCGCTTCGCGTTGCGGAGCGGAATTTTTTTCCTCGCTCGCATTTGTCAACGACAAGTTGGCGACCGCGAGCGAGGAAAATCAACCTCCCGGCGAGATTTTTCCTCCTTCGCGATCGTCAACATCAAGTTGGCGAGCGCGAGCGTGGAAAATCAACATCCCGGCGAGATTCCTCAACGCGGGGGGGTCAGGTTTCTCATTGCGAGTGGTCGCGTATGCTCACGACCGCTCGCGTTGAGAAACTGCCCGTTCGCGTTGAGAAAGCTGCCGCTTGAGTAAAAATCTACTCGAGCGGCAGAAAAGGAAAGTTTGCGCTGTGCATGGTGCCGTTCGCAATGATTGCACAGTGCGGACAAGCATCCGGCACTGTGCAATTACCGCAAACTGCATTTTTCTATCATACTCCGCCGCTCGCGGAGCTCTGCGTAGTCCGACGGAGTTTTTTATGCACTTAGCGGTGTTCCGCGTAGTGCAACTCCGCGAACTCCGCCCAGGGTTAAAATAAAGCAAAGGCCTCAGTGAGCCCGAGGATATTTAAATCCCCTCAGGCTCCATGAGGCCTTTGTTCACAGCAACAGCTGTGAATGACAAACATTGGAATGTTGGAGCTCCATGCTTATACTGGCTGTATAAGCCCGGAGCACTCCATTGTCTTCAATGGGGCGCTCAGCATTCCAATGTTTTAATATAGCCTTATAGCCCGCCGTAGCGGGCTATACTGGCTATTAAAGGCCCGCTCCAGCGTTACAGGCCTGAGCGAGGGCCTTTAACAAGGGAGCGGGACTTTAATAGCTGGTATAGCCCAGCTACGAAGGGCTATAAGGCTATTAGAACATTCTGCCACTAGAGGGCAGAATGTTCCAACAAATAAAACAAAGGCCTCTCGGAGCCCGAAAGGGTTTAAATCCCCTCGGGCTCCAAGAGGCCTTTGTGAAAACAACATTGGAATGTTGCTCTGCGGGCCTTTACCGGCACGTAGAAGCACGGAGCACTCCATTTTCTTCAATGGAGTGCTCCACATTCCAATCTTCTAATAAGAGTTATGAGGCATAATCAGATTTATTGACTGTGAAACCAGAACACTTGAGTGGAAGGTCCACAGCACCTACTGATAACAACTGCTGCCGCTGGATGTTTGTGATCGTTGTCAATCGCTGTTTACAAACAAGCTGTAGCCTAGAGATTTCAAGAAATATTATTATAAAAAATATCTAGTGGTCCTTCACAGGGGCCAATAGTTTCAGAATGTCAGTTCTTGCAGCCTTTGGAAAAAAAAAAAGCTTTCGATGTCACCCTGCGCCCTAGTATTTTCATATTTCATCACAATTACTCAACCTGGAGCTGATCGATTTAAAATGCTTTGTGGCATGTGTGGCTGGGAAGCAAATGAATCCACCTTGCAACCATACTACTACTATTGCTACTACAACTACTACTAATAATCCTACTACTGCTACTACTACTATTACTGCTACTGCTACTAACAATAATAATAGCACTAATACTAATGATAATAACGAATAAACTACTACTACTACTACATTTACTACTAATACTACTACTAATAATAATAATTTGGGAAAAACTAAATTACACTGGTGAAATATGCACACTTCGTGAATGTTGCATTGTGCAAACTTTCAAAATGTCACATTATATGACTTAGTGTAATGTTTTTGCCGTGGCGACTGCTTCATGCAGAAGATGTCTCACTGAGATAGAGTCACATGAGAGATTGCAAACAGCATTTCTTACTAAATGCAGAATTTTATAAATTTGTAATGAAGGTTTGTTCAGTTTAAAAGAGGACAAAAATATGCAGTTTTGCACAGCCCTAATAGTGAGAATGGATTGGACTAGAGATACTCAAAGCTAGTTCTGGATGACAGAAAAACCAGGAGATGCAACACAATCATTATATTTCGGCATTTCTTACATCTGGCGTTAGACAAAACCTTTTGTTTAAACTAAAATTATATGTATAATATACTTAGATAAAAGGGCTTTCGGCTACCGCTCTTCATCCATTGGTCTGTCATTCACATTTTGCTTCTGCCTACTGCAGCATGCAGCAATAGTTCAGCCTACTTCGGTCACAGGCTAACTTCACTTTGAGTGACTGCATTTATCCCTTTCACAAGGAGCACATACGCACACAAGGTAGTTCCCTTCAGAGCCAGTGTTTTTAGGTCGAGCTAGACAGCGCAGCTGTCTCTTCGAGACCTGCTTTAATCGGTCTGTGTGCATCAAGTCCATCCCCTTTCTTGACATTGCTTTTCATTTGTCTACGTCAGTGTCCTTTAAAAATCCTTGCTTACTAGTGGTCAGTCCTGCCTATTTGTCACTCCTTTCTCTCTTCTGTTCCTCCCACAGAGCAGGGACTTACTACTGTCTCATTCCGCTATGGTTCTGTATCTGTTCTCTGGGGGACTATTTTTTTCTGTGTTTCCTGCTCTGTTACTGTTTGCCTGTGTTTAGCTTCAGGGCCCCAGCTGATTACATTCAAATATAGCATTCTTCCTCCCACCTCCTCTTAATTTTATTTATTTATTTATTTGAAAAGTTTTATATAGCGCTGGCTAGACCCGGAGGTATCGGAGCGCTTTACATGAGAAAGGACATTGTTTCAGTACATTGTTACATAGTTACATCAGTTACAGTTACAGTTGCAGTTACCAGTACATACTTAATGCCACAGTTGTGTTACTGCTGCCTTTTTTACTGCTGCCTCCCCCATGGTGGCTCCTGCTCCCTTGTTTGTATGTTTTTCTATTATGCTTTTTGCACTTTTCGATCTCCACCGTCATTTGGGCTTTTTCTAGTAGGATATTTGCTTGGTTTGGGCTTCCTTTTAAAGGGGGATTGGGCTTGTTTTTTAGGTATGACCTGCAAAGTGTTTACATCCCGCCCCCCTCTCTTTCCTGACTTTTGATTGGTTCCTGTGTGGGCCACTTACTTTTCCACCAGTTCTATTGGCTGTAGCATATTTTCTTGCATTGACCATTGCTTGTTTCTTTTTGTTGGTGTGCCTCTGCTCTTTAATTGTTCTGCTTACTAGCTTCTGGCAACTTCATTTGCCATGCCCTCCCACCCCTCTCACAACACTGCTTGACAGCCACACTTCTTCCAGTTTCATTTGCTTTTTTCCTTTTAATTTTAAAAACCGCTTCACAGTTTACATCCTTGTGTCCCTCTCAAACCCCCACCCCTCCCACAACAGTCACGGCGAGCCCCTCCCTAATCCGAGTGAATGGCGCCCAGCAGTTTTGTGGTGCCATCTTGTTATAAACGAATTCAGGATTGACAAACAGTCAGGTAACATCATTAAAAGGCTACACTTGCATGCTTTTTTCGTAGTCTTTCACTTTTAATGTCAAAACCTGGCTTTTGCTTTTAGAGACCTATTACATTGCAATTTGTGTGCGCGGCTCGCCAAACTTTTTTTTAAATATTATATTTCTTTTGTAAGCAGCCCTGGCGTGCTTTAATTTTGTAATGCGCGGCTCAACAAACTTTTCTTTAAATTAATATTATATTTGTTTTTTAAACAGCGGGGCATGCTATTTTCATTTGCGTGGCTGCTGTTTGGGCGGTGCTACAGAAAGAGGGCAGCACAGGCACCACCACAGGAAGGACAATATAGCCAAGCTCTTCAGTGCAACTCAGCTGCCCGTGGATACTCTGCACCACGTTACAGCGTGCTGACCGCCATGGTGCATCTACATTGAGCTTGCTGCTAATGTTTATTGCAAATGCTTTTCTTTTAATTATTATGTTTTGAGTACATTTATTGAATGCGTTACTGTTGGAGGATAGCTGTTCCGCTCATACGGACATGCGCCCTCCTCCTGTGACAGAAGAGACAGGGAGCAAAAAGAGACAGGGAGCTCACAGCTATAAATATGCCTTGCAATGTTTGTTTGGATTGTAGCACTTTACTCCCCTGTGTACAGTTCAGAGCCTTCACCCTTTCTGATGTGACTGTTATTTCAAAGCGGAAATAACAGTTTGCAATGTCATTTCGCCTAATCTCTTTTCCTTCCCTGCCCTCTCACCAGAACTCGGAGCCTCTCACCCCAGCCATAAAAAAGGATTCTGGTTCCTCCATTGGTCACACCCGCCCTCTTATGGGGCGATATACATACATCAGTAAATACTGCTGCTGCACCCTCCAGCAAAGTTACATCACACTGCCTCCAGCCGGCCCACCAAACACAACCTCCTACTTGATGATCCACCTCCAAGTGAAGCCCGCTCAGTTACCCACCTCCAAACACAGACCACTGCTGTCGTGCCTGCTACTAACGCATCCATTACACTCTACTCTCACCCCTACGAAACCCGCAGTTATGCTTTTCTGCCCGCCTTTAAAGCCATCCCTCGGAAGTCACTGCGAGCCCGTGAACGCCGCCCATTGCTCCCCTGCCACCACCGACAGAAAGACTGACGGCCGGTCCCCATCTAACCACTGCCTACCAGAACAGACAGAGCTTTTCAGCTGCTGCCCTCCCCAATGCCACTGTGGTAGTTAAAACATGTTAAAGAATCTCTGCACACAATAATATTAAATGTACAAAGTGTCCGATTTTTGTTTCCTCACACCAACATAAATTTACACTACGTACACCACTAAACCATACCTCCTGTCAAAGGCAAACCTGATCCCATATCTGGCACCAGTCAGCACGTACCCCAAGGCCAAACACCAGAGAGAATGCGCGATTCATGTCATTAAACCTACAGTGACAACGTAGCAGTTCCCCACCCACTGTCAGCCCAGCGAAGTCTGAAGCCGCACAGTAGCCATCAATACCGGCAATGTCTAAAGTGCATTTCCACTCCCTTTCATTGGCAGATCCTGATAGATATACCTATGTCTTCTGGGCGGCATCTACCACAGACCACAGCATTCTTTGTCCCCCCAAGACTAACCGAATGCTGTCAGTGAACGCTTCTCTTCCCCCTTCCTTACTAATAACTAATGGAGGATAACGAAAAAAATATATAGTATTTTCTTATGCAAATAGCGTATCAAGCACTTGCTGCCCGCAATCCTCACCAGAGCCACACGTATCAATATTCTGCTATCGCACCATCCTGTCAACCCTATTATTATCTGGAGACGTTTTTTATCCCTTCCGTGAACTGGGAAAAGCAATACCTTGCACGAAAACAAGTCCCTTTAAAACCTTTCCTACTTATACAGGCTGGCAAAGCACTTACTTGTTTTACTAACTGTCGTTGTAAAGCAAACAGGTAACTCATACTAGGATTGGAATTACTGCTTAGAAGAGTGGAAGTTAATACTGAGACGTAGGATCATTTTTCGCATGTCTGCCAGACACTCATTCTTCCCTGCATGCGCACACAATGCAATAATACAATTTAGCTTAACAAAATGTTCAGAAATGTACCGGAAGGTAAAGAAACAGCCCATATTATTTTTACAAAGAAAAATAGACAATCGTCAACTTTATACCCCATGACATAAAAGCCGTAGCGTGCACAGCTTGTCCAAATTCACGCCACCTAATTCTACCCCACACAGCACATTTGAACATCTCATAATTCCATCCCACACAATTCAACTATAAATAATTTATCTCTACAACATTCCATACCACATAATTACAATCCTAAAAATTAAAAAACACATATTTCCACTTCACTCCATACCACATAATCCCACATCACATAACATTCCACACAACTTAATACCACTCCCAACCACATAATTACACTCCACACAACACAATTCAACTACACATAATTCCACTTCAACCTATATAATTACACTTCACACAATATATTTACACTTAACTCCAAAACACATAATTACTCTCCACCTGTAACATGCTGCATAATTCTAATCCGCACAATTATACACCACACCATGCCACATGATTCCACACGTCACACAGTTCCACAATTCATCGCCACACAATTCATCACACTTCATAATTACACTCCACATATTACCACTCAGCACCACATAATTAACCTCCACATAATTATGCTCTACTCCATACTGCATAAATACACTCCACATAAATCCAGTCTATGCCACGTAACAACACTCCACATAACTACTCTCCGCACCATGCCTCATAATACCACTCAACATAATTTTCACTCAATGCCGCACACTTCCACGTCATACAATTCAACTCCACACATTTCCATTCCACACCACATAATTCAACAAACTACATAATTCAAACCAACAACACAATTACACAACACATACATCCAATCTACACCACAAAATTCCACATCATGCTACGATATTTAACAGCACACCACATAAGTAAACTCCACTACATACCACTCCACAACACAAAATACCATTCCAGATAATCCCACTCCAAGACACACAATCTCACTCCATGACACACAATCCCACTCCACATAATCCCAGTACACTCAATACCACATAATTACTATCCACATAATTACACTGCACACCATGCCACATTATTCCACTACACAGATCCAATCCACACAACACAATTCCACAACTAACAATTCCAATCCAAACCACATATGTCCTCTTGACACCACACACATTCACTCCGCTCCAAACAGAAAACGCATAGGTAAAATACATTGTCCTTCACAACGTCAATAGCTCTAACTCTCACAAATGCCAGACCAATAGCATTGCAAATGCTTGTTGGTTTTACTTTAATGTTGCCCTTGTTAATAGACCCTGAGAGCAGGATGCTTTCTTTGAAATTTGAGCACAGGGCACATTCCGGATTTATCAGTTCCTGTCTCTTGACAATGCTGTTGTAAATTCCTTATGAAGTGGCCTTTATCTGATTGCTGCGTTTTTACACCATACCTGAAGCTCACATGAACTCTGAATGTAAACTAATGATGATGCTCTATATTTGCAACTCTAACTTTCTTTTTTTCTTATTTCTTTCTTTCTTCCTTGCTTCTTTCTTCCACACTTCCTCTTTCTTTGTTTTCTCTTTATTTCCTTCTTTTTCCCTCTTTTCTTCATTTTGTTCCTTCTTTTTATTTTATTTCTTGCCTTCCTCTCTTTCTTTCTTACCTCCCTCTCTCTTTCCTTTTTTAACTCCTTTTTCATTCTTCTTTTTTCCTTCTTTCCTTTTTCTTTCTTGGCTTCTTCTTTTTCTTGCTCTCTTTCTTTTTCTTGCCTTTTTCTTTCTTGCCTTCCTCTTTTTTCTTTCTTTCCCTTTTATTTCCTTCTGTAATGAATTCCGCCTTCTATGCTCTATCTTTCCTTCTTTCTTTCCTTCTTTCCTCTTTCTTTTTTTCCTCTTTCTTCCCTTCATCTTGTTTGTTTGTTTCTTTCTCTTTCTTTCTCTCCTCCCTTTCTATCTTGCCTTTTTCCTTCTTGCTTTCTTCTTTCGTTCTTGAATTTTCCTCCTTTTCTTCTTGCTTGACTTCTTCTTTCTTGCTTTTTTCTTTCCTTCTCTGCTTCTTTCTTTCAATCTTTGCTTCTTTCTTTCATCTTTCTGTCTTTCTTTTTTCCTTTCTTTGTTTCTTCTTTCTTCATATCTTTCTTTCTTCCTTTCATTTTCATTGTTTCTTTCCTTATTTGGTTCTATCTGTCCTTCTTTCTGTCTTTCTTTCTTTCTTTCTTTCCTTCATCTTTCCTTCTTTCCTTTGTTTTTCTTTCTTTCCTTCTTAATTAATTTTTCTTTCTCTTTTCCCCTCTTTCCTTCTATATTTCTTTTCGCCTTTCTTTCTTTCTTTCTTTCTTTCTCTTTCTTTTTCTTTGCTTCTTTAACTCTTTCTTTATTTCTTGCCATTTTCTGTCTTCCATTCTTTCTTGTCTTCCTCTTTCTTTCATCCTTTCTTTGTTCCATTTTATTCACCTGTTCATTCTTTCTTTTGTTCATTCTTTCTTTCATTCTTTCTTTGGATTTGGCTTTCTTTTGTTCATTCTTTCATGCCTTCTTTTCCAAAGGCAAGGGGCTGGCAACCAATGACAAACTGATTGGCTTGTTTAAGTCTGTGTTAGCCAAGACCTTTTGATTTTACTAACATTATGTGTATAACATATTGTTGGACTTGGCCCTTTTTAGCTAAAGTTCCCTAAACTTTTTGCCTTCCCCCTAGACCTTTTTTCTGACATGGTGTTGCCAACTTAGATGCTTTGGGCACTTTGCCACTGCTGATCAGTGTCAAAGTGCAAGTGCTCCCTGTGTAAAGTGTAATGGTAATTGGTTGTCCATAATTGGTATGTTTGCCTTACTAGTAAAGTCCCTAGTAAAGTGCACTATGTGTGCCAGAGCTGGTAATACAAATGCTACTCGTGGGCCTGCAGCACTAAGTAGCTCCCAAAGAGAGAACTCAGGCCTGCCACTGCAGTGCCTGTGCACAGTTTGCTAACTGCCATGTTGTCCTGACAAGTGCACCCACTTGCCAGGCCTTACCCTTCTCTTTCCATGCACATCAGACACCCCTATAGTAGGCCCAAGGTACCCCCCTGGGCAGGGTGCATTGTCTGTGAAAGGTAGGACATGTACTGAGGTGTGTACCATGTCCTAACAGTGAAATACTCTCCATTTCGTTTTTCACTGTTGCAAGGCCATCTTGCCCATAGGACAGAATGGGCAAGGCTGTGTAATATGTTTCCAGCCTATCTTCCCATAGGTTTAAGATGGAGAGGTGAAGTTTAGTGTTCTGAGCTCACAATTTAATAACACATCTTTTTGTGAAGGTGGTTTTTGAATTGTGTGTTTAGAAACCACGCTTTTAGAAGTGGCTGGTTTTTTTGTTCTAACAATTCTGTGTGTCTCTGCCTGGTTGTGGATTGACTGTCTGGATTTGAATGTGATAGGATCTGGGAAATGTCTTGACCCAGGGGAGGAGTAGGTGAGACAGCCACGGTTGACCTGCATCTGGAGTGTAGGGGGGAGGAGTAGCCCTGGAGGTGAAGAGGCCTGGGCTGCTGCCATAAAACAAAGGCTCCATCTCCTGCTGAGTGATTGAAGATCCAGACGCCCACTATCAAAGGAAGAAGGTGTCACTGGCAGGGAGACACCCAGAACTGGTTTAGACAGGGGTCAGTGCCCCCTGAACACAAAGACTTCAAAGACATTTAGGGGTATAACTATGAGAGCTGAAACCCCTGGACTTTAGACTGAAATCCCTATTGAAAAAGGATTGAACCTACTTGGTGCTCAAGAGGAACCTCTGCCAAAGAAGAACAGCTGAAGAGACTGAAGAGAAGGACTGCCATTGCTGTGTGTTCTGGGGCTGGCCTGCAGTTTGCTGGTTTGACTAAGGAGAGGACAAGGGACTTTGCTGTGTGCTGTGTCCCCCGTCCCCCTGCTTGTGAGGACTTTGCTGTGTGCTGTGTCCTGAAGTAGCGTGTCTCCAAGGGCCCGAGGAGAGCTGGCTCCCTGTTGTGGAAACTCAGGAACATAAAAGTTTCCAAGTGTGTCTCAGCGACGCTGTGTGCATGTGCTTTTTGCAGCCTGAGACCTTCGTAAGAACTGCCCCGTGATCCTGTGCACCCGGAGTCCAAGTGAGTCTCAGCGACGCTGTGTGCGTGTGCTTCGTGCAGCCTGAGACCTTCGTGAGGATTGCCTGTGATCGTGTGCACCTGAAGTCCAAGTGAGTTTCAGCGACGCTGTGTGCGTGTGCTTCGTGCAGCCTGAGACCTTCGTGAGGATTGCCCTGTGATCGTGTGCACCCGGAGTCCAAGTGAGTCTCAGCAACGCTGTGTGCGTGTGCTTCGTGCAGCCTGACACCTTCGTGAGGATTGCCCTGTGATCGTGTGCACCCGGAGCTCAAGTGAGTCTCAGCGACGCTGTGTGCGTGTGCCCTGTTGCAGCCTGAGAACTTCGTGAGAAATTGCCCTGTGACTGTGTGTCCCGGAGCAGTCTTGTTCTCTGCTTCGATCGACAGCGTGGCCAGTACTGCTGCGATCGTCATTGCCATCGGCCCGGACCGGCATCCCCAGAGGAGCTGTGGGAATTCACCGCCGCCGGCCCAAGCCTGCCTTTGCCAAGGAGAGACCTCAAACCATCACCGTTGGGGGTCCGAGTTCCACTGCCCAAGATCAACGTAGTCGCACTGGAGGCCCAAGCCGCAAGGAGAAGAGAGGAGAGTGAGATCGCACCCCCCAGGTAATGCTCAGCGAGCATGCGTGTGTCGCCGCCTGGGGCGGGGTGCGAGCTACGAGAGAAACGCTCTCGGCCTTTCCCATCTTTGTAGCGCGAGCCCCCGCTCAAGTCCGTATCGCGGCCCGTACTTGCTGAGGAGTGGCAGTACTGGGGCCGGAGTGTGGAGCAGCACTTTGTTTTCCATCATAACAGTGTTGGGGGCATATTTTGACAGTAGCTGACCGCGAGTCAGTAAGAGTGGCATAGAGACCGTCCAGAGCACCGCGATCGGTGCCGAAGTGCATTTTTTTTGCATTACGAACTGCCTGATTGTTGCATTACGAATTGCATTATTTTTGCATTACGAACTGCCTGATTGTTGCATTACAAATTGCATTATTTTTGCATTACGAACTGCCTGATTGTTGCATTACGGATTGCATTATTTTTGCTTTACGAACTGCCTGATTGTTGCATTACGAATTGCATTATTTTTGCATTACGAACTGCCTGATTGTTGCCTTACGAATTGCATTATTTTTACATTACGAAGTGCCTGATTCTTGCATTACGAACTGCATAACATTGCATTAGGACTGCATTGGATCATCGAGAATTGCTCATTAATACTGCAAGAACCTACCAGTGCGTGCTGGCCTAATAACCGGCAAGGTGAAATATTACAAATACGCATATGTTGAATTTTTATCGTGTGGTCTCATGGTATATCTTTTTTTTATAAACATATAATTGTTTTCATGAAACTCGTGTGGAGTCCATCTGTGGTGTTATCACTGTGTCACTGAGAGCGTGGATGCAAATACTTTACACATTTGCCTTGGAGATAAGCCTGGCTGGTCGTGCCAAGCTACCAGGGGGTGAGCAGGGGTTATCTAAAGGTGTGTCCCTCCTTACCCTGACTTAGAAGCAAGGGTCCCTATTTGGACAAAGGTACATACCTCAGCCAACTAGCGACCCCCAGTTCTAACACTGGTGGTCAGCGGTGTGGGATTGGAACGTGTATTTTCAAATTCACTCACAGTGATTGGTGTACATCACCAGTTTAGCGCAGACCACGACGCAACCACATATTGTGTTTTGATTTTTGGTTCTATTTTTGAGCGACCTTTAAGCCACACATCATGTCTCAGAGGAGTCAAGTAGCCAGTGAGGTTGCAGAATGGGGGTTCGACATTGAAGCATTGCTTACCTACAAAGTTGATGAATTGAGGCAATTCTGCAGAGCTTTGGGATGTCCCATGAAAAGTAGCGCCAAGAAGGAGGAGCTGCAAACGGCCTTGAGGGCCTGGTGGGAAGCCAAAGAGGCTCAGGAGACCGGTGATGCTGAGGTGGATGAGGATGACCCAGGGAATGGATTTGGTCCACAGGATTTGCCGGTGGAAGGACCAGCCTCAGGGGCTGGTAGTAACCATTCAGGGAGGAGTTTTCCCCCAGAGGAGCTGGAGGAAAACCAGAGGGTCAGAGAGCATGAGTTGGAGGTTTTAAAACTTAAGGCTCAAGCAGAAGAGAAAAAGCTGCTCATTGAAAGTGAAAAGCGAGCAGAGGAGAGCAGGAACGCTCTCGCCTTGGAAGAGAAGAAGATTCTCTTAGCTCATGAGTTAAGCATGAGGGACATGGACCTTAAGGCTAAACAGGCGGAGTCCAGTTCAAATGGTGGCAGCACACAACCAGTGCCAGGGGGTAAGGTGTACATTCCCAAAGACTTAGTGCGCGATTACCAAAGGGGTGATGATATTTATGCGTGGTTCACGGTATATGAGATCGCACTGAGGGTGAATGAGGTGCCTGTGAAGCATTGGGGGGCGGGCCTATGGAAACACTTTGAGGCTTCTGGGGGGGATGTTTTTCCACCTTTAGAGAGGGCGGGAACCCTGACCTACGCCAATATGAAGGAGGCTTTATGCCTCAGGTATGGGCTCACTCCTGAACAGTACCTGCAGAAATTCAGGGAGTTCCAGAGACTAGTAATACAAATGCTACTCGTGGGCCTGAAGCCCTAATTGTGCCACCCACATAAGTAGCCCCCAAAGAGAGAACTCAGGCCTGCCACTGCAGTGCCTGCGCGCAGTTTACTAACTGCCATGTTGTCCTGACAAGTGCAGCCACTTGCCAGGCCTTACCCTTCCCTTTCCATGCACATCAGACACCCCTATAGTAGGCCCAAGGTACCCCCCTGGGCAGGGTGCAGTGTCTGTGAAAGGTAGGACATGTACTGAGGTGTGTACCATGTCCTAACAGTGAAATACACTCCATTTCGTTTTTCACTGTTGCAAGGCCATCTTGCCCATAGGACAGAATGGGGAAGGCTGTGTAATATGTTTCCAGCCTATCTTCCCATAGGTTTAAGATGGAGAGGTGAAGTTTAGTGTGCCTGAGCTCACAATTTAATAACACATCTTTTTGTGAAGGTGGTTTTTGAATTGTGTGTTTAGAAACCACGCTTTTAGAAGTGGCTGGTTTTTTTGTTCTAACAATTCTGTGTGTCTCTGCCTGGTTGTGGATTGACTGTCTGGATTTGAATGTGATAGGATCTGGGAAATGTCTTAACCCAGGGGAGGAGTAGGTGAGACAGCCACGGTTGACCTGCATCTGGAGTGTAGGGGGGAGGAGTAGCCTTGGAGGTGAAGAGGCCTGGGCTGCTGCCATAAAACAAAGGCTCCATCTCCTGCTGAGTGATTGAAGATCCAGACCCCCACTATCAAAGGAAGAAGGTGTCACTGGCAGGGAGACACCCAGAACTGGTTTAGACAGAGGTCAGTGCCCCTTGAACACAAAGACTTCAAAGACATTTAGGGGTATAACTATGAGAGCTGAAACCCCTGGTCTTTAGACTGAAATTCCTATTGAAAAAGGATTGAACCTACTTGGTGCTCAAGAGGAACCTCTGCCAAAGAAGAACAGCTGAAGAGACTGAAGAGAAGGACTGCCCTTGCTGTGTGTTCTGGGGCTGGCCTGTAGTTTGCTGGTTTGACTAAGGAGAGGACAAGGGACTTTGCTGTGTGCTGTGTCCCCCTGCTTGTGAGGACTTTGCTGTGTGCTGTGTCCTGAAGTAGCGTGTCTCCAAGGGCCCGAGGAGAGCTGGCTCCCTGTTGTGGAAACTCAGGAACATAAAAGTTTTTAAGTGTGTCTCAGCGACGCTGTGTGCGTGTGCTTTTTGCAGCCTGAGACCTTCGTATGAACTGCCCCGTGATCGTGTGCACCCGGAGTCCAAGTGAGTCTCAGCGACGCTGTGTGCGTGTGCTTCATGCAGCCTGAGACCTTCGTGAGGATTGCCATGTGATCGTGTGCACCCGGAGTCCAAGTGAGTCTCAGCGACGCTGTGTGCGTGTGCTTCGTGCAGCCTGAGACCTTCGTGAGGATTGCCCTGTGATCATGTGCACCTAGAGTCCAAGTGAGTCTCAGCGACGCTGTGTGTGTGTGCTTCGTGCAGCCTGAGACCTTCGTGAGGAATGCCCTGTGATCGTGTGCACCCGGAGCTCAAGTGAGTCTCAGCGACGCTGTGTGCGTGTGCCCTGTTGCAGCCTCAGACCTTCGTGAGAAATTGCCCCGTGACTGTGTGTCCCGGAGCAGTCTTGTTCTCTGCTTCGATGGACAGCGTGGCCAGAACTGCTGCGATCGTCATTGCCATTGGCCCGGACCGGCATCCCCAGAGGAACTGTGGGAATTCACCGCCGCCGGCCCGAGCCTACCTTTGCCAAGGAGAGACCTCGAACCATCACCGTCGGGGATCCGAGTTCCACTGCCCAAGATCAACGAAGTCGCACCGGAGGCCCAAGCCGCAAGGAGAAGAGAGGAGAGTGAGATCGCACCCCCCAGGTAACGCTCAGCGAGCGTGCGTGTGTCGCCGCCTGGGGCGGGGTGCGAGCTACGAGAGAAACGCTCTCGGCCTTTCCCATTTTTGCAGCGCGAGCCCCCGCTCAAGTCCGTATCGTGGCCCGTACTTGCCGAGGAGTGGCAGTACCGGGGCCGGAGTGTGGAGCTGCACTTTGTTTTCCATCATAACAGTGTTGGGGGCATATTTTGGCAGTAGCTGACCGCAAGTCAGTAAGAGTGGCATAGCACCGCGATCGGTGCCGAAGTGCATTATTCTTGCATTACGAACTGCCTGATTGTTGCATTACGAATTGCATTATTTTTGCATTACGAACTGCCTGATTGTTGCATTACGAATTGCATTATTTTTGCATTACGAACTGCCTGATTGTTGCATTATGGATTGCATTATTTTTGCATTACGAACTGCCTGATTGTTGCATTACGAATTGCATTATTTTTGCATTACGAACTGCCTGATTGTTGCATTACGAATTGCATTATTTTTACATTACGAAGTGCCTGATTCTTGCATTATGAACTGCATAGCATTGCATTAGGACTGCATTGGATCATCGAGAATTGCTCATTAATACTGCAAGAACCTACCAGTGCGTGCTGGCCTAATAACCAGCAAGGTGAAATATTACAAATACGCATATGTTGAATTTTTATTATGTGGTCTCATTGTATATCTTTTTTTTATAAACATATCATTGTTTTTATGAAACTCGTGTGGAGTCCATCTGTGGTGTTATCACTGTGTCACTGAGAGCATGGATGCAAATACTTTACACATTTGCCTTGGAGATAAGCCTGGCTGCTCGTGCCAAGCTACCAGGGGGTGAGCAGGGGTTATGTAAAGGTGTGTCCCTCCTAACCCTAACTTAGAAGCAAGGGTCCCTATTTGGACTAAGGTACATACCTCAGCCAACTAGAGACCCCCAGTTCTAACACATATTTATCTAGAGGGGGGTTTCAGCCACATTTTGTCCATCAGTCTGTGGTTCTATTATTCACAATTGTCTTCAACCAACTCCAGCATGCATCAAAAGCGATTGTGTCGGCCCACTTCAACCATTGTCTGATTGCACTATGAGTTACAGCTTGCTGCCCTTTCACAAGCAGCACATAAACACACAAAGTATTTCCCCTTAGTGCCAGGTAGTATACTATGGCAACATTATTTTCTTTAGCCAATGCTTTTTTTAGATTGATGAGGGGTGGCAGCTTCTCAAACAATACCGCTTTTCAAAAACCATGACTAAACAAAACAAGAACTGTCAAAGGCTGGCAGCCAGCTCAAGACTAATTGGCTTTGCGAATGCTTGTTCATTATTTTGGCCTGTAGCCCCGCTAATCATACCAATTCAAAAGCCTGATGCTGCGGACTGCATACAAATTGCTCTCTACTCGGCATTCTAGGATAGAGGTTGATTTCTAAGGTGGTAATATAGTTGTAACTGTACTTTGCAGCAGAAAATGTAATGCAAATGTGCATCAAGCATTATGAATTAGACTTACTTTGTATGTCCGTGTTCTGTTGCCCTGCATTTACTGTGAAAATGAGAATTTTCCCAGCAAAAAACATTGGAAGGACTATTCTTGTGCAAGACCTTTTTTCATGTAAAATTGTTCTTGAAAGTTGGACTGGACTGACTATCTGATCCGCTATCATGTCCCTGGTGGTATGAAGAAATGGGACTGAAGATGATCTCTAGCCATTGAGATCGAAACGCCGTTGACCCCTACAACAAGAACTCCTTGTACTTTGTATAAATTGTTTCTGAGGAGTTCATATATGTGTTGTCAATGCGATGTAACTTTTTTAAAAAGTCACCCTCACTTATCACAGCACGCCTGTTTTCACTTTTTTTATGTGAGCACTTGAACTATATATGATTTTTTGTTGGAAATAAATGGTATAATATATAATAATTCTCTGAATCTACTCTTGTCCCTGTGCATACCCCTTAATTGCTCCCTCCAGCATTAATTGCCTACCCCTGACAATCATACTACTGTTCTCAAGCCTGGCGCTAATTCCAACGCTTCCTTTTTAGGACCATTTTTTTGGCCGCACAAGAACCACTGTCTTCTTGAAACACTGATTCACCCCAGGTTCGAATATTGGGGTACCCTTGTTCGCTATAACACGTATCTAGAATGTTGGGTTTGAGCACCGCCCATCTTTTTTTTTTTTTTGTAAAACATATGTTTATTGGCTTTTTATAAAACAAACATTGTTAGGGTCACAGCAACCAAAATATCCATATCATAGAATGCAATGCACATTGGTACAAATTAGCCAGATAGAGGGCGGTGGTGTAAACAGTGCTATACCTGTTCGCTGAATGAAAGTCGTCCCTGAGCCGTACAGTTTCAGAAAAAAAAGTCCCAGGCACAGCATGGTAAAGGCCCCCAGTTAAATGGTCAAGGACCGCTGCGTCGTGACCGGCTTATATTCGGGCCCTCCAACCGGGAAGGCACTCCTTGGAAAGAATATGATCTAACCTACTAAACCTAAAAACCCTCAAATCCCTAGCCCTCCCCCCTCCCTTCCTGAATTAGGTGGTTGGTGGTGACACTGTGAACAACCGTTGTGTGGGCGGCTGGGTAAAGGTGTGGCGTGTTAGAATTGAAATAGGTGCATGTCTCTGATTGATGGGGGGCAAACTGCCAAGGGCAGGCCCTTCATAAGGAAGGAAACTAAGGGACCCCATTTATATTCGAAGCCCTTGTAATCGTCGCGGAATATGTCCGCCATCCGTTCTAAGCAGAGGAGCTTCCATAGTCGCGAATGCCATATAGAGAGGGACGGAGCTGCCCTCTTCTTCCAGGCAGCTGCAATTGTTATCTTTGCCGCGCCTATGCAAGTCCACATAATGGCTTTATCAGCCTTGGTCTGGTGCTCGAGGGAGGGATCCTGAAGACCTAGAAGAATTCCTTCCATAGTGGTCAGTATGGGGTACCCTAGTATAGTTTTAATTTGTAACAGGATTTCTTCCCAAAAGGGACGTATGGTAGGGCAGTCCCACCATATATGTTGGAAGTCCCCCAGTAACCCACAGCCCCTCCAACAGCGGTCAGTCGTGTTCGGGAAGATTCGTTTGAGTTTGGAGGGAACTAAGTACCAGTCCATTAGGGTTTTTAAGTGTGCTTCTCTAAGTTCTAGGGAACGGTTGAATTTTGGTATGTCGGACCATAGTGCCGTCCATTCTCTATCCTGAATATCTCGCTGCAATACCCCCTCCCACATAGACATGTAACGTGGTTGGGCGGAGTGGGTGTTGGAGAGCAGGTAGTGATAGAGGAAGGAGATTACTCCTCTCATGGAGCCCACCGTTCTAACATATTTCTCAAATCCCGTTTTCTCCCTTGTAGCTTGTTCGTGCACTTGAGGGGTGAGTGCCCAGTGTCGGAGTTGGAGGTAATGGAAATGTTCCTCCGGTTGTAAGTGGAAATCCCTTCTGCAGCTGTCAAAAGTGAGGATGTCGTGGTTGTGGAATAGATGATCAAGCATGAGGCAGCCCCCTTCCCTCCAGGCGTTGAAGGGGCCGTCGTGGAGAGCTGGCGGAAAGGCTGGATTAAAGTGGATTGGGGTGTATGGGGAGGGGAATGTGGTCCATCCCTCGCCTCCCGACACAGAGTCCCAAACACTCAGCACGGTGCGGGTGGGGGTGCTAATGTATGCGTTCGCGGGGCGGTCTTTCTTGGCTTTCAAATTAAATCCCATATTGTCCTCCCTGCCACTCCCCTATCCATATGGAGCCAGTGTTTCCCTGATTCCTTTTTAAACCATTCTGTCACAATTCGCAGTTGGGTAGCTTTGTAATACAGCCCAATGTCCGGTAGTCCCACTCCTCCTTTAGCTCTAGGGCGCCGCAGAATATTGAAGGATAAGCGTGCCCGCCCCCGTTGCCATATGAACAACGGGGGCGGGCATTGTGTGAATAACTATTTCATTTTGGGGAGAAAGGTGGCCTCAAGCTCGATAGGTAGGGCTTGAAATAGATATAATAATTTGGGCAGCAGTGTCATTTTAATGGCATGAATGCGGCCAAGCCAGGAAATGAATAGGGGCTTCCATTGTTGGAGATCTTTTTCAATTTGACGGATGGCCGCCGGAAAGTTAGCTTTATATAGCCCCTCCACTCGTGGGGTTAATTGGACTCCCAAGTACTGGATAGAGTGGCTAGTCCACTGTAATGGGGACTGAGCCTGGAGTATCCGTGCTTCATCGTCTGGAAGTGTGAGGTTAAGGACATAAGATTTGTCCAAATTGGTCTT
The DNA here is from genome assembly GCA_963921515.1 of Calotriton arnoldi. NCBI lineage: Eukaryota > Metazoa > Chordata > Amphibia > Caudata > Salamandridae > Calotriton > Calotriton arnoldi. Next base: position 639,305 of record CAWUFW010001133.1, read on the forward strand.
AAAGCCGGCTATCACCTCAAACTTGGCTAGCTCTATTTCTAAAGCTGGAAGGGATCGAGCCGGGTCTGCAAGTGAGAGGAGTACATCGTCCGCGAATAGCGAGATTTTGTGGTCTTCTCCCCAAAGGGAATCCCCGTATCGCCATATTGTTTCTAACGGACATGGCAAAGGGCTCAATGCTTAGTGCAAAGAGCAGGGGTGACAGAGGGCACCCCTGCCGTGTGCCCCTCGAGAGGGAGAAGGGAGCCGACAACACCCCATTAACTTGTACCCTAGAGCGGGGATGTGCGTAGTTGGCTTGGATCATGCGAATGAATTTATCGGCAAAGCCAAAGGATTGGAGAACGCGGAAGAGGAATGCCCAGGCCACCCGATCAAAGGCCTTCTCGGCATCAAGCCCTACCAATACCGCTGGTATTCCCCGTTTGGTGGCTTTTTCAATTAGGTGAACTGCGCGTCGGATGTTGTCATGTGTTTGCCGTCCTAGTATAAAACCAGATTGATCGGGGTGGACTAAGTCAGGCATTAGGGCTTGAATCCGGTTCGCTAAGATAGTAGAGTAGAGCTTAGCATCTAAATTGAGGAGCGCTATAGGGCGGTAAGAGGCACACAATTGTGCATTCTTCCCAGGTTTTGGGATAACTGTAATGACCGCCTCGGCCATCGACGGGGTCACCTCCCCCAGTTCAGCCATCTGATTGAAAAGGCTAGTAAGATGGGGAATAAGGTCGGGGGCAAAGGTTTTATAAAAGTGAGCTGTGAGGCCGTCTGGACCCGGGGTTTTGTGTAGTTTAAGTGCTGCTATGGACTCGCCCACCTCTTCTCTGGTTATCGGGCCGTGAGTTGATCATTCACAGCCTGTGAAATACGGGGGAACCGTAGGGCCCGCAGATAGCTGTCTTGCACAGAGGAATCTGTAGGATCCGCGGTGTACAGTGACTCATAGAAGGAGCGGAAGAGGTCAGCTTTATCCCCATCCCTTTGGATCGGCGCACCATTCCCACCACAAAGGCTTCCAATATATTCCCTCTCTCGTTTCTCACGGAGTTGTCGCGCCAGATGCCGACCTATTTTATTCCCCTGCGTAAAAGAAGAATGGCGTAATTTTAAAAGGGTGTATTCTGCCCTATTGTTGTAGATGGCCTTTAATTTACCACGTAGAGCCGTAAGGGGGCGCAGTGTAGCTCTAGAGGGGTCGTTTTTGTGTGCTTGTTCCGCCTGTTCCAGTTCCTTCTCTAGGCTTTCCCTTTCCGGTGCTCGTTGTTTATTGAGAGTGGAGTTAAGCTCAATACATTTCCCTCGCATGACCGATTTAAAGGCGTCCCAGTTAATGCTCGGGGAAGTGTCTTCAGGTCTATTGTTGTTGAAAAATTCTGTGATTGCTTCCCGGAGCTCGGTGCGGAGTACCCTGTCACGAGTGAGGGAAACAGGGAAATACCATTTAGGGGTCGTAGTGGGAGCTGCACCCCAATGTAAACAGATTGCCAATGGGCAGTGATCTGAGAGGGAGAGGGGAAAGATCTTAGCGTCCTGGAGTGTGCCCAATAGGCTTTGACTAATAAAAATATAGTCTAATCGGGAATAAGAACGATGTACGTGGGAGTAAAATGTATAGTCTCTGGTCTGTGGGTGCTGGGCCCGCCATGCATCTCGAAGGCCCAGAACGAGCATTCTTTGCTGTACGTCCGCAGTGAAGGAGCCCGTGTCTGCCCTGTGTGATTGAGTGCTATCGAGGTCTGGTTGCCATGTAAGATTAAAGTCTCCCAACAGAATTATAGGACCTTCCGCAAAATGGTCTATCTTATCTAGTAGAAGCTTGAGAAAGCCTGTTTGGCCCGTGTTAGGTGCGTATGTGGCAACAAAGGTGCATAATGTGCCCTTTAGGGAACCCTTCACCAGGATCATCCTACCGTCTTTGTCTGATTGAACGTCCAGAGGTTGAAATTTCGTTGAAGAGTGGAAGAGGAGCGCCACCCCCCGGTGTTTAGTAAGTGCTGAAGCTCTATAAATAAGGGGGTATTGCTTGTGTTTAAGTCTCAGTTCGTCGGCCCTCTGTAGGTGAATCTCTTGGAGTGCCACTATGTCAAAATGGTGGTCTGTGAGGTATTTCCATACCTTCTGCCGTTTCTGCGGCGAATTAAGGCCCCTAACGTTCCATGATGCGATCGTGATCACCATTTTGTCAATGGGGATTCACCTCTCCCTCCCACACCCGCCCAACCGTGCCTCTCAGTCTGCATGCAGAGAACATGACAGCCCCGCAGAAAGCCACTTTAAACATGCGACTGCACCAGCTGTCCCACCTTCTATAAATGTTCAGTGTCCCCACCCGAAATCCACCTCCCCCCCTTCCCAACACCTGCCCTTCCCCACCCCAAAAACTAAGGAGAAAAATAAAAACCCCAATCCCCAACTTTACCAACAATAGCACATGTCGGTTTGTTGTTAATTCACCGACTGTAGATATAACCATTTGTCCAGACGCGTTGGTGGACAGCGTGACCGATGTCCCCATCCGCGCCCGTCCCGGGAGATCAAAAAGAAGTTAAGATCGCCTTGCATGGTAGCTCTACAAAAACTGAGCAATTCTCTTCTTGTTAAAGTTCTGAGACTGACGTCAGAGTTGACAGCACCTTGTCGCCGATGATGGGCGTCCGACTAAGTGAGAAGGGGGCAATGCTCTGCAGTCCGTGAGGGGTCTCTTCTTGTGGTCTCTCACCTCCAGCCTCATTTGTGATTGCCCCTCGAGCTTGTGGAACATTGTGATGAAGATGGACCAGCTCGCCGTGGTCCCCGCCCTGTATCTTGGGGAGGTTCGCCGTCGGTTGTGGCGAGTCCCAGCAAGTCAAGCCCTTCCTTCAAATCTGTGATGTGACTTTGCTTATTTTTATATTCAAAACTCAGGCCAAACGGGTATGTCCAGCGGTATTTGACTTTATCGTCACGCAGTTTGGAAGTGATGGGGCGAAATTGTTGCCGCCGCGCTAGAGTAGCGGGCGCCAAATCCTGGTAGATGGTGCAGGTATGGTCTTGGAAGGAGATCACATTGAGCTTCCTTGCCACCAATAGGACTGCTTCTTTCATCTTATATGAGTGGAACTTTACCAGGACATCTCGTGTTCGCCTCCGTTCTCCGGCTGGTGGACCTCCAACACGATGGGCCCGTTCCAGTTTAATTTTCGGAGTTTGTGGGCTGAGGACCTCCGCAAACAGGCCCTTGAGGAAGGCTTCTAAATCTGGGCCCTCTGCTCCCTCTTTTAAATCACGAATTCGGAGGTTGTCTCTTCGAGCCCTGTTCTCCAAATCCTCAGCCTTTAGTTGGGTTTGAAGAAGCTGATCCTGGAGGTTGTGCATTTTGTCCTGCATGTCAGAGGTCCGCTTGTCGACATCTTGAGTTTGCGCCTCTAAGTCTACCACTCTGGCGCCCACCGAGTCTACATCATGTTGGAGGGTGGTTAGTCTTGCAGTGAGGTCAGTTTTCAATTGATCAATGGAGGCCTTAATGTCTAGGCCTAGCTCCTTTCGAAGTTCCGTTTTGAAGTCCCTCAAAGAGGCCATGAGGTCGTCTTTCGTGAGGGCCATGGTGGCTGTGTTATCGTCTTGTCCGAGAGGCAAATGCTTATCCACTGGGGGGAAGAAGTTGGAAACTTTAGTCGTGGCTTTGGTCAGTGTCTTCTTTGGCGGCATAGAGGCGGGTCCAGTGAAAGCTCCACTCCTGTTTTATGAAGGGTGTCCACTGCCGTCCCTTAGCTCTGTAGGGGGGACCACCGTGGGGTGTTGGGGGCCCTCTCAGGGGTCTGTTTCCTCTCAGCCAGTAAGCCTCCGGTTCCTAGAGCCTAAGCTGCTCCCCCTTGGTGTATAGGCCGTGATGTGCGCCTCTGTTCATCCGATGTTCTTCTCGGTCTCCTTGTTTCGGGGGATCCGCATGGGTATGCAGGAGATGGCCCCTTCCTCTCAACCAGGCAATTTCCTATTATATGCCGCTGTGGGAGTAGGGAGGGGTGGCACCATTCCGTCACAGATGTGCAATCTTCTGTCTCGGAGCCGCCGATGCACTCCTTGTCGGTGATCAGGCTCACCTTGTGGTTGGGGGCATTTTACTGCCCGGGGGAGCCGGTTCGCGGGGCCTTTCAGTGGGGCGTTGTAGCCTGGAGTGGTTTTGGTGCCGCCCTGGTATTCTGGCCCCTCGCTAGGGTCCCGGTATCGTGCTTCACCCCAGCCGCTGGGTCTCGTAGGACTACTGTAGCCTCACGCTTGTCTCCCAGCGTTGCTCTCCCTTTTACTGGCCGCCATCTTAAAGTCAGGCGCTGGAGGCCAGGTTCCCAGAAGCCGGCCGATCCTCCTTTTCTGGTTGCCCAAGGTAATGATTGCGGCTACGGCGGAGTCCGCTGTCCATGCACCTCCCCGGTTCTACTTATGAGGGGCCTCCCGCGTACCTGGTGTCTCCAGTAGTGAGGTGCGTAGTGACCGTGCTGTCTTTGCCTGGGGGCCCCCTCAGAATGCTCTGCATCGTGAAGGGTGGCAACGGTGCGTACCGACTGCTAGTGGGGCCCAAGGGGAGCGGAAACCTCCCAGCCGCTTTGTTCCTGCGTTCACCGCTGCTTCAGGCAATCATCTCGTCCTTTCCCCAAGTGGCGGTCGCCATTTTGGGCAGCAGCGCGGCCGGGAGGCTGGAGCTCCGCCGCGAGCTTCCATGGACAGCCCAGCGCAGATTCTTGGGTCCGCCGCTTGCCCCGATCTCGGGGTTCTCGCTCGGTGTTCTCGGTGGCGATGGCAGTTCCTCAAGCCAGCAGGTATACTCCCGAGACAAAGGCGCGGACCGGGAGCCGAGACAGGTTATGTCCGTTCGGCCATCTTGCCCGGCCACGCCCCCGAAATGCCACCGCCCATCTTTTTAATTAGTTCCTGTTAGTGTTCTTTGAAAATGTCTGCTTTTGTTTGGTGAATTGCTTAATTAGTCCCTCCTTTTGGTGTTTTGAAACCTCCCATGGCGACTGCCCCGGTTACATGTGGTCTTACTCTTTTTGTTATTTAGGTCACTTTGTGTGCACTATATTTTTTTTGTTTACAATGATAAGGGGCTTATGTGGTGGCATTTGTACTTTAGACATATGATTGTTTGAATGGATACGTGCGAGCTTTTATTGTCTTTGTTTCCTCCGATGGACTCGGCGGCCCGCTCATTGGAGGAAAGGACAGGGTAGAGCCAGGGCCGCACGGTCATCGCTCCCCACCGTCATCAAATACCCTAAATAACTACCCCCACCCTGATCATCCCCCACTACAGATTTACCTTCTTGGCTGCTTCAATCTGCAGACGCTCCCGTGGTTTTCTATTATACTTCATGGCCTACTTGTCACATGATAACAACGTTGCTACTAAAAGAGCATTCCCGAAATGGGAGCAAACCCCGCTTGTAATAAGAACAACCAAGTGTGCCAGTTTACAAACTCTGTCTCACCAAACAAATTGCATACAGGTCTGGAGATCGCATGTATTTAACAGACAGCTTGTGAATAGATACTTCTTTGAAGAACGCAGTAAACTGAAGTAAATTTTTATGTGAATTTGAAGAAACTTGCCCAGAATCACAGAACGTTGCATTGGTGCCTATCTCCCTGTCTGCCTTTACATTCCTCTTCGCTGAGATTACAGGGGCTCGGGGCTCTGAGCACGCACGTCACAGCTTCAGGATAAAATGACTTCAGTCATTAGTTGAACCGGTTTCACGTTTCATTGCTTCACAGTGGGAGTCACATATAAAAAAAGACGCCTAAAAGTACATAGTAAATTAAGATATTTTTTAAAACAGTGTATTTCCCATACCTAATACGGCTACTAAATTCGAATTGAAAAAAACCGGATCTAATCTCAACCAATCAGCGTGCTGCAACCGTCAGTTGCTAGGTAGATGTAGTGTTGTGGGTTTCTATGTTTCTTAGCTCGCGCTAGTTTTCCTTAGCTCGTGCTGTTGTCTTTTGTGTATTCCGCATTCCCTTTAAGAATGCGGGTTGGTACTTTGACAGTTGCTGATCTTACCAGCTTGTGTATAGCTGCTCTTCTCGTGGGTGGTGTTTTTTCCTGATATAAAAGTTACCCTTCACCTACTTTCGTGTCCGACGTACTTTACAAAGTTGGCGACAAGCTGTCACACCACCCGACGGACCCCGCAGCCTCGGATACACCTGTTTTCTTCAAGAGTTTCTTTCTTGGTTTCCTTGGCATTTCTCCTTCAAGATCTCACTTCGCTGACTCCGGCGGTTGCCTGCACTTCCAATTGGCACCTTCCTACTGTGAGTTGTGCATTTTTGTCCATTTTCGTTCCACAGAGGAACCGTTCCTGCCTCCACCGCGCACTCCTTTCTTCAACCCCTGCGGTCGACGTCAGACGTTGTAACCTTGGTTACAACCAACGCTTCTGTTACGCCCTACACGTCATTGCTCGTCTACGACCAACGTTACGCCTTCTTGCTTAAGTCACCACTCCAGCTTTCTTTTTACGTGTCACGCTTCACGACTCTATTTTTCATTTTTTATTTTCACTGTTCGCATCTGCTCGACCCATCTGCTCACTGTTCGCACCTTCTCCACCGGATTGTCTTCGTTCAAACTTCATTTCCTCACATTTCAAGAACAGTAAGCTCATTTTCTACTATTTTTATTTATTCATGTATTTTTTTTTCTTTTCTTCTCGTCACTATTTTCAAATTCTGTGCTTCATAACCGTGAAGTATATTTTTTCCAATTTCAATTCTATCAGTGTACACCTGTTTATACTACAGCCTTTCAAGCTTATTCTACATTTTGAGGGTGAAGAAAGGACGCTGCAGATACAAACTGTTTTCCTTCTTATTTTGCGAACTAGTCCCTCTTAGTGCATTTCTTCCACTTTCTCACTATGTGTGCACAAAATTATGCACTTAATCCTCCTCAATCGTTCTGGCCTGCTGGAGGAGTTCCTTGCATGAAGAGGGTTGAATGGAAACCGTTTTTCCTTAATTATATCGAGACATTGGATGATCAAGGGAAAATGTCTCCTGAACAAAAAAAAGGATTTTCTTACATTGCATTGGACCTGAAGGTTTAAAAGCCTTCAATCAAATGTCTAAGGCGATTGGTGGTGATGAGGACTCTAATGTTTTTGTTTGTGCAATTGCTGATTTTGATAGACATTTCTCTCCTAAGGTGTGTATCGGCATTGTCAGGTATAAGTTTTTTCATAGGAAACAAGAGCCCAATGAAAGTGTTGATGACTATGTGGCTGCCTTAAGAACATTATCTCTTGATTGTCATTTTGGTTCTCTTCAAGAGGATTTTTATAAGAGATCAAGTTGTTATGCATGTCAATGATCCCTCTATTCAAGATAGGTTATAGGTTAACGGAGATTCTAATTTACAACACATTTTAGCGTTGGTAAGAAAAGTTGAAATGTCCAGCAGAAGTGCCAAGGTCATTCAAGGTGAATTTGGAACCAAACAGGTTGAAATTGTCAGTAAAGTTAATCCTAGTTCTCGTTCTGTCAAGAATCCTAGTAAGATGGATCTCAACAAATTAGACAAAAATAAAGAAAAGGTGAATGTTCGTATGAAAGAAAGTTTTAAATGTTACAGTTGTGGTAGTCCTTCGCACCTTGCCAACAACTAGTTTTGTCCTGCTCTAAAACAGAAATGTTCGTCATGTGGCTTAATTGGCCATTTTGCTAAAGTCTGCAATAGGAAACCTAAACCTAAAGTTAAATGTGTTGAAGAGGGCGAATACAGTGATGATGAGGCTAATTCTTCTATTGCAAATGAAAGATTTGTCCTTAATATTAAGGACAAAGTTGCTGAGAATGTTTATAGTGTTTCCAACAAGAAAAAACCTCTGTGTGATATGACTATACGAGGTGTTGATATTCAAATTTATGCAAATTCTGCATCTCCCTATTCCATTGTTATTGAGATTGTATGGAATTCCTTATTTTCTTGCAAATTAGGTGCTGACCTTGAAGAACCTGATATCTCTCCAGAAGGGTATTCCGGGGAAAGAATTGATTTATTAGGTTTCAGGAATTTGGTTTTCAGGTTCACGAACTGTGAGAGTCTTGGTAAGTTGTATGTTTCAAAAAAAGGTCCTTCCGTGTTAGGCTGGTTCGACCAGGGCAAACTTGGCATTCTTTTAGATCCTAATAGTCCTGAACCCGTTATGGTTCTTGCCGATAGTGAAGTTACTGCTAAAGACATGCTTAAAAAATGTCCTAATGTTTTTAATGAGAAGATTGGTAAGTTAACTGACTTTGTACATAAGATTGTCCTTAAAAAAGATGTGTGTCCCAAAGTTTTCAAGGCTAGGAATATTCCCATTACTGTAAGGAAGGAGGTGGGAAAAGAATTGAATCATCTAGTTTCTGAGGATATTTTTGAGAAAATTGAATCCTCAGAGTGGGTTTCGCCTGTTGTTATTGCCAGGCGTGCTAATGGCAATATTCGTTTATGTATTGATTTAAGATATTTTAACAACAATATTCTCGTAGATCAGTTTCCATTACCTCGCATTTCTGAAATGCTTTCGTCTGTTAAAGGTGCTAAATTTTTCTCATCCATTGACCTTTCAGCAGCGTATTACCAAATTGTTTTACATGATGACTGCAAGATGTTGACTGCTTTTATTACTCCTGTTGGGTGTTACAAGTACAAAACAATGTCTTTTGGGCTTGCGTACGCTGCTGCTGTCTTCCAGCGCATTATGCATTCTTTATTTGGTTAACTCGATAACGTACAGTGTTTCCAAGATGATATCCTTTTGTATGGTAAGGATAAAGCAGAACATGACGCCATTCTTTACAAAGTTTTAGAAATTTTAGAATCCAGAGGCCTTACTGTTAAATTTTTTAAGTGTAAGTTTGCTGGAACTTCTGTTTCTTATTTAGGTCATGTTTTATGTTCTGATGGCGTTAAACCTAAACCTGAGCTGGTTGAAGCCATTCTTTCGGCACCGGCTCCTTAGAGCAAAGATGATGTTCGTTCTTGTTTAGGCCTCACTGAGTTTTATGCAAAATATATACAAAAAAGTTCATGCAGAGTGTTTCAAATCAGGCTTTGATCCCAATCTTTTGAGTATTCTTACCACTGATGCCAGCTCCAAGGGTTTGGGCGCTGTTTTATCTCAGAAACAAGTTGATGGTGGCGAGGCCATCATCGCATATGCTTCAAGGTCCCTTACCTCTGCTGAGGAAAAGTTTTCTGTCATTGAAAGGGAGACTTTAGCTGTTGTTTGGGCTTTGGAACATTTTAAAGCTTTTGTCTTGGGAAACAGTGTCACATTAGAGGTGACCATAAACCTTTAGTCAATCTCCTTACCACTGATGGCATGATCAAGGCATCTGCACGCATTGCCAGAATGTCTATGCGTCTTCAAGATTTTGTTTACAAAATTTTTTATGTTCCAGGCAAAGACAATGTCTCGGCTGATTTTTTGTCTAGGATGCCTTTGAAAATTAAAGAAATTGTTACCAAAACTTGGGATGACTTCCATATTGCTTTGGTTCATGATGATGGCATTCCTTTTATCTGCAAGCAAGTTTGGTTAGATTCTTATTCTGAAGATTGTGTTGTACAAAGGGTTTTGTCTTTCATTAACAATGGTTGGCCTTGCAAAAGTCTTTTGAGTCCTGATTTAAGGTGTTTTTGGGAAGTATGTAATGAACTTTCTTCTGCTGATGGTATTCTTTGGAGAGGAGATAAAGCTGTTCCTCCTTTCAAGCTTAGAGACTCTATTGTTAAAATGTGTCATGAGGGACATTGCGGCATTGTTAAAACTAAACAGACTGTCAAGAATGGTTTCTGGTGGCCAGGTTTAGATATTTTTGTGGAACGCATTGTCAGAAATTGTGTGATTTGTGCCAATGCAGACAAGTCTCTTAAAACTTTACGGCCCAACATGTCTACTCCTTGTATTCCTGGTGGTCCTTGGGAAACCATTGCTGTTGACATCATGGGTCCCATTGGATATGAGTCTAAGTACATTATTTCTGCCATTGACATATTTTCTAGGTGGCCCACCATCAACGTTTTTGACAGGATTGACACTGATACCCAAGGACACCCCTTTGGGGGTATGGGTGCGCTTTACAAGTACAAATTTCATTTCATTTCATTTCATTTCATACCGTTTTGCTTTTTCTGGACACTGTTTTTACTGAGGAGGGTCTCCCCATTCAGGTTATTACTGACAACGGTGTACAGTTTATTTCTCACAAAGCTCAGGTTTTTTTTTTAAAGACTAGGAATCAAGCATCGCACCACTTCTCTTTACAACCCCAGTGGCAATGGCATGATTGAGCGTTTTAATAGAGTGCTCAAAGGCGCCATCCAATCCGTTGGTACTGAGGATAGTAAGTGGGAGTTGTCAATCAATCAATCAATCAATCAATCATGTCACTTATAAAGCGCACTACATACCCGCGAGGGTCTCAAGGCGCTGGGGGAAGAGGGGGGTGGTGCTGCTACTGATCGAAGAGCCAGGTCTTGAGGAGTCTTCTGAAGGCCAGTAGGTCTTGGGTCTGTCGGAGGTTGGTGGGGAGGGTGTTCCAGGTCTTGGAGGCGAGGTGGGAGAAGGATCTGCCGCCGGCGGTCGTTTTCCGGATGCGGGGGACTGTGGCGAGGGCGAGGCTGGTCGAGCGGAGCTGGCGGGTGGGGGTGTAGAAGCTGAGTCGTCTGTTGAGGTAGGCTGGTCCGGAGTTGTGGAGTGCTTTGTGTGCATGGGTGAGGAGCTTGAAGGTTATCCTCTTGTTGACAGGGAGCCAGTGCAGTTGTATGTCCTTAAAACTGTATGTCCTTAAAACTGTTTGGACGTATCGCACTACTATTAATGACATGACTGGGTGTACCCCTTTTGAAATTATGAGAGGTAGGTTGGCTAGAACTAAAATCAGCCCCGCGTGGTTGGTTCCCAGCACCGCTTCCAACTTGATTTGGAAGTTGTTAAAACATCAAAAGTACTCACGACAGGTACAAGTGTTCTTTTGACTACAAAAGAGGTTCGAAGAACAATACCGACATTACTATCGGCACATTGGTTAAGGTTAAGAAACCTTGTAAGGTGAAGAAGGGCATGAGTCAGTTTTTTGGTCCCTTTGAGGTCACTAAAGTGTTGAAAAATGCTGTTATGTTAAATGATGGTAAAGTTTGGAATCTCAAACGTATTGCTGTTCTTAAAGGTGACAAAGATCTATATGTTGACTCTACCTCTCATGTAAAGGGCAATTGTTTGGATGATGTGGATTCTTCTTGTGGAGATTTGGTCATTTCTGGTGAGAATTCTCCTTCTTGTTCTCCTCCTGTGGAGTCCTCATCCTCAAACATTGTTTCTACTGAGGTAATTTGTGATGTACCATCTTCTTTAGGAAAAAGAGTCAAGAAGAAACCTTCATGGATGTCGGATTATATATTTTTTTTGTTATTGTGTTTTGGGGGGAAGGTGTGTAGTGTTGTGGGTTTCTATGTTTCTTAGCTCGCGCTAGTTTTCCTTAGCTCGTGCTGTTGTCTTTTGTGTATTCCGCACTCCCTTTTAGAATGCGGGTTGGTACTTTGACAGTTGCTGATCTTACCTGCTTGTGTATAGCTGCTCTTCTCGTGGGTGGTGTTTTTTCCTGCAATAAAAGTTACCTTTCACCTGCTTTCGTGTCCGACGTACTTTACTGTAGATTATGCTAATGACAGCAATGCGACTATCTCAGCAGCTACCATTGTGAGGTAAGAACCAGTAGCGGCCTGTGGAGGGAGTGCCGCGGGGCGGGGGAGGGGTAGGGTGTGGGGTAGTAAACACCGGTCACGGCCGACCGGAGTAATGTAAACAAATAAATAAATAAAACGAATTTCGTTGCGCGCGCTGAAACGCCAAATGCGTTTCAGCACGCGCAATGGGCCGCTACTGGTAAGAACAACTTGAGAATTGTCATTTAATCCTGCTGATTTGAAGCAGAAAATGGTCCTGAGGCCGGACAGGGCCCTAGAGCGTGACTGCTTGTAAGTAATCCCTAACTGGCTGCCTAGTCAGCGGCCTCTGCAACGTTGCTGCATTATTCAGTGTTATTCCCCCCACCCATTTCTCCTTTGGCTTTGATGGGGTTGTTGTTTCCTAGTTTTCTTTTTATGTTTGAGCTGTAGTGTTTCGTGGTGCACGCACATGAACGAAAAGCAGAGCACCCCTTTTATAATAAACAGCGCATTTGTTTAGCCTCTCTTCATGGCACTGAAGCCTTTTATTTCTTTAACTCATATTTCTGGATTGTTTCACTTCAGCCATCTGTCTGCACATCTCCAGATGCAGCTACTAAATTACCTTCATAGTGAAAGTGAAGTGTTTCTTTTCACTAGTGTTTAGCGCTTCGTTCAACCTTGACATCTCTACTTTCGGAGCTGAGGCTCTCCATCCTCTGCGCCAGTGTACATTTGTTTGGTCCTAAATGCCGCTTTACCCTCGCTCCATTCTAAACTGTAGTGGAGCTATCAAACTCACTTTAACGTTTCATCCAACTACTTTTATAGCTCAAAGGCTTTGCACTTTTTTGGTAGTTTCATTTTCAGCTACTCTTAATCCGTTCTCTTGAGATCACTGCCGCACAATAAATGAAATTGTTCTTTTTCTACGTTATTTTACAAGTCTTTAATGCTCAGCATCTTATTAGCAATATGTGATGTTTCACGTCTCAGTTTTGGTTGCGTGAGCTTCAAGGCGCTGGCGCTGGCGCTTACAGCTTTCCTCTTCAATGTGTGTTGAAATAGATGGCATGAGTCTACTTAAAAAAATGTCACTTTTTGTTTACATTAGCACATATGGTCATACCTTACAATCGTACTGCCGCTAGAAATGTTAGTCATTGGCACGCTTGATAGAGGTGCCAACCGATTCATAATAATCGCACAACACGGACATTTTACTGTCTATTAACAGGTGTAGGTTTTTTCACCTTTGGATGTAAAAGTCTGCCTTCTTCACTACTTTCATTGATACAACTTGCCTTACAGTGCTGCCTTAGAACATCACAATGCATAAGTATTTGTGAAGTGAATGTTGCCTTGGAAGGGTATCTTGGCACTGAATACCAGGTGTTGATTTTTACCTAACTCAAGGGTACTCAATTTATTGACCTCTGAAAGACAAAAGGCTGCATGGACCCTGCCGACCTTAAACCTCTGACCATGAGGTCAAATATTCCATCTGCTCAATGCAAACTTCGTTTTTTGTGAACTGGTATGTATGCCATTTTTGACTCCTTTTATAAAGATCTGGACTTCTTTATTGAATTCTATTTTACAAGTACTGATAATGTGCACCATTCATTAATTTCAGGCGACCGCTGAGAATGCTGCAGAAAGTATTGCTAATAACTTTAAGCAGGATCACTGGAATTATGCACGAGGGGAGGTCCAGATTATGCAGCAGGGTTGGCTAAATTGTGCGGCAAGGAAAGGCAAATTAAGTAACGTAATGCAGCACATTTTGTGATGGTGTTACTTCATAATTATGTCATGTTTTCACATGTTAACACTGTCTGGTCAAATGTTTCAGTTAATTAATACCAGTTTAATATCAAAATACAGCAATATTAAGATTGAAGATTACCAGTCAACCTTTGCATAGAGCCTTCTGTGTCGCTGTGTTCTTAGTAATTTTTGATCTATTTGAGTCAGAAACAATTTTTTTTGTTAAAATCTGCACAATAGGTGGCAGATGATGGAAAATGCAGCAAATTCATAATGATGTGCAAAACGCTGGAGCCACAGAATCGCATAATTCAGTTAAAGTAAATGTTTTGATAGCACCTTTGTTTTGCACCTTTGTAAATTACTAATATCTTTCTTTTTATAGCCAAAACACTCCTCCACCCTCCTCACCGATAACATTTTCAAGTCGCTAAGTGGCATTTTATCCTCTATCCTAAATTATGTTTATCATTCCATTCCAAACAGTACATCTATCAAACCTTCTTTATCATTTACATGGCTCTTTGGTACTGTCCTTGTTACAGCTTCACTCACTGTGCTGTTTCATAACATACCATTCTATACATGTTTGTAAAGAGCATGTTCAACCAGAAGGGCCGCTTGGCACTGAAAACCTGATTTTTATTGTTCCCCAAGTTAAGGGTACTAATTTAAATGACCCTAAAGGAATGAAAGGCTGAGTAGACCCAACAGAATCTGAACCTGTGACTATGAGGTCAAACAAGGTACATGCAGTAGATGCATTAATCACTTTGGGGTCTATTACGATGGCGGTCGGATGTCCACTGCCGGGCCGGCGGTGGCGCCCGCCGTACCGGCGGTGGACATCCGCCCGCCATCGCAACCAGGAAAACCGCCGGTCACATTAGGATGGCGGTGGTGACCGCGGCGGTGGGAAATTCCGACCGCCGCTTTACCGCCAGTTGCCATCCGCACTCCTGCCTGGCGGACGGAGCAGGACCGGGATAATGGTGGCGCTGCAGAGCAGGCTCCGCCGGCAGGATTATGATGCCGGCGGTAGCCAGCCTTTCCTCAGCGGTCAGACCGCCATTGAAAGGCATGCGGTGATTGTCTTCCGGGGGCCCGTTGCGGGCCCCCAATGTGTTGGGGGGGGGTGTGGGTGCACTGGGGGGGTACCCATGGTCCCCTCCTACATTTCACTGTATTAGGTGGCAGGCACTGTGCAGTGCCTGCCACGCAGTGCAGGGAAATGCAGGACATGCTCCTTTCGGCATCGCGGCGGTGCTGCGGGCAGCAGCAACCGCCGCAATGTTAATGCCCGCGATCCGACCGCCGCGGTCGGATTTCGACAGCGGGTCATCGCAATTCGACCGGCGGTGATGTCGCGGTACATGCGGGCGGGCTTTTCCCGCTACCATGGCGGTCGGGGAGGTTTCCCGACCGCCATCGTAATAGGCCCCTTTGTTCTATCCAGTGATCTCTGGGTATTTCTTGTACATCAGTCCAACTTCTCACATGACAAATTGTTTGTATGCAGTATCTTGGTCAGAGACCACTTCTGATTCCCTCTAACATCAGTATGGTGTCCCGAAGCTCTCTCTTGTTGGTCCACTCCTTTTCCTAATCTAACCTTATCCTCTGCTTGCTCTTTCTTGTCATTTCTGTGCTGGTCACTTTCAGCTTGTTCTTCTTTATTTGGCCTCCTTTCGTAGCTCGTCTTCATCTGTCAGCAACACAACACTGAATGTATGCCCACTCCTTCCAGCATTATACCTCTGAAAATAAGATGACCTTTCCCCTTGATATCTACATGCTGATTCTCCTCCTTCCTCCTTCCTCTGTATCTTTCCCACCAACATCTCTAACTCATTTCATTGCTTTGCTTTTATTGTTGATCCTTCTTCTTTCCTTCTCAAAGCACACCTCCTCTTTTGTGCTTACACTTCGTTTTGCCTGCGCTGTTGTTTGGGTGCTTACCAGTGGCGTCACTAGGGTTGGTGTCACCCAGTGCGGGTAACTCATGGTGTCACCCCCTCACGACTTACCCCATGAATCAAAACACGTATATTTGGAGACTACGTCTGAGGCTCAGACGTAGGCTCCAAATATACGTGTTTTGAAGAAAACGAATAGTTTAAGCAGTGTGAATGAAGGAATAAAATAATCTAGGCCGCTATTAATTGCTGCCAATTATGCTACATTTTCAAAAGAGCGGGCCGCGGCATTAGCACAGCAAGCGGCTCTTTTCAGAGCTGACTGGCACACACACAGAACATGAAAAGTCAACATTCAGGCCCGAGGTATGCTAATGCACCTGCCTGCCTACAGCAGACTTCAGCCACTGCGAAACACTTTCAGACCGAAGGCCCCTTTTATCCCAAACAATACATGCACTTGTGATATTCTGTACAGAAACCAGAAGTCATTCTCAGAGGAAGGAAGACAATTTGTGTGCCACCCTTACACCATCGACGACGACTCCTCACTCCACACTTTCACCCTCCTCTCTCTAACAGCCATCTTTCATAGGCCCATCCTTCCGAGGTGGGTAAATTGAATACCTAACTGGGCACTAGTGACATCTATTATTCAAAATACTGTAAAATGGCAGACGTGCGGCAATTTAGCGCTATTTAAAACACAAATTATTAAAATAGGCCCCATACATGACTCTCCATTTGCACTGGGATCTTGTAGTCTGGCAAGCATTTTTTTTCTCGATTCTCCTCTTTCTGATGCCAAGAACAGCAGACAACAGGTCCATATGTGTGCATTATCTATATATGGTCCATCATGTGTACCTCCTAGAATATCTGTTATTGGTTTTGAACATAGTCCCATATATACTTGGCATCCTTCCAATTTACATGACTTGTAAAATGCTGCTTTCTATGTGCAGCGCTCTGATGTTCTTAGGCTTTGTAGGCGATATATAAAGCTGCTTAAATAGGTAAAAATAGAAAATAACCGTAAATAATGGGTGGGGATTCTGAACTGACATTTGGGTCAGCCGTGTACCTATGGAAGGTAAGTTCTTTTCTTAGGCATTGGCTCCCCTTTCCTATCGATACAGTGGCGTATCCCAAATGACATGCTTGCTGGGGCCGGGGGGTGCCACCAATCCCTTCATCCTAGTGGAAGAAGCCATCCTACAGAAGAGGAAGCCACCTTTTACATTTCACACGGCTGGCTGCTCTTCTGCTACTTACAGCCACAGAGGAGTCGCGCTCCGCTCCGCCCTGCCCCCCACCCCACCCCGCGGCGCTTCCTGGACCTTACCTGGTGATGATGGACGAAGAAACAGCAGTGGCAGTGCTTACATTTTAAGCACGTCGTGTAGTGGTGGGTGTGGGCAGTGATGAAAACGGCGGGTCCGGGAGCCACGTCACGTGAGTGACGTTTCGAACGTCGTCGACGTCCGGACGCCGACGTCGTAGCCTAATTGGACAATAATCTTGGCCGGCGGCCGGGTAAGGTTCCCATTTTGGTGTCATGGTGGGTGTCACCCCATGTGATGGTGTCACCCGGTGCGGTCCGCACCCCCCGCACCCCCCTAGTGACGCCACTGGTGCTTACTACTCATTTGCCTGTGTTTCCTGGCTAGTAGCCAGTCCGCAGTCTATATCAGCTTGCTCTACTTGTGGACAAGTATTTTGCAGGATACAGGTGCGCAGCAGCAACAAGGAGGACGAGGCAGAACCTGGAGATAAGAAACGAGGGCAGAGCAGGCGCTGATCTTGGCACCAGATGTCTCATGCCCTGTACAGACACTCTCCACTCGATGTTTCCTCCTTCCTGTTCCTCCCTTCCCGCTCCTAATGTTCACAGTTCCTCCTCACGTGTGGCTGGATAGAGCTTCTGCCACCACTTCGCAGCAACTCCTTCGAAAAGAAGCCCTTTGGTCTCCACTCACCAGCTATTTATCTTCTTCTGCATTACGCAACAAAGCCAGTCCTAGTGTTTCTTGTGGCTGCCCAAAATCACCGCCGCCATCCATCCCGTGCTGCTGACCACGAAGGGGGAGGACTGCCAGGACCAGCCTGCATCGCGGCAGGAGCCGCGTCAATAGCTCGCGCCAGCCGGCGCTATAAATTCCTGACCTGCCTCCCGCAGCGCTGGGGTTTCTTGTGGCTGCCCAAAATCACCGCCGCCATCCATCCCGTGCTGCTGACCACGCAGGGGGAGGACTGCCAGGACCAGCCAGCATCGCGGCAGGAGCCGCGTCAATAGCTCGCGCCAGCCGGCGCTATAAATTCCTGACCTGCCTCCCGCAGCGCTGGAATTTCTTGTGGCTGCCCAAAATCACCGCCGCCATCCATCCCGTGCTGCTGACCACGCAGGGGGAGGACTGCCAGGACCAGCCAGCATCGCGGCAGGAGCCGCGTCAATAGCTCGCGCCAGCCGGCGCTATAAATTCCTGACCTGCCCCCCGCAGCGAGGGACGCGCGCGGGCGAAGCCCGGGCCAAGGGCGGGCCCGTCTGAGACCGAAGGAGGCCGGGCTGGGCAACCCCTCTGAGACCTGTTAATTCCTACCTTCGGTGACTCCTACGTGGTAAGCAATATAAAGTTAGATAAACATTACCAGGTTAATATCGATGATGTCCAAACGTAATGCCCCGCCTAGTTCGCGCACTACTACCACTATTGATAGCATGCTGGAGAGAGCTGTCAGTATTGTCAGCACCGAAATAGAACTGACAGAGAGACGTTTGTCCCTGGGCTTATCAAGTTCACAAATTTCCCCACTAGTTGCAAACAGGGATCTCCTTAGCCCTACCCAGCCGCCGTATCCATCATCTGAGCTCAATATGCCCTTGCCAGCTCAAGGAAATTGGCTGGCTGTTGAGGGAAGTAACAGCATTGGGGTTACAAGGGGAGTCAAGGATCCTGTTGTCTCAACACACAGCAGGGATTTTGCCGATTATGAGAACATTTCTCCGAACCCAGAAATATCCGGGGCTAAGAGAAAAAGGAAACTAACCAAACCAGCCTGTCCTAAGAGGAAACAACCCCCACGTTCGAAGATGCAGCGCACTGCTTTAAGCACATGGATCCAGGGCCCGGCAGCTATAGTTGATACAGTCGACACAGCCTCTGTCAGCGCCCATATTGACTTAACCCCTTTTGAGTCGTCAAATCGCTCAATCTCCACTCAGACTGAGTCTTTACCAGCAATTTTTAATAATTTTACACTTGGGGACACAGCAATTGACATTATTATAGATACCGTCAAAGAGAATGTTAGGGAGCTTGTTGACAGGAATTTTACCATACTCTGGAAACGTCTGGATCGTTTAGAATCTTTGTTCAATAAATTAAGTATGCCTGGTAGTATTTTTAGGCCAGTATCCCAACAGGGAGGGGCCCCTAATCAGCAAACAGCAAGTAGAATAGAACCTGGGTTGACACAGGAAATTGTAATACATGATCAGCGTCCTATGGTAGATTCGTGTAGGACCTGCCATCAAGTAAAAGGATGTTCTGTTCCTAAGCACCCAAACCACCATGTCACACTTTTAAAATCCAGCGACCCTTTTAGTCTACACGTATCGAACCAACAAGTTAATAACGCTTCTTCTTTAATCTCTGCACATAATGCTCATCCTGCACACGACATCAAGACCGCTGCCACTAAGCCCAAAGCAAGCGAGTATACTGAGGGTAGAAATGATGTGTTAAATCTACCTCCGGCATCCTGCCCTTATGTTTTGATCCTTGCAGGAGTCCCACCAATAGGGAAAAACCAGCCTGAATCTTGGGACCAATTACGAAATAAATACACTGACTGGTTGATCAAACATAAAGGGTTTAGTGCCGGTAACATCAATGACATCATAATGGTGCGCAGGGTGGGCTGGGTTGGATTATCAGATAAAATTATAGAGGGCGATTGTGTCGTCATTAATTTTCGGCGACCGGCTTCTGTAAGATTCATATTATCATCAAAAGAGTGTACCAATGGTATATCCACTGATATTTGGTCACTACCTCTTGGTTATTTTTACAAGCCAAATCCTAGACAAAACATACAGGATACCAATTTGCCCTTGACGCAAAATAGATTTACGGCCCTTTCTGGCCTGGACAGTTTGGATTGACTGCAGCCCATAATAACACCTATTGAGCCACCCCTTTCTATAACCACATTGGTCCCCACTATAACTGACAGCCCAGAGACACACGATCTGCGGGTGCTAAGTTGGAACATTGCCGGGCTGGCATCCAAAATAGCCATTGAGGATTGGGTAAAGATGGTAAACACATTTGATGTACTGCTATTCCAAGAGACCTGGGCAACAAAAGAACTGTATCTTGAAGGGTTTGAATGTTTTAATGTTATGGCAAACACCTCGATATATGGGAGACCGTCAGGCGGCCTCTCTATCTGGGTTAACATTTCTTCAGGAGGCACTGTTAAAATTATTCCTACACATAGAACTAGTTTTCAGGCCCTGATATATACACGTGGGGTCTCAATCTGTTTTATTAATTTTTATAATAATGCTTTTCTATCTGAACCTAATTTGAATTTTGTGAATCTTTTTAACTTTGTTTCAGAGTTTCAAGACCCAATGAGGTCACATAAGTTAGTTGGAATCTGTTTGGGTGGTGATTTTAATGCCAAAATCTCAGGGGTAAACTGGGCAGGTGCTGCTTATACATTGCAAGCACCCCCATGCAGAAGGGGGACTGAGTTACTGGGCTATTTACCAAAATATAATCTACTCAATGTGATGGATATTGCTGATATAAACCACGCAACCGTCACCCACTACCAACTTTTAGAGGACGTGGCTGTGCCTCAGTAATAGATTACGTCTTTATATCAAACGTACTGGAAGATCTCTTGGTTAAAGCAGAGGTTATACCTACCATGTATGGGGATCATAACCCTAACTTTGTTACACTTAGGGTAGCCCCCAAACCCGGCCTCCCCAAGGAACCAGGAGCCTGCAACTTAGTGCCCTCGACAGACAATTTAAGAATTATATGGAAAGGTATAGATAACCATAAAGTATTTTTAAAAATGCTGTCAACATATCATCTATTTGTTAATAGCTGACTGTCATTAATTGACCCTAACCCTGAGGTAGTTATTGCTTTTACCGACTTATGCGCAGGTGTCAAACAAATAATCTCAAGACCAGTGTCAAACAGTAACAAAAAATGGTTTAACACCACATGCTCACAGGCAAATAGAGAGCTTCGGGCAGCTATGAAAGCGGCACCAAGGGATGTTAACCTTATTAGATCATTGAGGGGCAAATATAAAAAGGTGGTCAAGGAGAGAAAAGAAGAAATCTTGAAAGAACAGTGGGACAACTTGGCAGGTGCTGCAAGGCTCAATAATATAAACGGCTTTTGGGCTATGGTTAAAAACATGAGAACCAGGGGCCTTTCAATTACCCCGATAAGCTGTAACATATCTGCTGAAGCCTGGGAAGCGCATTTTTCTAAAATATATACAGCTCCGCTTGACAATGGGGACTATAGTGACATCTACCCTGTGTCAAGAATACATATAACGCTAACTGAAGTCGAGGATGCCATCGATCAGAGTTTAGGGACAAGGCCCCCGGCCCGGATGGTCTTCCGATTGATCTTATAAAGTATAACACAGAGTTTTGGGCACCCCTTCTTCTGAACGTTTTTAATAACTTAACAAACTCTCATATTCCTGAAACATGGGCCTCTAGTATAATTGTCCCAATATTTAAAAAGGGGGATAGATCCAACCCGAGCTGCTACAGACCGATCTCCCTGATCGATAATACTCTTAAAATACTTGGAAGGGTATTATTTAACAAAATCAGGTCTTGGGCGGAGGAGGGAAGCATTTTAAATAAATGCCAGTTAGGCTTCAGAAGTAACTTGGGGACCGTGGAACATTGCCTTAATCTCAATCTAATTATAGGTAAATATACAATAGCCCGGCAATCCCCAATCTACCTGGCTTTTATGGATCTGTCCTCCGCCTTTGATTTTGTTAATAGATCGCGTCTGTGGGCATGCCTTTTAAGATATGGGCTGGACGAGGATTTAGTTAATTTTTTATCGTATCTGCATAGGGATTTAAGGGCAAGGGTTAGGATTAGTATGGCTGGGGAAGTATCAGGGGACATATCCATTGGTAGAGGGGTCAGGCAGGGGTGTGTACTGGCCCCTCTCTTATTTATTTTATATATCAATGAGCTGCATAATACATTATCAACTCTGAATACAGACGTCCCAATGATCAATGGTAATACACTCCCTGCCCTGTTGTATGCGGATGACGCGGTTATAATGGGTCGCACCCCGAACTCTCTCCGCATTTTAGTTCGAGGTTTTGATGATTTTATGAATGGATTAGATCTTTGTACTAATTTAAAAAATCTTTTTAATGTGTTGTGGCCCCAAAAAATATCCTATTAAAGTTATTAATTTAGGTTCAGAAAAACTGATAAGCACTTGCACTTTCCCCTATTTGGGCTTAGTATTCTCTGATAACGGTTCTTGGGCGGCCCATTCTGCATATGGCTGGAGTAAATTCTCAAAATCGGTTATCTCAGTTTTGAGTCTTCCCCAGCCTAGAAGATCTGAGGTAGTGCTATCTTTACTGAAAATATATAAAATTCAGTGTCTACCCATAGTAACATATGGGGCAGAGATATGGGGACACACAAACAGTAACAGCACCCAGATCGAGGAAAATAGATTCTGCCGGAGAGTATTGGGGGCACCGATCTCTTCATCATCCTATATTTGTCACAGAGAGTTGAATTTGCTATATGTGGAAGATTATATCAGGTCCCGCCCCGCCGTATTTTGGTTGAAAGTATGGCAAAATCCAGCGGCAGCACTGACCAGAGAAATTATAACTGACTGCCTTAAATGTGATAAGGGCATTGATATACCATGGTTGGCTGCTGTCAGGGCTAGTTTGACTAGTATAAATCTTGCACATATTTTTATAAACCCAAACCACTTGGAAGGCATCAATAAAAAGATTATTCAGAAGGCCCTGTATAAACATTATGAAGGTATTAGGTATGAACGAGAATTCCCGAAATCTACAGTATTTCGCTATATATCCACGGTAGAGGGTGATGTCCCCCGCCCATACCTGCCAGCTGGTTATCTTCTAGAAGCTATTAACCGCTGGGATCGTAGTTTGCTCTTCCACCTTAGATCAGGCACCCTAAAATACTCATTGTGCTTCCCCTTAGGCTTCAACATCAAGCTTGAGCAAATGCCATGTAATTGTGGCAACCGTGGAAACCAATCTATGTTACACTTTATATTCTTTTGTAACTATTACCGAAAATACAGTATGCAATTATTGATCCCTTATTTTAAAGCCCTGGGTATTGATGATTTCAGGGCAGCTTATAGTGTTATTCTTAAACTTGATGGGGAAAATTTAATTTTTCGTGTTTGCACATTCTTGAAAATGGCTGTCTGCTCACGCGCCTCTATGGACATTATTTAAGCAAAACTTGAGTGTACTTTTGTTACTGTTCTCCCCTTCGGATTAGCATTTAAATTTGGACTCTGGTTGTCGTAGAACGCATTTTAATGACTGATACCTGTCATAATACATGCACTTTACTTATTATGCTGCTATATTTTTATGTAATATCTTATTTTTGCTGTGTCGTCTTTTTTAACAATGTATATGATATTATCGCATTTATTGTATTAAATTAGGTATTTATTGTATGTTTTAAATTAGAATATATCAATGTATTTTTTGCTGGTACTTTGCTCTGTACTTTTATGGATATTTTGTATATCCGAATAAAGGAGATTGACTGACTTGTTGATCCTTCTTCTTTCCTTCTCAAAGCACACCTCCTCTATTGGTTCTTCTTGCTGACTTACTCATACAAGCTTTGAAAAATGTGCTCATTTCCTACCTTTAAAGCCACTACATTTCACATTTCTGGTAAGTTTCCACTGGTGTGTTAAAGTATTTGGTCTTGGAACTATTTTCATTTTATCTTGCTCACATATATCCAATTCACACCACAGTCTTTTACCCATGTGTTTTGGTTTGGAGTGGAGTGGATGTATGTGGTATGGAGTAGAATTATATGGGTTGGTTTGGAATTGTTTGTTGCGGAATTGTGTGTGGAGGAATTGTCTAAACCTACATTTAAATAAATAAATTAAATTGTCAGCTAAGGCCATAGAATTTTAAAATGTACCTGTTTGCCCTGTAATCAGTCTCACCCATTGTAGTAAGAGGTTTCTTTTCACCACAAGACTTATAAGATATATTTGTCTGAAAATAGTCAATTGCTGTCTGATTTACGGTAACAAGCCTGTGTGAGTTCCACTCAGTCTTATCACTCCATCACTGCTCTTGAGCCAAGAACTGTTTAATAGCTCTGTTTATTTTCTAAACTATGTCTCTGCTTGGAACAGAGAGCATGATTTTCAGTGTAAAAGATGGCTTGGCAAATACCCCACAAGATAAGGAGAATAATTACTTACAAATGTGGTGAAGTGGACGGATGTGTGAAGGGGCAGGAACTTTTCAATTTCTCTTATTTATAAAGACTTCTTTGTTATAAACCGGTAATAGCCAATTCTCATTAAAAAAACTGACCATTTATGACATTACTCAACTCACTGTTTCACAATGACGTATGCATATGTTAGGTTTGTGAGTGTAAGTGAGTTATTGGTATGGTGGATTAATTCTATCCAATAATGTGTAATTAGCTTTGTTCTGCCCACTGCTGGTTCTGATTTATTCAGTTTCGCTGCCCCTTCTGCTGTTTCAGAAGGAAGAGATCTAGATGTGTGGTTTTGCTGCAGGTCTTTGTCTCTTGGGTCCTGTTTTTTTTGTTCTGAGTCTTTCCCCTAGCTATAAAATAATGTATGTTTATTTATCTATGTATTTGCTTGTTTATTTGTTTGTTTGTTTATATATTTATTTAATTAAATGGGGTATTTTATGTGATATAGATTATTCTCTTTGCGCTGTAGAACAGAAAAAAGAATTCCTGAACACATAGATAACATAATTGGTCAAAAGTGAAAACAACCAGGTGATGCAGCTGAACAAGCTGTTAGAACCCTTGCCTGAAACATAAATCTATTATCAGACGTTTTTAGTAACCTATGAATAAACGTGCACTAACCACATGTTAAAGAAACATGAGAAATAAATGTAAGAGAAATTAGTTAGTGCATCGTAAAAACATGCAGATAATTGTAGAATAGATGAAATCATATTTATTTGAATAATATATGTTCATATATTATTAACCAGCTTCAAAATGTTATTTCAACGTGCATTAAAATTTTTAAGTGATGTACTCATGTGTTATACAATTCCTAATCATCCTCAATGAAAAGTAATGTTTGTAAAGAATTAATTAAATCTAATGTAATTTAGATGACTTTATGTGTGGTATTGAAGGGTTTCATTCTGGAATTCATCATTTGCATATGTGAAATTGAGCACTGAATGCGAAAAGAAAACTGAGGCTGCATAACCATATTTAATGCAAATGTTCTGAAACCGAGAGATAATAATTTTCATATATGTACTAATGTAAACCATTTGAAACGATATTAGTATTTTATGATTTGAAATAACTATATATGTTAGTATTTTGAAAATGTAGTAATGTGTCATAGTTATATGTGATCTTTACAATCCAATGAATAACATATTTTGAGGGTTCATAAGTTCAAAGGATTTTTAGAATATTGATTTCCCTTATGAAATGTATGTTTCCATTCCTTTATATTCTGCATATTTTAAATCAACTTTATTATAGGCCTGTATTTTTCCTACTTTGCTTTGTCCTACACTCATGAGAGGTTTTCCTAAACTTTCACTGTGAAGCGAAACTGTGTCTTACTGGAAGAGTTCTCACTCGCTTACAAGAACTATTGCAAGAAAAGGTGATACTTTGGGAACATCTGCTATGGGAAACTGTCCTCTTGAACTCACTCATGTGGCTGTTGCTAAAGGATAATTGTTTGGAGGTTTACCTATGGTAGATGATCTGACAAATTACGTGATCAGTACCACCTCTTTCTATAAGTGTCTTCCTTTATGCCATATTACAATCATCTTATACCAACTGACCAATGGACTGAGTGATCTGACACAATGAGGTGTCCAAGGAGGTGTCACCCCGGAAATGGAGGATTATATTATACTTTGTTTGATGGATGGACGCTCTTTGATTTTCCTGCATCCTTCTATTGGTAACCTTTGCGGACCCTACTTGCTCTTTCCCGGCTGAGGCATACATTGTGTGCATCAATATTGGACTCTTTCTCAATGGGACACTACCCATGACCTGTCATGGCTCTTGTCCTCACTGAACTTTTCCAGAACTCCTTTTCCATTTTAACGGCAAGCCTAAAGTATTTAGACTGTCCTGCACTCTTTAGATCTTAAATGTTTATGAATGATGTATTGCCCTTTTGATATCTTTGATAAATGTACCTTTAATTAAACCATAGACTGGGTTTATCATGAATTGTCTCCTTAAGTTGATTGTGCATTCCAATTGATTCATTAATGACAGGGAGAGATCAGCATAGAGGAAATTCCGATCATCAGGTACTAATGTTATTGTTTTGCATTGCCTTAACAGAATTATTGGTTTGCATGATTTTAATCCAGTTAAATTTCTTCAGAAGGTTCGGACTAGCAGTTATAATCCTTTACTTATATGGTCTGGTGTTGAGAGTTATATACATGAATTTAATTATGAATTTGTGAATTGTTATCTAATTCCTGATCCTCATTGGATTTACGGGTGTTAGATCTCTTATAGCGAAACCCTCAGTGGCACAATCCAAAATCCATCGGAGAATCAAGCGAGTGTCAGTTAGCTAAGTCATATGAAAGAGAAAATAGAAATAAGAAACATTTATTAAAAAGGGGCTCAATATCTGCTGAAACACAGTTTTTTAAGTTATTTCCAAACTTCAGATAAGAGAATTCACTCCAAATATGTAGAGATATGGAGCGGTATAAAGGATCGGCCTCCACATTTGGAGAGTATTCATCCTGGACCTTTGCCTGACCTGGAATTATTACTGGATCCTCTGCTAAGTGGCTTGCAAAGCTAAATGGTGCATAGGCCATTGGTGCCTCAGTGTTTGCATTGTCTGTTGGCTCATAAAATGGAGAACATCCTCACCCATTGCAAGTGCGTTGATTATGGTCCTGATTCACAAAGAAAGTAGTAAATCTAAACTGGCAGACTTACACCTACATGAGAGTGTAGATTTTGTATTTTTTTTAATTCACAAACATTCACATCTATATGCAAAGAAAGATTATGTGGGATCCTTTTTCTGCTATGTGGCATCCTGTGTCCAAATGTACTCTTCTTGTGCCACAGGGAAATTATTTTCCTCTACATTCCGGGCAAAACTGGGGGTCAACAATTCCACCTTCCCAAAATGGAAGCGGATTTACACCGACCTTTGTCTGGAGTAAATATTCAACCCTTTCAAGGGTGGAAAGGGAAATAGGGTAACTTTCTGACTGCCAGCAAACAGCCTTGTTTGTGGGTGTTGACACCTTGTACTGCCTATTTTCTCTCTTCTGGAGTGGTATTTATGGGTGAGCAGATCTCCACACTCATGGCAGAGTGCTTCACACATGTAAATGGGCTAACGCTTGCCAGGAGTCCCTTTGTAAATTCCTTGCAGGCTTAAAAAGATACATTTTGTAATTAACATATGTTTAGGCTTGAATTCACCTATATGAATAGGACTTCACGTGCACTGTAATATTTTCTGTTACAGAAGAGGCCTTGTACTTCCTCTTTCTTTGACCTGGCAACCACCCAGCATATTGGCATGTGTGTTGGATTTGTGTCTGGTATATTTCACAGAATCTGGCCCTCAGTATCACTTGATATTGGGAATACTGGCTCAATGCAGCATATTTTGTGTAAACCTCCCTTATTTTATACCATTGCTCGTAAGTGAACTGAGACACTGGATTTTCTAGAGGAATGGTAAATCTTTTGCCTAATCTTACACTGAACTTGGGGGGAGGGTTTCTCATAAATTAAACTATTTCTAAATCTTTACATTAGAGCATGTCTACCTGCTTTATTATTCGAAGTGTTAATGTTCAGATGTTCATCATTGCTTATACATGTGACACATCTCCAGCCTTATGCGAAAGGTTGAAAGAGAAAAAATATTGACAATGCTAAAACTTCAACTGTGGCTATGCTGAAAATGGTGTGTCGGTACACATACACATACACATGGGTGCAGATACAAACACACACAAACATAATCAAAGGGGAGATACATGAAAGGAGAGTAGGCAGGAAGGGGGAGGTCAGGAAGGAAAGTACAATTGCATTCCAGTTTTGAGATATTAGCTCCTACTAAAGCTATGCCATTACTCTCTGTACCCTCACAATCTGCATGATATTACAATACAGATGCTGGAAAATAATATGCTGAGTATGAAAACTGGGGGTGTTTTTTAGATTGAGAATGGAATTGAGCAACACTATATAGAGATGTATGATAGCCGTTGAGTGAAAACATCAAATGAACTAATGGTGTCTGTTAGACCTGACATACTTGGTGTGGTCTTCCCCCAGAAATTTTGCTTTCACCCCTCCTGTGTTCTGAATTCATTTTTGTTGGCATTAGAACTCTGTGCACTTTAGCAGTGCTACCCAGTGCTAAAGTGCTTGTGCTCTCTCCCTTAAATATGGTAACATTTTCTACACTGGATTGGCACATTAATTTACTTGTAAGACCCTAGTAAAGTGTTACTACATGTACCAAGGACCTGTAAATTAAATACCTCTAGTGGGCTTTAAACACTTATTGTTCCACCCACTAACGTAGCCCTTTAAAACATGTCTCAGGCCTGCCATTGCAGCCTGCAGTGCAGTTTTGAACTGTCATATCGAACTGGCAAAATAAACCTTTTTTTGAATACATGTAAGTCACCACTAAGATTAAAGTAGGACATGTGGGTGTAAGTTTTACATGTCCTCATACTGAAAAACTCTTACATTCGTTTTTCACTACTGTAGGGCCTATCTCTCCCATTGGATAACTTTGAGTTGCCTAATTACATTTAAGTGTTAACTTTTGATTGGCAACAGATAGGGACATTATGTTTGGACTCAAATAAATTGTAGTTTAAAATCCTCCTTAATGATTAAATTTTAAGTAAGTTCTGGAAATGCCACTTTTAGAAAGTTAAAGCAAAAGACACACAGATGATGGACAGAATGCAGAGCAAATCAAACATTCACCCCCAGTCAAGAGATCTGGGTTAAATCCATTGTTCTTTTGCTCACTATACCACCCCAGTTTAGACCCAGCCATAGGCAAATCTGTCTTGACCCTGTGCCTTATGGGAACAGTCCAGACCGATATGCCAAGCCAGGTTCTCCCTGGACCTGAAACAAGCATCCAGGGACCTGTTTCAGGGCATCAACCCTCATCAGCCAAGCTAGCTTGAATCCAGTGGCACAGTGAGCCTGGAACCCACGTTTGGGCATACCCAGCTCACTTAGGGCGAGAAAGCAAAAGAGCCACAAATAATGAACGGAATGCAGAGCAAATCAAACATTCACCCTCAGTCATTAGATCTGGGTTAAATCCATTGTTCTTTTGCTCACCATGCCAGCCCAGTTTAGACCCAGCCATATGCAAATCAGTTTTGACCCTGTGCCTCATGGGAACAGTCCATACTGAACTGCCAAGCCAGGTCCTCCCTGGACTGGAAACAACGGAGTTTTCCACACTCCGCGTTACGTGGAGCTCGCGGAGTTCCGAAAAACTCTGCTTCGCGTTGCGGAGCGGATTTTTTTTCATCACTCGCGTTTGTCAACATCAAGTTGGTCGAGCACGAGCGAGGAAAATCCACCTCCTGGCGAGATTTTTCCTCGTTCGCGATCGTCAACATCAAGTTGGTGAGCGCGAGCGTGGAAAATCAACCTCCCGGCGAGATTTCTCAAAACAGGCGGTTAGATTTCTCATTGAGAGTGGTCGCGTATGCTCGCGACCGCTCGTTTTGAGAATCCGTCCGTTCGCATTGAGAAAGCTGCAGCTCAAGTAAAAATCTACTTGAGTGGCAGAAAGGAAGCAGCGCCCGCTTGTGCTGTGCATGGTGCCGTTAGCGATGATTGCACAGTGCGAACAAGCACCTGGAACTGAAAATCACCGCGAACAGCATTTATCTAACGCACTCCGCTGCTCGCGGAGCTCCGCGTAGCGCGGCAGAGTTTTTTTGCACTTCGCTGAGTTCTACGTAGGGGAACTCCGCAAACTCCGCCCAGGCTTAGTATAGTCATGACAGGCGCTGCAATTAACATGAATACTTTAAAAATGCACAGAATCTGCCCGCAGCTGCGTTCTAGTAACAAGAGGCATGTAGCAAGTGTAGGAAGCTGGCTCTGTATATACTATACCAAAGTAAGGTATAGTGTGCACAGAGTCCAGTGGATCCCCAAAGGCTTACAGAGGTACTGTGAGTAGTATTCTTGGAATCAGGGGCACAGGGATGCTGTCCTCCCTAGGAAGTGAGGGGGGCTGGAAGTTATCCTCATCCCCTCCACTTCCTTCCCCATCTGAGTGATCCTCACCGTGTTGAGATGGGTGGTCCTTAGCATACCCTGCCAAGAGCTCCTGGAGCTTTTGCTTGGAGGGATGGGACCCCACTACAATGTTTTTGAGTTTGCATAGAGACCTTATCTCCCTACACTCTGAATGGAGGTAAGGGGTGAGGTTGAGATCCTCAACCTTTTTCTCTATGTCACTTGGCATTTTTCACTAATAGTTGGGATCTTATTAATAGACTAAAAAATGTCAAAACCGTCTTACCCCTAACTATGATGAGTTTTTTTTTTAATTTTAAAAAATACTAAAGGGACTTAACCAAGGCCCTAACAAGACTTTTACAAATTTGGAAAAATTGTCAATTCAAAAATTCTGAATTCTAAAGACAATTTAAGAGTTCTGTCGTGTGATCAGGTGTTAATCAAGTCATTCCAACAATTGCAAAGTTATAGATCCCACTGCTTATCCACCAATGTAGGAAGCTGGCTCTGTATAGACCCCAAAGGCTTACAGAGGTAAAAGTAGATAATACCTTACTCTCTATATGTGGTAGTGTGGGCGAGCAGTGAGGCTTTATCAGAAGGTAGTGTTAAGCATTTATTGTACACACTCAGGCAAGAAATGATGTCACACACTCAAAGACTGAACTCAGACCAATTGCTTGTATCAAAAGTATTTCTTTAGTTGTATTTTATTTTTAGAACTTTTGTTACAGGTTTGTAAAATATTTCAAAACAGTAAGTATTTGTAATTTCTTTGTGATTACTTTTCAGATTACTTTCTAGAGTACCTTTTGGATTACTTTTTCTACTCAGTGTGATAAGCCTGGATATCACACTAGGGCATTTCCTAGATAAAGGAAAGTAAAACAGTTGCTTAGGTTCCCATACAACACACAACTCCACACTTTTTTCAGAGGAAAACAGTCAATGCAATCCTATGGAGAAAAATGAGGTTATCGGTTTGCAGGTAAGCAATCGGTCTTTGGGGTTGAGTTTCTGGGGTTAGAACAAGGGTTCCGCCCAGGGTCAAGGATGTACTCAAAAAGCACCCTCAGCTGCACTAGGGCAGCCGGGTGCAGAGTGCTGAGGTCCAATGTTAGCCTATGGGGCTAGGGGGCCGTCGGTTGGTGGCTGTTCTTGGGCAGGCCATGGGGTTGAGGGAGCAAAGCTCCTAGGGTTAAGCTCAGGGCAAAGGGGGATTCAAGTTAGCACCCAAAGGGCACCCACAGTGGCAGCAGGGTGCTGGATCGGCATCGGGTGCCCTGTTGTTTTCAATGGACGATCTCCCGTCGGAACAAACACTGCAGGTTCGGGCAAGGAGGCTTCCTGGAGCTGACCACCAGTTGGAGAGGTAGGTTGGGATGCTGGGGGTTGCCTGGACACGTCGGTTGGGCCACCCAAGGCCATGGGGCATCAGGTGCAGGGGTGTTTTTAGGCCCGGGTTTCCTTACCAGCTCCAGTCACGTCGGGGGACCCTCCAGATAGAGGCTGTAGGTGTCATCAGGAGGCTTGAGGTAGGTCAGGGATCACCAGATCCCAGGTCAGGATCGCTGGGGGTCCTCCTCGTGATGTTGGGCCACTCGAACTCGGGCTGTGGGCGTCGGGTGCAGACTAGCGGATTCGGCTGGAGCCAGAGTCTGGTTCTTGAGCAAGTCCGGTGCTCACTGGATAAAGAGTCTTTGTAGAGAAGGCAGGGCAGGTCCTCCGGGTTCTGGGAGGCTTCTGGCTGCAGAACACACTGGGATACACTGGAGCAGGTCGGGACAGGCCGGTAGCTGGGGCCAAGTCAGTTGGTATCTTCCTCTTCATCGTTCAACACAGCTCTTCGGTCCTTTTTCTTCTCCTTCTTGCGTGAGGAGGCAAGGTTCGGGTTGCCCATGAATACTAAATTTAGGAGCGTTTCAGGTAGGTACAGGTACGGACCAATGGGTCCCTTCCTTGGGGTGGGTACACCCCCTATTATGCCACCCTCCAGTGGGAGGAGAGGATAAGTCTCACTCTGGTTGGCTGGGTCTGAGAGCTGTTGCGTCACCTCGCCTCCCCCACCTGAGGGGTGGGGTTGGCAAAGGTGTGCACACCTCTCCTCCTATCTTGGTTTTCCCGCCGATTCTCCCTCCCAAAGTGGGGGCTCGAACCGGTGAGGGCCGGTTTGCTGGGAGCAGCAAATGGCTGGGTCTGCTCACAAAGACGGCAAGCCTTTGAAGATTCCCCTTCGTGGACCCTGCCCATCCTGGGGGAGGAGGCTTGGCCCCTCTGCCCAGGATGTGCTTTGTTTCAGGACCCCAGGAGTGGGAGGCTCTCGATCCAGTAGCCCAGAAACATGTCTGGGGGTGTCAGCTGGTGAACAGCCACTCAGCCAGGACACTGGAGTAAGGTTGTTTTTTCAGGGGGCATCTCTAAGATGCCCTCTGCGTGCATTTGCCATTAAATCCCACACAGGCATCAGTGTGGGTTTAATGTGCTGAGAAGTTTGATACCAAACTTCCCAGAAATCAGTAAAGCCATTATGGTGCTCTGGAGTCCGTAACAACAAACTCCCAGACCATATACTCTTTATGACTTTGCTGCACTAACAAAGTCTAAGAATGGACTTAAACACTGTAGGGGTACAGGGCTTATGCACCTGTACCCTCACCAGTGGTATAGTGCACCCAGCCAGAAGGGTGTCTTACCTATACCACAGGCAGTGCATTGTAGACATGGCACACAGGTTTGTGTGCCATGTCGACTCTTCACTTTTCTCTGCACCAAAAATGCAGTCTGCAAGAGCAGTGTATGTGTGTCAAGGGGATGGGCCCCTAAGGGTGGCACAATATGTGCTGGAGTCCTTCCCTGGTCACAGTGCCCTTCGTACCCATGGTACCTTTTACAAGGGACTTACATGTGGCCAGAGAGTTGCCAATTGGGGTTGTAAATGCACAGTTTTAGGTAAAGAACATAGGCCCTGGGTACCTGGTGAGCAGGAACCCAGGGTACACTCAGTCAAAGAGCATCAAAATCAGGCAAAAAGTGGGGGGCAACCATGCAAGAAAAAGGGCACTTTCCTACAGCAAGTCCAGAAGCACGATGTGTGCTTTCACAATCACTAATATATATTAGTGATTGTGAAAGCACACGTCGTGCTTTTAGGCTTGCTGCATGCCTTTTGTTAATAGAGCACGGCAGATTGCATGCCTATTTGAAAGTTTTCATGTTAATTGCTGCCCCCTAAATGCTAATACACGGGGCTGCATTTAACATGAAAACTTTCAAAAAGGCACGCAATCTGCCGCACTCTATTAAGAAAAGGCATGCAGCAAGCTTAAAAGCACGACGTGTGCGGTCAGAATCACTAATATATATTAGTGATTCTGAAAGCACATGCAGTGCTTTTAGGCTTGGGGCATGCCTTTACTTAATAGAGCGTGGCTGGTGGCAGATTGTCTGCTTTTTTTTAAAGTACTCATGTTGATCGTTGCGCCCGTCATGCTTCTACAGGATGCTGCGATTAACATGAATACTTGTCTCTCGGGGGATGTGCTGTGTGTGTGCCCGCTTTAAAGAAGAGACTGCGCACTCGGAGTGACATGCTTCAATTAACATGAATACTTGACTCTCGGGGATGTGCTGTGTGTGTGCGCGCTTTATTAAAGAGACTGCACACTCGGAGTGATATAGGTGCAACCGCGCATGCACCTTACAGGGAACAGTGACCAAGACACGCAACCTGCAATGTCAGTCGTGCATGTACTTGGTGAGGGGTCCCTTCGGGTGGCACAATTTGGGCTGCTGTCCTTAGGGACCCGCTTTAGTACCTCAGGCCTAGGTACCAGGGGTCTATTTACTATGGACTTACAGAGGGTGCCAAAGGTTGTGCCAATTGGGTAAACAATTGTACATTTTTAGGGAAAGAATACTGGTACAGGGGACCTGATTAGCAGGAACCGAGTGCTCTTCAGTCAAAGGTGCATTAAATACCAGACGGGGGTGGTGGTACTGCAACAATGGCCCATCTCCTTACAAGCACAAATTGCCAAGTTAGTTTCCACAATGACCTTGTTATGGACAAATTGCTGTGGAAGGTTCTATGTTGCCCGTGTACATTGCCAAGACAAATTTTAAATTTTCCAGATCAAGCAAACTTTGCCATGTCTCTTTTCACATTGCCTGGGTGAGCACACTTTGTCATACAAGTTCCCAAAAATCCTTAATCAACGACACACTGCATGCCAGTTTTATCATTATCCAGTTAAGCAAATATTGCAATGCTACTTTCCATATTATCCCAATTAAGTACACACGTCCATCCTACTTTACATGTCGTCATACCAGTTGGTTCATGGGTCTCGTTGGGCACTTGACAGGGTAGTGCATGCATGCAGTGGGCACAGAGATTAAAAGAACACAGTGATGTTGGGGCATATGGCTTCAAGATATCTGAAAACAGGAAGCATATGAAGTCAGATAAGTAGCATGGGAATGTACAGGGAATATGGCATGGGACATATGACAAGGGGACACATGGTGGCTGAGGTCACAGATTGGAAAAAGTAAGAAGGTATACAAGTAACACTGCCACAAGACAATTGGTACCTCACAGGGTGTGTCCATCAGGAGACAGGAAGAAGTGGGAAAGCACAGTGAGACACGTGGATGCAGAGGGCATAGACAGGAAAGATGGATTGCATGATATACATATCCAGTTATTAGCATATCTGCTATGGATGCCAATATTTTTGACAATTTGTGCTGCTAGTACTGTTACTCTTTTTGAGAAGCTGGTACTTAACATGGAATTGAAACAATAAGTGCTGGAGCCCAGCTTTTGTCATGGAAGCTTACTGCTGGAGCTGCTGTCAGGACTGCCAAAGGGCTGCCACATACCACGACTGGCTAGTCTTGATTCCCCCTAATGCCCCTTTCTTCCCCACCCTGCACTTCTATCTTTCTCACTCATGTGGGTTCTTCTTATCCCTGCCCTCTCCTTTTGTTACTGTTTTCATATCTTTCACTCCCCCGTGTTTTCTCTTCTCTGCAAGTCTCTCTCTGGGTCAAATTCTGCTGATGAGAAATATGTCCCAGTCCCCAAACATGAGTACTGGTGCTCACCACCTGCCACCACCGGCACAAATTAAGCATAGTGTGAGTTTGACACATGGCAGCCGAGAAGTGGTTTGAGACAACCTGGTCATTTGACATAGGTCACTCAGAGGCAGCCGGAATTATTATAGTGAGATCTCAGGGAGGCGATGTAGCTTACGGCTAGAGTGGCCAGCTTTGGATCTGGGGAACCAGATTGGACTCCCGGTGTCGGTTCAACATCCTGTGATTCTGGGCAGATCACTTCATATCCCCGTTCCAAAAAAAAATTAACCTGACCTAGTGTAATTTAATAGGCTGCTCATATACAGCGCCCTGATGCCTTTCTGCTGAGTTCGTGCTACATAAAACTTCAAAAAATCAAACAACTCTTGTAGCCGTTCTGAGTGGTGAGAAATTTTGATCTGACAGCCTCGATTGGATCAAAACCAGAGACCTTGAGATGAAGAGCTCCAGATCCAAGTACTGAGCCATCAAGGCAGTGAGAGAAGGTTGTGTTCATTGTTCATTGTATTACTTGCTGAGCAGTTTATTTTGGCATGCTGGTTGTTGAATTACGTTTCCTTGTAATATGACAGCAACTTTTTTTTCAAAATTCACAGATGGTTTTTAATGAGTTTATCCTTCTTGCTGGACCAGAGGAAGTAATGTAAAAAAACCTCCAAATTACAATATTAAAAATCCTTTATTGCAATAGAACAGCAACACATTTTTTTTATTGTTCATTTGTAGAGTATGTTTTTTACGAATGTTTGAAACGGTCATTTTACCAGGTTGTCAAATTGGGCAGCCTATGCTTTTGGGTGGATAGTGTTCATGTGGTCAATTCGCAAATTTCTGCAGTTCAGGTGTTCTTGACAGAGTCCTTACTTTCCAGTACTCTAA
The DNA here is from genome assembly GCA_963921515.1 of Calotriton arnoldi. Taxonomy (NCBI): domain Eukaryota; kingdom Metazoa; phylum Chordata; class Amphibia; order Caudata; family Salamandridae; genus Calotriton; species Calotriton arnoldi. Next base: position 675,294 of record CAWUFW010001133.1, read on the forward strand.
TCCCACAATGTGTGGGTACATATGGGTCCTTCAGTAGGTCTGTATGAAATTTTTGTTACACTGGCATAATATTGCATTTTTCTTGAATGTGATGTGCATGCAAAATGTCAAGCTTTCCCCTATTTCGCATAGCGTGGAATTTCACATGGCTTTTGCCCACTGGAGACAGGTTTGAGTGCAATACAGGTATTCAAGAGATATATAGGTTGGAAACATATAAATATCAGTAATAACACCCATTTGAGCGACGAGAAACTCTAACAAGATCTTACAACTGCTGCAAAGCACCAGAAACAGAAGGGCCCTTAGCGCAGTAAGTTCGCTGTTTTGGAAGGACATACGCGCCGGGCGACTCCCAACCACACACACACACAGATGTAGCCTGTGGCTAACTTTAAAGGTATTGGTCATTTTTTCTGAACTCAACCTTATAAGCAACGGTCTTTAACTTCAAATGACTGTCGGATGTGAGCAGCTGTATGGAAGAATTGTACTTTTAAAATCAGCTTTATACTCAAAATTATGAAGTCGCAAGAGTGACTGGAAAATAAATAAATATCTCCACAACAGACACAAAAGCTAATATAGCTCCTCCCTCAGTTGCTCCAGTAGCGCAGCACATCCGAACGCTCGGGACGGGGCAACCGCTACCCACACATCAGCAATACTTGTATTGTATTGTAATTCATTTATATAGCGCTTACTACCCCTGACGAGGTGTTGAAGCGCTTCTTATGTCGTTATTCAAAATTAAAGTGGATTTTCTGTTTCAGCCACTCTATCTTTGCCCATAGATACTGACAACCCAGGGCAGTTTTCGTTACACCAGTGATTCTCAAAGTACGGCCTGAGGGCCGCAGGCAGCCCTCCCGGCCTTTACCTGCGGCCCCCCCATTAACTGCAGCATTGAGCTGCTATTTACTCTACTCAGCACTAACAAAACAAAAAAGATGTTAATTGAAGAGGACATTTATTTCATGGTTAATTGAAGTTAAAGAAAGGAAATAACTAGGGTGTCCTGCACCACTTAACTTTAGGAAGCCTTTAATTTTTAAAGACATCTTGCAGCAAAAGTGTAAAAAAATGATAAAGTCTCTTTAAAAGTGTATTTCATTAACATGCACAACAGTTTCACCTTAGTATATCAGAATATATCAGTGATTGAGAAGATTTTTTTTCTCTCCAAAAGTCATAGTTTTCATACATGAATTTCGAAACATTAATTCCCTCCCCCCCCCCCACCTTGACAGCAATGTCATTTGTGAACTAAGATGCAAGTCAGTTGTTATGTGCACTCTTTGGGTGGCCTGGGCTCCTATTATAAATGAACAACATTATAGTTTATTAAATCAAACACAGGATCAGGTTTTGTAAAGCGCACATCCTGAATTCATGTATTTTGAGGTCCTCTTATATGAGATAATGAAGAAAAAAAGGAGGGAAAGTGAAATAAAACTATTGCCTAGGATCACACAATTTGGTTAAGTGGGGAAGCCGGGATTAATCCAAGGATTTCTGGTTTCACATTGTGCAATTCAGCCACTAGATGTATATGCCTCGCTTCCCCTACGCCCAACCTTACCACCAATTCCCTCACCCCCTCACCACCTCCCTGTCACATCACTAACTGAACTTTATGGCCCCCGGGGAAATGTTTGTGAGTACCTATGCGTTACACTCTCAAAGCCACACCCATTCCCACAGGTACACCAAAAACATATTTACCACAAATGTTGGTGTAACACCAAAAACATCTGTTGAAAGTATTTCTTCGAACCTCTGCAATGTGTGCTGCTGCCCCTGCGGTAGCGGCATGCTTCTCCAACAGGGCTCGCTTACTGGGCAGTATAATTAAATCAATAGCTGAGCACCGCCCCCGGGGTCCGGTGCGCAGGACTCCTATTATTGCTGCACGGCTCTCTCAGCAATTAAATGATGGCATGACAAGTGTTTGCTCTATGAGGACAAATAGCGCAGCTCACTCTGGCACTTACTTATGTTGCAGGCACTGGGGCCCGGTCGGCTGGGGTCGGGTCAGGAGAGGCTAAATGACGCATATACACACATAGCTTAGGACGGCCACCGCCCACCTGGCCTCAGTCTGCGTTATTTCAAAAGTCACTACTCACTGGCTGGCTTCGCAAGGCAGCCGGCCACAGTGCTCTCAGCCTGATCCCCTCTCCACGGCCCGCCGCATTTGACTTTGTGAATTTGTAGAATGGTCCGTAACGCTCACCCCCCTCTGACCTTAGCCTCTTACAATCCATGATTGGCCGGGCACTGACTGTGACATCAGTTATGCTTGTGTGTCGGGACGGGGGTGTCACACTGAAATGTGTTAGACTAACGCCTGATACACGGCACTTGGCAGGACTGGCTAGGGTGCAATGGCCCACAGTGCAAGCAACGAAAATGGCCTCTAACTGTCGGCCAGGTAATAAAATGCACCATTAATCTGGGGTTAAGGGCCCCTCAGGACTCTGGGCCCCAGTGCCACTGCACCTGCTGCACCGCTGCCCATTACTCCTGGGGGGCTCTGCTCGGTTTGTACGCTGTCCTTACCAGCACCTTTAGTTAGACTCTGGGGGGGGATATTCTCAAGAACGTGTGATAATTATCGCAAAATTAGCTTAACGCAACTTTGCACATCGCAGTCTATCGCGGTAAAATAACGCAGTGTTAACATTGTATTCTCAACACGGCGGTACCATGCGATAGTCTAACTCTAAAGCGTCAAATGACCGCAATAAAATTACTGTGACGGCAAAAAAACGCGAAACACGAACGCGAAAAAAGTTGCGATGTGGCCAACCGCGATAAAAAAATCAGCGATAATCAGCGACAGGCCTGCAATTCCCACGCGCCATGCGGGAAAATGCACTATAAAAGCAAAGAAAAACACAAACAAAATAATTCAAACTGCGTAGCACCATGGAGGAAGCCGGAGCAAGTACAGAGGACGACCAGAACCCCACAAGCCCCCAGGAGGACCAGCCTGGGACCTCGGAGTCACGGAAGGGCAAGGAGAAGAAGACGAGGAAGACGAGGTTCAGTCCACAGGAAAACAGGATCATCATCACGGAGGTGATAGAACACCACCAACAACTGTTCGTCACCTCCAACATGTCATTGGCAAATAAAAATGCAATATGGCAGTCCATCCTGGACAAGGTGAATGCAGTCGGAGTGAGGAGGAGGACAATTGGAGAGGTCAAGAGGCGCTGGAATGATGCGAAGCGCAAAACCAAGAAGAAACTCGCTGACAACCATCAGGCAGCAATGCAGACTGGAGGTGGCAGTCCAGCGGAACACCAGGAGCTGGATGAGATGGAGGAAATGGTGGCCACAGTCATCAGTGGGGAGACGGTGGCAGGAGTTGGGGGTCCGGACACTGCTCGACATGACCTGACACAACAGCACCAGGGTGAGTACCGAACAGGGACTGGGGAACGGGGGGAGATGGGCACAATGGCGCACATGCACAATTAAGTAGAGTACACTGCACACCCACAATGACTCTGGATCATGTCCCTGATCCCCTTGGCACACTGCAGCACACATACAAACAGCAGGTAGGCCCCCGTCCACTATGGGCACAAAGGGGTCCCTCCCCACACAGCACCAATCTCACAACCAACCCATGCACACCTGTCAAAACCAGCAAAGCTGCGTGTCTGTGAGCCACACTGACAATGCAAGTGACACTGCATGATGAACAGCATGGCTGCAGTCCAATTATCATGACATGGTGCATGCCACGACACTGAGGTGGCTGAGTGTGGAACACATCCGTAAAGGAGCAGGTCACACTCTGACACATCCACCTGCACAAACAACCCCTGATGTCAACAACACATCTGCGGATAAACCATGCCCAAGAGTTCAAAATCCGAACTAGAGCCAAAATTAGCCAAGTCTGCAACATCTCAGCACTGTAGAAGCACAGAAGTCAAAGGCACACCGCCTCAAAGGGATAAGGGGCAGCAAAATCACAGCTGCAGGGGCGACTCTCCCACAATGCAGCACACACACATAGCAATAATAGCACATCATCATTGACGACAATGTGCTACAAAGTGCAACACACTCACTACAGAACAGAGGACAAAACTGGTTCCGCTTGTGCGTAGAAACTGGCCAATCACATCTGGCATAGCAGGAAACTGTGAGATGATAATGTACGTGTACAATCTCACATCCGTGATGTAGTTCAAATGTCCACTGTCCCGCATCAAATAGTCAGCTCCTCCCAAACAGTCACAATGTACATTGTCATGCAGTCTGCATGTAAACTTGAATAATGCATCAACATACATGTCAACACAATGTTAAAATGCATCTCCCCTTCACATTGCAGAGGGACAATCAACACATCCTGCAGAGCAGACCAGACAATTCATCAGTGATGATGAAGAGGACCTCCACACCTTCGACACCGACGCCCTACAACAGCTCATGGACAGCTACGGCAACCCACCTCCAGGAGCAGGGCAGCCTAGCTGCATCGAGGAGACCCCACCCCCTGCACAGACCACACAGCAGGAAGCACCCACCACCACGGCTGGCTCCCAGCACCTCACCGAAGAACACATCGCATTCCAAGGCCATGTGTTAGACTGCCAGAAGGAGGTGGCTGAACAGGTGCGGGTGGGGTTCGCTCTCATGGCAGCCAAACTAGATGACATACGTGGGTGTCTAAGTCCCATCAGGGACCACTTACACTCCCTAACGGACACCCACAGTTCGCTCCATGATGTCCAACAATCCATGCCCGACATCGCTGGAGTCATGACTCTGAGAGGAGAACAACTGTCTAGTCAGAGTGGCCTCAGCGATGTCAGCCGAGAGTTGGCACAGATGCTGAGGATAATGGAGAACATGGAGGGGATGCATGCGGAAAGAATGGCTGCCACGGATGCACACCAGCGAAAAGTTGTTGGGATCTTCCATGCCCTGCAGATCCTCATCATCGCATTGCTGCCACTAAGGCAGTTGCTGATGAATGCTGCTGGTACTTCTACACTCACATCTCCGGCCCCTGATGTGTCAGTGGCACACAGTGCTGCAGACCAAACATCAGCACCCACATGTCAGACAGTTGACATAGAGGACAAAGATGCGGGTGATTCCACCTTTGTAGTAATAAGGAGCCAGTAGCATTCTTCTCCACCATATGCCCTGTTTCAGCTTGGTTCTGCCCTCTGCATCATGCCCTGTAACAACACCTCCCACTGTCCCCCGAAACACTCTGCGACACTCACCTTGGACCTCGACATGGACTGCCATATTTTGTTTGCTTACCAATGACACAGCAATCAGACTGCGGACTGTACTCTTCCTCTTCCGATGTACTTGTCAATCCCTAAATGACTCTGGCTGGCCCTCCACTGGGCTACAATGTAATGTGGGGTTTGCATGGCCATGTACTGCTCCAGCTCCGACACTCCACCGAATGTGAATAAATCATTCAAATTCACACAGATGTGTCATGTCCATAATCGATCAAGTATGAAAGTATGGATGAATGTAAGGACATTGATTGCCCAAAAAGGTACACCCTGGGAAATGAAAGCAATGCGCATGTTTGACCGTGAGACACATAGGAAGTGAGATGACTGGGAATGTGTGCACTAGCTGTGGCCTCATTGCTCTGAAACAACAATCGTGCAATTCCTCAACTTTGCCCCACGCAATGTTAGAAATAGGGCTGGGTATGAAATGTCAAAGTCGTTGGCAGGCCTAAAGTAGTGTCTCCCATCACATTTGACAACAGAACATCTCTTTGCATACCTACTCACACTCAACTGGGTGGACACAGCCTGTAGTGATGGATCACATTGATCCACATGGCAAGAATATGGACACCATACTCACATTGCTGAAGACACGCAAGAGCACAGGTCTATCAGCAACTATCCCAACCACTATGTCTGGCTCACAGAGGTGGAGCTGGCAATAGGGACTCACCCCTAAGAGAAATGCGTCAGTCAGTTCCTCCCTGTGTACGGACAATGCTCATTGAGGCACACGTTTGGTCATTCTAATCACCACTCATCACAGTTGAACACTAGTGAAGTTGCATAGACTTTATTGCCATGTGCGTGTCAGTACGGGCAAGATGAGGGCCACAACATGCAGACCAATGCATCAGACACTAACAGCCAGCATTCGGTCACGGTACAGTTCCACGTGACAGGCGTTGTGCATGTGCCCGGGATGTTTTGCCATTGCGTTGGTGGCTCAAGTAGAACCAGCACTCTTCTGACCTGCGGCAGTTATGTGGATGATATGCCACAGCTCGGAGCAATGAGTCGTATGTGTGTGCAACGTTTGGACGTATGGGTTGTTGTGTACGTAAGTGTCAAGGGCATTCCATGCAAGAGTACCTCGAGCAAGAACTTCTGTGTGTGGGGTGTGGATACGTTGGTCTTTCATTAGCGCTGTGCGTAGTGTGGGAGTCATCATCTGCTATGGTATCTCTCTCAGGGGGTGCCTGCCGCATGTAAGACCAAGGTCGGAGGTTCAGATGTCCTTCCGCCTTATGTATGGAGACAAAGGAGCTTTCATCCCTAATGTTAGTCTGACTACTGCTTGCATTCTGGAAATGTGATGTGGCTTTCGTGCTGCAATTGAGGCTAGGCCTTAGGCTTATGGTGCACCAATAGCGATACACACACAACAGTTGGCATGCATGAGCCAAGAGCCCGAGCGGCCTTGCGCTCCTTGTACAATCCCTTCGTGCGCGGCCGCCTTCCGGGTGCATGCGACATTGCAACATTGTCGATTGCGGGCCATGTGGCGCAGACACTGCAACAGAGACACACGCATCAGTTGGTTTCCTGTCCAGCCCAGAAATTAACTACGCCCAGAGCCCAGGGATAATTATTCACACCCCTACGCTGGCCTGGCATACGCGGACCCAGCCCACTCGGCTTACGTATAAAGGGGACGACGACGACGCTACGTGTCCCAGTTCTTCCCCACTGCCGGAGGTGACATGGCTGCGTCCGCATGGCATATCACGAGACTCAATCAGAAACAGTCCATGACTTATGTTGCATAGAGTTGGTGGCACCGGAAACACTGCGGCAGGCACGGGCCTACCGCCACGGGACAGTGACTTTCGGTGCACTGAGGTAGGGGCACCTTAGGTGCTGAGCAGGTGTGCAGCCTGCGATGATGCGCCGTCCTGGTGGTCCGGACTGGTAAGGATTTGTGTGAGCCCTGCTGGACCGCAGTGTAGGCCTGAGCCAGCGGGCAGCGCGGGCCTACCGCCACGTGGCGTTGCCTCGCGGTTCACAGAGTTAGTGGCACCTATAGAGCTGAGCGGGTGTGCAGCCTGTGATGATGCTGTGTGCACTGATATGATCTCTGCCATTGCGAAATCAAGACCCAGAATCACGTGTTTGACCTGGTGGCCCGCGGGGCGGGGCTGCATGATGTGGAGGCTGCCAAGGTCGAGGGCCCCGGGCTTGGAGCTTGCACCGGCATGTGGTGGGCCCTCTTGGAGACACGCTGGTGGCGGAAGGTGAGCAGTGAGGCCTGGGTACGCAGGGGCGGGCAAGCACCGCTGGGCGGCGGGAGGGGCTGGGGTGCAGCAGCCTGTGTGCGCAGGGGCGGCCAAGCGATGATGGCGTGTTCAATGATATGAACTCTGCCATTCATAAATCTGGACTCTGTTTCAGATAAGGGACCTGGTGGACTGCAGTGTATACCTGCACGTGGTTGGAGACACACCGGTGGCAGCAGGTGAGCAGTGAGGCCTGGGTGCGCAGGGGCGGGCAAACACTGCTGGGTGGCGGGAGGGGCTGGGGTGCAGCAGCCTGTGTGCGCAGGGGTGGCCAAGCGATGATGGCATGTGCAATGATATGAACTCTGCCATTCATAAATCTGGACTCTGTTTCAGATAAGAGACCTGGTGGACTGCAGTGTATACCGGCACGTGGTTGGAGACACACCGGTGGCAGCAGGTGAGCAGTGAGGCCTGGGTCCGCAGTGTCGGCACTCTCTCTCCCTCTCTTCCTTTCACTGTCTCTCTCTCTTCCTCTGTTACTCTCTCTCTCCTTCTCCCTCTCTTCCTTTCACTGTCTCTCTCTTCCTCTGTTTCTCTCTCTCCTTCTCCCTCTCTCCCCCTTTCTCTCTCTCCCTCTCTTTCACTCTCTCTCTCTTCCTTTCTTTCTCTCTCTCTCTCTCTCTCTTTCTCTCTTTCTCTCTCTCCTGTCCTTTGACGAGCGCATGACACACCTTCTTATCTTGAATTTTGTCTTGCAGGCTGTGTCTTACAGATTGTCCAGAGAAGACCCGCCATGACTCTTCCGAATAGTTGTTTTGAGTTGAATTTGAATAAAATAATTTGTTTGGAAATTCAAAGATGAATGGATGATTCTCCTTTTTCTGACCACACATGAATGTTAATTGTTGTACTTGTGTGACATCAGGCGAATTGTTTTGTTCATGATTTCATAAAATTGATGTAAAATATCTTTGTCTGGGGTAGGGCCCGGGGGGAGGGTCCTGGGGGGGTGGTGGTGGGTGTTGTGGCCCTCTTGGGTGTCCGGCTGCATGATCAGTAGCTCCATGGCATCTGTTGTTCTTCTGGTGTGGCTGTGGGCTGGGCTCCCATTTCTGGTGCAGGTTATCGTCCGACTTAATACCAGGAAAGAGCAGGTGTTAATTCCCTGCTGCTAACGCGCCTTATCGCAAGTTTTGTGATCTTATCGCCGATCTGGCTGGTCGTTGAGAATGTTGCGAAGTGGTGTTGTTGCGGCTTTTTGCACGGGAACGCCTACTCTGCATCTCATTAGCGTTAGTTGCCGGTGTCATCCGTGGCGATGTTTTTTGCGGCTGCTATTGCAGGAAAACTGGCGATATCGGCTGTTAGCACCAGCTTGTGAATAGGGCGATAAATCTATCGCCACTTTGGCTGCGATAAAGTGCCGCTAACTCGGAGATGAGTCCTTGAGAATATCCCCCTAGGACTCAAGAATTGTAGGGACTGAAGGATTTCAACTCCAACCCGACAAAGGTCAATAGTGAGATGCCAGACTCAGTGTTTCCGGGCATAGCCAGACTCAGTGTTTCCGGGCATAGCCAGACTCAGTGTTTCCGGGTTTGGCCAGACTCAGTGTTTCCGGGTTTGGCCAGACTCAGTGTTTCCGGGCATAGCCAGACTCAGTGTTTCCCGGTTTAGTCAGACTCAGTGTTTCTGGGTTTAGCCAGACTCAGTGTTTCCGGGTTTAGCCAGACTCAGTGTTTCCGGGTTTATCCGGAGTGTTCAGATGTTTGGGCTCTAGCTGAGTGCAGACATGCCAGCCTTTAGTTAGACAACTCCCTCCCCACTTACGGGGTGCATTCTGGGTAGAATAATGAGTCTGACTCAGATTGAAGGAATGCACTTTGCCTTTGTGTTGCACTCACGCTTTGGGGATCCTCAACCTTCCCTTGAGTGTAGCCCACCCTGAAGCCCACCCTGAATGCTATTGGTCAGGTAGCCGCAATGGTATCAAGGAAGCTTTTAGGCCTTTACCAACTTGGGGCGGTGATCCTAATTTGGGGATACAGACGAGAGATGGTGCCAAAATGAGGATTCCAGTTTGTGCAGTAAATACTGCACTTTCTTCCCACCATTCGTTTTGCCTGATGAAATTTAGCCGAATTTGAGCAGAAAACACACTGCACATTTTGAGTTTGGCAGCTTGAAGAAGGACAGAACACAGTATAACCATGTTATTCCCCATTCCAAGGTGCAGAACTCCAAAAGGGAAGGTTATGCAGTACCCGGTAACGTCCATGCATGTGGTGGTATTTATAGGGCGAGGCATTACCAGGACCAATAATGGGCCAGTTGTGATGCGGACCTAAGTAGACACATCCTGAACTTACATAACTGGACCCTCCTGTCTCTTTGATAAAGTACATTCTCAACCATGGTTCAGTGCCTTCTGGAGGACATGGTTTACCCCTCATTATCTGGAAGAAGTTCACCCCTGGAGCAAGGATTAGCTGTTCTCCTAACATGCATGGAAGCACTTGTGTTACAGTTTGCATCACAGTGCACAACATGTTTAAAGGACTATAGAACCGGCGCTTTAGCACACTGAAGCTTTGCGTTAACGCGCTGTTTCTTTGTGTGCAAGCCTTTACAATCACCCCTCAGCGCGGTGCATTGTGGGTTCCAAGCAGACGCCTTGCATTTGGGGTTATTTTAGGGCTTTCTTCAGCCATTGCTTCTTGCCTTATGACAATTTAATGCCCACACGCATTTAGGCGCTGAATTTTTTTTCATAAATAGAATTTGACATCCACAGAAATATTTGGATGTAAATTAAGAGACATTTCACAGGCCAGTGCAAATGTTTAATTGCAGCCCTCTCTTTGGGACCTTTAAGAAATTGGCGTTCGCAAGAATTCAGACTGCCAGTTCTTTTGGGTGTGGGACTGTAATTTGGGGAGTTTTCGAATAACAAATATATTTTATTGCAGCAAGACGGAACATTTGATTTTACGCTTTCACTAGCACAATCTTCTAAACAGCTTTAAGGAGATCAACACCAGAGCTTCTTTGCGGCTGAAACATGATCGGGGCCTTTTAATTGGTGTCTGATTAAAAACATCAATTTCGCCCTGATTATAAGATGCAGTTGGGCACCAGGTAAATAACTGTGAGGGCACCAATTTCACCTAATTGAGTTTCGGACCTCGGAATGGAGGATTATCTGGGATTTGCGCGTGTTTTCCCCTGCTCCTCAGTGCGCAAAACCAAAATCTGCGCTATTTACCCACCTGATTTGCAGCACGCTTGATTTGGTGAAAATCGTATGAGCAATGTGTGTAAATTGCACTTTGCTTGGAATCCCTAGTTAAAATGAGAACCTTAGAGATCATGGAGCCCAGTATGTAAACAAGCATTGGCAAAGCTAACAGGTCTTCTTTTAGAGACTGATTGGCTTTGCCAATGTTTTTTTGTGATGGTATATAGCATTTCTGAAGCCCTGCAACATGGCTAAAGTGAAAAAAGGTGCTATGACATGGCGGCCACCACATGCCCCGATCTGAGTTGTGTTGGTGAATTAAAAAAAATTGTGGAAAAACATTTTTCTTTGTTTTTAAAAGAGGGTAGGAGAAGTAACACGAAGGATGGCCAACACAGAGGGCACGGGTGAAGGGAGCAACATGGAAGGTGGGGTAGCAGAAAGCAACAGAGAAGGTGGGGGTTGGAAGCAACACAGAGGGCAGGGATGGGGGAAGCAACATGGAAGGTGGTGTGGCAGAAAGCAACAGAGACGGTGGGTGGTGGAAGCAAGACAGAGGGCACGGGTGAAGGGAGCAACATGGAAGGTGGGGTGGCAGAAAGCAACAGAGAGGATTGGGGTGAAGCAACACAGAGGGCACGGGTGAAGGGAGCAACATGGAAGGTGGGGTGGCAGAAAGCAACAGAGAGGATTGGGGTGGAAGCAACACAGAGGGGCACGGGTGAAGGGAGCAACATGGAAGGTGGGGTGGCAGAAAGCAACAGAGAGGATTGGGGTGGAAGCAACACAGAGGGCACGGGTGAAGGGAGCAACATGGAAGGTGGGGTGGCAGAAAGCAACAGAGAGGGTGGGGGGTGAAAGCAACACAGAGGGCATGGGTGAAGGGAGCAACATGGAAGGTGGGGTGGCAAAAAGCAACAGAGAGGGTGGGGTGGCAGAAAGCAACAGAGCGGGTGGGGGTGGGAGCAATACAGAGGGCAGGGGTGGGGGACGCAACATGGAAGGTGGGATGGCAGAAAGCAGCAGAAAGGGTGGGAGGTGGAAGCAACACAGAGGGCAGGGTGTGGGGGAAGCAACATGGAAGGGGGGCAGAAAGCAACACAGAGGGTGGGGGTGGCATCAACACAGGGCAGGGGTGGGGGAGGAAGCAACACAGGGCACGGGTGGGGGAAGCAACATGGAAGGTATGGTGGCAGAAAGCAATTGAGAGGGTGGGGGTGGAAGCAACACAGGGCAGGGGTGGGGGAGGAAGCAACACAGATGGCTGGGTGTGGGTGACGCAACATGGAAGGTAGGGTGGCAGAAAGCAATTGAGAGGGTGGGGGTGGGGGGTGGAAGCAACACAAGGGCACGGGTAAAGGGAGCATCATGGAAGGTGGGGTGGCAGAAAGCCACAGAGAAGTTGGGGGTGGAAGCAACACAGACAGCAGGGGTGGGGGATGCAAAATGGAAGGTGGGGGTGGCAGAAAGCAACAGAGAGGGTGGGGGCTGGAAGCAACACAGAGGGCAGGGGTGGGGGCGCAACATGGAAGGTAGGGTGGCAGAAAGCAATAGAGAGGGTGGGGGGTGGAGGCAACACAGAGGACAAGGGTGGGGGAAGCAAAATGGAAGATGGGGTGGCAGAAAGCAACAGAGAGGGTGGAAGCAAAACAGGGGGCATGGGTGAAGGGAGCAACATGGAAGGTGGGGTGGCAGAAAGCAACAGAGAGTGTGGGGGTGGAAGCAACACAGAGGGCACAGGTGAAGGGAGCAACATGGAAGGTGGGGTGGAAGAAATCAAGAGAGGATTGGGGTGGAAGCAACACAAGGGCACGGGTGAAGGGAGCAACATGGAAGGTGGAGTGGCTGAAAGCAACAGTGTGTGTGGGGGTGGAAGCAACACAGAGGGCACGGGTGAAGGGAGCAACATGGAAGGTGGGGTAGCAGAAAGCAACAGAGAAGGTGGGGGTTGGAAGCAACACAGAGGGCAGGGATGGGGGAAGCAACATGGAAGGTGGTGTGGCAGAAAGCAACAGAGACGGTGGGTGGTGGAAGCAAGACAGAGGGCACGGGTGAAGGGAGCAACATGGAAGGTGGGGTGGCAGAAAGCAACAGAGAGGATTGGGGTGAAGCAACACAGAGGGCACGGGTGAAGGGAGCAACATGGAAGGTGGGGTGGCAGAAAGCAACAGAGAGGATTGGGGTGGAAGCAACACAGAGGGCACGGGTGAAGGGAGCAACATGGAAGGTGGGGTGGCAGAAAGCAACAGAGAGGATTGGGGTGGAAGCAACACAGAGGGCACGGGTGAAGGGAGCAACATGGAAGGTGGGGTGGCAGAAAGCAACAGAGAGGGTGGGGGGTGAAAGCAACACAGAGGGCATGGGTGAAGGGAGCAACATGGAAGGTGGGGTGGCAAAAAGCAACAGAGAGGGTGGGGTGGCAGAAAGCAACAGAGCGGGTGGGGGTGGGAGCAATACAGAGGGCAGGGGTGGGGACGCAACATGGAAGGTGGGATGGCAGAAAGCAGCAGAAAGGGTGGGAGGTGGAAGCAACACAGAGGGCAGGGTGTGGGGGAAGCAACATGGAAGGGGGGGCAGAAAGCAACACAGAGGGTGGGGGTGGCATCAACACAGGGCAGGGGTGGGGGAGGAAGCAACACAGGGCACGGGTGGGGGAAGCAACATGGAAGGTATGGTGGCAGAAAGCAATTGAGAGGGTGGGGGTGGAAGCAACACAGGGCAGGGGTGGGGGAGGAAGCAACACAGATGGCTGGGTGTGGGTGACGCAACATGGAAGGTAGGGTGGCAGAAAGCAATTGAGAGGGTGGGGGTGGGGGTGGAAGCAACACAAGGGCACGGGTAAAGGGAGCATCATGGAAGGTGGGGTGGCAGAAAGCCACAGAGAAGTTGGGGGGTGGAAGCAACACAGACAGCAGGGGTGGGGGATGCAAAATGGAAGGTGGGGGTGGCAGAAAGCAACAGAGAGGGTGGGGGCTGGAAGCAACACAGAGGGCAGGGGTGGGGGCGCAACATGGAAGGTAGGGTGGCAGAAAGCAATAGAGAGGGTGGGGGGTGGAGGCAACACAGAGGACAAGGGTGGGGGAAGCAAAATGGAAGATGGGGTGGCAGAAAGCAACAGAGAGGGTGGAAGCAAAACAGGGGGCATGGGTGAAGGGAGCAACATGGAAGGTGGGGTGGCAGAAAGCAACAGAGAGTGTGGGGGGGTGGAAGCAACACAGAGGGCACAGGTGAAGGGAGCAACATGGAAGGTGGGGTGGAAGAAATCAAGAGAGGATTGGGGTGGAAGCAACACAAGGGCACGGGTGAAGGGAGCAACATGGAAGGTGGAGTGGCTGAAAGCAACAGTGTGTGTGGGGGTGGAAGCAACACAGAGGGCACGGGTGAAGGGAGCAACATGGAAGGTAGGGTGGCTGAAAGCAACATAGAGAGTGGGGGTGGAAGCAACACAAGGGCAGGGGTGGGGGAAGCAACATGGAAGGTGGGGTGGCAGAAAGCAACAGAGAGGGTGGGGGTGGTAGCAACACAGAGGGCAGGGGTGGCGGAAGCAACATGGAATGTGGGGTGGCAGAAAACAAAAGAGGGTGGGAGGTGGAAACAACACAGAGGGCACGGGTGAAGGGAGCAACATGGATGGTGGGGTGGCAGAAAACAAGAGAGGGTGGGGGTGGAAGCAACACAAGGGCATGGGGGAAGGGAGCAACATGGAAGGTGGGGTGGCTGAAAGCAACACAGAGTGTAGGGGGTTGAAAGAAACACAGAGGGCACGGGTGAAGGGAGCAACATGGAAGGTAGGGTGGCTGAAAGCAACAGAGAGGGTGGGGGGTGGAAGCAACACAGAGGGCACGGGTGAAGGGAGCAACATGGAAGGTGTGGTGGCTGAAAGCAACAGAGAGGGTGGGGGGTGGAGGCAAAACAAGGGCAGGAGTGGGGGAAGCAACATGGAAGGAGGGGTGGCAGAAAACAAGAGAGCATAACTACTGTAGTTGCAACATGAACATTTCTGCTCCTTTGTGTAGGAGAACGCCAAGGATAATTGAGAGATGTGTTAACCTCCTAGACGTCTTGAAACTATATTCACACTACGAATCATCTAGACATGGACCCCATCCTGCACCTCCTGAATGGCACTGGGGAAACTAACATTGCCATTAGAACTACCCCCCCTCATGGAACTTCTATCTGTGCCGCATTTCTTTGCCAGAGCCCAATTACACCTGTGTGCCATGTATATCCAAGCTTTCGTTAGGAGTCGATCTAGGCATAAACGTCTTCCTTGCTTAAGTCCCTCAAAGCAGAGTTTTCCCTACAGACTCCAAGGCAGATAAGCTATCTAAATAACATCCTATTGCATTAAGGGATGTACCTAGCATCACTGAGGCAGCAAAGCACATATTTGTGCCAATCAAATCAACAGAAACAGGACAATGCAACATACCATGAAGGTGCAGATGATTTGTGCTACCAACCTGGCCTGAATTATACATATACCATGCGTGCAGTCTTGGTTTCCAGCACGGCGGGCCCATACCTTGGTGGGCCTAGTGCAGGACAGTGCTCCCAATTAAATTAAAGGACGCCCTGTCCTTAGTGTATGAACACACTCTGGTAGTTCAGGGGCAGGGGTGGGGGGGCACAACATGGAAGGTAGGGTGGCAGAAAGCAATAGAGAGGGTGGGGGGTGGAAGCAACACAAGGGCACGGGTGAAGGGAGCATCATGGAAGGTGGGGTGGCAGAAAGCAACAGAGGAGGTGGTGGGTGGAAGCAACACAGAGGGAGAGGGAGAAAGGTGGAGCATGGAATTGCAGTTCCATTTTCCCTGGAGGTGGACCACCCCATTTTCAAGAGGGGAAAGGCATCATCACAGGTGGATGGAGTGTGTTACTGCATGTGCCTACAGGGTGATACCTGGTGGGGCTGCGGGACCCCCAGCAACCTGCTCACAAGAAGCCACCTCTGGAGATGCATAAACTGTAGTCTACCTGTGGCCTACCTTCAATGTGGCACACAATCAGTGCTCCTCTTAGCGCTTCTTTGCAATTTCACTCACAAAGTCAATAAAGCGTGGGCACAATGGCAAAGGAAGTCCTCATTTACAGAGTACCAAACCCCCATGCAAATGAAGAAACACCCCCTTATGATCATGCTGACACACAGCTTGTCCTTTTGCAAACAGTATTTTAGGATGGGCTGCACAAGCTGTGGCAGGCTCTTTTGTAATATCAAAGTGCCCTGGAGTCTCAATCAACGGGTGCACACAGCCTTTGCACCCCTAGGTCACTTTCTTTTATATGACTTGTGGTGTTCAAACACTGCAGCACCAAATATCCTGGATCCATCCATGGCTCCGTAGTCTTGAGCCGTTGATGTATACCACATACCATGAAGACACATCCCTCGCTCTAGATGGTCCATCACAAGGAGGGAAATAGTGGCACAAGACTGAGTAGTGTTTTCTAAGGATTGTGGGAGCAACACAAATATAAATAATTGTCAACATTTGCAATGCATCATGAAAATTGTACCAGTCTATCCATAAATCTCATGTGTGCCATGTACTGAAGTCCCTCAAAATTACCCATGCTGTAGTAAAGCCTTAAAGTACTAAGGGGCTGGTTGTGTTTGACCAGGAAGAACATAGCATATAATTTCCATCTGTAACAGAAAGAATATGGAGGGCCCCCAGAGGTACAGATTAAGCTTGGGCGGCGTTCACGGAGTTCCGCGAAGTGACAAAAAAACTCCAGCAAGCTAGCGGAGTTCCGCAAGCAGCGGAGTGGGTTACCTTGCGCCGTTTGCACTGATTTTTAGTGCCAGGTGTTTGTCCCGCGCTGTCAAATCAACGTGATTTGCATCTTGCACAGTGCAAGAGGTCGATGCTTCTTTCTGCCACTCGCGTAGAAGTTCTACTCGACAGGCAGCTTCCTCAACGCGAATTGAAGGTTTCTCAATGTGAGCGGTAGCGACCATCCACGACCACCCGCGTTGAGAAATCTCACTGGGAAGTGGCCCAGCATTGGATTTTCACCGCTCGCTCTCGCCAACTTACCATTGACAAGCACGAGCGAAGAAAGTTTTTCCGAACTCTGCGAGCTCCACGGAGTGCGAAAAACTCCACAAACTCTGCGAACGGAGTGGAGTTCACCGCCCAGGCTTAATACAGATGTATGGAGTCTGAACATGGTAGTATTTGCTGTCCTAACTCTTCTTGTCAACGTAGGCTACACATATTATTGCTCCTGATGTATTTTTCCTCATGTAGTCTATAGCAATTAAACCATTTCTTGTATATCTTGCACTCTCTGTTTTGTTGTAAGGGTGTAGGAAAGTAGGATCTGCTTTCATGGTCACCCCCACTTTTTTCTGGTGTCACTCTGTTTTTCTGACTAGTCTGACTGGGATCCTGCTAATCAAGACCCCAGTCACTGTGCTCTCTCCCTAAATTGGACTTGGTAAGTACTTTGGTACCTTCCTAATTGGCTACTGGTGTACCCTTCTAAGTCCCTAGTATATGGTACTAAGGTACCCAGGGCATAGGTACACCAGGGGTCTCCCACGGGCTGCAGCATGTATTATGCCACACATGAGAGACCACTCCTTGTGGGTGAGACCTCCTCAGCCTGGCAAAAGTGCCTAGAGGCCCTCCCCCTTGTGACGAAGGGGGACGTCATCGATTGCCTCAGACCTGGGCGCTTCAGCTTTAAGCACTGAAGTCAGCGGCGGCTGGCATGTAGGCAGAGTGGGGGGGGCATATATGATTTTGGTGCATGCATGGTGAGTGGTGTGTGTAAATAAAAAGAAAAAAACACTTACCTTGTTTGCTGCATGACCTCCGATGTCCTCCTCACTCCGGTCTCCTCGGTCTCCAGTAAATTCCCTTAAGCAATCCTGGCGCTGCTCTCATGCTGGTAAGCAGCATGAGTGAAGTGCCAGGATTGGAGGGAGCGGCCTCTCTCAGTGCTCTCAAGGGCACTGGAGGCCTGTGCTTTCACTAACCCAGCTGTCTTAAGACAGCTATGTTAGAGAAGTTTAAAATGCGCATGTCTGACTGACCGTCGCAAGACAACCGGCCCAAAAAACATGTGCATGGGCCACTCAGCAGCAATGGCCCGCCTCGTCCTGACACTCGGTTCAGGACAAGAGGATGGAAAAAAATGGTAATAAATGAACTTTATTACCATTTTATTTTTCATTCCTGTGGGGCATTTTGGGCAGTGGGGTTATGCTCCTCGCTCCTGCCTGAAGTGCCCAGGGCCGTGTTTCTATCATCACAGAGTCGGGTGGGGTCACTGACCCTATCCCACTTTGTGACGAGATTGGGACTGCGGCCTTCCCTGAGAGGGAAGGCAGCAGTACCAACCCTCCTGGGACCTCTGAGGCTTCCCTGTCGGCGAGCTGCTGTTCAGGTAAGTTTTTTGTGGTTTTTTGAAAGTTTGGTGCATGTGTGTGTGTGTGTGTGTGTATGAATGTATGGGCATTTGTTAGTGAGTGTTGTGAATGGGTGTGTGTGCTTGTGTGAATGAATGGGTGTGAGTGAGGCATGTGTGTGCACACCCCCCCCCCACCCTGGTAAAATAAGTGTCCACCACTGACTAAAAGGTGAAATTTCAAGCACTGGAGAGTCGTTGGGTTGAGTATCCAAACACAAACTTCTTCTTCTGTATTGAGAATAAGCTCCAGGCCTCACAACTCAATTGAATGTGCGTTCCCCGACGTCACTAAAGATGCGACCTTCCTGTCTCAATAAGCTGCAATGAGCGCAATGTTTAAGGGCCATGGCCGGACCCTCGTGACACAGCATGCTGGGCACTAGAAACAAAAGCTTTTGATGTCAATAGATTAGCCATCAGTGGAAGACTGGTCACCATCTTAAAAGGATGAGAGAAGATCTTGTTCTCAGTTTAACAGTGTTGTATTGTTTAACAGAGTGCTGCACTTCAAAGCCACAGACAGATGTTCACTGAAAGCATCAATTAACCTAATTACTAGTGAAAAGTCTGCAAAGGAGCAATGCCCGAAAACTCGTCTCGATTATAAATACTTGAGTTTCCCATGCCCACAGATCAGCGCTGTAACCAGATTTCCTCTTCTTTTTAGTAGCCACTGACTGATGGATTTCTAAAGTGCATGTTGCCATAGCAGTCCCTGAAGGTGGACTCTTTTGTTACCTGTTATTGCAGTATCTTCCCCATGCGGACACAGCTGTAATGAAGCAAAATGCTGTCACTCAGGGTGACTGACTCCCCAATCACCAAGTGGCTGTGTTGCTGAATCAGAATATGATTGACAAACCAATGGCTGAAGGGCCTGAACCATAGCGTCAGTGTACCTATGGCAACTGTGGACTGATTCACAATGTGACTGACATTTCACTCTATGGGCCTTATACAAGAAGGGTGGTTAATTCCATCCCATGCATAAACCCCTGTTTACACACAGATGGAATTTGAGTTTGGTTATATTTAACGCATTCAATAATTATTGGATGCATTAAATAACCCAATCTTCAAAGGTCAACCCTGGTGAAATTCAACAGGAGCATGCAGATTTTGGTGCGTTAAACACCAAAATCAGCATTTTATTCCCCATATCCCATACACTCGCAATAGGTGTTATTTGTTGCACCTAATAAATAACGTACCCTATGGTATCGCTATTTATCAGGCATGATAAAGAACGCCTCAATTTGAATATGTTATGAACCTCATGAAAACTTACCTTTACATTTTTCATTCGCTGTTGATCAGACATAAGATCCACCGTATGATCACACGTCGAATGGGTTGGTCTGCGTCATCTGAGGCCTGTAAGGACAGCTTTGTCGCTGAACTGGATCAGCCTGTATCATACTCATCAGCATTAACAACAACAACACTTGGAAACACCTGACTTCAATCCACTGAAAATGAAACTACATCACTCTCCAGTGCTAATCTTACAAAGTATCACAAAGTAAAAACTCAGCCTAGAAAAGCAATTCACTATTGGCCATGCCCTTATGAGTAATTGTTCAGACAAATGGTTACTGTAGTTGAAAGTTCAGGACTGACCTAGCCCTTTTTCTGCTCAGGCTTCATTGTACAGGTGCACTGAGTCACAAAAAGTGGCATTGTGACAGCTGATGGCCCCATGTATAATTTGTGGCCTTTACCAACCTGTCTCCTTTTATTCTTTAAAAAAGAAAATCCTTTTTGTGGATTTCATGAGTATACATTTGAAGCGAAGAAATGGCTAGCTCATGTTAGCGTATTTGTATAATTCAATAACAATTGCACCTATTCATAATTTTCTACCTGTGTTCATCCTGTATGTTGACAATTTCAAAGTGATTTACGTGCATGTCAGCAGCAGAGAAAACAGCAAATATCTTCTTGATTTGTGCACTATACAATGATGGAACCTTATTTGGGGAAATGTGTGGCTATACTTGACGCACGTGTGAGATGTTGACTCATGGCGGTGGAACGCACTGCCTGGCAGGGACATCTTAAGGTTTTTGGGGGCCCTGGGCCAAACATATTTTGGGGGCCCCTGTTCAGAACAGCTCTGAATTTATGATTCAATTTCAGCTATTTCATGCCCTCGTTGGCCAGGTCACTGACACTGCATAGGCCCACTCATCCAAATTCTAAATGCGCTTCCATTTAATATTCAGGATTAGCAATTTGTCTTTTCAGTATTGTAATATAGCAGCAGCTCAATAATATTATTGCAAATAATCTCTGCGACCCACTACCATTTCTAATATGTGAGGTCCTGTTTTGATCTAAAAGGGACTTTTTTATGGCTGTTGCATGGTATTGAAAAACAGAAACACAACCTTTTGCTACAAAATGTCTGTAACAAACTCCCACACATTACTAGATTAAATATACATTAAATAAAATGGTATTTAAAACAATCTGACTTTAAAAATCATTCAAGGTCATCAGGGCCAGACAGTGTGGAGAGCAGAGCCAAATCAATCAGGGGCCCCCCTGAAAGACTGGGGCCTTTGGCCAGAGCCCACTTTGCCCATGTCTTAAAACGTTTCTGGGTATTGGCGGGTAAAAGAGGCACGCTGGGAGAAGAGCTGTGCAGAATCCAGACTTAGGATCCAAGTGTGAGCAAGATAAAGCTGAGGGTCATTAACAAGCACTTTTCCATAAACAAATGTCGGAAAAGAAAAGAGAACTTACAGTCTTTGAGCACAATCTTAGGTCAGGAAAATCACAAGAAAATTATGAAACTACTTCTGAATTAATATAATCTTGTGTTTTCTTGTCAAAGAGCCTAAAAATATAACACATCATTTCTTTCTTAAATATCTGAAAACTGCTGCACATGAGTTAATTATCTCCAGACTAGACTTTATCAATGCAATCCTTGGCCACTTAATTCTCACTTACTTCATTAAGGCCGCTCTCATTTCAATAAAAAATACGTCTGTCATCCAACAGAACATTTGACCACATCACACTCATTCTTAAGGAACAACATTGGCTCCTTATCAAGGCAAGAATTAAATTCAAGATTGGATGCCTTGCTTATAAGGTCATCCATATAAACCGACGACTTATCTGGAGAATCTTTTCACCATCTCAGGTGGTGAAGAAGATCTCATGAACAATTCCTCACACCTGGAAAAACCTACAATTAAGGCCTCACAAGAACTGAATTGAACTTTCTTAAGGGCTTAAGCAATCTTATGGAACTCCCTCCAATCTGACATAAGAATTGAACTCCTAATCCTGACATGCAGGAAATTAAATCTTACACTCCATATACTTGAGGAAATATATGTAATGCCCCTGATTGAAACTATTAAACCAACCTGACCACCAACATTACTCTGCCTACAAGGAAGGGGTCAGTCAAAACATAGCTAGCCATAGATATTTTGCAATCATTGCATTAGACACAGGGGGCTATTCTTAGTTGAAGGAAGTGATCCGAAACTGGCCACCCGGGTCACTCGCGACCAACTCTCGGCCTTCCCAAAAATGAAAAGTCGGGATAACAGTGGATGAGCACTGAGGGATGCGCTACCACCTGCGGAATGGGTACACGTTATCAGGCTCCCAAGGCCATCTTACTCGGTCTCAGCTCTCTCTAGTGTGGGAGCATACCTATGTCCAGGGATAGGCATGCAAAGCTGAATAAACTATTCTCTTCGTGCATCTGGGTTCCAACCTTGGATGAGATAAGGGAACTTTCTGAACAGCAGCTTCTGCTGAGGCAAGCAGAGAGCGGGGGTACAGAGGTCGGATTTTGCTTACAGCGTAACATGGCGACTATGGAAAGGAAAATGGCGTCTCAAATGTTAACTTTAGCCTGTACAACTTTACGGAAAGCTGGACACACACACATTTGCAATAGCGATCAATATGAAATAGCAACATGAGTGCTAACACAACGCGGTATACGTCATGGGGGACGGGGTAATGGGACATTCGATTCTAACAGACCCTCCTTTTAGCATCCATTGCTAATATTTATTGTTGCTATCAGGTTAGGGTCTTTACAAATCTAATGGAGGGGAGACATGATGTTATATATATAACAGTTAACCATTGGGGTGATCGTCAGCAATGTTAGGCAGGTACACATATCAATATTCAAAAATGCCCTCATCGATGGACATCAAATCATGAACAGCCTGTACCATCATGACAGAGTGTTTAGCTGTTTGCTCTTGAACTCCAGGCTTGGGTGTTAACTTTTGCATGCTATAAGTACAACAGGTGGGAAGGCAATTGATGCACAAACAATAGGTGAATACAACACCCGCAATGGCTACTAAGAATAAGAGTATTTTCCAGCCCCATGTTGCTATCAGACCCCAAAACCACCCAGATAGGGACCAAGTGCCATTCTCCTGGTGGATGTCAGATGCTAGTCTGTGTAACTTTTGTATTGCTGCATGGACATTCGACGCGTGGTCCAAAATGTACACACAGCAACTACTACCAATGACGCAACAGGCCCCACCCCGATCAGCAAGGATGACATCTAACACCATCCGGTTTTGAAGGGCAACGAGTCTCGTAGCCCGAAGCTCAGCCGTGATGTTGGTCAGTATTCCTGCTGTGGTGTTGATAACTCCTTCTACAACCCTTGTCAGTCGGCGTATACTACGGCTGTTATGCATGGGGCCCCAAAATGGCAAAATACCCTTCATGGCATCTGTAAATTGCTGCAAGGTAGTGTCAGTCTGATCAATATCATTCGTGTCAAGAACCCTTCTTACTCGGGACAGATACACACTCCAGCGTCGTAATCTGTGGTGTCTATGAGAGTTGGATGGTGCAATATACACAGGGGGCAGGAGAAAGGACACGTAGCACACACCAGACCACCCCCTACGAAGCCATATGTAAGCCTGGGACCCGCAAACGAAGTACACGTTGTGGGGCGGAAGCAATGGGGGACTACTAGTGGTGTTCAAATCATAAGTGTAGTTGCAAATACTCTCTCCTACCGGAACCTTTCCAAAACCTCGGACACAGAAACTAGTTGTTGTATTAATCACCGGTACTGGCATTGCCTTATCCTGAGTAATATTACGTAACTGAAAGGACCTGAAATATATAGTGACGTTAAAGTCTTGGAAATCTATCATCTCATCCAGAAGCCATGTTACATTTTTCTTCCTTTCATACACATTCATGCAGGCATCGGGATGTAGGGTGTCAGTAGTCCCATCCCTCCCCGGGGTAAATCCTTGGTGAGTTGCTATATAACCCAGCACAGCCTCATAATCAAGGTATGTCATATTCATTGCATCTGAATGATAATGGATATATACCATGGTGAACAACTGAAACCAGGCTTCACAGCTGGCCAGATAAGAGAGGGGCAAGGACAGTAACAGGTCATTTTTATGCATCACTGAGGGGAGTAAGCCACAAATCCAACAATTGGTGACATTGGTGGTATGGTGGGCCTGGTGGAGCATCTGCAGGAAGACATTATCCACATAAGTCTGCCTATGTCTTTCCTTATGTGGAGCCAAAGTGACAAAGACATGTTCAGGGGGGGCCGTAGTTGTTCCAATCAGGGAATGCATAGGATGTCTTTCTTCCAGGAACCATAGGATCCCTAACACTGCTACCAATGCAATGAAAACTATCACTAGGAACACTATCTTAGTCTTGGTGGGCCAGTTCGACCAAGTTGGGCTATGTTGGTCAAGACGGTGTTCTTCTAAAGACTGTTCTTCTCCCATAACAATGCGGCCAAAGGGGTACATTTTATATATATATATCAAACTATCAGAGGAAAGTCCGTGCTATGGAGCCAAAGATACGAAAGAAGGGAAAAAGGAAAAAATGAAAAAGAAAAAAAAAACTGTTCGGTGTCTATAGAGTCTTATTGTTCATTAACGATGGTGCTACCGAGCACTTCGCGGTGGGGCTGCCCGGTCACAGCCCTTTCTGTCTTTTGGCTCAGGATAGAGCAGCTTCCCTCCTGGGAAGGCACCCCCCACTTATCCTGTCCAATGTCTTAGACAATGCACCAACCTCTCTTTCCCTGAACTACAGTTGGTACCACAGACAAGGTACATGGACCCTATGCTTCATCCATGAAGTCCATCCCTACTAACCTGACTTTCCCTTGGGTGCACTGTCCCTCCCCGGGGACGCAAATTGTACCTAGTCACTCCAGGCACTGTCTCGTCATGGAAAAGGATCTTAAATTCAGAGGAGCCAGGGGGCTGAGACTCAAGCTCCTGTGGACCAGATAGAGGAGAAACCTGGGCAGCCCTTATTTCTGGCGGGGTCGCCTCATTCAAAGCAGCGTCGTTCTCCTCTTCCGTCTGTGTCCAGGTCAATTTGGCATCAGAAAAAGGAATAAAGCGAGGCACCCGCTCCGTCCCGTGGTCCCCTATTCCTTCACGGACCCAGTTGTCATAAGGGAGTGGCAATGGGACTCGCCGGCAGTGCGATGAGTGAATCCAGTGCTTCCGGCCATCCACCTTCACTGCCGTCCGCGTGGCAAGCAGGACCAGCAGGGGCCCCTTAAACCTCAGCTCCAAACACCCTCGCCTCTGATAGTTTTGTACCAGGATAAAATCGCCAGGCTGGATGCAGTGCCCGGGCCCTACAGGTGCTGGCGGGAGTGCCTTATGTATCTGTTGATGGATAGAACGCACATTTTTAGTGAACTCACACAAGTAATCTACAAGCAATGGATATTCAATCTCAGAGAAGTGGCGTTGACGGGGGGCACCCCACACATTTGCGGGGCGCCCAAAAACAACTTCATATGGGGATTATCCTAATCTAGAATGGGCTGTCACTCTCGTGGATAATAGGGCAAGTGGTAGCGTGTCTGGCCATTGCAATCCTATACTCTCCCTGATCTTTGCCAACTTCAACTTGAGAGTACCATTGTACTTCTCAACTAAACCGGCCAACTGGGGGTGATTCGCTGCATGAAACTTCTGCTTAATGTGCAGACCATTGCATACCAGCTGAAACACCTTTGCATTGAAGTGACTCCCGTTGTCACTCCAAATCAAACGGGGCAAGCCGAAGCGTGGGAAAAACTCCTTCAAAAGGGCCTTTGCGGTCGCTATGGCTGTGTTCTCTTTAGTGGGGTAAGCCTCAATCCATTTACTGAATGCACAAACAACCACCAGCACATATTTCAAGTTGTTAACTCGTTCCATTTCGATGTAATCCATCTGGAGAACCTCGAAAGGGAAAAACGGGGGTGCAAAATTACCAGGAGGTGTAGGAGTACCTTTCCCAGGATTATGCGTCAAGCAGACCATGCAGTGCTTCACTAGATGAGCAGCTACTTTAGGGATATTGTCATTTTGCCATACTGGGTCCAGTAATTTGCAGATTCCCTTCGCACTAATCTGGGCTGGGCCATGTGCCATTGTAACTACAGGGAATACATATGCATCTGGTAACATCCATCTTTGCTTTTCCGATTTATCGGTCCAGCACCCCTCCTCATTTAAGCGTCCCATACTCTCCTGCCACGTCGCCAGCTCCTCAACTGTTGCCTCACTCTGGATTTCTTTCACATTCTCTAGTGTGTCATCATACATCCCATTGTCAGGCACCCATCTAGCTGGCCCTGCCACAAACATTCTCTTCATCTTCGACCTGGCTGTCTCTTTAGCTGTCTGGTCTGCAAACGCATTTCCCCTCCCCACATCGTCAGTAATCGCTTTATGGGCACTGCACTTCACTATTGCCAATCTTTTGGGGGGCGCCAGGGCTGACAAAAGCCTATGGTTCAAAGGGCCGTGCTGTATCTTGGTGCCCTGGGAAGTCAGGAATGCTCTCTCCGCCCAGAGCCGCCCAAAATTATGGGTTACTTCAAACGCATACTGGCTGTCAGTATAAATATTGACAGCCAATCCCTCACTCAACTCACATGCTCGCAAAAGAGCAACCAGCTCTGCAGCTTGTGCTGATTGGTAGGGAACACGTGATGTCTTAACTACAGTGCGCAGCGTAGTAATAGCAGATGCTGCAGTGGTGGTGCCATCTGACAATTTGAAACAAGAGCCATAGACAAATATAGTTCCCCTTGCAGGTCAGATAAGGGAACGTCAGTCTGGTCTACCCGTCCCTTCGTCTCCTCCTCTGTACGGAATAAACATCATGGACATCTGTGTCCTCATTTTCCGAAGGGAGGGGAAGTAACATGGCTGGGTTTAGATTGGCACATCTTTTAATTGTGATGTGCGGCGCAAACAGAGTAAATTCATAACCAGTCAGACGAGCTCTGGTAAGGTGCTGCGTCTTTGTCTTATTCAGAAGTGTGTCCACAGCATGGGGTACCATTACTGTGAGATCATGATTAACGACGAGCCCTGCCGATTTTCAAATAGAGACAGCCACGGCCGCGGCTGCTCTTAAACAGCTCGGGAGGGCTCTGGCGACAGTATCAAGAAGAGCAGAGAAATAAGCAAACGGCCTCTGCTTACCTCCAAAGGCTTGTGTTAACACAGAAAGTGCAAATCCAGCCATTTCGTGTACGTACAACACGAAAGGCTTCTAGTAGTCAGGTGAACCAAGCACAGGTGCAGAACAAAGCGTGACTTTTAATTGCTCAAAAGCTTGCTGACATTAATGCGTCCAGGGTAAAGGTTCATGCACGTCTTTAGTTGTGAGCTGCAACAGCGGCTTCGTTAGTAAAGAATAACCAGGTATCCACTGGCGACAATACGAGGTGATGCCTATGAAGGCACGCACATCCCTCTGAGTCTTAGGTTCGGGCATCTTGACAATGGCATCAACTCGTTCTGGTGTTAGCCTCCTTCCCTCCTTCAACAGCAGGTGACCTAAATAGGTGACCTCTTGTCGACAATATTGGAACTTTGAAAGGGACACTTTATGTCCATGCTGTGCCAAATGTAGCAACAATTTGACTGTGGCGTCTTTGCAACCCTCTTCAGTATCGGAGGCTACCAACAGGTCGTCCACATATTGCAATAATACATTACCTGAGGGAAGAGAGAGGGAATCCAACTGACATTTCAGGGCTTGACTATATACTAGGACTTTCAGTATACCCCTGAGGAGCTCGACAGAAATGGAAGCTCCTGCCTGCCAATGTAAAACCAAAAATGTGCCGGCTATCCGGGTGGATGGGGATGCTAAAGAAAGCATTTTTCAGGTCAATTACAGAAAAGAATTTGGCTGTAGAAGGAATCATTGTTAAAAGGGCAGTAATGTCAGGCAGCTCCTGTAAAATCAAAAATGTGCCGGCTATCCGGGTGGATGGGGATGCTAAAGAAAGCATTTTTCAGGTCAATTACAGAAAAGAATTTGGCTGTAGAAGGAATCATTGTTAAAAGGGCAGTAATGTCAGGCAGCTCCGGAAACTGAGGGACCACTATTTTGTTAACCTCCCGTAAATCAATCACAAAGTGATAGATATCGTGTTGAACATTAGGGGAATCCAATGGTGTCTTTTTAAGGATTGGGAGAATAGGGCTATTACAGACATTCACAGCCGTCTCCTCGACCACCCCTGATTTGATCAAATCCTGTATAATCTGCAACAAAGCCCGTTCCCCCGCCTGTGGTATTCTGTACTGGGGAATACGAGGTAACACAGCATTCTCTTTAATCGTAATAGAGACTGGTGGAATCTGCAACAACCCTACATCTGTATCTCCCGTTGCCCACAACGTGGGCGGCACGTCTTTAAATTCAGGAGGAAGCGGTGCATCTTTTGAAAAACACTGTTTGGTACTAGCTATGTCCGGTCCTATTGTCATATAAACACCATCTGGAGAACATGAAATTGTGGCATGCAACCTTTTCAACAAGTCTAATCCCATTACATTTTCTCCGCAATTCGTTGTCAATAAGAATGGCGAGTCCACAGTGAAGGGGCCAATAGTCAAAGCAAGGGGTTCGGAGATGGGGCTCACAACCGGTACGCCTGAAAAACCTACCGAGACATTGTTATGGCCAGACAGGGCTGCCCAAGGGACCAGTGAACGAGAAACAGAGCTATGCATTGCACCCGTATCCACCAGAAACTTCTTAGCCGAACCATGCAAATCTGCCGTGACATAAGGACCACAGTGATCTACAGGTATTTTAACTGGTCCCTCGCCCTGTCCCTGACTGTCCTAGTTATAGGACATTCCTGATGCCTCGTCCAGATCATAATCATCGTGATAGTACTGCCTTCCCTGGGGGTCATCACAATAGTTCTGATCGGACCGACCCCCCGAGGATGCCCCACCCTGAACCTCATCGCGACCGCCCTCACCACGACCCCGTCCACCTGCACCCCGACCTCTCGGGGCTGCGACCTTCTGCAACAAGTCCGGACACTCACTCCGCCAGTGCCCCTCCTTCCTACAATACGCACACTGGTTCGGCCCCACCAGACCGCCCCCTCTGCCTGTGCCACGCGACCGTTGAGCCGTACCAGTGCCACGTCCTCTACCGGACCCTCTTGCTGCCTGGTGCATTAGTACCTTAGTCTTCAACTCCTTATTCTACTTCTCCACCTTCTCTTTCTCCTCATTTTCCCTATGCTCATAGTACTGAGCCATACTCAATATCACTGAAGGGGAGGAGGTAGTCCAGGTGCTCTCAGAAGCCTGCAACCGAGTCGCGATCTCAGGAAGCAGGTTCATAACGAATCTGTTAACAAACAACCGGACACCGCCTTCCACCGACAAATCTTGTCCACTGAAATCCAGAAACCCCCCTTCAAATGAGTGAAAAAATTTGACAGACTTTCATCCTTCTTCTGACGACATGCCGTTAACTTGTCCTAATCTACTCATCTGGGCGGAATGAGAGAATGCATGTAAGTAATGATACGACTCGGCAAAGCTAGTATCTCAGCCTTAGGCTTTTCACCAGGCTTTCGCTCTTTATCCCATGCCCTAATCTCATTCCAAGTGCCACCCAACTCTGCAACATGGTCCTGTGTATGCACCTGCCTCCATATATCCACTGGTACTAGCAACCCGAAAAACATCTCGATATCGGCCAGCGTCATCACTGTCGATGAGGTGGCCTCCGTTAATTCGTTATAATATGCAGTTGGATTTTTCCTAGGGTCCGTCAGCTGACTCTTGAGGGCTAACACCTGACTCCTTTTCCACGGAGTTAAACCTATTGTTCTTGAAAACGGGCCTCCACCCGTTGATGTATAACAACATCCTGCGCATTACGCCGTTCTGGGATCTCAGGATGGAAAATAGGGTGAACCTCCCTCATCGGGAATTGGGACACAATTGTCGGTGTGTTCTGATGCAACCTACCTCGGTAACCAATCATCGTCATTACTTTTAAAATCCTTAATTTTTCATCTCCTTGCATCTTGACTAATCTTCATACCTTCTATATCCCCTCTCGCCAACTTCGTTCCATGGGACAGAATCTTGTGGCTGTCCCCAGGGTCTGGAGGGCGCGCGCTGGTGGGCGCTCCTTTCGTGTGTTGGCCTCGAAGCTCTGGAATGCGCTCCCCATCTCCATTCGCAGTTTAAAGTCCTACCTGCCTTTTCGGAAAGCTGTGAAAACATACCTCTTCCCTCCGTTATAAGCTGTCTCGTTCTGTGATTTGCTTTGTAGTTTTCTGCGCTCAGCGCCGGGACGCCCCTTTGCTGGGGCAGCCGTGCGCTCTATAAAAATTTATAACATAACATTACTAAAAACATCATTAGGGGCCATATCAGCAGCCTATAGATGGTCGCGAATGTCATATTTTATTTGTGGTGCCGCACCTCCGAAACACTGTTCCCACAACCCTATTAATGTAGCCGACATATGCTTGAGCGCATGCTGCTGTACAAGCGGCTCAAAATCTTTCAACACACTCCACACGTCCTCTACACTGTAGATCGGACTCCGTGCCCACTGTGCAGCCTGATCAGCTACCACCTTTTTCTCCTCTTCCCCCACATCTGATCGAATCAGCACCCGCCCCATTCGTTCCCATGCTGCAGGCCAATTCCCCTCGTCCAACCCACGCACTAGTGTCCCAGCACCCAACGATGCCGGGGTTGAAATGTCCGGGAAAGACATGATGGATGAAGGGGCGGGCACCAATGTCAGCAATGACTGCGTCGAAGGGGTGAGAGAAGGGGGGGAAACATGAGCGGGGACAGCAGCCACAGCGGAAGGACCTGCAGCTACTGCACCCACAGCTTGCGAAGCCAGGGAGGGGACAGGCGGAGCCGCAGCTGAAGCAGCCGGGTCACAGACAGAAGAGCCAGATGCAGAAACAGGAGGGGCAGAAGACTGAGATGTCGGAACAACAGGGTATATCCTCTGTGGGGCGTAAGGAGGTGGGGGCCGGGTTTCTAAGAGTTCATCTACACAGGCATCACCTTCCTCTCGGGCGACATAGGACTTATCACATTGCAATCGAAATTTCCTATCAGCACACTCTATACCCTGTTCTATTTTCTCTCTATCATAGGCTACTGCTTTCTGTGTTACTGTTTGCATTTTTCCTTTCCGGGCCTCCTTCTCTGCTTGCATGCGCCTTTGCCTAGCTTCCTTCTGCCAGACTTGGAGTGAATCAAACATCGACTGCCTACTTCTCCTGGCAAATAATTTATCCTGCAAATAATTCAATTTCTGTTCATCAAAGGAACCTGTCGGTGGCCACTGAAGCTCGGCATTGTTCCTCGTATATTTGTGCCATAATGTACTAAACATAATAGGAAAAAGTCTAATGCAACACGCACAACCTCGGTAGTAATAGTTTGTAAAGTTTGTTGCATGCTACTGGGGTATCACTTTCTGATCAAAAAGTGTGGTTTGTTATGACTGTGAATTGCGTCTCCTGATTAGGAGACGTCCCCCTGTGCACAGCATAGGAAACCCGTTAAACGGGGATTTGAACAGTTAATCAGACTCCAAATTAAATTGATCTTCTTTTGTATGAAACAATATCACATTTATTCATGTTTTTAATGTTCCATTTGTGTGAAGTAAACATCCTCCGAAGTTTGTTAATGATCATTCACAATATAAGAGAATCCATCTCGATGCATTTCGGGCAGATAAATGCCCTTCGTCAGGGAATCAAATCTACAATGCATAGTAAACAATGATACAATGAGGAAACCAGCTCACGAGTGTGTTAGTGTAATCAAAACAATTCAGCTGACCTGTGTGTATGGTGCCTATAATACAAGTGTCATGCTCAACATCAAGCAAATTAGGTAATAAATAAAATAACAAAACGATAACTTATAACGGGAATCATGGCGATATTGACTGTGACATAGCGCAATGTGTTGTTCGCATTTGAAGAGCACATACCAGTTAAACATGCTCTGAGTAAAATGCGCTGCAGTCCAATGCGTGTGTTGGACCGACGTATAATGGTGAAAATGAGTGAATATACTGACAGAAGATAACCCCGTATTGTTATTTTATTTATTACCTAATTAGATCAATTTAATCTGGAGTCTGATTAACTGTTCAAATCCCCGTTTAACGGGTTTCCTATGCTGTGCACAGGGGGACTCCTCCTAAACATAATAGGGCCAATGCCGTGCTTGGTATACATATCGAAATTCGGGGTGCCTTACGGAGGTGCAGGTTGCCTCTCCTCCAGCCGAGCTTCGACAAAACAACAGGGGCACCCCACACACCACAATTTACTCAGACAAGGCATCTCAACATCAGACACATTCACTGTTCACATGAAACCAACCACCCACCAAACAACGGGAATTCAGCAGGCAGCCTACATACAGAGTACACCAAAACAAGGCAGTCCGGAGACTGCACCAGACAGTCCGAAGACTGTACCAAGACAAGGCAGTCCAGAGACTGCACCAGACAGTCCGAAGACTGTACCAAGACAAGGCAGTCCGGAGACTGCACCAGACAGTCCGAAGTCTGTACCAAGACAAGGAGACAGGCTCTAGCCCCAGGCCTTTTCAAGAGTAAACCGAATTCAGCAGGTGGCCTGGCAGAGCATTCGCAAACACTCTGTGTCTCAAGGGTCCACAGACCCACCAAGTTCAAACAAGCCAAGAATGGTCCTCAGACCATATTCAAGATTATTCAAGATGGCGCCATGATTACCAAGAGGCAAAACAAACTCACCTGGTGCACATAGGTCGAGCCAAGTTATTCTCCACCCCCGACTCTTCGGACCAAACTGTCAGATCCAAGGGTTTTGCCTTTTCAGGACCCCAGCCGGGATGACCGCTGGGCAAGGCCCCGCCCGATCAGACAGGTGGAGCAGCTGCGAGAACTAAGCTCTATCGTGTGGGGATCCCCGATCTGCCCATCCGACCGGACGCGACCCCGACCTCTACACCCGATTACGGGCGAGATGGGTCACCTGGTGGAGTCCCTGTTCGGGCGCCAACTGAAGGAAGTGACCCGAAACAGGCCACCTGGGTCACTCGCGACCACCTCTCGGCCTTCCCAAAAATGAAGATTCGGGATAACAGTGGAGAATACAGTCTAACACCTTTATTAGTAAATACACTGCAGCGGAGCCCGGTCTGACCAGCCTCATGGGATAGCTGTCGAGGGACTGGACTCAGAACACTTGGTAACATAAAATCAGCTTTCCAACACCTCTCAAACCCCGCCCCTGATGGAAAAATACTGCTTGGGCAGAAACCTGAACAAAGAAGGCACTGAGGGATGAGCTACCACCTGCGGAATGGGTACACTTTATCAGGCTCCCAAGGCCATCTTACTCGGTCTCAGCTCTCTCTAGTGTGGGAGCATAACT
Organism: Calotriton arnoldi; assembly: GCA_963921515.1. NCBI lineage: Eukaryota > Metazoa > Chordata > Amphibia > Caudata > Salamandridae > Calotriton > Calotriton arnoldi. Next base: position 708,234 of record CAWUFW010001133.1, read on the forward strand.
ATGTCCAGGGATAGGCATGCAAAGCTGAATAAACTATTCTCTTCGTGCATCTGGGTTCCAACCTTGGATGAGATAAGGGAACTTTCTGAACAGCAGCTTCTGCTGAGGCAAGCAGAGAGCGGGGGTACAGAGGTCGGATTTTGCTTACAGCGTAACATGGCGACTACGGAAAGGAAAATAGCGTCTCAAATGCTAACTTTAGCCTGCACAACTTTACGGAAAGCTGGACACACACACATTTGCAATAACGATCAATATGAAATAGCTACATGAATGCTAACACAACACGGTATACGTCATGGGGGACGGGGTAATGGGACATTCAATTCTAACAAAGTTGCTGGTAGTATGTTGGTAGTATATTGGAATATGTACAAAATCTCACTCCAGTAGTTCTATGGATAATAGTAGGAAATAGCTGCTGATGGCAGAGTGTGCGGGTATTGACTGCCCATGAAGGTTTAGGCGCATGCCTAGCATACTAACAAGCTTGGCTAAGATCAATGGGGGAGCTTGAGCCACTATTTGTAGAAAACTTCAAATTGTGATCACATGAGACTCTTCTCTTCTTCAGAGCTAGCTACCAGCCCTTATACAAAATATCAACCCATCCAATGTACTTTTCTAAGTATTGACCTGGTCTTTGAACCAAGGAAGCTTCAGTTTTGCAAATTGCAATTAAAGCCTTCCTGTTATCCGAAAGGGGTTTAGACAGCCTAGTAATGCATAAACCATCAGGAGATGGGCTTACTGTCTTGGAAATAAGCTGGTAAATTAGGATGAACGATTATAATTCCCTCAGGCAAGTTTTGCAAAGGTGGCTAGCTGGTTCTCATTAGCTCCTTTGATTAGCAGGTTTTTGCCACCATCATGGGAAATGGCTCAAAATGCATGTGATTCTAAAGCAGAGGCTGCTGTAATTAATGCTTCTACATTGTGGACATGGGAAACATTTAAAACATCTTCGTGCATTTTGAAGTTACAGCATAAAGCAGCCTTACCGAGATCAAGGACATTTTACAAAAAGCATTGGCAAAGACAATAGGTCTGACCTTGGCAAGCTTGTGCAATGTTTCATTTTTATTGAAAGCATATTAAGCAAAAATAACAAGGGAAAAATAAATTATGCCATCATATAAATGTTACTGGTTTCTGTTTGCAATTTTTAAAAATGTTATAAACATTACCTAATCCAGCTGTTTCACTAGTGGAGTTTTTTTTTAAACAATAAGCTTTCCAGTTCCGCCATGCTTGGTGTTATTATTTGTGAAGGAGGCAATATGAAACCACTCACATTACAAGCAACTACAATGCCACTTAAACACTTTGTAACATAAATGTTAAAATGGAGTGCAGGAAAAACAACAATTATTTAAACTTAATCTAAAACATACTTTAAATACATCAGTGCACTTTGAACCGAGCTGTGCTATTGAGGAAAAGGGAAATACCGCAAAGCACACCGATTGTTCCCCTAAGGAGCGATCTAGGAAGAAATGCTATAGCAGACTTCGCAAGGCTACGACCTGTTCTATACTGGCATAGGATATGGTGCACGCCGGAACTGACAGTATATGCTGAGGGTCTAAGGGACATTATCGATGCAGACCAATTCCATAAGATCAGCTTGCTGAGAAATCTGAAGGGCCTTTTTTGTGGAATGGGCCTTGCACATCTGTGGGATAGCCCCATTGACTCTTTGTTCCCGACAAAAGATGAGCTAAAAAAAATATATTGGGAGATGATCGAACGCGAAGAGTATAGGTGCCATGATTCCACCTCTCTCACAGGTCTCTTTCTACAGATCAAATCTCGCCCAAATCTTGAGCTGTATTGGGATGCTATTACAAAGCCCTTGGACCGGAAACTGTATTTCCAATTTAGATCAGGGACCCTACCCTTAAATTGTTTTACATCTAAATGGTCCACGAAAAAGAATAACAAATGCAACACATGTGTAGACCAGGTAGAAACTCTATCACATGTACTGTTTGTATGTCCTGCATATGCAGGCCCGCGCAAAGTATGGCTAGCGCAAATCTGCAGGAACATGGGTACAAGATCGTGCTTTACTGCCCTCCGTATTCTCTGCACAGATCTGTAGCTCAGATATGCCATTCCGATAGCAAAATTCCTAAGGTGGATGTGGGTAATTCGTGCGCAGCTAATTACGCCCGAAACCTGAAAAAAGAACTCATCCATACCCATGTATGTGTAATTAGCCTAATTTGAAGTGTGGGCCTCAACTTGCTCTTTTATGCCTTCTCTGTGATCAATTGAGATTTTTTGTAACTATTGCTTTTTTATGCTAAATCACCCATGAACTAAATGTCTTGGTTGTATTGTGACTTCTGATGACTGCCTTGCCATTTTTCTACACAAATTTTTGTTCAAGTTTTTATTTTCATATTGTTTTTAACTTCTTATCTGTAACGCTTTTATGACACGTACTGTCGGATAAAGCATCTTTTGAATTTGAATTTGAAAAGGGAAATATTTCTAGGGGGATCTGAGCAATCTACACAGATTTTGTGCAGTCACTCAGAGTGAACAGAGCCAATGGGTAAAGTAGGATGCCTCATCGCCCCATGCTGTATGCTGTAGAGGGCAGAAGCAAAATGTGAACTACAATTTAACGGACCAATGAAGGAGGCTCGCTGCCAAAATGTCTTCTAAATATGTATAATACGTATTTTTTGGGGGGAAAACAGGAGTCAAGCGAGTTAACCAAATCTGTGTGAATGGCAAGACATAAAAAGGTACGTAAAAAATGTACCTTCCTTGTTAAATAAAATGGGGTAAGGTGTTGCAAAGAGCGCAAAACACAGTTCCTTTTTTTTTTTTTTTAAACTTTATTTTCAGATTTTCTTAAGTACAAAAGAAACATATATGCATATCTGTTCACTTGTGAATTATCATACATTGTCGCAATGCAAAAGTACACGTTAGAAAAGTTACTATCAAGGTCTTATTTCCCAGGTTAGGTAAAAGCTGTAGCATTATTATAACATTATCAACATGAGAGTCTTTTTCAAACCCTCTCCCGCCCTTCTGTAAATCTCAGCAGTCTAGTCATACATCTAATTATGTTAACACATATCCGGGTAAGCAATGCCTGCCTGCAATGCTACGATTACGATGGGTTATGTAAGTGTAAGTTTACCCCACTCCCTCCGGAACAATGCCCCGCTCCAGCTGGGAGCCGGACGCCTGGCGCATGTTCTCCACATGTGCACGATACAGGCCCCATACGTCCTTAGGTCGGGATGTACTAGGCATCACACTGGCGTAGACTTCGCTATTTATATTGCAATAGGCCAGGCTGTTCAGCCATTGCTGGACAGTAGGCAGAGACTTACGCCCCCAGTGGATAGCCACCTCTCGCTTCGCTAGTAGGAGTCCCAGGAATGCGAACCGCCTGATCTTCTTGGGGAAGTTAACTGTATATCCCAATAGGGCCACTTCCGGGGTGGGGATTAGAGGAAGATTAATCATTTGCCCTAGCGTGTGATGTATACGTTCCCAGTAGTGTTGCAGTTTCGGACATTTCCAGGTAAGATGTGCGAAGTCGGCATGAGGTGCGGAGCATTTACGGCAGTTGTGTGGTTTGGATGGGTCAATTCTGTGTGCCATAGCAGGGGTGAAATATATACGGCACAAGAATTTGAAATGTAGGAGCTTGTGCCTGCTATTTAGTGAAACATCTTGTGTGACTGCGCAGCATTTGGCCCACTGCTCATCAGTGATTGAACGCCCCAAGTCAGCCTCCCAAGAGCTGCGGATTTTGTCGTCGTTTACAGGTTTCAGAGCTGCACATGCCTTATATAGCTTTGAAATTAAATGAACGCTATTCGTGTTCTCTATTATCATCGTTAGAGGGGGGGAACGAGGCCGGCTTGACTGGGAAGGTTGGCAAGGTGGAACGGAGGGCGGATCTGATGCGGCCTAGGACAAACCTGTCCATGATGCTCCCAAATTGGAAATGAGCGTCCTCTGATAGTGAAAAGATGTAACCCCCGGGGTATAAATCCCCCATCTGTGAGATTTCAAATGTCGTCAGAGTGCGCTGTACCAAACGTTCACCTGTGATTGGAATCCAGCGGGGGTTGGGGATGGGTAGCGCTGTAGAATACAGTGTATTTGTGCCTGTGAGCCTGCATAGTTTATTCCATGCCCAGCTTGTGGTGGATACGGTTTGGATGTCGTGGGGATCTCTGGGAACGCCCGTCGGTAGTACAGTCGAAAGCCGCTCAGGGAGAACGAGATCAGCTTCCGGACGCAAGTATGGTATCCGGGCGTCCGGATGAAACCAGGAGTGAGCATAACTAAATTGGGCCACTACGTAATATAACTGTAAATCCGGGACACTATATCCCCCTCTATCATATGGCAACGTGAGGATTGGCCACCGGACTCGCGCCTGCTTCCCACCCCAGACCAGGCGGGTTAAAAGAGTACGGAGCGTCTGAAAGAAACTATTAGTGAGGGGAATTGGTATGTTGTTGAAGAGATATAAAAATTTGGGAAGTACTACCATCTTCAGTATCGAAACTTGGCCAGCGAGCGATAGAGGTAGTCTCAGCCATTTCTCTATTTGTGTTTCCAGCGCGTCTATGGCGCGACCATAGTTCAGACTTATTATTTGGGCAGAGTCCAAATGAATATGGATACCTAAATATTTGACTGAGTCCTTGCACCACTCCTGCGGAAATTCGCATTCCCACGGCTTTGTGCTTGCTGTTAAAGGAAAGATGACTGATTTATGCCAATTGATGCCTAGGTCTGAGAATCGGCCAAATCTGATAATCTCCCTGATCAACGGGTCTAAATTATCTTGGGGATGTCTAACGTATCGGATCGTGTCGTCCGCGTAGAGCGAAAACAGGAGGGGGCCAGTGTTGAATTGTAGGCCTCCTTGTAGGTGTCGTTCCTGAAAATGGCGTATCAATGGATCCATAGCCAGGATAAACAATAAGGGGGACAGGGGACAGCCCTGTCGGGTCCCGCGGGAGAGCCGGAAGGGACGGGAGAGTGTACCGTTAAAGCGAAGTCTCGCTGTAGGCTTATTGTAGAGCAATGCGGTCGTAGCAATGAATCCCATGGGTATGCCCATACGACGCATGACAGAGAGGAAGAAGGGCCATTCTAACGAATCAAAAGCTTTCTCTGTGTCTAGGAGAATAGCTGCTGCAGGGGTTTCTGGGTTGATCCTATGTATAACTGCGAAGAGTGTTCTGAGATTAAGTGAGGTGGATCGATGGGGCACAAAACCGGATTGAGCCGGGGATATGATAAATTCCATTAACTGGGACAATCGGTTAGAAATGACTTTGGCTAATATTTTGTCATCTAGGTTTAGGAGGGACAGAGGCCTGTATGAGCCACATTACGTGGGGTCCTTGCCAGGTTTGGGGAGTAAAATTATGACAGCCTCTCGGAGTGTAGGGGGAAGGAGTTGTGCCTCCAGGGCCTCAGCATAAACCTCAATGAGTTGTGGTGCGAGCAGATCCTTGTATACTTTATAGAAGTCTCCAGTTAAACCATCTAACCCAGGGGCTGAGGAGCCACGAAGAGTGTCTATGGCGCCAATCACATCCGCAACAGAGATGAGTTCCGCCAGGAAGTCCTGCATGTGTTTTTCGAGAAAGACAAGGGCAATCTCGTCTAGGTATTTCTCTTGCGCCTCATGAGAGCCCCCCAACCTGGTGGAATACAGAGTCAAAAAATATTCCAGAAACTCATTCCGAATGTCTGTCGTGGAGGTGAACGTGCGGTTGTCAGAGGTGTGCAGTTCAGTGATGTATGTCTTGTGATAGGGCGGTCTCAGCAGCTGGGCCAGTACTCTGCCGGGCCTCTCGCCCTCGCCATATCGTCTAGCCGTCTGGTATTTCCCCAAGTACAAAATTTCCCGGTCCGCTGTTTCCCTGTACTCCGCCAGGAGGGTCAAACGTTGGCCCCCGGAGGTAGGAGGTGTGGAGTGTGTGGAAGCACCATCTAGCGCCATGAGTTCGCGCTCGAGACGTGTCAGTGTGTTACGAAAGTCCCTGAGGACTCCTGAGTGCTAGGCAATGCAGGCACCCCTAATAACGGCTTTAAAGCCTTCCCAGAGAACCGCCCATGAGTCTACCGAGCCAGTATTCTTGGCAAAGTAATTCTCAATGGCCTCGCGTATCTCCGCCTTAAACACTTCGTCATAGAGAGCGCGACTAGGAAAGCGCCATTGTCTTTCAAAGCCCTCAGGGCGGGGGAATTTAAGATGTATCACAACTGGGGAGTGGTCTGAATAAGTCCTGGGGAGAGTCTCAATTGAGGTGCACCAACCGTAAATATCTGGGGAGAGGAGCCAAAAATCTATCCTGGTCCAGGTGTTGTGTTGGCCTGAGTAATGTGTATATTCTGTGAGGTTGGGGTTGCGCTTGCGCCAGACATCCAGCAGAGCGAACCGGTTGCAGAGCTCCAGAAGGGCACGGCAGGCACGTGGCTTAGAGTCTGGAGCCACGGAGGTGCTATTCATCCCAGGATTGAGCAATAAATTAAAATCCCCACCAATAAGCAAAAACTGCGGTTCTAACCTGGCAAGCTGAGCATGTAGGGCATGAAAGAAGTCAGGGGAGTCAGTGTTTGGAGCGTAGACGCACACCAGTGCAACATTCCTGCCCATCAAAGACCCGGAGACGATGAGGTACCTGCCCTCGCCATCTCGGTGGATGGAACCAAAACTAAACGGGACCCTCCTGTGTACTAAAATGGCTGTTCCTCTTGCGTAGTTGCTGTAATTGGCAAAATATCTATGCGCACCCCAGCTGGCTCCAAAGCGCGCCGTGTCCATTTTGGGAAGATGCGTCTCTTGCAAATAAGCAATGTCCACCTTATGTCGCAATAGATAATGAATTACCTGTCTCCTCTTGCGAGTGTCATTAAGACCACGTACATTCCATGACACTAAGGAGAGGTCCGAGGGACCTTCTATATTACCAAACCTGGCCATCTACATAATGCAGTATTTTCATCATAGTGGTGTAGTGACAATAAACAGTGATAGTCGGCAGTGAACATCTCAGCAGATATCAATAAACATAGAATGCAAATACGATCATCCCCCACCCAGCCAAACCCTGATCGGGGTAGGGCCAATCCCAAAAGTAATAACGAACGTGAAGTACCAAGAAACTTTACGCTGGCATGTCAATCCCAAAAAGCAGTACCCCAGAGTGAACCAAACCAAACTCAAAGGATACACCATGGGGGGCGGCAACGCCCAGGCAAGCTACCAGCTACCTGTAATAACAATACAGAATGTATAACGTATTCCCAATTTTGCATTAGTACAATTTAGCATGAGTTAGGGAGCCGAATCATCCCGTGCCAGAGCTGGAAAGAGATCGGCACTTACATCTGAGCCACTGTGTGGAGGGGAAGGACCCGATCCGACCCTGGCGGAGTGATTGTTATTCTGTTTGTAAACTCGGCAAAACTCCTGTGCCTCCGTGGGGCTCTCGAAAATACGAGACCTGTCGTCCACATCGACCTTCAGTCTGGCAGGGTACAGCATACCGTATCTTAGTCCCAAGTTCCTCAGGGTGGCCTTGACCCCGTTGAATTTGGTCTTGCATCCTGTACCATGGCCGTGAAGTCTGGATAAAATGACAGCTTAGAGCCCTGCCAGTCTATGTCTCCCCGCTCCCCAGCCAGTCTAAGAGCTGTATCACGGTCCCGGAAGTTCATGATGCGCGCCACGATGGGTCTTGGAGGGAGACCAGGATTCGGGCGAGGCCCCAGTGATCTGTGCGCTCTCTCGATCACAAAGCCAGGAGTAAATGATTCTTTGCCGAATAGTCCAATTAACAAGGTCTCAACGAACAGGTCCAGGCGGCCAGTGGGGGTTGTCTCCGGAACACCAAGAATGCGCAAGTTGTTGCGGCGGCTACGTGCTTCGAGATCTTCATTTTTGATGGCCACCTCCTTAAGAATGCGCTCAACACGTTCCAGACATTTAGCAGACTGTGCAGTCCCATCTTCGATGTCTGATATGCGAGCCTCCGCCACATCGAGCCGTCTGTCATGCACCTGGATCTTGGCACCAAGACTGGAGATGTTCTTGTCAAGCAGGTCAAACCGGCTGTCCAATGCTTTAAAGCCGGCTCTCATCTCCTGGAATAGAGAGGCCGACACCACCGGGGGGCCGTCTTCGTGTTCTGGGTTCTGTGCAGATTCTGCCATGGTGGGGCCGTGTTGCGGGGCTGTGTCTACCAACCGCTCAAACGGAAGCGTTTTCTGCTTGGGGTCTTTGCGGCCCATGCTGCGTCAGAGCAGCGCAGACGAATCTTGCGGGGTTTTAGCGGATCTAATAGAGTCACCAGTTGTTTCGAGCATAGCCAACCCCCCTCGCCCTCGTTGGGTGGTCCACTACGCGAAATAGTGATGCCAGGTTATGGCGATGCGCGCCCCCAATCGGTCCGGAGATGGCGCGGGCGTCAACGGGAGCCAGTCAGATACTTGTGACAGGAATGCAGCGCTCCTGCACCGTAGGGGCGCAATCTAGGCCAAGGTTTGCCAACTTGGTTGGCGGTGTTTGCGTAGTGTGGAGAGTCTCTATAGACACCTGGGACCCAGTGACAACAGGTACGTAGCGCCGGTTCAATGCGCACTCTCCTCACCTGCCAGGAGTGAGCATTCGTGTGGCTTCGGTTTCCATAGCTGAGAGAGAGGGCCCCGGAGGGGGTGCAGTTCGGCCACAAACAAGAAACTGAGTCCGCAGCAGGGGGCCATGTGTGGCACTTATAGGAGGCCCCGGTGAGTTGGTGTTGAGCTCCGCTGCTGCCTGTGTGCATGAGGATCACTGCGGGGGAAACGCGGGAGCCGCTGCTCATTCTTGTCTGCTGCAGTGGTTCTAGGGGGTCAACACGGTCCCCCTGTGAAGCGATGTTGCTGCTTTGGGGCAGTCTGCTCCTCGTGTGGAAGATTCCCCTCCTGCCGCCCCGCGGTCCGTGTAGGCCCGCTGCGTAGCAATGGGTCGGGCAGGCAGCTCCGTCTCCGCCCAGGTCACGATGCGGCAGCAGTGCGTGCCGCCCCCCAGACGGCAGTCACAGCCCATGCACCGCCGGACGGGGGGGGGAAGGAGGCGGGCGCAGCGTCTCCTCACCGGCAGTGGAAGCTGGTCGCGGCGACAGGTCCGGCCGCGATTTCAGGCCCTCTTCCTCGCAGGCCCCGCTCGCCTAACGGTCCGCTGGTCGCGTAGCTCACTCCATGGCGGGCCGCACCTTGGGTCCCGCACCGAGCTGCCGCATGAGTTCTGGGGCACCTCTCAGCTCCGTTCTTCGGTCGGTGGGGTCAGGACACCCTCAGCTCCCTGTTGCGTCGCGTTGTGTGGTGTTATGTCGGCATTAATCACAGGAATACGCCGTGAAGCTGGGTCGCTCGTCGGAGCTTCAGAGCCTGGTGGCCATTTTAGTCGCCGGCTTGGCCACGCCCCCCAAAACACAGTTCCTTAATATAGTCAGGAGGGGATCCTCACAGTGATACCCCAAAATGTATAACATGAATCAGGCTTCAAGCAACTTGCAGCACCACACCTACTCCACATAACTATCTTGCTGTTACCAAACCAGCCTTTATTTAACTTAACTTGAAAAGGGGCTCAGACGGATGGCCCGAAACTACAGACCTCCCTTGCATGCTTCCTCAGTAAAGAACTCACTTGACACATTCAAACACTTTGTGACAAGAACTCACTTGACACATTCAAACATTTTGTGACCAAGAAGTACTAGCACCAAAATGTGATCAACTTGAGCAACATGCAGCTGAGAGATTTTGCACGCCTGTATAGATGGTTTACAATGCTCGATTTTTTTTGTTTTTGTTTAGTTTATTAGGAAAGTACCAGAAATATAACAATATATCATTATCTATCACTGTTCATAGATTCTTTAGTAATACAGCCATCCTTTGGACAAAATTACCTTTTTTGTCATATGTGCAAAGTAATCAAGGGCCAGATGTACGACAGTTTTTGCATGCGCAAATGGGTTTGCGAACCCGTTTGAGCATGCAAAAACCAATAGGGGTATGTACCATACCAAAATAGCGAGTCGAAATTTATTTGCGACTCGCTATTTTGGAATTGCGAGTCGCTATTAGGAAGGGGCGTTCCCTTCCTAATAGCGAGCGCAAACCCATGTACAAATGTTTTGCGACCGCAATTGCGGTTGCAAAACACTCGCAAATTACCACCCTCTTAAAGAGGGTGGTAATGGGGTCGCAAAAGGGAAGGGGTCATTAATATTCATGAGCCTCTCAATTTGCGACCCCATTGGGAATCGCTAACAGTGTGTTACACACTGTTGTACATCAAAAATAGCGCCTCGCAAATTGCGAGTCGCAAAATACTCGCAATTTGCGAGGCGCTATTTTGGGCGTCGTACATCTGGCCCCAAGTGAGAAAAAAAATGAATCCAAAATTAAACGCCTTATGCCATATACTCAACAGAGGAAACTAAATTGCGTCTGCACAGCCAGGATTGTGGTCTGCCATCCACTTATGGGGCCCAGATTTTCTGAAGCCTCTTGCGTCTCGGATTGCAATTGATAATTGACTTTTCAAGCCCATACACGAAGATAAACTCTTGTTGCCACACTTTAAAATCAGGTGTTTCCCTTCGTAACCATGCACGTGCCCCTGTAATTGTGAAAAAATATATCCCTGACAGATAAGATGGCATGTTAGGGTAATGACCTAGCATGATGACCTGAGGTTCCAGTCTGATTCTGAGCATAAAAACCCTATTGCGTTTATCAAACATATTTGCCCAGCAGGGTACTATGGGGGACATTACGATGGCGGGCGGACAAAGTCCGCCCGCCACCGTAACGGTGAATGGGACCGTCCGCCATAGGAGCGGTGGTCCCGCCGTGGTTATTAGGATGCCACCGCCACGGTGGCGGTGGCATCCCGCATATATTGAATTGCGGCGGGCGGTGCTGTAAGCAGCACCCGCCACAATGCAATATATGCAAGTTGTGCATTTGCATGCACACCATGACAGGCAACGCGCGGTGCCTGCCACCTTGTGCATGCAAATGCAGGGGGGTACCCCCCATGTGCACCCCCCACCCCCCAACATCTGGGGGGACCCACAACGGGCCCCCAACAGCAAACACCATATGCCTTTCCATGGCGGCAATGGACATGAAGCAAAAATATGTTTAGTATCCATCTCGGGAATCTGACATCGGAAGCAATTCAAAGTCTCCCTAAGACCCCATTTGTGCAGCCTATGAGGCATATAATTCAGATCATACAAAATTTTAAAATTATGCACCTTGAGCCAAGACACGTTGATCACATGATGTGATAATAAAATACTCCGGGTGATCTCAGTTGTGGAAACTTTGAAGACAAACGTTTTTTGCCATTTGCTAGCCAAATGCTCAATGCTACCTTCAGAGTCTTTAATGCCCAACAAGATTTTATCAAATATACTGATAATACCCTTTTTGGGTATCTAGCAAATTTGTCCAGAAACTCATTATCCTTAAAACAACCTCATTGGTTGGGAGCTGCCTCAAAAAATTCCTCAACTGTAGATATCTAAACAAAAACCCTGCTAGGCATTCCAAATTCTTTGTCTAGATCTTCTTACGATCCCAGCATTCCATCTGAATAAAATGTGCCTAATGTATGAAGACCCAAGTCTCTCCAGCAACTTAAATAACTGTGACCAACGAAAGAAGGCAGATTAGCGTCACTCGATTTCAATGCTGACATAACCTGTTATGCAGTTGAATTAAAAATATGCAGTCATGACTCTTTTTTGCATTATATTGACAGACGTATTTCAGGTATTGTAAGCATGAATGTATATTTTTCCCCTTTACCTGGGATATGTAACCTATTTCTATATGTCAAATTGCTCATATATACCTGAACATGTTCCAGCTTCTATTTGACACCTTTGTATGTACTTCATGCCTGATTGCAAACATGATTTTGCACTTTTGTGGAGTTGTTCTTTGTTTAGGCACCATTGATGAATTACCCATTTTTGTGTACACTGCAAATGCTTTTTCTGCACAGCGCTTAGCGGTCCTTGCGACCCGGTCAACGTTACAGCAAACCACGTAAATAATTATTTATTTTAACATTGTCTGCAAATTCTCTTGTGAGCATGTAGCAAAGCAGCATAAAGCATAGATGAACAGGATAGGGAGGATAACTGTCCAGGTCAGCCCAGAAAATGTTCAATGACCATAAAGCATGAAACCGCTTTTTTCTACAGGAATAGGAAGCCATCCCTTGTACAAGAAGGAGCGAGAGAGGGAGGAAGGAGGGTGGTGGCAGGGAGCCAAGCCTCCCTCACACTCAGCAGTCATAGCTTGAGTACCACTTCCACAGAACATGCGGCGAGCATGAACAGGAGCTCAGGACAGACAGAGATGCATTTCATCCACACGCGTGTCATTTTGTTGGCACAGCTGGCTGATTTGATGAAATCCATTCAAAATATATATTTACCATGCACACATCTTTCGCATATTTAAGCAGAAGTAGCTATTAGTCTACAGAAAGTACTAAAAGATACACACTTTCACATTTAAAGTTAGAGCATACTTTAGATAATAAAACAGTAACCACCTCTGTTTTATTTGAGGCTGATAACAACAAAATGGCACGTGGCTCCTGGACCCATGTGCGTATGAATACATGTGCAAGGGCAAAATGCAGTCATTCCAAAGTGAAAGCGTCCAATGGCTGAAGTGGGCTAGTTTATTGATCTGTACTTTGTGCTGTGATGGAAGGGAGCATAATTTGAGTAACATTTGGACAGACCAATGGTGGAAGAGTATTGATTGATGCCCTTATACATGAACGTATTTTTGTATGATATTTTTTGGAAAACAAGAGGCAGGCAAGACAGCTAAAGTTATCTTTGGGCCAGACCTAAAAAGAAATTGCAAAGGCCTTTCTAATAAAAAGTGCCAACTCAACCTTCACACCCCGTTAATCCTCTCAATTCACTTTGAAATGTAATATTGCATGTGTTATGTTTGAATCAAAAAATTGCCAAGTTCTAGGAAAATCTTAGCTATTTAGTTTCAAAAGAACAATTAAATATATACAAAGCATTCAATGTAAGCCCATAAAAAGTACTAAAATATTCATGGAAAGCTGTACAAAAAAATCTTCCATGTTTAAAGTCTAATACTGTATAACAAACCAGATTTATTTTTTAAGGATTGCATTTTGTTGAACTGTGTTTTGCTCAGGAATGTGTGTTTCTCTCTCAGTTGGAAACCTCTATTTTTCTAACTTACCAGAGGGTTTATTGCATTTTACCATTACTCTAAAAACAATAAAGGCCACCAGGATTTTTACCAGTCGTGTATTTTTTTAGTAGTAGGTTCATCACTGTGCTTTACAAATATACTTCAGTTTTTTAAATGGAGAAAAATAAGTGCAGCTATTCACTTTACTGAGCTGTGGGCTGGAGGTAGGCCCAGGGGTGACATTCACCAAAATGACAGGGGCAGCGGTAGTGACATCACACATATCATTTGACCTTTACTTTGACTAACAAGCACATGCTTACACATACACACATGTTCACACACTCTCTCTCAGATAAACACTCACATTCAAGCACACATACAATATACATTTAAAAGCATTTTTTACTTACATTGGTTACCAGATAGGGTCATATTCCAGCAAATTATACTCCATTTTTATTACACTAATAGTGAATAATGTTATTCACTATTTGTGCAATAAAAAAAGACAGAAAAACAGGAAAATTAGCTCTAACCAACATCCATTAGAACGAGCTACTCTTGTGTTGCAGGCACTGATTTTGTCAACTCTGAGACCAGGGGTCGCAAAAGCAGTGTCAGGGGTTACAAGGGGCAAGCCAGGGGTCGCAGATGCAACCCCTGGTGACCCATAAATGACGTCAATGGGCCCAGGGGCAGGTCTATGGAAAGGTTGAGGAGATAAGCATTTAATGAATCTTCTTTCTCAGTCCTCCCCTTCACCTCATTTTATAATCAGATACCTTCTTTCTGTACCCTGCACCTTAGGTCTTTATCCTTCTGTTCCTTTTTCTCCCAGCTCAAACATTTTCCTCTTCCTTTTTAATCTTTTACCCCTCTGCATATTTCTCTCAACACCTTCCTTCACTTCTTTATTTTCGTCTTCTCTTCTTTCCCTTTCTCATTGTCTCTCTCCCCTCCCCTCTCCTTTCCATTTACCTTTTGTTTTGCCCTTGTTTCTTCTATTTTCCCTTGTCTGTATTCTCCCCATCTTGCTTAATTGTCATTTTTTCCCCTACTAGCTTTTCTCTCTTCTTCTACCCCTCTCCTATCCTGTTTCTCTTCCTTACACACCAGACTCATTCCCCAGTTTCTCATGTTTCTTTCTCTTCTTCCTGTTGATAGTTTCCTCAGTCTCTATGTCTCTCTATCTTTCTTTTCAATAATCCCAATGCTGCGCTCCCATGTCCTTCCTCTCTCCTTCTTTTCCTTCATTCCAGTGTTGAACTTGTAAAGCCATACAGTATAAGGGAAAGATGTACGACTACTTTTAGTGGCGTTTTGCCAGGTATGGGAGACTGCATGTATTTGTGCTTGCTGCAGACAATGTTTATGATAATATCAGAGACGTCAACAGTAAAAACACCCCCAACTCACCCCTCCCCTCAGTAGGCTTACAAAGCTATGTGCTTTCCGCCTGTGAACCTCCGCTGTGCCACACCTGATTAGCTGCCACGTTCTCAAATGTGTGAACTTCATTCACTGTCCTGGCCCAAAACCTTCTATTTGGAATTCCACAACAAGACCCTCAGCCCCATGTATCCACAGCTCTTCTTTCTTTAATCCAATGCTCAATTTGTAAAAATAAAATAAGTGTCAGGGCCGTGATGAGGAGGCCACTACAGCTTGAGCCACATATTACCCTGCCAGCCCTGCCAATGACCGTACCAACTCGGCCGGACTGGGAACCGAAACGGGACCTGACAAATTGAATTGAATTGAATTGAAATTAAATTTGTAAAGCGCAGCTAATGCCCGGAGGCATCTTGGCGCTATGGACAGACTGAGAACAAAAGAACATTAGTACAGGTAGTGATCAGGTAAGTTCCTTCAGGTGGTCTGTGTGAAAAGCCACGTTTTCAGACAAACAGCTCGGCCAGCCCCTGGGGGGACCAGAGGGGCTGGTGGAAAGCACCACTCCTGTTACACCGATGTCACTTTTGTTACAGGAGGCCGATATTGCGGCCCGGTAACAAAAACGGCCTCCCAGGAGTTCAGAACAAGCCCCCACCCTGGCATCCCACCGGGGAAATGCCCGGTGCCCGCTACGGCCAGTCCGGCCCTGCGTACCAACACAACTACTAACCATCATACTCCTACAAGTATCACTATTCTGACTTTATAAGGCCCCCAAAGCTATAGGAATGGCTTGGGTGGCAGGTAGTACTTATTTTTATGCTTATTGAATTAATAAACAACTGTTGTCCTCCTTTTTAAATTAGACAAACCACACCCCCATGTGGCAGACTATAATAAGCGCTGCTGTTGACAATTAAGTGCCGGTGCCGAGCACCAGAAACCACTGACTCAAATTATTCACAGCTCTAATCGTATATCTTCAGGATGTGTTTCTTTGGCCTCACAAGCAGCACTCCAGATCAAGTGCCAAGAGGCCCACAAACAGCGCTACAATATCGCAGATAGACAGGCTGTTCTAACACCTTCATTTGTGTACTGCTTACACTCCATTCACATAATTTTGTGTACATAACAGCGTGCATGCAGGCACGTGAATGGTCGAATAACTTAAAGAAAGGAATAGTGGTAGAGCAAAGATTAGCAACAGATGCAGTGGCCTGGGCCCCTAACCCCAGAAGGGGCCACCTCGCTCCCTCACCTGCAGCTTACACAAGCAGCTGCCAGCTATAGCACCTAGAATGGCTACTGCATCGTTGATAAAAGTACGCCATTCCACCACAAGCAGGGTACTACTCACAAGGCCTTGGAAACTAGGGAGAACTGCATGATGCAGGTGCTGACTGGGCCTACTTTGCATGCACCTAAACCTGATAGGTATATGCTTGCAATGCAAAAAAAAAAATGAAACATAGAAGCGGAGGTGCATCATGCAATTGTATAGCACATAGTTTTATAGTCCCAACATAGCTGCCATATTTTGAAGCAACGTATTGGCCATCTGGAGCAGTAAAGGCAATTATATACTATGCACAATACCATTCCAAGGTAGCCGCTCAGTAAACATTGCATTGGACAACAGTAAATCTAACCTCCACAAAGTCCAACACTTTCACTACTATTGCTCAAGTTGGAGGGTGGAATGGCAATAGTAAATCGGACCCATTCCAAAGTCCAACACTTTCCATACTGTTGCTTACATTGAGTGGGAATAGTAAATCTGACCCAACCAAAGTCCAGCACTTTCCCTACTGTTGGTCAAGTTGGAGTTGTGAATTTGGCTCATCTTAGTCTAATTGCTGTTTTATCTCAATGTTTGTTTAAAAAACGTTCTAATATGAATGTTTATGATTTAATTCAAAAGTGGGTTAATTTAAATTATTTTTAGTATTATCTAGGTCTTTATCTTTATACCTAATTATTATTAGTAATTGTCTTATTTTGTATGTTTAATTAATAATTGCTTTTTTAAATATTATGTGTGTAAAGCGTCTGTGTTTGTGTAAAGCATGTGTGTGTGTAAAGTGTGTGTGTAAAGCATGTGTGTGTGTAAAGCGTGTGCGTGAGTAAAGCATGTGTAATTGTAAAGTGTGTGTGTGTAGCATGTGTGTGCATGTGTATCGTGTGTAGTGTGTGTGTAGCATATGTGTAGCCTGTGTGTGTATGTAGCGAGTGTGTAGCATGTGTGTTTGTGTAACTTGGCTCAAGCTCATTAGTGTGTTTTATCTAACCACCAGATTACATTACACAAGGTGAGACTTTTTTTTTTTTAGTTCTTTTTAGGCATGGGGTGATTAAGTGATTTACCCAGGATCACAGGATGTTGAGCAGATGCCACAACTCAAACCTGGTTCCCCAGTGCAAAGGTGGCATCTATGACCGTTAGGCCCCATTCCTCATTTTTATTTCATGTTTGTATGTTATACATTTGTTATATATGTTTTTGATAATATAACTATTTTTTATAAATGTGATATAATTTTTAGTTAATATTTATTTTAAAGTTCATATAATAAATATTCAATGACATTTTATATACTTATTTTATTATGATAGTGTGGTAATTTTTGTCCTTGATATTTTTTTTGTTGGTATTTGTCGCCAATATTTTTGTCAGTGATATTTCGACAAACATCCAATTCTTGCCTACTTTGGTAATTGATGTAAAATTCTGTAACAAAATGCCTGTCTACAAGCTGTAACACAGTGTAATGACAATCCATCCATAAAGGCCTCAGCCTTTCACAAATGAATTTTATACAAAATAATTCCAGCTGATTTCCTTTTTCATAACTTTTCACAATAAACAGATCAGGTCCAAAGCCCTGATCAATGGATTGTAACTGTAACCAACTAAGTCCCTAAGCAAAAGCTTTCCAACATGGAAGAAATTACTATACACGTAGAAGCACACAATGTCTACCCAATAAAAATCTCTACACACAGGAATAAACATTTGAGCAGAGCTAAAGACCCTCTCTCAGTAGTTATAGAATTACAAATATGTGCACAGTTACCGTTGGCAAAACAATATACAACCACTCCTAAAATGGCTGAACAAGGATTCCTAAAGTGCAAATCTACTACCTCTAGGGACTGGCCTAGGTATGTAACCAACACCAAAACTCTTGTCTACTTGGACAATCAGTGAGATTCCCTTTAAAAAATGACACCTTTTTACAAAGCTTAACACAATGCACATTCAAAAGCCTATTGGCTTTTACATATGTTTTATGCAAAGACTAAGTCAGGCTTTGTCAAAACTTTTCATAATAAACAGATCAGGCCTAATGCCTTGATTAATGGGTTGGCACCATAACCAACTCAGGCCTTCCTCACATGAACAATAGTTTTCCCACGGTGCAAAAAGTGCAATACAAACACTCTTTGTTAGTGGAAGCCGACAACATTGCAAACTACTACTGCCCAATACAAATCTGCATGCCAGGGAATCGACATTTCCGCAGAGCCAAAGCACCCCTCTCAGTAGTTTCAAATATTTACAAAATCACATTCAGCAAAACAATATACAAAGCTTCCTAAAGGATTCACACAGTGTAAATCTTCTACCGGGGTAACACCATCCAAACCTCTGCCTACTCTGGTAATCTGCCAAATATGCATCGACAAGCTTTAACACAGTATATTGCACAGATAATGCTACCTTCAAAGCCTGTTGGGTTTACATATGCTTCTCACAATAACCAAGTCAAACCTACTGCCTTTGTTGTGTTTAAAAACAAGCAGGTCAGGATACAGCCTTGATCAATGGCCTGTTTCTATAATGGTCTCAATCCTGCTGAGTTGAGCATTAGCTTTTCCACAAGGTAAGAACTCTTTTTTTGGCAGAAGCACACGACTTCTGTCCCGTGGCGTAACAAAAGCCCCTGCAGCCCCCGCAGTGTGGGGGCAGGGTGAACTCGGGGGGCCCCCTCCGGCACTGGCAGGTCCCTGGCCAGAGAGTTCCAGACTGGGTCCAGAGCGTGGGGGGCCCCCTGCATGTACTTTGCAGGCGGACCCCTTCAAGTTTCGTCATGCCACTGCATCTGTCCAATCGAAATCTGTATTTAAAACCAACATTTGGGTGAGCCTATGGCGTTTCTCTCTCTCTGTAGCACTCCTGAAAGCTCTTTTTTGCAGACCACATAAAGCCAAGAACTGCTGCGCTGTCAAGCCAGACCTAAAAAGGATCAAAATCTCAATGTGTAAAATGGGTGTAGAGTTCGGTTCCAGTTTCACTTTCCATTCAGGGGTCACAGTTGGCATGGCTGCTGCCTTGTTATGAACACAGCTAGAAAGGTAATTGCTAAAGTGAAAAGTAAACAATGTAACATTGTGGAGCACAGTATTAAAACGTTATGCCCGGTTCAAAAACTAATCATGCGGCCTATTCACAAAAGCACGTTTGAGCATATAAACCAGTCTGCCTGTAGTAATCTTTTATATTCCTTTATGAATTAACCCCAAACATCTAAAATAGGAATAACATGGCAATATTCAGTGAAGACTGAAATACAAATACTACAAATAGAAAATACTGTGCTCTCACTGCACTTTTATTATAGTGTGTAGGAGGTTTCAGACAGATCCACAAAGTCATGTAAGAGTATGTAAAAGAGCACTCCTGCAGTACTACTCCCCATACTCATAAATACTTTGATGAATCAGCCCCAGGATGTACCTCCATATATAGGCAGATGCCTACAAATAAATGATGTGTACTGCTTGTTTCCTGATTCACCTAAGTGACAGTGAGTATGTGATTTCAGTAAAGTCCCTGGCATGGGCCCATTTCTTCAATTCTGAAATGGCAGATTCATTGCCTTGTAGAAATACCACAGGAGTAGGATAAGGATAGCTCTGGAAGTAGTTTTTTGTTTTCTTCACAGTATTAACACATTTGGGGCCAGATGCATGAAGCTTTTATCAGCTCGCAAACAGCCTGATTTGCAGAATCGGGCCGTTTGCGACCTAAAAAAAGCATTTTTAAATGTACAAAGCCCTATTTGCGATTCAGTAAGCTATTACCGAATCACAAATTGGGTTTGTGAGTTGCCATTAGGTAGGGGCGTGCCAAGGGCGTCCCTTCCTAACAGCGAGTCACACTGGTATGTACGAATGTTTTGCGACCGGGAATGCGGTCGCAAAACATTCGAAGGTACCACCAACTTTAAGATGGTGGTAAGCTATTCACAAACGTACTCCTTCCCCTTTGTGAACGGGGGCGCCAACATTTTTTCAGATCAAACAGTGGTCCCATGGACCACTGCCTGTCCTTAAAAAAGGAAAAGAAAACTTTTCATTTTTTTCTTTTAAACGCTTCCTGTTTTCCTTTAAGGAAAACAGACTGCATTTGAAAAAAAAGTTGCCTTATTCAAAAAGCAAACACAGACATGGTGGTCTGCTGTCCCCAGCAGGCTACCATACCTGTGATTGTAGCCATTCACAATGGGTCACAAATTGCGACCTGCCTCATGAATATTGATGAGGCAGCTCCATTTGCGACCCACTGCAAAGCACTAACAGTGTCAAAAACAATGTTATACATCTCAATTTGCGATTTCATAATAGCGAATCGCTAAAATACGCTATTAGTAAATTGCAAACGCGATTTCGTACATCTGGCCCTTACTCCTATATACTTCCTTCCTAAATCATTAATAAATGGGTGACATCTGTACACTCTCCCACACGTAGTGCACCATTAATGCTTTTAAAGTCGAACCTGGGCATCACTTGCGCTGCTCTGCAAGGCATGCAGTATTCGAATATGGACTTGAAGCCCTGCCCACTCTCCGCCCATATTTTTCATTGGCTTGTGTCATTGTTCTTTGTAAATGCTGGCTTCTGATTCGTTAATAGGCATGTTAGTCCCTCCTTAGTATCGCCTTGCCTTCATTTGTAACCTCCCATGAGGACTGGCCCTTTTACTTCTGTTGTTACACGGTATGTCTTATTTAGTCTGTAGGCACTATTTTCTTTAATGAGTTTCTCCTATTGCAGGCACGACATGCTTTCCTGCCACATTCAGCGCGGCATGCGTGCTTTCGCTTTCCAAGCAGCCCGTGACAATGGCAGACGCTTCTTTGAAATGAAATAGGTCTCGCATTTGCAAGAGTTTGAGCTACTGGCATTGTAAATGACAATGCCTTTTATTTATGTGTTAATTATCAAATCAGATAAATAAAAGGCAGTGTCATTTACAATGCCAATAGCTTAAACTCTCGCAAATGCAAGACCTATTGCATTGCAAATGCTTGTTTTAAAGAGTAATTGCAAGTAAGAGGGAAATGCAGTCGTCAAAGTACTGAAAAACACCCACAAAATTAAAACTCTGCAGTGGCGGCCGGCACCGATCTGGGGTGGCGGGGCAGGGGACAAAGGGGTAAAGGACTGTACAAAAACAAAAATACACTTACCTCTTCGCCGCTCTGTCCCACTGCGTCTCCCCTCCATCAGCCGAACAGGAAGAAACAAGGCTCCCTAAGCCAATCACATTGCTGCAATGCAGCGTTGTAATTGGTCTGAGTGCCGTAATTCGGCACTCAGACGGGGACTTGGGGCCTGGGCATGTTCTCCACCCAGGCTGTAATGCAGCCTGGGTGGAGAACATGCTAAGTGTGCATGACTGTTTGGACGGGCAGAACATCATGTGCACTTCAGTGTGCTCACCACTCCTCCCCTGTCCTGCTCTGTGAGCGGAGCAGCCCAGCCACGCCCCACCCCCATGCTGCAGCGGCAGGAACAAATAAGATGATAATACCATTGCGTTATTATCATTTTATGTTTCCTTTCCTTCACTGCTGCAACGCAGTGGGGCAACACTCCTCCTCCTTAGCTGAGGAGCCGCCACTACAACTCTGTGAATGTGCAACCAGTATTCACTTTCTGTTCTTATGACACTTCCCTTGCAACAGCTAATATTCCATTATTACGCCCATAGGGATTTCTTTCAACTAGTAAAATGTCTACTTCCTTGGCAAAACATCCTCATTCACAAGTGCAGAAACCGATGTCAATCATAGCTTGGTGAATCAGGAACTAATTTTCCATGGAGAATATTTCACTTTCTCAGCTTGAACATCTGATCTCATGCTTGCAAGGTTTGTGGATCCAGATCATTGACATTTCATGGCTGGTTTAAACCATTCTGAATTGTTCTCCTAAGTCAAAACGGTAAGGTAAGATATCCCTAAACCAATGTAACAAGAACTTCCAGGGGATACTTGGGTCCTGCCATGCTGCATATCTTTTGTGTGATATGGAACAGAAAACAGTTTTACCTTTCAATCCTCTCGCGCCCATTGGGCCCATGGGACCCATCACGCCTTGGTCTCCTTTCTGGCCAGGATGTCCCGGTAAACCTTGCTCACCCGGTAAACCTTCATGAAAAAAGAAACAATGAATTACTCTCAATCACAAGGTAGCCTGGCCTGTCATTAAATCAAATTATTATCATTTCAACAGACCACACTGACCAATTTCTTCATTCATGCTGTTTCAAA
This sequence comes from Calotriton arnoldi, assembly GCA_963921515.1. NCBI lineage: Eukaryota > Metazoa > Chordata > Amphibia > Caudata > Salamandridae > Calotriton > Calotriton arnoldi. Next base: position 730,463 of record CAWUFW010001133.1, read on the forward strand.
TAGTGGCACTTGCGTATCACATGACTGATTTATAGTGGTCACGAAAACACAACGTTGCTTAATATGACACAAACTCTAGTAAAAGCATTGTCTCAATGACTCTCAATGACATCTTATGCTTATTGAATCTGGTTGACAAATAAGTTTGGCCAGCCTGTATCCAAAATATCAAAATATCTCAGGACCTTTACTATGGTAGAAAAGTGGGAGCTGCAAGAGTGAGAAATATGTTACTATTAGCTAGATATCCCTTGTCCACATGTGCAGCTTGATTTTCCCTTAAGAGATCACACCTCTTTTCTTTTCCCTCATTCAAGACTTGAAGTAGAGAAAAACAAGGATTAATATACCCTGAAGAGGTGCAGAGAAAATGCTTAGATTTTACCAAACAAACAACATGATTTGCCTTTCTTGAAACAACTTGTTCTGCACTGTACTGTCTGCTGATAGGAACTTAAATAATACATAAACCATAGTATGCTTGGATAGCTTGCCACCTGGGAGACCATGGTGCCTCAAGAGGCTGTGGCTTGGGAGAAAGTCTCTTGTCTTCACATGAGATACATGTGGAAGGACTGACAAGTTTGGGAGTTTGGGAGATAAGCACATCAATTGCTGTGGTGTTCCAACTAGACGAGGTATAGAAGGTCAGTAAAGAGCAAGTTCTGATACAAGAGTTCCAGGAGGCTAATACACAGGAACCTTGATGTGGCCCAGGTTGATTTTGAGGTTGCGGGTATTTACGATGTTAGACATAAAGATGATGTTCCATTATTGGTTTTATGTATTTTGCCATTTTTAGAGTAAGAACCCAAAAGAAGAAAATTCTCCAAAACCTAGCTTTCACTTAATCATGATCATGGCTATAGAGGTCCCAAGAGTTCACTTTCTATAAAGAGCAGTTGAACTGATATTTCCTTGTTCTATTTTTTCATTAATAGATGCATCTCTTTTGGAGCCAGACCTTTTGAAACAACAAGAACTCCCTCCCAACACTTGGGAAGTTGTTCTTTATTGATATGTTAATGTTTTTTATTTTATGTAGCCACTTATTAAGGGTGCTCTAGCCTATTGCTCTACAGAAAAAAAATAACCATTCTAAGTACATAAAAAATGGAAGATATAATCTCAGAATAAAATAATTACATTAAAAAAGAAATACATTAATCAGATTACTAACAGCTAATTCAACATGGGAATGTCAGTTAAAAAACAAATGGCCGATTATAATGAAAGGCCGGATCATCCAATGAAAGATAAATATCCAGTGGTAGAGAATGAAGCCATGTAGAGAAATGTATCTTTCTGAATGGCCACCCCAAGTTTTTTATGGGAATTGATTTCTTGGCATAGTTTGACTCTTTGACACTGGGATGCTGATATTCACTGCACACTGCTTGTGGTCCACCGTTCAACATGTACACGAATTAGCTAACTTCAGTTGACATATCTTAAGGAAGGCCAGACAAATATGGTGCAGAAAGGGAAAAAAAGTCTGATGTTACACAGGCAGCAAAGTATATGTACACCATCCAGATGAGGGATTTAAAAAAACATGGCATCAGGGTTGCCGTGCAGCCTGACCTACTGTATGCATATCCTGCAGGAACCTCATGCCCAAGTAAACGTCTTTAATATGTTTAAAAGTCTACTTTAACATGAGCTGAGTCATTTATAAGTGATGCCTTGAAGCACTATTGGCCTTGGTGCATAATGTGTGCAAATGAGAAATGCCAAATATGAAACTTTGCAGTAACACAATTTAAAGTGGTATCTCTGCCATTATGATTATGACATTTTTCAAAATTCTAATTTATTGTTAAATATAGGTGTTTACTATCAATGACATAAAAAGGATTTTTATAAAAGTTGCTCGTCTCTTGCTTCACCTAGATTGTCCACAAACTGCATAGGTCAGGTTGACCTCACCCATAGTGGCGGTAAATAGATTTCCCCAGCGCAGGAGAAAAGGTGTGAACTGCACTCATGAAGAGAACAAAAGGCCTTTCAAGTAAGCTGCCCACTGGATAATTGTTGTTGGAAAGGTAAAAGAACACCCATACATAGTTATCTAGGAATATGAGGGCTGAGAACAGATGACATCAACTGCCAGCACAAAGGACTGGCAGGAAATCTGATTGTGGAATGTTTATAGTGAAACACAGGTCTGGTGAGACTCTGTACCCGATGTTAGTATTCACATAGCCAGGCTGCCTTCTGTAACAGGAAGTGATGTAGGCCCTGAACCACCACTTTTGACATGTTCTCCGCTGAAGTGGGGAGGGAGTATCCTCATTTTAATAGCTGCCCCCTAGAAGGGCAGACAGATCTCTAACAATAGAAATGGAATTCTGCCATTTAGGAAATTCTCCAAATTAGTGCCTAGTAGGACTGTTTTACCCCAAGTGCAGGAGAATAGATGAAAAAGGTGTTAAAAGATGGATTTAGTCTCTGTGTCAACCATTGCTGATCTGCCACTGTTTCTTAGGGCCCCAACAACCAGATAATCAGAACACATCTGGACTTTGAAGAGGTCAACAGGGAGGAGAAGCCTGCTGCTGTCTTCCTGGGAGAAGAGTGAGACCTCAGAACCTGCTCTCCTTTGTATCTAGGGTGACCAACTGGCATGGGTGCAAATTCAGGACGGTGAGTGTAAAAATTCAGGACAAAGGGTCAAAATTCAGGACAAAAATTCAGGACAGGAGGTCAAAATTCAGGACAAAACTTCTGGACAAAAGGTAAGTTTTACAGACACATCAGAGGAGGTCGCGCAATAGTATATAAGTAAGCCCATCCATATCCAAACATATTCAACCATTTGCAAACCTATCCATCATGTATCCTTCCATCCATCATTTCACTCATCCATCCCTCCATCCACCCTTTCACTCTCCATCCATTATCCATCCATCCACCCTTTCACCCTATTCATCCGTACACTCTTCCATCCACTCTTCCACCCATCCATCCATTCACTCATCCATCCAGCCATTTACCCTTTCACCTGTACAGCCATCCTTTCACTTACTCATCCATCCAGTCGCTCATCCTTCCACCCATTCACCCTTTCAGTCATCCATCCATCCTCCCTTTCTCTCTCCATCGACCCTTTCACTTAGCCATCCTTCCATCCATCCACCCACCCATCCATCTACTCATCAACTCATGAATCCATCCATTGACCCTATCACTCATCCATCATTTCACTCATCCATCCATCCTTTCTCTCATCCATCCTTTCACTCCTTCACTCATCTATCCATCCTTTTGTCCATCTACCCTCCCTTTCACTCACTCATCCATCCTTACATCCACCCTTTCACGCATCCGTCCATCCATTCACCCTTTCACTTATCAATTCATCCGTCATTTCACTCATCCATCCACCCACTCACTTGCCCACCATCCATCGTTTCACTCATCCATCCACCCTTTTACCCATCCATCTACCCATACATCCATCTATTTGCCTTTTCTCTCAACCACCCATCCACTCACTCATCCACCCATCCATCCTTTCTCTCATTATCCATCCATTCACCCTTTTATTCATCCATTCATCCCTTCACTAATCCATCCAGTAATTTACGCATTCCTTCACTTATTCACTCACCCACCTTTTCATATTAATTATGAGCTGAGCCTTTGTCTGCAGAGTTGCAGACAGAAGAGGCCCATCAAGAACTTCACCCCTACTGTAGTTCCTAAAGCAAGGGATGGGGTGAGGAGAGGGTTCACTATGCCTCTGCACATAGGTAATCTGAAAAACGTGGAAGTCATGCATGATGCACAATTCCAGGACGTGAGGTGACTGTGACATGGTGCTGTTTCCAGGGCTTTAAGTGGGATGAAAAAACTGGGGGGGGGGAGGTATCTCCAAAGGGGGTGTTCGATGTAATTAAGGCGTGGCTTAAAACACCTGAGCTAAAAATCTGTGCTTGGTATAGTGTGCTGCCTGACTGGTATTTTGCCTCTTCTGTCATTGTATCCAGAAATATAACACAACAAGTAACGTTACACCTACAAGCCAGAACTATTGGCTTTGTCAATGGTTGTTAGTTGCATAAAATAAAAAAGCAGCAACCATGGCTTCCTTGAATATAATATTGAAAATGCATCAGTTCTAAAATGATGAGACTGTGAAAGAACTCTAGCCCCTTCTTTTTAACTTCTTTCATCAGCTTCTTTTCATGAACGGGATTCCGTAGCAGCATTGGCGTTTTTGCACATTTCGTCCATCTGACAGAATGCCCTGCCCTAGACAGAGGCTGGAGGAGGCCACCCCATGCTGTAACACCCCAGACGGGCCCATTGTTATTCTGTATGTGGCAATCATCAGCCGCATACAGAATGACAATGGGCGGGGTGGGGCTGCTCTTATGCTCCAAGGAAGAGTGCGAGGCGGCCCCATTAGGGAGCTGAGGCTTCTTGCAGGGAACAGTGATGTTCCCTGCAATGCCCAAAATTATGGACAAAAGGCATCCATAAAAGGGATCATCACGGACAACGGACGTGAGATCCAAATTACGGACGGTCCGTGAAATTTACGGACGGTTGGTCACCCTATTTGTATCCAAGCTTTGGAAGGACCTCCCAGAGCTCAGACAAGATAGCCTCCTCTTGTCCTAGGTGGATACATGTCAAGAAGGACAGTCTTAGAGAAGAACCAGCAGACTGGTGGGAGCTGGCTTATGTAGGAGGCTTCGCTGAAGTGAATGTTTGAGCATATCTCCCACTGCTATCTGTGTCAGGTATCCTGAAAGCTGTCCGTTGATATCTGGAAATATTTTAGTATACCAGCTTGCAAGGTAACTGACCTGCTTTCTCAGCCTGTGTAAAGCAGAGAAGTAACTGTGTTTTTTGTGGTGCAAGATTAGCATCCGGTGGACCCTTTGGAAATTCATGTAGACCAACACTGATTGTTACCGTCCTTTTGTTTCCTATACACTTTTGTTATGTATTTTCTTTAAAAATGTACATCTTGTGTTGACTGTATCTATTTTCTGTTGTTTTGGTGAAGTTATATTCATCAAGTTTGTATTTGTTTTACTAAATTGGCTTTTGGATTTCATGTTTTGATTTCTGGACGGTGATGCTGTTTTACTGCTGCTTTACTCACATTTCGTATGGAAGGCTTTTGCGACCAGCGCTACCAAGGTCAAACCTGAGGCTTCTTAAAGAAACTGAATTATTTACTTAAAATCTCTGGCTCACTAACGTTTTGGGAGTCCATACCTTGCTCTTCCTCTCATTAATAATCATAGATCTCACAAGCATGCTGGAACTTTCATTTCCTTGTTGCCATGACTGAAGAAAGCAGCCCAAGGGCAGGCAGAAAAGCAAAAACAATATTTGGGAAGGATGGTAGGATACTGTAATTAATGCTGCAATGGCAATTAAGCATTAAAAGTCAACATATACAAATGCACTAAACGACAATACCAGAGATTACGGTATGTTATGTATTTACATATATTACACCCTAATAATTAAGCCTTGGTGGAAACAAGTACAGTTGCTATAGAATTCCATAGAATGTGCGCTGCATTGCCCAAATGTCAGTAAAACTACCAATTTCAACAGAATATTTTAAATGTGCTTATCTCAAATGAGGTACAAGGTTTAAAAATAACAAATTGAAACTTCAAAAACTTTTCCACATAAAAACTTGAAAACCTTATCTTTAAGCTTCAGGAAGCATAACCAATGGATGGATGTTGTATCCTGTGTGTTCTGCAATGCATTCTTCCCTCGGTCTCTGCTCCTTTGCTGCTCAGCCAGTGTGTGAGGTCATCAGAATGTTGAGAATGTTTAGAGTTGAAGGAGTCTCCGTTGAATGAATGGGCTGAGCAGCAAGGATGCTGCTCCAGGTGGGGCCTACCTGTAACCTGAACTAAACCTAATAAACCTACTTCTGTTATAACCTACGAGTATCCATCCTTGATTGTAAACATTGACTATTTCTGACAAAAGTGAGTGTGCACTAGCGTGTGAACAATTGTTAGTAGAGTGGGAGCGGGCCAGATGAGTTACATGCAAACGGCTTTTGACCGGGAAATGGAGAGAAATTATTATTACTAGTGATGTAAATGAACTGCATTTTTCCAATGAATTGCATGCTAACCTCTAGAGAAGTAGGACATGCTTTCATGGACTGGTTTGAAAATGGGAATTGAATGTGAACTAAGTACTAACAGGTCGCATCCCAAGCCACCTATTCACAGCAGTATCTCAAAGTGACCTACCTAATGAATATTCATTAGGTAAATTACAATTTGGAACCCTATATGATTGGTTGCAGAGAAGGAGACCCTCAAGGGACACAGGCCTCTCCCTGTGCATTTAAATTTTCAAATGGGAAACAATTATTTAAATCAGCCAGCAGTTGTTAATGATGTTGCTCTTTAAAGAATATGTTTCTCGTTTGGCTCCTGAGGCCAGTGGCATGATTTGTGAAGGGCTACAGCTTCCCCTTTGAGAATCAGTTATCACCTCAACTTTGGAGTACGTAACTGATCAATGGTTTGCAACTGGATTTGCATTCACAAACCACTGATACATTTCCAACTCACAAAAAGTCTCTGAAACATTATAAAATACCCTTTTGGTGTAGTAAACTCTGTAGTTTTGTTTTTTTAATCATCTCAGTCTGTGACTGCAAATGGGTTTTGTACATCTGGCCACAAGATTGTCTTTATGGGAATTGATTCAAGGTAGTAATATGGTATACTGGCCTGTGTGATGGATTAATGCACTCTGCATTAAATTTGATTGTTCCATAAAATTCCAAGCAGATGAGTTTCCTAAATCCCAGTTACGTTATATATTTTTAGGTCTCGCCTTGCGTTGCAGGACGAATGCGCTGCCATCGCTTTGCGAGGCATGCAGTATATACTGTAGCGTGGAAGCTTCATGGAAGCTCCGCCCACTCTCTGCCCATTGGCTTTTGTCTTAAATGCTGCCTTCCGATTGACTTGAGGCTTGTTAGTCCCTCCTCATTCATCATTTGTATCCTTCCACACCTATTGGCCCCTTTACTCCTAACACTATTTTCTTCCCTGTCTCCCCCCTCCCTCAGACTGTGACTTCCCGCCCCCACCCCCCACTCCCGTTCGTGTCTTCTTGCCTGCCGGCACTTCCGTTTTCAATGCAATAGGTCTCGCGTAAATGCGAGTCCTATTGCATTGCCAATGTTTGTTTTTTATTCTTGTAAGCACTATTTCTGTTCACGTCACGACGCGCTTTCACTTTCTAAGCAGCCGGACAATCAAGAGCTCCTCTAACCAGCCATGGCTCACCTCTACTCTCTTATAGTTTTGGGGGGGGGGGGGCTGACTTCAGAACAACTGCTGAGCTGTGTGGCCACATGTGACAGGCCGGACTTAGAGTTAAAAACACACATCAGAAAATGACGCCAGCCCTAGCAATGTTTTCGGAGGTGAGTTTGAGGTTTAAATGGGGACACCCCATGGATATCCCTTTATAGGGGATTAATTTTAGAGCGCAGTTGTCCAAACGTGTAGGATGTACATCGGTTCAGTAGAGGAACTGCTGAAATATTCCAGTGCATCCGGGTCAGGCATAGGTCAGAGGAGCATGGGGGGGGGTTAAAGTTGAGGGGGGGAGGGATGCCCCTGTCTCTCGCCCGTCCAGTCCTTCCTATCGGCACAGGCCACCGGGGTCACAGACTCTGGGCCTGCAGCAGCCATGGGGACGGGGCAGCGTCGGAGCCCAGCGCCCCTTATCTCGCATCCCTGGCTCCGTTTCTGTGCAGCTCTGTATCCAAGCCATCGTTTGCAAGTCCATCTCCAAGCCAACCGGGGACGGGCGTGCGCCCCGAACTGTCACGGTGTGATGTGGGCCCCTGACAACCGCAGCTGAGAGTCCTCGGGCCCGCCCGTGCCATTGTACAGGCTGGGATCGGACCATGGGGTCTGCGCGTGGCCTCTCACCTCTTTATGCTGGTTCTGGCCACCAGGTAAGGGTCATTCTCACCTGGTGCTCTCCATGCACAGAGTTCGACCGTGTGTACAGGTACAACACACCTGTCCTCGCCACGGTCGTACATCACTCTAAAATGGTATATCATGTGACCTAAAAACAGGTTCTGTACAGAGAGACTTATAGAGGGATGCTGGCTAGTTGATGCAAACTGGTCGTTTCCATTTTAAACGCCTGGTCCTTAACCTGTGAGCATCTGGTGTTGACACACAGGGAGAAATGTACAGTTTATCTCATAATAAAACTCTGTTTTCGCAACATACGAAGAGCATGTGAGAGCGTCTGTACCTGCGTTACTTCCATCGCCAGGCTCTTCCACTTTTGAGGGCCTGATTGAGCGACTGGTGCCTGGGGAGGCACAGTGACTTGGCCAGAATCACACTGTTTGGTTACCTAGATGAGGTAGAGTATAGGCCGCAGCCCGTCTATGCTGCCCATCGCCCCCCTCCCTCCGCCCCCACCTGGTCCCATAGTCAAACACTACACCCTGTTCAGGCCCGTCGGACTCGGCCGCAAAAAGCTACCTTTAGGGTCGTATTTGATTTCTCATATAGCTTCTCACATTCGGGCCTTTTTTCGCCCTTAAATGCCACTAACATTGTGCAGAACCCACGACTATTGCAGATTTTCTGCAATCATAAATTCAGGACTTTAGGTGTCCCCAGAGAACAGCAGTGCTGACGGCCAGGATTTGACACACAGAAAATCCTCAGTTTGTGTGCATTCACAAACCTTGCCTGTTACTTCTCTTGCTTTGTTTTCATAATGAACACATTTGTTTATGGGACTGATATGTGTAGAGTGCAGTCAGCCATTAACATGGCCACGCAACGTAGTAACACGCAGAGCAGAAGCCCGGGCACAGACTGGTGGCTAGTATGACCAGCTTACATTGGTGTTGCAACTAGCTTTGGTTGACAGTCCCAACAAGACTGGCACTGTAGGCAGTGTCTGTAAGTACATACAGAAGACACGCAAAAAGGTGGAACTCGTGGAAAATGTGTAAACCATTGACTGGTCGATAGTGTTAGAAGCTCGCGCTGGTGGTGAATTCAGCTGGCGCACTCTCCTTCAAATTTGATTTGTACAAGTCAACAAATCAACATGGAGAGCCAGCCGAGCCAAGGGTCTGGCTTGGGTCTGGCTTGGCTGTTACAGCCAGTGCACGAGCCGAACCCTGAAAATGCTTGCTATGTAAACCATACAACAAACATTAAACTATAATAAATGCTCTTTAATATTTTTTAAAAAGTGTATTTCTTTTAAATGCAGAATCGTTGACCTTAATACATCACATTTGGCACTGCCCTGAGATAAAAGTGATAAAAGTGATAGTTTTTAAACATGACCGATTAGTGAACTAAGAAGGCAAGTGAGCTGTCATGTAAACCTGCACGGGGTGCTTAGATTAACATAAAGCAACATTATTGTCTATTAAATGAAATGCAATAGGAATTGTACAACTTCAATACACGATGGGTGATGTTTGCGTGCTTGACACGTTGACGCTAATGCGACCTGCGGCACGAGGGCCGAGTGAGTGATGAATGCTGAACTCTGATTTTTCTCCTGAGCACTTTGAATGCTGCTTCCCTCCCCCTCACCCCCCCCCCCCCCCCCCCCCCGCCCCTGGCTTGGCCCTTTGACCTCCTGGCCCCCGTGGCACCAAGGCCTTCTGGCATCGAGGCGCTTTGGTCTGTGATCTGAGGGAGGGGAGCTGGTGAGCTGTCACACGCTGCTGAGCAAGGAGCAGGGACCGCCGACTATTTTCAGTTAAATAAACTGCAATGGAAGCTGCAATTGAAGCCGGTATTGCAGAGTACTGTTTCCGGTGGGCGCTGGGAGGCTGCAGCACAGCTGCCAACGTTTCATATTGCTAGGTGTGACATTTTCATAATTCCGGTGTAATTATGATTGACATTCAACGACTATGAGTGACATTTTCTCGCAAGCAAAATGAAACCTATAAATATCAGAAGAAGCATACAATTTCGTTTACAGTCCTATTTAGAATCACAAACGGGCCTTTGCAGACTATTAAAACAGCAACAAATAGCGTTTTTCTCTTGGGAAGGTGGCAGCCCTACTGGCAGATGTGCATAGCCCTGCACTTGTGAGTGTGCACCCATGCCAACCCAGACCCACTGTACATTGTGCGAGGTGTTGACACATTTCAGTGTTAACAATCTATTTAATAAACCACCATCGGGCTCACAGATGTGAAATGTCTGGTGTGAGGAGTTTCTGGGGCCCAGGAGCAAGGACAGAGCACAGCAAAATGCATCCTTTGCAACGCCAGCAGTGAAGCTTCGCCCCTTCACAAGCACAGGCAGCGACTAGTCGGGCTGCAGCTGAACTCAGCTGCTAAAATTATCAGCTTTAAAACAGATTTGCAGACATATGCTCAATAACACACACAGCTGAGCAGAGTACAGCCAGTGCTTTAAATGGGCCGGTACTCACAGGTACTGAGTACCGGCACTTCTTAGTTTTATCTCTCTGAGTACCGGCACTTCTCTATTGCCGAGGAGAGTACCGGTACTCATAAAACGCTGGTGCTGGCGCCGCCTGGCGGCCTGTCTCTGACAGCCAAGGCACTTCTGTAGACCTGAGCCGAGCCCCTGCTGAACTATTCAGCTTGGGCTCATCTGCATACCGTCTGGGTGTTCACCATCATGCTGTGTTGCAAACACAGAAATTGAGGCAGCCCGGTGACAGCGCAATTAAGAAAGCCGTGGGAGGTAACCAGGTTCAAATGGCTTTAATCCCACTTGATTCTTTTGTGTAAGTGTCTGCTTATGTATGTCTGTTTGCCTGTGATTGTTTTTGTGTGAGAGAAATTCGAGAGAAAGGGGGAGAGAATAGACGCTCTTGGAAGGTATATTAAAGAAAATGTGTGGAATGCTTGTGTGTGCACGTCTGCTTGTTTCTTTCTGTGTCCCTCGAGAATATATTGTATTGTGCCAAGCAACAGCAATTAACAGTATTGATGTTGCAAATATTAAAAAACAAGGAAATGTTAAAATATCACCGCATTTGGCTTTCGTTGTGTAATGAGTAAACAAACCTTCTTTGTTTATTGAAAGACATTTCTCATGTGTTTTGGTATGTGCTGCAAGTAGTATAGAAGTCAAGAAGTATCGGCATGACCTCCTAAGCCCCGCCCACTCGCCACATTTAAATGAGTACCTGCACTATTTTTCCCCCATTTAAAGCACTGAGTACAGCACCAGCAGTGACACTGAATGTGTGAGTACTGTACACAGTCAGTCACAGGTGCGGCTGTACTGTAGTCAGTGCGGCCGGGGGTGGGTGGAGCGGGCAGTACCTGGAGAATTTAACATATTTAACGCTAGAAGCGCCCTCTGCGAGATCATCACCGGGAGCAGTTAAAGACTGCGGCCGACCTCCCGGGCCAAGGGCTCTGCTCAAGCGCAGCGCACGTCCTGCTCAGTCCATCCCAGTCTGAGCCGCCCTGCCACACGGCCATGCAGGACTCAGAGCCGGCTGCAAGCCATGGCTCTCTGCCCCAGCCCTGCCCCCAAATAGCAGAGTCACTCGGAGGCCGCGCTGCAGGACCTGGCGGTCACGGTCACTATTTTCTATGAACTGTATAGAGGTGCACAGGGCTTCAAGTGGGATGAAAAAACTGGGGGGTCACTCAAAGGGGCGTGGCCAATGTAATTAAGGGCGTGGCTTAAAACACATAAGCTAAAAATATGTGCTTAGCATAGTGTGCCGCCCGACTTGCATTTTGCTGTTTCTGTCATTGCATCCAGATATATGAAACAACAAGTAACATCACCTACAAGAAGTCATTACTATTGGCTTTGTCAATGGTTGTTAGTTTCATAAGATAATTAAGCAGCAACTATGGCTAGTATATAATATTGAAAAAGCTTCCACTTAAAGCCCTGGTGACACCACGACAATGTTGCTGCTCCTGAGTTTCAAAAAGAGAAGTGGCAATTTGCAGTGTGCGCTATTCAATAGGGCCCTGTCACTCGCAACAGCGCTCGGAGTCTTGTGTTTTAAAAAGAAGACACATGGGAGATGTAAGAAGCAAGGATTTCCCTTCCCCTACAACGCTCACCTGGCATGACGTCATGCCGTAACTCCTCCACTTATGAGAAGTGAGCAGTAGGCTAATGTGCTGCATAGCTAAATACATATAAGGTCCCAAAGGCGAGACCGTTTGCATTGCAAATGCTTGTTTCTATTGGACTCATTGTGATCAAGGGTAAAAACACTAGCACATAAACAGACCAAATAACGTGTTTAATTTCCAAGCATAGTGAAAGCCTTGAAAAGAAATTACATTTGCTGCTTGTTAAACCATCTGTGCCCCAAAATTCAAAAAGTATTTGTTTGCTGTGGAAGCTAAAAAACAAGTTAAATAAAGTGTCCATGTTCTAGGGCGTGATTTAGAGTTTGTCAGTCAGATTAATGTCCGTCCATCAGGCCGACAGAATATTTTTTCTTGTCACACTGTCAAACCTCTTGTCCACCAAATTTAGAGATGTCCTCCTGCCCTCCCGAACATCTGTCTACGACTGCTGCCACACCAGTTCCTGTCAATCTATGTAAAGTTCTACAGAGAGTACTGTCAACCATGATGACCGTCCATAAAACTTTTCACATTTTTTTTTTCCCCAAAATGGGAGCATGTTTTTGAAAAAAGAAAAAAAAGCTAATGGCCCCTATACCGTGGGATTTTAGTCCTCCTAAGGCGTGGGGCTCATTTTGGCTTTTTTCCTGTCCCTCACTGTCAAGATTTCCTTGTCTATAATTGACAGAAAAAAATACATTACACTATCCACCCTAAATAGGGCAGATGGTGTGCTGCCTTTCCTCTGACAGTCCCTACTCGGTCGAGGCTTTCAATCAATCAATCACAGAATTTGTAGAGCGCACTACTTACCCGCGAGGGTCTCAAGGCGCTGGGGAGAAAAAAAGGGGGGGGTGCTGCTACTGGTCGAACAGCCAGGTCTTGAGTAGCCTCCTGAAGGTCAGCAGGTCTTGGGTCTGTCGTAGGCTTAGTGGAAGGGTGTTCCAGGTCTTGGCGGCGAGGTGTGAGAAGGATCTGCCGCCGGTGGTTGTTCTTCGAATGCGAGGGACGGTGGCGAGGGAGAGGTCGGCGGAGCGGAGCTGGCGGTTGGGGACGTAGAAGAAGAGTCGTCTGTTGAGGTAGGCTGGGCCAGTCTTGTGGAGTGCCTTGTGTGCGTGGATGAGGAGTTTGAAGGAGATTCTCCTGTCAACGGGGAGCCAGTGCAGGTTCCTCAGGTGGGGGTGATGTGGCTGTGGCGTGGTACGTCGAGGATCAGGCGTGCGGAGGCGTTTTGTATGCGTTGCAGTCGCTTGATGAGCTTGGCCGGGGCTCCCGCGTAGAGGGCGTTCCCATAGTCAAGTCTGCTACTGACGAGGGCCTGGGTGACTGTTCTTCTTGTATCTGTCTGGATCCACCTGTAGATCTTGCGAAGCATGCGGAGGGTGTTGAAGCAGGAGGAGGAGACTGCGTTGACTTGCTTGGCCATGGAGAGCGTTGAGTCGAGGATGACTCCCAGGTTGCGTGCGTGGTCGTTGGGTGTCGGGGCTGCTCCCAGCGTCGTTGGCCACCAGGAGTTGTCCCAGGCTGAGGGGTTGGGGCCGAGGATGAGCACCTCTGTCTTGTCCGTGTTCAGCTTTAGTCGGCTGATCTTCATCAAATCGGCGACGGCCTTCATTCCTTCATGGAGATTGGATTTGGCGGCGAGGGGGTCCTTGGTGAGGGAGAGGATCAGTTGAGTGTCGTCGGCGTATGAGATAATGTTGAGGTCGTGCTGTCTGGCGATGCGTGCGAGCGGGGCCATGTAGATGTTGAACAGTGTTGGGCTGAGGGAAGATCCCTGGGGTACGCCGCAGATGATCTCGGAGGCTTCGGATCGGAAAGGTGGGAGGCGGACTCTCTGGGTTCTGCCGTCGAGGAAGGAGGTGGTCCATTCCAGGGCCTTGTCTCGGATCCCTGCGTCGTGGAGGCTTGCTCGTAGAGTGCGGTGGCAGACAGTGTCGAAGGCGGCAGAGAGGTCCAGCAGGATGAGGGCTGCGGTCTCACCGTTGTCCAGCAGGGTCCTGATGTCGTCGGTGGCGGCGATGAGGGCAGTCTCAGTGCTGTGGTTGCTGCGGAACCCTGATTGGGATGGGTCCAGGATGCTGTTTTCTTCAAGGTATCGGGTTAGCTGTTTGTTGACGATCTTCTCGATGACCTTGGCTGGGAACGGAAGCAGGGAGATGGGCCGGAAGTTCTTGAGGTCTCTCGGGTCCGCCTTGGGTTTTTTGAGTAGGGCGTTGATCTCTGCGTGTTTCCAGCTCTCTGGGAAGGTCGAGGTCTCGAAGGAGAGATTGATAACGTTGCACAGGTGGGGTGCGATGGAGCTGCTGGCTTTGTTGAAGATGTGGTGCGGGAAAGGGTCTGACGGGGAGCCGGAGTGTATTGTGCTCATGGTCTTGATGGTGTCATCGATGTTCACGCTGGCCCAGGGTGGCAAGGGGTCATGGTCGATGGTGTGCGGCGGGTCTGGTGTATCTATCTTAGTAGGGGCTGTCTGGGTGTTGAAGCTGTCGTGGATGTCGGCGATCTTGCGGTGGAAGAAGGTGGCGAGGGAATCGCACAGGGCTTGCGACGGCGGGATGTCGTTGGTGTTGGAGCTGGGGTTGGAGAGTTCCTTCACGATGTTGAAGAGCTCCTTGCTGTTGTGTGCGTTGTTGTCGAGGCGGTCTTTGAAGGAGATTCTCTTGGCGGACCTGATGAGGTGGTGGTGGTTACGGCTGGCGTCTTTGTGGGCTGCGTGGCTGTCCGGTGTCTTATCACTGTGCCATTTCTTCTCTAGTTTCCGGCAGGTACGCTTGGAAGCTAGGAGTTCCGGGTGAACCAGCTGGCTCTTTTGGTGGTGTCGCTGTAGGTGAGTTTTTTCAGCGGGGCGAGGGTGTTGGCACAGTCGTCTATCCATCGTCTGAGGTTGCAGGCAGCGTCGTCGGTGTTGGATGGGTCGGAGGGAGGGCTGAGAGCGAGGTTTGCCCGTAGTTGGTCTTCGGTGACTTTGCTCCAGCAGCGGCGTGGGATCTGTTGGGTGCGGTGGTGTGTGGTGGGTTTCTGGAAGGTGAAGTGGATGCAGCGGTGGTCGGTCCAGAGGAGTTCCATGGTGTGGCTGAAGGAGACGTGGGAGCTTGAGGAGAAGACGGGGTCGAGCGTGTGGCCAGCGGAATGAGTCGGTGTTGTGACGAGCTGTCTCAGTCCGAGGTTGGCGAGGTTGTCGATCAGGGTGGTGGAGTTGCTGTCGTTGTTGTTCTCCAGGTGAAAGTTCAGGTCTCCGAGGAGGATGTAATCGGTAGAGGTCAGGGCGTGCGTGCTGATGAAGTCGGCGATGGAGTCGCTGAACTGGGGTCGGGGCCCAGGGGGTCTGTAGACAAGGGTGCCTCTAAGGGTGGTGTTGGGGTCCGTGTGGATCTGGAAGTGCATGTGTTCGGCGGTGCAGAGAAAGTCGTCGGTGCTGGTCGAGACCCTGATGGAGTTCTTGTGGACGATGGCGATTCCTCCTCCTACTCCGTTGACGCGTTCTCTGCGGGTGATCTTATAGCCGTCTGGGATGGCTATGGCGATGTCGGGTGCAGAGGAGTCGTTCATCCAGGTCTCTGTCAGGAAGGCGACGTCTGGTGATGATGTGTCGAGCAGGTCCCAGAGCTCGACGGCGTGTTTGCGTGCGGAGCGGGTGTTCAGTAGGATGCATCGGAGGTGGTTGAGGTCCGTCTTGGCTGGCGCTTCGGTGGCTCTGAGGCTGGTGTAGCTGCAGTTCCGGCAGGTGAAGGGGCCATGAGTGCGTTTCGGGGCGGCCTTGAAGCAGTTGTGTGTCCGTCCGGGGTTGAGAGCGTGGAGTGTGGTGGCATCGTAACGGCGTCGGTCCTCGAGGCTGGAGCGGGGGGCGCGCGGCCCAGGGGTTCTGGCACTGGGCGCGGTCCAGGCGCGGACGGGCGCAGACGGGCTTGCCTTAGGCGCGCCTTCGGTGCTGCGCGCGGCCGCACAGCGGCCGCCATATATGGGGAGGTGGGAGGGAGGAGCAGCTGGGAGGCGGGAGGCAGGGGCAGCGAATGGGCAGTCAGGGGGGCGGGCCCGCAGGGGATGCAGCGGCGGGAGTGGAGAGAGGCAACGGGGGGTACAGAAGGCAAAGTTGGGCACAGAAAAATGGGGGCACGAGGGGAAAACAGAAGGCAAAATTGGGAACAAGAAATGGGGGCAACGAGGGGAAACAGAAGGCAAAAATGGACACACAGAATGGGGGCACGAGGGGAAACAGAAGGCAAAATTGGGCACAAAAAATGGGGGCACGAGGGGAAACTGAAACAAAATGGACACACAAAATGGGGGCACGAGGGGAAACAGAAAGCAAAATGGACACAGGAAATGGGGGCACGAGGGGAAACAGAAGGCAAAACGGGCAGCGAGGCAACAGCAGAGGGGCGAGCTTACCAGCAGCAGCAGCGGGCAGGACAACACAGGCGGAGCTGTGTGGCGGGGAGCGACCTACCTGGCAAGGTCAAGGGTCGCTCTCCTCACCGCGCAGCGGCCGCCATATATGGGGAGGTGGGAGGGAGGAGCAGCTGGGAGGCGGGAGGCAGGGGCAGCAAATGGGCAGTCAGGGGGGCGGGGCCGCAGGGGACGCAGCGGCGGGAGTGGAGAGAGGCAACGGGGGGTACAGAAGGCAAAGTTGGGCACAGAAAAATGGGGGCACGAGGGGAAAACAGAAGGCACAATTGGGCACAAGAAATGGGGGCAACGAGGGGAAACAGAAGGCAAAAATGGACACACAGAATGGGGGCACGAGGGGAAACAGAAGGCAAAATTGGGCACAAAAAATGGGGGCACGAGGGGAAACAGAAAGCAAAATGGACACACAAAATGGGGGCAGGAGGGGAAACAGAAAGCAAAATGGACACAGGAAATGGGGGCACGAGGGGAAACAGAAGGCAAAACGGGCACCGAGGCAACAGCAGAGGGGCGAGCTTACCAGCAGCAGCAGCGGGCAGGACAACACAGGCAGAGCTGTGTGGCGGGGGAGCGACCTACCTGGCAAGGTCAAGGGTCGCTCTCCTCACCGCGCAGCGGCCGCCATATATGGGGAGGTGGGAGGGAGGAGCAGCTGGGAGGCGGGAGGCAGGGGCAGCGAATGGGCAGTCAGGGGGGCGGGGACGCAGCGGCGGGAGTGGAGAGAGGCAACGGGGGTACAGAAGGCAAAGTTGGGCACAGAAAAATGGGGGCACGAGGGGAAAACAGAAGGCAAAATTGGGCACAAGAAATGGGGGCAACGAGGGGAAACAGAAGGCAAAAATGGACACACAGAATGGGGGCACGAGGGGAAACAGAAGGCAAAATTGGGCACAAAAAATGGGGGCACGAGGGGAAACAGAAAGCAAAATGGACACAGGAAATGGGGGCACGAGGGGAAACAGAAGGCAAAACGGGCACCGAGGCAACAGCAGAGGGGCGAGCTTACCAGCAGCAGCAGCGGGCAGGACAACAGAGGCGGAGCTGTGTGGCGGGGGAGCGACCTACCTGGCAAGGTCAAGGGTGTATTTCAATGACAGAGCCAATGGGGCTCTGTCGAGGGAATACTTACGGTACACCTGAGGCAGACCTAGAGTTTGGCAGGCAGAATACTCTTTAAACACATGTGTTTTGACAGAATTCAGAGAACCAGAAGAGTAAAGTAAACTTGCTAGCTTCTAAAAAAAAAATACATTGAATTGTCAACATAATATAGAGGAAATGTTTTTTTATTTCCCATCCTTCTATCCTAGTGCAAAAATACCCAGTCATATGTGACACCTTATGGCAGCTCAGACTTTAACCAACATAACTTTGCATTGTGGGATTTCTTATGTTGCTCTAGCCAACATGAGTACAGGATGAAACAATCCAAATATGTCAGAGGCTGCTGACCAAAAAAAAACTATTAGAGTGAACCTTACATAATATAAGGGACTTCCAAGTTTTAAAGGTTTGCACACGTGCCCGTACTTGAGTTTTGTGTGTTTGTATGAATTCCCCTGTTTATTGTGTATGTACATGGATGCTGGTACAAAAAGAGTATTTTAAATCTATATCTAAATTCAAGTTTTTCCTGCTCCAGTCAAGAAATGACCTAAATGGCTCAAAAAGATGATCTTGTGATCCTGCATCCACACGGAGATTCTTATTAATACCACAATACATGAAAAAGGGTATGGATGTGCTGCTGTTGTGAGAAAGGTTTTGATATGCCTTGGCTTATTTACCTTCAGCCCCCTCAATAGCATATATTCATTCAAATGTATGTTATTATTTATGCAGGTTTTGCAATGCATGATTGTGGTTATCATTTAATTTACATGAGTAATAAATTACCATATTTTGTGTGCTGTCCCCCCAATTATTTCACTATCTGCTTTGCTGGATTTAGAACTCTGTGCACTTTATCCCTGCTAAACAAGGGTAAAGTGCCTGTGCTTCCCTTTAAATATGTAAAAATGGTCTTAAATGTTACCTGCTCCTCCTTGTACCAAGGACAAAGAAGTGGACTCCGAGAGTGAGTTGGTTGACCTCCTGTGTGGCTACAAGGACACAACAAGCTGCAAGAGGCCTTTCCCTAAAGTGCCCTTCTGAATAGTCACAACTTTACTTTGCTATTGGCCCACACCTGACACCTGAGAGCCTCTCAGTTTCTTCCCCTGACGTCCCGGGGGCCCTATATGTGTGTTCTTGTGGCTGTTTGGGCATCAGCAGAACATTTGGAAACTTTTGGAAACTTTCCCTCCAGAGCGCCACAGCTTCAGCAGGACCCATTGGAAAAAGTGTCTGACCGGCAGGTCCAGAGTGCCGGATTGAGTTTCAGCTTCATCCTGCTAAATGATACCCGTACCGTCGAAGAAACAACTAAGTCCCATTCTGCATTGGGACTTAAAATCTGCGGCCCAGCCAAGCATATTACGGGTTTCCTCACCAACACACTTTTCATGGCAGTGCGAATGCCATGAAAAGTGTGGGGGAGAGGAAACAAAGGGGGCCCTAAAGGGCCCCTGATGCCTCACGCCATGTGCAGGCACACAGGGGGGCACAACATGTGCCCCCCTGTGTGCATGCACACCTGTACCTGCACGGCATGGACTGCAGCAGTCCATGCCGTGCAGGTATTGCCTTTGACGTTTCCATTGCAGTGCCTATTTCATAGGCACCACCCTGGAAATGCCAAAGAACCTCCCGCCTAACAGAAAAAAACTCCTGATCTGGTGGGCAGTTCCTACATGGGTTTGGCGGTGCGGGAGCAGGGCAGTCCTGCTCCCGCATAGTCAAACTCATAATAAGGCCCTAACTGTGCTTCAAGGCCTTGTCTTCATGTTAAGGACTTATTTGATGGTGGGTATCTTCTGAAAATCCAAAATTCTGTCTCATGATCGGTTGGCTCGTCAACATTGGCCCTGCATTACATTATTGCAGTCTACTACTCCCTACAACATACACCCTTTCTGAAAGCACTCTGCGGCCACCATTGTGTGAATTGAGGGTCTTTACAAAAACACAAATAAAAATAAAATAGGTAAATCACTGTTGGGCTATGTGCATGATTGACTGTATGTTTGCTGGCCTGTGTACATGATTGTCTTTAGATGTGAAGTTCAGTGTGCATACTGGTCCATAGTGTGTGCGTGTGTGTGTATGCGTGCGTGCATGCATGCATGGGTGCGTGTGTGTGTGTGTTTGAGTGCATGCATGTATTATCCAAAACCCAAACCTATGGCCTTTGTTGGTACTTGTTTCATTCTGTCATACTTAACAAGGC
This sequence comes from Calotriton arnoldi, assembly GCA_963921515.1. NCBI lineage: Eukaryota > Metazoa > Chordata > Amphibia > Caudata > Salamandridae > Calotriton > Calotriton arnoldi. The sequence goes on from CAWUFW010001133.1 coordinate 750,310, forward strand.
TCAGTCATGTACAGCTTTTTTATGACTTTTTAAGAATCTACCATTTAGATTTGAACATATGAATTAGTCACGGTTGTTGTATTTCTTTGCTGTGAAACTTTACTGCAGTAATTCAATTGAAATACTTTGGGATGGGCGAGCCTGGCGGGAGTCACTGGGCAGAGCGTTGCCTAGGAACAGATGTAAAACACATTTTAGAGCGTTTTGCTTTGTATGGGCTCCAAAAGTATCTTTCTGATGCTATTCACCCAGATAACTGTGGTCTTTATTTTATGATTCGTGGAAAATCCTGCATAAAGTCTTACATTTGTGCGCTCCAGGTGGGTATTCAGTATGGAGACAATAAAACGATAGGTGGAAATAATGTTTGGGAAGATTCCATCAGAGGTACACTTTTCTTATGCTGATCTCATTCACAAAGTCATTTTCTTGTGCAACTTGAGAGACAGTGTGGAATACTGGAGCCGAAAATTCCTAGATTCTGTCAGATTTTATTACTTCTGAATTAACTGATATGAACATTGCAAGATTTACACTTTCTCAGCCAGGGACCACCATATTTTTTATTCTGTAAGATTGTTCAAGAGTCAATTCATGATTTTTCTTGTTGAGCTACAAGTGAGTTTTCTTGCACGCCTCCAAAATAAAGTAAGTTCATTATGGTCTATAGATGGCTACATAACCCTTAAAATCCAGCCATGGTATGTATATTCACTTCGCTCCATAACACTAGGGTTGTAGGACAGAAATATTTACTGGTGCAAAAAACAGGGAAATCAATGTGTGCCATTTTAATTAATTGTAGAATACAGAATTATTTTGTATGTTTATGCAATACAAAATGGGGCAAATATATTTGCCACTAATATAGTCCAATGTTTCACATTTCAAAACTGGAGAAAATTAGTTTTCTCCATTTATTATTTTGTAAACACATGAAGAATGGTATGAAATGAGTTTGTGATAAGTTTAACCGGATGCAAATGCTCTTCACTGTATTCCGGATCCCCTATTGTGCAAGTCACAAGATGATGCAACAAGAATTCGTTTTGCAGCAGCACACCAGCCTGATTCTGACATTGATTAACAGTGGTACTAGAGGGTTATGTGAATCTATGCACAGCAAGAAGTTAGAGATAGTTATACACTGCATGATAATGTGTAAAGTTGATGTCGTAAGTATTGCTTGGAATTGTACCTGCGTTGTTTTAACTTGTCATCAATAAAAAGAAGTTTAAAAAAAAAAAAAGAATTCGTTTTGCACTTTAGTAGTTCAGTGATGCTGTTATATGGCCATCTGGGCAACATTAGAAAGGTCATGGCCTGAATAGGTGGGGTCTGAGCAGGATGGGGCATCAAAGACAATGTACCACACAATAATCGACCCGAGACCATGAGAGTTTGGTTTTATAGTAAAACTTCATGCGCCATATTTATTCATACGTCAAATGAAACAGAATTGACAAAACCACCCAATATGTATCATAGGACCATATTTATAATATTTATATCCTTTGTTGACATCTAGATGGTAAAAAGACCAGCTAGAGAAATTCCTGACGTCAACCATCCCACTGTCAAATTGGGCTCACGAATCACCACCATCTGTCTGGGCCAACTCTGCTCATATCAGGGGACCCCATCTATATCTGGGGCCCTTTGACGAATCTTAATGACCTACTCCCCCCATTTCCAAACAGGGATTGTGCCACTCAGGCACTGACCTAAACCACACCAGAGGGATCACCTCGGGACCCCACAACACCCTCTGGGACATGTGTAAAGGTAACTGGTGTCACACGTTGTCCCTGGACACCTTGTGGAGAACCTGCAAAGGACTTGGAACAGCTGCCTAAGGGCCCCACCCCAGGCTCCTGTTACTGCTAGTACTCTACCTCCCATACTTGGAGTAAAACAGCCAGTTCTGAGGTACTTGTCCAAATTTGAGGCAGGATGTAAAAGAATGTACCTGCCTTCTGGCCAACCACAAGTCCATTGCTGTCACAGGCCAACATGGTCCCTCGACCAATGAGCATCCTCTACATGAGTCCATTGCTGCCAGAGGCCGACATGGTCCCCTAACCAATCAGCATCCTCAAGTTATGGCCAAAGTGCTGAGTTGCAAATGCAACCAGTGAGTTAACATCCATCTGGGATGAATGGACATCATACTCATGGAAAAACGGGTCCCCCTCAAACACGCATGTAGAATCGTCTTCAAATGCAAGGTGTTAGGAAGTTCCTCCATTGCCTATTAATGCGCTTGGCTGAATTGTTGAAACCCTTCACTGATAAGTCATGAATCCTGACTCTCTGTGGGATATATGACCATTCTACTACTGCTTCAGCAAATATGTTAGCCAACCATAACATTTGAATCATCAACAATTCTAGCAAGTCCCTTTGGCCATAATAAACCAAGTCGTTACAGCTAATGTGAAGAATGAAGAGGTCAGGCAGCATAGACCCGGGCATGATTCTTCACCAACAATCAACTATTAAGACAATGCCTACTGACACTGAACCAACACCCTCCATCTTTCATTGGAACACTATCATACAAAAAGCCCCTGCTGCCTTTAAAATAAAAGACTGGCCTATCAAGCAAACTGTTTTTGGTGGAAGGATCCCTAACACACAATGATGAGGAGGGGAAAACACATGCTACCAAGCAATCAACACCAACTTTATCATTACATTAACCATGCCCATTAGATCAAGATATGCTGCACATGGTGGTTGTAACAATCAGCTTTCCCTCTCCCCATTCTTTTCACCAGCCTCATCGCTAACCCCAACTCATAGCAGAATTAGCTGCTCTGATCCTGAACGAATGAGGACTGTAGATAAGATCTTCCATACCTGCCGCCCTCATGGCCAGCCCCATCCATTTGATAAACTGCTACCTCCATTGTCGTAGAGAAACGGGACCTTAGCCCGACAGGCACGGCGAAAGTGAACAAAATCATACAATATGCCTAACATAGGAGGCGTGGCCCCTGCTGCAGGTGCATATCTATGGGCTGTCTTGAATCTTCCTGAGCTTTCGCAAGTCTCTCCCGGCCCTTTAATAGCTTACAAAAATGGAAGGAATCAGAAGTCTTAGGACACTGTCACTTTAGCGAGGAAAGGTTATGGCTGCAATGTGCCTCTAGACACAGACTGAAGTTCCTACCTGTGCAGGTGGGCTTGAAAACCCACCCAAGAGTCTAAGGAGACAGCCCCACCCCCAGGGACCTGCTGAGGTAGGAGAGGTGGCGACAAAAGGCCCTCGTATAGGCCCTCATAGTCTTTGAGACTAGACTAGCTGCAGCAAGGTCCAGACGCCTGTGCGCCAAGATTCTGGAAATATGCTGGGAAAGGAGTGGCTTAATCAGTTGCCCCGCATCCAACATCTTGAAATGTGATCATGATTCAGCAGCATCATTCATCATGCCAGGAACATGCTTTGCCTTGAATCAGCAGTTTTCATCAGGCACAAGAACATAAAGTCCTTCAGTAGCCAGAGCACCTTTGTAAGCTTGGTACACTGACAATGAATACATTTAACAACAGACATACTATCTGACAAAAACACACTGAATGAACACAGACATGATCAGTCCATACACGCAGGGCAACCAAGATGAGAAACGTCACATTCTTCACCTGACCAGGCACAAAACACTACTTAGGGCAAACCTGTGCACACCACTTCGACACTGTGAACCCAGGATTGCCCCAAAGCCCACACTGCCCGCTGCTCAGCGAAGACACCCATTTCAGTGCTTGAGATTTGCACACAATAGAATCAAATAGCTAGTCCCAGCCTGACTTCAGCTGATAGTCTGGCCCTGTGTTGCTTCTCTCTCAATCCTGACATAGCCTCAGCTATTAATGCAAAGAAGGGACTGCCCACTGGAATGATCTGCAGAACAAAGTTAAACTGACCAATCAGCACCTGAAGCTGAAGAAACGTGACCTTATGAGCGCTCACATCAATACCTTAACAAATTAATTCTTTCAATGCCTCTTCTTTTTCGAGAGGGAGACGGCAGCTGCCCCAACCTATCAATTTCAATGGCCAAAAAGGCTAATGAAGTAGTTGAGCAGGTGATCTTTGCTTCTTCTAGTCTTTATCCTCATGCCAAGACAGCCAAAAGTGCACACAGTTGCCTTCTTTCCAAAGCATGCCTCATCCCCCAATAGTTTCCACATCCCCTCAACATGCCTCCTATGTGGTTCTTCTGAGCCGCACATGCCACTCCTAAAGTCGCCGACCATCAAAAACATCAAGGCAGTCAAGCAGCTGAATCCCTCCTCACTGTCTCAAAGGGCCTGTGGGCAGTACAACTCTGGCCATGAGCGAATGGACGGGACCCAGAGGCGTAAAAAAAATTGAGGCCCCCTCCCTCCTGCAAAGTACACAAAGGGGACCCCCCCCCTTCCTGGTCCACCACCTACCACTTTTGCTGAAGGGGAGGCCTGGAGCTCGGGGGCATCCTTGAACCGCGGGACCCACGACGGGAGGTGAAGGCTCCAAGCAGCTAGTCAGCTCCAAAGCAGATACTTCAGTGGTGAAAAGAGCAGCATAACAACACCTAGGCAAGGGGTGTCCGGCTGCGGCAGGAGACATCTGAGGGTCCTTGAAGAGGAAGCAAGAGAATACTTACCCTTTGGTCCAGGTACAAATGAACCTGGCAACGCAGACCCTCAACTACCTCTGGTGAATCACTGCTTTTACTCCATCGAATGAGACCAGCAGTAAGCGCCTGGAAACTCCCCGGGGTGACAACCCGCGCTCTACAAATGCAACTTGATTGATTGATTTATTAAATGGGCTCCTGCCACCAAGTCCCCCGGAATTTAAAAAATGCTCCCTGGTCAGTGCAGCTGAGTTCAACTCCCTCCCTAGCAGGTAGGGTTGCACTTTGCACCAGTGTGCCAGCATTCAGGCAGATAACTGGAACTACCATCCTCTCCCTCAGACTTGCCCTGAAGGCGGTGGAGCATGGAAACACGGAGCGGTGGTTCAGCGCCACTCTGTATTTCTGTGCAGGCACCCCCTGATTCAAGAGCTGTGCTCTGAACAAGGATGGCACTTCTATATCAAGAAAGAAGGCAGGATGCTGAGGGCACCACCAACCACGGAGGCAGGGTACCAGAATATCATCAGCAAAATATTGTCCGAGAATGAGCGATGTGCTATAAATCTTCTAAACATAAACATCATTTTCCCATTGGAGTAAGTTAATGAAGTCTAATGCCCTCTCAAGATAGGGAAAATGAAGGCGCCTTGGCAAATAATTTAGGGGCATATCAGCAAGGGCCTGCGATAATTATCGCTCAGCGCTTTTAGCGCAAGGATAATTATCGCAGGCTAACGCTGGATTCTATCGTGGACATAGCGTGCTATCAGCAACGCTTATCTCCCAAGCGATAGGAATCCATGCGTTAGCTGGAAAACAGTGTGATTATCGCTGGAAATCCAGCGATAATCGCACTGCGACCAGCGATACCTTGCTGATAGGGCAGGGTGGTTTTAGCCATGTAATCCACCTCCCATTGGATTACATGGCTAAGTCAGATTACAAGCAGGTGTAAGGAAAATAGCGATAACTGTGGTTATCGCTACTTTTCTTATTGCTCTGCTTGTTTGCGTGCAGCTTGATAATTGGAGAAATGTCGGTTAGCGACATTTCTCCAGTTATTTTGGCACGGAACGCCCACTTTGCATCTCATTAGAGATGCAAAGCTGAGCGTTGTTGTAGAGGCGCTAAATCAGCAAAACACGCGATAGCGTGTCTTTGCTGATACGGCGATGAAATTATCGCCGCTTTTCGCCCGAAAACGGACGCAAAAGCGGCGATAATTTCATAGCGGCGCCTTGCTGATATGCCCCATGGTTTCTGAAGAGGCCTGAGTGCCATCGCTAATGTCTGAGAGAAACAGTGATGATGTACCAGCGAAGGCTTCTCCAGTTGGAAACAAGATCTTACACTTTCCTCTGAATCAGCAGCAAAACATACTATAGCATCTACTAAGGTAACAAGAGAAGCTGAACCAGATGGTCTACAGGTAATGATAATGAAATCTGACAGATTGGTGGGCAAGCCTTTTCTAAGTGGCATTCAAGTTGTTTACATTACCCAGGGTATATCCTGAGAAGGTGCAAGCATTAAACCCATACATAAAAAGTGTGACTTGGTGGATTCAAAAAGTTATTTGATTGATCAGCATAACTGATGTGGGGGCGAATATGTATGCAAAAATACTGCTGCACTCTCGACAGTGGATTTAAGAGACAAATCTGGTCCCATTAGAACAGGGTGGCTTTAAAGAGGGGCATTAGCGCAGAAATGTATAGACGTAGGGGGCTTCTTATGCACTTGTTTTGAGGCTTTCGCCCCTAGGCGTTTCATGACCTTATAAAGGAATTCAGCCTTTTACCTCATTCTCCCATATAGCAATATCCTTATAACGTATGCAGGGAGTACTTTATCCAATATATTGGAGTTATAGCTCAGTCACTAGCAAGAGGTTTTATGAAACTTAAGATGAAAGGTAAAAGGAGGATGAAATCCCAGTATACGAAAGATATATATAAAATAAGATATGGGAAAAGACATTTATTTATAAAATATTAGATCAGGAAATATTTCAAAGTGTTTAGTGACAGCTAAATGGCTGCACAAAGACCTGTTGATTTTGTAAGAACTGAGTTTTCAAAACTATCACACACACCGTCTTATTCTTAAAATGATTTACATATGTAAATCAGACTTGCATAAGCAGATTGGTTTACAAAAGCAAAACCACTTTTCCAATTCAGAAAAGTTGGTTGTGTCCTTGTAAAAGGATTTAATTGCAGAAAATATTTGGTGTGAATAAACCTCCTGCGGGGAGTGGCCCTTCTAGGGCACTCTCAGACATTCATTTTTGTGGGTATTTATAAACTATTTTCTGACCCCTTTCCACTGAAAATGTCTGAGATTTACTCCTATCAAGTGGAGGAGTAAATCCATTAACAGAGTGTGAAAGAATAGCCAGGGTAGTGTAGAGGAAGGTGGTACTACACAGAGCACTTACTTCGATTTGCATGTGAGAATTAATGGGAGGATATTCCTTCTTCTAAAAATGAAACCTACACATCTTTTCCAGGATTACACTTGCAAAACTAAGACTGGCCACGTGTCGAGGCTAGCCAGGAAAACTTCTGTCAATTCCCAAAATAAGGACATTCAAACTCATGGGCGATTTATTGTTTCATATTGCTTTAGATACAGACATTTCACATGCTTTACAAATGATGGGGCATATTAGCAAGGGCACTATCGCCGCTTTAGCGGCACTTTTTGCCGCTAAAGCGGCGATATTTATATCGCCCTATCAGCAAACTGTCTCTAACAGCAGTTAGCGACAGTTTGCGGGCATTAGCGCCCGTTTTTACCGCTTTGCATGTCAGCGATATTTATCGCTAATGACATGCAAAGTGGGCGTTCCCGACGAACAAACCTGGGAAACACTCGCTAACAGGCCTATCGCCTATTAGCAAGGTGGCCATGGCCCCAGTTAGCGACGTGAAAAGTCGCGCTAACCGAGGTCATCGCTATTTATTTAACACCTGCAATTAGCAGGTGTTAGCCATACCTAACATGGGGGTGGATTATGCTGATACGACCACAGGGTCGTATCAGCAAGGTGTTCTCCCTTCTCCATGCAACATCGCTGGTTTTTCAGCGATGTTGGCCCATTTCCCCCGCTATCGCTGGAATATTCATCGCCATAGCGCTAATCGTTGCTAATACAGCGTTAGCGTGGCGATATATTCCAGCGATAGCCGGCGATAAAAAAAATCACGCTAAGCAGGGTTAGCGATGATTAGCGCCTCTTCTTGCTAATATGCCCCGATGTTCGTCTAGTCATTGGATATCAACCATAAAAGATGTATTTTTGGTAGCACGTGTTCTACCTGCAATCACTTCGATTCTAGGCAATTTCGTCTTTTTTAAATAAAACCATGTCTTAAATATGGATTCATGTTATTTTGATATATCTGCTTTGCTCATTTATATAAACCAGAAAATAAAGTATTTTCTAATAAAAAACAAACCTAAATTAATGATTCTGAAAACTACTTCCAGAGTGTGCTGATACCCTACTAAGATGTCAAGCTGCTAAGTGGAAGGGGAAAAGTCGGAAAACTACTCGAAAGATTACAGGTTTTTGTAAAGTAGAGGGGACTTGGTTGCTAGATTGTCAAACGAAGCTGCATCCAAAGTTAACAAGCATTGGCATAGCCAATAGGTCTCGCCTTTGGGACCTTATTAGTGGTTAGCCAGAGGTTTAGGCTTTGCCTTTGTTTTTAAGCTATGTTGTGGAGCAGTGTGGCCACTGTGTAACCTGTTAAAAAATGATAATAAAGAAGACTGTCCACATTATTTTGTAGACACGTGCATGTATTACCATGTGGAATAGCAGAAACCTTATTGAGCTTTACCAGGCAAAGTTGTAGCTCTGTCGCACCTTTTAGCAGCTCCTGTTACACATGTTGCTGCTGCCTTGATGCTGAAAGTTAAACACCAGAAAGGCACTCTCCCTTTAACTTAATTACCTTTGAATTAGATGGGGGTGGCGCAGAGCTCCGGGGCCCCGAGGCAAACAAATGTCTGTGACTGCGAAAGGGCTGTGTTAGCGACAAACAGCTGCCTACTGGGGGGAGAGATAAGAGCACACGTGGCGTCAGGCAGTGAGAGGCCTCCTTTGTTAATTAGTGGTTAGTGGTGATTGTAGAAGTTGCAGGGAGGTAAAAAGATGGAAGTAGGGGGGTGAGCTTGAAACAAAAAAAGGCAAAAAGGTTTAGGGCGGGGCTTTAAAAGTGCTGGCACACCCAAGCAGTGAGGTATACATTTGAGCACACTTGGGTCAAAGGAACCAAGGGGCAGGTCTGCAGGTTTATGGGGGCAGGCTAAAGGTGACCCTAACTGTTGTTTCTGCAAAATCCTTTACAATTAAACTGGCCAGGGAACTTAAACCTGAAACATACACCAAGAATCAACCAAGCAGTTTTCCAACTCAAATCTTGCAGACCTGCAATTGCTTCTTAACCACCAAATAGCCTGAAAAATGCTGTGCAATCTTTTGTACTTTCCTTCATTGACTGTGAGAAAGCACTTTTCATTGGGTTGCTCCACTAGAGGCTGTGCTTCATGCCAGGATTGTCTCAAACACACGCATATATCACACCAGTCCCCGCCTCCTAAAAATGGCTCCCGATAGAGGCAAACTGCACTTATACAACTGCTTGTTTAATCTACACGGTGCCGCACTTAAATACCCCTCATACTTCTCTCAGAAACTGAACATCTGTGGAGGCTCCCTGTTAGAGAAAAGTCTACAGATCACACACTTTATGGAAAGGTCCACCCCTGCCCATTCCTTCTCTGGGCATGCACCTAAGAGAAGGAACTCCTTACCAGTACAGCGACTGCTCATCTCCCTCAGCCTTAAAACCGCACTGTCTCAAAAAGCACTTTAATACTTGAAATCCTTCTTTCTCTGATATTGAAAACCATTTTCCTCTCTACAAAACCTAGTGGGTGCAAATCTAGCTGACCTTTCTGTAGTTTATGGCTATGATTGTACATCTTGTGACCAGTTTGCAACTGTCATTAAACCGGCGCGTGATGTGAAGTGCTTCATAAAAAAATCCAGTAAAACCCAAAAGTTGATGCCTCCCATTCTAACACTTGCACCTCCTGCTACATGCGTGGGGAGAAGAAACCACTATTTTATTACATTTAATGGCGCTATGGTAAGTGGTGTTATTTACATGTATCTAATTTTCTAGTCTCGTACTGTCTTATCTGTTACTGAAACAACTTAATTCAGCCGAAAGTTCACCTCAGCGAAAGCTGGTTAACCACCTTCGAAGCAAACGATGTAGGGGCATATTAGCAAGAAGAGGCGATAATCATCGCTAACCCTGCTTAGCGTGATTTTGTTTATCGCCGGTTATCGCTGGAATATATCACCACGCTAACGCTGTATTAGCAACGATTAGCGCTATGGCGATGAATATTCCAGCGATAGCGGGGGAAATGGGCCAACATCGCTGTTGCATGGAGAAGGGAGAACACCTTGCTGATACGACCCTGTGGTCGTATCAGCATAATCCACCCCCCCATGTTAGGTATGGCTAACACCTGCTAATTGCAGGTGTTAAATAAATGGCGATGACCCCGGTTAGCGCGACTTTTCACGTCGCTAACTGGGGCCATGGCCACCTTGCTAATAGGCGATAGGCCTGTTAGCGAGTGTTTCCCAGGTTTGTTCGTCGGGAACGCCCACTTTGCATGTCATTAGCGATAAATATCTCTGACATGCAAAGCGGTAAAAAAACGGGCGCTAATGCCCGAAAACTGTCTCTAACTGCTGTTAGAGACAGTTTGCTGATAGGGCGATATAAATATCGCCGCTTTAGCGGCAAAAAGTGCCGCTAAAGCGGCGATAGTGCCCTTGCTAATATGCCCCGTAGTCTTCTAAAATAATATCTCAATGTTAGTTTTATGAAGGAAATAATGGTTTCCTTCACAACAGCTGAACTGGATACATAGTAAAAAAATCTGCCTTCTCGGCGAGAAAGAACTGAAATAATGTTGTAAAGAAAAGAAGAGCGTTAGATTGTTCTTAAAAAGCAAGATTGGTGGCGTGCGTCTGAGAAACAAAAAAACTAGCTCCCCGTTGGCTGCTGAGCTTGTAATCCCGTCACCCTGCCCAGTTATGAAACAATGCTCTCTTGTTCACAGTGCCGTTTACTTGTCAGGCTCGCTTCACCAAATGAATGTTGGACTGCTGTTTGTTCACGTCGAGAGCGAGAGGAGGGCAGAACCTGTGTGTTCAGCCCGAGATAAGCCCATCAGGGGTGTGAACGCACCACGAGTCACGCACTGCGGCCAGGTGCGAATCACACCCGAGTGAGAGACAACTATTCCACGGTGTCTTCGTCGTCACTTTAAAACAGTCACACATTCGCAGGCTTGTCACAGCGCACACCAAGCCCCTCCCAGTTGGAACACATGTCCCAGGCACACAAAAACGCCTTCAGATCACCAGCGGAGCGGCTCTCCAATCAAAACCACTGCAAGAAACGCGCGATTCGCTCTGAGGAAATACATCGTGGGTTACCATAAACCGTGCACTTGGTGTTTGACACCAAGGTTAACAGAAAGCTTGCGCGCCTTTTACAGTGATGGAATTGCCCAGCCTGCTCCTAATATGTCCAAATCGGTCGCCTGGGTCTGTGCAGGCAGGAAGCCGCATATTTTCTGTCAGGAGTAGGTAATCTAAACCAGCCCCACAAATGCACTGCTCTCTGTGACATGTCCTGTCCTGGAAGTGATTTGCTGGTGAAGGCAAGCAAAGTGTAGCTCAAAATGCATGCTGTCTCCCTTAAAACTCGGCCACCCGTGCGCTCGTACCAATAAATGCATTTATTTTATTTATTTATTTAATGCGATTTTATATAGCGCGAACATTACCCAAAGGTGTCAGAGCGCTTTACAAAAGAACCAGTTGCGTTACATAAGGACTTTGAATTACATGAGTTACAAAAGAAATGCGAACATAGCGAACATTACCCAAAGTCGTCATCCGGCCACTGAAAATTGCTAATTTAGCGGGTTTTCGGCACTAGAGCAAATGTGAGCAGATTATAAAAAAGAAGGCACTGAAAGGCGGGAGGCTTCCATGTGGATGAAAGATAACGTGCATGCTAAACAGCATTCTGTTTTTTTAAATCCTTAAATTATATTCCTGACAAGGCAGTGTCGTCCTATCTGGGCATACAGAACTCACAAGCTATGTGTGTATAATCCGTAAAAGTAGAGGAGTCCTGGCACCCATGCTCCTCGGTCAACAACTCAAACCACTCCGACCTGGAGTTCATATAACCTCGTTGCTGTGTTCAATTAATAAACTGGTGACTTGAATGTAAAAAAAAAAAAAAATAGAATGCAAAAGTAAATTACCCTTCTACCACCATATACTATGGGACGACATGGGTTTTAAAAAAATGCAAAATGTTATCTTGGGCAATGAAGCACAAACCTGTTGTCATGTAGAGACTGAAGCAACATTTTTTTCTTCTCTATTTAAAACAGTAATTAATCATAAGACAGCTAGACGGCCCGGCCTGCTAAACCCTCGCTGCTTGGAGAAAGCGGTGTGCCAGCTTTATGGGTTTTAATTCGAACAAGGGAGCAGGCACGGTGTTTCGCGCTCGCTCGCATAAGGCACTAAATTGAAGTAACATCAAATACAATGCTGAAGCATGAAGAAGGAAAGGAAGAAACAAACGGGACGTTGGAGGCAAGGGCAATACATTCCACTCTCTATACTACATCTTATATTATAGTCTGTTTAAAAATGCTGATAACATGAGCTCTTCCAACAGATAGCGCTACGAGGAGGCAAAGCAAAGCCACACCCCTTCCTTCCCTGTCACTTCACAGTGCTGCCACCCCGTCCATGCTCGCCCGTGACATTAGCCTCTAACTGGTCACTGATGGCGCTAAATTCGTTAAACGTGCAATCTTGTGACACTGCATGCAATATAAATATATTAATGACAATTACACTGATAGGCACTGAAAGGCGAGAGGCTGTCTGGACGAAGGCTTTCCTGTATCACGAAGGAGTTACTCAGCTAAGGAATGCGCGAGCCCTTCAGGAAATTACACGCGCCTTCTAATTAAAGCAGCAAGCGGCAAGGAAACCTGACACGACAGATGGCCCTGCGCACCCTGCTGGCTCCCCTGTGTTTACCTTCCGGGAGCGAGCGCGATCATTGTTAACAGATGGTGCCGCTCGCTCCCGCAAGGGAATCGCCAAACGTGCACGCGTTGCAATAGAAAGCAATGCAAAGCGTGCACGTTTTTGGGGAGAAAAGCTGAGCGATTACAAGAGGTCCTCTCCTATGCAGCGCATGCGCGCTGCTAGGCGAGACCTAAAAAGGTAAGAGAAGGCAAGGCCTCCAACCTGTAATTTTCTAATCCTAGGATTTAAAACGAGATTGGCATGCTAGAACATGAATACTATACAGGTAAATAGGGAGTAAGGCAAGATTGCAGGTGGGAGCCTTTATTAGTAAATATATTGTAGGAAAAACAGAGGATTTTAAAATCAGTCGCCTATGTAGGAAAAGTCAGAATGAACAGATGCTGAGCGACAGTAGTCCTATGAAGCCCGCCAGCAGATTTCCTGGAGGGCCCGGAGGCACGAGGTCAGGTAGTGACTATAACCCTCCCTGGGCAGAATTTTAGCTTCAACAACTGTTTTCATGCAACAAAGAAGAAAAAAGCAAAGAACCCCCTGTAATTAAAGGAGAAAGAGCCCTCTCTGGTGGTCTCACAGGCAAGACATGGATCTTCACATTGTCCAATGGAAGTCCATGAGAATCTACTTTATAACCGATTTTAAGGCTCGCCACTTAAAATTAATTTGCATACCATGAACTTAAACATAAATAATCCACACCATTAGCGGCTATTCTGAAATTCTTACCAGGACCCAGTGCACACTGCCCTTAGTTCAATAATGATTAAACATTGATCCTTTCCAACCCATTACAATATGGTAGCAATGACATAGGTGTCACAGCAGGGGTAAATCCCCTCTGTATGATACATCCGTTATCCGCAGTGGACTGGATTAGCAGGTGGGCTCGAGTCTAGCCTCCGACCATCAATGTGAAACAGCAGATGGGCATTGCAGAAAAAGTGGTGAAGGCCAATGCGGAACAGGCTCCGACCGCCACGTTGCCAGTATAGGTCTGTGGAGTATTCGTGGGAGGCACCCATGGGTTGATGGAGAACTGACAGGGTGCAGACGACCCTCCAAGGACCCCCATCACCCTTGGGAGAGGATGCAATGAAGGTTCGTATCCCCATTGTGTCCCCACCCTCCAAAGGAGGGGCACTTCCATTGTATTGCACTATATATTAGTATTGTAAAGGGTATTACTACCACTACCAAAGCCACATACTAGAATTAGTATAGTGGGTGGTTGTTTGCAGTGCTTAATTTGAGCCGATGGTTTCCGGTGCTGGGCACCAGCACTTAATTGTCAACACCTGCATTTATGACAGTCCACAACATGGGGGCACTGTTTATCTAATTTAGAGATGTGGAGAACAACAGTTGTTTATTCTTTCAAGATTAATTAAAAATGACTAATACCTACCACCCAAGACATTGTTATATCCTTGGGGGCCTGGAATAGTCTGAACTGTCACACTTGTAGGAGTGTGATGGTTAGTAAATGTGTTTGTGGTGCCATTGGTAGCACTGGCAGAAGCAATGTGTGGTGCCTCCTGCCACTTATTTTTTTTTACAAATTAGGCACTGGTTGTTTGAGTTGGAGGACTGTACACTAGAGGGCCCCTTTAAGGCAAGCAGGGCCTGGATTCCTAATATCATTCACACTCCACACGGCTGTCAGCTTGCAGGGAAAGAAAGACCCATTTTCCACAATATGGCATGAACATCTCCCATAAAGTCCCGGAGTGTTTGACAGAAAAGCCTCGTTAATCCTCACATAACCTGCTTTACAGTAAATGGTACATCCCAGGACACTTGTTTCGCAATGATCCGTGACTTCACAATTTATTTTGGAAACCAGTCCCCAGGGACTGACTCGGATCCGCATCGCTTGCTTTGTTTGTTCAGTAACTGATCCGCATTAGGGCCGATGTGCCTGGGTTCTGACATGAGACAGAACCGATCCGAGCTCTCCAGGGCTGACCCGTGCGAAGATTGCTCCCAGATGCCTGCGCGGGGCGGCGCAGCGCAACAGCTGTAGGGCTGTCTGAGATGAGGCCGCAGGAAGCGGCAATTCAGTCTGATGAAAGGTACTGCGCAGGCCTCAGCGGCAATGTCCTCATTGGACCCCCTCCCTGGGCGAGCTTACTCTGGCTGCAAGGAGGCTGTACCATGCGTTGGCAATGTGGGACCAATCATAATGCACAGCGCGTGCTGAAGGTGGGAATCACAAACAGGAAGCAAATACTTTACAAAACGTATTTTTATATTTCTGTCCCATTACCTATATCAATCGTGTTCAGTGTATTGACTTTGGAAGGATTAGAACCTAAGTTAACCCTGCCTGGATTTTAGACTGTAAGTGTAACATACAGTCGTATGTCGGAACAACGCAGGCCTTTGTGTATTTACCGCTCATTCCTTAACCAAGCATATCGTTAGGGGAAGTGGAGTGGCATAATTTACTATTCTAACTCCAGTATGTGCAACAGTAGGGAAGGCGTTGGACTTTAAAGTCCAACACTGCTTTCCCAAAGGCATGTCATTATAACGACATGCGTGGTAAAGACAGCGGCGGTAAAGACAGCGCGTTGTAACTGCAGTGCGTGGTTCGACAGTCGTGGTAAAGGCTGTTTCCCTGCAGGTTGTACATTGCTCTCATTGCGAGTCGGGACCCAACAAGTTGGAAATCTTGCACTCGGTAATTAATGATACCATGGGGTACATGAATTACCGGATTAGGGATTTCCTCCAGATTAAGAGTATCAGTCCATTGCTGCATACCATGCTAGGCATGTGTATGGGGGCTGAAGATGCAAGTGGAGCTGGTCAGCATAGCTGCAGGTGCAGCATGTTACCACCAACCTTTCCCCAATCCCTGAGTATGTAGGCCCCTTTCCATCACCAGCACACCCTTTGTATTGTATTGTAACATTTAAATAGCGCTTACTACTTCTAAGTGGGATGTTAAAGCACTTGCCTACATGGTAGCATGTTACTCTGTGTAGCGTGTGTGGTTAGAAGGGTGTAGTCCTTTTATCCTATGTGGGAAGTGTTCCCACATTGTGCGTGATGACCACCAAGGTGCAGTTATCTTGTTATGGGCCGCAACGCTTTGGAGTGTGATGGATGAAGAAGTGTGAGAATCCAGGGGACCCCGGAACCTTGACCCCCTATAGAATCCAGATATTTGGGCACTATCCAACATCTGTACCACCAACATAGAAATTAAAATTTTCACAAAATTATGCTTTTGAAGTGAAATGCAAATTTCATGGTATCTCGCATCAACTTTTTTTACTGAGGCACACACCTTGCATAAAACAGTCTTGTTAGATACTGACAAGAGCATGGTTCGAGGAAAAAATGTCTATTGTGGAGATAATCTATCTGCAAACAACCTCGCACTGATATCTCACAATAATTTTTATAGCGGATGTGAGCTAAGGTAAAAAAGTATGCAAAATTCGATAATGCATCATTTTGAGAAATTGCATGAATTTTGGATAATGCTAAATTGAGGAATTTCACGAATATCGCTGGCATGGCCAACATTTCTCCCAAGCCTATCATTAACAAAAGCTGCTTGCTCTGGATCAATCAAGCCAAGAGAGAGTTGTTTCTCTCTGCTAGGCAACATTTTAATATAAAATAAAACATTGGGAGCAAGGTATCAAAGTGCACATTTCGGGGTCCTTTCTTTGTTTACATGAAACAGGAATATTTGGCTAGAATGTGTGACACTGGCTGCCCTTGAAAAATGAAACTCTTAATCACAAGAAGACCTCTTCTTGGAAAGATGCCCTTTGCTTAAAGTTGTTCATTATAGTGATATACTTTTTAAATCTTCAGCATGTCCGAATTTTGTACACTAATCAACTAGCCATGCGGGTACCATGAACACCTAGGGGTAACTTAGTGAGAGAAAAGTGTCTATTTGGGTGGGGTGGACATACCAACTAAATAAAAAACATAATTTGAGGTTACAATACAGTTCACTGAGAAACTCTGCTCAACCCCAGCTGGCCATGACACAAGCAATGCCCAACAATATTAAAGTTAAGGAGATAGCACAATAAAAGTCCCACTCTAAATTAGAAAAATCAAAAAAGTCTAGTAAGCAAAATGTCACAAAAATGCTTAAGAAATAGGGCAACATCTTTTACCCTTTCACGCTATTTCCCTGAACCTTAAACACTCCTAGTACTCCGTAACGCAGTCTTCACTGCACCATATAGAGCACTTACTTCCCAATATTGCTACTCTTACCTGAACCCTAAAAAGTCCCTACTACCCCATAACACTATCTTTCAATGAACCCTAAAAGCCCCTTGCTTTCATTTTATGCTACCCATTCCTGAACCCTAAAATCCTGAAATACCCGTTAATGCTACACTTCCGGGAACCCTAAAAGCCCCTTCCTTTTACTTAATGCTACGTTTCACTGAAGCTAAAAACCCTTTCTTCCCCTTATTGATACTGCTCCTCAAACACTATAAAGCCCTTACTACCCCTTAACATTGCCCTTCTCTGAACCCTAAAACGTCTTATAACCCTTTCACTCTGTCCATCCATGAACCACCTCTTACTGCTACCCTTCCTGAACCCTAAAAAACCCTTCACTATCCCTTAACCCTACCCTTTACTCAGCCGTAAAACCTCCTAACTACCCTTTATCGCTATCAATCCCTGAACCTTACCAACCCATTACTACTGCTTCATTGTAACCCTTCCTGAATCCGAACAATGTTTTATTAGTCCCCGCCCCAATTCCCATCTCACTGTAAATGTGGCTCTCTATTTTAGCCGGAGGATGATGACCTTTTGCTTCTGCTCCCAGTACACTTATCTATGCCCAATAAGGTACAATATTTTTCAATATTATTGACGCCACAACTTTTTGTTATGACGACATTCTCTACGTCCGTAGACAAAAAAATTGCAACACTCCACAAGTGTATATCTGGGGGTATCCTAAGCTGTTCTCCTCATTCCTTCAAAATGGATTGTAATATCTCTAAGTGAATAGTTCAAAACTCCGCCAATCCCTGTTAAAATGCATTTATCACATGTTCCATCCTCTGACTCATGTAATTTATTCTGTATAAGACATTTCTTGGCATTCTTCTTACCAAACAAAATATTACACTCCATCAGTTTGTTGACCATTTCTTACTGTATCTTAGGTTATCATCCACATCTGGCATCCAGTGACTGAGAAATTGCCCTGACATCATTCCATCTTGGGTGCCAGGAATACACTTACAACTTAAGCCCACTAAAACCAATCTCATCTTCATTAATGTAGATAAACTACACAACTAACGCGTGAAGAGGCTACATGCCAAACTGACCCTCCCTTGACTTGGTGTGATATCTCTAGGCATCTATATCAATCAGAAACTCTCCTTTATTAAATATGTATTTAAAAATGCAACTTGTAAGAAGTAGATCAGTATCTCACTTAACTAACAATGTGCTCCAGGAAGAGAGTTATAGGGGAGTGAGACATCCTCCTCTCCACCCACAGGGGCATCCTTCAACAAATGAAAAGAAAAGAAGGTGCCAGGATCAAAGGCATCTTAAAGCAGCGCTATTATAATACATAAGGCAATCAGTTTTGTAGAATACTCCAAGCTGAAAAGGCATAGGACAGAGCTCAAAGAAAGTATCAGATAATCACCCACCATCCATCATCCATCTACACATGAAGTGACCTCACTGTATTCCTGTCATCCATATATGCACAGGAAATGACATCCCTTGTTTTACCATCATCCATCTGCAGAAGAAGTAACATCACTGGTTTCCCACCAAAATGTCTTTAAGGAATCATGTCAGTAGGACTCATTACCATCATCTATCTGCAGAGGAAGTAACATCAGTAGATTTCCCATAATCTATCTGTACAGAAGGTGACATCAGTACTCCCCCCTCCCAGGACCTACTGAAGTGCAGCCGCAGCATGGATGCGCAAAGACAAGCCCATCTGAGCCCATCCGCGCCTGAACCGTGCCCAGGTCTAGGAACCCTGGTTCTACCCTGCTGCGATCCTCCGTTCCCGCAACGCCGTCCGCTGCGCCACATGATGCTGCCTTACTGCCCCACACACATAAGGGAGAGTTGTCCTGTGCTTCCTGCAGGTTTTCATGCACTTACCCACACCCAACACTCACTGCATCCGCACCAACACCACTCAATACCCCACTCTCTTGCACTCACACAGTCCTGAAACCACCCACACAACATTCCACATACGCATGCATACTCCATAACACTTTCTCACTCACCAAACATGTCAGAGAGAACTGGGACTTGCTGTACGACAAAGCCCTGGACCTACCTTTCCACACAGAAACCTGACAGAACCCTGCATTGGCACCTGTCATCACCATACAATCCCCTCTGGTTACAAAGTGGCCAGGCAAGACAGACTTCACAAGTATGGAGGCTGAATTACCATTATCCATAAGAGCACCATCAGCTGCATCACCTCCACAGACACATCGTCCTTTAGCATGGAACACTGTCGTTCAAGCTGTATGTAACAACCAACTTAACCCTAAACAGTGCTCTAATCTACAGACCACTGGGACCTTGCACCAACTTTTCCAAAACCATCACAGACTTTGTTGTAACACTTGCCCTCAATGCTAGCAATTTCATCCAACTCAGAGACCTGAACTTTCACGTGAGAGGCCACGCTGACCTCCAACTCTAAACATTCATCAAAGACCTTAGAAGCTTGGGCCTCACCCAATGAGTACAGGGTCCTACCCAAGTCACCAGACACCTCCTGGACCCTAGTTTCAGCACCTTCAGCAACATCTGAGTGAGCAAGGCAACACCAGCCCCCTGGACAGACCATGCCTTCATTACGTTCAGCATTGCATCCCAGTCCAACGCACATACACCACCACGAGACTACCAAAACTGGAACAGCATCACAGACAAAAATTAGAACATCCCTCTCAATACCCACCAATCAGAACACAGCAACAGCCTCCTCAAAGCCATCAAGAATTTCAACCATTAGATCACCTCATGCACCTACTCCCTGACCCCACTCAAACACAGCAATACAACAAGATCTAGACCTCAGGCACTTGGTACACGGGGAACTCATGCTGATGAAATGCCACTATGAACAAGTGGAGTGCAAATGGAGAATGAGTCAGGATAATGCACACAGGAGCACATACAAATCAGCACTGAGACGCTACCATCAAATGATCCAAACATGCTGCTCTGGTGGACCACAACAATGCCAGCACCAACAGAAGCAAATAAATCTTTACTAATGTGCATGATTTCACCCCACCAACGGCTTCCTCCAACTTGATCACCCCCTTGCAGGACCTTTGCAACTATCTCTCTCAATTCTTCAGCAACAAAATCCCCACCATTTTCAGCAATTACAACCCGCAACCAGGCTCGACAAATGCCTACTAATCTCATCCAAAGAACCAATGCAAAAAACATAGCCCATCATCAGCCTAGAAGAAACTGCTGCCATCATGAGGTCCATCCACTCAAGGGCCACATCTGAACCCTGCACCCATCACGCCTACTCCAGAGGACTGCATCATCGCCATGCTCACATCCATCATGAATGCCAACACCTCTTCCACGACCTTCCCAGATGCTTGGAAACACACATCTGTCCTACCATTGCTGAAGAAACCCTCCATAGACTCTTCAATGCTCGCCAACTACAGACTGCTATACCGGCTACCAATCCCTGCCAAGGTCTTAGAAATCATCAAAAGATGCCTCACTGAATACCTCAATGACCACCAAATTATCGACACCACCCAGTCACCAACCACAGCATAGAAACAACCCTCATGGTTGCCCCAGATGATATCAGCATGACCTCTGGATGACAAAGGCACAGAGGCCCTCATCATCTTTGATCTCTCCACAGCAATGGACAGGATCTCCCACCCTATACTCATTCAACATAGGAATTGAAGGACACGCACTCCAATGGATCTGCTCCCTCCTGACTGGATGGACCCAGTCAGTCAATCTTGCATCGTACACTTCAGAAGCCCGCAACCTCATCTGTGGAGTTCCACTAGGGTCCTCCCTGAGTCCGACCTTCTTCAATGCATACATGATCCCTCCACCCAGCATCATCCCCTCTCACATCAATGTCGTCTCCTATGCCAACGATACCCAGTACCCTGGATCAAGTTCAATGCCTGCATGACTGGAATCGCCCACTGAATGAAGACCAGCTGCTGCCTAAAATTGAATACTGACAATCCAAAACCATGATCTTCGAGAAGAGCACTATACTGTGGGACTCCACTTTGTGGTCAACACAGCTAGGACAGACACCCACTACCACCACCCATGCCCAGAACTTCGAGGTCGTTATCGACAGCAAACTCGTCATGACCACCCAAGTCAACACCATCACCACCTCATGCTTCCATGCCCTGAAGATGCTGAGGCTCCCAGTCAGCACCCGGAAACTGTCACACACGGCCTGGTCACAAGGAAGCTGGATTATGGGAATCCCTTATATGCAATGAAAAGCAAAAATCTCACCAAAAAGCAGCAGACCATTTGGAACTCAATGGCCAGAATCACTCTCAACCTCATGCCGCACTCACATGATACCACACCTAAAGGAGCTCCACTGGCTCCCCATGAGCCACATGAGCACAACTCACCTACATGTTCAAGACACTACATAACAACAGCCCAACACACCTCAACAATCTCATCTGCTTCCATAAAGCTTCCAGACTCCTCAGCTCGTCCGAACCCCTACTTGCATGCATCCCACACATATGGACACAGGCGGTCAAGCCTTCTCCTGCATCACTCTTAAAATGTGGAATGACCTGCCACTACACATAGGCGCCTCGTCTCTCTTCTTGAAATCCACAAGAAGCTGAAGACCTGGCTTTCTAAGTAGTTCACATAGGCCGTAGGTTTGGCTAGATCCCCAGCTGCTCAGGGCTAAGGATACCCTCCCTGTGATAATATGCTCTAGAAATCTGCATACCATGACAACATTATATCATATATCTAAATATATACCTCCTCCTTAAACACCAAGTACCTTTTTTTAGGAGTGGAATTTAATGGAACAGAAAAAAGAAAATAGAAAAACAAATCCAAATCCAGAGATTCAACAAGGGAGAAAGTTCAAGGACAAGACCTCCCTTACCTACACTAACAGTATCTACAGAGGCTAAGCCTCCAACCCAGTCCTGAACCAGGTACTTGTTAACTAAAATCCATTAGAAAATTAAATATAGTTATCAGCACTACAAATAGCATGGCAGGTGAACCCCAGGATCCAAACATAAAATATAACCCAGTCAATAAAACAGGAGACCAAGAGGAGACCAACAGTAAGCACAATATGACCAGGAATCAGCCAGCAGGTAAATTCGAGAAGGAAATGGGCAGCTGGTAAATAGGAGCATGGATCAGGCAGCAGGCACTCAGGAGTTAATATGGCAGAGAGGGAAGACTTGTAAACAATGCTGCCTAATGTTCCTTATTTTGATCTGCCAAATTATGTGAACGGTCACTTTCAGATTGGTCGGAACGCAGCAACCAGGCTGATTCTCAAGATTCGGCACAGACAACCTATACCACCTCATCTTAAACAACTGCGCTGGTTGGTTGCATGTTAAAAAAAAACATATTCTTTTTAAATCCTTGGTTGCAGCTCATACATCCTTTCATAAGATGAGTCCAAAAATATCTCAGCAATAGACTTTGAGATCATCTGAAGGTCACCTCTGGAAGACACCTCTGATCAGCCTGACGCAAACAGGTGGTTGTTCTTTCACCTATTTTTCTTCCAAGGCCTGGAATGGCTGGCTTCGAACCTTGTGTCACACTGTCAATGAGGATCTTTTTAGAAGACTCCTGAAGACATGGTTATTTGACCTGTCTTCTTTTATCTTTTCTGGACTGCCTACTTTTACCACCAGGATGCCCGCTGGGCAGCTGAATGATTTATAATTCCAATTTGCTGTTTATTGTTAAGGAGGGCTCAAATAATTGTGAGATAAGGATTAACCTTAGAAGCCAGACTTTATAGGAAGGAGGTTAAAGATGCCACTAAGAAGGGCAAGAATCTGCCCAACAAAGATTCCTATATATTTATAGTGGTTTACGCATGAATCCTAATGGAGCTTGAATTGCATATGCAGAAGGACTTAGCAGAGCAATTATCAAAAGTGCACGCTGACACTGTGTCTCTGCGCCAGGGCCACCTATCAGAGTGTGGCATGCTGTCCCTCTAGAGTGATGGGCTGAACATCCTCATCAGCCACCTGATTCTGCACCACGTCTGAGTTCTGAGACTGGATGCCCCAATATGGTGCATAAAAAAAGGCTCGGGAAGGAGCAAAGGAGGTGAGGATAGGGTTCTAACCATCTGCCTCCTGTGAAAAATTGTACCATTCCTACTCTCACACGCATTCCCTTCAACTGAGCAATCACTTGTCCCTGCTCACTTTGATGGGGATAATGATTTACTCAAAGGACTCCCCGATACCTCCCTAACGCAGATCAAAAGTACCTTTTATGGTGCTGGTGCACCTGAGTACAGGATAACACAAATATGTTCTCACCACCCAACTCTTGTAGAGACTTCCACTGGCTCTATCTCAAAATCCATATCAAATTCGAATCCTTTTACAGCATCCACAAAGAATTATACACAGAACCCGGACTGCCATTCAAAACTTCACTTTTGTAGGACATGCTCACAAGAAAATATAGTAAACACTAAGGGGCAGATTTACAACTTCTGGCGCATCCCTGCAAATCAGCAGGGATGCGCCAGGAAAGATGCGTCACGCAAAACTACCCGTGCGCCACCATGGATGCGCCGCATTTACAATGCGGGCGCGCCGTGGCGCACGGATAGGCAGATGCGTGACGTATCTGCCGGCGTAAGTTTGGCGCAGTGCGAGAGTCGTGTCGCACCCGCGACGCAACTCCAGCACTGTTCCAACCCGGCCTATCTCCAACATGCTGCGTCACGCCTTACGCCTGCTTCAAGCAGGCGCAAGGTTTTGACGCAGCAGCGTCGGAAAAGTGACTGAGTGAAATCTTGTAGATTTCACTGCGTCACTTTTCCGAGGCTTTCCTCCGACGGAACGCCCACACTGCGACGGAACGCCCACATGAAACCTGACGCAGGTTTCATGTGGCGCAGTGCTTTACAACGTGACGCATCTGCCTAGATGCGTCACGTTGTAAATAAGTTGCAACGTGGCGCATGGTTTACGCCGCCGCTGCGTCACAAAAGTGACGCAACGGCGGCGTAAAAGTGTCGCAAGGGGCTTGTAAATCTGCCCCTAACCATCTTAAAAATGCAAAAAAAGAAGTTCAAGATGAGACAACAAGCTTCCCCATTTCACATTTTCTCATTGAAATGCTTTAGTCTAAAATGTGTCCCCTCTCTCTCTAGAATGAACCAAAACACCTTGTACTCTCTATTCAAATCCATATCCTACACTTCGGCCCTGATGCCAATTCTCCCATCAATATTCCTCTTTCCATCCTTTAAGACTATTCTACATTAAGACTAACCTCTTTTATACCAAGGCCAATGCCTCCTCTAAACCTGCATGTGCTGTCCATTCCAGTGAAGGCTATAGATTTAAATTTTCTTGTCACTCTTGCTGGATCTCCTGTAAATGCCAGTAAATATTTTAGGGCGGGTGGTTGTATCTTTGCTGTGAGTGAAAATCTCTATTGGCATCCGTGCTTGGTAGGCACTCCACTAAAATACAACTGAGATATAAGCAACAATATAATTGTCAATAACATAATGCAAACATTTCCAAGAGACTCAAAATGGGGATGTTCATGTCAAGGCAAAGAATAAAAGAATGGGATGCCTGCTAATGTTTGGGAGAGATTTACACATTAGTTGTCACAGTTTGTGTTCAATGACAATTCATAAACAAAATCAGTTATCTGAAGGTTTTAGAGCAGAATCATTATTCCTTCGCGGAGTCTACAGGAATTGTTAATACCGCCTTCAGGCTGTGCAAAGCTAAAGGTTTCACGCCCACCCTGAAATTAATGTTGTATCTTATGGCTTCCAATCAATCTAGCAAAAGAATGGAGCAGACTAGGGGGCTTATTCAGGATTTGACAGATGGGATTCTCAGTCAAAACATCAGCATCTTCTAAGTGCCATAGCCTATCAAGTACTTGAAATACAGCAGACTTGACAACTTTCACATTTGTGATGGGACATCCTCTAAATAAGGCCCACATTGAAGAAGATATGCACATTAGAAATTGCGAAGCCAAGCTTAACCAATGCAATTTGAAATCATGGAGTTAGGATGTTACTACAGCTGAAAATATTGATGCATTGATTCTCAGTCATAAAACCCTCATGTTTGGAAATTAATGTGTTAGAACTGTGTAAGAATCCAAGCTTCTCCACTGAACACCCAGACATCCTGCTTTTTTGTACAGTTATTGAGGACTGAATGAAGCCTCTATATCTGCCTGAGGACGCATCCACTTCTTAAATGGATGTAAACTTATTATGTATGAATAAAACATTGCACATGGCCCACAGTACCCTAGGCTGAGACAAGAACACTATAAAGAGATGTTGATTTGTTTTTGTGATTTTTGTCTTGTAAATGGTATATATATATATAAAAGTCTTTAGCCCCTCTCCTGCCTAATTCTGCAGGAAAGGTTTCTTACAAAACACAACCTACATCATTTAAAATAATGTTTGCAACCCACATCAATCAATCAAAGCCATTTATAGAGCATGCAGCTACCTCCATTGAGGCGTCCCGGCGCTAAAAGCGAGACTGAAGAAAAGACCGACCAGCTAATCTACGCCTGACTGAAGAGCCAAGTTTTTAAGTCCTTCCTGAATCCCTGTTCTGTCTCTGCCAAGCGTAGGTGGGTGGGCAGAGCGTTCCAGAGCTTAGTCGTCCTTACTGAGAAAGACATGCTACCTCGTTGAGCTTTTGCATAACTTGGAATGTGAAGAAGTCGCAGATGGTTAGATCTCAGGGCTCGCTCCTGATGGTACAGGCTAAGCCTATATCTGAGATAATGTGGCCCTATCCCCCTTAAGGCTCTGAAGACCAATGTCAGGGCTTTAAACTCGATCCTCCTCGCCACAGGGAGCCAATGGAGCTGCCCCAAATGGGGGGAGATACAATGGCGAAAAGATATCCGATGAAAGATCCTCACCGCCGCATTCTGAATTATTTGCAATCTGAGAATCAGATAAGCTGGAAGACCCAGGTATAAGCTATTGGCATAATCCAAGTGCGAGGTGACCAACGCATGGACAATGATCCTGCCACTCTCCTCTGGGAGAAAACGCAATAGCTTCCTGATAGATCTTAACTTCACAAAACAGGATGAGGAAATCTGCCGAATCTGAGTCATAAAGGAGAGATCGGTATCCAACCTGATTCCCAGGTTTCTAGCTCACCCGACCAGAGTTGGCGGTGGATTCAGCTCCGAAGGCCACAAGAGGCTGGATGAAGGAGTCGTCGACTGACTGAAAAAATGACCCTCAGTCTTGTCTGCATTTAATTTCAGAAAATTGCTGTTCATCCACTTAGAAATATCTTTCAGGCACTCTTTGAAGTTATGGGAGGCTGCTACAAAGTGTTCTCTAAAAGAAAACACTTGTTGCATATCATCCGCATAAGAAACAACCTTCACTCTCCAGGATTCAATGAGAGTGGCCAAAGGGGCTAAATATAGATTAAAAAGCAATAGGCTCAGAGCTGAGCCCTGTGGCACTCCACAAACCAATGGTTTGGAAGAAGATGGAAAAGGGTGAAGGAAGACCCGTTGAGATCCGTCCTCTAAGAAAGACCATAGCCAGGATAGCACCGTTCTCTGAGAGCCGAGATGAATTAATCTCTTCAGCAGAGTCGGATGAGTTACCATATCGAACACTGCCAACAGATCTAGTAGTACTACCATAGCGGATGCGCCACCGTCTGACTGTTTCAGATACTTCCAGTAGTGCTGCCTCCATGCTATAACCATCTCGGAAGCCAGATTGTGTATCATGCAGCAATCCCTTGGCTTCTACAAAGGCGGCTAACTTTCGCTGAACCATCTTCTCTAGGATTTTCGAGGGTGCTGATAGAAAAGAAATGGGCCTAAAATTGCTAAGCACTTCCGGATCCGCATTGGGCTTTATAAGCAGTAGCAGCAGGAATGCCTGTTTCCATACTACAGGGAATATGTCGGATTTCAAAGAGGTATTCCAAATTTGATTCAGTATTGGATTTACGCAAGAAGCCACCATTCTAAGAAATTGATGTGGGCAAGGATCCCCCGGTGAGCCTGAGTTAAACTTCAAAAGTTCCTCAAGTGAGTCCTTTTCAGATATTTGAAAAAATTCTGTAAAAGTGGCCAAGAGGGTTGTTGGGAGATGGTTGCTGGTTTTCGTCAAATCCAACTTCCGGCAGGAGCGAGGAGAAAAGTTTTTTTTAAAATTTGTTCTTTAAAAAATATCCAACAGACTCGTGCAGAGAGCAGGAGCAGGATGAGAGGCGCTTCCATCGCCTCCAGAGTGGTAAAAGATTTTACAATATTAAAGATTTCCTTAGAAAAGTTCTCTGAATTCTCAATACGCCTCGCGAAACATTCTCTCATCTTAAGCCGCATCAGTTTGCAGAATTTTTTCAGATCCTCCTTATAGGTGCTTTTAGCTGAGGGATTGTATGTCCTTCTGCAGCTGCACTCCAGCCCACATGCCATCCACAGTTTGCTATAAAGTACTATACATAAAGTAGGTTTGTTGAGTGACCTTCAAGATTGCCGGAGGAAAGGCAAATTCCTTCCAGTAGCCATGGTGCTAAACCTGCACTTAATATTTAATGCGAAACAGTGGAAGGAGTCTCAGTTAGAGGGTGGCAGCTAGGAGGAAACTCCACGAAGAGGAAAAAAACTCCTTTGGCAAGCTGTGCAGTTCTTGACTGAAGATGCAGATGATGGTGGTAGAATCACCTCACTCCCCCTGACATCAGGAACGAGAAAAGAGCAAGATAGAGGTCCGGAGCCAGAAGGCCCAAAAAGAATTTGATCCAAAATGCTTGAGGTAAAAAGACAATAGTAAAACATGATATATAAGACAATGGGTGAAAAAGTATAATTCTGAAGGAAGAATCCAATCTGCTGAGAAAATCAGGGACAAAATGACTAGCAAGGGGGCTAAGAGGGCAACACAAAATCAAGGAACTAATGCATTGGAAAGCCTCTTGCCTTTTCAAACACCACCCTTTTAGATACTAAAACATGAACTAACCTCATAGAGATAAACTCTGCCACATCTTGGACTAGTAACTTCCAATAACTGCCAATGGAAAGACCACCATCTTGGATCTGGACTTTATGTGGTTAAGCACCACCCTTGAATGGGAACTCATGGTGTCCATGATTCCAAGAAGAATAAGTCCAAGTTTGACATCCCTTCCACCAAGGGGTCTTGTGGAGGCCTGCCACCTGCACTCCATGCCAACTGCTACCCATATGAAACCCACCCAGGTCCGCACAGATGCAGAGGCGATGTAGCAACTCCAACATTCAGACGGCCCTGCTCTCAACATGGCACGGCGTGCAGCAACACACTGAACAGTAGTGTGTAGGAGACTTCTTTCCATTCAAAAACTGCATCAACATGGATAGGCTCATATCTTTCGCTTAGTGTTAGGCATGAACGTGACATTTGCACATGAATTACTACCTTTGTAAACATTACGTTTAAAATGTTCATTTGTTAAATGTTTAATATTGACTGAATCATATTATGATATTACAGAATATTACAGTTCATACCAACATATATTTCTCTGCAGATGGTACAGTGAGGCACACGCTACAGGTGTTTTTATACTGTACAAGCTAGTATTCAAATGAGGCTTTGAAACTGCAGGTATTTGATATTTTTACAATGAAAAGTGCAGCTAACCCTTAGCCTACCCAAGCCTGTAAGAATCATGTTAAAAGACATTATTGACAGCCTTATTCTCCACGAAATTCTAGTGTCGTTTTTAAAATTTCTTTGATTCACAAAGGTTTTCAAAAGTACTCCTGGGCAGCTGTGAAATACTGCTTTGCAAAGTAAATTCTGCATGGCTAACTGTACAGGGTGTACAATTCACATTAAAGCAAACATATATGTATTTATTTTTCTCCATAGACCAGATGACTTTCACCATGGCGATTACCCTGCACCCCTCCAATGTTAGGGTTGTTACTGGCCATTCTCACTTTGGAAGGAGATTTAAACTTCCTGATTGACAGAAGAAAGGGCCTGATGTACGAAGCATGTTGGTGATTGAAAACCTGCAATTCGCAAAATCAAAGGGTTTGGAATCACGAAGAGGCTTTTCTTCATGTACAAAAGCCCGTTTGCAAGACAGAAAGTTATTTCTGACTCCTAAAATTACTTTTGCAATCGTTTTCCAATCACAAATAGAGACGGTTTGAAAGGGGAGACCCTCCTGCTTCCAATTCGGAAACGAATGCATCAGTGACTTATAACCAGAATTGTGGTTACAAACTATTTATGACTTACAGACGACTGAGTTGGTGTCCATTAGGACCCACTTCCCATTTGGGAATCATCTTGACAGCTTTGGGGGTGTAGGCTGCTCCCTTGTACTTTTTCAGATGTAAAACCATTTTTCAAGCAGCACAGGTTCCTTTAAGGAACACGCCTACTTTAAAAAAAAAAAAAAAAAAAAGTCCCTTAGAGGCCACCATCTGGTGTGGTTTCAGACAATCATAGGGCCCGGAACGCCTAGGATGCTCCCCGCCCCGCTCCCTGGTTCACCCACAAATACTACTTGATACTTCCAGAGTGTGGGTATAAACGGCCATGTTTAATTATTTCATAACACACATAAACATGACAATCAGTAAACATTATTCCAAATCTTATTATCAAATCCTACTCACACTTTTAATATTTACAATGCATAACTTATCACCTATTAACTTGCTCCCAGCACCAAGGGGCCCTCAGGCTCGCATCCCCAATTGAGAACCACGCAAGGCGCAACCCACCTGCGTCCTTGAGAGGTGAGCCCCCAGCCCTCCGGTCCTTGTCCGCCAATTCCGGGGCCCACCCCTCTACCACCAGGCTCCCGAGGAGGCTCGTAGGGAATAAACCGGGGCCGCTGTCCCCTGCCCTAAATCGTGACCTGGCGCCCTTGCCTCCCCAGCCGGTGTCCCCATTCTCCCTGCGGAGAGCTTACCGTCTCTCCCCTCAGTGCTGGCCTAGGGAGTATGTAAGAAGGACTCCCGTTAACCCTGCGAGTCAATGCTCTGTGGCCTCTTTACCGCCTACCACTCCCCCCAAACTCCTGATAAGCGGGACGGGTGGGTGGGAGATTGCTGACCAGCCTACTCCTGGGGCCTGCGCGCGAAAGAGAGGACCCTCGTTGCGTCCCCGAGGCCTAAATAGGCTCTTGCTCCGCCCCCTTCCCGCGCCGGGTCCCAGGCCGGAAATCGGTCCAGGGTGACCCGGAAGAACTTGGCTCCAGCTGGTCGTCCCCATAGGGCTAGCCCCTGGCAACAACGGGGGCGGGGATCCCGGCGGCCAGGCCCTAATGGCGCGCTTGCTTATCCTCGAGCTTCTCCATAGGGCCCGGAACGCCTAGGATGCTCCCCGCCCCGCTCCCTGGTTCACCCACAAATACTACTTGATACTTCCAGAGTGTGGGTATAAACGGCCATGTTTAATTATTTCATAACACACATAAACATGACAATCAGTAAACATTATTCCAAATCTTATTATCAAATCCTACTCACACTTTTAATATTTACAATGCATAACTTATCACCTATTAACTTGCTCCCAGCACCAAGGGGCCCTCAGGCTCGCATCCCCAATTGAGAACCACGCAAGGCGCAACCCACCTGCGTCCTTGAGAGGTGAGCCCCCAGCCCTCCGGTCCTTGTCCGCCAATTCCGGGGCCCACCCCTCTACCACCAGGCTCCCGAGGAGGCTCGTAGGGAATAAACCGGGGCCGCTGTCCCCTGCCCTAAATCGTGACCTGGCGCCCTTGCCTCCCCAGCCGGTGTCCCCATTCTCCCTGCGGAGAGCTTACCGTCTCTCCCCTCAGTGCTGGCCTAGGGAGTATGTAAGAAGGACTCCCGTTAACCCTGCGAGTCAATGCTCTGTGGCCTCTTTACCGCCACAAGGGTGACCAGGGCCCACAGGTCCTTCACCCTCCCCACCACCGAATAAGTTCTGTACAAAGGACCATATTCCTCTGATCCACACATCTGTCCCCATGTCCGATAAATGTACTCCATCATGGTGAAACATCTGATCCCCAGTGATCAGTCTGTGGGGAATGTGGCACAGGCGGCCCTGTCCAGTGCACAGCCTGGCCAATTCCCTGTTGAGGCGCCTAACCGACACATTCAAGGCTCGTGGTCGCACATTGGTGCCCCAAACCCGGCGTGGTATCATACTGGACCAGGCTATCCGAGCCAGCGGGAACATTCTCCCTAACCATGCAAAGACCGTCAGTAACTCCTCTCTGACCGCTTGGCGCCCAAGGTCCACCATGTCGTTGCCACCTAAATGCAGAATGATCAAATCCGGGGACTGCAGTCCCTCGTGCGCTCTTGTTTCTTCCACCAGTTGCCGCAGCTGCCGAATCCGCAGGCCCCCGACGCCTCGCCACAGGATCGTCACCCCGGTCAGACCCCCGGTCTCGCTACTTGCCGCCGCTGCAACCGGACCGTGGCGCGCCGCACAAACGAGTGTCCCAACACCCATACTACCTTCGAGGGCATACTAATGACGGGGAGAAATGGAAAAGTTAGCATAATTTAGGCAGCATATCCCTGTTTTTCATAATAGTTCCGGGCGCACATAGCGTTTAAAACACATTGAAGTCCAGCGCCCCACCCTTTTCACAGTCTCTTCCGGTAACCCTGCTCCTGCTGCGAGGGTCGCTGCCCCAATCCTAAATGAGTGTGAAGAGTACCCTCCGTGCCCCAATCCTAAATCAGCCATTGCTCGGCCGAACACCGCCCTGAATTGGTACCGTGACAAACAGTCCCCCCGCTCGTGGATAAACAGGGCCTGGCCCCTCCTTGCGGGCGGATCCCCAAATATGCTTCCATCCTGGCAACCGGGCATACCGTTGAACCAGGCGCCGGACTAAGGCGGATCGTGCACCCCTTTCCCATGGGGTCCGTTTTGGACCTGCGCAGCACCACCACCAGCCCCTCCCGCACCATCTTTGTGTCCCGCCATTGCAACCCTCCCGTCTGGTCAGACTTTGATGATCCTACCAACTCCCCTAACCGGAAAGCCCCATAAAAGGCCAGAGAGAAGGCGGCCCCAAATAAGGTGCTCTCATATTCTGAGCAGCATATTGCCCGCAAGGTCCCCAGTATGCGCCCCAGTGTGTCTACATCCAGTGGCCTCCTGCCATCCTTTTTAACCCCTTCGAGCCTGGCCCAACCTGCCAGTGCTTTCCGCACTAAGAATGTAGCGCCCGGATCGCGCTCGCCCGCCAGCTTGGCAAAGAAACCCACTGCAGTTACATGTGCCCTGGCATAAGAAGCAGGCCTACCCTGATCCCTCAAAGCCTGTAAGAAGCCGCTGATGGCCTCTGGACTAAAAAGGCACCCCGGCTTTACGCGCTGCACAAACATTCGGTATGATTTGAAATGCTGCTGATAAGTTCTCCGGGTGCGCTCGCTCAATGAGGCCCCTACTAGCCCTGCTAAGGCGGGGCTCCAATCCTCCACAGAGATGTTGGGAACGCTGTCATCCGGTCCTCTGCCTGTGGATGGAATCTCCTGAAGTCCTGTAACTTGAAGCGAGACAAAGCGTCAGCAGCCTGATTCTCCACGCCTGGAATATGCGCCGCCCTGAACAGCAAGTTCAACTTCAAGCAGGCCAACACCAAATGCTTCAATAGCCTTAGTACATGCCTACACTTTGCCCCTTGTCTGTTAATGGCCTCCACCACTGCCATGTTGTCAGACCAAAAACCACCGACTTGTCCCTGAAGACTTGGGCCCAGACCGTCACTGCCACCACAATGGGGAACAGTTCCAAGAAGGCTATGTTCTTTGTCAGCCCCTGCTCATGCCATGCTGCAGGCCAGTCCCCCCTGCACCAGCGTGACCCCAGCACTGCGCCAAAACCCACGCTACCCGCTGAGTCCGTGAGTAAGCCCAAGTCTGCACTAGAGATGGTCGGTGCCGGCCAGACCACCTTACCATTAAAGTCACTCAGAAAACTGCGCCACACCTTCAAGTCCTCCCTCACATCCGCCTGTAGACGGACGTGGTGGTGTTTCTGAGTCATCCCTGCCATTGCCCTCGCGATTGACCTTGAGAAGGGCCTCCCCATCGGGATGATCCGCAACGCGAAATTCAACTGGCCTACCAGCACCTGTAGTTGGTGCAATGTTACTTTGGGTCTAGCCAATGCTGCCTCTATTGCTTGGGAAAAGGCCTCCACTTTGTCTGCTGGTAACCTGCATTCCCCTACCACTGTGTCAATCTCAATGCCCAGGAAAGACATGCATGTTGCCGGCCCCACCGTCTTCCCTTGGGCCAATGGTACCCCAAATTCCTCAAACATTGCCACTAGGTCCTTCAAAGCCTGCCCACATTGCCCCGACATCGGGGGACCCATGACCATGAAGTCATCCAAGTAATGCACAATGTCCCTGTGACCTGTCCTGAAAGTAAACAGCCAGTGCAGCATGGAACTGAACATTTCAAAATACCTGCATGAAACCGCGCAACCCATTGGCATGCACTTGTCGTAATAGAACTGATGTTGCAGCTGAAAACCTAACAAGTGGTAATCCTCGGGGTGGACCGGCATGAGTCGGAATGCTGACTCGATGTCCGTTTTGGCCATGAAAGCCTTGGGCCCTAAGTCACGCAGCTTCTGCAATGCCGTGTCAAACGAGGAATAAGTCACCGAGCACAGGGAAGGGTCTATGGCGTCATTCACTGAGGCCCCCTCGGTGCTGATAGGTTATGTATCATCCTGAACTGGCCTGGCTCTTTTTTGGGGACCACCCCCAGCGGTGAACATACGTAACCAGGCAGCGGGGGGCCGGGAATGGGCCAGCTATCCGCCCCAGGGCTCTCTCCTTACCAACTTTTTGAGATACCACAGCGTGATGCATGCGCGCTGATAAAAGATTGTTGCAATGAGCCACTGGTGGCACCCCCTGTGCTGGAATGCGAAAACCCGTGGAAAACCCCTGAAATAACGTCCTGGCTGCACCCCGTTCGGGATACTGATTCAACCAAAATATCAGCCTCCCTATCTTAACTGGGGTGGGTAACTTATTGCTGCGATGGCTTGTGCTCCCTGCCTCTCTCTTTAGATTTCTTGATACACTTAAACTCCGGGTGGGAGGGGTGGCCGCAGAATGCGCAAGCGTGCTTGAACTTACATGTCCCTGCTGGCCAAGTACACACTTTTCTGTTAAAAGCCCAGCATGTCCCTTTTTCTCGCCCACCCCTCCCTGTGAAGTCCGAAAGGGCTGCTTCATTGGCGCCTTATTATTAATGCTTTCCAACCATACATTGACCTCGGTCTGATCCCACCCCATGTCTGGGTCCTCTACCTTTGCCCATCTGAAATCCCTGTCATAGTCCATCCAGGCAGTCCCCCGTACGTTGCGTGAGCTTTCAGAATTTTGTTGGCATAGCAAATCAGTGGAATTGCCAACTCAGGTTTCTTCTCCAACAACACAGTGGAAAAAACATTGAAACCAAACTGCCAGTTAGTAATTGATTCCTCCACCCAGGGCTTCCTCTCCTTGAAGGAGCTGTCCTTTCCCTCTTTTCCCTTGTTTTCCAAGTCCCGCCTTTTTGGCCTGATTAAGGCATACATGTCTATGAACTCTCCCTTCCAAATCTTCTCCTTCATGTCCTGCGACACATGCACCGCCAATTTACTGCGCTTTGATAACACGGTCTCCTGGCCCCCAATTGCCTTTGCCTCCAC
This sequence comes from Calotriton arnoldi, assembly GCA_963921515.1. NCBI lineage: Eukaryota > Metazoa > Chordata > Amphibia > Caudata > Salamandridae > Calotriton > Calotriton arnoldi. The sequence continues at coordinate 785,123 of CAWUFW010001133.1, forward strand.
CCCTGCGCCCTTGTTTACGCTGTCGACCGCCTTACCTGTTGCGGTCCCTGACGTCGACTCAGCTTGTGCGGGGGCCGCTTGACCCACCGCCAGAGGGATAACCTTTGTTACTTTATCTTGCGCTCCCCCTAGTAACGCCACCTGTTTGCTAATCTCATTCAGGGCGCTCTCTGTTGCTGATCGTGGTGTCCAGGGTGCCACTGGTACACTGGAGGCTGGAATTGCTGCCCTTGGGGCCGCCAACTGGGCCAGCAAAGTTGCTACCGATGCCAAGATACTAGCCGTGGGATTCGGCCCCTCCCCTGTCGTATTCTTCAGCTGGTCTGGAGCTAGTGGCACCCCTTCTCCCGGTGTTGATGTTGGCTCAGGTAATCTCCCCCCCTGCCCCTCCAGTGGCACCGGTACCGTGGCTGGCGTCCCTACTGGACTCGAATTATTGGGTGCTAAGGCTTTCAATGCCCCCCTGATTTCGGCTAGTATCGCCCCGACATCGTCCCGCCCCCCCTCCTGTGGGGCTGATGGCCCAGGCTCGGGCTGCGGGGGGATAAAGGGCTCCCTAGGCTGTGGGGGCTGCTCTTTATGCACTTTGTTGCTAGGCCCCTTCTTATTGCCCTTAGGGGCCTTGGTGGCCCTCCCTTTTTTCTTGCCCGGTTGGGTTCTGGGCCTCTTCTCCAGTGGGGGGAATGCTGACCTGGGAGGGACTGTGGCTCTCCGTGGGCGCCCTCCCCCCTCACTGTCCGGCACTGGCTCAGGGACCTGGTCCTGATCAGGCTCCTGCTCAGGCACTAGCTCATCACTTCCCTCCTCTTGGCCCAGCTTAGCTAACACTAGTTTCAACAGCTGGGCCAAGTCGAGGTCCCCCTTTCCGTTTCTCGTTGCGCCCCCTTGCCGGCATCGTGTGCAACCCCAACCCCTTATCCCTGCTTTACACTTACACCGCACTAGATGGCCGATTGTCCCTTTTCGCCGCCTGCCTCGCTCTAGAAGGCACACTGCCACAAGGCTCAGCCCGGCCCTCCGATGCTCGCGCTGCTAATCTCGCTGTTTTTCAAGCCCTAGGCGGCCCGCCAATGCCTTGCTTCGGACGTTACCCTGCCACCTGGCTCAGCCCGGCCCTACGATGCTCGCGCTGCTAATCTCGCTGTTCTTTCCCAGCCCTAGGCGGCCCGCCAATGCTTTGCTCCGGACGTAACCCTCTCGCTGGTGAAGCCTTCTACGCTCTTCCCTGCGGTAAGGTACAGGCTGCCGAGGACTGCGCAACGCTCCCGGCAGCCGGGGAGGGCCGATGGCGCCTTGCTTCTCCTACACCCGATTAACCCGCACTACCACCGGCCACCCGCGGCTGCCCGAAACCCGCCCAGGACCCGACACCCTACCTCCGCACTCCTGTGCCCTATCAGGAAACCCCAGCGATCGATGCTGCTATCCCGCGTTGACGCTGCGTCCAGGACCCGTCTGCCTCCACAATCCGGTCACCGACGTCCTCTGGGCGATTACTGCTGCTCTCCGGCGTGAACGCGTCGTCTGCCTCTGCAATCCGCCCGATCCCGAACGTCCTCAGAGATTGCTGACCAGCCTACTCCTGGGGCCTGCGCGCGAAAGAGAGGACCCTCGTTGCGTCCCCGAGGCCTAAATAGGCTCTTGCTCCGCCCCCTTCCCGCGCCGGGTCCCAGGCCGGAAATCGGTCCAGGGTGACCCGGAAGAACTTGGCTCCAGCTGGTCGTCCCCCATAGGGCTAGCCCCCTGGCAACAACGGGGGCGGGGATCCCGGCGGCCAGGCCCTAATGGCGCGCTTGCTTATCCTCGCGCTTCTCCATAGGGCGGGGTCACAAATTGCTTCCTGCCTCATAAATATTAATTAGTCCGGTTGTACTGCTATTCCCCCCCCCCCCGTGATTCGTTATTTTGAGAATATACATCGGTTTGCAAAATACTAAACCATTTGCATAAAAGTCAGTAATTTGGAGCCCTTTTTGCAAATGGAATGATAGCACATCGAGCCCGATCACTATTACCATTACCATGATAGATAGAGCAGAGACGTAGGGGGAGATTTTCAAAAACGTTGTGCAACGCAGCGCAGCCCCCCGCGATATTGTGGCAGAATATAATCAAAATCTTGGCTTTTAGCATTAATGTGTTCTACATATCGTTTATATTAATATTGCCCTATTGGAGTTAATAATAGAAAGTCCACACCCAATGAGACGGTATTTTTCTGAACGATATTTATGATGCAATATTTCTGTCAGACCATATTTCTGCTAACGGTATTTTGACATACAACTTACAAATGATATACATACCGACACTACCGCGATAGCATATAAGCGAAGAGGGCTTGTCTCTACGAGTTTTAAGGTACAAAAACGCATGTTTTGTAAAATATTTTCAACGTAAAATATAATTCTCTGTTTTGGGTGAAGAAAATTGCATTTTAAAACGATATCTTGTTAAATGGGTGCTTGCAAATATTTTTAATTCTTTGTGTAGTGCGAATATTTTTTCCTACAGTTTAAGAATTCACAAGGGATCTATCACTTTAAAGTTGGAACTCAACGGCATTTCCTCTGGTTAGAACAGCTGATCTGCTGAGGTCTCCAAAGACACCTCGACATCTGTCCTGTCAAGTTTAGTGCCGGCTGATTTAGTTTGGTTTCCTGACACAAAAGTGTCTTTCACAGGATGAGGGACAGGTTTTATAACCAACATTGTATTCATTTTAAAAAGAGAATATAACAAGCAAACAGTGCATTCCCAGTTTGTAGTTTCCGGTCAGCGACGTACGTCACAGTACAATACATTCATTATGTCAGACCATAGTAATCCCGGATACCTTCTAATGCTTTTAAGGGCAACCACTTGCCACGTACATTGATTCTTCCTGTTTCGCGCACCAGTCCGTAGCTGATCGCCATTCGCTCAGTAGGAAGGGCCGCAGCGTTCCAGGGCCTCGTGATGTTACCAGAATATGTTTCCCGGGTCCCTCCCAAATTCTTCCGAATCCCTAATAACACCACCCAAGGAGAAGTGTCTATGGGACTCCCAAGCACTCTCAATTGGGTGTTCAAGACTCAAAGCCAATATGCAGCAATGATGGAGCCATCCCATACCCATGGAACAAGTTCCCTTCCTTCTATGGGCAGGGAAACATTCCAGCGTAGGGTGCCATTTTGCTCACCATCGGCTCTGGGGCATAAGGTAAGTGGCATGTAAATATTTGAGTTGTATAAGTTGAAGCTGAGAGATGACTAGTGTCCTCGGGACCTGCATGCGTCCCTCCAGTTATCTTCATCCAAGAGACCCACCAATGCGCTCCATTTCACCTTTAGATCTACAAGCAGGTCAGGTGAGTTAATGACCAACGATTTGTAGATCGCCAATATCCCTTCCTTCCTCAGAGGGCCCATGAAGATCTTGGCCTCCTTTGGGCTGTATTCAGAAACATCGAACAGGGAGTTCGAATATTGTGTAAGAGCATGACATAATTGTAAGTATTTATAGAACTGGGATTTATGGAATGCAAATTCTGTTTGGAGCTCCTGGAAGGACTTCATCTGGGAACCCTCCATATACACATCCCCCCACCCATGATAATCCAATTAGGTTCCATTTACCAAACCCTTAAAGCTGTGTGCAATAGGCCAGCCAGTGGCTTTGCCACAGGGTGGTCTCCACTGTTATTTTCTGCTCCCACCCAGACCCCCTGAGGGCTGATATCCAAGCCAGTAAGACCACCCTAGTGATCTGAGGAAGGTCATAGGGATTGGGGATCCATGTAAAAGTCCCATAATCCTATGGCGGTCCGTCAGAGCCACCTCCAGTCGAAAAGCCGGATGAGACCCCCCCCTGCACAGCCAGTCGTTCAACACCAATGTCTGAGATGCCCAGTACTATAGTATATCTGCCATGCCCATTTCCTTGTCGTAGGTCAGTTGCATGTATTTTCTAAACGCAACGCGTGGGGGGGCGCCCTGTCCATAAAAATGATTAGATTAAATCTGTGCCTGACCATTTAAGACATGCACATAAGACATACATTGAGGGCCAATGCCAAATCGCAACAGCACGCACTCAAGAAAACCTCAATTCAGTGAATGAAACGCTTTCTCAAAGCTTTTAAGTAAAAAAGCTCTGGAGTCCCTGAGGTGGTGCAGTCCTGCCAGAGTCCGGTGCTCCAAAGGGATATAAAACCACATTGGTCTGGCTGGATCAGGCAAGTCAGCACTCAAAGGAGCCTATCTTCAAGGGCCTTGGCATATCATTTAATCAAGGTATTTATGAGGGATATTAGGCGGTAAGACGCACATCGGTTCGGGGACTTCCTGATTTGGGAAGGACAGCAGTAGTCGCTAGGACTAGATCAGAGGAGAAGTGGGCCTTCTGGATTGTCTCCGTATACATCTCTAATAACAGGGGTAGGGGGATCAATTGAAATCTGTGAGAATACTCAAGAAAGGATGGAGCAGTACAGTGAAGTGTAGCATTCCTGGCCACCCATTGTGTACCAGAAGAATCCACCGTATCCTCATTTAAGGCTGAGAAGGCCTACAGAGGCTGCGTTGAGGCACCAGATTGGTGGGCGCCCCCCTCCCCCCCAGCTTACCAAACCGGACCATCCCTGGGGCAGGATGCATTCTACTGTTGCTGTGTAAGATGTCTGTGACAGGGAGCAGCAACAGGTCTATGTGGGACATTGTCTTGTGCACTGTTGACATGTGCATATATGTACTGGCCTGGGGGTGCCACACCCATCAGGTCTCACATAGCCTCAGACCATCCACCCATTCTGCCAACCTCCCCTCTCTGCCCGGACCTCAGTGGCTACAGACCTCCCAAGAGGATTCAGCTGGGCTTGAGAGACTGCAAGAAGGAGGCATTGGTGTAGGAGGGTCGCTACTCCCCTCGATCCTTGAGTGTCCTGCATGGCACATTCTATTGTTGCCAAAGCGTGCCAGGAATGAGCAGTGAGCGCCTAACAAGTGGGTCTCCTGTATCATAAGGACCTCAGGAGCATGTTGTTTTGCAAAGTTTAGTACTTCCCTACTTTCAATGTGGTTCTTGAAATGATTGACATCCCTTGTCATAATCGTGAACACATACATGGTGGTGAGAGGAGTGGGTCAGTAGAATGGCGAGAATTATATGAATTGAGTTATGGCCAAGGAAGGCTAGTAGTGTTGGCATTTGTGTGTTTTGCATATGGATGAGGTGCAGCCTCACAACGACAATACATCCTAGACAAAGACCAAGTAGCCACTGTGTGAAAATTGGTTGCACATACAACCAAACAACAATAACTTCCCCCCAGCTATCCCCCTCACCAAACTTCCACCCCAGAAATATCTGTTGCTCCACATCAAACAGAAGATCAGAAACCTGATGTAAGTCGTACATGACACTATCTCTCCCCTGCTCCAGTAGTCAACCCTTGCAATAACACCATAGTTAGGGTACATTGTTGCTGGCATATTATCACATCAGGGGTCAAATAGAGAATTAAGTTGTGGTTTCTCCCCCCGGTTTTTATCTGGCATTGTGGGGACTTGGCGTGAGGGCAATCTCTGTCCAGGCGTTCACCTGGGCGAGGCATGCCACCAGTGCACCCTCATAAATTGCCCCCACATCTTTGGGTCAGCTTGGTGGTCCATTGCACCCCACCAAGGGACAAGGTTGAAATGGAGAGGTGTATGTTCAGTCACCTAGTCCCAGGTGGCCTCTGGGGTTTTAAAAAGAAGGACCTAGACTCATGGACCACTTTAAGTTTAGCTGGATATAGGATCATGTATTGAAGTTTCATGACCTGAACTTCTGTTTTTACTGTTTTGTAGGATTTCTGCCTTTTGTACTTGGATCATGTAGTCCTGGAAGATCATAATATACCGGATTAAAACAGCAGTTTCTCCTTTGCCCCGACACATTTAAGGATCGTGAAGTAGGCACCGTGGACACAGCGTAGGTTATCAAGACGTATTTATTGGGAGGAGACAACTTTGACAACCACTCCGTTGAAGTGCCTTCCAGCCCGCCGACCAACCGCCCATGTAGAATGTCCATGGTCAGGAATGCGAGGACATTCGAAGACCACGTTCTAACATGGAGACACTACACACCTTCCCCATAAAAAAAAATAAAAATACAGAGTACAGAAATAATGGTTAAAGAAAAATACATATTGCAATTAAAATTGTACAAAATCTTTCATTTTAACAGGTGGATTCTTAAAACGAGAACTTTTCCTTAGTTCAACCACATGGCTATCATGTGGAGGAGTACTACTATATTGTTCAGTGCATTGTATTGCATTATTTTGGGGCCTGCATTTTCTCAACAGTAGATTTAGCTAGCGCCTATCATCAGGTTATCTTACATGAAGAATCCAAATGCTTGACGGCGTTTGTTACGCCAGAGGGAATGTTTCAATTTTCACGCATGCCATTTGGCCTAGCTAGTGCCGCTTCAGTATTTCAAAGGCTCATGAAGGAAGTCTTGGAGGGGTGTTCTGGGGCCATCGCTTTCCAAGATGATATCTTAATTTTTGGGAAAGACTTGGAGGAACACGATAGGAATTTAGAAAATGTATTAAATTGTGTACAGAGTAAAGGCTTAACACTGAAATTCTCTAAATGCAAGTTTAGACAAAACAAAGTTGAATATTTAGGACATGAGATATCCAGCGAAGGGCATTAAACCTAAATTTAATCATATAGAAAGTATCTCAAACGCACCTGCATCAACAACCAAAGAAAAGCTGTTCTCTTTTCTAGGTTTAACAGAGTTCTATAGTAAATTTGTACAAGACTATTCCTCCAAAGTACATCCTTTAAGAATGTTGTTTAAAAAAAATGTAAAATTTGTATGGAATAATGAACAACAGTTAGCTTTTAACATGTTAAAAAAAGAAATCATCTGTGCACCCTTTCTGAGACCTTTTGTAATCGGCAAAGAGTGCATCGTAGGCGTAGATGCTAGTAGTGTAGGTTTGGGGGCCGTGTTAATGCAAAACAACAACAGTGATGAGCATATAGTATCATATGCCTCCAGAACGCTACGGGGTGCAGAGTATAACTACTCCACCATTGAAAAGGAATTGCTAGCATGTACTTGGGCGGTTCAACACTTCCGCCAATTTTTATGGGGCACTAAATTTCGCCTAAGAACAGATCACAAGCCTCTGATAAATATGCTAGCAGCTGGTGGTGGTCGAACACTTACAGCACGTTTAGCTAGATTAGCTGCAAAGTTACAAGAGTATCAATGTACAGTGGAATACGTTCCTGGACGTTTAAATGTGCATGCTGATTGTATGTCAAGATTACCTTTGCCGAATGTATCTGACCCAAACAATGCCGCTGAGGAGTGTGATGTTGCCTACACTATTGGTGACGTTAACATTGGTTTAGACACTAAATCTGGAATTATTTCTGAAAAAGCATGGAAAGATGCTATGTGTGAAGACTGTAATTTGAATGAAGTTGTGAAGTATTTACAAGATGGGTGGCCAGAAGAAAGAAAATTAACTGGTGAGTTGAGTTCATTCTTCAAAATCAAAGATGAACTCATGTTTTCTCATGGCATCATCAGCAGAGGGGATAAAATTGTCCCTCCATGCAAAATTAGAGAAAGAATTGTGACCATGGCCCATGAGGGACATATGGGTATGTCCAACACAAAAAGACGGATAAGAGAATTTTATTGGTGGCCTAGTGTTGATAGTATGGTCGACAGATGGGTTAGGGAGTGTCTTCCTTGTTCTAAAAGTGATAAGTCGGTCAAACCTTTGTCTGTGGAAGTAACCCCCATTGAGTATGCTCAAGGACCCTGGAGGAAACTTGGTATTGATATCATTGGTCCACTAAGTCTGCCCTCTGCCAAGGATGTGTTTGCTTTAGTTCTAGTGGATTACTTTTCCAAATGGCCTGAGTTGAAGATTGTGGACAAGATTACTTCAGCCCAGGTAATTGAATTTTTAGATGACATTTTTTGTCGAGAAGGTCTGCCTGCAGAACTGATTTCTGACAATGGACTGCAATTTATCAGCAGGGAGCTTGATTTGTTCCTTAGTAGATGTGGTGTTGTGCATAAAAGAGTATCGAATTATAATCCACAGGCAAATGGTCAAGTAGAACGCTTCAACAGAGTGGTAAAAGAATCTATTCAGCTAGCTATCAAGAGTGGCATTGAGTGGAGGAAGGCTTTACGTGCTACCTTGTTGACTTATCGCACGTCTCCTAATTCTGTCACAGGTTTTTCCCCTTTTGAAATGTTGCGTGGTAGAAAACCTGGTTCTAAACTCATGCCTTGGTGGTTAAAAATAAGTAATTCTTATGACTCTGCTATAGACTTGTCTCAAGTCAGGGAGCGTGTTCAAAGATATCAGGAGAAAATGAAGAATGGTTCCTTAAAGCATCAGTTCACCAATCCCAAGGTCAAAGTGGGAGATTTTGTTCGCGTTAAGTTTGGTAGTTCTCTTAATAGGAAGTGGTCTAAATGGTCGGATCCTGTTAAGGTGTTGGAAGTGTTCAGTAAAGCAGTGAGAGTAGATGGAGGTAAGATTTGGAATTTTAGGCGTATATACATGTGTAGATCTTTTAGTAAGAGAGAACATAATTCACAAACTTCCTCTCAAACTATTGTCAAAAAACTTGATAAAGGGGAAGATGATTTCCCAAGTTTTTGGGACACTCAAGATGGTATCAATTCTGATCTCACTGCCTTTGATTTGCATACTAACAGTACCAGTGTTGAATATAGTTCTGATCCCATTATCAGTTATGAGGATACTACTGAACAATGCACTGAACAATATAGTAGTACTCCTCCACATGATAGCCATGTGGTTGAACTAAGGAAAAGTTCTCGTATTAAGAATCCACCTGTTAAAATGAAAGATTTTGTACAATTTTAATTGCAATATGTATTTTTCTTTAACCATTATTTCTGTACTCTGTATTTTTTTTTTTTCTTTCTGTTTTTTTTATTTTTAATGGGGAAGGTGTGTAGTGTCTCCATGTTAGAACGTGGTCTTCGAATGTCCTCGCATTCCTGACCATGGACATTCTACATGGGCGGTTGGTCGGCGGGCTGGAAGGCACTTCAACGGAGTGGTTGTCAAAGTTGTCTCCTCCCAATAAATACGTCTTGATAACCTACACTGTGTCCACGGTGCCTACTTCACGATTTTTGCATCTCTGTTTTTGTAATTTATCAGTTTAGCAATCAGCAGGGTCCCCCCAGGTCCTCTACAGTGCTGGGGGGCCCCCGTGGGTGTAGCCAGCATCCCAATACTTGGCTGGATTCTCAAAGTGGGCAGACACATAGGAGGACAGTTTGAGCTCGTGGGTTAGCAATCAGTACCAGAGAAGGCTTCTCACAACAGGCAAGAACCAACAATGGGTTACTCTTGCGCTCAGTTCCCCACTCCTCACTGAGCAGTAATCCGTGGTTGTCCAGAGGGCCGCTCACCTTTCTCTGACTGCCAGTCCTGAGAGCAGCCCTGGAGGGGGTCCAGGGCATGTGGGCAGGTGGGTCCCATCAGTAGGGAGGTCCCACCTCACAGTGCATGGGTCCACCAACAGTGCCCGGGCCTCAGGACCACCGAAGAGACCCAAGGAGAAGGATCTATCGTATGATCAAGCACTCTCAATAGGGTGTTAAAGACTCTCAGCCAATATGTGGCAATGGACTCTCCACTCAGGCACGCAAGGAGAATTTACCCGGCTAAAATCTTGAAGGCATATGTTGGGCCTATCTAAATGGCCTTGTAAATTCCTATACCTATAAGGAGTGGAGACTGCATTTCCCACTGGAGAGGTCATAAGTTTTCTTTAAAGATTACAGGCACCGGTTGAGCCTTACCAGTTAGAAAAATCTATATACCAACATTGATTGGCTTGATGAGTGGATACTGCAAATCCCACTGAGGATTTGATAAGGGAATAGAGAAAAAGATTACAGTTTTACCGTATTCGTCCAGACTTATATGCACAGGACCTTCCCGTAAAAAAAGGAGGGTGGATGTTTCAGCCACTAATTAGATGTAACATTGGTGGGAGATATTGATTTTGTCCTGAAGAAGGTGGTCGAGAATCTTAAGAATCCACTGAAACCCGTCGATGCAATGAAAGTTCTACACTAGATCGACCAAACATTGATTTGAACTATGAAATAAGTATAAGGAACCTCAGTTGAAAAGGGTTTTGTTCAATCGATGATTTACTTGTGATTGGTGTTTTTTAATGACAAAATCAATTGTCTAATGTATTCTCCCGTCTAATGTATTCTCCCGTTATAAATGTTGTGTCTATAAAGTTTCAATTGTCCTTTTAACCATTTATGGTTTTTTACTTTCCTGTAAGAGCATTGGGGTCCTGTATTTAGGATACTGTATATCTGGGGGTCACATAAAATTGAATGTATTAATGTTTCATCTTTTTAACTAATGCAAAGTTTTTTTTAAATGAAATAAATAGCTGTTTATATATACTTTTCAAAGTTTTATCTTGGTGATATTGGCTAGATTCTTGGATGAATGACTGAAATCAGGATATTTATGAAAGTGGATTTGTGAGTCAACCCAAAGGGAAACTTTTTATTGACTTATTGTCGGGTTGGTGCCCTGTCCCTTGGGGTAAGGAGGGCCCCTCTCTTCCTCTTTTTGATCTTCTTGGTGCAAGCCTGGCCCACAGCTCTCACCGGTCCACAGGAGCTGTCTAGCAAGGCACATTTTGAGCTGACCGGGACCCCACACCTCCCCACCAAGTTCCCCTCCAGCACCTCTCCAGCCATTGTGGTCCACTAAAGGTCGCTTTGCCGAGGCAGGCACCCTGCTGCTGCGGCATCCATCTTGCTGCTTCCTCTGTTACTCAGCCAGGCCGCAGAGCCGAGAGGACCACAAGCGGCAATGGGAGCTCAGTATAGAATGTCCACCATCTTGGCCAGTCAAGCCATGCCCCCACTGGAACAGATTTAAAGCTCATTCATATCAATAATACTTTATAAACAAAAAGGTTGCTCAATGTGTTCTGCACCACCAGAAAAGTCTGTGTGCAAAGTGTAAGTGCTGGACTGAAATCTTGTGCTAATGGGGATACACCAAAGATTGGAGACTGTTATCAATAAAACACAAGATGGTGGTTGTTTTGCAGCGATCCTACATTGATGATTGGAATAAGCTCACCTTCAGTTAATCATCTGGGAATGGTAGCACCAGCTGCATACTGACATCCAGTGGGGCTGTGGCAGTGAAGACTGAATCCCTGTTTTTCCTTTGGACACACCATGCCGGCATCCTCTTGCTGCCATTCCACACTCTCATTATGACACTCTTCCTGTCACTATCTGGTTATTGTGGCAGCAAAATGGGATGAGCAGCCTACAGGTGGCAGCGTTTGCTCTGTTTTGGTCACCCTCAAATGACTTTGTGGGGGTTCTGGAAAGTCACTGCTCCTGTTGCATTAAGAAGGAGCTGCAGTTACACCTGATATCCTGTAGCGCGTGATGCTGAGCATAGATGCACTGCTGGCTGCAGTGTGTCACGTCCGCTCATTCAAAGTTAACGAGTGGATGCATTCACACTGCGGTCCCGTGCTCTGGCATATACTGTATACGGTGAGGTTTTGTTTAGCCTACTGTCAGAAAGGAAGTTGTTTAACATGAAATGAGACCCCCTTACAGGTGAGATATACACAACTGAGAGGTGCTGAGTCAGATGGATCCTCTGTCCTGATGAGACCTACTATAATTATTGTATGGGTCGAAACATGGGCAATTACGTGGGGAACTGTTAGACTTGGCATCCTTGGCGTGGTATCCCCTGACTTTTTGCCTACTGACCTCCTGTTTTGCTCAATTCCTTTTTGCTGGCTTTAGGATTCTGGGCACTTTACTACTGCTAATCAGTGCTAAAGTGCATAAGCTCTGCACTCTAAACATGGTAACATTGGCTTATCTACAGTTGGCATATTTAATTTACTTGTAAGTCCCTAGTAAAGTGTACTATATGTGCCCAGGGCCTCTAAATTAAATGCTACTAGTGGGCCTGCAGCATTGATTGTGCCACCCACTCAGTAGCCTTTAAACATGTCTCAGGCCTGCCATTGTAGAGCCTGTGTGTGCGGTTTTAAACTGCTGTTTCGACCTGGCAAGTTAACCTACTTACCAGGCCCAAACCTTCCTTTTTATTACATGTAAGTCACCCCTAAGGTAGGCCCTAGGTGGCCCCAGGCAAGGTGAAGTGTATTTAAAACGTAGGGCAAGTACTTTTAAGTTTTACATGTCCTGGAAGTGAAATACTCTTAAATGTGTTTTTCACTACTGCAAGGCCTATCTCTCCCATAGGTTAACACTGAGATTGCCTTAAACACCTTTTAAGTGTCATTTTCAATTGGGAGCGGATAGAAATTTGGAGTTTGGTGTCTCTGGGCTCACAGTTTAAAATCATAACTTATGGTGGATTTTAAATTGTAAGTCTGAAAATGCCACTTTTAGAAAGTTGGCATTTTCTCACTTTAACCATTCTGTGTCGCTGAATACACATCTGGGTTGGGTGACAGCTGGGCTTTCTGAATTCCCTCTAGACAGTCACACAAAGGGAGAAGGGGTGTGACATTTGCATCCTGATGGCCCATCACCAGGCTGATGGGCCTTCCTGAGGTATATTGGGAGGGAGGTGCTGACACTTGCACCTGAGTAGGGCTGTGCCTGTCCCCACACAAAGAGCTGCATGCCCTCTGTAGTGTGTTTGGAGCCAGGGCAGGAAAAGCAGGGACCTTGTGATCTTCATAGGTCTCTTTGATGTCTCCCCCACTTACAAGGCACATTTGGGTATAAGTACTGGAACGCCACCAAATCAGAACTCTACTGGAACCAAGGACATTCTGCCGGGAAGAAGAGCTGCTGTGCCATAGGAGGGACTGCCACTTTGCTGGCTGCATTGCTGTGTTAGCCTGCTGCCTGCTGATTGCTGTGCTTTAGGAGGGACTGCCACTGTGCCTCCTGCTCTGCTGTGTTGGCCGGCTGCCTGCTGCTTCTTGCCTGGGAGTGAGTGGGACTGAACCTGCTCTCTACATCCTTGTACCCAAGGGCTTGCTGGCTTGCCTCCTGTTTTCTAAAGTCTCAGGGACACAAAATACTTCTTGTAACTCTGCTGGTGCTACTGGGTCTCAGACATGGTTCTGCAGCTGTTTTCTGAAAACAAACGATGCAGTGGCCCCTTTGCGCTGATCGGAACCAATGCAGTGCCCTCTGACACCGACGCAGTGGTGATTCGTCAACGACGAGGGTCCCGACTGTGATGTTCAATGGCAATGCAGCGCCAATCCTTTGACACCGTCTGCAAGACTCGTCGACGATGCAGCACCGGATCTTTGACACCGTCTGCGAGGCTCGTCTCCAATGCAGTGATCTGACTGTGGGCAAAGTTCAGATGCATCGTGTTCTCGACATCGACGCTTTGCTCCATGCAAGGTACTTTTTCAGTGGGCCCTGTGTGGGTTCTGTAGCCTGCCTGCCCTCCGCCGTGGTCGGCCTGAACTTTGGATTTGTACCGGTAACCTTACAACCTCAAGTAACCTTCTGACCGCTAATGACTTCTAAGCACTGTTTTTTTGGAGTCTTTTTGTGGTGTTTTCACTGTGTTACTGTAATTAAAGTGTGCACAAATACTTTACAAATTGCCTCTTAAGTTAAGCCTAACTGCTCTGTGCCAAGCTACCAGAGGGTGAGCACAGTTTAATTTAGGTTGAATATCTGGCTTACCCTGACCAGGATTGTGGCTCCTGCTTGGACAGGGTGTATACTCTGCCAACCAGAAACCTCAATTTCAAAAAAACATTTACAACAATTTAGCAATTGGAATCAATATTTCTGCTGGACTGAATATTTTGAATGATTGGAGACCCACGCTGTATATATGTCTCACATTTTTAACCTTTACACTATTGCACTTATGAGAACTGCGCCATCCGCACCTTAATGATATATTGTCTAGCAACTGTTGCAAATAAATAAAACAATTTACAACGTGTATTGTGGAGGTGTTCAGCTGGATGAAAATCAGTTTCTTGGTCCTGAATACAGACAATAGGAAACCCATATTTTTGATGCTCCATCTTTGGCTGAATTCTTTCAGTCTGATTTCCACACCAGCTCACCAGGCTCATAACCTATGGATTATCTTTGATAACCAGCTCTGTTTCAAAGCTGAAATAAATGATCAATCTGACTTCTACCTTCTTTCACCTGCTGAGCATCATCAGAAAAATCCTTCTTTACTCGACATAGAGGGGTATATTCACAAGAACGTGCGCTAAACATCTCCAAAAAATGTTAACGCAACTTTACACATCGCAGTCCATCGCGGGAAAATAACCCCTTGTTAACGTGGAATTCACAACACGGCGGTACCATGCGATAGCCTCCCGAAACCGCGGCCAATGTCCACGATACAACCACCGCGACGGCGATAAAAACACAAACCCCAACGCGTAAAAAGACGCGATGGGCCCAAACGCGATAAGAAAACAGTGATAACCAGCGAGAGGCCAGCAATACCCACGCCCAATGCGGAAAAAAGCACAAGAACAGCATACGGAAAATGGTCACTAAAAAGGAAATGAACTGCGGAGTACCACGGATGCACCCTGACCGACTGCAGAGGACAACATGAACCCCACAATCCCCACGGAGCAACACCCAGGAATCCAGGGCTCGTGGAAGGGCAATAAGAAGAGGAAGAGGAAGACGGGGTACAGTCTGAAGGAAAACACGATTATCATCACGGATGAGATAGAACACCACCACCAACTGTACGTCACCTCCAACGTGTCACTGGCAACAAAGAGGCAAAGATGGCACACCATCTCGGACCATGTGAATGCCGTCGCAGCACCAAGGAGGACAATGGAAGAGGACAAGAGGCGCTGCATTGATGTGAATGGCAAAACCAAGCAGAAACTTGCTGCCAACACGAAAGCAGCAACGCACTTCGGAGGAGGGGGGCCAGCAGAACACCAGGAGCTGAATGACATGGAGAAGATGGTGGCCACAGTCACCAGTCGGGAGACGGTGACAGGAGTTGGGGATCCGGACACTGCCCAACATGACCCGACACTACATCAACAGGGTGCGTACCGACCAGGGAGTGGGGGGACGGGGGGAGATGGGCACAATGGCACACATGCACAATTAAGCAGAGCACACTGCACACCCACAATGAGTCTGGATCATGTCCCTGATCCCACAGGAACACTTCAGCGCACACACAAACACCAAGTAGTCCCACGTACACCATGTGCCCAAAGGGGCACCCACCCAACACATCAACAATCACACAACCAACACATGCACACGTGCGAAACACAGCAAACATGCATATACGTCAGTGACACTAACAATGCAAGAGACAGCACATTTCGAGTAGCATGGCTGCAGTCCAAACATCATGACAATGTACACGGCACGACACTGAGGTGGCTGAGTGCGGACCAGGTCACACTCGGACACAACCACCTGCACAAACAACCCCTGACGTCAACGACACATCTGCGGACAAACCATGCCCAAGAGTCACAACTCGACAAAGAGCACAAGTTACCCAAGTCTGCAACATCTCAGCACTGTGGAAGCACAGAACTGAAAGGCACACCGCATGAAAGGGATAAGTGGCAGCCAAATCAGAGCCGGAGGAGCGACTCACCCACCGTGCAGCATACGCACATAAGAATAAGTGCACCTCGACATTGACAACATCCTGGTACAAACAGCAACACCTCCACAACAGAACACAGGACACAACTGGTGCCGCATATGTGCACAACATGGCCAATCACATCTGGCACAGCAGGAAACTGTGACATGACAATGTACAATGTACAAGCACAGATACTTGGCAGCAAAACATTGGAATTACCAATGGATTTGAGGAAAGAGCCATGTGAAGCAGCCTTTAGGAAAAGGCTGAAACCTTGGCTTTTTCCCACCTATAAACCAGAATAGACCTTGAAACATGACAGCTAAGGCTCACCTACCTATCTCGTGTCATTTCTGAGATTCTGCTCAGCGCGGGGACACACCGTTGGTGTAACCAGGCACTTTACAAATGCTGATGATGATGATGATGAAGTACAACCTGTAACCTGCAAATATTTATATAAACACATGCTGTGCTTGTGGACATTTTGTACTGTCCCATGATTGCCAGGGACGGCCACAATGTGACGTGCTCATGAGAAGAAATTGGCAATGAGGGTGTTCCTACGTGCTAATCCTGCCGCAGCTGCAGTGGGATGTGGGCCACCTGCCCCATCGTCCTCATCATCATCCGGTACTTCTGGAACTTGGATCCATGGGGCATTGGTGCATACACAGATGTTGTGCAACACACAACATGCAACGATCATCTTGCATACGATGTCTGGGCTGTACAGGAGCCTTCCACCTGTGACGTCCAGGCACCTGAAACGTGACTTCAAAACGCCAAATGTGTGTTCCACGATGCCCCTGGTGCGTATGTGGGCCGCATTGTACTGCCTCTGGGCGGGTGTGTTCGGGTCTCGGAGGGGTGTCATCATCCAAGGGCAGAGTGCATATCCTTGATCACCTGTGACAGTGCAGGGAGAAAAGAGTCAATACTTGGTTCGGCATGATGTGTTGGCAGGCCCACTAGTCCAGTGACGCCTGTGCTGGCTGTGTGTGGGGTGAGTGTAAGCCAGCCCTCAGGGAGTAGCTGGTGCTGGCAACAACTTCAACAGTCATCAGGCACTCAGGAATGCAATGTTCAAACAGCAAGGGACCATGACTTGAGTTGCACAGAGTTAGTGGCCCCGTTTGCACAGCGGCCGACACGGGCCTACCGCCACGGGACGCTGACTTGCGGGACACTGGGGTAGGGTCATGAGGGCAGAGCAGGGTCTCGTATGTATCAAAGGTGGTTTTCGCGGAGTGTCTCGGGGGAGAGTGGGAGGTGTACCCCCAGGGCATGATGCAGAGGGCACATACCAGCTGTGTCCGGCAACATGGCGGATATGAATGCCACAGACTCATGCCAAACACCAAGTCCGTACCTGCCAGTTGCTGATGACAACCCCCAGGCCACAGGCTCAGACACCAATAATGTTCTGCCGGAGGCTGACGGTGACTCACGGCGCACAGGGTTAGTGGCACCAGGTCAGTCCTTGCTACTGGTTGACCTCCTCCGTAACAGTGATCCGTGTTTCCACCGGACTGAAACGCATCTTTCTCTCACTCCTCTCCCTGTGTTCACTGGCATGAACTCTGCCATTGATTAATGAAGGCTCAGTTCTAGATGTGGGACATATTGGACTGCAGTGTAGGCCGGCTGCAGCGGTGGAGTATGTCAACGAATGAGGACTCCTGGGGGCCTGTGTCACGGAGGACAGCGATGGTCTGAGGAGGCTGCCAAGGTCGTGGGCATGGGTCTTGGAGCTCGCAGCGGCACGTGGTGGGCCCTCTTTGACACACGACAGTGTCGGCAGGTGAGCAGTGCGGCCTTGGAGCACTGGGGCGGGCAAGCCGGGTCTGGGTGTCAGCGGCCTGGGGTGCAGCAGGCGCACAGGCTTTCAGGCCCCGCTGCTCACGGCGTCGGCCTCGTGGCGGGCTGAGAGGCGCCGCTCTGGCAGTGACGTTGGCCATTCCGGGAGAGCTCCACGCTCAGCGCAACGGTGTTTTTATCCACACCCCTGCGCAGGCCTGGCGTGAGCCGGGCCAACCCACTACGCTCACGCACACAGGAGGGGACGCAGCGAGCGACATTTCCGTGATCTAACCCACAGCCAGTGGTGACATGGTTGCGTCCACTGTTCACTACTCTCCAGACACCAGCAGTTAATGTCTGCATGGACATATCTGTGGTTTGCATACCCAGGTCTGTCCAGCACATTCACGCCACACTTGTCGTTGTGTACATTCCCATCCATGGGTCACTTGCATCCTTCGCACATGCCTGCTTTCCGCCTCTCCACAAGTTCAGCTGTTGTGTGGCTCTGGTGCCATGATTTGGCTGGCTTGTGTACATTGGAAGCCCAGGATCCCAATGGAGTTGTGTTGTCGTGTCTGGTAGGTGGGCATGTTGATTGACATGTTGTATGTGGTTTGGTCACGTGTGCATTCCCACAGTTGTGCATTGTGTGATGGTGGCTTTGAGGTGTGTGGTGTGTTGATTTGGTACTTACCAACGAGCAGTCCAGTTCCATAGGTGCCATCCTGGAAGCGCTGGTTGATGATGGACTGTCGGAAGATGTAGGAATCGTGCACACTGCCTGGGTAGTTTGCGACGACATTGGTGAACATTCCCCGGTGGTCCACTATTGCCTGCACATTGATGGAATGCGTGTGCTTTCTGTTGCGGTAGATGTGTGCAGTGTCCGCAGGGGGCACAAGTGGGACATGTGTGCAGTCAATGGCCCCAACACGTGTGGGAATCTAGCAATGGCGTAGAAGCCTTGCTTGGTCTCCAGCTGTTCCTGCGCAGTGTGGGGGAAGTGAAGGTACTGGGGTATGAAGTTGATGGCATCCAGGACAGGTGTGAGGAACTTTGATAGGGCTGTTTGTGAGACTCCTCTGACTCTGGCCGTTGTTGGTTGGAAGGTACCAGAGGCCAACGTGTGCAGCACAGCCAGCAGCTTTGTCTGCGGAGGGATGTTGGTTGTCCGATGTGTTGGGACAGACAGCCTGTGGCTGATGTGGGTCATGATGCGGAGGATGGTTGTCCTTTTGAGCCTGTAGTGGGCAATGACTTCCTTGGGCGTTAGGTCTGTGAGACTGGTGCGTTTTCTGTAGGTCCGCTGTCTTACTCTGCGCTGCCTCTGTGGTGGTCCGGGGTGGGGGGGTTGCCGGTCCGGGTCCTGGTGGTGGTGGCGGTCCTGGGGGTGGTGGCGGTGGGTGTTGTGGCCATGTTGGGGCTCCAAGCTGCATGATGAGTAGCTCCATGGCGTTGGTTGTTCTTCGGGTGTGGCTGTGTGCGGGGCTCCATTGCCTACTGCAGGTAGTCGTCCTGCTTAACACCAGCAAGAGGCAGGTGTTAAATACCTGCTGCTACCGCGGCTTATCGCGTGGTTTTGACTCCCATCGCAGATCTGGCAGTTCGTTGTGAAAGTGGTGTTGTGATGTTTTCGTGGGTTTTTGCACGGGAACGCCTACTCTGCATCTCATTAGGGTTAGTTGGTGGTGTCAACCGTGGAGATTAATTTTGGGGCAGTTATCGCGGGAATACTGGCGATGTCAGCAGTTTGCACCCGCTTGTGAATGGGGCGTTAAATCTATCTCCACTTTTGATGCGTTAAGGTGGTGATAACTCGGCGATAAGTCCTTGTGAATATGCCCCATAGAGTACAGATACTGCAGAAGATCATGGCTCACCTGATAATAGGCCTCAGCAAACATTTGTATATTTTTGTCCATCTGACCCAATGGCTGCCAATTTCCAAGCGGAGCACTTTCAAAGCTCTTTGCCACTGTCACAAAGACTCACATGCTCTCTCTGCAGGATATTATATGTTGTTTTTATTCACATTTCATGTGCCTCCTAACATTCTGATTTTCAATTCCCTGAACTCTGTCAGGTTCAGGAAAGCCAGATTGGGTAGTTGGTCCTTTGTGATGGTGAAGGTCAAGGCCTGGATCTTTCTACAACGAAACTTCGATCTGTTTGGCAAAATAATAAAAACACACCTTTTTGCCACCTCTATTTAGCAGTGGCGGCTGGTAGAGGACAGAGGCGGGGGTGAGAGAAAGTGGGGGGTGAGGTGGTTAGGAGATACATTTTTTTTTAAAACTTACCTGCTGGCCGCCATCGCCAGCCGCCGCCGCCTCTCCTCGTAGGAACAGGAAGCATCCAGGCTTCCAGACGCCCCAGCCAATCACAACACTGCTTATAGCAGCATCGTGACTGATCTGAGCGCCGTGGTTCGTAGCTCAGACAAGTGCTGGGGTCCTGGGCATGTTCTCCACCCAGGCTGCATTACAGCCTGGGTGGAGTACATGCAAAGTGTGCATGACTGTTTGGCCGGCACTTTAGGTGCAGCAGTAGCCACTCCTCCTCCCTGTGACGCGGGGAGCTCAGCTGGTGGCTTTGGAATACAAAAAATAAAATGATAACTTCTGTTATTATCATTTTATTTTTTCCAATGCACTGCTTTAAAGCAGTGGGGCGATGCTCCTTCGCCTTAGAGGAGGAGCCGCTACTGCTATTTAGAGACTGTTCTGGCTTTAAGGATTAGCCAGCACCAGGGACACCTCTTTCCAGTGTAATTGCATTACTTATAAAATTTGAAATCAATCATTGTGTATGTTCCTATTTCCAAGGATTGTTAATTTGGTTGTCCTTTACCAGATATCAGTCCACAGTGCCTCAGATATACACAAGACCGGTGCAACATTTTTATTACTCATGTGAAGTTTGCAAAACTCACAAATTCTGCATTATGCTAAATTCCACAGATTTCACTGGTGCACAATTTCCCACATGTTTTTGTACATAGAGGCCAGATTCAAGCAGAAAATGTGAGACTAGTTTGTGCAGGAAATGTCTCCTGGGTGACATTTTCTCCTCTAATTAAACCCATTGCTGTTATCTCACATTACTTTTGTACATAGGGCTTGTGCTCACGTTCAATTTTCAAGCAAGACACTTTGAAGCGATTTTGTGAAATTTTGCATAATATTTGCATAATTTCAGGAAAAAATTGCAATTTCGTACACTAACAGAATATATTTACGTATATGAAATTTCTAAATCCTGTCTTGTCTTGAAGGCACATGCATCTACTTACTGTGAGAGCTGACTGCCACAACAGTTTTGCAGAGGTATATTTATTGAACAATTACCAAAAACCATACAAAAGAGTTATTTTACACAGAGGTAAATTTTGTCAAAGGGTCATTGTTAGAAATGGGGTTTCTGGTTGGCTTGGGCGTAGGCCTAAGCCAGGCAGAACCCATCACTCTAGTCAGGGCAAGGGAGTTACACACCCAAGATAACCCCTGCTCACCCCCTTGGTAGCATAGCAGAGCAGTCAGGCTTATCCCAGAGGCAATGTGTTAAGCATTGAGCAATACACCCACACACCAGTGCCACACGAGGAACACCACAAAAGAGACTGCACACAAGGTTATATAAAAATAGCCTTTGTATTATGTACACATAAAAGGCATATTTAGACCATAAATCACTGAGTAGCTTTTACGCTCTTTGTCATACAGTAGTCATTTAAAACACATCAGACCACCCTTACATAAAACACCTGTGCCACTAAACCAGTGTTAAGCCACTATCACATACATCATTAACCATTTTATCATTTCAATATGACTCTTAATTGAACTGTACCCCCCCTATGAGTACACCTTACCAACACTAAATAGAATACTCAATTAATAACCTCACACCCCCTAAGCAAAGCAAATTCATCTTTACATGCTGAAGAGCATATAGCCCCAACAAAAGTGAGCTAAAAAAATGATTAAAACAGTGAGGGAGGTGATGATTTTGGGGTCCCCGCTAACCTAGGGCGAGGACCAAGCAGATGACTTGAACAGAAAGAGCACATCATGCTGAATGATTTGGTTGTGGTCCCATCCTCCTAGAACCCCCCCCCCCCCAAGTAAAGTTATGGGCAAAAATTCAATCAAAATCAAAAGCCCCGCAAAGCATTATGGGGCGAGATTCCAGAGTGCAGTGAATAACATAGTTTCGGCTCTCCCGCTGAGCCGGGGAGGACTGCTGCAAGGTTTGGCTGGATTTATCTCCATTTTCTGGGGGTTTGCGTGAGGTGCCTGTCCCACCAGGCACCTCAACAATGTCTCTTGATGGAGGGCAGCTCGGGGAGCCCACCCCCGGCTGTCATCGCAGGCTCTCTGCCCCAGCAGCACCCACGCATGCTGGCAACAGGTATGGAGGTCTGCCCGCCATGGTTGCCTCCCGCTCCCCCCAGACACGGGCATGGGGAGCAGGGAGAGCGGACCATGCGGGGAAGGCAGCGGCCCTCCCCGTCCTTACTCTCGGTGAAGCGCGACGGCGCTTCCCAACACCACGAAGGAACCAGGGGCCGGGGATGGGGTCCCGGCCCCCTTTACCATAAATCGACCCGGGGGATGGGGTCCCCGGGCGAGATAGAGGCATGGGGAGGGGAAGACACATGCACGCCCCTCCCCCAACATAACAACCACCGTAGCTCTCCCCCGGGCCCTGGCTCACTCCGGGGGAATCCGATCAAACGTCAGCGGAGCTCCACGTGCTCAGGGCGAGGAAAGGTCAAAGGTTGTCAAACTTTAAAAGGGCATAACTTGGGCCTCCTTTGGCTGATTTGGCCGATCTTGGGCTCGTTTTACTCCTGGTGGCCAGCTCTATACATCAGGGGCATTTGCAGCAACCTTCCTCACCTCTAAAGTGGTGCAGTCCTCCAAACGCTGGTCCTTCTGACTCCCTGCGCCAGTTCTCCTATGTGGTTTTGTTGGGGGCCCCAAAAGAGTCCAAGGTTTCCCCCAACTTGTCCTCGGGGGGAGTAAGTGGGCCAGCACACACAAGCCCTTGGAGATTCTTCACAAGCAGGATACCACAGCAGGGCAAACAGAGTCAGTCCTTTTCCTCCACCACAGACAGAAGCAGCAACTGCAGGCCAACCCACCCCTCACTCAGAAAAGGCAGCGCTCCTCACATAGTCCTTTGCTCTTCTTCTTGGCATGGTCCTCTTGTTTCTTGAAGCAATCCAAAGTCATGGGGTTTTAGGTCTAATACTTATACCCCAAAATGTCTTTGATCTCTTTGTAGCAAGGGTCTCTGAACCCAGTCCAAACCAGTTCTGCATTCACTGGTGCAGCATGACCACAGGGGCGGAGACAGCATTGTGCAAAAGGAGACACAGCCTATTCAGGTGTAAGTAGCACTCCTCCCACCACTCTAAAGTGCAGGCCAGGTCTATTCAGCTCTGCACTGAGTCACCCAGGCAAGGCAGGGCACACCCCAACCCCCCTCAGGGACTGTCTATCGGGAATGCACATCCCAGCTCCTGTCAGCCACATACCAGACGCTGAATACACAAGCAGCCTGAGGCACACAGAATAGTGAAGTAAGAAAATGCTCACTTTCTAAAAGTGGCATTTTCAAACACAGGATTTAAAAAACACCTTTACCAAAAGGTGTGTTATTAAATTCTGAGTTCAGAGAGTCCAAACATGATTTTCCTATTGTGTCCATAGGGAAAGTTACACATGTAAACAAGGTACAGTGCAACCCCATTATAAGCCTATGGGACAGATAGCCTTTCAACAGTGAAAAATGAAATACACTGTATTTCACTATCAGGACATGTCACACACACTAGTACATGTCCTACCTTTCACATACACTGCACCCTGCCCATGAGGGTACCTTGGGCCTACCTTAGGGGTTCCTTACATGTAAAGAAAGGGAAAGTTTTGGCCTGGAAAGTGGGTGTACTTGCCAGGGCAACATGGCAGTTTACAGACTGCACACGCAGACACTACAGTGGTAGGTCTGATATACATTTACAGGGCTACTCATGTGGGTAGCATAGCCAGTGCTGCAAGCCTACTAGTAGCATTTGGTTTACAGGCCCTGGCACACACCGTGCACTTTACTAGGGACTTACCAGTAAATCAAATATGCCAATCATGGACAACCAATCATTGTCACAATTTATACAGAGAGCATATGCACTTTAGCACTTATCAGCAGTAGTAAAGTGCCCAGAATCCTATAGCCAACAAAAGCAGGGTCAGAAAAATAGGAGGCAAAAAGCAAAAAGATTGGTGGTAAAACCTGTCATCAAGATAAAATTCATGACGTTGAGATAAAAAAAAAAAGCATTGCAAAGCCAACAGTTCTCGTCTTTGGGACATATTGGCTTTGCCAATGGTTTTATCTATGCGGCACAGCATGCTAGATGCTGTGCCGCATGGCTAAAAACTGTAAAAAAAAAAAAAAGAAAAAAAGCTTTGATGTGGCCTACCGAATCATTTTGTAGGTGCACACACCACACACGCATGTGCCTATAAAAAGATGAGGCAGTTTTTTCTTTTCTTTTAGATACCGATCTGAGATGGATTGGAATATAAAAAGAAAAACATGTAAAATCATTCTCTTTTTCCTTAGGCGGTGGGGGGCGAAACGCGTGGGATTAGAGGCCAAAGGAAAATGGGGGTGGGTTTGTAAAGCTGGCGGGGGAACAACACGGGGGACAAGGGGCAGAAGCAACATGTTTTTTTTTAAAGCATGTGGGGTAACAACATGGGGCGGAAGCAACATGGGGGCATGGGTGGTATGAGCAACATGGTGGGCATGGTTTGGGAGGATCAAACGAGCAAAGAGAAAAACATGGAGCTGGCGGGGCGAACGCAGGGGAGTGGGTGAGAAGCACACAGGTGAGAGAGAGAAACACGGAGTCCAGCCGGGAGGAAAACAGCACAAGAGAGGGACAGAGGGAAAACATATGCACTCTTGTTGTGGCTTCACCACCAGCATCCCTCCCGATTCCTGTACCTGAGCTGATCTTGGGCAGGCGGGATGCATTGTTAAAAACCTGCAGGGCTGTAAGGGGCTCATCTTACCTTGTGGCAACCGTCCCGTAAGAACTGCCCCTTGCTTCCATGTGGAGTCGCACTTCAGAGATGCCATCAGCGACTCCACTCAGCCCAGCCTTCTTTCTCCCAGAGTTCCCTGGTAAGGAACTCTGGGCTTTATATTTTAGCCCAATCCAAGATGACTGTCATTTACTGCTTCAATAGGAATAGTCCCAATCCAACAAGGAGGGAAGCTCTCACTATACCTAGCATCACAACGCTTCATGCTCTCCAGCCTTAGTGTTCTTCACTCCTGAGTCTCCTGGTTCTTTTCCTAGGTTATTAACCAAGAAAGGGGGACTGTGGGCTTTATCGAGGTCCAGCATACATGCCCAAATGAAGTCAAACAAAATAGGTATGCAGTTCCTAAACTGCATACCTATTTTGTTTAACTTCTTTTCCTAGGTAAGTCAGCCCTTCTTTTTCCTGTATTCCTTCTGCTTCTGCACTTCTTAAAGAGCCTTCTCTCCTGGGCTCCATCCTTGGTACCTACTGGAATTCCATTGCAACCTTGGAGGTTTTTTGCCCTTGATTTTTTGCCTCCATTTGGGATTTCTTCTGGAGGGCACTTTCTGCTGAGATGCTTCCCTGTGTCGGCAGAAATGTGGCTACTAGAAGGGGTCACTCATACCTCTGGCAGCCCAAGACAGTCATGACCTGGAACCCTCCATACGCCCATGGTCCTCCGAGATCCCTGACTAGGTGTCTTAATCGTGACTCTTGTAGAGTAATTAAACAAAAAGGAAATCACAGCGCCTGAAAAAGCAAGCAGTGGAAGAACATAGTAATGCCTCCATGCTCCAGAGGTGAGACAAACACAAGAAGAGAAAGGAAATCCAGACAGTTAACGAATAAGAAGAAAGCAAATGAGAACGACAATGCTGCAACCCAATAGTAAGCAATGGGCAGGCTCTAAACTCACTGTATAATATTAATATGTCTTGCAATAGACAGTGCATAGCAGTGTTAGGAGAGATCTAATAAAAAATAAAACAATAAGCTGGTGTTACCTTGATGTGTGTGAATTAATAGAAAATGAAAGCGGAGAAACTACATTGGAGGAAACCAAATCATAGAAAACCAATTTTAAGGAAATACAAAAGAATCGAAAATTACATTTAACTGGGGTGGAGTTTAGGACTGCTGTGGGGTTTTGGGTTCAGGGATGGGTAATGATTAGGGTGAAAAGGGCTTTTTAGGGTTCAGGAGTAATTGGAGTTTGGCATAGAAAGGTGTTTTTAGGGTTCAGAGATGGATGGGATGTAGGAGTGGTGAGGGATTTTTAGGGTTCATGGATAAGTGGTGTTTAGGTGTGTGAGGTGTTTTTAGGTTTCAGGAATGGGTGGAGTGTAAGGGTGTTGAGGGATTTTAGGGTTCATCGATGAGCGGAGTTTAGTGCTAGTGGGGATTTTTAAGGCCCGGGGTGGTGAAGAGATTTTAGGGTTCAGGATGGGGTAGAGTTTAGGGTGGTGAGGGGTTTTAAGGATTAAGGGATGGATGGAGTTTAATTGTAAAAAAGGATTTTTAGGGTTCAGGGATGAGTAGTTAGGGTGATGAGGAGTTCTTATGGGTCATGGATGGTTGGTGTTTAAGAGTGGTGAAGGTTTTTAGGGTTCAGGGATGTGTGGAGTTTGGGTGTGCTGAGGTGATTTAAGAGGTATGGGATGGGTGGGGATTAGGCATAGAAAGTGGTTTTTAGGGTTCAGGAATGGGTGGCGTTAGGGGTAGTAGGTGACTTTATGGTTCAGTAATGGCAGATTTCTGGGGTAGAAAGGGCTTTTAGGCTTCAAGGACAAGTAAAGGTTAGGTGTAGTGAGGGGTTTCAGAGGGCTGGGATTTGTGGTATTTAGGGGTTGTGAGTGGTCAGCGATAGATGGTGCTGGGTCAGTGAATTAAAAGAAATTGTTTGACAATGTAAAAGATGTAAATAAGAAATATTGTACCCTGAAGTAACGCACTGAAATAATCTCAGAAACAACTGTTCCTGAAAGTAAGACCTGCAGCCATTGTATTTACACTTACAAAATAAGCAATCAAAACCCAATTTCGACCAAAAAGACTTTCCATGAATTAGTTTCTACAAAAAGGCAAATGGCATTCATTTTGAAAAAGCCCATTAAACAGTTTAGATGAAATGGTTTCTCACTAATCGTATTCTATGAAACTTGTTTTTCTAAGAAATCACATATAACTGTGTTACTTATGATACATATACAAACTAAACTAAACGGAGAGCCCTGTTTTTTGTCTGACCACAGCAGCCTGCCCTCCAAAGAAGAATTTGAAAGAAGATTAAGCACAGAAAACTTCAGACAACTGCAGAAATGTTTACTTTCCCGAAGTCATCAAAATGAGAGCTACAAATGAAGTGGAAAGTCCGAAAAAGAGCAACTGAACTTACATTAGTTATGGCCCACCTGTAATCATTAAAGCAATCCATAATCAATAATAAACGTTTCAAGTAAGAGTTCATACTGGCACTACCAAAGATTCTATGGAAACAACTGAGGATCCAGTCCTCACTATATTTGCTCCAAATATTGACAGCCCTGCCTTAGACCTTTTTGGCATAGACAAAAACTCAGGGCAGCAGAAACAGAACCTACAAATAAAGCTTTCACAGCACAGAAATAGAATATGAGACAGTGTCACAGCCTCCTGTTTACACCATGGGTAACTGGCATGCCTACTGGCTCCTCCAATGAGAAATTAAAAGATCAGCACATGGAGAAAGTGTTGCCTTGTTTTCTCTTCTAAGGTAGTTCATCAAACAGACATGTTTTAGTTTTCCATGGCTTAAGCTGCCTGCTACAGAGAGGCACACTTCAGATAATGGAGCCTTTTATAGATGGCCAAAACCAACCCCTGCTCGGTAGCACCATTTATTGAACTAACATCATTTTGTCATCAGTAGCTGAATGTTTTCAGTTGAACAGCTAAAGAGCAATGCGAATTCTTCAGTTAATAACATGTTTTAATTAAGTCACATTGTTTAGGTTTTATGTGCTAAATGGTAAAATATCATCTAACAGAAATTTTGTGTCCTAAATATTGTTTTCAAAACTAACAACCTTATAGTTGTAGATTCTGGAGCATTGTATAACTTTAGCCCTTAGATTGAAAGCATTGTACAGCAAGGTCTCCAATCAATTTAGTTAGTGCCACAATAAAATCTATACCATTTGTGTCAACAGATAGCCAAAAATATGCCAAAGTTTCAGTTTACTTCCGGAGCAGGAGTAATTTGGAATTTTTCCCAGTAAATTTCTGCCACAAACTAGACTCATGTCTATCATTTTCTGCTTAAATCAAACCTGTACATTCAAACATCTGCGCTGAACGTTCTGTTCATTCCCTGCACCCATTCCAAGCCTTGGCCTCTTATCTCTAATGGGATACAGGCTCTGATTACTGCTGTTTAGACACGTACATGTTGTGTTAAGGCGTAATCTCATGGTTTAAGCATTTGAGTAACAATGTTTGTTTCACACTGGGATCTAGACTGGGGAATAGTCTCAGTGTGCATGTAATGGCCTTGTTCATGTTGTGGGCCGCTGCCGATAGTAATCATGTGATTTTGGTTGTATTGAAAATCCCCAATATATGTTTGTGTGAAAAAAACAGCCAGAATAAGAACAGCAACTGTCTGTCTTTCCGATGGCAACACTGCGGAAGTGAAAGACAACTTTTTATGGGGCATAGTTTTAATGCTAGCCTCTACCCTCCATGTTATCCTGAGATTCTTACACTAACTCACTGAGATTAGCTGAACTGCCTTTGGATTTTCTACCGACATGCAATTGCTTAGAAAAAATACTATAAAATATTAGAGCATTAAAATGTTGAGCGCTCCATTGTTATGTTATGTTATGTTATATACACTTATAGCGCGCACAGATACTCAGCAGAGTGTCCCGGCGCGTACTTGAGAAAAGAAACAAAGGCCAGAGCGTCAGCTAGAAGAGAAGAGTTTTTAGCTTTTTCTTAAAGATCGCCGGGTCCTGGATGCCACGCAGCTCTAAGGGCAGAGCATTCCATGCTAAGGCAGCTTTCCGCACAAAGGAGCTCCCTCCAAGCCTTTGGCGGTTGAACCTAGGGGTCTGCATTAAAAGTTGAGAGGCCATAGCCTCTCTCTGAAATTGGCAGGAAATGTGCCATACAAGAGGACCTCCGACTTCTCTTCATTGCACTTCAGCTGTGCCTGAGCAAGCCAATGAAAAACAGAAGCCAGACAGTGCTGAGCAGAGAGGACTGAATCATCGTCCCTTCCCCACGAAAACAGGAGCTGAGTGTCATCCGCGTAGGCCAACACCTTAGCCCCTAATGACTCCGCTAAATAAACCAGCGGAGTAACATAGATGTTAAAAAGAAGGGGGCTAAGGGATGACCCCTGCGGGACACCCGTGACCACCCGCTGGGGCACGGAGGCACATGGGGGAAGCCAGACCTGCTGGGTACGGCCTTCCAAAAAAGACTTAATCCAGCCCCAGACAGACCCGGATATACCAATCTCCAGGAGGCGGTCCAGAAGCAAGGAGTGAGGCACTGTATCGAATGCCGCCGAGAGATCCAGCATAACCAGTGCGGCTCTCCCGCCGGCATCCAGACACTCACGAATCGCCTCTGACACATCTAACAATACTGATTCCGTGCTATACGAAGCGCGAAAACCAGATTGGGCCGGATGTAACAAACCCGATGCCTTGATGAACTTAGTAAGCTGAGTAGTGACCACCTTCTCACAAACCTTAGCCAAGCTAGGCAGAAGCGAGATTGGACGGTAATTTCCAGGGATCAGCAGGTCAAGGGATGGCTTCTTAAGGAGAGGAAGAATCTGAGCCTGCTTCCAGGATGCCGGGACTGAAGCCTCCCGCAAAGACATGTTAACAATTGAGTTAACTTCGGGGTTGATGGTATCAGCCGCAGCGGCCAGAAGTCTTGCAGCACAGGGGTCAGTTGGAGAGCCTGACTTCAAAGCCTTAAGAATTTTGAGGGAGCAGGACAGATCTATAGGCTCAAAGGTTGACAGCGTGTTAGCAGGGCCAGCTGCAGTCTGGCCAAACGGAAAGGCCGTAAGTACCGTGGAACCGGAGGAGAAAGTAGCTTGTATCATACAGATTTTGTCCTAGAAAATTTTTGCCAGAGTATTACACCAGGATTCCGAGACTGGCGCAGCGTGGGCCTGAGCACTGGGAGACATAAAGCTTTCAACAATAGAAAAAATTTCCTTTGAGTTATTGTTGGCCTGGTCGATACGTGAAGCAAAATAGTTGCTTTTAGCGACCGCTATGGTGGCATAGTAGCTTTTTTGTTTTGTTCTCAGTGAATGTTTCGCCATAGGACAATAGCCGCTAAAGCGCCATATTCGCTCCAATTTTTTACATTCATGCTTCAGGGCTTTCAGCTCTGAGGAAAACCAGGGTTTGGAGGGGGAGTCTCTTGCCAGTTTAGGCCGACACGGTGCAGAAAGAACAGACACCGAGTCGGAGATCCAGTCAGTGAACTTAGACACGTTCCCCTCCAAGTCTTGCTGAAAAGAAGGCCGAGATACAGCCAAAGTGCTAATGAACTGGATAGGGTCAATTTTACTAAAAGTAGGAGGGCGATGGCGGCAAGCCTGTCGAGCGGGCTGAGAGACTTCCCAAGAGAAACAGATAAGAAAATGGTCCGACCATTAAAGACAATGGAGTAGTTACGGGCTTCTAATGGCTACTAAAAGCACGGAGCTCCAACATTCCAATGTTCGTCTTTCACAGCAATAGCTGTGTACAAAGGCCTCACAGAAGGATTTCAACCCCCTCAGGCTCCGTAAGGCCTTTGTTTTACTAATTAGAACATTCTGCACTGCTGGGGCAGAAAGTTCTAATAGCCTTACAGCCCGCCTTAGCTGGGCTATACCAGCCATTAAAGGCCCGCTCCCTCAAAGTACGGTGGAGCAAGCCTTTAATGGCTAGTACAGCCCACTACAGCAGATTTTAAGGCTATATTACAACATTGGAATGTTGAGAGCTTTATTGAGGACAATGAACTGGCTCAGGGATAATAATGGCCGGTATAAGCCTTCTGCTCCAACATCCAATTTGCCTTTCTGTTTGTCCCTTTTTAATTTAGAACATTCTGCCCTCAGTGGATAGAATGTTCTTATAGCCCCATAGCCCTTCTGCCTCCGGCTACACCAGTTAAAGGCCCTCTCCCTCATTATCTGCCCTCATCTGCGGTTCAGGCCTATAACTTAGGCTTGGGGTCTTTAACAATCGGTATAGCCCTCTGCAGTGGGCTATAAGGCTATATGATATGTGTACAAAAGCATATGTAATATTTTGTTAGGACTTAAACCGGCTAAAGGCGTTCATGTTTGGGGTATTTATTCTTCATATGCCTGTTCCTAAATTAAATTACATCATACCGTGACAAAGATTTTGTCAGACCTGTTGGATCACATTTACTAGCAAAGTCACTGGATCATGTTTATATATTATGAAGGAATACTCCTTTCTCACAACTGCCAAATGCACTCCCAATGGAAAAATCAGACACTTTCTATCATACAGGGTTTTAAAAATGATCTAATACCTTTTCAACACTCAACAGTCTCTTTAGTTAAAATGTTATTACACATGGTTCACAAAATCTGTTTTCTCTCCAAGATTCACCAAGGCATTTTCAAACATGATCTGGAAAAACTCTTTGCAAAATAGGTCCTTGAAGACTGTAAAAAAAATCCGGACCTTTGTTCTAATTTGTCCTCATATAATATTAGTGTTTCTGCAGGAAATTCCTTTGACTTCAGAGACGGACAGCTTGTGGAACGCAAATCACACTCAATGGGACCATCTAGTTTCTGCTTCTTTAGGGTAAACGCCAAGCTGCCTGGTTTTGCACTATAAAATAGGGCCTAGGAATAAGATATGGAACTAAGGTTACTGTCTCAGACAAGGCGGGAGTCAAAGTTTGGGGAACATTACAGCTTTGCGCCACAGAGGTCATCTAAGGGTCGCCAAGAGTAATAGAAGACGCCTCCCATTGTGTGCCCTTTGGTATTACTGGCACGGGGCTGCCTACTATGGCAGGGCAGAATAATTTTGTAATATATGAAATGATCGTCTATTTTCTCAATCTGCCCACGTTGCAAAACTGAGTTGTAAAACTGCCCAAATTTGCTCCACAAACAAACCAAAGAAACTGGAGTATTTCAAGCATTTCATTAATTTCTCCATAGACAGCAAAGGTGGCCCCCCCATTTGCTTTCAGATATGGCAAGTTTAATCATTTCTGTGGCTTTGGGCCTGCTAACAGATGTCAACCACATGTTCTCTGAATAAATAGTATTACTCATCACTATCAACTCAGCCCCAGGCACCATGGGTGTGGCTTAACTCGCCATGGTGGCACAAGGAGTTACTAAACATCAACAACTTGCACATTACAGTTTTGCAGTACAGGTTTTAGTTCATGTGCCCACTGGGTAGGATATAGTTTTCTACAAGAGGAATATTGCCGGCCGGCCTGTAGCTCTACCGTCAAAATCCAAAAAACAGATTTCAATTTTCTCGATTGGTTACAAAGTCATTTATTTAGACACTGGTAAATTAAAGGTTATTGACAACTTTGCCTGCAAAAAATAAATTACTAGGTTTTTCAGATGGCCGTGCAGCAACCATCTACTGTTTCTAGACATTAGAGGCTCCTGGACAATATCTGGAAGTGAAGGATGGAGACTGCCAGGGACTGAAAGGAACTTGCAATGAAACAAGTCAGCTTTCCTCAAAGGCCTTTCCATCACCATGTAATACAGGAAGCCTGCATTTAGCAGAAGAGTGAGGAACATCTTTGATGTGGGATGGGCTTACTAACAGGGAGCTCCTACACACCGAGAAATACCTTCTCATGCTAGATTCCAAGGGAAGTCCTCAGTGAGTGGGACATGAGTGAAAGTTAAAGATTAGTTTAGAACTACTTACTTATCACAGTACACTATGTTCACAGGAAGAACCCATGCAAGGCCGAATGCTCTTCACGTCAACTGGTAAATTAAAAATATAGGAAGAACCCTACATGCTGAAAATAATTGTACTTTGTGATATTTAATAATGTCCTACTGAATTTTCTCACCCCCCTCCCACCTCATGCTAAATTATGGTACATACATGGTGGTAACAAATCCTCTAAGTACTTAAAATTAAAATGCTGATTCGAGATTGAAGAAGTTGTAGGGAGGAGACAGGACAGGAAGGTATCTTTCTTTCTTCATCCACATCCTGCCCTTGCTAGAGCTAGTGTGACCCATGTAAGAAAGGATACACCATGCTGGGTGACCCTGCGACAAATGTACACAGTGTATGGTTTGCGATTATCAAATAGTGAATTTTTGCAATTTACTATGTGGCGATCACAAACACCAATGTACAAATGTGTGTTCCATATATTTTGCGATTCCCAGTGGGTCGCAAATAGACCTACCTCTTTAACATTCATGAGGAAAATCTCAGTTTGCGACCCATTGGGAATTGCAAAAAATCACAGGGATGGTGGCCTGCTGGGGTTAGCAGACCACCATGTCTGTGATTGCTTTTCATTAAAGTTCCTTTTTAGGTCTCGCCTATGTGCGCGCTAGGAGGGCCTTTAGCCGTCGCTCTGCTCATTTTCAAGCACTGCACTCGTGCTTGTGGCGGCATCCACCTTGCGGGAGCGAGCAGGGGCGCGCCACAAGCACGAGTGCAGTGCTTGAAAAGTGAAGACTCGCACCACTCGCGGGCTCACCTCCTGCTCCCCCTCTCTCTCACAACAATTAACTTTCGCGGCCGCGCTTGTATTTTAGCGCTTGTTGTTATCATTCGACTTTGGCAAAGGCAGCCGCATGTTTATTTTTGCATCGCGCTTTCACTTAAAGTGAAAGCGCGATGCAATTATAAACAAGCGGCTGCCTTTGCCAAAGCCGAGAACTTGTTTTTTATTTTTTAAGGACTTGTCCCCTGGTACACACAGACAATTCAAACACAGAGGCCCAACACGCCAGCACGATGGCTCAGCGAGTTGAACGCTTCTCACTGAAATTTGCCGATCAAGAGATGAAATCTTAGTAAGGCTGCTCAGCCCGTTATCGTTCCGAGGCTGTAATACTGAGGACTATTAAAGTTGCTAATATTAGCACCAGTTACAGCGCTTAGAAACGGCAGTACAGAATCAAGCGCTATAATATGAATAAATACCACAATCCATGCAGGCACTCCAATCCACTCATATGCAATCCCACTTGCAGATCCTAAATTCCTGCATGCGTTTTACGGCCCTCTGCTTTTGGGTAAGGCCCCTGGAGACTGACACCCTCGTTCAGCCTCACTGGCGATGATCCCCCCAGCCTTTGAGGAATGCACTCTCACTTTCCATGGTCTCTAACCTGTGAGACATCTTTCCAAGCCCTAAGGCTCCTCTCCATCCGCATTCTGCCAGCAACCTCCTACCCAATAGTCGTCCACCACCACGTCCACCACCACGTCCACCACCACCACCATGTCCACCACGTCCACCACCACCACGTCCACCACCACCACCATGTCCACCACCACGTCGTCCACCATGTCCACCACCACGTCCACCACCACCACTTCCACCACCACAACGTCCACCACCACAACAACGTCCACCACCACCACCACATCCACCACGTCCACCACCACATCCACCACCACCATGTTCACCACCACCACGTCCACCAGGACCACGTCCACCACGTCCACCACCATGTCCACCACCACCACATCCACCACCACCATGTCCACCACCACGTCCACCACCAGCACCACCACCAGCACCACCATCACCACGTCCACCACCACCACGTCCACCACAACCACGTCCACCACCACCACGTCCACCACCACGTCCACCACCACCACATCCACCACCACGTCCACCACCACCACATCCACCACGTCCACCACCACAACCACCACATCCAGCACGTCCACCACCACAACCACATCCACCACCACCATGTCCACCACCACCACATCCACCACCACCACGTCCACCACCACTACGTCCACCACCACCATGTCCAGCACCACCACGTCCACCACCACGTCCACCACCACCACCACATCCACCACCACCATGTCCACAACCACCACAACCACCACCATATCCACCACCACCACGTCCACCACCTCTATGTCCACCACCACATCCACCACCACCACCACGTCCACCACCACCACGTCCACCACCACCACATCCACCACCATGTCCACCACCACCACCACGTCCACCACCACCACATCCACCACCACCACATCTACCACCACCACGTCCACCACCACCACGTCCACCACCACCACCACATCCAGCACAACCACATCCACCACCACCACGTCCACCACATCCACCACCACCACGTCCACCACCACAACCACCACCACATCCACCACCACCACGTCCACCACCACCACGTCCACCACCATCACGTCCACCACCACCACATCCACCACCACCACCACATACACCACCACCATCACGTCCACCACCACCACGTCCACCACCACCACATCCACCACCACCATGTCCACCACCACCACATCCACCACCACGTCCACCGCCACCACATCCACCACCATGTCCACCACCACATCCACCACAACCACCACATCCACCACCACCACATCCACCACCACTACATCCACCACCACGTACACCACCACCACCACATCCACCACTACCACCACATCCACCACCACCACCACGTCCACCACCAACACCACGTCCAACACCACATCCACCACCACCACATCCACCACCACGTCCACCACCACCACGTCCACCACCACCACCATTTCCACCATCACGTCCACCACCACCACGTCCACCACCACCACATCCACCACCACCATGTCCACCACCACCACATCCACCACCACGTCCACCACCACCACATCCACCACCATGTCCACCACCACATCCACCACCACCACGTCCACCACCACAACCACCACCACATCCACCACCACCACGTCCACCACCACCACGTCCACCACCATCACGTCCACCACCATCACGTCCACCACCACCACATCCACCACCACCACCACATCCACCACCACCATCACGTCCACCACCACCACGTCCACCACCACCACATCCACCACCACCATGTCCACCACCACCACATCCACCACCACGTCCACCACCACCACATCCACCACCATGTCCACCACCACCACCACATCCACCACAACCACCACATCCACCACCACCACGTCCACCACCACTACATCCACCACCACGTACACCACCACCACCACATCCACCACTACCACCACATCCACCACCACCATGTCCACCACCAACACCACGTCCACCACCAACACCACATCCACCACCACCACATCCACCACCACATCCACCACCATGTCCACCACCACCACGTCCACCACCACCACCATTTCCACCATCACGTCCACCACCACCACGTCCACCACCACCACATCCACCACCACCATGTCCACCACCACCACATCCACCACCACGTCCACCACCACCACATCCACCACCATGTCCACCACCACATCCACCACCACCACCACATCCACCACCACTACATCCACCACCACGTACACCACCACATCCACCACTACCACCACATCCACCACATCCACCACCACGTCCACCACCACCACGTCCACCACCAACACCACATCCACCACCACCACATCCACCACCACGTCCACCACCAACACATCCACCACCAACACATCCACCACCATGTCCACCACCACCACATCCACTACCACGTCCACCACCACCACCATGTCCACCACCACCACGTCCACCACCAACACCACATCCACCACCACCACATCCACCACCACGTCCACCACCAACACATCCACCACCAACACATCCACCACCATGTCCACCACCACCACATCCACCACCACGTCCACCACCACCACCATGTCCACCACCACCACGTCCACCACCACCACGTCCACCACCACCACCACGTCCACCACCACCATGTCCACCACCACCACATCCACCACCACCACCACGTCCACCACCACATCCACCACCACCACGTCCACCACCACCACGTCCACCACAACAACATCCACCAACACTACGTCCACCACCACCACATCCACCACCACCACATCCACCACCACCACATCCACCACCATGTCCACCACCACCACCACATCCACCACCACGTCCACCACCACCACGTCCATGTCCACCACCACCACCATTTCCACCACCACATCCACCACCACCATGTCCACCACCACCACGTCCACCACTAACACGTCCACCACCAACACATCCACCACCATGTCCACCACCACCATGTCCACCACCATGTCCACCACCACCACGTCCAGCACCACCACATCCACCACCACGTCCACCACCACCACCATGTCCACCACCACCACGTCCACCACCACCACGTCCACCACCACCACCACGTCCACCACCACCACGTCCACCACCACGTCCACCACCACATCCACCACCACCACGTCCACCACCACCACGTCCACCACAACAACATCCACCAACACTAGGTCCACCACCACCACATCCACCACCACCATGTCCACCACCACCACGTCCACCACCATGTCTACCACATCCACCACCACCACGTCCACCACCAACACATCCACCATCACCACCAACACATCCACCACCACCACGTCCACCACCACCACCACGTCCACCACCACGTCCATGTCCACTACCACCACCATGTCCACCACCATGTCCACCACCACCACCACGTCCACCACCACCACATCCACCACCACGTCCACCACCACCACGTCTACCACCACTACATCCACCAACACCATGTCCACCACCACCATGTCCACCACCACCACCACGTCCACCACCACCACATCCACCACCACCACCACCACGTCCACCACCACCATGTCCACCACATCCACCACCACCACATCCACCAACACCATGTCCACCACCACCATGTCCACCACCACCACCACGTCCACCACCACCACATCCACCACCACCACCACCACGTCCACCACCACCATGTCCACCACATCCACCACCACCACGTCCACCACCACCACGTCCACCACCACCACGTCCACCACCACCACGTCCACCACCAACACATCCACCACCAACACATCCACCACCACCACCAACACATCCACCACCACCACGTCCACCACCACCACCACGTCCATGTCCACCACCACCACCATGTCCACCACCATGTCCACCACCATGTCCACCACCACCACGTCCACCACCACATCCACCACCACGTCCACCACCACCACGTCTACCACCACTACATCCACCAACACCATGTCCACCACCACCATGTCCACCACCACCACCACGTCCACCACCACCACATCCACCACCACCACGTCCACCACCACCATGTCCACCACATCCACCACCACCACGTCCACCACCACCACGTCCACCACCACCACGTCCACCACCACAACCACCACCACATGCACCACCACCAAAACCACCACCACGTCCACCACCACCACATCCACCACCACCACCATGTCCACTACCACCACATCCACTACCACCACCACATCGACCACCACATCCACCACCACCATGTCCACCACCACCACGTCCACCACCACCATGTCCACCACCACTACGTCCACAACCACCACCACCACTACCACGTCCACTACCACGTCCACCACCACCACGTCCACCACCACCACCACGTCCACCACCACCATGTCCACCACCACCACGTCCACCACCACAACCACCACCACATCCACCACCACCACATCCACCACCTCCACATCCACCACCACATCCACCACCACCACCACATCCACCACCACCACCATGTCCACCACCACAACGTCCACCACCATGTCCACTACCACCACCACATCCACCACCACATCCACCACCACCACCATGTCCACCACCACCACATCCACCATTACCACCACCATGTCCACCACCACCACGTCCACCACGTCCACCACCACCACGTCCACCACCACTACGTCCACCACCACCACATCCACCACCACCACATCCACCACCACCACATCCACCACCACCACATCCACCACCACAACCACCACAACCACCACCACGTCCACCACCACATCCACCACATCCACCACTACCACATCCATCACCACCACCACATACACCACCACCACCACGTCCACCACTACCACGTCAACCACCACCACGTCTACCACGTCCACCACCACCACGTCTACCACCACCACCACCATGTCCACCACCACCATGTCCACCACCACCACCACGTCTACCACCACCACCACATCCACCACCACCACCACATCCACCACCACCACCACCACCATGTCCACCACCACCATGTCTACTACCACGTCCACCACCACCACCACGTCCACCACCACCACCACATCCACCACCACGTCCACCACCAACACCACGTCCACCACCAACACCACATGCACCACCACCACGTCCACCACCATGTCCACCACCACGCCCACCACCACCACCACATCCACCACCACCATGTCCACCACCACGTCCACCACCAACACATCCACCACCAACACATCCACCACCAACATGTCCACCACCACGTCCACCACCACATCCACCACAACCACATCCACCACCACCACATCCACCACCACCACATCCACCACCACCACATCCACCACCATGTCCACCACCACGTCCACCACCACCATGTCCACCACCACCATGTCCACCACCACCACCACATCCACCACGTCCACCACCACCACGTCCACCACAACGTCCACCACCACGTCCACCACCCCCACCACGTCCACCACCACCACATCCACCACCACCACGTCCACCACCAAGTCCACCACCACCACATCCACCACCACCACATCCACCACCACCACGTCCACCACCACTACGTCCACCACCACCATGTCCACCACCACCATGTCCACCACCACCACCACGTCCACCACCACCACCACGTCCATCACCACCACCACTACCACGTCCACCACCACCACATCCACCACCACCATGTCCACCACCAACACGTCCACCACCACCACATCCACCACCACCACATCCACCACCACCACCACGTCCACCACCAAGTCCACGTCCACCACCACGTCCACCACCATGTCCACCACCACCACCACATCCACCACCACCACAATGTCCACCACCACCCCATCCACCACCATGTCCACCACCACCACCACGTCCACCACCACCACATCCACCACCACCACATCCACCACCACCACGTCCACCACCACCACGTCCACCACCACCACGTCCACCACATCCACCACCACATCCACCACCACCACCACGTCCACCACCACCACGTCCACCACCACCACCACATCCACCACCATGTCCACCACCAAGTCCACCACCACCACCACATCCACCACCACCTCCACCACCACCACGTCCACCACCACCACCACCACGTCCACCACCACCACCACGTCCACCACCACCCGTGACAGGTAAAGTGTCACTGGAGGGCAGGGGTAATAGCAGTGTCAACCCCGGCTGTACATGGGACATTTAAAGATGCATTGGGTGTGAGAAGCCGGGAATAGGGGCTAGAAGTATTACACCAGACCCAAGATACATTTTGAAGAGGCGCAATGTCACAGGGGCTCCTGTAAAAGCACTCGCAGCAGCTCTACCTCACAGTGGCTTACCTGCACAAGCCACTCACTCAAAACAAGCATTGGCATAGCCAATAGGTCTCGCCTTTGGGACCTTATAAGTGTTTAGCCATGCAACACTTGATGTTGTTGCACCAAGGATATTGTGCTGGCTAACTAAACACTTATAAGGTCCCAAAGGTGAGACCTATTGGCTATGCCAATGCTTGCTTTAAATGCAGGAAAATGGGATGCGTTTCCAAAAGAAAAATGAAAAGTTTTTTTTCATTTTTTAAGAGTGGGACCACTGCCTGCTCTTAAAAAGATTTTTTCCAAACATTCACAAAGAGGAAGGGGTCCCTTAGGGACCCTTTCCCATATGCTAATGGGTTAACACGTACTTAAAAAACTTACGAATGTTTTGCAACCGCATTTTGGTCGCAAAACATTCACACATACCACTGCGATTCGGTATTAAGAAGGGACGCCCTAAACACGCTCTTTCCTAATTCCGAATTGCAAACCCAATTTGTGATGCGGTAATAGGTTACCGAATCGCAAATTGGACCTTTGTACATTGGAAAAGTAATTTTGTTATTTGCAAACGGCCTGATTCTGTGAATTGGGCCGTTTGAGAACAAAAAAAACCTTTGCACATCTGGCCCCTTGTGTTTAAATATGGTAGTCTACTCCAGCGATCTTCGATTATGTCACTTGTGCAGGGTGCGGAAAATCTCCCTACTCATCCACATAACAACATCCTATACATTCTAGGCCACACATGAGATAACCTTCTAAGCCCTGTTTGGAATGCTGGAGCACATCTTACATGATCTGCAATGAGTCTTTATTAAAAAATCAAAAACTCAGGTCACATTTCAACAGTCATCCCTTTTCACACCATTTAACCATGATGTGGTCCTAGAAAGGGCTTAAAGTGTTTGACAATTTAATGTAAAATACATCCTGCCTTCACAAGTTGGGTTCTCTGAGTACTCAATTTGACGACGAAAGTTGGGACAACATAACAATGTTTTGCTCTAAATAAATTTGTTCTCATGAAAGTTTCCTAAAACAAATGTTACTCCAGGAAAAATTAAATCAGTAATAAGTGCGAGGTACACAAAACATCATCTTGGAGGCTTTTTGAGCGTCTTGGACCCTGACAGCATAAAATTCTATTGCCTGTGAATATCTCAGCACAAAATACAAAAGACTCGACCCCTGCAACGTTGCCTAAACAGAGAAAACATTTCTGCAGGAAATTAAGTTTTAAACTTCCCATTTAACTCCGCTGAACTAACTCTCGTCATTTCGCATTCTCTAATCCTGTTCCAAAATACTCATTTTATTGCAGAAGAAAAATTTGAGAAATGTTTTCTTCAACAAAGACCGGCCTGCTGATCATTGCACATGAAATACAGTCATATAATCTAGTCCTGTTTTTGCCATGCTGAGCTAGGGACAGAGTGGTAAAGTTGCACTGCTGACAGTAGGTGAGAAAAGTCACAGTCTTGATATCAGCTGGGCCTAAGATCTCACCCTAGCAGCAGATGAAAACACTCTTCACTGGTCGCCTTGGAAGCTGGGCCTTATCGGGATGATAACCGCAGAGATGTGTTATGTGTGAAAGCCTGACAGAACAGCCATTGTAGTTAAAGACCCTTAAAGGTACAAATCGAATTTGAGTAAAAGGAAAACCATACAAGGAATAATGAACAAAAATAGAGTAGGTTGCTCAACGGGTTAAAAGATGATGATGCAAAACCAAAAGTTACCATAGAAACAATGTGTCAAAAAGAGCCCATGTTAAAGGGGAAAGTCAGAATTCCTTCAAAACCGTATGGAGATCTATGGGTCGGGTCAACTAGAGAGAGCTTGAATTTGGCCCGCATACTGGGTTAGGGTCAGTGGATGAATTCCTTTGTGATGTCAGTGAATTCTCTGATTGAACCAGTTCCAGGGGGTTGAGCCTGGAAATAAAACTATCACTGTGGAGCCGATGTCAAATATGTATGTGGAAGATTCAAAGATGTGTTGAATCAAACCAATAAGGAGGTCAGTGCTACATACCACAAAAGGTGTCTGATAATGCCAGGACTGGATGTGCAATCCTTGGATGCATGTCAAGCCAACCATGGTTTGGTAATTATGAGTCAAAAACATTAAGTACCAGGCCGATAGGCATCAAGATATCTTGTGGTACGACATTTCCACATCTGTGGGTCCAGCTGGTCAAGCCAAATGCTGCAACGTCTACTGAAGCAAGGTGAACTTGGATGTGTCCAGTTTCAGGAACTGGAGACCAGAGCATTGCTGAAGATAGATCCGGATGGAGAAAGTGGCTTTCAGAGGTTGTGTCTCAGTACAGATTCGACAATTAGCATTTTGACTCCAGCTCCAGCTTACTGTGGAAGATGTTGGGGTTTAAGGGTTAAAAAAGGATCAGGACAGTTGGAACTGAAGTCAAATCAGATGCAGTTCTTTGAGCCTTGTTCTTTCAAACCTAGACTTTTTGAATAGGTTACGTCTGGTCAACAGCACCCTCTGGTTCCAGGCTCTTCTCAGCTCCTCGAAGCATAAGCGTTGCCTAGCATATGTTCACCAAACTGCTCACATGCACCCTAATTAGGAAATCATGTACTATGGAATATGTTCTAGATGTAGATATTCAAGGCTGAGAGAGGACTAGCTCCACCGATGTCTCTCTTGCAGGCAGCAGAATGCGTTTTTGCTGAAAACGGGAATCGAACTCTTTTTACCTGAATTAAATCAGGTTTGGAAATGCTGGTGGGCCAAGTATATTTAAACATGAACTAGATTTCCATTTGTGGGTGATCCCAATTACTTCCTCAAATCCTTAAATTGCTTCCAAACTCCTCTTCTACCACAATGTGATACAATTTGACTTCTGGCAGTGCACTAAGTAGATTCAAAGTCTTTCCAGAATCCCTGGTACGTTAGTATCGAATAGAAGACACAGTTGAAGCTAACGACCATATTTCTACTGTCCAACTCTACCCAACTCCAGTTCAGAGTAGTACCCATTAAAGACATTCTAAGAGCTTCTGTTGACAAGTACCCCAGGGTGCCCCCAGAAGAGGTAGAGAGTGGAACTCTTTTTGAGATGACCTAGGTGGTAGTACTGATGTTCACTAAAATGCGAGAATACAAGACGAGAGTGGAGATTGGAAACAAACATGACACAGATGTTTAGCCAGCTTATAAGGCCATCAAAAGGGTTCATGCCAGGTCCGGTTGCTACTGGTCAGCTGGGCACTTCAGGAAAAAGGTCTTTTGACACTTGTGTCCTGTAGCAACATGGGAGGTCAACTAACTGACCCTTGGAGTCCATTTCATAGTCCTTGGTACACTTGGGAGAAGGTATAGCCCTTTATGTCTTCTTACAAGTCTCAAACAGCAGGTTCAGTCCTCTTCTGTTGGTCCAGAAAGTGCTCTGATGAGCTGTGGGTGAATGCCACTTTTGTATGATTAACTAGTCAGTAGGTGGGGGTTCCCAAGAGCAAACCTTCCCACTTTTACAGCACATCCTGTTTGCCTTACTGCAAATTATCCCACAGTGCACTATTCTAAGTAAAATCCAAGATGATGGTGCCTTTCTGTCCTTGAAGATGGCTTGTGGGCCAGTCAGGGAGTGTTTATGGAAATACTGGACACCGAGGCCTTTCTGCCACTAGTCTTAAGCCATTGTGTCTGCCTTGGGAGTAGTTTTCATGCCTCATTAAGAGGTAGCACTGCTGGCAAGTTAATGCTAATTAGCCTACTTATGGTTCAGGAAGACAAAGTCTAAGCTTTTATAAGTCCATTTTCCTAAATATTAATTAAAAAATGTGACTTCACCATTGAATTGAACTTTTAATGAACATTAAAAACAGTGTTTGATATATTTCGGTAGCTTGTCCAAAACCAAAATTAGCGGAGTTATGATTTTATTCTAAACTTTAGTTTTCCTCAGAGGACAGCTATTGCCCTTCACAGTGACCATAGTTTTCGGGGGGGTAGTCACTGTGGGTACATGCCAACATTAAATTCTTGTATGTACCCTACCTTGTGGGATACAAGACCTACTCAGTGGTGACTTATTCAATATTTAAAAGTTGGGTTCTTTCCTGTCAAACAGGGTCATTTTTAACAGACTCTCCTGCAGGGTTAAAAGTTGCAGGAGTCAGGCAATACAGGTAGACCTGGAGCTGTATTTTCTTTGTCAGCCTAGTTCATGGTACAACATGCGCTGTAGTCCACAGGTGACATTTAACTTTTCTTACCATTGGTATATTATTTTCCTACAAAATATATTATGGCCTTACTGGAAAGTTAGATAAACAAATTAAGAGCAAATCAATGTTATCATATTTTATGGGTCACAGAACATACGTTGGGGCCTGGACACCAGTTCCCTATTA
The DNA here is from genome assembly GCA_963921515.1 of Calotriton arnoldi. Lineage (NCBI taxonomy): Eukaryota > Metazoa > Chordata > Amphibia > Caudata > Salamandridae > Calotriton > Calotriton arnoldi. Next base: position 829,803 of record CAWUFW010001133.1, read on the forward strand.
TCCAGAATTTTAAAACCAGCAAAATGAATCAGCAAAAAGTGGGGGTGATCACATGAAAAGAGCCACTTTCCAACACTAGTCAGCATCAGATTTCATATTTTCTTTGTGTAAGTCAATTGAGCTACAGACCACCGCTTCCCTTTGCATGGTACAGAGACACTTTGGCTGATAAGAAAATGAGCTACTCTAAAGTAATATAAATTCGGTAGCTGAATATGGGTGCCTCTGTACTTATGCAACACACTTATTATCTGCTAGTTATGAATATCTGAGGCCTGTCTGTGTCATCCAAACACAGTGTTAAGCCATTTTTCATAGCAAAAGCCATAAAATCAGCAATCTAAAAATCAAAAATTGAATGCCGGTGTTGTGAATATGCCTTAGCAAAATGACCTTTGATTGACGTGACTCATTTCTAAAATGATAGTTGCAGCAAATAAAGAGATTCTTGTTCAGTGCCTCCTTAGTAATAATTTGCCTAACTCTGAGTTGGCTGTAGTGAATAATAGGTCCCAGATTACTGCTTAGAGTAATTGGGAAACTTTGTAATCATAAGAAGAGGAGTTAAGACGTAGGGGAGAAGATAGGGCAGTCCTTAATTTTTAAGGCCTAATTCACTGAGTACAACAATGACTACTCCTGTTAGAGAACATCTGGAATTTGTAACTCCTGTTTCTGAGATAGAGGACCTACCTGAGTCGACATACTTAAAGTCATCAGAAGGCCCAGGCTAGGCAGATTTTTGTAAGGCACAGATGAACTGTGTCACTGTTGAGAACCTCTGAAAAGGGGCTTCAGCATAAGGAGAAGATAACGACTCCTGGGGAAGAGTCTATTGTATAACAGCCTATGGACCCGGAGGCTACTTGAAGATTAGTACTGTCCTAGGATGAAAGTTAGATTTACATCATAAAATTACTTTAACAATTTTTTCTCAGTCTTTTACATGATTCTATCTTGTCCACATCTACATCCTTTTGACCATCACTAATGAAGAGAAATATGGCAGACTTCAGTATAAAGCCAACATGCTTTCTGAAACTGGTGTGCAATCTGAAACTAATACCATATAAACTACTGGGTGAAATATAGAAAAAGTGTAAAGCTATGTATAAGACCAGAATTATACCCACAATTCACGCGTAGATGATAATATAAGATTGCAAGGAAGTAAGACTTCCAGTAGAGGAAGGCGCTCTTAAACTATCAGAGCCATTCTCCATTGTTTGGTGAAATTGGTCCTTGGGAATATGTAAGAAACAAATTAGGAGAAAGACATCATAAAAATGGATTGTCTTATTTTCAGTTTTTTCAGGAACTGTCCCATTAATGACATTTTTGAATCTGCCAAGTTTGTAAACAGTTCTTGCAGACAGTGAAATATTGCGGCATTCGAGAATGTAATAAATATATTCCTTTAAATAGAATATACAACAGCACAAATTTGATGCAAACGTGGCAAGCCAATATGAGGGTAAAGCTCTCTAATCAACTTGCAAATTCACCTTCACTTGTCTTAAATGGGCTAGTTACAGGCATGTGCAATTGTTTTTTTAATTAGCTGCTACATTTCACACCTGAAAAACTATGTATATTTAGAACTACAAATTCAGACAAATGACCAAGATGTTGGTAATGATAATATTCGAATTTAGTACCTCATGATCTGAATGTACCCAGAGTTAGAAAGCTTAGCCTTATGCAATTATATCTCCAGGATTAGAGATAACTTCATTAAACCAAATTCAGTAACTACTATATTGGGATATATACCACTGGGTGCTAAATATTTAGGGGCCGATTCCGATTCGGGCCGGAAATCTCCCCGACCGAGCCGGACCCGGAGAGATTTCCGACCGAATCGGACCCGTGCAGTCCGACCGAACGAGTACGATGCGCACGTATGCCATCGGACTCGAGTCGGTCGGACTCCCATTGAAGTCAATGGGAGCCTGTCGTACAACGCGTACGCGGGCTCCCATTGACTCAATGGGTGCGAGGCGGACAAGTGCGCCCCCTACAGCGTGTACGCGGCGAAGCGATTCGCGCCGTACACGCACAGGTAGGGGGGACCCATGGGTCCCCCCTGTGTGCGACTCGCGCGGCTACGCGTACAGGGGGGTCCGACACGGACCCCCAAAGTACGGCTCCGACAGCTCTTTCGAGCCGGAGTGCGCGGCTCGGTCGGACTGCTCGCGGCGCGCATCGTACTTACCCGGCCGGGGAACGTCTCCATTGCGCGGTGCGAGTCGTGTCCGTGCGAGTCGGTCGGTGCGGTTCGACCCGGGATCGAGTCGGTCGGAGCGCTCGGGACGCCCGGTCGAGTCGGTCGGCGAATACGCATCGTACTCGCTCGCCCGGACGCGCGTACGGATCGGTCGGGAAATAGGGCTCCGAATCGGATCCGGTTAAACCGAATCCGATTCGGAGCCCTACCGGCCGAGATCGGAATCGGCCCCTTAGTGTGATGATAGCGGTTTGATATTTAATTACAAAAAATGAAAAGATCCCACAGTACTTTCTCGCTGCTATCAAAAAATGATACAAACAAAGAAGTTTGAATATACCTATACTAAATGAATCAGGGTAACTAATGAATAGGACCACATAACAGTATACTGGGTGATTGTATTGCAAATCAATCTGAGGGCAATTTAATAACATCCTAGTGAACCTTTAAAGGAGGAAAGACATTTCTTGCAAATACTCAAGCTCCACTTCAACTGAATAGGCTGTGCCCTGCCTTCACACAATGAACTTGTCATCACTGCACTGTTCACACAGCCAGCTTGGAGCCAGAAATTGGGGAGGTTGGCAATTTCAAGGACTTCTTAAGGGACACCTCCATAACCTTCTCCTACTTCAAAGTGGGCACCAGATATAAATATTGGCCCATCAGACCCAACTCTTCAGTCCACTCCTGGGCTTCTGGATGCTACAGAAGAAGGACTGCTGAGCTGCTTGGCTACCAGAAGGACTGCTGGTCTGCTGCCCTGCTATCCGGCTTGCTGAGAAGGAAGATTATACCTGCACCCTTCATTACAGGTTGAAGTGACTCCAAGGTTCAGCCGAATGACCTCCTGTTTTGAGCTGCAAGGACATAATAAGCTCCAGAGGCTCACTGTAACTGCCCAGCTGACTGGCCACCTAGACCTGCTACTGGACTTGCCTAAGCCCTGCTGTCCTCTGCTGGAGTGAGTTCATGTCCCCAAAGTGGTGCCCCTAAGGTCCTGAACCCTTGGCATAGCCTCAGATGAGCTCTCCTGAAGTTTTGGGCTCTTTACAAACGTGAACGGGCATGTTCGTGCCAACATCTTGCCACACACGCTGCCCCCAACGCAAAGCTCCAGTCAACCTGCTTCGTCCCGCCACAGCGGCAACCAATGACCCTCAGCAGCACAAGATCTGCACTTCGCGCTACAGCATCAACACCTCGCGTTGACTGCCAACACGAAGCTCCAGCACTACCACCTGCGATGCCCGACACGATGTTTGCACTACAGAGACGAGCGTCGACGAAGCCTGTCCTGCTCTTAATGCTCCATCTAGACAATGCCCAATGCTTGCCCTGCTCCCCGCGCCCTTTCACCACAAACTGATTTTTTTGCATTGAACTTAGAAGGTAACTCTTTCAGCTGTACTAACTTGGTCGCTATATCTTGCCAACACGCCATCGCTGTCAGCCTGCACTTGTAACTTTTACCCGGTCGCGCACAACCAGAAAACCGCAGATGGTGCTTTGTGCTTTTAGGCGCTTTACCTACCTGCAACCTTTAAAATTGCATATCTCACTTTTACTGATTGGATTGTTGTTCTGTTGGCGTCAAATTAATTATTAAATTAAACTCTATTGTTCTAAATAGGTGTGGGATTTTTCTTGTTTTGTGTTTTCACTTTATTACTGTTTGAAGTACTGCAGAAATACTATACACATTGCCTCTAAGTTAAGCCTACTGCTTTTGTGCCAAGCTACTAGATGGTTAAGCACTGGTTAATTTGGGGTTTCCTTGTGCTTACCCTGACAGCGATTGTGGCTCCTGCTTGAGTAGGGTTTCACCCTTTAACCAGTAATCCAAGATATATATATATATATATATATATATATATATATATACATATATATATCTTGGATTATATATATATTCACTGAAAAAACCATAGGTTTCAGGCACGTTATAGTTAGAAATTTGCATTTAAAAAAACCTTAGAAATTCACTGAAAAAACCATAAGGTTTTAGGGACAGTTATAGTTAGTTGGACATTGCACTCGTACAAAACCCGTGAAATTCCCCCGTTATAGTTAGTTCAGGTAACTATAACTCGCGCCCCCGCAATGCACTGCTGATGACATCACATATTACATCACTCATGACATGGTCAGTGACATCACTGATGACATCACTGATGACATCTCAAATGACATCACTGATGACATCACTGATGACATCATCCAGTGACTGTGTGTTTCTGTAAAGTTTAAATATGTTTAATATATTTATGGAAAGGCGTATTGAAGAATGAGTGGGTGTAGAAGCGCCTGAATGGATGATTTAGTAGGTGCGTGACTGAGTCTATAAGTGAGTGATTAAACGTATCTTACTGGATGCATGGGTGAGTGACTAAACTGTGTGAATGTCTGTATCCGTCTGTCTGTTGTTGTGTAAGCAACTGCATGGGTTTCTGACTAGCTAAATGAGTGTCTATATGGGTTATGGATTGGTTCTCTGAGTATCTGTATGGGTGCCTCAGTGTTTGTGTGGGTGGGGTGTGTGTGACTCTGTGCATAGATGTGTGAGTGGGTGATTCACTGGGTGCATGGTTTCAAGAGTGCGTCTGTGATGGACTGTATGGGTGGGTGAGTGTGTGTATGGGTGTGTTAGTGATTGAATGTATATCTCAGTGGTACATGTGTGAGTAACTACATATGTGAAAGGCAGTATATATGTGTGTTGGAGTATATAAATGGCTATAAGTGAGAGTGTGTGATTGTGAGAGTGGCTATATGGATGAGTGTGTGCTTGCATCAGTGATTGCATAGGAGCGTAAGAATGTGCTAGTATTTTTATGAGTAAGTGAGCTGGTGTGTATAACTGTATAGGTGAGTAAATTGGAGTGTGATTAATTATTTGCATGACTGACTAGGTGTGTGAATACCTCTATGGATGAGTTGCGTTGTGTGAGTGTTTATATAGGTGTATGAGTGCATATGATAGTCCTGTACTGAGTGACTGTAAGTATGAGTGACTGTACGGGTGAGTGAGTAGATGTGTGTGTGTAGACCTAAGAATCAGTGAGTGGGTATGTACTTATTGGTATTGGAGTGTGTATGGTTTTGAGAATGGCAGTCTGTAATTTAGAGTGGGTGTTTCAAAACTTATATTAGGGTGTGAGAAGATGCATTAAATTCTCACATGGATGATGTCATCAGTGATGTCATCAGTGATGTCATTTGAGATGTCATCAGTGATGTCATCAGTGATGTCACTGACCATGTCATGAGTGATGTAATATGTGATGTCATCAGCAGTGCATTGCGGGGCGCGAGTTATAGTTACCTGAACTAACTATAACGGGGGAATTTCACGGGTTTTGTACGAGTGCAATGTCCAACTAACTATAACTGTCCCTAAAACCTTATGGTTTTTTCAGTGAATTTCTAAGGTTTTTTAAATGCAAATTTCTAACTATAACGTGCCTGAAACCTATTGTTTTTTCAGTGAATTTCAAAGGTTTTTTAAATGCTAATTTCTAACTATAACGTGTCTGAAACCTATGGTTTTTTCAGTGAATTTCAAAGGTTTTTTAAATGCTAATTTGTAACTATAACGTGTCTGAAACCTATGGTTTTTTCATTGAATTTCAAAGGTTTTGTAAATGACAATTTTTAAATGTATTAATTGTTATATTTATTTTTTTCATACTGATTTACTACATTTTTAGAAACATTTTTTTTTTACATATTTTATTTTTTAAATTACATTGTAATTACATTATACATTACAAAAAATACTTTCTCAGAATGAATTACTTTAGTTTAAATACTTTGCACATAGGCAATAGACTTTTAAGTACAGTAGTTACAGTTGTTGCAATGGGCAACACATTTTCAAACACAATGCAACATTCAGCTCAATGTGAATTTCTAGTTAAATGCAATTAGTTACTTTATGGATTACTTTTCTAACCACAGGACTGGATCCTAGATTCAGTCCTGGGACATCTCCTGTAAAAAGCGTTTTGGTTACAGTAGTGATTTTTAAGGAATATTATTGTATTTTAAAAGTTGACACTTAGAAACTTTTTCTCATAGAATCACCAATGTAATTGTTATCGTTACTTTTTCTTACTCAGTGTTGGATCCTGGATCCAGCACTGGTGCATCTCCTGTAAACAGTTGAAAGAATGCGTTTAAGTCATACAGGCGATTTTTTAGGAATATTTGTAGTTTGTGAAAATCGACACTTTGAAACTTTTCAGCTGAAAACCAGACAATGGATTCCTATGGAAGAAAATATAAGTTACTGGTAAGTACGGTTAAAATTACTTTTCAGGGTCAGTGCTGGGCTAAAAGATGCAGCACTGAGGTCTCTCCTGATAAAAGGTGAGTAAATCGGAATTCGTATTTCGGCTGATTTTAGAGGAATATTTTAAAGTTCCAAAACTCCACACTTAGAAGAATTTCCAAGTGAAACCAGTCAATGTTAGCCTATGGAAGGAAATTCAAGTTACTGGTAAGTACGGTTAAAATTACTTTTCAGGACCAGTACTGGGCTGAAAGATACAGCACTGAGGTCTCTCCTGATAACAGGTGAGTAAATCGGAATTTGTATTTCGGCTGATTTTAGAGGAATATTTGTATGTTTCAAAAATCAACACTTAGAAACTTTTTCAGCAAAAAGCAGACAATGATATCCTATGGAAGGAAATTCAAGTTACTGGTAAGTACGGTTAAAATTACTTTTGAGGATCAGTACTGGGCTGAAAGATGCAGCACTGAGGTCTCTCCTGATAACAGGTGAGTAAATCGGAATTCGTATTTCGGCTGATTTTAGAGGAATATTTTAAAGTTCCAAAACTCCACACTTAGAAGAATTTCCAAGTGAAACCAGTCAATGTTAGCCTATGGAAGGAAATTCAAGTTACTGGTAAGTACGGTTAAAATTACTTTTCAGGACCAGTACTGGGCTGAAAGATACAGCACTGAGGTCTCTCCTGATAACAGGTGAGTAAATCGGAATTCGTATTTCGGCTGATTTTAGAAGAATATTTGTATGTTTCAAAAATCAACACTTATGAAACTTTTTCAGCAAAAAGCAGGCAATGATATCCTATGGAAGGAAATTCAAGTTACTGGTAAGTACGGTTAAAATTACTTTTCAGGATTAGTACTGGGCTGAAAGATGCAGCACTGAGGTCTCTCCTGATAACAGGTGAGTAAATCCGAATTCGTAGTTCGGCAGATTTTAGAGGAATATTTGCACAATGGTGAAGGGAGGGGGTGGGGCCTGAGGTGACATCTGTGCAAACGCGCCCCAAGGCGCGTTTTAAGTTGGGGGATTAAGTCCCCTTGAATCATGAGGGTCCCTAGGGGCCAACTAGCCCACCAGGAACCTCCAGTATGCGCCAGGGGCTGCGTTGCAGAGACTGTAGAGAGGCCACACCCCTTTACACCTCTCTGCAACGCAGCTCTGTGGCGCTTTCTGGATGTACCTGTTGGGCTAGTTGGCCCCAGGGACCCTCAGGATTGAAGGGATTTAATTCCCCATCTTAAAACGCGCCACGGGGCCTGTTTGCACACATGTCACCTGAAGCCCCGCCCCTCCCTTCACCACTGTGCAAACGCGCCCCGTGGCGCGTTTTAAGTTGGGGGATTAAGTCCCCTTGAATCCTGAGGGTTCCTGGGGGCCAACTAGCCCACCATGTACCTCCAAAAAGCGCCACAGAGCTGCGTGGCAGAGAGGTGTATAAAGGGGCGTGGCCTCTGTACACCTCTCTGCAACGCAGCCCCCTGGCGCATACTGGAGGTTCCTGGTGGGCTGCGTGGCCCCCCTCCTCAGGCCTCCTTTTGCCCCGGGGTCCCCATCCCCCGGGGCAGGCCTTTTTAAAAAAAAAAAAATTCTGGGGAGGGGGGCCGCGTGGCCCCCCTCCCGGGCCACTTATGGCCCCGGGGACCCCATCCCCCGGGGCATGGCCTCTGGTTGGGGACTGTGGGGGTCCCCAAACCCCCCACAGTCCCGCCGGCTCCCCGTGTCCTAAGGGAGCCGGCATTGCTTTCCACACGGGGAGCAGCTAAAATGCTGCTCCCCGTGTGGAAAGCAATTGTCTTTGGATATTGGAAGCGAGAGCAGGTTTCCTGCTCTCTTCCAATATCCAAAGCAGTTTGCAATGACAGGACGGGAGCCGCGAGGCTCCCGTCCTGTCATTGCAAACAGCAGTGTCCCGGGGTAGGCACCCTGGGACACTGCAGGAGCCGGCCCTGGGGGTGGCGGTCCCCAGGGCCACCACAGGCTCCAGGAGGGGGCCGCGCGGCCCCCTCCCCACATCAGCAAAGCCCCGGGGAGGTGGTGGTCCCCGGGGCTTCGGGGGTCCAAAACGGACCCCATTTTAATTTGTTAGTGCCCCGGGAGGTGGCGGTCCCGGGCGTGTGGGGGCTCGAGCCCCCCCACACAGGAAAAAGTAAAAAAAGAAGCCCCGGGGAGGTGGTGGTCCCCGGGGCTGCGGGAGGGCTCAGAGCTCTCCCGCACCATTTTAAAAGAAAGCCCCGGGGGTGGCGGTCCCCGGGGCTTGGAGGGCCCTTGAGGCCCCCCATACATAAATTTAACCCCCCCACCATGCCCCCGGGACTTGGGCCACCCGGGGGCAAAATACAATTGAAGCGCGGGAGACCGCCCTTCGATTGTTTTTTTTTATCGGCAGGATCCGCGCACCCTGAGCGCATCCTGCCGATTTTTTTTTTTTTTTTTAAAATGCTTTTTTCTGCCCAGGGGTCCTTGTGGGACCCCCTGAGCAGACCTAGGGGTCAGGGTGTTTCTACCCTGCCCCCTTTGTGCGCTTTGCGCACTTGTTTCTGTCCCTCGGTTCTACCGAGGGACAAAGGGCTGCCAACATTTCCTGAATCGGAATGTTGACAGCCAGCTGACAGCCAATTAGCATGCAGCTCGTGATCGGGAGGGTGCGCGAATCCGACGCGGCCATAGATATATATGTACTTTTACTTTTGATTTTCTCAGCAACTACTGAACGGATTTACACCATTTAACAAAAGGGTTCTTTCTGAACCAAGAACTACCTCTTTGCCAAATTTGGTGTAATTCCGTTCAGCAGTTCGGGCTGTAGCCGTGTCTAAAGTTTCCTATGGGAAATTGATTTTTTGACTCTTATTTTTTTAATTTCTCCGCAACTACTGAACGGATTTACACCATTTAACAAAAGGGTTCTTTCTGAACCAAGAACTACCTCTTTGCCAAATTTGGTGTAATTCCGTTCAGCAGTTCGGGCTGTAGCCGTGTCTAAAGTTTCCTATGGGAAAATGAATGGGGAAAACACGTTTTGGGACCCCCTTTTTCTCGGCCCCCGCTTGACGAATCACCCTGAGACTTTCAGGGTAGGAGCGGACCGGAGGGGGCCATAAAGTTTGAAAATTTCGCGAAGATTCGTCAACCGACGCAAGAGTTATTTCAAATAGAATGTCGCGGATTTCCTATGGAAAATAGGTCCTAACTATAACTATCTACTGGCGACCGCCAGTAGATAATATAACGTCCACAAATCCTCCAAAGTAAGTTAGATTGCACTCACGAGTGAAGGTGATTAGTTTCCTTTATTTCATTATACAAGGTCCAAGAAAATCCCTACGCATTTCAGATTGACTCAGACCTTGATCACGGGTCAAAAAAAAAAAAAAGTAATGCAATGCAGCTCATTGCACTGCACTGCCTTGCACTCCTTTGTATGCATTCCATGTGTGGTGCATGAGCATTCCCATGCATTCACCCATGTATTTTGACGCAAACCCATATTTACAAATAGATGTAGACGTGGGTTTGCTAAAAAATGGGGCTCCTGTCTGAGGCTGGCTTAACAAGTAGAAATATATTTATTGCTCCTTGTTATTTTGTCTTTGCAGTGTGCTGCATTCTGCAGCACATATGAAAAAAGTAAAAAGCCTCCATAGCTAGTTTTTGTATAGGGAGGTACCCCTTTCTGCACCAAAAATATTCTGACCATTACACTACATCCTTGCCCTGTGCTGGCGCTAGCAGGCCAAAATGTGCGAGCCTATGGAGAGAGCAGAACGTCGTGAATGCTTTGAAGAGATGGTGCAATTCTGCTTTCTTTATGTGGCACAACGTAGCACAGCAACTTTGCTTGCTGCCCTAGATCCACTTCTTTTCAGTCAGTCAATAACTTTATTTCAGCCATTGCGGCCATACAAGTATTAAAAGCAGACAATACAATACAGACAGAATAAAACAATCAAATTTAGAATAACAATCCATAGCAGCAGGTACATTTCTCTTTTTAGAGTCCAGACTTCCTAATACTCCAGAGGAAAAGAAAGTCCACAAAAGTGCTTGTGCATTGAGTATATAGAATTGGTAACCTTCATACAAGAGCCCTTGCCTAGGATTAGTAAAAGCAGCTTAACCCCCAGTTGTCGGATCAATGCCTTAAAAGTGCCAGTGCCTAAAGTGCAGAGGAGTCCAAAGATTGATTACAGATTCCCAATGGCTGGTTCAGCTCAGACCATCTAATATAAATAATAGAGCAGAGTTAAAAAAGCGCTAAGAACAGCTAAAAATTGTATCCAAGAAAAAGTCTATGACGTGAGAATTAACGGCATGACCAGTCATGCGGGTCCAGCTCTAAGGATAGTTCTTAACAAGAATAATAAATAGATACATGTATCTATTAAGAAATATTAAAATACAAAAAACTTACGTCAATTAAATGGTCAATGCATACCACCTACTGATCTACATTTTGCACTAAAATTTAGCAACAGCACAGACAATTAGCATGCTAGAATCAGATTTTAGGATGCGTAGCGCATCGCTGTGACACCGGGTACCTAGTTCGCTACAGAAAGGTGCTATCCACCTAGATCTCAGAAAGTGGTACCTAGGGCATGCAAAAAGTATGTGACTGATAGACTTGGCTGCAGAAGAGCAGCCAGGGCAGAGCTGAGATGTGGACGTGTACTGGCGCCAGGAGGTAACAAAGGTGTTAACGGGAAGGGAACCAAATCTGAATAGCATTTGGAGTTTGATATCCTGGGGATTTGTAATAACCTCCAAATATTGCTCGAAGGCGCCTTTCAGTTTGAACTCCATGAAATCAAGTGTCAAACGGCCCCCGGATGGATGGGAGATAAGGGACTGCGCCACCCAGTCCCAATAACGTTTCTTAACCTGGGCTTTGGTAGGAAATGATTCAGGAGTATCGGCATCCCATATTCCTTCCATTCCTAGAGTGGACATCAATGTTTTCACCCTGGATAGTCAGCCGATTTTCTTATGGCGGTCCAGCGCATATACCTAGGCCAAAGCAGCAGCATATGTTTGTAGCTCAGGGGTGTTTTTTAAGCGCAGCCAAAAGAGCAAGGGGCGTAGCTGCGCTTTTTGGACAATTGTAAATCTGCCCATATCAAATCTCAGCGGTTGCAGGGGGGTACTCTGTGGCAGAGAGCAAAGTGATCTCAGAAATTTATTTTCAGTCACTAAGAGTGCATCCAGTTTTCGAACCCCCAGAGTTCCACCCCATAAAGAGCCGCTCCTACTGCTTTATCGATACAAAAGGGGATGATGGACGGAACGCTTGAGCCAATCAAACACTCACCCCCAGTCAACTGATCTGGGTTTAATCCATCATCATTCTTTAGCTCACCCCACCACCCCAGTTCAGACATGGCCATATGCAAATCAGTCTGACCCTGTGCCTCATGGGAACAGTCCAGCCCGAACTGCCAAGCCATGTCTTCCCTGGACCGGAAACAAGCATCCTAGGACCGGTTTCTGGCATTTCAGCCGTCATCAGCCAGGCTTGCTTGAATCCAGTGGCAAAGTGAGCAAGGGACCCACGTCTGGGCATACCCCCGCCAACTTAGGGCGACCAAGCGATACAAAGGGGATGATGGACGGAACTCTTGAGCCAATCAAACACTCACCCCCAGTCAACTGATCTGGGTTTAATCCATCATCATTCTTTAGCTCACTCCACCACCCCAGTTCAGACATGGCCATATGCAAATCAGTCTGACCCTGTGCCTCATGGGAACAGTCCAGCCCGAACTGCCAAGCCATGTCTTCCCTGGACCGGAAACAAGCATCCTAGGACCGGTTTCTGGCATTTCAGCCGTCATCAGCCAGGCTTGCTTGAATCCAGTGGCAAAGTGAGCAAGGGACCCACGTCTGGGCATACCCCGCCAACTTAGGGCGACCAAGCGATACAAAAGGGGATGATGGACGGACGCTTGAGCCAATCAAACACTCACCCCCAGTCAACTGATCTGGGTTTAATCCATCATCATTCTTTAGCTCACTCCACCACCCCAGTTCAGACATGGCCATATGCAAATCAGTCTGACCCTGTGCCTCATGGGAACAGTCCAGCCCGAACTGCCAAGCCATGTCTTCCCTGGACCGGAAACAAGCATCCTAGGACCGGTTTCTGGCATTTCAGCCGTCATCAGCCAGGCTTGCTTGAATCCAGTGGCAAAGTGAGCAAGGGACCCACGTCTGGGAATACCCCCGCCAACTTAGAGCGACCAAGCGATACAAAGGGGATGATGGACGGAGCGCTTGAGCCAATCAAACACTCACCCCCAGTCAACTGATCTGGGTTTAATCCATCATCATTCTTTAGCTCACTCCACCACCCCAGTTCAGACATGGCCATATGCAAATCAGTCTGACCCTGTGCCTCATGGGAACAGTCCAGCCCGAACTGCCAAGCCATGTCTTCCCTGGACCGGAAACAAGCATCCTAGGACCGGTTTCTGGCATTTCAGCCGTCATCAGCCAGGCTTGCTTGAATCCAGTGGCAAAGTGAGCAAGGGACCCACGTCTGGGCATACCCCCGCCAACTTAGGGCGACCAAAGCGACACTTTGCCACTGGATTCAAGCAAGCCTGGCTGATGACGGCTGAAATGCCAGAAACCGGTCCTAGGATGCTTGTTTCCGGTCCAGGGAAGACATGGCTTGGCAGTTCGGGCTGGACTGTTCCCATGAGGCACAGGGTCAGACTGATTTGCATATGGCCATGTCTGAACTGGGGTGGTGGAGTGAGCTAAAGAATGATGATGGATTAAACCCAGATCAGTTGACTGGGGTGAGTGTTTGATTGGCTCAAACGTTCCGTCCATCATCCCCTTTTGTATCGCTTTGGTCGCCCTAAGTTGGCGGGGGTATGCCCAGACGTGGGTCCCTTGCTCACTTTGCCACTGGATTCAAGCAAGCCTGGCTGATGACGGCTGAAATGCCAGAAACCGGTCCTAGGATGCTTGTTTCCGGTCCAGGGAAGACATGGCTTGGCAGTTCGGGCTGGACTGTTCCCATGAGGCACAGGGTCAGACTGATTTGCATATGGCCATGTCTGAACTGGGGTGGTGGAGTGAGCTAAAGAATGATGATGGATTAAACCCAGATCAGTTGACTGGGGTGAGTGTTTGATTGGCTCAAACGTTCCGTCCATCATCCCCTTTGTATCGCTTTGGTGGCCCTAAGTTGGCGGGGGTATGCCCAGACGTGGGTCCCTTGCTCACTTTGCCACTGGATTCAAGCAAGCCTGGCTGATGACGGCTGAAATGCCAGAAACCGGTCCTAGGATGCTTGTTTCCGGTCCAGGGAAGACATGGCTTGGCAGTTCGGGCTGGACAGTTCCCATGAGGCACAGGGTCAGACTGATTTGCATATGGCCATGTCTGAACTGGGGTGGTGGAGTGACCTAAAGAATGATGATGGATTAAACCCAGATCAGTTGACTGGGGTGAGTGTTTGATTGGCTCAAACGTTCCGTCCATCATCCCCTTTTGTATCGCTTTGGTCGCCCTAAGTTGGCGGGGTATGCCCAGACATGGGTCCCTTGCTCACTTTGCCACTGGATTCAAGCAAGCCTGGCTGATGACGGCTGAAATGCCAGAAACAGGTCCTAGGATGCTTGTTTCCGGTCCAGGGAAGACATGGCTTGGCAGTTCGGGCTGGACTGTTCCCATGAGGCACAGGGTCAGACTGATTTGCATATGGCCATGTCTGAACTGGGGTGGTGGAGTGAGCTAAAGAATGATGATGGATTAAACCCAGATCAGTTGACTGGGGGTGAGTGTTTGATTGGCTCAAACGTTCCGTCCATCATCCCCTTTTGTATCGCTTTGGTCGCCCTAAGTTGGCGGGGGTATGCCCAGACGTGGGTCCCTTGCTCACTTTGCCACTGGATTCAAGCAAGCCTGGCTGATGACGGCTGAAATGCCAGAAACCGGTCCTAGGATGCTTGTTTCCGGTCCAGGGAAGACATGGCTTGGCAGTTCGGGCTGGACAGTTCCCATGAGGCACAGGGTCAGACTGATTTGCATATGGCCATGTCTGAACTGGGGTGGTGGAGTGACCTAAAGAATGATGATGGATTAAACCCAGATCAGTTGACTGGGGGTGAGTGTTTGATTGGCTCAAACGTTCCGTCCATCATCCCCTTTTGTATCGCTTTGGTCGCCCTAAGTTGGCGGGGGTATGCCCAGACATGGGTCCCTTGCTCACTTTGCCACTGGATTCAAGCAAGCCTGGCTGATGACGGCTGAAATGCCAGAAACAGGTCCTAGGATGCTTGTTTCCGGTCCAGGGAAGACATGGCTTGGCAGTTCGGGCTGGACTGTTCCCATGAGGCACAGGGTCAGACTGATTTGCATATGGCCATGTCTGAACTGGGGTGGTGGAGTGAGCTAAAGAATGATGATGGATTAAACCCAGATCAGTTGACTGGGGGTGAGTGTTTGATTGGCTCAAACGTTCCGTCCATCATCCCCTTTTGTATCGCTTTGGTCGCCCTAAGTTGGCGGGGGTATGCCCAGACGTGGGTCCCTTGCTCACTTTGCCACTGGATTCAAGCAAGCCTGGCTGATGACGGCTGAAATGCCAGAAACCGGTCCTAGGATGCTTGTTTCCGGTCCAGGGAAGACATGGCTTGGCAGTTCGGGCTGGACTGTTCCCATGAGGCACAGGGTCAGACTGATTTGCATATGGCCATGTCTGAACTGGGGTGGTGGAGTGAGCTAAAGAATGATGATGGATTAAACCCAGATCAGTTGACTGGGGGTGAGTGTTTGATTGGCTCAAACGTTCCGTCCATCATCCCCTTTTGTATCCCTACTGCTTTATCATCGTAAATGCAGAGGGGAGCAACTATTGGCTAGCTCGATAAGATCTTGTGCTCCTTGATCAAAGCCCCTGAGATGCGCCTTAGCTGAAGGTTCTGCCTCTTAACGTGGTGTCTCCAGGAAAGGTCATCGGAGAGAGTCATGCCCAAGTAATCAAATGTACTCACTCTCTCTAGTGGTTCCCCTCTAGAAAAAGCTTTCCCTTAAAAGATCGGTGAGGGTTAATCATTAAGAGCTTGGTCTTTGCGGTGTTTATCTCAAGACCTCTTAATGCGCAAAAAGACTCAAAGCGTATTAGGAGGGATTGCAGGCCACTCGGGGTCTTGGAAACTATCAAAGTGTCATCTGCAAAAAGTAAGGTTGTTACCTTGTCCCCCCACCCCCCAGGGTTGGTGCATCGTCTGGACTCTCAGTGAGAAACTGGACAACACCATTAATAAAGAGTGAGAAGAGAGTGGGGGCCATTACACACCCTTGTCAGACCCCTCTGTAGACCCTGATCGGGTCTGTCAATTGACCCTGGTTACCCCAGCGTACCCTTGCATAGTTATTCTCATGCAGGCGAACGGTCAACGACAAATTTTCGGGTGGGATACCCAATTCCTTCAAGACACACCAGAGTTTGTGTCTGGGGATAAGGTCAAAAGCAGACCGTAAATCAATAAAAGCTACATATAAGCTTCCCTGAGAAATTGTCACTGTCTTCCAAGTTAGTAATAGGAAGCGCAAGACCTGATCGACAGTGCTGACTTTCTGTCTAAACCCGGCTTGAAAAGGGGTCTGAATGTTGTTGACTTCTATCCAAACTTGGATTTTCGTAAGAAGTGCTCGGGCAAAGACCTTTTGGGCACTGTCGCTCAGGCTAATAGGTCTATAGTTCGAGGGCAGTGAGCGATCACCCTTCTTAAACATTAGGATTACCTCTGCCCCTTTCCATGAGGAAGGAATTGCGGAACCTGTGGCTATACCATTGGCCAGGGCCAGAATATACAATGACCAAGTCTCAATGTTACTGAGAAATAAGTCGCCAGGGATAGCGTCCGGACCGGGGGCTTTGGATCCAATAATTGCATTAAGACTGGATCTTATTTCAGCTAAGGAGAAGAACCCATCAATCTCAGAGCTGTCATAATTGACTGTTGGGTCTTCGTTAGGATGAATAGGACCTCTAGTGTATAGAGATGAGAAGTGGCAATGCCATTCCTCGACGGCAATATTATTGTCAGGTGACTGAGACCTATTTTCCTCTCCCCTAGTTACTAAAAGCCAGAAACGTTGTGTGTCTTTTTTTGCGCAAGCATCGCTGATCAGTGACTAACGCTCCACTTCCCAGTCCTTTTTGGCCTTGAGAATCGCTTTCTTGTAGCTTCGCCTGGTTTCCCTCACTTGATTCACATTATTCGATCGGATTGCGGAGGCCAATTGGGTTCTAAGGTTCCTGCATTCTCGTGTGAAACAAGCAAACTGCGATTTTAAACTTTTTTTCCCACCCTGAGAGTGTTGTTGTATTTTAAAATTAGTGGCCAACGAGTTAAAAAAGTTAGTGTGACAGTCAGCAATCTTGGCAAGATCACCAGGGTGTTCTGTCAGACTGAGCATCAATTTAGTACTGGCCTCCAAGTTAGTGTTAATGAGAGCTATCTTCTCCAGGTCCATTGCTACACGTGCCCATTTAAGACGCTTGTTGTCGTTAGTAGAATGAATCACCCTGGTGCCAAGAGTGGCATCAGAAGAATTAGGGCATCTAACCCAGGGATAGATTAGGCTTAGCTCGAGGGGATTGTGATCACTGTCCGTAGTAGACCCTACAACCATGTCAACAACTTTGGGCCGTAATCTCAAGTCTAACAGAATATAATCAATTCGGCTCATATTGGTGGTCCAGTTAAAAGTATTTGCTCTTAATTTATCAGAGTTGGTTCGCCCATTAGTAGCCCTCAAAACAAATTCAAGAGTTATTACAATAAGCTGCAGTGCCGTTTTGGACCATTTTTTAATAGGAGTAAGGTCCAAGGGGGGGATGAGCCATAACTCCTCCTCCTCCTTGCTTCCACATAGGTCCTCCTGCCCTAACGGTTCAAAAGTGACATTAAAGTCTCCTGGGACTATTAATGGCAATAGAGTATCTCTAGCATCTAAGAGATTCTCCAAATCCTGAAGGGTGGATGATGTACTTCCCGCTTTCGTCC
Organism: Calotriton arnoldi; assembly: GCA_963921515.1. Lineage (NCBI taxonomy): Eukaryota > Metazoa > Chordata > Amphibia > Caudata > Salamandridae > Calotriton > Calotriton arnoldi. The sequence continues at coordinate 847,360 of CAWUFW010001133.1, forward strand.
CTCTGGCGTACACGTTAAAAAGATCAACCCCCAGCCCATCTTCTGCCCTTATCTGGACTGCCAGTATATCTTGACTGCTGGTCTTAAGTTCTTTAACAGAGCAGTGGAGGTCAATTTTAATTAAGATTAGTAAACCCCCACTTGGGCGCCCAGATTTATTAGCAATTGCAGAGCAATGGAATGTGATGTACCCAGGGATAAAGATGGGCGAAGGGGACCACATTTCTTGTAGAATACAAATGTCATGCTTTTCTACATATTGGGTCCAATGAGCAAGTGCAAGTTTGGTTCTCACCCCGGCAACATTCCATGACAGTAAGGAGAGTTTAGTCGTGTAAACTCTATTGCCTGAAGCTACAGGATTTTCACCCTCTCCCAATTCTCCTCCTTGCGAACCAGTCCGGTGACCCACGGGGCTGCCCCCCTCAACAGAGCCACAGGATGCGGTCATGCACCCATCGCCAGTTGTGGTGAGCAGAGCAGTGGCTAAAGGTAAGGTTGAAACATCTGGGCAAATTCTCTCAGGAAAGTAGGAGAATGAGGTGGAAGGATGTACTATATAGCCTGAGGGCAAGTTTGGTGTACAAGTCAATCATTTGCATCAAGAGATGAACAGGGACTCTGCTGGTGTATCAGGCAGTGAGTTGATGGCAACAATGGGCGCATTAGTGGGCGATATTTCATCTGTATCCCCGTGCGAGTAGAAGTGTAGTGTAGTTCCTATTTCCCTAATAGGCTCTGTGCATTGGAATAATATATCCTATAGGTTTGACATAGGACTGAGGTCAGTATGTCCCTATCGAGTATATTAAACTTAATTTACTTTGAACCAGCTAACTCAGAGGCCACTAGAAACTCCTTGTAAACAAGAAGGGAGTAGTTTCTGGCAACCGCATAAACATGACAACTTTGTTTCCCTTTAGAATTGGAACACTCTCAGAATCGTGGAAACAACAGATAACAGTTTCACTCAGCTAATCGTGCATGCTTAGTTTCTTCAGAGTTACACAGAAATAATAGACGGGCGTTTCAATAAAAGGATTTATTGAACAGTCTTGTTTCTCGTGTAAGAAATATGAGCTGTTATAATCATAAGACAGTATGCGAGATATATGATGTACAGCGTAAGCAGTAGAAAGAAATAATACTGCGCTAGCATTATCTTTTAGCTATGACACATATATTCATATACATAAATAACATAAGCTAAAAATGCGAGTACTCATAAGATGCTTCTTTAACTAGTTCTACCCCAGTGTACCTAACCTAAGTGTAGTGCCAGGTAAGAAGTAGGTGAAGTATTCTATAGTATGGTATGCTATAGTATGGTATGCCAAGTCTAGTATGCCAAGTCTAGTATGCCAAGTCTAGTATGCCAAGAGTCCCTCTAGGTTCTAGTCAGCTCCATACCTTGAGAATGAGAGAGGTGGGAATCTCTTTCCAGGTCTCGAACTCTAACAACCCGCGAAGGGAGTCAGAACACTGGAAGCTGGATTCTCTGTGAGCAGGGATGACAGCGTCTCTTGTCAGTGCGTCAGGCCGGGACACGGGCTCCTCTAAAGTCGAGGTCTCCTCCTACTTGCTTGGGCAAGGGAAGGTATATTTATACCCGGTAGGTGCCTTGGAATGTTAGCATTGACGTAAAGTCGGGCAGAGGAAGACGTCAGGAATGAACCCTTAAGGAATAGCGGTTCATGCATAATAAATGAGTTCATGGAGAAATCAATAATCCTGTGCTAGGGGAACTCCCAAGAGCTTAAGGGTCTGGTTTCTAAGAACTCGTTGTGACGTTAGGGTGGACGGATGTAAGTGACCATGCCTGTATTTGGATAGCATGGCTAATGCCTAAATAAGGACTGGGATCTTATGCCTATATAAGGGCAATGCGAATTGTGCCTATATAAGGACATGTATCAGGAAAACCTATATACGGACACCTAAAGTGGAATACAACACCCACTCCACTTTCGAATGAACGATAGTACTAAATGCTAAACATTAAATGCTAAACAGTAAACTGAGTACCACATGTTGCTAAAAACATTTCTAAAAGCATATTAAAAGAAGTTTTTAAAAAAACTGTTGCTAAACATGTAATGCAATAGGTACTGTACATTTTAAAGCATTTTTTCATTCTAAGCATATATTGGAAATAAATGCAACATGAATGAATAAACAGAAATATAAACATATGACGAAATGGTTGACAAGTTTTCAAAAATCAAAGCCATTTCATAACATGGTACTAAATGAAATTGTGGTAAATAAGGTGACAATGTGTCCCTGGAAGTATTCAAAGAAGTCCGTTCTATAAGAATAGTTCTACTGTAAGCAGATTGAATTGCCATGTATTTTCAAAAATAGAGAGAAAAAAAAACAAATTTTTAGGAAGAGTTCCAAATTTTGTTTTGTTTTTAAAATATGGAGGCCAAATTCATTGCTTCCCCGGTACACTGTGAGCCTAATCAAAGTCAGTGTATGGGTCTGGTGTAAACATGAAATCATCTATTCCTGTAGACAAAAGATCGTCTACCGATGTCGGTGACAGTTGGAACACCTTGTTTAGAAGGTTAACTGCACAGAGATGTGAAGCATCGCCTTCAGCATAGGATGCTGCAGCAATGTTTGCGTCCGTTGTTACCTGTGTGCCTGTTGATCCATCTCGTACCTCAGCAGCAACAGGAAGCATCTGTGAGATCTCAACGAATGCCGTCATCAGGATATGTGGCCTCTGGGGACAACACAGAGCATGGGCCGTTATCGGGTCCAGCAGAGTATCGATATCCGTTGGCATGACTGATGGGAGTGTTAGACAGATGTCTAGCACGCATTCTTCACCGAAAAGCAGGCAGCGTAGAACAGGTAAGATGCAATCTTGCCAGATTGGTCTAAATGACAGAAACCATGTTGTATTAAGTTCCCGTAGACGAGGTATGCCCAAAAGTTGCACTATGCGCTCACGGCACTTCCGTTCTAGGAGAGCTTTTTCCAAATTGCTGGGAGTGACGCCGGTTGATAGGCTTGCCATAGCGTAGTAGTAGGAATAAAAACAGGATTCCTGCAACGAGTGCTAGAATTAATGGCACACCACCAAACACCAAATGTGCGAAGTTTGGAATGATTCCGAGGACTGCCTGAAAAGGTGTTAACAGTCCTGAACAGATGGTCTTAAATACATGTACAATCCCGCTCGTATCAGACATGTTTAAGATACGTCCCATCATTTCTACGAAATGTATAGGGCAGTTTGTACGGATTAGAGCCTGTATCTTAGCCGAAGTCCTTGCAACTTGTAAATCATAGATTTCTTTGGCCGAGGTCAAAGGCACGGTTTGTTGCAAAAGCATGGCTTTCATTCTGCTTAAAGTATCAAAACGTATAAAAGAAACATTCAATGAAGGCCATAGAGGCGACTCCTGACTGTGTCTATTGGGGGGAACAATACTTGCATACAACAAGTAACCCTGGAGCCAACCGTTACCAGATATGGGATTCCTGGCAACATGCCACAGCAACTCTGATCATTCAACATGAGGTAACTCCCGTTAGAAAGTTGGCCAAACGTTGGATTAATCACAGTAGCCGGTGTACCCTGCAGGTGGCAGGACAAGTTTGCCACAGAACCATTACAAGCCCCGTGTAAAGAAATGTCCTGACATATGAGTGAACTGCTCAGTGCATTTTCACAGTGTGTACCGATTAGAAACACTTCACGATCCCCACTCCAACATCTGTATTCGTAAGGTAAATCCCAGGATGTCTTAATGTATTCTTTACCCAACCTTTCATATTTGCCTGCTTGCATTTGTTTGAGGCAATACTGAAAATGAAAAGTAGTGACAGGCAGGGTTATTTTGCCATGGATAAGCCATTCTGTAGCTGGTTTTTTTGCTACCGTAAATGGTAATTCTTCCAGTTTTTCAATGCTCAGCACTGTATACTTTGCTCCCCTTTGTGCCAGTTCAATCTGTTTATCCGTTAGATTGTATTCTGAAAACGGAGACGACGTGTTGATAAAACGCCAAGGCACATAGCCTGCACGCAAGGATTGCAGCGTCCAGCCTAATAACATAATAGAACGTGACTGAGATTGGCCTTGTTGTAACATGGCTAAATCTTGTTCCAGTATGTCAATAGCAGAGTGTAGTATGCTGGCCCACACATCCAGATCATAGAAGTAGTCAAAGCAGACGTAGCTGAGTTAAGTAGTAGGTTTATTAAGTAGAGTAAATATAAAGCTACAGCAAGCCCCACCAGGAGCAGCCTCCTAGCTGCTCAGCCCATCTTCCAACTGACCACACACACCGGGCACCCAAGCATTCCACTCACACTAACATTCTACACGGAACACTCACACTGGCTGAGCAGCTAGTTACAGAGAGGTGTAAAGAAACATATATATAAACCTGAGGATACTACATTATCCTCTTGAAATGGAAAACAAAAGAGAAACTACAATGATGCGAGAAAACTATACACAGTAAAAATACAATAGAAGCAATAGATCCGTAAACCCAGGTATGAAGGTGAGACCACATCGCGATAGGGAAAACAGACAAAGAAATAAAGAAGGAAGAAAGGAATAGAAAAACACTAACACTATCCTCCTCCTTTAATAGTGAACAAAGAAAAGATAAAAAGTGAAGAAATAACTCACAAAGAACAAGTGAGCATGACCTAACGTGAAGAGGAGTTCCTTACGAAAGGAGACAGTGGCAAAGGGAAAAGAAGACCCTACACGCCACCCCTCATGTGAGGGACTGTGTGAATATGGGGATAACCCATAACAAATAAGAGTAGGTGTAACATGGGACAAAACCCAAGAACACACGCAGCACGAGATGGTGCAGCACAATGTGGCGAACGCACACATAAAGTCAAGGTGAAGCACAGGGTGACTTACACACACAAGACGACGTAATAGTACAAGGTGATGCGCGGGGCGGCTTACACACACAAGACAAAGTGAGCCGCAGGACGACTACACAGAAAAGAGAACGTGATGCACAGGGCGACTTACACATGACAAAGAAAAGTGAAGCGCAGGGCGGCTTACACACTGGACACAAGAGAAAGTGATGCACAGGGCGACTTACACACAACAATAAAAAGTGAGGCGCAGGGCGGCTTACACACTGGACACCAGAGAAAGTGAAGCAAGGCGACTTGCACACACATGACGTACAACGAAGTATCCAAAACACGTAGAAAGGGGATTATAACCCCATAACCCAAGTATGAGGGTTAACAGCAAAGAAGAATGGTAAAATGACCATGAAATGGGGCTGAAACCCATCAGAAACTGGACATGGGACTGAAACCCACTCCCATCCCTAGGTAGGGATACAGCATATGAAACGAGGGGACATGGGGCTGAAACCCACTCCCATCCCTAGGTAGGGATACAGCATATGAAACGAGGGGACATGGGACTGAAACCCACTCCCATCCCTAGGAAGGGATACAACATCTGAAACGAGGAAAAATGGGACTGAAACCCACTCCCATCCCTTATGCAGTTAAACAACAACTGTAATGAAGACGAAAGGCTAAAAACATCACCATAAATACAGTCGTGAGGGTGAGTACACCCAGAACTAGAAAAAATCATACCTGCGTAAATATGACATGTCTGATTTACACACATTTCTTACATGAATTCAATCACAATCATTAGGTAAATACAGTAATCGAAAAACATGCATGTTGTTTAACATAGGTCATAGGTGTGCCTGTCACCGCGATCTTGAGAGACAGGCTGTCCAAATGACCAAAGAGCACTTGAAAAAGCTGACGCACACGCAACTTGAGCAAGAATGATACAATGCTGCAGAGGAGACTCCCAACGAATACTGAAGAGCAGAACATATTAAGGAATATAAACTCTCCACAGGATATGGCAGCAAAGTTCAGTGTCCAGAGTCTGAACCAGAGTATTCAAACTCACCACAGCGCGTCGAAACTCTCCAACATTGAGCTTACTAATAAAGCGTTGCAGCGAAATCCATGTAGAGCGAGGCAGCAAAATCCATCTTGGCGGCAAAGCGACCAACTCGTCGAGACTTTTGGCAGTGCTCATGTTGAGCGAGGCGCCGCTTGAGACTTTCAACTCGCGATAAACTTTATTACGATGAACAAAGTGGTTGGCAGGAATCCACACACCTCTAACGTTACAGGCAATACTCCAACTCCAAAATGGCGGCACGCTCATGTAACGCACGCCGGGTGGCTCCAGGCACGCTCCTGCTGCCAAGTGTCAAGAGGCAGCATAGTGTACCGCCTGGCAACTAAAACGTCATGCAAGTTCTGTAGAGGCTCCGCGCGACACCACGGACCAGGTGAGGTGCGCAAGCTTAATTTTATCTTTGAATCACAGCGCAACCGTTTTCTCACGAGGCCGGGCAGCAGGGAAAACAGGACAAACATGCCAGCAGCTTCGCAAATGTGGCTTTAAACAATCCGAGACGACCATTCTCGGAACACAGTTCACCGATTTTTCAAAACGAACAGTCACAAATGATGCAAACCGGCACAAGTTCAACTCCTCATGTCCTGGTCTCACTCCCAGGAAAGGCCACAAAATCAAATCTTGGAACTCCGCACTTGAGACAGAAGCTCACTTTCTCAGGCAGTCCATCCACTTCTCGAGGCACATACGACAATTGTTGCCACTGTAGTCATTGGCAGCAACTTAGACAGGTTACCTCGCTTCTTCTTACATTAAATCACTTTCCTGTGGCACAGTCGGCGTTTGTTTCCACTGTAGAAATTTGTTCTGGCACAGGGTTTTCTGAAATATGTAGGCAACCTTCCTTAACATATAAAAGAAGTATAAGATGCCAAGATGAAGACACAGCATGGCTGGGCTGTCCGGTGTAGTGGACACTGGTGGGGCTGCGAGGCGTGCTTGACATGTTTCTTGCTTTACTGGTTTCTTTACCTTGAGTTTCTTTCAACTTGTTGCTCTTCCTTTGTGAATGCGATGGGTTCTTAGCTCCAGATCGTCGCCATAAATATGTGTAGTATGCTGGCCCACACATCCAGATCATAGAAGTAGTCAAAGCAGACGTAGCTGAGTTAAGTAGTAGGTTTATTAAGTAGAGTAGATATAAAGCTACAGCAAGCCCCACCAGGAGCAGCCTCCTAGCTGCTCAGCCCATCTTCCAACTGACCACACACACCGGGCACCCAAGCATTCCACTCACACTAACATTCTACACGGAACACTCACACTGGCTGAGCAGCTAGTTACAGAGAGGTGTAAAGAAACATATATATAAACCTGAGGATACTACACAGAGGATACAATGTTGTCCAGTGAATAAATTCTGGATGACAAAGTTGTTAACCCATTGTCGACCAGAGTGAGAGATGTCTCTGAGTTAATACGATCAAGCTCACATATTCTTTCTGCGGCCTCTGCCTGTGAAACCTTCCATACTTCATTATAAGCAGCATAAATGCCGGCATATATGAAACGTTTTTGACGCGGTTTTCTTGGTCCTAGCAAGAAATCCCTATGGTCTGCGTCTTCTTTAAGTAAAGATAAGTGTTGTTTCACATCCTCGAGTGTAGATTTTTGTAACCAGTCGAGGCACAATTTTCCTACACTGTATGTTGTTACTACCCCCGGATGTTGTCGTTGAACATAACGTGGGTCTGGCCTATGGATAGTAAAGCCCTGTATTCTATTCAGGAATTTTTCTTGACAGATGTCTGTGTCTGTGGGCCAGAGCAACCATTTTGTCCAATCAGGATCTGATCTGTTGTTTTGTAGTATTGTGTCTACTGTGACCGCTCCCTGTGTAGTGCTATTACTTGCAGGTGTTGGTACAGAAGGTGTGTTCATGTCTTTGATCTTGGCTAAACCAAGGCAAGACGTTTGTTGCACAGTGTCATTCAAAAACATTATTTGCTGTGGGATGATACATGCTCTAAACAAAGCTTCTATCCCCTGCACTTGGCAATCTTTAGAACCCCAGACAGATTTTGTGTCGATTGTGTCTTTCCAAAAGTCAAATCCTTGTCTAGACAGTTGGGTAATAAAGGCTGCAGAATAAATCTGTTTTGTATTAGTTAACATAATTTTCTGTCCTGTTTTGTTTACATTCTTATAGTAAAATCTGGATCAGATGTATTGTACCCTGAAAAATATGGAAACTTATTTGCAAATGTTTTTGAACTACCCCTTGGAGGTGTAGGACACTGTTCCCATTGGTTAAACATAAACACATTTCTAGGTGTTGCAGATTTATGCTAGAAATGATGACCACAGTGGTTGTAACAATAAAGCTGTTCGTAGTTTGATGAACCCTCTAAGTATTCATTGTTAGAGAATGCAGCAGACCTTTCTAGATCAGACATCATGTTATTAACAGTCTCAAAGTCCCAATCATCAGAATAGGTACTGGAGGTAATAAAATCACTTAATGACATTTTAAATAAATGTGGAATCTTCAAAAGTTCCGTTGGGCCGAATATGTCGAAATCGGTTTTGTCCCAAACTATACCATCCTGTATAGGAACGGCTGTGATGTTCACTGCTGACAAGTCTCTTGCTTCACGATGGGATGATTTGTGTGGTTTTAAAAGTAAGTTCACATTTTTACTTTCAGTGTCCATACGAATGTCTCTGCCATTTATAAGCACGCTAATAGTCATTACTAAAGCTAGCCAAAGCAGAAAGAAAAATATTCCAGAAATAATCCATAGTTCAATCCATGGTGAAACCAGATAAGTCTCTTTCAGAAAATGAAAAAGGTCTTGTACTTGTTGTTTGATAGTTTTTTGTAGGGCTGGCGTCGTTTCAGGCTCACTTGGATCCTCAGAAAATGTATCAAAGTTAATGAAGTAGCCAGAAGCAGTTCGGTCATTTGTTGGAATTGCATCAGGATTCGTCGGAATCGCTGGAACCAGTTGATGACGTGTTACGTTGGTGTAGACAGGTGTATCTGGACGAACTGTTACTTGAGTTTCAAGAGGGATGAGTTCCATAGCATTGTTGCTTAGTCCTTCATCTCCTACTGCTGAATTCTCGATGGTTATGAGTCTTTCAGTCTGAACCTCTTGGATAGTAGCGAGAGGAGTGCGTCTGCTACTAGGTCGGAGTCCATGAGGCCTACTATTTAGTATTGGCCACATACTGTGGTTTGATGAGGTCGATTGACACAAATCTTTTCTCCTTTTTTCCAGCAAGGGGCGGCAGAAGTACTGTTCTTGTTCCGTGGATGGGTAGGACAGTTACTGGTTGTCTGTATGAAGGTCCAAATTCCTTCTTATCCGCAATCTTCTCTCTGACTAGATACCCAACTTTTCGGATCCAGACAGGCCTTGCTGGGACTTCCGGTTTTTCCCCAGTGGTGGTTGGCCTCAGGAACACGTTGCTTTGTTTCAATCTTAGTTCATTTAGATCCTGTAAAACAGCCAAACGATCTTTGATATCAAAGGGTTTATTTTCCACCACTGTGCCTTTATATTCGAGATCAGGAACCCACATTCTTTTCCCAAATAGGACCTCATATGGAGTGACCCCCCCTAGAGAACTTCTTGGCAAATTACTTAATGAGCGTTGGACCCCATAAAGATGTCTGACCCACCCATCACCCGAACCTAATACTCTAGCTGTTATAGACTGCTTTATGTCCCCGTTTTTCCTTTCCACAACAGAATTTCCCTCAGGATGAAACGGAGAGGAGTACCGCAATGCTACGCCCAAACTGGCCATGGCTTTTTTGTAAGCACGAGAGCTAAACGCAGGGCCCTGGTCAGAATGTAGTGTGCCAATTGCGTATGTGCCGATAAATACTCGCAAATCTTTTATAACAGTTCGAGCGTCAGCCGAGCGCTGAGGCCACATCCATAGGAACCTTGACTTAGTATTTGTGGGATTGCATTTGTCATAAAGGACGCCTGCGAGTAGATAGACTAATGCTGTCTAACAATGGTGTCTGCACTGGGCAAGCTACCTTGTAGCATGGTGTCTGGTGGTGTTCTGCACTAGTCTGTCTATTGCAGTTTCTGCAGTCATTGATGAAGATGTGAATCTGTGTATTCATTCCAGGCCACCAGTACATCTCTTTTAATGTTAATATTGTTTTAGAGATCCCTTGATGTGACAGACCCTCCCCCAGATTTGCTTCATAAATCAAAGCTGCTCTAAGTTCCATGTTTGGTATTACCCTATCCCCCACTCCAGGGATTCGAGCAAAAGGAACGTTGTTTGCATCAATTACATAAGAGTACTTGAGGGGAATTTTTTTTGGTAACGCTGCACCACTGCCTTTGCTTGAAGCATTGACAGCCAACAATATCTCACTGTCTATTCTCGTTTTTGAATGAGTGATCGTCGCAGCTACGGAAGCCGACTGAACAGCCCCCTTTGCGGCTTCATCAGCCAATGAATTCCCTGCATCGTGAACGCCATCACGTTGATGACTCAGTGTGTGCATCACGTGAGCTTTTGTTAGTTCGTTTCTTAACTGAACTACTTGTTCCCAAGCGTTTTATGCTTTATTGTGCCACCTTTTGCATCTTTGAACCCGTTTTGAAGCCAACTCTGTATATATTCATTATATGACTGAACACAGTAAAAAGAATCGCACACTATAAGTGTGGGGAATTCGCGATCTGTATTTTCAAGTGCCAGTTTGAATGCTTGTAGCTCAGCTCGCTGAGCTGTGCAATCTCCTAGAGACTGGGTTTTTGTGACCATAGGTCTGAAGTTGCCATCGCGCATGCGACCTTTAACGATTGCGCACGCTGCACTGTAAGCTTGCTTACTCCCTGTAGCGGCTTGTGCTGATCCGTCAGTGTAAATTATAAATTCGTACTGATCGAGAGGCAAAATTTCAGTGGGCAGAGGCCATTCATGTTCATATTGCAGGAACGCTTGTGTTTTTAAATCAGGATCAAAAACATATTCAACATCTGTTGCAGCAAGATAATTAACCCATTGTATCCATCTAGGATGTAAAGCTTTTGCATTTGGAATGCTCGCTTTTGTAACCACCTCTAAGGCTGGTACTGGAGTTACGACAATAATGCATTTCCCTTGAGCTAGAGCTCTTTCTTTTGCTACAGCGGTTTGAACTGCTGTCAGTATTTTTTCTGTTGAAGTGAAGCGCATTTCTGCTTGTGTATACAAATGTGATTTGTATGCTATTGGTACTTTTCACCCTCATTAAATGTTAAATAGGTGAATCCGCTTGACCCGAAATTATTCGGATCACTAAATTGCGGTTATTTACGCGTGTTTGTAAGTGATTTGTTGCTAACATGTTAGCTTGGAGTTCTGTGTGTTCCTGTGTCCAATGTTTTGTTGAAAAATCAGGTTTGATTAATTCGTAGAGAGGTTTAACCCTTTCTGCGTAATTTAGAATGTAAGTTCTTCCAAAATTTAGGAAACCCAAGATGGATTGTAAATCTTTCAGCGTTTTTGGAGGTTGGAGCAGCGCGCACTTTTCTAAAAAGTTAGTTGCCAGGCTCTTGCCTTCACTTGAAAGCTCATATCCTAGGAAAAGGACATTGAGATGGGCAATTCTGGATTTTTAAAGTTGAATTTATAGCCTTCAGAGGGGAAGCCCAATATAATGGTACTCACCCTGTTCAAGTGCCTATCCAGGTCATCGTCTGTCAGATAGATGTCATCGACATATGACAATGCCTCATTATCATAAATTTGTAGTAACTCTGTTACCCTTGCTGAGAATAACCCCGGGCTGTTTTTGAACCCTTGTGGGAGTCTACAAAATTTACGCTGGGTCCCCATTATTGAGAAAGCTGTTAAGTACCTGCTTTCAGGTGCTATGTTTTGACAAAAGAAACAATTTGAAATGTCCAATGTGGTTTTATATTTTTTACGCACAATGTTATTCATTAATGCTGTACTATGTGCATTTTGCACTGCAAATCTTTTGGAACAAGTGTTCAAGTGTCTGTAATCCAAAACTAGACGATATGTATTGTCTGGTTTGGATACAGGAAACAAAGGATTGTTCATTGAGGAGGTGCATGTTTCAATCACCCCTTGGTATTCAAGTTGATCTAGGATCTACCTGACCTGTTTTTTAGCTTCTTGCTTTATTGGGTACTGCCTTTGTGCAGTAGGTTGATTTTTAGCTGTATTTTGTGGTGAGGTGAGTCCTCATCCCATCCTACATGATTTTTGTATAATGCTGGGGCCTGGGCAACTGCCCATTTCCTGGCATAAGTATATTTTAGGTGAATTGGAATATGGTTGGAGAAGGCTGGCATAATGATGTCCTCGCCATGTGGGCACTCCCTGACAATGTTTGGTGGCCAGTCCTTTTCTGCTAGAAGTATATCATAACCCCTTGAAAGTTTTTCCCAAAAGAGTGTTTTCACTTTTCTTGGTATGTCTCCCTCCATTCGGAGTGTTATTCCATATAACTTTTGTGGAGTACTAACCCTGGTGTCTACAGTCTCTACTGTGATGTACTCATTCAAGTCCACTATCTCCAGAAGTTCCTTCAGATTCTGGCGAGCTATTGTTACTTCTGCTGCACTGTCCAGCATTGTCTGAGCCCATTCTCCGTTCTTGAGCTGTGTTCTCAGTATTCTCGGCATGTCTGATCTTCAGACCTGCTACCTTCTTTTTGTGAATTGAGGTTTTGATTTATTTTTCTGAACGTGTTTATCGTCTTTGGATTTCACGCGTTCTTCTTTGTGATCTGACCGTCCTCTTCTTTCTGATGTCTGTGTCGATATCTGAAAGATACGAGAGGAACGTGTATCAGTATCTTGATACCTGTCAGGCTTTCTTAAATTATCCCTATTCCTGAGGTTATACCTCCTTTCAGAGGGCTCCTTTTGAGGAGACCTACCTCGGGATTGAGAACGTGCCTCGTTTGAATTTTGTTTATTAGTTTCCCACTTCTTTTTAGAAGATGTAGGATTTTGTTTAATAGAGTCCTTCTCAGGATCTTCAGATAGTTTTGGCTTCAAAGGTTTTCCACCCAAACTATCTCTGCCTAATTCTGCATAAGATTGTTCTATTATTCTGGGTAGTTCATGTTGATGTTCTGTTACATCAAATTCCCTTACACGTTGGCGGATCGCCACTGATGCTGCCTCCCCTTTAATATTAGATAATATTATTGTTGAGACCTGGTCGAAGTTTTTCAGTAATTTCATACATAAATTCAGAGCAGGTTCTGCCCCGTATTCGTTTTGAATTTGTTTCAGGACATCTGGTATTACTGCAATTGACAGAACACCATGTGTTTTAGTATAGATGGCAGCAAAGACTGTGTCCCAAGTGGTGCAGTCTTCCAGTTGTGGTGTGATCCCCATTGGTAAACAGATTGTTAGGATTCTGTGTTTCTCATAAGGGCTAGTATTTGGAAATACTGCTTCGATTTGAGTAATTTTTGAGCTATCCAGAATGGAATTTGTTCACGTTTTGTGGGCATTTTACCCATGACTGCGTGTAAAGTCTGTGGAGTAATTTTTGTATATTCCCTGTTGAGGGGTCTGATTTGGAATTCTTATAGGTGGTTGGACTGTGAAAGTCCGCATGACATATTGGACTAATTGTCTGTAAATTTGTATTAACTCTTGTAGTTGAGTAAGTCTTTAAACCTTTTAAACTTTTTAATCAATTTACAGGTCTTAATCGTTCTACTAGTATCCTTTTAGCTATTTTGATAACTCCGTTAAATCATGTATTCATATTAATGTGACATACTGTATATTTTTTAACGTTTGTCTGTGGTTTTTGTCTGTGGCTTTTATGATTCTAGTAATCGAAATAAAGCATTAAATAAATAAATAGTAAGTAATTCATCCTCTGACATTTCTTCGATGTCAGGATGAGGTGTGTAGCCGGCTAGAATCGGCCATGTTGCTCCTGGTCTACCTATTGGACCGAGCATGGTAATGTTTTTGTGATGTTTTAGGGCGCCTTTAAACCAGAGATTATGCTCCTTGTATGTGAGTGGAATTTCAATATCCTCGAAAGGAATATATTCCTCTGGTGGTTCATCTTCTTTAAAGAAGTGAAACATTTTTGTTACTGGATTTGATTCTGGGAATACTATCCATGAATAGAATACCTCTGTCTGAAAGGATTCGTGTGCCTCTATCACGAAAACTGCTCTACCACCTCTTGGTGATATGCCGTGTTTTATAAGTTTTAGAGTGATGGCTCTCCTTAAGTTTGGAGGGATGTTTATAACACCCTCATCGGTTTCGTTTAAACCTGTAAAATTAAAAGCTGTTACGACTTGATCAGCCGCAGCTACACCGTTCTCGGTGGCAGTATCCCCGTTCAGGGACATTGTTTTTTGAAAAATGTAGAACAAGTTTCAAGGAAACAAAGATAAGGTGCACAATATTTTGGAACACTGTATCCTTCAACGTTGAACAAACCATACAGCTAATATATAGGATTTTTGTCCTATTCAGCTTTGGCGGATACTTAACCCTACCCACACCAGACGTCTTATGGAGTATGTGAGTAGGGGTCTCTGAGAAAAGCACGACTGAGTTACTCAGTATCTAGCGTTAAATTAGTGCCTTACCAAACGTTGGGCACCATGTAGTGTAGTTCCTATTTCCCTAATAGGCTCTGCGCATTGGAATAATATACCCTATAGGTTTGACATAGGACTGAGGTCAGTATGTCCCTATCGAGTATATTAAACTTAATTTACTTTGTACCAGCTAACTCAGAGGCCACTAGAAACTCCTTGTAAACAAGAAGGGAGTAGTTTCTGGCAACCGCATAAACATGACAACTTTGTTTCCCTTTAGAATCGGAACACTCTCAGAATCGTGGAAACAACAGATAACAGTTTCACTCAGCTAATCGTGCATGCTTAGTTTCTTCAGAGTTACACAGAAATAATAGACGGGCATTTCAATAAAAGGATTTATTGAACAGTCTTGTTTCTCGTGTAAGAGATATGAGATGTTATAATCAGAAGACAGTATGCGAGATATATGATGTACAGCGTAAGCAGTAGAAAGAAATAATACTGCGCTAGCATTATCTTTTAGCTATGACACATATATTCATATACATAAATAACATAAGCTAAAAATGCGAGTACTCATAAGATGCTTCTTTAACTAGTTCTACCCCAGTGTACCTAACCTAAGTGTAGTGCCAGGTAAGAAGTAGGTGATGTATTCTATAGTATGGTATGCTATAGTATGGTATGCTATAGTATGGTATGCTAAGTCTAGTATGCCAAGTCTAGTATGCCAAGAGTCCCTCTAGGTTCTAGTCAGCTCCATACCTTGAGAATGAGAGAGGTGGAAATCTCTTTCCGGGTCTCGAACTCTAACACCCCGCGAAGGGAGTCAGAACACTGGAAGCTGGATTCTCTGCGAGCAGGGATGCCAGCGTCTCTTGTCAGTGCGTCAGGCCGGGACATGTGCTCCTCTAAAGTCGAGGTCTCCTCCTACTTGCTTGGGCAAGGGAAGGTATACTTACACCCGGTAGGTGCCTTGGAATGTTAGCATTGACGTAAAGTCGGGCAGAGGAAGACGTCAGGAATGAACCCTTAAGGAATAGCGGTTCATGCATAATAAATGAGTTCATGGAGAAATCAATAATCCTGTGCTAGGGGAACTCCCAAGAGCTTAAGGGTCTGGTTTCTAAGAACTTGTTGTGACATTAGGGTGGACGGATGTAAGTGACCATGCCTGTATTTGGATAGCATGGCTAATGCCTAAAAATGGACTGTGATCTTATGCCTATATAAGGGCAATGCGAATTGTGCCTATATAAGGACATGTATCAGGAAAACCTATATACGGACACCTAAAGCGGAATACAACAGAAGGATTGAACCTAGCTTCTAGTGCGATTAAATCGTGGGCCAGGTTCGCATCTCTAAAGAGCAGCTCAATACAGTCTGTCAAGGAATTGATTCCATTAATCCTTTTGGCCCCATAAATGTCCTCCCTGATTATTGAGCGGCACCCCCTCACATGGCGTATCCCAGTATACTTTCGGTAATAAGGGTGTCTTCATTTTATTGGCTCATGGGAGACGATAGTCTGGGGACATTGGTCAAAAAAATACTCTTAGGGGGCCCTTGTGGAGAGATTCGCCTACCGGGTATATGTCGACGGAGGCGAGCTTCAAAGGAGGTGGCAGCTGGACTGGTGTACGACTGTGAACAATTTTGGCGTAGGACATATTATGCCTAGGCATGGGGTCAGAGGGATTCTTGCTGAAGGAATTTGCAACAAATCCTAGGGATGGATCAATAGAACTATCAGTAATAGTGGGGCAAATATTTTACAGGAGCCTGCTTAGATGGTTGGGCTTCGATATCACCTTTTTACTAGCAATTTAATTTGTTCCGTTAGCTCTTGGACTGCCTTTTTTAGAAAATTTACCTCGGATCTCAGATCAGCTATAGTCTTATGTGGATCTTGGTCCTTCAGAGCCTGGTCGGTACAGGCAATCTCATGTATGGACCGTGCTGGTGTACCTTGGGGCCCTTGGTCAAATCTCAATTCCTGTCTCCCATCCTCTAGGCTGTGAGACTCACCTAGCCCCATCCCCAATACCACCGGGGGCTCTTGCATGATCTGGAGCGGGAGGAATCTATTAGAGAGCGTAAGATCAGTAGTTAGACTAGTAACAACAGAAGCGTTGTCAAGAACCCTGATAGGGAATTCAGAACTTATCACCTCCTCTACCTCTTCTACAACATCGTTAGATATTGGGGACACTAATGAAAGGTCAAGAGAACAGTTTTTTGTGCTACGTGTTTGATGCTTTTTAAACATGGATGGAATGCGTTTAGGCCGACAGGGCTTTGCACTATTGGGGTGATTTGATGAATCTGGGGGACAAGGGAGGCAAGGGTCAATTGTAAGTTGACTTGCGGAGTTAAAATATCTTCGCATTCAATAAGAAGGTCATCTATGCGATCAAGAACGCGGTTACCTCCTGCCGACTTGCGTATTTTGCTTGTTTTATTGGATTTTGTTTTCGGTTGTGCCCCTCCGTCCCCGTTTTCAAAGTCTCTGGATTTCCTTTTCCCCATGGTGTTTATGAAGATTGTGGGGCTTAGTATGTTTACAGTGTAGTCAGAAAATACTCCCCTGAGCCCTTTTTTTGCCCTTTTGGCCTTTTCTGCCTGGACTTACAAGTAATATACCCAGCGTACAACCTGGGAAACACAAGAATCACAGTTTACAGTAACCAATAGAGCTACTGAGCTGGCCACATGATACAACACACATACAATAAATTACTATACTATGTTGTGACTCTAATAGACAGGGCGTCGGACGGTAAACAGACAACGAACAACCAACAGCCCAAGGAACCCAAAAGTAAGCAACCCAAAAGAGCAAATGAGCCGAAACCAGGTGTTCGACTGGTTTGGCAGTTAAGGGGGCCAAAAACAGAGTCCAAAAACAGAGCCCAGAGCCAAAGACTTCCAAACAGGGACAAAGTCAGAGATGGAATCAAAACCAAAATCAATTGAACTCACAGTTATCTGGTCCACGCATCAAAGGGGGTGGCCCTGCCCTGCCTCTTCCTGGCAATGACGGGCAAGGACGTGGAGATGCGGGGGAGCCTGGGTAGTGAAGTCCGCTCGACTCGCTGGTGCTGGCTCTAACCCCGGTGCTAGAAGGCGCGTCCCGCGCAGCGGGGGCTCTCCTGGTGGTAAATGCGCCTCCGGGCGCAGAATAGCATGCATGGTGATGCGGGGCAGCCTGGGTAGTGGAGTCCGCTCGACTCGCTGGTGCTGACTCTAACCCCGGTGCTAGAAGGATCGTCCCGCGCAGCGGGGGCTCTCCTGGTGGTAAATGCCCCTTAGTGACCAGTTTACCAAAAAAGTAGAAATTCTGCACCCACAGACATATTCCTTGAATGGATGGAAGTTTACTACTTATTAGAATACACAAACATTGGCAGTAATAGGCTTGGAAAGCTACAACAGCCTCAGGTTTCCAAGCACAATACTGGCAATCAAACATCCAAAAGGTGGTGGGACGAATGCTTGCAAATAGTATAACCACTGTCAGTCCCTCGGGGTAGGATTCCAAACCATTGTTTTTCATTCACTGCGTCACTCTAGGCAGAGGGCCTGATTGAGGATTTAGCAGATGGAGTAAGGACACAGTGGTGGAGTACATTACTGCCTTTATTTCACCCGCCAAATTTAGAAAGTCAGCCCAGCGGACATCTCTATGGATTGGCAGCAACTGCTGTCATGGTAGAATTCCTGTCAGTGTAGATAAAGTTTAATGGATGGCTCCATCAAATATGACATCTGGCCGCCAAACGTTTTCAAAGTTTTTTATTTTTCAAACACAAACTGTTGAAGCAGGAGTTATTGAAAAATGAAAACTACTGACCCCCCACAACAGTTGTCTTACAAGCTATGGGGGTCATTTTTTTTTTTTTACTGTCCCTCACCACCAGGAAATATCTTGCGTTGACAGCCAGGTACAAAAAAAACATCTGACTGTCCACACTAAATAGAGTAGATGCTTGCATGGCTTACTTCCAATAGCACCCACTCACACGGGCAGTCGAAGGACGTTTTACACTGACAGAGTACATTTTACTCAGTCAGCATAAAACATGCTTTCCATCCGACAAAACATTGTGTGGGCAGACCTGAGTTTGGAGGACAGGGTACTCCATCGCAGTTGCAACAGATTACCTGGCCGCCAGACTCTAAATCAGCCCCAGAGGCCAACCTAATGCAAATCAGAACTGACCCTGCTCTTCATAGGAACAGTCCATCTTGAATCTTGGTCACCTCATCCTGGGGCCCACTGCTTTTTTAGTTGGGATATTTTAGATACAACCCTCCCCCCCCGCCGGCTCTGAATCTCACTACATCAAGAGGACCAATGACTAAGCAACACCTTTGAATGAGGGTTTCAGCTGCGACCCCTGATGACCCCCAAATGACGTTCATGACTGTATGGATTTTATGGAAAAGTCAATGGGTAGTTTAGCACCATTAACTGATCTGACTGAAAACACTAAATGTGGAGGCAGTTGGATCCTTGAATTTTCAATAGGCCTTTAAAACAATAAAGGGGGTGTCGGAAAGTGGATTATTGGTAGGGGCAAATGTAGGTCAGCCACTGGCAATAAGGCCACTAACACATAATAGGACTCAGCATAGGTCTTAGAAAATTATTCCTATGCTCAACCCTTGGTAACGTGGCTGCGAGCAGACAGGCTTAACTTCAAAGACAGGTATGTAAAGCATTTAAAAACACCAATTCAGTAAATAATTAAGACACAACACATAATAAAAATCCAACACCAATTTATAAAAATAAGAAATATTTTTCTCTTTGAAATGACACCAAAACGACAAAAATCCAATGTAGGGAACCGGAGATAAGAATTTTCAAAGATGTAGCATTATATAGCACTTAGAAACATATAGCGCTTCATTGGGATATCTGGTCGCGATAGACCGGCTCAAAGTCAAAGTTTCAGGCCGACCGCGATGGAGCCCTGAGCGGCTACCACTCGCGGTAGGTCCCGGTCACAGTTTTTACCTTCGGACTTAGAAACTTTTCTGGAGCTTTTCTTCCCGGGGTCCCTCGAAGCTCTCAGCCAGTCCGGATTCGGTGAGGGTTCGCCGGATAGCCTTGCGATGAGCTCCTGGTCAAACTTATGGAAGTCCGACCTCAGGAGCGTTCCAGCGGAGCAAACCCAGGATCCAGGCCGACACGCAGTTGAAGGCAGGCGGCTTGGCTTTCGCGGTTGCTCCCGGTCACCTTTTCTTCGTTCGGACTTAGAAACTTTTACGGAGCTTTTTCTCGCGGGGTCCCTCGATGCTTTTCACCAGGCCGGATTCGGTGAGGGGTTGCCGGCCTCGGATTTCTTCTACTCCCGGTCAAACTCTGGAAGTGGGACCTACGGACCTTTTAGCGGGACGAACCTGGATGGCTTGGCCGGCTCGCGGTTGAAGGCAGGCGGCTTGGCTGGCCAGGTTGAGTCGGTCCCTCTATGGAGCTTTTTTTCAAAGTTGTTCCAAAGTTCTCCAAACTTCTTGAACTTCTTCCTGAAGTTCCTCAAGGGGTCCCAAAGTGTCTCAAACTCACTCCAAGGGTCTGGAAGCTCCAAGATGGTCCTTGAAAGTTGAGGACTTCAGTTCCCACCATCCACTTGGACAAAACCCTTACAAATCCACTGGTAGTTCTTCCAGTTGATGATCCTTGGTGGTGATGGTCCAAGTGAGCTCTGTTAACCTGTAGCTTGCAGGGAGCCCACTCTTTAGTTCTTTTGCAGCAAGGTAATCCACAGGGCTGTAGTTTCAGCTGGTGCAGTCTTCAGACGACAGGCCTTAGAGTTTTGCACCCCCAACATCTCAGCATGGCAACGTCTTGCTTCCTTAAGTTTCAAGCAGCAGATCTGGAGGGCTCTGCCCTTCTCAAATACTTATTCCAAGTTCTCTGGGTCAGGCAGGAGGTCACTCCTGACCAATGGGAGCAGGGTAACTCCTCAAAGATATTACCACATCCTGTAGAATGTGTGGCATTATTTTGTCCCAGAGTGCATAAAATCTTCCAAATTCATAATGGCTGATTTTCCAGCAGGGAGGTAAGAGCTGGCTAAACACACCCCTAGGATGGCTAATTTACTTAGACTCTCCCCCCTGCATCTGCTCATACCTTCCTTAATCCTTCCATCTGCCTGAGGTGGAAAGTTCAGAGTTGTAAATGACACTGGTTTCTGCTCTCCTCTTTGAAGACCATGGTTTATGACTCCTCCCCCTGGCCTGGCATTCCTGTGGAACAGCACACTGCCCTGCCAGCAGAGCTGGTTAACCCCAGGGGCTCTTTATTACCTCTTCAAGGCAGCCTGGCTAATCCACTTAACTCTGACCAATCAGGGCAGACCACTGGAAGGCTGAATCTGGACCTATAAACATGAAAGTCTTATAACTTCTTGTATGTATACTTTAGGAGATATTCAACAATATCATATTGTGGGATTTATTAATACCATTCGGGGAAGTCTTTGAATGGTACTTCTAGCCCTCTCCTATCAAGAGTTATTAGTTAATAACTTCCTACCATGTTAACCTATGTAGCAGGGGATTTGCAATGGGAAAAATGACTTGAGCCCTTTTTCCAGCACCAGGAATTACAAAAACATATTTTATAAGTACTTTGCTTATATCCACAGGACCCCCACCCCATGGGACACTTAGGTGAGACTTTAGGGGTTCTGAATCTGTAGAAATATTGCAGATCCTCACTTCACAGTGCTCCTAGCATCAACGTCGAATTTGGGCAGCACTTTATCACAATGTGGGGAGTGAAATGTGAAATTTCCCAGGGCATATAAAACTCATTTTATAAGGGTCTATCTTATAGATACCTGACCCCCCACCCCTGGGACACCTAGGGGAGACCCTGGGGGTTCCTAACATGCCATAACATTGTAGGTTATCCATTTGTAAGTGCCCCAAACACCAAAGTCGAGTTTGGGCACAATTTACTTTTTTAAAGCAGTCATGGCACCCAGGGCTGCTTTTAAAACTGACCTCAGGCCTCAGCAGTGCACACATGCAAGTGCAGAAGGCTCCTGGCCTCTAAACCGCCATGCCCTACTATATACTAGGGACTGATAGGTAGTTTCAATTCCCCTGCCTTATTATATACTAGGGACTTATATGGTAGGTCATGCCAATCACAGGGGTACCCCAACCCATAGTGTACCCTAGTGTATGTACGTGTTTTCACTGTATTCTAAGTGTTTTCAGCATAGCACTGGCCCTGGGCCTGGTTAGGCAAAGCCCAGGGTCAGTCAGAGTCAGTTACCACCAGTACCAGTCAGTAAAAAGTTGGGGGGTGCCCAGGGTACAGGATGACTTTGCAACATAGCCCCCCCCAAACGAAAGGTGATGGGTTACTAACCTACACCCTGGTAGTCCTCATCAGCTAAGTGGAAAAACCTGGAAAGTCAATCTGCATTTGCATGGGCAACCCCAGGTCTGTGTTCCACTGTAAAGTCCATCCCTGTAGGGAAATGGACCACCTTAACAGCTTGGGATTCTCCCCTCTCATCTGCATGAGCCATCTGAGAGGCCTGTGGTCAGTTTGAACACGAAAGTGAGTCCCAAACAAATATGGTCTCAACTTTTTCAGGGACCAAACCACAGCAAAAGCCTCTCTCTCAATGGCACTCCACCTCTGCTCTCTGGGAAGAAGCTTCCTGCTAATAAAGGCAACTGGCTGATCAAGGCCCCCTTCATTTAGCTGTGACAACACTGCCCCAATCCCTTGCTCCGAAGCATCTGTCTGAATGAATGAAAGAATGAAATAAACACTTATAAAGCGCATAGCTACCCTAAGGCATCCCAGCGCTATCTACGGACGCGGACCTAGAAGCCAACTCTGCAAGTGGTAGATTAAAACAGCCAGGTTTTAAGTTGTTTCCTGAAAGACAGATGATTAGTTTCCTGTCGGATGTCAAGGGGGAGGGTGTTCCATAATTTAGCCACATTATAAGCGAAGGAGCGACCACCGCTTCTGGCCCTCTTTATTTTAGGAACTGTAGCAAGAAGCATGTTCGATGAACGAAGGTTTCTGTTTGGCTGGTAACGGGTGATCAGGGGCTCATTAATTACTGGTCCCGTTCCCTGAAAGGACTTATGGGCAATACAAAGCGCCTTAAATTTGATCCTTTCTGATATTGGCAACCAATGCAAAGTCTTCAGTGCGGGTTTGGCTGATTGCCTATGGGAGAAACCCAGAAGCAAACGAGCTGCACAATTCTGGGTGATCTGAAGTCTGTTTATCATGGCCTTAGGGACTCCCAGATAAAGTGCATTTCCATAATCCATTCATGAAAGAATGAGGGCCTGAATCATTATCTTTCTTGCCAGGAATGGAAGGACGAATTCTTTTGTGTAGTCAGGGGCCAGTAGCACTGGTGCTGAACACATAGCAGCTTTCAGAGTGTCAAAAGCCTTCTGACACTCTGGGGTCCAATCCACCTTCTTGGACCTCTTTTTAGAAGTGAATTCTGTTAGGGGCCCCACAATGGTCCCATAATTTTGAACAAACCTTCTATAGTACCCTGTCAGTCCAAGGAATGCCCTGACCTGAGTCTGGGTAACAGGAGCTGTCCAATCCAAAATAGTTTGGATTTTAGCTTGGAGAGGCTGTACATGGCCCCCACCTACCAGGTGGCCCAGGTACACCACAGAACTCTGCCCTATTTGGCACTTGCTTGCCTTAATAGTTAGGCCTGCCTGCTGCATGGCCTGAAGCACTTCCCTTAGGTGGCTTAAGTGATCCCCCAGGTAGAACTGTATACAGCTATATCATCCAGGTAAGCTGCACTGAAGTGTTCCATCCCAGACAAGACCCTGTTCACCAACCTCTGGAAGATGGCAGGTGCATTCTTTTAGCCAAAGGGCATTACCTTGAAATGATAATGTCCCTCTGGTGTGGAGAATGCTGACTTCTCCTTTGCTCCATCAGTGAGGGCAATCTGCCAGTAACCTGAAGTCAAATCAAAAGTACTCAGGTACTTAGCAGACCCTAACCTATCAATGAGCTCATCAGCTCTAGGAATAGGGTGAGCGTCAGTCTTTGTGACTGCATTCAATCCTCTGTAGTCCACACAGAACCTTAACTCCTTGGGTCCCCCTAAGGATTAGGTTTAGGCACCAGTACCACTGGACTGGCCCATGGACTCTCAGACGGTTCAATTACCCCCAATTCCAGCATCTTAGCAACCTCAGCTTTAATGCTGGCTCTGACATGGTCAGACAACCTGTACAGTTTATTTTTGACAGGTAGGCTGTCACCAGTGTCAATGTGGTGCACACACCACTCAGTGATGCCTGGGGTCAAAGAGAACAGGCCAGCAAACTGCTCCAGCACTTTCTTACAGTCTCTGTGCTGCGGGTCTGTCAACTTGGGAGAGAGTATCACCCCCTCCACTGACCCATCTTGCACATTAGTGGAGAGTAGGTCGGGCACAGGCTCAGTTTCCTCCTCCACACCCTCATCAGTGACCAGTAACATGGTCATGTCTGCCCTGTCATGGTGGGGTTTCAATCTATTCACATGCAGGACCCTATGAGGGTTCCTGGGGGTGCCAAGGTCAACCAAATAGGTAACCTCACCCTTCTTTTCTAAGATTGGATAGGGCCCACACCAATTGTCCTGGAGTATACTCAGGCATAGTAGCCTTTTGATCATACCAGTGCTTCATGAGCTCCTGGCTGGCCTCCAGTTTCCTGTTTGCCTTGTACATGTACTCTGCCATTCTAGATCTCAGGCCTAGCACATAGTCAAGCACATTGTCCTTTGCTTCTTTAAGAGGCTTCTCTAAAGACTCTCTCAGCAGGCTCAATGGCCCCCTCACAGGGTGTCCAAACAACAACTCAAAGGGACTGAAACCAACCTCTTTCTGTGGCACCTCCCTGTAGGCAAACAGTAAGCATGGGAGGACAACATCCCATCTCCTCCTGAGTTTCTCTGACAACCCATTTATCATGCCCTTCAGGGTTTTTTTGAATCTCTCAACAAGACCATTTGCTTGTGGGTGATATGGGTGGTGAACTTGTAGTTGACACCACACTCATCCCACATAGCAGTCAGATAGCTGGACAGGAAGTTCGTGCCCCTATCTGACACCACCTCTTTTGGAAAACCGACTCTGGTGAACCCACCAAGCAGTGCTCTAGCCACTGCAGGAGCATCAATGGTTCTAAGAGGGATTGCTTCAGGGTACCTAGTGGCATGGTCCACTACCACTAAGATATACCTATTCCCTGATGCAGTAGGTGGGTCCAGGGGACCAACAATGCCCATCCCCACCCTTTCAAAAGGAACCCCCACCACTGGCAGTGGTATTAGGGGAGCCTTTGTCTTGCCCCCTGCCTTTCCACTGTTCTGACAGGTGACACAGGAGCTGCAAAACTCCTTTACCTTTTCAGACATATGCGGCCAGTAGAAATGGTTCACCAACCGGTTCCATGTCTTTGTCTGTCCCAAATGTCCTGCCAAAGGGGATATCATGACCCAAAGTCAGGATGAACTCTCTGTATGTATTCTGAGGCACCTCCAACCTCCTGGTGGCCCCCTCCTTGAGGTTTCTGGCCTCAGTATAAAGCAGTCCATCTTCCCAGTAGAGTTTGTGAAACCCACTGTCATCCCCTTCATCTTGCTTAGAAGCAAACCGCCTCAAGCTCTCAAGGGTGGGACAGTCACGCTGCCCCTTACTGAACTCCTCTCCGGAGGGTCCACCTGCTCCTGTCATTTCCGCCAAATCTGACAGCTCTGACAGGGATGGAGTCCCTCCCTCAGAGGCCAGATCCTCCCCATCAGGGTTAGATTCTGCCTGCACCTCTGGAGTTCCCTGGGCTGGCTCACCAGGCCCAGTACCCTTGTCCTTGGATGCTTGGCCCTTTGTTCCAGGGTCCAAGTGTCCAGCCCCTCCCCTCTGGCTAGTCTGTGACCTAGTCACAGCACATACCCACTCAGGGAGCTCCAATATTTTCATATGGAGTCCTCTCTCCACCTCTGACCACACAGAGGCTTAGATCATTGCCCAGTAAACACTGGACTGGGAGCACCTTTGACACAGCTACCTTCATAGGGCCTGTCACACCTCCCCATTCCAAATCCACCACAGCCATAGGATGGAGTTTGGTAGTGCTGTCTGCATACGTCACCTGGTGAAACTCACCAGGTAACAACCTTCCTGGAGGCACCAGCTCATCCAGGACCATAGTTACACTAGCCCCAGTGTCTCTGATAGCCTCAACCTCAGTCCCATTCACTTTAGGCCTCTGCCTGTACTTGTCCATGTTTGGAGGTAAGGCAGCAAGGGTTGCAATATTCACCCCACCCAGGGACACTAAGGTTGCTTCCACCACCTGACTACCCCTCCCTGGGGCACCACTCTCCACCCCTACACTGACACTGGCAATCCCTGTTGATAGCCCCTTAGGGGGAGCTTCTTGGCGCAGACAGCATCTCCCTGTTTGTGCCCTGGCTAGTTACACTCAAAGCAACTTACCCACTTTTGAGGGATCAAAGAACCTACCATTCTTTCCCTGATTCCACCTCCCTTTGGATTTGGGTTGGCTCGGGCACCCTCTCCTTGTGCAGGTTTTTGTGGGTCTTTGGAGGACTCCTTCTGGTTTTGACCTTCTTTCCCTTGGGCTTTCCCCTGGGAAGGGACCTGTCCTCCTTTCTTCTGGTCACCCCCTGGTGCTGTATGGAAACCCGGGTTCTCACCCACTCATCAGCTGCTTCACCCAGCTCTCTGGGGTCTGTCAGCTTAGAGTCCACTAGATACTGGCGTAACTCTCTTCTGCACAATGAGTCAAAATATGTTCTTTCAAAAACAAATTATACAATCCCTCATATGTCTCAACTTTGGTACCAACAATCCAGCCTTCCAGTGCCTTCACTGAAACGTCCACAAAGTCTACCCAAGACTTTGAACTCAATTTCTGGGTGCCTCTAAACTTCACCCTGTACTGCTCTGGAGTCAGACCAAATCGTTTGACTAAGCATGCCTTCATCTGCTGGTATGATTCTGCATCCTCTACCTTCAGGGTCAGGAGCCTATCCCTCCCAGCTACTGGAATCAACTCCCACAGGAGTGCACCCCAATACCTAGAGTGGACCATACTCATTCTAAGGGCCCTCTCAAAAGCTGCTAGCCACCTGTCAATGTCATCCCCCTCTGTGTACTTGGGCACTATACCCTTGGGAAGTTTAGGCTCAAATGCACCACCCCTGGACATTTCAAAATCTTCATCATTTTCACTGCCACAATTTCTTTTGAACGCTTCCTCCCTCTCCCATCTCTTCTTAGCCAATTCCAATTTTTCCTTCTCCAAGGCAATCAAAGCTAATTGAGCCTCAGGCTGTCTCTCTGCAAGGGACGGTGGTGGTTCCTGAGTAAGGGACCCTTCCCCACTCCCACCATCTGGAATCATAGGGCTAACATTAGAGATAATGGAAGAGGCACCATCCTCACCCTCCTCTTGGGTGAGGTTGGGGGGAACACCCTCCATCCCCCTTGAATCTCTTCAGCTAACCCAGCCCAGGCCTGAAGGGACTTAAGTAACCCTGCCTTCCTAATCCTGTTGGAAGCAGGCAGCCCCTAAGCCTACACTGTACCCCAAGATCAGCTATCTTGAACTGGGACAGTTTAGCCAGGTCCAGCTCCATGGTTCCCTAGTTTTGGGTCCCAAAAACTAGGCACAACAGACTTAGAACAATTTGGAAAAATCAAAACAATGGATTAAAAACAGTTTAGTCCAAATTCCAAAAATCAAACTCAAAAGTTTTGTTCTAAGGCAATTTAGAGGATTTTTATAATCTTAATTCACTTTACTGAAAGGTGTACGTTTAAACACAAGTCCTCATCCACACCGCTGAGCACCAAATGCTGGAAAGTGGATTATTGGTAGGGGCAAATGTAGGTCTGTCACTGGCAATAAGGCCACTAACACATAATAGGACTCAGCATAGGTCTTAGAAAATTATTCCTATGCTCAACCCTTGGTAACGTGGCTGCGAGCAGACAGGCTTAACTTCAAAGACAGGTATGTAAAGCATTTAAAAACACCAATTCAGTAAATAATTAAGACACAACACATAATAAAAATCCAACACCAATTTATAAAAATGGGAAATATTTTTCTCTTTAAAATGACACCAAAACGACAAAAATCCAATGTAGGGAACCGGCGATATGAATTTTCAAAGATTTAGCATTATATAGCACTTAGAAACATATAGCGCTTCATTGGGATATCTGGTCGCGATAGACCGGCTCAAAGTCAAAGTTTCAGGCAGACCGCCATGGAGCCCTGAGCTGCTACCACTCGCAGTAGGTCCCGGTCACAGTTTTTACCTTCGGACTTAGAAACTTTTCTGGAGCTTTTCTTCCCGGGGTCCCTCGAAGCTCTCAGCCAGTCCGGATTCGGTGAGGGTTCGCCGGATAGCCTTGCGATGAGCTCCCGGTCAAACTTATGGAAGTCCGACCTCCGGCGCGTTCCAGCGGGGCAAACCCAGGATCCAGGCCGACACGCGGTTGAAGGCAGGCGGCTTGACTTTCGTGGTTGCTCCGGGTCACCTTTTCTTCGTTCGGAATTAGAAACTTTTACGGAGCTTTTTCTCGCGTGGTCCCTCGATGCTTTTCACCAGGCCGGATTCTGTGAGGGTTCGCCGGTCTCGGATTTCTTCTACTCCCGGTCAAACTCTGGAAGTGGGACCTACGGAGCTTTTAGCGGGACGAACCTGGATGGCTTGGCCGGCTCGCGCTTGAAGGCAGGCGGCTTGGCTGGCCAGGTTGAGTCGGTCCCTCAATGGAGCTTTTTTCAAAGTTGCTCCAAAGTTCTCCAAACTTCTTGAACTTCTTTCTGAAGTTCCTCAAGGGGTCCCAAAGTGTCTCAAACTCACTCCAAGGGTCTGGAAGCTCCAAGATGGTCCTTGAAAGTTGATGAATTCAGTTCCCACAATCCACTTGGACAAAACCCTTACAAATCCACTGGTAGTTCTTCCAGTTGATGATCCTTGGTGGTGATGGTCCAGGTGAGCTCTGTTAACCTGTAGCTTGCAGGGAGTCCACTCTTTAGTTATTTTGCAGCAAGGTAATCCACAGGGCTGTAGTTTCAGCTGGTGCAGTATTCAGAGGACAGGCCTTAGAGTTTTGCACCCCCAACTTCTCAGCATGGCAACGTCTTGCTTCCTTAAGTTTCAAGCAGCAGATCTGGAGGGCTCTGCCCCTCTCAGATACTTATTCCAAGTTCTCTGGGTCAGGCAGGAGGTCACTCCTGACCAATGGGAGCAGGGTAACTCCTCAAAGATATTACCACATCCTGTAGAGTGTGGCATTAATTTGTCCCAGAGTTCATACAATCTTCCAAAATCATAGTGGCTGATTTTCCAGCAGGGAGGTAAGAGCTGGCTAAACACACCCCTAGGATCGCTAATTTACTTAGACTCTCCCCCTGCATCTCCTCATACCTTCATTAATCCTACCATCTGCCCGAGGTGGAAAGTTCAGAGTTGTAAATGACACTGGTTTCTGCTCTCCTCATTGAAGACCATGGTTTACGACTCCTCCCCTGGCCTGGCATTCCTGTGGAACAGCACACTGTCCTGCCAGCAGAGCTGGTTAACCCCAGGGGCTCTTTATCATCTCTTCAAGGCAGCCTGGCTAATCCACTTAACTCTGACCAATCAGGGCAGGCCACTGGAAGGCTGAATCTGGACCTACAAACAAGAAAGTCTTATAACTTCTTGTATGTACACTTTAGGAGATATTCAACAATATCATATTGTGGGATTCATTAATACCATTCGGGAAGTCATTGAATGGTACTTCTAGCCCTCTCCTAGCAAGAGTTATTAGTTAATAACTTCCTACCATGTTAACCTATGTAGCAGGGGATTTGCAATGGGAAAAATGACTTGGGCCCTTTTTCCAGCACCAGGACTTACAAAAACATATTTTATAAGTACTCTGCTTATATCCACAGGACCCCCACCCCATGGGACACTTAGGTGAGACTTTAGGGGTTCTGAATCTGTAGAAATATTGCAGATCCTCACTTCACAGTGCTCCTAGCATCAAAGTCGAATTTGGGCAGCACTTTATCACAAGGTGGGGAGTGAAATGTGAAATTTCACTTAACCCAGGGCATATAAAACTCATTTTATAAGGGTCTACCTTATAGATACCTGACCCCCACACTGGAACACCTAGGGGAGACCCTGGGGTTCCTAATATGCCATAACATTGTAGGTTATCCATTTTTAAGTGCCCGAAACACCAAAGTCGAGTTTTGGCACAATTTACATTTTAAAAGCAGTCATGGCACCCAGGGCTGCTTTTAAAACTGACCTCAGGCCTCAGCAGTGCACACATGCAAGTGCAGAAGGCTGCTGGCCTCTAAACTGCCATGCCCTACATATACTAGGGACTGATAGGTAGTTTCAATTCCCCTGCCCTATTATATACTAGGGACTTATAGGGTAGGTCATGCCAATCACAGGGGTACCCCAACCCATAGTGTACCCTAGTGTATGTAGGTGTTTTCACTGTATTCTAAGTGTTTTCAGCATAGCACTGGCCCTGGGCCTGGTTAGGCAAAGACCAGGGTCATTCACAGTCAGTTACCACCAGTACCAGTCAGCAAAAGTTGGGGGTGCCCAGGGCACAGGATGACTTTGCAACAGGGGGTTCTCCATACAGCCAACGTGCTTGTGTCTCCAGACTAAAGTGCGGAATTTATTGTGCCCGGGAGCATGCAGATGGATTACGTCACCCACAGGAACTGCTTTCAAGACGTCTTTATTCTCCAACCTTCACTCATGCACTACACATTACGTCATGCCTCCTAGAACCACACCCTAACACCTCCCAGCATAGCACGTAGTTCCTGTTTAAAGTCCGCCCAGAACCATGAGGGTCCTGGTGCATATAGCATCACTATGCTACAGATGGGTGCCTCTGAGCTTCTGATGAACTGAATGGGATTGCAGAAGATTAGGCTGTGGCTTTCTCATCTTCTGCTAACTTGTTATGAATGTATTGCCCCTCTAAAATACTTCTAAAGTCTGTCAGTACTAAAGCAAAATAATATGTCCAATTATGAAGCATTCCAGTTTCTCTTTATCATGGAAACTGCGGCGCCAGCTCCGGCTGTTTTTAATTTTTCTATTCTATGTCAATCATAGTGATTACTGATATTTTAATGTGTTATTGCCTTGGTTCTGTGATTATTGTGGTTTCTGTGTTCTGTACTTGAGGGCCAGACCACCAGCATTTTATATGTTTGCTCCTTGTGTAAAGGTTTTAACGAATAAAACAATAAAATTATTGAATTGAAATGAAGGGGAAAGAAGACGATCAGCCTGCACTAAGACACTTCTTTCAAGGGACACTTGAAAAGGAGTCCTTCTCTGACATTTTATTCTTTAAAGGAGTTAACCAACTTTTTATCTGGCGATGATGTCAATGTCCCGATTGACCATAAGACAACGAGATAACTCATAAGTTTGAAAGGAGAAATCCCAGTGCTTGTGGCATGGTATGAATGGTGCAAACCTTTCAGAGGCTTTGACTCTGCTGTGGGGCACAAGCTTGGGAAAATGTAGATGGTCCACCCGGGTGTTTAAACCTTGATGGAGAGATCATCGAACTGGTTGGTTAGAATCCATATAATAACTGGCTTAAGCAGCAAGTCCAAGAATCTCATCTGCCTTGATGTCAACCCCGACTCTTGTTTGCTTTCTCTGTGCTCCTTTCCACAATTGATAGAGTCCTGAATATCTGCCCTGGCTTCTTCTGCTTTTGCAAATGGGCATGTGGAATTACAAATATTGCCTTACCATAACTGTGATAGCGACAGCCATTCTCTTGCTCAGTGCCAAACCAGTGCTGTCAAGTCGTGCCTCTCTGGGACATTTAAACCTCACTCTCATGTCTGGCATTGTAGAGAAAAATTCTTGAATAGCTCCCTCAGCTGTGAAAAGTTTACATTCTTATATCAGTTTGAAGGTCCATTGTGTACTATCCCATGGTTTAAAAATCTGCCTTTGTGTAGTTCTTCTTTTTCAGATTCATCACATAATCTTCATTAGAACTTTGGAATGTTGAGCGTTTCATTGAAGACAATGGAGTTCTCCAGGCTTCTAATGGCCGGTAGAAGCCCAGAGCAGCAACATTCCAATGTTTGTTCACTACTGTTGCTGTGAACAAAGCCCTCACAGAGCCCGAGGGAATTTCAACGCACTAGGCTCTGTGAGGCCTTTGTATTACAAATTAGAACATTCTGCTCTCTAGGGACGGAATGTTCTAATAGCCTTAGAGCCCTCCGTATTGGACTCTACCGGCCATTAAAGGCCCACTCCCATGTTAAAGGCCCTCGCCTTCGGGCACAGGCCTTTAACCCTGGAGCAGGCCTTTAATGGCCAGTCGAGCTCGCTACGGCAGGCTCTAAGGCTGTACTGGGTCCTGAGCATCAAAACATATAAATTCACTTTCTCTACTTGTTTGCTTAAGCTTTTATGCTCACAGGGTGCAGGTGGATCCCCTTGTTGCCAGGCTCTGGGATACAAATTATTTTTATTTTGTTAATAAACATTTCCAGACTTCTAATTCAGCGCAACCACAGATTTATTTGAAAGACTTCACCTTTAACCTCCTTGGTAAAAGGAGTGTGGTCAGGGTTACAGAACTATACACCAAATTGATAAAAGTGCCCCTTTAAAAAATATCTCTGGGTAGTTGGTTCCATGTCCCTGCCAGAAGAGATCTTTGAAGGTCACAGTGAATGTTTTTGCTGTTTCTCCTCCAAGTGCTAAATCATGAGTGCAGATATGACTCTCGTGGCCCACAGTATCATTCAGACTCTTGCTTGTAGTAAATCCTATGCACTAGAAAAAGAATAGGTATAGGCCATTTTTGATGAAAATTGCAATTATGAAATTAGTTTGGCTACATCTTATTCTAAATAAGAGGTTACCAGAGGATACAAATAGTTCTTCATTTCAATCAGTACAATAAACCAGGCCGCGTCTAAGGCCTTCATTTCATGTTGGCTTTTCCACTATGTTCGATGACTCTTGTTACTACGCATATCAGAATTATAACTATTGGCGTAAGAATCGCATCCCCTGATAAATGGTGTCAGGTGAAAACTGCTGAAATTTAGCCGGGGAAAAATGTCCGGCAAATACCAACACATACAGATTTTGGTACGGTAAGCAACAACATCTGAGTGTTATTCCCCATTAACAGGGAAGAATTTTAGGTGGTATTTACTGCAACTGACAAATTCCAACTAAGCAGAGTCAGAGCTTATCAGGTGCGATAAAAGAAATTGTACAAATGGCTGGCCCACTTGCAATGAGGGCCTAAGTGTACTGACTGTTCTGAAATAAAATCAGTGTCCACAAGATGAGTCAAGTGAGGTTTATGGTACCATTTGCAGTGCCATGCTGTAGCTGATCTGCCTCCTCCATGTCCCTTTCTACAAATCAGCTATGAGAGATGCAGTGACCATAAATAATTCAGGATCGGCCTTGGGCATGGGTGAACTGGGCCCAGGCCCAGGGTGCCACTATTCTGAGGGGTGCAGCAGGGAGCTGCCTGACTTAATGTCATGCAAACAGCAGCTCGTCCATCCCACTTAGCCTCAATTGGGTCCCGTTAAGACTTTGGTCCAGATTACGACACTGGCCGTCCGAGGACTGCTAGGCTCGTGGTGGAGGTCCAGCCGCCACCACACTGGTGATCTGACAACCCCATTAAGACTTGGGCAGCCAGACCACCATGGAACTGCCGCGACCGCCAGGGAACCGCCATTCTCTGGCAGGGGTGTGGCGGTCCTGAGGGCGCAATATGCTTTGCAGAACCGCCGTGGTCTTGCCAAGCATATTACGAATTTCCTCTCTGCCACGGTTTTCATGGTGGCTCACGCCATGTGGATGCACACAGGGGCACAACATGTGCCCCCTGTGGGCATGCACACCAGTTTCTGCATGGCATGGTCCTAACAATGCATGCCGTGCAGGAACTGTTTTGGTGTTCCCATTGCAGTGCCCATTTTTAGATGCACTGCCATGGGAACGCCAAAAAAGGCCACCAGACAGGAGGAAACTCTTAATCTGGCTGGCGGCCCAACTACAACTTTGGTGCAGTGGGAGCGTGGTGGTGGTGTACAGCCCGCTCCCGCTGTGCCGAAAGTCATAATCCGGTCCTTTGTAATCAGCCCTTAATGTACCCCAGCATAATTGTTAGCACCCCCTCAACCCGCTTCCCTCCTCCCATCTTCCTCACACCTTCTGCCGCCACATGGCAACGACCCCACGCCCTCACAACAAACACCAAATTTTCTTTCTGTCCATGGTACTGTCCCGGTCAATCCGATTTAGGGCCGGCCCTGAAATCAGTGAGGCAGCATGTGCAACATATCATCGTGCTGTTAGCCTCTGGTGCTAGCCATGTGTATTTACCTGCTGTGTACTATGGTGACTCCCTCCAGTAATTTACGGAAACTATTTCCAGCCATAGTCTATTGTATGGAGGCCTAATGCATTCTGGGCATTGTAGTCCTGTTTTGCATCCATTGACATAATTAGACTCAAAATCCAAAAATCTATTATTATTGAAAAATTCAAGATGTAAATGCTGGTGCAAAACTGTAGTGGTACCAATGCTGTCTTTGTAATACGACACCTGATTGAACTGCTGAGAACAATACATGCACACAATCAGCAGGGTATCAGCAGAAATGACTAACCACAAACCTACGAGCGGCGGACCATAGGCTCTGCACCTCAATCCCTGTCACATTTAATTTATTGTCCTGTGCATCCTCTACCGGCACTTGCCGCCGTTCAGTGCCACTGGAAACCAGAGAAAATGATATACTTCAAAAAAGGAAGGTGCACTAGAAATGAAATCGATATAGCAAATTTCAGTCCAGCTTCTTTTATTAGTGAAATTTCGTTGCATATAGGTTAAAATCAGCCATCAGCCAACGCGTTTCGTTCCTGTCACAAAAGGAACTTCATCAGGGCTACATGTATTATATAGTGTGTTAACGATTTTTTCAGTAGAGCCGTTGTGTCTTCACCTGGATAGTCACCCGAGGATACTGGTATATGATCAAAATATGACCCAGCTTGAAATCTGAGTCTTGGGGAATTCCGGTATAGGTAGAATCGCCTACTATCAGGTGTCAGCAGAAAGCAGGGATTCAACCTTTGAACTTTCGTTTCAAGCATACGTATACCGTGCCCAGGAACCTGAGCCTGAACTCAGAAAACTACAAAGGTATATTAAATGAAAACCGATGTTGGCATTTGGGTTTCTGTGACCGATATGGACTATTTCCAGCCTAAAATGTATTGCAGAGTCAGTTATTTTACAGTTAGCTTTTATTTGACAGTTTTTTGTCTTTCGTGATCTATCATGGGGCTGTTTAGAAAGTATAACGGGAAACAAATGAGAAACATCAGAACACGTTCTAAACAAGTGCAGGCTCATGGGGCTGTGTTTTTAATTATTTCAATTCAGTTTTGAAAATGTATCCTGCTGTAACATTCCGACCGGGCTGGTTGCAGCCGGAAGACATGGCTGTCTCTGTTCCTAACAAGTGTCTGCTCTCTGTCCTTCTTCAGGGAGGAACTGACTGTCTGCGTCTCTAGATGCGGTTACAGCCGATCCTTTGACCCACTGGGAAAAACACGCATTTCCCAGGAAGGACAGAGCTACTGTTTTCCGTCAATGGAATTGAAGACGATCAACACATTCCAACAGGCAGCCTCCATTAGGGACAGATCAATTATGAATTCATTATATGTTCAGTTCGAGCGGTACCAGTTATAAGAGAGGCGCCTAGAGTTCTGTCTGTGGGTAAAACTGTGCGCCAGCCTATTTATTAGCACTTAAATTGTTGCCATGAAAATTAAACAAAAGTAGAGGGAAGTAATAGGATTTGACCAGGATCACATGGTTTGAGTTTCAGAAATCACGTCAGTACTGCTGTATTGTTGGCTAGACTACACTTAACCTTGCATCTTCCCCCACTGGTGCAATTCCGAACCACGCCTTTTGACACTCTCTGTACCATCCTAGTAGTAGTACAAAAATATATATGTTTAATTAAATCGTATAGGTAAAAACATGACCTTTAAAATCAGTTCAGACAACATTGATATTAAAACTTCATTGTTGTAAAAACCATTAAAAATCTAGCCACTGCACAGGCTACATCTGAAAATAGCATATCAGCAAAAACCTCACGGCATCTCTTTGTAACGTTATGTCCTATCCAAGTAATACAGGTATAATAGTCGTAGCCTTAGTTCCAGTGCTTAATTTGTGCCCGTGGCTTCCAGTGCTCAGCACCGGCACTTAATTGTCAGCACCGGCTCTAATGACAGTCCACCACATGGTGTCATTGTCTTTTTAATTTTGAGATGAGCACAACAAGTGTGTTTATTAATTTAATATACATTGAAAATGAATAATACCAGCCCCTCATGCCATTATTATAGTTCTGTATGGCCTGAAATAGACGGAATAGTCTGAATTGTCACACTTGTAGGAGTGCGATGGCTAGGTGTTATGTTGGTTCTGTCACTGGAAGAACTGGTAGAGTATGGGTGGGGCAGGCTGCAGTGGCTTTCCGAGAAGGGCCCTGGCACTTATTTCTTTACAAATTAAGCACTGCTTAGTTCTAGAAAGTGTAAACTATCACACAAGATGTGAATAGAAGAACAAGCCCTGAGGAAGCAGCTACAATTTTCATTCTTTTCCAAAAATTGGGACAATCTTTCCCCACTTGTATAAAGCGGATTTAACAAAATTCCGAAGTTTATTAAAACATTATATATTACTGGATTGTGTAATTCCATAAGGGATGGAATGCAGTTGGATTCTCCCAAGATGCTCTCAATTAAATAGTGAATTTCTTCAAAGACAAATAACTAAAATCATTAGCCCTTGATACTGCCAGACCTATCACGTTTAATTCCTTCCTGGGTGGTAGCGACAAACACTCAATATTAAAATTCTCCAATTTAAATGAACTTGCGGCCTGACCTAGGCAATCCCTTATTGACCTTGCCCACCTTGGTTCACTAATATTCACACTCTTTCTGCCATCCTAGACTGTACTGTTTCTGACATCTCCTGTGTTTGTACACACTTATTTTCAACTCACTTTGTAAAAGCACTAGCATGCCTTGATAGCCTCACATGTAGACTATTTATATTGTATACATGCACAACAGCTCCTACACACAAGGACCATACCTTACAGAAAGGCACAAAAAGTATATCTCCCAGTAACTTATATTATCTCTGCATCCTCATGGTACTCAAAGTTCAAAAGTATATCTCCCAGTAACTTATATCTGCATCCTCATGGTACTCAGAGTTCAAAAGTATATCTCCCAGTAACTTATATCTGCATCCTCATGGTACTCAGAGTTCAAAAAGTATATCTCCCAGTAACTTATATCTGCATCCTCATGGTACTCAGAGTTCAAAAAGTATATCTCCCAGTAACTTGTATTATATCTGCATCCTCATGGTACTCAGAGTTCAAAAAGTATATCTCCCAGTAACTTATATCTGCATCCTCATGGTACTCAGAGTTCAAAAAGTATATCTCCCAGTAACTTATATCTGCATCCTCATGGTACTCAGAGTTCAAAAGTATATCTCCCAGTAACTTGTATTATATCTGCATCCTCATGGTACTCAGAGTTCAAAAAGTATATCTCCCAGTAACTTATATCTGCATCCTCATGGTACTCAGAGTTCAAAAAGTATATCTCCCAGTAACTTATATCTGCATCCTCATGGTACTCAGAGTTCAAAAAGTATATCTCCCAGTAACTTATATCTGCATCCTCATGGTACTCAGAGTTCAAAAAGTATATCTCCCAGTAACTTGTATTATATCTGCATCCTCATGGTACTCAGAGTTCTCAGGTTTCCCGGATCCATGCTTGAGTAGCTTATCCGGTTCAGTTTTTAAAAATGTATAGGCCTTGTAGTCCTGAATTTATAATGATAACATAACACAACATAAGATAACATAACATAAAATAACATAACATATGGATCAACTAAACCACTATTCCCAGAATGCAAAAGAAAAAAGTAGACTAGATGAGAACTCACGCATGGAAGCAGACAAATTGATGGCTCTGGGTATGGAGGATGCTGGACCTCATGTGTCCAGCTCAGGAAATCACATGACAGGTCCATGCAAGCCTAAGATGATATTTGGGATGTGCAAATGAACATATTCGGAAATGACGAGTTCCTTCTCATCTGCCATCTCTGGAATCCTCTTAACAGACGTCATTTGTCTCTCTGGATAGCCGAGGTTTCCTTCACAGTCGGTAGGTGAGTGGACCTGAATTATGGCAAGGCTGCGGCTTGGAAATTCCAGAAAACCTGGGGCCGTATTATCAACAACCGGCGATAAATATCGCTAAGCGCACTTAGCGCTAGGATATTTATCGCCGGCTATCGATGAATTTTATCGCTGAGATAGCGTGCTATTAGCAATGCTTATCTCAGACTCGATAAAATACCTGGCGCAAGCTGCCAAATGTCCGATTATCGCTGGAAATCCAGCGATAATCGCACGACATTTGGCGATAGCTTGTGGATAGGGCTGGGCATACTTAACCATGATATCCACCTTCCATTGGATATCATGGCTAAGTCGAACTAAAAGCATGCGTTAGGAAAGTAGCGTTAACCAAGGTTAGCGCTACTTTTCTTATCGCTATGCTTGTTAGCGATTCCCTTGATAATTGGAGAAATGTTGGTTAACGACATTTCTCCAGTTATTTTGGGACGGAACGCCCACTTTGCATCTCATTAGAGATGCAAAGGTGGGCGTTATGGAAAAAGGCGATAGGGCAAGGATTCACGCGATAGCGTGACCTTGCTAATACGGCGATAAAATTATCGCCGCTTTTCGTCCGGAAACAGACGCTAAAGCGGCGATAATTTTTTATCGCCGGCTTGATAATATGCCCCCTGGTCTTCTGGTTCCTGTTGATTTCTCCCAGTTCTGTGTTCTGGCTGCAATCACAGCACATTGACTTTCTCAAGTTTTCTCATTTTAATCTTTACAGGATGTTTCAGTCACTTAAGGATGTCTTCAAGATCCCAAGACAAGCCTTTGTGGTGTAATCAATTTATTAAATGCCACTAGTCAAGTTAAAAAACCGTACATGTACACCTACAACAAATACTCATTAAAATGCACTCATAAATGATAACAATTTATCGAATAATCATAGTATATTTGAACGTTCACTGTTGTCAGTGACTTAAATGCATGTGGTCACAATGCGCCTGCTTATTAAGATGAGCCCGGTTGTATCCATAAGAGACGGCATGGCCCCTCTGTGATTGAGTGGCTTTTATTTGCATGCCTACAGAGTCTGTGATTATTTTATCATAATCATCTAACCAGGAATAAATAGTGAAACATGGTTTTATGGGATTTATACGCAATAAAAGGATTCTAGGAAAAACCTTTGACGCTAAGAACTGCAGGGTGGAATTTGCTTCGGAAAATTTTATTCGTTGGATCGAGTCTTCACTTGACACGGTCGCCCCAGTTAAACCTAGCCAAAAAACCAGAGAGAAAAAGACTCCATGGTACTCTCCCGAATTGCTAGTACTTAAACAGACATGTAAAAGACTCGAGAGGGAATGGAGGAAAGATTATCAGGACCTGAGAAAACTAAAATATAGAGAATCTATAAAAGTTTATCGAAAATAAATAAAAGTAGCGCAGGCTGGTTAATACGAAGGCATCATTACCTCTGCCACCAATACTCCCAGGGAAATCTTTTGCGCTGCAAAAGATCTCCTAGAGCTCCAAAAAAATGAACTAGCCCTTGATGCCTCCCCAGAACGGTGTAATGCACTGGCAGATTTCTTTCAGGGAAAAATAAAAAGCTTTATTCCACATTCCCTAGCCTCCCTTGCCCTAGTGATCTCTTAGCCATGGATGTGCCCTTACACCATCCAGAGCACATGCTTAAAGAATTTGCAGCTATGAATTTGGATAAGCTGACAGAAAGTTTTTCACAAATAAAATCAGGCTCTCCTCTAGAGCCAGCCCCCCCCATATATCCTACATAAAGTAGGAAGCGTGATTCTTCCTACTGTCTTGGAAATGATAAATCTATCCATTCCTACAGGATCAGTCCCGGGTCCATGTAAACATGCCATGGTCAAGGCTTTATTGAAAAAACCTAGCCTAGACCCAGAGGATTTAGGCAACTACCGCCCAATTTCGCTGTTTCCGGCCATTGTAAAAATCTTAGAAAAATATGTGAATTCTCTTCTCTCCAACTTCTTGGAAACCCATGACCTCCTGCATTCCACTCAGACTGGGTTCCGTCCTAAACACGGAACCGAGACCGCCCTTCTTGCTGTGATCGAGGACTCTAAACAGATCCTGGATCAGGGAGGAGCAGTTGCCATCATCCTCCTTGATCTAAGCTCTGCCCTCGACACAGTTAACTTTTCCATCCTATTAGAGAGACTCTCGAGGCTGGGGATCCAAGATGAGGCGATCTCCTGGGTACAATCTTACCTAGATAAAAGAAACTTTCAGGTTTTTTCAGGGGACGCAACATCTAGGAGACTAGAGCTCAGCTGTGGAGTCCCGCAGGGATCCTCATTGAGCCCTACACTTTTTAATGTGTACATACGGCCACTTGCCGATATCATCTTACCTCACAGGATTACGATCGTCACCTATGACACACAGCTGGTCATAGCTCTTAATGGGCCCCATAACTTCCCCTCTGATTTCGAAACATGTCTGGAAAAGTTGCCTCCTGGGTGGAGCACTCCTGTCTCAGACTTAACGGAGGCAAAACTGAACTCATGCTCCTAGGCAACCACTTTAGCACAGACCTTAATCATATATGGCCCAAATGCCTAGGTCCCCTCCAACCCCCAAAACCAGGATAAAGAGTCTGGGTGTCTGGTTAGATAACTCTCTCAAGTTTGACCATCAAGCAGTGAAGGTGACAGGGGCCTGTTTTGGCACACTCAGATTACTCTGAAAGGTTCTCCCGCTTCTTTCAATGGCTGCAAAAAGAATCCTGATTCAGGTCTTGGTCCTATCACGTTTGGACTATGGCAATTCCCTCTATTTAGGGGCTCCCAAGGCAACACTAAGGAAACTCCAAGTTGCTCAGAACTGTGCTGCCAGGATGCTACTTGGAATTCCAAAAACCCAGTCAGCTAAGCCAGCCTTAAATACCCTACACTGGCTACTAATCCTTGAAAGAGTAAAATTTAAGGCCCTTTGCACTGCCCATAAGACTATGTGGGGAACGGGCCCGGCTATCAACAAATCCCTCATTATCCCCTATCGCCCTAAGAGGGA
The DNA here is from genome assembly GCA_963921515.1 of Calotriton arnoldi. NCBI lineage: Eukaryota > Metazoa > Chordata > Amphibia > Caudata > Salamandridae > Calotriton > Calotriton arnoldi. The sequence continues at coordinate 888,279 of CAWUFW010001133.1, forward strand.
TCTGCGATCGCTTAATCTCAATCTTGCAGCTGTCCCCAAAATCAGGAGGACAAGAAACGGAGGAAGATTCTTTGCCTGCAATGTGGCGAAGCTCTGGAACACCTTATCCTCACACCTCGGCTTTGAACCCTATGTCTTTCCATTTCGTAAACTCTTAAAAACCTGGCTATTCCAACAAACAGCTCCGTAACTTCAATGGTTTGCTGCTCAGTCGCTAGCGCTGGGATGCCCAAGGGTAGCTATGCGCTCTACAAGTGTTTAATAATAATTTGCTAAGGAGTCTGCGGTGGTTGACCAACCAGATAACTGAGCATGAATATAGGCAGCTGCAAAGATCATTTCAACCGAAGTATAATGGGGTGAGGGTGACTGGACTGCTGTCAGTGCTTAATTTGAGCCAGTGGTTTCCGTGCTCGGCACCCGCACTTAATTGTCAACACTGGCCCTTATGACAGTCTGTCACATGGTGGCGCTGTTTGTGTAATTTAAAGATCAGCAGAACAACATGGATTTATTAATTCAATAACGCGTATAACTAATACCCCTTCCAAACTAATTTAGATTCCTAGGGCAGGGCAATAATACATTCGAGGGTAAATCCCTAGGCAGTCAAGTGGTCACAACAACATTTAGAGACTCATAATGAACCAGAACATGATATGAAAAAACTCAGTGTAAGAGCAAAAGTTTGCTAAAACATCATTGATTTTATTCTCATTTAAAAAAAAAAAAACATATTATTAATTCAATATACATTAAAAACGACTATTACCTGCCACCTAAGCCATTCTTATAGCTTTGGGGGCCTGAAATAGTCTGAATTATCACACTTGCAGGAGTGTTATGGTTAGTAGTTGTGTAGGCAGTACTGGCAGGAGCAATCGGTGGTGCAAGGTACAGTGGCCTCCGTCCTGAGGAGGCCCCTGGCACTTATTTCTTTTACAAATTAAGCACTGACCGCTGTATGAATACTGGCAACACACTTCCAACAACACAGATGAGTAACAGCACCTTTACAGGAATCATAATTTGCTAAAATATTGCTATTCAAACTCTCTATTTAATTTGATTTCGTAAGAGACAGAATTATTCTAGTAAAATCCCAAATATAGTTAAGAGATTGAATGCTTGACTTGTAACTCAAAAACAGCACCTGTGTTCAGGTGTCTACAGTGACATGGTTTAAGCAAGAACATAAAAATGGCAACAGTGTTTCTTGTCCGTTCTCAATTTGGTGTTCACTTCCTTAAATGTATGTGTTTTATCGAATGACAGTGAGTGATCAGGTTGGAAACTGCTTGAAGGTTTTTTTGTACTATATTTTTTGCCTTGAAAATCATTTTGCAAGAAACATGTGTTGGCTATTCGATTATATGTTTGACCATAGTTTAGGCACTTCACAAATCTGAAGCGATGACATTATTTAAAGTGATAAACCAATTTTGTACTGCTTCTTTTAACTTCCTTTCTTCAAATATTAGTGCACATGCACTTTCACTCTTTTGTGCCGCCCACCTCCCTCCTTTTGCGCTTTCAGTTTGTCGTGCTGTTGAGAGACATCGCATGTTCAAATACAGGTGACTGTTCCAACAAATTAATATTTCTAACCGATGGAAACAATGTACGACCCTGGTTTAAATGCCCACAGTCTGCACAGCTTCACATATACTTGAGAACGGGAATCGGGCACACGAATCTGTCTCTTTATCATTAGTATTTCATTCGTATATTTCTTTAATCCTAATTTCAATGATAATATTCTCATTCTATGTTATTTAATAATTTGTATTGGAAAGTAAATATGTCATCCATGCTCGTGCCAGATAACTCTTCCTCACTCATGCCAACATGTGTTTCCTGAGAACTCCTGGCTTCATCATGGCAGTATTCCCTTTTTTATATATATGTAACTTAAAACAACTGTAAAAAATAAAATATAAAACAGCAGTTTACAGATAAAACAAGACCCTCAATTATAAACTTGAGTGTGCGTAGAACAGAACAAATCTATTATAAATGAAAGTGAATATTTAAGTGAAGGGAGTTTGATTCTCTCTCTTTGTAACTTTTAAGCACTTAATGAGGTCACAGAAACACAAATATGTTAGGAAGCAAAAATATTTTTTGCAGCAACTATGATAGTATTCTATAGCAAATAGTCCTCACCGGAAGTTACTTGCCACCGCCTGGAAGGCAGGCGTTGAGCACACACACATGGCCGGGATCATTACCACATTCCTCGCGCCAGGACACACTAGTGCCTGAGACATGTTCCTAGTTAAGCAGACACCTGCCTGCTGGTTCCTGAAACGAGTCCAACAGCTAATTTCACAGAGACCCAAAACAAGCCTTTTACTGCTAATGGCTTCCGCCCACCCTTGGCGTGGGTTGTACCTGAACCTGTGATCTGGCGGTGTTAAGCCTCTTAGACTCTGTGCCAAGCGCCCGAGCCCTCTAGTTCCACAGGCCATGCCTGTTAGCAATCACTTCTGCTCCAGGAATAGCTGCCCTTGTGATGCTAGTGGTACAACTGCTCCAAGTTAAGCCTTTGAACGGAACTCTTTGCCTCAAGTCCAATTTGTTCATAAGGGACGACACTTTCCATAAGTGGTGGCAGATGTGAAGGAACATTCTTGGAAGCAAGCAAGCCTTTGCTTGGAAACTAGGCCTCGGTGACTGCTATGTGCTGTTTGACTGCGTCAACACACAGCATGTTTGGCTTTGCAAACATGTGCCTTTGTTGAAAGAACCCTACAGTGGTGTTTGACAGGAATGGCATGTGTTATGGCCACTGACAATACACATTGCAGCTTATGGACATACTATGAATTGAAACAAATTAAAACATGAAGTCAAAAAGTAAACTTCATGTTCTCAGCATGAAGTAAAGTTTGAAGTAAATGTCGGCCTGAAGTTCATGGGCTGAGGCATCTTTCGGTGGACGAAGCAGCGCTTAGTATCTGGGGCAGTGGCGGCTCCTGACATTTGAAAGTGGTGAGGCGTAAAAGTTTGGGTTGAGTGCCCTGTGGTGAGCAAGCATAGCGAGCGAACCCGGTTGCCATATGGGGGGTTTGGGGGGGGTGGTTCTTTCCTGAGAAAATTCTGAAAACAAAGTGGGCAAAGGGTGCATTTTTAAGCAAATATGAGAAAGCAAGAAAGGTGATAAAGCAATTGTGAACTTGTAGTTACGACGGGCATATTTACAAGGGCTTTATCTCCGCTTTTTTGGCTTAAAAAGCCAAAAAAGCGGAGATAAAACTATCGCCCTATTTACAAGAGGGTGCTAACATGCATAATCGCATGTTAGCACCCTTTTTCCCAACGCCTCCCTTTGCATCTCTAATGAGATGCAAAGTGGGCGTACCCCGGATGGACTACCTTGCAAATATCGCTGATGTTCACATCACGATATTTACAAGGCTGTCCCAGCATTTTAGCACACATTAGTTTTGGAGAAAACCGCTGTTTTCTCCAAAACTAACGTCTGCTAAAATGCAGACTTACCTATCCCTAACATTGGGGTGGATTATGCTGATACGACCCTGTGGGTCGTATCAGCAAGGTTATCGCTGCTTTGCAGGGAACATCGCTGGAAAACCAGCGATGTTCCCTGCAAAACGGCGATAACTTCGCTATCTCTAGAATTTTTATCGCCCTGGAGAAACGCGTTGTTAATAACGCGCTACCAGGGCGATAAATTCCAGAGATAGCCTGCGATAACAAAATTATCGCTAAGCACGGCCAGCGATAATTATCGCTGGCCGTTGATAATATGCCCCGACATCAATAAAGAGATTGAACCCTGTACTGACACCGCCTCTGGAGCCAACATGTTCTGAAACTGAATTTACATGCCTGGGAAACCTAACTCACCCTGTCTACTGGATGCCCATTTTATTTCAAGTGATTTTTATTAAGCATTTTTTGGGAAAGAATAAGATATACAATCACCTGCTTGTAAAAAGGTGACTTGTATACATTAATTGTTGGTCCGGAGGTGGTACAATGTTTTCTCGTACAGATTCGGGGGACGATTACAAACAGATGACAAAAATATATAAAAAGAATATGTGGAGAAGGAGTAAATCATACAATCATTACATATCTGACATAACAATCTGTGAATTGTCCCTGAAGCAAATTAGAATAAATTTAAAACAAGAGAAAATGACAAAGGGTGACCTGCGCACCTGTGGAAATGATGAGGGCTCGGTACTTGCACAGAGGGAGGTGGATAAGAAAGTTATTCAGCGAACTTATGAAATGCAACGGTTGTTGCATGAGAGCCTTTGTACGGGATGGCGTAGGTTGTGGTAAGTCGTGTTAGCTGACCATGGTTGACTAGTGGTGTAGGGCAGGAAGCGGGGTAGAGGGGGTGGTTGATAGGACTGGCTACCTGTCCGGTCAGGGTGGTTTGTTCGTTGCGAAGTAGTTATCTAGTTTGTCCCAGATACGGTTAGCTGCCCATTTTATAACAATTCAGTTACAGTTTTATGTCTATTCTTTCAGATCAGCGCTGGTTTACCTTTGAAAGAGCCTTCGATCCTGGAAAGGGGATTTCTCTGGAGGATTATGGCATGTAAAACACAGCTTTACGGTGCATACATCATGACACACTGAGCGATCCGTATTGTAGCTCACAGTAGGATAAAATGGTCAATGCCTTTGGGGATACAAAGAACGCTTTTGACTCTGCCCCTAAGCAGCAAGCACTTCCAACCGACACAACGATCACATCACTGGAAACCATCATTACTGTGTTGAGTTGTGCGGTTGATGAATTACAGAGGATTTTATCGACATTGGGAGGCTGATAGGCTGAGCGGACCCACACGGATTCAAGCCTGTGCCCTTGGGGTCAAACAGATCCCTGCAGTGGCTACGTGCATTAGTTCGCTGAGCCATCAAACCCACGGGAAGTCGAAGGAAGCAAAAAGGGTGACTGGTGGAAGGATGGATCGAGGAAGAAGGTGAAGCAGCAGAAAGCGATGGGGCTACCGACAGCAGACGGGTGTGCAGAGGAAGGAAAGACGGCAGGGGAGAGGTGAAAGAGGCGCTGCACGGGAGGAAACAAGAAGACGGATAGTTGTTAGCCAGGGTAGGAATGAGTATAGTGAGGTTTAAAGGTGGAGGAGGGGCGGCCCTGGCATGAGAGGAGTAGTTGTATCCCCAGTTCACCCCTATGCCACCCAGGTTGGCCAGTATTAATTTAGTCCACGCGTCTTGCACTGCGCCGCGTGCCACCTCACGACCGCTTCACAGCACTTCATTTCTGTTTGCTGTGCTCGGGGTATTTATGGCGCGCAGAGGTACCACTTCTTAAAAGCGTAGCAACAGCAAAAGCGGCAGCTTCTAGGCGCTATAAGAGATCAGCGGGAGGCTTTCAAAAGAGGAACACACAGGAGGGGGAAACAATAGAAAGGTGTTCAAGACTTAACAGCAGTCGCATCCATTTCTGAAAATGCATGCCTTCACACCCTTCTTTTCTCGTCTCATGCAGCTCTTCTTGTGGGGCTTGTAACTCCTCTCTGCACTATCCTGTGTATTTCTCCCCCAACGCGCCACCCTGTACCTTTCACCCTGCTGCCCCCTTCTCTCGCACATCTTCTGCTAGACCTGTAGTGATGCTGTACCATGTCCCCAGCCTTTCATACGGTATTTGCTGGTATATTTTGAACATGTTGCAAGCACACGACATGGCACTAAAGGAGTGTTCTTTTAAAGCAGTGGTGCATACAAATTAAGAATTAATGAATAATCAAAATGTATATGTCTTTGTTGCTTCCAATCAATATCTGGCGGTGTCTGCTTTAATTCCCAATGATAAAACCCAAACCATAATAAACCGGAGGTACATTTTATGCACAGTGTTGTGTTGGTGGAGACCGAGTGGAGAAACAGGAAGCAGTATGAAATCTGAAGCAGGAAGATGTGGTAATCAACTGTGGTGTAAACTCAAAATAGAGAAGATGAGCCTTCAGAGCAATCTTGGACGGCAGTGGAGTTGTAAGATCGCTCGTAAGGTGCCACAGAGCTCACCTCACAACCCCAGGGTCTCCAGCAGCTGCATTCACCGCACAGCGGCAGCAGCAGGACAGCCCCTGGCTCCATGCTCCGCCCCCGGCTCTGCTCAGCCTCCTGTCCCGAGGTATGGGGGTCCTCTCTCCCCTAGGGTCCTTGTGTGCATGGGGTGGGGCAAGCTGTGTTTTATATCACACAGCCAATGTCAGTCACATTTTAGAGTGCCCAAAGGGCTCTCAGTAAATTCAGATGTGTAACTTCGAAAACCCCTACACGAATCCGCTGCATTACTAGTAGGGGGTCTATGAATTTAGGGCCTGCTTTATAGGATTGACTAACATCTCATTCACCAAAAATGGCACTTGTACCTTTGACCTCTTCTTCCTTTTGCCTAAGTGCGCCCACCCACATAATAGGAGTCAAACCTGGTCTCTGTGACAAGTGCATGAATACAGGCGTGGGTGGGGCTGGTGCCCTCCATGGGACAGGAATACAGCAGGAATACTGGGGGCAGGGGGCTGCTGCACTCCACATGGCAGAAAAGTTCCTTTTACACAGGGTAAGAGAAGCAAACGTGTAACTGAGAGCAGGGGCGCTGGATGGCGCAATATTAATATTTCAATAATTTGTATATTTTAGTTGTTTTCATTCTCCTTGCAAGTACGTATGTCTGTGTTTGTACATCTGCCTGACTCAGTGGGTGAGCATCTGTCTATCTCTCTGCATGTATGTGCGCCTGTCTGTCTGTCTATCTATCTGTCTGTCTATCTGTCTGTCTGTCTGTCTGTCTGTCTATCTATCTATCTATCCTGTCTGTCTACATGTTTATCTGTCTACCTAGCTACATGTCTGTCTGTCTGCGTGTATATGCATCTGCCTATCTATTTTCCTGTCTGTCTGCGTGTATACCCCTCTATCTCTCTGCCGGCCTGTATTTTCGCCTCTCTGTCTGTGCATCTATCTATCGTTCTGCCTCTCTGTTTATGTGTATGTGCAACTGTCTATTTTTCTGTCTGCGTTAATGCCCCTCTATTTCTCTGTATCTTCACCTGTCTGTCTGGGCATCTATATATCTTTCAGTCTCTCTGTGTATGTGCCACTGTCAATCTTTCTTCCTGTCTGTCCGCGTGTATGCGCACGTGTCTGTCTGTCCGGCCGCCGATGCCCTCCCCCAAGGGCACATAGAGCTGCCCCTCTGGTCGGTAAAGTCTCTTCCACGCACCGAAGCTGCATCCAAGGGATCTGCGCGATTTTACTCCTTCCAAATGCACATTTGTTTGTCAATGACAGATTAATGTAGGACATTGTAAATGTCACATGTGTTGTCCAAAGGACTTGCTAACCCTGTCCTCTCATGTGAGACGGGATGCTGTCTTTCCTGTAAATTTACATTTTTATAATCCCAAAGAGTAATAAACGTTTCCAGGAATTCATCGCTGGTTATCTCACAGGGAGAGATTTTAAACTCTCTGACGCATTGGGGAAAAACTCCCAGAAAGTCAGAGGCATTTTGTATGTTTATGCGAATTCATGGAAAAAAAGAAAACAGTACCTTCGTGAGCATAACAATATCGAGGCGTTGTCGTACTGATTCACGTCTTCACAGCGAAGAACATTCGCCCCGCGTCACAGGGAACAACACTCTTCGTGACTGCTGCCTCCAGGTGTGCAGCTCACCTCCCTCAGTCCCGTTCCCACCCCAACAACTCTAGCAGCGCGAGGATTGGCTGAACTTTGGCAGCCCCTGACCTAGCCATTGGCTGGGTCGGGGGCTGCCAACGCTCATTTGGAGCCTTGGGGGCTGGGGCAGGAATCCCGGGCTCCTACATTGCAGAGCCTGGCAAGGGTTCAAGTGAGCATGTCGGGCTGGTCGGAGCACGGCACCTGTCTAACCCGACATGCGCACTTAACCCCAAGGAGGCCCGGCACCTGCCAATCAACAAGCAGGCTCGGAGCAGAGGCTCGCTCTCGTGAAACTTGTCTGCCCAGGTCATGTCCCAACGCGCACTGTGGCAAACAAAAAGATGGAATCAACAGAGTTAAACTTAATTTAACATTTTTAATATGGCAAACAGGGGCGACGCCCCTGCGCCCCCATAAAGAAACCACCACTGATCTGGGGTGGCACCGGCACTCAATTTTGGAGACTAGGACTTATTTTTCTATCATGAGACCTTGACCTAGGGCAAGAGCGAGAATGGCAGAAAAGGGATAAGGATGGAGGAAGAGAAAGGTAGAATAATAGTGACAAAGAGAGAAAGCAAGGAAGTAAAAGAACTGGAAAAGTGAGACAAAGAGCCAGGAAGTGTAGAATGATGAGAGAAAGAGGCATGATGTTGAATCAAGACTAGGCTGCCTTGGTATTGTATTGTATTGTATCATAGATTTATATAGCGCAAAAACTGTCACCCTGCGGGTATCCTGGCGCTGGTATTCGTCAAGCTTGTCATTCGCCAGCCTATCGGCAGCTTACTATGAAAAGCTTTGGGCCTCTGCACTTATTAAAAAAACAAATAATAAACACTGGTGTACGGTGGGAGGGAATCTTACCCAAATCAAACTATCAAAAATTAGTACAAAGCAAAAGTTGTCACATTTTGTAGGCAGCTGTGTCACTGCCACGTTGTTCACATTTCTGGTTGGCCCCAGTAGCGTAGCTGGGGGGTGGGGAGGTCTGCCCCGGGCAGAACCTTTTGGGGGAGGCGGCGAGCACAAGGTAAGTTTTCTTTTATTGTATTCTCCCTCGTCGACGACTGTCGCCTCCCTTTGCAGCTCTTGTCTGCACCGGCTGTCACTGGGTGGCAAAATCAGGGATCGCCCCAGGTGGCAAAAGCTCTAGTTTCTCCACTGGTTGGCCCTGTATTTTTCCACAAGTTGATTCACCATCTGTGAAACTGCTGGGTAGTACTCACTGGGTCTTTGTCTAGCTCCTCAGATGAGCTCATGGCTCATCTTGACTGTGGGCGCGCCTACACCGACTCTACCTGACCTATAACTGAGGGCAGCTACAACCCCGTCACCAGGCCATGGTAAGAGTGACAATTGGGGTCGGCTGAAACTCTGGTAGGTGCTCAGGAACTTTACTATTACCTTTAGGAGAGTTGTCTACTGACCCTCCCTTGGTAAAATCTATTCAGTCCCCCACAAAAGTAGTCCTTCTGCCCACCCCATGTCTGACTGTACATTTGAGTGTATGGAGACCTGAATATGAGCTCTTAAAAAATATTGTATGTAGTGCGTGATGATGGTAGTTGACGGCACAGGCTTCAATCATTCTCTCCTCCCTGAAGATCGTTCCTGATTCTCTCTCTTACAAATCCGATAAGAGTTGCATCCATATCAGATTTGGGTCTGCAAATTACATTTAAGACTGAGTCTTCCCTGAAAGCAAAGGAATGGTCTAAACCAGTTAGAAGCAGCAAATATCCCACTCAAGGGGTCTGTACTCTCTTCCCTGGAATCAAATTTCCCTCGACCCGTTAGTCCCTCCCCATCCCCTCCTGTGTGAGTGTCTGGAAGAAAGCAAAGACAGATGCTCTTAACTTTGGTTGGCCGAGGTTATGATTGGCAGATTTGTAAATGCCCGGGCTCAATCCTGCGTAGATATCCCTCGAACACTTGGGACTTCTGACACACTAGGACAAAGAAAAGACATATCATGGCACACATAGGACACTGTGACGTTCAATCCACGCTTTACTTCCATTGACTACCGAGTAAACAAGGCCATTGCAAGGATGAGAGTAGGAGCGGGGGAAATTCAAATTTCTCCCAAAAAGGTTTCCAACCTTTACAAAAGTCTTTACAAAAGTCTCATTGTGTGAAGGTTGCAACTTGTGTAAACTTCCAAAACCTTACCTAAGGGTTAACATTTTTTAAAACATTGTTTTGCTGAAGAATGTTCTCACAGGAACCTTTATGTTAGAAAATGGGTTTTGATGGGATTTCCCCTGCAATTTCTAGTTACGTTTTGCAACATTTGGTAATACTGTAAAGACTGCAATGTTTTAGAAAACGTTACATGAAGGTTGTAGAGGAAATGCTTTCCAATTTACCATATCTCGAAAACGGAAGGTTTTTCAACAATAGCCAATAATGACCTATTATTTATAGACATAGCTTTGAGTGAGTATTGCAGGTTATTTTGCTTGCTTTGGTGTCAGGTCATGGTTGACTTCCAAACCCTCTACCATCCCTTTGAATAATACTTAATTGATCAACCATATTACCTTTGGATAGCCAAACGCAGAAGAATAGTAACCTGGTTTTCCATGTCCAGCCTCCATGTGTATGGTCATTTTCACCCATAAGCTATTCTAAAATGGGTACAAATGTATATTGTGCCTGTTTCAACACAAGCGCCGATTAGGTGTTGGGCTTATATTGTGCTCACTACTGTCTCAGTACGTGGCTTTGTCTGGTGGTAACTGACCATACAATTCTGTGCACAAACAGTAATAACACACTCAAACCCAGTGCAATTGCCTATTGCACACGGTTATTTAATATTTACCCATTTATGTAAATAAGGTGCAAAAATATGCATTATGGTCAGTCCTCATCTTACTCCTGTTTTGTCACCCACAAAATACACGCTCATGATGCATCCCATTAGAGTGCTAGAGGGATTCCCTGGGGAACCAGGTGTACCTCACAGCACCCTCCTTGGAAACTCAGCTTTGATCAATCAGACTCCTGCCTTCCGCAGGACCCAGGGTAAAGGGCTCTAAAGGAGACATACTCTTTTTCTACTGCACCCAACTTTGGAACTCATAAAAGAATTGAATATTGTAATATTGTTGTTCTATCTACCTCTTCTGGCTCTCTTCAACTGATGAAGTTCATGCATCTGGATAGGTGTTGCAACCGGAAATTGTGGAAAGAATTTTTTTGGCAAGCCGGCACCACCTGCGATGTACTCTGTAGAGTGTCTACCGATGGGCATAAAATACCTCTAAACGCCAAACCCCTAAATGAAAAATAAGGGCAGAGGTAAAGTCACTTACATTTAGAGTAGTCATTGTCATGGGCCAACAAATGAGTGAACAGCATGGTCAGCATTATGAAGGAGAGAAGTTGACATACTCCTAGCATGCCCATGGTCTACACTCCACTTTGTAGTATATTATAGCCTTATAGCCCACCGTAGTGGGCTATACCGGCTATTAAAGGCCCGCTCCAGCGTTGAAGGCCCGAGCCGAAGGCGAGGGCCTTTAACAAGGGAGCGGGACTTTAATAGCCGGAATAGCCCAGCTACAAAGGGCTATAAGGCTATAAGCAAGTAGAAGAGAGAAATCCCTTGGTGGAAATATATATTCTATTAATACTGGGTCGCTAAATTCCCAGGACAAAAATTGTGGCCCAAATATTAGAGAATTCTAGGTTGAAGATATTCCTACACAACTAAGAAAGGTATATTTAAAAATTCTTGACTTTATTTAAAATTAATCACTTCATATAAAACACATTACACTTAAAATGACATCAAATTCACATACCTATTAAAATACTTTGTTTGCATACATTCCGAGCAAATGGAAGTACATCCGTGGAAACAGCTCATCCTTTAGATAAGGATTATAGATTGTATCTAGGATTTGCACCTGAATTATTCCAATCGGATGTGTTTTTAATGACAAATTGCACTGTCTATATTTGTCTCTCTGTTTAATGTTTGTTGTCATATATTAGAGATCAAAGCTTCTGAATTTTTTTTTTTTCGTGTTGAATTACTGTATTGTATTATTAGTGTACTTCCATTTGCTCGGAATGTATGCAAACAAAGTATTTTAATAGGTATGTTAATTTGATGTCATTTTAAGTGTAATGTGTTTTATATGAAGTGATTAATTTTAAATAAAGTCAAAATTTTTTAAATATACCTTTCTTAGTTGTGTAGGAATATCTTCAACCTAGAATTCTCTAATATTTGGGCCACAATTTTTGTCCTGGGAATTTAGCGACCCAGTATTAATAGAATATATATTTCCACCAAGGATTTCTGTCTTCTACTTGTCAATAGTACCCTATTCCCCTGGTTTGAGCAAGGGGTCCCTCTCAAAATGTTTTACATATAAGGCTATTAGAACATTCTGCCACTAGAGGGCAGAATGTTCTAACAAATAAAACAAAGGCCTCTCGGAGCCCGAGGGGTTTAAATCCCCTCGAGCTCCGAGAGGCCTTTGTTCACAGCAATAGCTGTGAACAAAAGCAACATTGGAATGTTGCTCTGCGGGCCTTTACCGGCCCGAAGAAGCTCGGAGCACTCCATTGTATTCAATGGAGTGCTCCACATTCCAATGTTCTAAAAGCATTAGAACATTGGAATGTTGGGAGCTCCATTGTAGACAATGGGGTGCTCCATGCTTCTACGGGCCGGTAAAGGCCCGCAGAGCAACATTCCAATAGCGATACAAGGCCTCTCGGAGCTCGAGGGGATTTAATTCCCCTCGAGCTTCGAGAGGCCTTTGTTTTATTTGGTAGAACATTCTGCCCTCTAGTGGCAGAATGTTCTAATAGCTTTATAGCCCTTCGTAGCAGGGCTATACCGGCTATTAAAGTCCCGGTCCCTTGTTAAAGTCCCTCGCCTTCGGCTCGGGCCTTTAACGTGGGAGCGGGCCTTTAATAGCCGGTATAGCTCGCTACGCCGGGCTATAAGGCTATATTATAAAACAGGCTATTAAACAAGGGTTTGTTAACTTAGGTCCAGTGTCAGCTCTGTAGCTGGGGGAGCACTTGTTTCTGGTGTTTCACACAGCATTGTGGGTGCCAGTATACTGTGGCTCTATAAACTGTTAGCAGGCCCATATCCAATGGACTGAGAATGGTAGAAAAAGGATGCCATAACACGTCACATTTGATCACTGGCAGAGATCTTCTGTGCTAGGAGCCAGAAGCAAGGTCTCAAGAAGGACACCAGAATGTGCTCGAGGCTTCCGTAGGTGGTCCTTCTTAAAAAAAAATATATATATCAGATTTATAAACTCATATATGATAAATGTCACATGAAGTATCATCTCTAAATAGTTATCATGAAGCTTCATGCAAGCCTTTGAAGTAGCATTCAAGGCTAATCATGCAAAGGCTTCCATCCAGTTTTGAGGTCTAATATCCTGTTTCACTAGGAGACCATGCATACAGGCCTCAAGGACGAAAGTGCACAGGTAGGCGGGCCTCAGTGACAACTGTATCAACCAACTTCTTAAAACCCTCTTCACCTAATCTGCAGATATTTAGCACCCTCATTAATAGATATTATCAGTTATATAATACTTTCGTCATTAAAATTATCTGCTTCAAATATAATTTCTTAACCTTCCAAATACCTCCAGCAAACTAGATGTGTTGTCAATGAACCTAATGGGTTGATGTGGGCTAGAAAACCCCTAAGAGGGAGGAGGTATGTCTTGAAGTTTGGCCTGGGAAACCATTTCATCACTGCTGTTATTAGGTGATTTTAATTCACAGAGAATATCCAGCAGAGGAAAACAAGTATGAACATTTCATGGAGATGCTTAGGCAAGAGTAATGTCATACAACCGCTAAACTTAAATAATTTCAAACCTATTGGAAATGGTATAGGTCTTCCCGATCACTCTTGGAAGACTTGGTGAATAGCCTTAAACAAAAGACTAATCTCTAGGAAAAGAGAGAGAGAGGAGAGAGAGGAAGGAGGGAGGATGAGGGATAGAGAGAGTGTGTGTGTGTGGGTGTGTGGGTGTGTGTGCATGTGTAGATTTTGTTTTAAATTTATCTTGCAAAATTGAGACACAGACTCTTGTAGACTTGGCATATATAATCCAATCTGTCTGGCAAAGACAGCCAGTAGTCTCTCATTGCTTTGATATTTGAGTAGCCAGTGACTATGGTGAACTTGAAACACAGACTCTATCCCCTTTATTTTTCAGGCTGTTTGTGAAAGACAGCAGTAACTTGTAGCTGTTGCTGATTTAAGCCTGAAAAAAGCATGTTAATTTGTCTCTGAAGGTTTCCTGTTTATAAGATATGGTGAAGGGAAGAGGCCGGGCGTACCATGGCGCGCCTATTGCAGCCACCACGTGGGCAATAATACATAGCAAGTCTGTACGGGCCACAAGATGAACATATCGCGAACACTCCCGGGATTAAGCGGGAAGTGGTGAGATACTATACAGATTTATATTGTCGTGTAGTTCTTATAAATCTATATAAGATCTGCGCGTTTGGACAACATACACTGCGGGCCTGGTGTCTGAACTAATTCCAGACACCCGCACCGGGTATGTTGGCCTGTATGGCAGCTAGCTCCCAGTGCCACTAGAAACTCCTCTTATCAAGGAGAGAATAGTTCTTGACAACTATCGAACATGACAACCCTGATCCCTCAGAATCATGGAAACAGTGCAATACTTTTTGCTCAGTCACTCGTGCTCACTTAGTCTCAGAGAGATACACAGAATAAACAGTAGGGACGTTTTCAATAAGTATTTATTGAACATTTGTCATTCTAGTGTAAAATAGGTGTGCTGAAACAATCAGATGTAGATGATTAGAAGCACTAGAAAAGTGAAAGGGTGGTAAATCTCTACCATTTTGCTATAATCATGAATACAGGCGGGCATATGAAATACATGATAATAAAATGCGTACTCCTACGATGCTACCCTAACTAGATGTACCTAAGTGTACTTAGCATGTATGTAGGTGTTAAGCCAAGAATCCCTCTAGGATAAGTCAACCCCATTTCCTGAATTTAGAGACTGTGGGACCCCGTCTTGGTCTCGAATTGGACACCCCGCAAGGGATGTTCAGACCGCTGCGAGCTGGAGTGTCTGCATGCAGGAATCTCAGCGTCTCACGTCAGTGTGTCGGCATGGAAGTCGTGATCTCCTCTGCCTATCTTAGCAAGATGTGATGTTTATATACCTGAAGGTATCCCCAGGGGTTCTGCCTTGCTGTGCCACTGTCGGACTAAGAATGACGTTGGGAATGAACCTTGTGCATAGTTATTATGCAGGAGATGATAGTCCTGCTGAATTTCCGAGAATCCTGAATCCTCATGCATAATGTATGAGCCTATTGTTCAGGGAAAACCCCACATTCTGTAAGGAGTACTGTAACTAGGTAAAAGGTACCTAGCAGCCGTTATGTATGTAATGTAGGGACGAATATAGGTGAAAGGTTGTGATGTTACCTGGGCCTATATTGTGGTACCTATATGGAATATAACACCCAGTCCTCATCCAACTGGACGACATAATCTAATACTAACGTACTACCCCTCTAGGTATTGGTACGCAAACATATGTAAAAGTAATAGTTCCGCTAAAAAATGTTAAAATGTTAAAAAACTCTAAAAAGGTGCTAAAAACAGAAATTGTCACTCAAGCAATAGCTCTAATGTGTCCGTATATATAGTTCGAACTACTACAAGCATTAGAAAGCCAAGCAGGTCATAAAAAGTCCAATGTGAGTTTGTTTTAAAAAAAAGCCGAATTTTTCCCAGCACACGACGGGCCAAATGTTTATATGTCCTGGCTGGTAGATGCAACATCACTGTTGCCTGCCTTCACAGACGACGATCCCTGTAACACCTCGCAGATTACGTCAATTGAGCACAGATGATCTTCCGTACCGCCTGCAGCCGATGCTGGGGCAGCCTGTGCACTATCCAAAGCCTGGGTGTTCGTGGAGGAGCCGGTGTCCATACCAACAGGAGCAGAAATTTCCAGTGGTGGCTCCAAGAACGGCGCCATCAACATAGGAATATGCTGGGGACACTGCAGAACATGGGCCGTTATCGGGTCCAGCAATGCATCAACTTCCGGTTGCACAACTGATGGAAGTGTCAGACACAGATCTAACACGCATTCCTCTCCGCAGAACAGGCATCGGAGTACAGGTAAGATACAGTCCATCCAGACTGGTCTAAATGACAGGAACCAAGAAGCACTTAGTTCTCATAGGCTAGGTGTGCCCAGATGTTGTACCATGCGATCACGGTATTTGCGCTCCAGGAGTGCCTTTTCCATCTCGTTGGTGACTGGGACGTCCATTGAGTAACAGAAAAATTACGATCAGGATACCTGCTATTAGAAACAGGATCAGCGGAAGTCCTCCAAAAATGCTTCCGAATACGGAGTGTACAAAGGTTGGTATAGCTCTGTGGAACGTCTGAAAGGTGCTTAATAGTCCTGAACCTATGGTCTTAAATAGGTGGACTATACCCATCGTATCAGACATGTTGAACATACGATTTACCATTTCTGCAAAATGGAAAGGGTAATTTGTTCGTATTAGTGCCTGTATCTCGGCCGAGGACCTTGCGATATGGAGATCAAAAGTCTCCAGGGGGGAGTTTATGGGCACGGTTTTTTGTAAAAGCATGGCTTTCATTCTGCTCAGAGTATCAAACCGTATAAGAGAAACATTCAATGAAGGCCATAGCGGTGCCTCCCTGACTGTTTGTGTCGGTGGAAACAATACTTGCATACAGCAAGTAATCCTGGCGCTCACGGTTACCAGATATGTGATGCTTTTTAGCATCCCACACCAACCTTGATTGTTCAGCATCAAGTAACTCCCATTCGAGAGAAGCCTGAATACCGGAGTGATTAAAGCTGCTGGGGCACCTTTCAAATGACAGGATAGGTTTGCCACTGAACCATTACAGGCTCCGTGTAGCATAATATCCTGGCATATGAGAGATCCAGTCAAAGCCTTCTCACAGTTAGTACCGCCTAGAAACACTTCAAGATCCCCACTCCTGCATCGAAATCTGTACAGTAATTCCCAAGATTCCCTGATGTATTCCTTACCCATCTTTTCATATCTGCCCGCATGTTGTTGTTCTAGGCAATATTGAAACTGGAAAGTTGTGACCGGTAGTGTTATGTGGCCTTGGATTAACCATTCTGTGGACAGTGACTCAGCCACAGTAAAAGGTAATCTGTCCAGTTTTTCAATACGCAGCATTGTATATTTTGCTCCCCTCTGTGCCATTTTCATCTGTTGTTCTGTTAGATTGTATGCAGAAAACAGGGACGTACTGTTTATAAACCGCCAAGGCACATAACCAGCACGCAATGATTGCAGAGTCCAGCTCAATAACATAATAAAACGTAATTGTGATTGCCCGTGCTGTAATATGGACAAGTCCTGTTCTAGTACGTCAATAGCAGAAGATACAATGTTGCCCAGTGAATATATCCTGGATGTTAACGTAGTCATGCCATTGTCAACTACGGCTAATGCCTTTTCTAGGTTAATCCTATCTATTTCTCGCAGTCTCTCAGCTGCTTCTTGTTGGGAGATTTTCCAAATTTCATTATAGACAGCATATATGAAACGTTTCTGACTTGGTTTCCTGAAGCCTAATAAAAAATCCCTTAGGTCCACATCCTCTGATAGTAAGGATCAGTGTTTCACCTGTGTTAGTGTTGAGGTTTTTAGCCAATTAAGGCATAACTTCCCAACACTGTATGATGTCACCACCCCGGGATGATCTCTTTGTACATATCGTGGGTCTGGCTTATGGATACTGTACCCTTCGGTGGTACCCCTGAATCTTTCTTGACATCTATTAGTGTCTGCGGGCCAAACCAACCATCCCTTCCAATTGGGGTCTGATCTATTGAATTGTAGGATGTCATCTATCGTAGCCCCTTCATCTGATGTAAGATTTCCCCCGTTATTTGTTGGTGTGGGAATCCAAAGTGTGTTCAAGTCCTTGTACTTGGCTATACCAAGACAGGAGGTCTGCTGCACAGTTTCATTTAGAAAAATCATCTGCTGTGGAATGAGGCATGCTCTAAATAGCGCTTCAGTTCCCTGGACTTGCCAATCCCTAGAACCCCAGACTGATTTTAAGTCTATAGTGTCTTCCCATAAGTCGAAACCCTGTTCAGACAGTTGGGTAATAAAGGAAGCAGAGTAAATTTGTTTGGTGTTTGTTAACATATTTTTCTGTGCTGATGTAGGTGCGACCTCATATACCTCATAGTAATATGAGGTCGGATCTGAAATGTTAAACCCTGAGAAATATGAAAATTTCCGTGCAAACGTTTTTGAACTGCTTTTTGGTGGTGTAGGGCAATGTTCCCATTGGTGATAAGTGAAAACATTCCTAGGGCTGCTGGATTTGTGTAGAAAATGATGACCATAATGTTAATAACAATACATAGTGTTAAAATCTGATGTCTTCTAACATTTCATTACTAGAAAATGCGGCAGATTGTTCCAAATCAGACAACATATTATTCACAGTTTTAAAATCCCAATCGTCTGAGAATGTACTGGAGGTAATGATATCATTTAAGGAAATTTTAAATACATGTGGTACTTTTAAAAGTTCTGTCGGGCCAAATATATCATAATCAACCTTGTCCCATACTATACTGTCAGGTATAGGAACTGCTGTAATGTTCACTGATGACAAGTCTCTTTGTTCACGATGTGATGAAACATGAGGTTTCAGGACCAAGTTCACTTTTGACGCTGCAGAGCTTTGACGTAGATAAGTTCCATTGATAATTAAGAGGAAAGTAGTCACTAAGCCTACCCAGACAAGAAAGAAAAGTATCCCAGTGATTATCCAAAGTTCTATCTAAGGTGACACCAGGCAAGTCTTTTTAAGAAAGATGAAGAAATCTTTGATTTGCTGTTCATGAGTTTTTGGGGCTGGCGTCATTTTAGGTTCACTTGGATCCAATGAAAAGGTATCAAAGTCGATGAAATAGCCAGATGCAGTTCGATCTATTTTTGGTAGCTCAGCAGGTTTTGTTGAACTTGTAGATTGCTCTTGTTGAGCCATGTTTACGTAGACATCAATGTTTGGTCGAATTGAAAGTTGTCTTTCATTTTTATTTTTATTTTCCATTGCAAGAGGAACGAGTTCCATCGCATTGTTGTTTATTCCAGTGCTTTGCAAGGGCGACTCGTCAAACGTGATGAGCCTTTCCGTCTGAACTTCCTGTATCGTAGCGAGCAGAGGACATCGGCTACTCCGGAGCCCACGAGGCCTACTATTCAGTATCTGTCACATAATGTGGGTTTATCAGATCAATGAAGACAAACCTTTTCTCTTTTTTTCCGGCAAGAGGCGGCAGAAGTACAGTTCTTGTTCCTTTAACTGCCAGGACAGGTACAGGCAGAAGTAAGATGGTCCAAATTCCCTTTTGTCCATTATCTTTTCTCTGACCAGATCCCCTACTTTAGGAATCCAGACAGGTCTTGCCGTGACTGACTTGACTTCCCCAGTGGCAAACCTTTTCACCTGGACATTGCTCTGTAGAGCCCTTGATTCATTTAGTTCCTGTAAAACAGCCAAACGTTTATTGATGTCAAAAGGTTTTTCATCCGTCACTGTGCCTTCACAATCTAGGTCATGTACCCACATTCTCGTCCCAAAAAGGACCTCATAAGGAGTGACCCCCCCTAGAGTGCTTCTTGGCATATTATTTAAGGCCCTCTGGACCCCATATAGGTGATTGACCCAACTACCACCCGCGCCTAATACCCTGGCTGTTAATGATTGCTTTAAGTCCCGGTTCTTCCTTTCCACAACCAAATTTCCCTCAGGATGGTATGGAGAGGAGTACCGCAATGCTACACCCAAACCTCCCATGGCCTCCTTGTAAGCCCTAGAGCTAAACACGGGGCCACTGTCAGAATGTAATGTGCCAACTGCGTATGTCCCTATAAAGACTCGCAAATCTTTGATAACAGTTTGAGCGTCATCCGAAAGCTGAGGCCATACCCATAGGAATCTTGAGCAGGAATCCACTGCAACCATTACGTACTTGTAAGCCCCATCAGATTGAAAGGGGCCGCAGTGGTCCAAATAGACACACGCGAGAGGTCTGTCTGATATCAATAATGGTGTCTGCCTGGACGTGTTATTGTGTAGCCTTTCATCTGTTGACACTTTAAGACATAGTCTTTGGTCTGCTTCGTTAAACCTGGCCACCAATAGCGTTGTTTCAATTAAGAAACCGTTGCTGTAACTCTTGCGTGTGCAGAACCCAGACCCTCGTGTGCAGCTAAAATTAAGCCTAATCTGTGATCCATGTTTCGTAAGACTCTATCCCCCACTCCTGGAATCTGAGCAAATGAAACGTTATTTGCATCTAACTTGTAGGAGTACTTGAGTGGAAAACATTTCGGAAGTGCTTTGTTGTCTTTGCGTGAAGCAATGACAGCTACCATTATCTGTCCGTCTATTCTCGTTTTTGAACGAGTGATTGCAGCTATGGATGCAGTTCGTTCTGCCCCCTTTGCGGCTTCATCAGCCAATGAATTCCCTTCAACGTGAACGCCATCACGTTGGTGACTCAGCGTCTGTATCACGTGAGCTCTCGGTAGCTCGTTTTTCAACTCCGCTACCTGTTCCCATAGCTTTTGTGCTTTATTGTGCCACCTTTTGAGTCTTTAAACCCATTTTGTCCCCAATAGTGTAGCTATTCATTGTATGACTGGACACAGTAAAATGAATCGCGCACTATTAGTGTGGGGAATTCTCGATCCGTGTTAACTAGTGCCAGTAAAAGAGCCTTTAGTTCTGCTAACTGAGCCGTGCAGTCTTCCAAGGACTGAGTCTTTTTACAGCTCGGATGGAATTTACCATCCTTCATCTGACCCTTAACAATTGCACATGCGGAGCTGTATTGTTGTTTACTCCCTATGGCCGGTTGAGCAGATCCGTCAGTGTAAATTATAAATTCGTACTGATCTAGAGGCATAATTTCATTCAGGAGAGGATATTCTTGTTCGTATTGCAGGAATGCCTGTGTTTTTAAACTTGGGTCGTACCTGTATTCTACATCTGATGCAGTGAGAGAATTATCCCATTGTATCCATCGTGGATGTAAAGCTTTAGCATTTGGAACGCTCGCCTTTGTAACAGTCTCTAAGGCTGTGTTAGACTTGGCATCTTTTGGCGTGTTTCCCCTGACTTTTTGCTTTCTGACCTCCCGGTTTTGACTCTGTTTTTGCTGGTGTAATGATTCTGCGCACTTTCCTCACTGCGGTCCAGTGGGAAAGTGCAAGTGCTCCTGTATAAAATGTATTATGGATTGGTGTTTCCATGATTGGCCTATTTGGTTTATGTGTCAGTCCCTTGTAAAGTGCACTGCGAGTGCCAGGGCCTATAGACCAAATGCTGTTGGTGGGCTGCAGCACTGGATTGTGCCACCCACGCAACCAGCCCGTAAAGTGTAACTCGGGCCTGCCAACGCAGAGCCTGTGCGCAGCCTGGGGCTGCCATGTCGACTTGGCAAGTGCACACACTTGCAAGTCCCTAAACCTTCCCTTTGCTACATGTTAGTCACCCCTAAGGTAGGCCCAAGGTACCCCTGTGGGCAGGGTGTGTTGTACGCGAAAGGTAGGACATGCCCGGGTGTGTGCGGCATGTCCTGATAGTGAATTACAGCCTAGTTCGCTTTTCACTATTGCAAGGCTACCTGTTCCCCCTAGGCCAGAACGGGCAGTTTTGATTATTACAGCTTATAATCCTAACTGACCCCGGGAACATGGTAGAAATTCGAGTTTAGTATGCCTGGACTCAGAATGATAAAATGCAGCTTTTAGTGAAGTTGGTTTTAACATTCTGTGTTTGAAAATACCACTTTTAGAAAGTGGGTATTTTCTTGTCTAACCATCCAAGCCTGCCTCTGCGAGGTTGTGTATTCCTTGTCTGGAGTGTGAGTGACAGGGGCTGGGGGATGCCAGGAGACAGGGAGTCAGCCCAGGGCTGAATAGCAAGATCTACATGTAGATGGGTGGGAGGGGTCGCACCTGGGCCCTGAATAGGACAGTGCCTTCCCTCCACAATGCTGGCTCCACCTCCTGTGGTGCGTCTGATGTCCCTGGCCTACTCACTGAAAGAAGGGACGGAGACTTGTCAACAAAGTGCTCCAGAACTGGTTTGGACTAGGCAAAGGCCTCTCTGCCTTCAGAGAACAAAGGAATTTGGGATATAAATATTGGGGCCCTGACCCCATGAATTTAGATCTCGCTGGAATCAAGGAACCTGCCAAGACGAAGAGCTGGAAGAGCTGCCAGGAGGAGTACTGCCCCTTTGCTGTGTTGTTGCTTTGTTGGGTTGGCCTGCAGCTGCTGCTTCTGCCTTGGGCAGTGAAAGGACTGAACTTTCTACAAACTTGTGCTGAGTATCTCCAAGGGCCAGGAACCAAGCTGGCCTCCTGTTAAGAAGTCTCAGGGACTACAAAGACTTCACAAGCCTCTGGGTACCGCTTCTGGAACGCTGTTTCAGTCGCCACAGAGGAAGGGAACTGCAACCGACTCCGTCAACCGAATCCATCCCTGACCGGTGACCTGTTTGCACCGCAGACCGCATCGCCCCGCTTCGCATCGCAACCCTGGTCTCACCGTGGGCGACGTCCGATGCCGCCAGCACCGAGCCGCTGCTTGCACCGTGACCTGTGGGCACCGCAGTTCGCATCGCATCGCTTCACTGTGCCAGCCGGACCAGACCGACGCTGTCGCTGCAACTGGCTCAAGAGTCGTGACCGCACCGCATTTGGGGCACCGCTCGCACGTCTGCGACGCACCGCTCCGACTCGCACCGCTGTCCGACGCCAGCTCCCGCACTCCGGCTTGGTCGCCTGCATCGCAACCTGTCAGCACCGCATCGAGCATCGTCTCACCCTGCATCGCACGCCTTGGACTCACCGACTCCGTCTGCACGACGCTCATCGAGCCGCTGCCTGCACCGCATCGAGGGACACCGCACCTTGCATCGCTCCGTCTTGCACCGCAACCGCGACGAACGCCGACCGGCTCGTACACTCCGTACCAGCCACAACGAGAAAGGTACTGTAACCGAGTCTGTTCATGACTCTGCTGGCCCGTATCGACGCGGTCGGCTGGAACTGTTAGACTCTGTGGTTTTCAGCATCACGGTAGGCTCGGACGGAGCTACCGACTCGTACGAACTTTGCTTTTGTGCTATTCCTGCAAAGAAGAAGTTACCGTATCAAGCATTCATTCGTAAAGTATAGTATTGTGGATTTTTGTCGTAATTGGTCTTGTCTTGAGTATATAAAATATTGGTTATTTTTCTAAACTGGTGTGGTGTCCGTTTGTAGTGCTTACACTGTATTACTGTTGGTTATGTGCAAATGCTTTACACACTGCCTCTGAATTAAGCCTGACTGCTCGTGCCAAGCTACCACGAGGGTGAGCAGGGGTTACTTCACGAGTGTAACAACCCTTACCCTGACTAGGAAGAAGGGTCCCTACTTGGACAAAGGTGCAAGCCCTTGCCAACTAGAGATCCCATTTCTAACATTGGTGTCAGCGGTGGGATAGGACTTGTGTTTGCACTTGACTTACAGTGATTGGTGTGCACTACTACCATATCGCAGACAATTACGTACCACATACTGGTTCTTTTTCTTTTGGCCTATTTTTGATCTTGCCAGTTTTTAACTCACGACTTTTGTCATGCCTGAATCAATTGCATCATCCGTTGCATCTCTGGAAGTTATCTTTGAGGAGGACAGGTTGGAATCCTACGCCGTAAAGGAGTTACGAGCAATTTGTAAAAACCTGAAAGTCCAAATTAAAGGCCTCACAAGGAAGGAGGAGCTACAGAAGGCGCTGAGGGCCTGGGTAGCAGCCAGACATGCCAATGGGCAGCCTGGTGATCTCAGTGAGGAGGTGGAGGAGCCTATTTCCAGGGTGGATGTGCTTTTGGGTAGGGGGAACCCGCCAGGTCAGGCAGCAGCAGTCTGTCCCCAGAGGAGCTGGAG
Source organism: Calotriton arnoldi (assembly GCA_963921515.1). NCBI lineage: Eukaryota > Metazoa > Chordata > Amphibia > Caudata > Salamandridae > Calotriton > Calotriton arnoldi. The sequence goes on from CAWUFW010001133.1 coordinate 912,050, forward strand.
GACAGGCGGGAGGCAAGGCAGTTTGAGCTGCAGAAGCTCAGGCTGGAGAGTGAGCGGGAGGAGAAGAGATTGGCCATAGAGGAGAGGAAGATGCTCTTAGAGCATGAGAGAGAACTGAAGGAGCTAGAACTTAGGAGTAAGTCAGGCTCAGATGGTGGCAGCAATTCATCCAGAAAGGCAGACAGGATTGTGCACATTCCCAAGAACGTAGGCAAGGAGTTCAAGAAGGGGGATGACATACAAAGGTGGTTTCAGGGTTATGAGGCAGCCATACACATGAATGGGGTCCCTGAGGAGAATTGGGGAGCAGGATTGTGGCCACTTTTCCCGGAAGAAGCAAGGGATGCTCTGATAGCTTTGGGTAAGGGGTATCACCTCACCTATGCTGACATGAAGGATGCCCTTCTCACGAAGTATGGTCTTACTCCTGAAAAGTACAGGGATCAGTTCAGGTCCAGTAAGAAGTCTGATGTCAACACTGGGTTGGAATGTGTGGATGTGTTCTGCAGGTCTCTGGATGGTTGGGTGAAGGGCAGTAGTGTAACAGATTTTCAGGGGCTCTACAACTTGATTGCATGGGAGCACTTGTCTAGTCTATGTTTTGCAGATCTGCGCCAGCACCTAGTTGATAGTAAGCTAACTGACCCCAGGAAGCTTGCTATGGAAGCGGACCGCTGGGTGAGTACCAGGGTCCACAAGAAAGCGTTTGGGGGAGACTCAGCCAAAGGTGGGCAGGGTCCCCAGCAGAAAGGTGGGGGGACAAGGGTAAAGCACAGGAGTTCTCTAAAGGGCCCCAAACTAGTACCCAGGGTAAAGGTTCCCAGCCCCCGGTGATAAGAAGAAAGGGGTCTCCACAGGGAAGCCTGTTGAGACCGGCCCCCGCAAGTGTTATGCATGTGACCAGGTAGGTCACTTTAAGGGGGACCCCAAGTGCCCGAAGGCGACACAGCCACCCACCGGTGGACAGTCCAAAGTGTTGGCTAGTGTAGCGCTTGGGGAGGAGGGGTGCCCACAGGAGGGTGGGGATCCCGCAGAAATGACCCTTGTCTCACTAGGGGACAGTGAGATGGTCCCAGGAAACCAGGTGCCCCCTAACACAAAGAAATATAGCACCTGGGTGACCATTAATGGGAACAGGGTAGAGGCTCTCAGAGATACTGGAGCCAGTGTGACCTCAGTCCGGTGTCACCTGGTGTCTGAGAAGCAAGTAGTCCCAGGAGCATTCCACCAAGTAGTTGCTGTCGACAACTCTGAGCGCCAGTGTATGGTGGCGCAGGTTCCCTTTGAATGGGGGGGGTCGCAGGTCCCTTGAGGGTGGTTGTGAGCCCTACCATGCCTGTAGATTGTCTGCTAGGAAACGACCTGGAGCAGTCCTCATGGAAGGAGGTTGAGCTCAGGTCTCACTTGGAGATGCTTGGGTTGCCAGAGTGGGCATGCGTGTCTACTCGGTCAATGGCACCCAGGAAGGGTGATCAAGAGGACTTGGAGCCTGAAACAGTGGCCCAAGTCCCTGCCAAGAGAAAGGGCAGGGGGCGCGGGAAACCGGCCCCCAAAGTTCCCACGGACCGGGAGGAGGCGGACCTCGAGGGGGACGCCCCGGTGCCTACAGGGGAGCAGGTAGCCGAACTGGGAGACATCTCTGAGCTGACCCATTGGCAGCAAGAAGGGGGTCCCACCAGGGAGGAGTTCTGCAGGGAGCAGAACGAGTGCCCTACTCTGGAGGGTCTGCGGCGGCAGGCTGCAGACCAGGCAGCTGGTAATCAGTCCGGATCACATCTGATCTACTGGGAGAGTGGTCTCCTATACAGTGAGCCTAAGGTTGCTGAGCCTGGGTCAGCCCGTGTGCTGGTGGTACCCCAGTGCTTCAGGACCTTCCTACTGGGTCTGGCTCATGACGTGCCTTTGGCAGGACATTTGGGGCAGGACAAGACCTTTGACAGGCTTGTCACCCACTTCTTTTGGCCCCAAATGCGAAGGCAGTCAGATGCACACTGTAGGTCTTGCCAAACTTGCCAGACAAGTGGTAAGAGTGGGAGGAAGGTCAAAGCTCCTCTCCAACCTTTTCCGGTTGTTGGAACACCCTTTGAAAGGGTAGGGATGGATATTGTGGGGCCACTGGATCCCAAGACAGCCATGGGCAACAGGTACATCCTGGTCTTGGTGGACCATGCCACCCGGTACCCGGAGGCAATCCCTCTCAGGACAACGACGGCGCCAGTGGTGGGCCGGGCGTTAATGGGGATCTTTTCCCGTGTGGGATTCCCCAGAGAGGTGGTTTCTGATAGGGGGACCAATTTCATATCCAAGTATATGACATCCCTGTGGAAGGAGTGTGGTGTAACCTACAAGTTCACCATTCCTTACCACCCACAAGGAAACGGTCTGGTGGAGAGATTCAACCAGACCTTGAAAGGCATGATCAAGGGTCTAACAGAACCCATGAGGCGTAAGTGGGACGTCCTCTTGCCATGCCTACTCTTTGCGTACAGGGAGGTGCCTCAGAAGTCTCTTGGGTACAGCCCCTTTGAGCTCCTGTATGGCCACCCTGTCGGAGGACCTCTGAGTTTGGTAAAGGAAGGCTGGGAGGCAGCTCCCAGGAAAACTCCCCAGGATGTATTTAGCTACATGCTGGCCTTTCGAAACCAAACTGCCCGCTTCAGGAAACTCGCTCAGGCGAACCTAGATGCAAGCCAGGAAGAAATGAAGAGATGGTATGACCAGAATGCCACTCTGGTCGAATTTCAACCTGGGCAGAAAGTGTGGGTCATGGCCCCAGTGGCACCTTGTGCCTTGCAGGACAAGTGGAGTGGGCCATACGAGGTAAAGGAGCGCAAAAGTGACGTCACCTACCTGGTGGATTTGCAGGCTCCAAGGAACCCTTTGAGGGTCCTTCACGTGAACCGCCTCAAGCCCCACTTCGAGAGGTCCGAAGTGAGTATGCTCTTGGCGACAGATGATGGGGTGGAAGAGGAGAGTGAGCCTCTCCCTGACCTCCTGTCTACCAAGGAGCATGATGGGTCAGTAGAGGGTGTGATCCTCTCCCCTACTCTGACTCAGGAGCAGCAGGGGGACTGTCGCCAGTTGTTGGGACAGTTCGCCCCACTGTTCTCTCTGACCCCCGGTGTTACTCACTGGTGTACCCATGACGTGGACACCGGTGACAGCCATCCTGTGAAGCACAAAATTTACAGGTTGACTGACCGGGTCAGAGCCAGCATCAAGGAGGAGTTCTCTAAGATGTTGGCGTTAGGGGTGATTGAGCCCTCCCACAGTCCTTGGGCCAGCCCAGTGGTCTTGGTCCCAAAGGCTGCGGCGCCCGGTGCCACTCCAGAACTCCGGTTTTGTGTGGACTACCGTGGGCTCAATGCCGTCACCAGGACTGACGCGCACCCCATCCCCAGAGCTGATGAGCTCATTGATCGGTTGGGAGCTGCCCGGTTCCTCAGCACGTTTGATTTGACGTCTGGGTACTGGCAGATTGCCTTGACCGATGGGGCCAAGGAGAGATCAGCATTCTCAACCCCAGAAGGTCATTACCAATTTCGGGTGATGCCCTTTGGGTTGAAGAATGCCTCTGCCACCTTTCAGAGGTTGGTCAATCAGGTGTTGGCTGGGCTGGAGGATTTCAGTGCCGCCTACCTGGATGACATTGCTGTGTTCAGTTCCAGCTGGGAAGAACATTTACAGCACCTTGAGAAAGTGTTGAGGGCGCTGCAAGGTGCAGGCCTCATGATCAAGGCCAGTAAGTGCCAGATCGGGCAGGGTTCTGTGGTGTACTTGGGACACCAGGTAGGAAGCGGCCAGGTGGCGCCCCTACAACCCAAGATTGACACCATTCTGGCTTGGGAACCCCCAAGACCCAGACAGAGGTGAGAGCCTTCTTAGGTCTCACCGGTTACTATAGGAGATTTGTTAAGGGCTATGGCACCATCGTTGCCCCCTTAACAGAGCTGACCTCTAAGAGGCAGCCCAGGAAAGTGATCTGGACTGAGTCCTGCCAGAAAGATTTTGATGCCCTGAAGGCAGCCATGTGCACGGCGCCCGTGCTCAAGGCACCTGACTGCTCCAAAGAATTTGTCGTGCAGACTGACGCTTCAGAGCATGGTGTGGGAGCGGTGCTCTCACAACTGAACGAAGAGGGCCTGGATCAGCCTGTAGTCTTCCTTAGCAGGAGACTACTTCCCAGGGAACAGAGGTGGAGTGCCATAGAAAGGGAAGCTTTTGCTGTTGTCTGGGCGCTGAAGAAGTTGAGACCATACCTGTTTGGGACTCACTTCCGGGTTCAGACAGACCACAGGCCCCTCAGATGGTTGATGCAAATGAGGGGCGAGAATCCAAAACTGCTGAGGTGGTCCATCTCCCTACAGGGAATGGACTTTACGGTGGAACACCGTCCTGGTACAGAACACGCCAACGCAGATGGTCTGTCCAGGTTCTTCCGCCTTAGTGAAGAGAACTCCAATGGGGTTGGGTAGTTCTCCCTACTTTCAGCTGGAGGGGACATGTGTTAGACTTGGCATCTTTTGGCGTGTTTCGCCTGACTTTTGCTTTCTGACCTCCCGGTTTTGACTCTGTTTTTGCTGGTGTAATGATTCTGCGCACTTTCCTCACTGCGGTCCAGTGGGAAAGTGCAAGTGCTCCTGTATAAAATGTATTATGGATTGGTGTTTCCATGATTGGCCTATTTGGTTTATGTGTCAGTCCCTTGTAAAGTGCACTGCGAGTGCCAGGGCCTATAGACCAAATGCTGTTGGTGGGCTGCAGCACTGGATTGTGCCACCCACGCAACCAGCCCGTAAAGTGTAACTCCGGGCCTGCCAACGCAGAGCCTGTGCGCAGCCTGGGGCTGCCATGTCGACTTGGCAAGTGCACACACTTGCAAGTCCCTAAACCTTCCCTTTGCTACATGTTAGTCACCCCTAAGGTAGGCCCAAGGTACCCCTGTGGGCAGGGTGCGTTGTACGCGAAAGGTAGGACATGCCCGGGTGTGTGCGGCATGTCCTGATAGTGAATTACAGCCTAGTTCGCTTTTCACTATTGCAAGGCTACCTGTTCCCCTAGGCCAGAACGGGCAGTTTTGATTATTACAGCTTATAATCCTAACTGACCCCGGGAACATGGTAGAAATTCGAGTTTAGTATGCCTGGACTCAGAATGATAAAATGCAGCTTTTAGTGAAGTTGGTTTTAACATTCTGTGTTTGAAAATACCACTTTTAGAAAGTGGGTATTTTCTTGTCTAACCATCCAAGCCTGCCTCTGCGAGGTTGTGTATTCCTTGTCTGGAGTGTGAGTGACAGGGGCTGGGGGATGCCAGGAGACAGGGGAGTCAGCCCAGGGCTGAATAGCAAGATCTACATGTAGATGGGTGGGAGGGGTCGCACCTGGGCCCTGAATAGGACAGTGCCTTCCCTCCACAATGCTGGCTCCACCTCCTGTGGTGCGTCTGATGTCCCTGGCCTACTCACTGAAAGAAGGGACGGAGACTTGTCAACAAAGTGCTCCAGAACTGGTTTGGACTAGGCAAAGGCCTCTCTGCCTTCAGAGAACAAAGGAATTTGGGATATAAATATTGGGGCCCTGACCCCATGAATTTAGATCTCGCTGGAATCAAGGAACCTGCCAAGACGAAGAGCTGGAAGAGCTGCCAGGAGGAGTACTGCCCCTTTGCTGTGTTGTTGCTTTGTTGGGTTGGCCTGCAGCTGCTGCTTCTGCCTTGGGCAGTGAAAGGACTGAACTTTCTACAAACTTGTGCTGAGTATCTCCAAGGGCCAGGAACCGAGCTGGCCTCCTGTTAAGAAGTCTCAGGGACTACAAAGACTTCACAAGCCTCTGGGTACCGCTTCTGGAACGCTGTTTCAGTCGCCACAGAGGAAGGGAACTGCAACCGACTCCGTCAACCGAATCCATCCCTGACCGGTGACCTGTTTGCACCGCAGACCGCATCGCCCCGCTTCGCATCGCAACCCTGGTCTCACCGTGGGCGACGTCCGACGCCGCCAGCACCGAGCCGCTGCTTGCACCGTGACCTGTGGGCACCGCAGTTCGCATCGCATCGCTTCACTGTGCCAGCCGGACCAGACCGACGCTGTCGCTGCAACTGGCTCAAGAGTCGTGACCGCACCGCATTTGGGGCACCGCTCGCACGTCTGCGACGCACCGCTCCGACTCGCACCGCTGTCCGACGCCAGCTCCCGCACTCCGGCTTGGTCGCCTGCATCGCAACCTGTCAGCACCGCATCGAGCATCGTCTCACCCTGCATCGCACGCCTTGGACTCACCGACTCCGTCTGCACGACGCTCATCGAGCCGCTGCCTGCACCGCATCGAGGGACACCGCACCTTGCATCGCTCCGTCTTGCACCGCAACCGCGACGAACGCCGACCGGCTCGTACACTCCGTACCAGCCACAACGAGAAAGGTACTGTAACCGAGTCTGTTCATGACTCTGCTGGCCAGTATCGACGCGGTCGGCTGGAACTGTTAGACTCTGTGGTTTTCAGCATCACGGTAGGCTCGGACGGAGCTACCGACTCGTACGAACTTTGCTTTTGTGCTATTCCTGCAAAGAAGAAGTTACCGTATCAATCATTCATTCGTAAAGTATAGTATTGTGGATTTTTGTCGTAATTGGTCTTGTCTTGAGTATATAAAATATTGGTTATTTTTCTAAACTGGTGTGGTGTCCGTTTGTAGTGCTTACACTGTATTACTGTTGGTTATGTGCAAATGCTTTACACACTGCCTCTGAATTAAGCCTGACTGCTCGTGCCAAGCTACCACGAGGGTGAGCAGGGGTTACTTCACGAGTGTAACAACCCTTACCCTGACTAGGAAGAAGGGTCCCTACTTGGACAAAGGTGCAAGCCCTTGCCAACTAGAGATCCCATTTCTAACAGGCCGGTACCGGGGTCACCACAATAATTCGTTTCCCCTGAGCCAGTGCTCTTTCTCTCACTACAGCAGTCTGTACTGCTGTCAGAATTTTCTCTGTGGATGCAAAACGCATCTCAGCATTTGTGTACAAATGTGATTTATATGCTATTGGTACCGTTTCACCTTCATTGTATGTCAAGTAGGTGTACCCAGATTGACCCGCAACTATACAGATCACCAGGTTGCGGATATTTACGTGTGTCTGTAAGTGTTTTGATGCTATCATGTCAGCTTGTAGGGAACTTAGGATTTCTGTGTGTTCCTGAGTCCATTGCCTAACTGAAAAATCAGGTCTTATTAGGTCGTAGAAAGGTTTAACCCTTTCTGCGTAATCCAAAATGTATGTTCTGCCGAAATTTAGGAATCCCAGTATTGATTGTAAATTCTTTAATGATTTTGGAGGTTGGAGCAGTGCACACTTTTCCATAAAGTTCGCTGCCAGACTTTTCCCTTCACTTGAAAGCTCATATCCAAAAAACAGGACATTGAGGTGGGCTATTTTTAATTTTTTAAAGTTGCACGTGTAGCCTTCAGAGGCAAATCTCAAAATTATGGTGCTTAGCCTAGTCAAGTGTTCCTCCAGGCCATCATCCGTCAGATAAATATCGCCTACATAGGATAATGCCTCTTTGTCCAGATTCTGAAGTAATTCAGCTACCCTGGCTGGAAAATAACCCCGGGCTGTTCTTAAACCCTTGGGCTAGTCGACAAAATTGTCGTTGGGACCCCAGCGCGGAGAATGCTGTCAAGTATCTGCTCTCAGGCGCTATATTTTGGCAGAAAAATCCATTTGAGATATCTAATGTGGTTTTGTATTTTTTCCGCACGTTATTCATTAATGCGGCACTATGTGCGTTTTGTACTGCAAATGTTTTTGTGCATGAGTTTAGATGTCTGTAATCTAAATCTGGACAATATGAATGATTGGGTTTCATTACGGGAAACAAAGGATTATTCATTGATGAGGTGCATGTTTCAATCACACCTTGGTATTCAAGTTGATCTAAGATCTCCCTGACCTGTTTTTTCGCTTCCTGTTTTATCGGATACTGTCTCTGTGGAATTGGAGTAGATTTTAGTGGTATCACATGGTGAGCTGATTGTTCATCCCACCCAACATGGTTGCGATATAGTGCAGGAGCAAGAGCTACCGCCCACTCCTGCGCGTATGTGTGTTTTATGTATTGGGGAACGAGGTCGGAAAAGGCTGGCATAATTACCGTCTCTCCCTTTGGGCAACCCATAACAAAAGCAGGCGGCCAATCTTTCTCAGCTAAGAGAATGTCATATCCAAAAGTCAGGTTCTCCCAAAAGAGACCTTTAATTTTCCTGGGCTTGTCCCCTTCCATTTTCAGTATTATTTCATATGACCTATGTGGAACACTTACCCTAGTATCAGGTGTTTCCACCGTGATATACTCACTCAACTCCGCTGTCACCAGAACTTCCATCAGGTTCTGGCGAGCTACTGTTACTTCTGCTGCACTGTCTAGCATCGTCAGAGCCCATTCCACGTTCAGTAGTTGAGTCCTCCTAATTCTGGGCATGTCTAACTTTGAGACCTGCTACTTTCTTCTTTTTGAATTGAGGTTTTGTTTTAGGCTTTTATTTATTTTTGGAAGCGTAGTCAGAAGTGCATTGAGAGTCTCTGGACTTTGTACGCTCTTCTTGTCTGTGTTCTGAGCGTCCTTCCCTCTCAGAGTTTTTTGATGAACCCTTAAAGGAACGAGAGGAACGTGTATCAGTGTCCTGATACCTGTCAAGTTTTTTAATGTTATCTCTATTCCTAAGGTTATACCTCCTTTCTGGGGGCTCCTGTTGAGGAGACCTTCCCCTGGATTGAGATCTATTATTTTGTTGTTTGTTATTATCCCATTTCTTTTCTGAAGAAACTGGTGTTTGCTTTGCCAGTTCTTTTTCTGGGCCTGCCAGTAGTTGAGGTTTTACTGGTCTAGCTCCCTGACTATCTCTACCTAATTCTGCATATGCAGTTTCAATTATTTTAGGTAGTTCTGTGTCCTGTTGTAAAGGAGTGAAGTCCCTCAGGCATTGGCGTATTGCCACTGATGCTGCTTCCCCTTTAATATTTGCTAATATTATAGCAGATACCTGGGCAAAGTTATTTAGTAACTTCATCCCTAAGTTCAGAGCGGGTTCCGCTCCGTACTCGTTCTGTATTTGTCTCAATACATCTGGTATTACCGCTAATGAAGGGATACCATGTGTCCTGGTATATATTGCAGCGAAGACTGTACCCCAGAAGTACAATCCTCTATTGGGGGAGCTATCCCCATTGGCAAGCAAATTGTTAGTAATCTATGCTTTTCCTGCAGGCCAGTGTGTGGAAATACTGCCTCCAGCTGTGTTATTTTTTTAGCTATCCAGAAAGGCATTTGTTCATGTTTAGTGGGCATTTTACCCATCACTGCGTGTAACGTTTGTGGTGTAATTTTGGTTGTAGAAGTTTGGACTGGTCCTGGTTGTGTAGCCGGTGTTGGCTGAAGTGTGAGTGTTCTCATCATAAACTGTGTCATATTTCTGTAAAGTTTTATTAGTTCTTTATGATGTATAAGTAAGTCTCCTCCTGGCATTGTGTCAATGTCAGGGTGCGGTGTGTAGGCCGCTAGTACCGGCCATGTTGCTCCGTCTCTTCCAAGCGGACCGAGTCTTACTCTATTTCTTGTATGGTGGAGGGCGCCTTTAAACCAGTATAAATGTTCCTGGTAAGTTAGTGGAATTTCAATGTCCTCAAATGGACTATATTCGTTTGGTATGTCGTCTTCGACACAGTAATGAAATGTTTTTGTTCGTGCATCTGCCTGCGGGAATCTAATCCATGAATAGAATTCCTCTGTGGTATATGATTCGTGCACCTCAATCACGAAGGTTACTTGCCCACCCCTGAATGTAACACTGTATGCTACTAATTTTAGGGGGATGGCATTTCTAACATTTTGTGCAATTTGTATTGCATCTGCATCTTCTTCCTCGGCGGAGAGATTTAGTTCATGTACTACGTCTCCCTGCTCAGTCATTGTTTTTAGAGTTTTTCAAGGGAACCGAGATAAGGTGTTATGCACAATAGGAACAATGTATCCTTCAAGCTTGATTTTTACATCGCAAAATCCATTACAACGCATGTCGTTACAACGCATGTCGTTACAACGCATAATCCATTACAACGTAATTACTATTCTAACTCCGCCGGGGCGTTACTTTGGGGAATGCGTTGTAATGGATTATGCGATGTAATGACATGCGTTGTAATGGATTTCGCGTTGTAAAACATTCGTTGTAATGACACGCGTTGTAACGCGTGCATTGTAAACGATGTTTCCCACAGCCAATACATAGGATTTTTGCCTACTCAGCTGCGGCGGATTTTGTTCCCTCCCACTCCAGACGTCTTTGGGGAAATGTGAGTAGGGTTCTCTGAGACAAGCACGACTGGACTACTCAGATTTGACCGTTAAATAAGTACCCAACCAACGTTGGCGGCGCCATGCCGTGTAGTTCTTATAAATCTATATAAGATCTGCGCGTTTGGACAAAATACACTGCGGGCCTGGTGTCTGAACTAATTCCAGACACCCCTACCGGGTATGTTGGCCTGTATGCCAGCTAGCTCACAGTGCCACTAGAAACTGCTCTTATCAAGGAGAGAATAGTCTTGGCAACTATCGAACATGACAACCCTGACCCTTCAGAATCGTGGAAACAGTGCAATACTTTTCGCTAAGTCACTCGTGCTCACTTAGTCTCAGAGAGATACACAGAATAAACAGTAGGGACGTTTTCAATAAGTATTTATTAACATGCGTCATTCTAGTGTAAAATAGGTGTGCTGAAACAATCATTAGACAGTAACAGATATAGATGATTAGAAGCACTAGAAAAGTGAAATGGTGGTAAATCTCTACCATTTTGTTATAATCATGAATACAGGCAGGCATATGAAATACATGATAATAAAATGCGTACTCCTACGATGCTACCCTAACTAGATGTACCTAAGTGTACCTAGCATGTATGTAGGTGTTAAGCCAAGAATCCCTCTAGGATAAAGTCAACCCCATTACCTGAAGTGAGAGACTGTGGGACCCCGTCTTGGTCTCGTATTGGACACCCCGCAAGGGATGTTCAGACCGCTGCGAGCTGGAGTGTCTGCATGCAGGAATCTCAGCGTCTTGGGTCGGTGTGTCGGCATGAAAGTCGTTATCTCCTCTGCCTATCTTAGCAAGATGTGATGTTTATATACCTGAAGGTATCCCCAGGGGTTATACCTTGCTGTGCCACTGTCGGACTAAGAATGACGTCGGGAATGAACCTTGTACATAGTTATTATGCAGGAGATGATAGTCCTGCTGAATTACCGAGAATTCTGAATCCTCATGCATAATGTATGAGCCTATTGTTCAGGGAAAACTCCACGTTCTGTAAGGAGTACTGTAACTAGGTAAAAGGTCAGTCCTAGCAGCCGTTATGTATGTAATGTAGGGACGAATATAGGTGAAAGGTTGTGATGTTACCTGGGCCTATATTGTGGTACCTATATGGAATATAACAATATGCCACCAGAAGCGCAGAGGGGGACAGTGACATCACCACCTACCTGAACACTATAGCTATGGTGTGGCTAACATCAGCTCAACAAAAATTTCTAAGTGAACCCTTCACTGTTGAGGAGCTTAAACAAGCAATAGAAGCCATGGATGGGAAGAAAGCCCGGGGGGCGGATAGGTTCACAGCTGCCTTCTATAAGGCTTCTATAGAGTCGCTACTGGCACATCAGCTGCTACAAGTATATGCTGAAGCACTTCAGGAGGGTACTCTTCCCCCTTCGTTGCAGGAGGTTGTCATAGTGTCAATCCTCAAACCCAGGAAGGACCCAACGCAATGTAGCTCCTACAGGCCACTGTCACTATTAAATTTTGATATGAAAATACTGGCTAAAATGGTGGCAACGAGAATGTCGCTACTTCTGGGGCAAATTATATCACCAGCACAGTCCTGGTTCATCCCCCATAGATCCACTGCATTAACTCTTCATACGTTAGTCTCTATCCTGCATAGAATAGCGCCCACGGTGCCGGCGATCGCAGCACTGCTGGATGCGGAAAAAGCCTTTGATTTGCTTGAGTGGCCCTCTCTCCAGGCAGTGCTGCGCAAGATGGGTTTCCCTGCGGGGTACGTGTCACTGATTGCATTGCTGTACACCCAACCCACAGCGCGGGTACGAATTAATGGCACGATAACATGTTCTCTCAAAATAACACGTGGCACTAGGCAGGGATGTCCATTGCCACCGCTGTTGTTCATCATTGCCATGGACCCCCTAGTGAGACGCCTCCAAGAAAACCACCTGAATAGAGGACCTACAATTCAAAACTGGCCCAGTCCTGGTAACACTATATGCAGATGATATTATTTTATATGTCAGGCACTCTGCTGAGAATCTAGCCCCATTGCTCCATGAGGTCACATTTTTCGGGGGGCTTTCGGGGCTGCATATATATTGGACGAAATCAGTGGCATTCCCATTAACTGAAGTACAGGACCGTACTTGTGAGGAATTCCCCCTGACATGGTTCGACACTGAAACTCGACATTTGGGAATTATCCTACATAAGGACAAGGAGCAAATATTGCGATTAAACTATGGCCCAGTAATGGAACAGCTAACTGTTAAAATAGACCGCTATCATTGGCAGGCAGGGTAGCCATAACTCAAATGGTCATTTTGCCAAAACTGCTGTACCTCTTTAATAACATTCCCATACCACTTACCAATTCGTTTTTTGCTCAGCTACGTACACACTTGACACGCTTGATATGGGGAGGGCGACAGCCACGTATCGGGTGGGATACCCTACTAATACCATACAAAAAGGGAGGGTTTGGAGTCCCAAACATGCAGTTATATTACTTAGCGGCACAATGCAGCTACGCTTGGCACTGGTACCACCCAGATGACAGACTGCCTTATGCGAAACCAGAGGCGGATCTGACCACCCCAGTGCCACTACAAGAGCTACTATCAGCAGGGCTGCCACTAGACAAGGAAGATGTACAAACGATATCAAACACCTGCTAAGCCTGGAGAAAAATGCTGCATGTAACGGAGGGTGTTGTGTTGTATGCCTCTCAAATACCACTGATCGATAACCCCTGGATACCCATCACGTCAGAGCCGCTAGTAAAATGCACAATGCCGCAGTATCAGCTATGTACATTTGGGGACGTATTTCTTGGGGGCCATATTTACGCATGCACAGAGGACGACCAGTTAACGGGTGCTCCGCTTATGGATCAGTTTGTAGTAACCAGACTCCAGACAGCGCTGCAGAGCCGCGTGTCCACCTATCCCCTAGAGCCAGGCACTTTCAAACTGCTGAAGCTACTCATATCTGACACAGAAGGGACCAAACTAATTTCCAAAGTATACCATGCTAGCTTAGAACGAATGCCGATGCGTGATAGTAAGGTCAGGGACACATGGGAGGCTAATCTGGGGCACGCCATCACAGATAAAATATGGCAAGAATGCTGCACGGTCACCCGCACGGTATAAGGCAATTACAGACACAAATTGATCCACTACAAGTTCCTACACAGGGTATATATGACACCAGTGAGAATGGCAAGAATAGACCAGACGCCCACGTCAAAATGTCCTAAATGTCAGGGCCCAGGGGCGGACTATATTCATATAACATGGACGCGCAGCAGGGTGGCTGACTATTGGGAGCATATTTTTATGGCACTGCAACAAATGACAAGCCTACAAATTAGGTCTTCTCCACTAATGGCCCGTTGGGATATGTAGCTGACATCCCCAAAGCGATGCGCAGGTATGTAGGCGTAGCACTCCTCATTGCCAAAAAAGAGCTGGCCTTTCACTGGGGTCGTAGGAGCACACCAACACTCGAGCAGTGGATTAAGAGCCTAACGTATTGTGATATTAATAGTGAATTGTATTCTGAACAAAAAACCACCACGTCTAGGCCCAAGGATATATGGCAGCCTTTGAGAGATTATTTGAGGGACAGGGCAAACGTAGAGAATAGCCAAATACACACGCTATACAGCAATGAAGTACCGGGACAAGGCTATGGACACCAAACATGGGAAAAGGAAAAGACAAAATAAATGCTGTGTACTGTTGACACCTGATTGGAGCTAGCAGCAGTGGGAAAACGACCTAGTAATGTAACCTGTGATGCAAGCTGTGTTTAGTGAACGTAAACTGATGCACCATGTAAAATACAACCAGCTATGATGTAACTACTGATATCATGAATACTAAAACAATGGGCACTGTTGAACTGCTGATTGAAATTTGTTAAGACAAAATAGTAAATGAAGTTTGAACAAAAAAAAAAATCCAGAGTTTGAAGATGCAAAAAAAAAAAAATAATAATAAAAAAGGTTGCCTGTTTATGGAAGTGTGGTCTGGTAAAATCTGCCTCTAGCTACTTGTGTGTTTGAAGATCAGGATTATAAAGATATCCTTTAGCTATGAGTGACTGAGGTTTCTCAGATCATTGTAACAAACCTATTGTCAGGAATCCAAGTTTGGAGGATCCTAGAGCAGGAAGAGTGTCCTGGGACCCAACTGTAATAACTGGGGTCTTTGGTCACTGGTGTCCTAGGGTACCAAATACCCCCTAATATCACTTGACCCTCAGGAGCAGTTCAAATATTACCAAGAATAGGTGCTCTGGACAGAGACACCATGCAATGCAGCAAACAACACTTAATAAATCCCAGTCAGTTCTTTTTCTTATAAAAAGGGAAAATACTTTATTATATACACAACTAAATACTATGCACAAATGTACAAATATACATAAAGAGACAGCTGAAACTGCTTTTGGTGGCACCCTGTATAAGTTCTCACAGCCAACAGGGAGCACACACTAAAGAAAAGGTCTCAGAGATCAGGTAGCCTCACCTCCATTAATGTGCCCTGTGCATCCTACACTGGAGGCACATGTAACAGTCTGCGCCAGCAAGCCCTGAACCCTAAAACCACTGTACACCTTGTAAGAGCCTACCACAACATACCAGGAACAGTGCGTAAAAGTCATGCCTTTTTGCTTCATCAGGGTGTCACCACAATAGTCAAAAGAAGAATTAGAGGGTCAAAACATAGTCCAATCAATACTAAAACATTTCACAATGGTCCTAGCTTCCAATAATATATGTAATGATTCACTGCTATCAATAAATGTTTCAATGTTTAATACTGTGCAATGTATATGTTTTTCTTCTAATTTACACTTATTGCGAGTTAGTAATAGAACATAGAAACAAGACCCCCATGCCCCACAACCATAAGATCAACATTTCCAGCTCTTTAAAAAACACAAGTCAAGTCTGATTTTTTTCTTCATTTGCTTTTGCCTGAACATGACTCCACTAATTTTCCATTGGTGAAGTGTCTCTAGTCAGCCCTCATTCATATCTGACCTTCTTAAATTCCAATCCTGTGGTTTATCAAACTAGGCTAATGCAGCACAATTTGACATTTGTGAGTGGCCTGGTCTTTCTCACTTGATGTTATTCTCACTGAACATAACATGTGTGTTCCCTTAGCTGAATCGTTTGTATAGTTATAGAAAAACTGTTAGCAAAATCCATCATCTTTATAGGAGTGCTTAATCTTGACTATCACACCCATCTCATAAATGTCCATTATTTATATGCAAGTGTCTAATACAATATGGCACCATAAAATTCAGATATACAATAGGGATTAAACACATGTGGGCAACAAGAAATGTCTTACAAAAGCCAGCTGTAAGAAAAATGTCCACATTGTGTTTAGCAAACTTTCAGCTCTCTCTCAGAGCAGGATGGCAAGCCGAGGATGCTTGACTTCAAACCATCCGCTGTTGCTGTTTTCCTACTATGTGAGTCCAATATTGACCACCACTGGCATTATTAAACTTACAGTAGTTTCCAGAACTTTACCAGAGGGACAACAACTGAAACTTTAGTATTGTATTTTTATTGTACAGTTAATTAAAACCTTAACAAACAAGCATATCTATGGTAAGTAATCAGAGCAACAATTAAAACCAGTAAAAACCTATTGTAAAAACAAACATTACAATATAAAGTGCCATGTGCACAGCAGCATTTTTTAGAAAAAGACAAGCACAACATGACAATCACTTTAAGGCAAGAGATGGAGATCAATGTGCAAAGGTTAATGTAGGGATATCCCGAAATTGGTTCAGATGTTGTCTCCCGTCATGCCACAAAATGCATTATACAGAACCAAAAAGAGATAACTTTTCAAATTGGTTCAGTGGATGTCATAAAGTGCTCCACAAAGTACATACTAAAATTAGCCATGGCATCATATACGTTGGATTTCGCAGTTGGAGAGCAAGGGTGCTGTCAGAGGATACGCCTGTTGTAGTTGACTTCGCTTTTCAATTCCTTCGGGGACGTGGACAATTTAAATTTGGTGGAAGGATCAGGTGACTTTGTGCGAGAGTGAAAATTGGCTTGAAAGTTCTGAAGAATCTGGCCTGTGAAGAACAAACATTGACTGATAGATGAATTTGTTTGAGAGGTGGTTGCTCTATATTATGCTCTGACCAAGGACAGAGCCTCAGTGCTGATTTCATTGTCCCATTTTAGCCTTTTGAGGTTTTTTTGTGAGCACCCCAGAGCTGGTGTGGTGAGCAACATCCGGTTTCTCTGGATAGATAGCAAGATAGATTTGCAGCAAATCTGTGGTCACTGATGACGCAAACCTCTAGGGAGAAGTTATTTAAACCTGAAGATGGGGGCTAAGAATAGGGTAAAGTCGATATAAGAAGTGAGCTTTTACTGATGCTCACGTCCAGCCGATGTCTCAAACTACAGTACAGCTTTAGGACATTATACATTATACTGCATCCAATGTTAGGATTTATATGCTTTTCATACAATAACCTCCTCTAAAATATATGTTGCACAACAAACTACCCAATGCATGAGTAAAGTCCCTCACTATTTTGTAGAAAGTGGTGGATGGGAGCTTCACCCAGAGTCACTACCTGTCTGAGATCTAACACTGAATAGAGATCCTGATTTCATCATGTCACTATTTCAGTTATGCTGTAGTATCTCACCATACTGAAAGGGTGAATCACAGGATGCCTCAATGGATTTACCAGTCAATCAGGTTAAAGATATGATACTCTCATGAAGACATTTAGAATCTATGGTTTCAAAATATGGAATATGAATAAAATACACACCTATGATGTGAAAACCATGAATACATTTTACACAGTGTTGTCTTCAAGCACTGAGTCAGAAGGACACCTATCTTGAGATGCAGATATTATGAAAGAATGACCAGAGTGGAATTACAGGTAGAACATCTTGATAGGAGAGAGTTTTCTTGTACCTTGGGTGGCATTCAAGAGAAGTTCCATCTCAGAAACACCCCCACTGCCATCAGCTTCAGGCAGTTTGTGGGCCCCCAGGTCATCTCACATCCACCATCTTCCCCAAAGTATTGTGGCTTTAGTCAGTCATTTATTCTGGGACTTGTTGAGAAATGTACAATTGCTTTAGGGTAGGGTCTAATGGCAAAAGCATTTGAATCCAACAACGTGATTCAGCGTAATGTGCAATGAGTCACCGTAGATGCATGAAAACAATGCCCATACCTCTAGTAAGACCCCTTAAGTTTTTCTCTCTTACTGCCTCCCTACTACAATTCCCAGTGCTTGATATTTACCGGAGGTCATTTTTTTCATATGTGGGAGTCAAGAAAGGAAGATCTATAAACTCTCCAAGAAGTGACTTGTGAATGGGCCAGGATTCCACTGAAGCTCATAGTAGGTAAAAGGGAGTGAAGAACCCAGGAGATTTCTAATGGCTCGTTTGTGGTCAGCCTAGAAGCCTCACTTCCAATTTACTTGTTATTGTGCTGTCCTTTGTGCTTTCAAATTTACTGATCTATCAGTATGACACTGACACTTATTTCTGAGCTGAGCTTTTGTAACACGTATGACCATTGATAAAGCAAGAGAGCGATTCATGATGTGATAGATAGTGCCTGGTGGAGCATGACATTGTCGAATGGCTTGGTGTCACAAATAATGTGATCATGTGTATTTTGTTACATAAGCCTCTCAGTTGTCTAGCTTGCACACAGGTCTATACTCAAGCTTTGACAACTTTTCTCCTAAGATTCTGTCTGGTTACTCTGTGTAAGGAGATCTATAATTGTGGCTTATTGCCCAAGACTTTGTATCCTGAAAGCTGGGGATTTGACCTGTGGCATAGCTGAAGCCTGCTGATACGGCCCTGCCACTGTTTAAATGTGGCACTCTTTGAATTCCTCAAGCTGCCACTGATGGAAGTCAGCTATCCAAACAACAAATAAGGAAAGTGTTACTGAAGAACAGGTTGAAAAACCATTTCAAGAGCTTTAGATTAGACTGGGCAATCTGCTGGCAGCTGTTGTTGCAGGCCCATATCCACTGCTAAGAAAATACAAATTTTGTGTGAGATGTCCTAGCACAGCGACATTTGCAGCATACATGAATGTACCTTGGGCAGACCAGACTTGTGGTGATGTTATATTCCAGTTTTACTACACACCCATAGACGTTATGTTGTATTTTCTGTCTCTGCTCAGCTACTGTGCATTATAAGGTCATACACATTTCTCAATGGGATTATCCACTGGTCTCCTCTCAAGCTTCCACTTCAAAGCACCAGATGGGTGGAAGGAATTGCTCTGGTCCTTTCTCCTTTCATAGGTGACTTGCTAGTGCCCGTTCCTTTTGGAAGGCCTAAACCAAGTGTTGGAAGCTGCAGTTTATTTCCTCTGTAGCTGAGTGAGATGAACATGATGGCAAACAGGTGAAGCTTTGAGCCAGAGAAGAATTCTGAACAGCTGAGACATTATGTCTCCATCTTAGGTTTTTGCTGGGGTGGGGGTGGTCCTGACTGCGTGCCAGATAACTGAAGAGAGTTTCCTCCAATTATTTCTTGAACTTCTTTTGATAGTACTTTTCTCTCAAATGGGTGCATTGGTATCTGGCCTTAAGGTCCATACAGATACCTAGACCTCTCTCCTGAAATAAGCCTACATATTGGAGGACTGTCCTCAAAGAAGCCTCTGTTCTACAGAGCTGTGATCAGAGCTAGCCTGCTTGGGGGGAAATTACCCTGAGGAGTCATTCTGATTGCTTAGTGAGCTGAGAAAAGCCTGTACCTTAGTGGAGCAGCTTAAAGTGACAGTTAATGTGAACTCACATTTAGCCCTTAAAAACCTGCAACTTCTACAGTGAGTTTTGGAAATCATATTTAAGAATTTGAATTTACTAACTGTGGAGATCCTCTATGTCAGGCTCGCATTCAAGCCAATCTACCCCAATCAAAACCTGTATTAAACCTCAAGACAGATGTGGACTGTAAGAAATGAGGTTAGTGGTTGAGGGGTGATGACCCTCCTCAAGCAACAACCACAATTCTAGTCAGTGTGAAAAACAAAAGTCAATAAATTAATCTGAACTTAACCCTCTGGTAGCTTGGCAGAAAAGCAGTCAGGTTTAACTTAAAGGTAAAGTGTAAAGTACTTATGTTATGTTATGTTATGTTAGATTATATTTGTAAAGCGCCAAATCACCAACGGTCTCTAAGCGCTATTACCATGAACCCGGGATGTCATATCACTTGCAGATAGGGTAGAGTTGGGGTGAACTTATCCAAACGCCTCGGTGAACAGGATGGTCTTGAGTTTCTTCCTAAATGGAAGGAGAGTCGTCTCCCTGCGCAGACTTTCTGGTAATTTATTCCAGATCTGGGGAACCACAGCCGAGAAGGCACGTCCCCCCAAGGTGGTTCTGTAAAAGCGTGGACAGGCCAGCAGGTGTGTCCCTGATGAACAAAGACAACGGCCAGGCACATAAGGCTTCAGACGGTTTGTGATGTAGCTAGGCGCCGCTCCATACTTAGCCTTATGTGCAATACACAGGCCCTTTAACCCGACCCTCTGCTTAATAGGGAGCCAGTGTAACTGCCGTAGCAATGGTGTGGCGTGTGATATGCAGCACACTAACAGTAATAAAGTGACAACAAAAAACAAGACACATCCCATACCAATTCAGAAAAAAAGAGTAACTTTTATTAAATAAATTGAGGCCTAAACATCATAAATACAATCAGTAGAATTGGAGATATGCAATTTCTAAGATTTAGGTGAAAATAGCACCTAAAAGTACAAAGCATCACTCTTGATCATCTGGTCGTGCTAGACCGGGGTACAGTCACAAGTTCTGGCTGACCGTAATGGAGTGCGGGCCAATTACAGAGACCGGGTTAGTCTCACTGTAAAAGTTACCTTCTCAAAGTCCGGAGCAAAGAGTCCAGTTCATGGTGAAGGAGGACCAGGAGCAGGGAAAGCATCATGGAGGATCGTCATTGTAGAGCGATGGGCAGGCTGGGTGTTGCAGGCAGTTGTTCCTATAGTGCGAAGATCCTTAAATGCATCATGGAAGGTCATCGCTGGAGCTTCACGTTGGCAGTCGACACAGGCTGTCGATGCTGTAGGGTGAAGAGCGGATCTCGTTTGGTCTATTGTCACGAAGAGTCAGGTTCACTGGAGCTTCGCATTGGCGGTCATCCCAGGTAGCAAGATCTTGCCGCGAACGAGCCGTTTGAGGTCGCAAAGAGACCAAAACTTCTGGATTTCTCTTTTTCTGTCAAGAGGAGTGCACTCTGATGCCAGCCAAGGGTCCAAGACCTGGGGAGACGCCTCTTGGGGATCAGGGACTCACTCTAGCAGATGTCTGCAAGGTTCAGCAGGTCCACTTGCAGATCTAGGTGCAGCAGGTCAACTGGGCAGTTGCGCAAAGGCCTCTGGAGCTTGTTGAGTCCCTGTAGCTCAGAACAAGTCAGTCAACTGCCCCTTAGAGTCACTCTGGTAGTACTGGATTCAAAGAGATGGTCCTCTCGCCTTTAAGCAGCAAGGCAGACCTCAAGCAGCGGGGCAGTCCTTCGAATAACAAAGCAGGCCTCAAGCAGCAGGGCAGTCCTCTGAGAAACAAGGCAGGCCTTAAGCAGCAGGGCAGTCCTCTGAGAAACAAGGCAGTCCTTCTGAAGTCTTCCACAGGTCCAGGTGTGTACTGAAGCGTTGGCCTGAAGGTCCAATATGTATTCCTGGTGCCAGCTTTTGAAGTGGGAGAAACGTTTAGGTCCTTCTACCTGCTGGTTCTGTAAATTTCCCACCTTCCCCTAACCAGACGCCAAGAGGACTAGGGGAATAAAAGACTGGCATCACATTCTTTGTGAGTGTGCTGGAGGTAGGCTCTTTGAAATGTTTGTGGGGCAGACAGTAGCACCACCCCTCCCCTCCTGGCTTAAATGGCCTATCACCTAGCCCACCTAGCTTTGTCTCGCCATCTGGGAGGAAAACGCAAAGGCCAACTTTCATCTACATCTAATCATTTGACAAAGGCTGCAGACATCAAATGGTTAAGACAAGAAAATGCCAACTTTCTAAAAGTTATAACAAGAGATTGTTTGGGCGTGTGTTGCGATTATTTACTTTCAACAAACCACTTTGACAACTAAAGTGGTTGGGTGTATTTATTTCACCATTCCATTTTCAATCAATTTATACAATTCATTGATCATTTAAGTCACATCAAAGAAAGAGACAATACATTTTATAGAAACATTCAACACTTCATCAAAAAAATTATTGCACATATATTATTCAGCACATAAATAACCAAAGAGAGAACAAAACATACAAAAAATGATGACAAACAAAAAGGTAGACCAATCCAAAAATTAAAACGAACAAGATGGCGGCACAAGCATTTGTATATTCACAATTTCCCTGCCTGCCATACACAGCTAGCTGAAACAGCAGTTACACCAGGCACAATTGCCCTGTTTGTACCCTATATCAATCAGGAAGTTGGTGATGATTGCAGCTAGCTGGAGTCGGTCGACGCGTTTCAAAGCACTAATTTCTTTTGGGGTTTTCCTCAGGACCAGGAAAGGTTGAACACTGAAATATTATGAATTGAAAAATTTGATCAGCTAAAGATTCCTGTGGCGTTATGTTTTACAGGCGGCCCTGAACGCTCGGCTGTATACAACAAGCTACATCTGAAATTGGCTTTTGGCAATTTTCTTGATATATTAAAGGCAAGTAAAATCATAACTGTGGTGCCAATTATAGCGATAGATTACTATTGTCGTTTCATTACAGTGCACCTTCAAAAGAGAGAGTTGGTTCATAATTCAGTAAATGCTCCAACCTTTCTCCCCTTTTTTTAGAATGTCCTTCAATTAACCGACTCAGCGCGATATGCACAAGTTAAACACAGCACCTGAGATCAATACCCCAAATGGTAAGGTTAAAGTATGCGTGTATCCATAGGGCTCTTGGGTAATTGGGACACAGGAATCTTTAGCTGATCAAATTTTTCAATTCATAATATTTCAGTGTTCGACCTTTCCTGGTCCTGAGGAAAACCCCAAAAGAAATTAGGGCTTTGAAACGCGTCGACCGACTCCAGCTAGCTGCAATCATCACCAACTTCCTGATTGATATAGTGTACAAACAGGGCAATTGTGCCTGGTGTAACTGCTGTTTCAGCTAGCTGTGTATGGCAGGCAGGGAAATTGTGAATATACAAATGGTTGTGCCGCCATCTTGTTCGTTTTAATTTTTGGATTGGTCTACCTTTTTGTTTGTCATCATTTTTTGTATGTTTTGTTCTCTCTTTGGTTATTTATGTGCTGAATAATATATGTGCAGTAATTTTTTTGATGAAGTGTTGAATGTTTCTATAAAATGTATTGTCTCTTTCTTTGATGTGACTTAAATGATCAATGAATTGTATAAATTGATTGAAAATGGAATGGTGAAATAAATACACCCAACCACTTTAGTTGTCAAAGTGGTTTGTTGAAAGTAAATAATCACAACACACGCCCAAACAATCTCTTGTTATAATTTAATATTGTGGCCTAGTTTGGGTGGGAGTATAGGCCCAACCACTAGAATAAAAAAACTTTCTAAAGGTGCCATTTTTCAGAATTGGGACTTAAAATCTGACTTTACCATTAAAGAGGGTTTTAAATTGTAATTCATTTGAGGGTAAACATAAAATTTCTACCTGCTCTCAATCAAATATTTTTACTTATTAAATGTAATAAGGTTACCCAATGTTATCCTATTGGAGAGATTGGCCCTGCAGTAGTGAAAAACAAATTTAAGAGTTTTTCACTACCATGACATGTAGAAGTTAAAGGTATATGTCCAACTTTTCAAATACAATGCACCCTGTGCTAAGGACTATTTAGGCCGTACCTTAGGGGTGACAAATGAATTACAAGCATTTGCAATGTAATCGGTCTCGCCTTTGGGACCTTATATGTATTTAGCTATGCAGCACATTAGCCTGGGTGCTGAAACATCTACTGTTCTTTAACATGAAGGGAAAGTAAGCACCAAACTGTGTGACATGCCAGGTCTGGGAACACATGGAGAGAAATATTGCCTTTCAGCGGGAAATGGTATAGTCCAAAGCTCTGTTTTAAATATAAAATCAGGGCCTTCGGTGGTCATATCACTGAAAATACAAGATTTGAAAAAAATATTATTGTTTACGGGTGCTTGTGGAAGACAATTTCTATGGACTGGAATCTAGAGAATGCTAAAGTGATTCTGGTATTTTACTGACCTCTGCTGGTTGTTTTCTATCAAGAAAGTTAAATAGAGGCAGTTGCCAGAAAAATTGAAAAAAGAAAGTCCCTCAGCAGAAAGTAATTCTGGTATTTTACTGACCTCTACTGGTTGTTTTCTATCAAAACAGTTAAATAGAGGCAGTTGAACAAGCAGAAAGCAAATCTGGTATTTTACTGACCTCTATTGGTCGTTTTCTATCAAGACAGTTAAATAGAGGCAGTTGAACAGAAAAAAAGTCCCTAAGCGGAAGCAGACAAGTCCTAGGGCTGATCTCCAGAGCCCACAAAGTACATACACATATAAGTATATACTAAAGTATATACAAGAGGTCCTGAATGCTCGACCTAAAAAGGCAGATTTAGACTTGGCAAAATGGTTATTTTGACAGGTTGAATTGGCAGTTTAAAACTGCTCATGGGCTGCAATGGCAGGCCTGAGACATGTTTTGAAGGGCTACTTAAGTGGCTGGCACAATAAGCGCTGCAGGCCCATGAGCATCATTTAATTTACAGGCCCTGGGGACATGTAGTACTACTATATTAGGGACGTAGAGGTAAATTAAATGTGCCAATTGGGTATAAGCCAATTTTACAATGTTGGCAGTGGCAAAGTGCATTGAGTCTTAAGGCCAACAAAAACGAATTTCAGCAAACAGAAGAGGAGAAGGCAAACAGTTTGGGGGGAAGACTATACTAAAGGCTGGCATGTGTAACATGAACCCTTTGGTCAGCTACTTCCAGAATTATGTGATGGCCTATGTCTGTGAGCTACCTGCACCTGAGATCACTCCCAGCTTGATCGCTCACCTCTTGTACTTTGAAGCGCTTTTCAACAGTGCCTCACTTCATTTTATTTTTTATCTTATTTTTTATCTATTAATTTATTTCTATGTAGTACTTCATGCAGTACTTTAAACTTCTCTTGGGCCCTCATTCCTCTCTAGCTGGTAATCCTAATGTTGGTGCAAAATGGAGTTTACACCCTCATCTATATGACAAGATGTGCATTAATACCATACTTTTGCTTCATGCTTGCTTAGCCAGGTGAAAGTTTGTGAATTGTGTGTGGAGAAAACACTACACATTCCAAGTGTTGCGGTTCACAATGGCGGAATCATGACATTACCTTGAATACTATTCCAAGGGGCAGACCTGAGAATTTTATTTTTATAATTTATAAAGATTTATAAAGCGCAGCTACCCAACAGGTACTTATTGCCCAATTTATCAGATGTAATCATTGCCCAGTTTAAAGGCACTTAATATACTAACTTCATAAGGATGAAATGCTCAATACATGTTAATTAAACGTAAGAAAATCTAGCTGAGGCATAAAATAGGAAACTGTACTGTACAAAGTGCCCTATTATTCTCCAGACATACAATTGTACATTATAAAAGCTCTCTTTGTATAAGTTTTCAACAATATCTAGATGTACTCCCTGGTTCAAGATCAACGAGTTGGTTAACTTACAAATTGATCTAGACTTTACAATACACTGCGTCAATCCACTGCTCTTTTCTCTGCTCGTGAATCGCTTCCACGTTTGTTATTTTACAATAAAAGCACACTGGATGGAGGGTCTGTTTGATTAACCACCAGCTTATCACTGCCGTGTGCTCCGAGTGTTAACAGTGTTGCACTTTCAGCATATGCTAACAATTAGAGGTTGCATTCTTGTTTTTCTTGCTAGCCACAAGTCATGGGATTTGAGAAATGTAAATAATTTTGCAGCAGAAAGTAAACACAATTTATGAGTGTTGTCTTAATGTAGTTGAGTTGGAACTGGGCAGGATGACCTCAAGGCAGTCCTCAAATATCAGATTGCGAGGTAAAAGCAGGATAATGGTAACACTGAGCTATGGGAGAGGGAGGTCAGAGTCTTCATGTGAGCTGTGACTAAACTCCCCAAAGTCCTAACCCATCCAATCCACTGAGTTATCATTGTTTCCCTAACAAATCTTTGGCTCAGTTTGTCTTTGGCTCAGTTTGGTGGGCAGGCATAAGCAGGAAAACTTTCCTCATAGAAAGGACTTGTGATATGTGTACAACAACAACTCGTCATACAATGATACAGGGAAGGAATACAGACCTTAAAGGTCCAAACCAAAGTAATTAAAAAGATAACCATTTAATAAAACAAATTGAGTGACACACTTGCAAATCAAATGCATTTAAATTATATAAAATATTACTGCTAAAGTACCGACATATGTGAAGAATAATAAATGTTAAAGTATTAAAAGTCAATCTAGAGTTTGCGTTAAATTTGAAATTCGGTTCTAAGTCAATTCATGAGGCCAGACCACATTTTCCTGCCTGCTGAGACAATGCCAAATTCACAGCAAGCCAGCTCAAAGAGTATAGATGCAGGATGTGCAGCAACCCATTCTGAAGTGTCGTGAAACTGAAGAACAAATCTGGCATATTGGTTCCTGAGCCTGCCATTGAGGCTTTGGTGATGATTGTTGCTGAGATTAGTGCTCAGTAATTATCACTAGTCAAGCACAACTAAAACCTGCTCATCACTTCATGCAACATTTCCTTCATGCATCAGGGACTGAACCTGCAACACTGAATGCATGTGCCCCATCACATATTTAAATATATGCAACCAATCTATGTGAAAGTTAACATGGAAACATCGGATTATAAGTGGCTACATAATTGCTATCCTTGCATGCACGTATGCGCAGAGATTGCGGTTACGAGTGATGTAGAGTTTGCCACACCCAGTAATTGTCTAAGTTGAGAAAGTCTTCAACCCCAGAAAATATCTTAAGTTAAACCTGCCACAACATTTGAATTTGTTGTGGAAAGCACCACAGTTTGCATGTTATGCCCCATTTTTTAGGGCAATACCTTGGACAGGTGGAATGAAGCACCTGCTAAGATCTGAACCTAGGGGAATCTAATTTTATTGGATGTGATAAATACAGTATCATACCCCTCCAGGATACACGTAATCACATCTGAAGCGGACACCTGATTCCCAAGTGAGTGGCTCATCTCATGCCAGTGTTACAAATGTGAAACACCTGGGGGCCAAATTCACAACCACAAGATGGTTTCTCAGGTCATTCCTGTAGCAGTAACATAACATAACCCTTACTTGTTACACTCAAAAAGGACACTGCTAAAACACCGATCAAGCAATTCCAAGCTCTTTGGCCAATTTAAACCTGGTGTGTGAAGAACATTTTTCAAGCATAGCACAAACATAATTTAATACGAAGCAACATAAACTTTGGGACGAGGGAAGCAGGCTGGTGAGGGTGCTTGACTGTGCTTTTAGTGAAGTAGTTGAACAAGAGAAGCCTAAATATGCTCGCTTATGTAGAGATAACAATCCTTGACCTTTGCAGGGTTTCCTATTTAAGGAGGTTTGTGGGCATTTTTAACCAGATTAGTGAATGATAGGAGCAGCCCGCCCCACTGGAGGCTATTGAATGTTTTAGCAAACCCTTATTCTTCTGCCTGTGTAATGTATGACTCTTGGAATCAGCCTAACTGGTAAAACTATTTCTCCATTTGTGCAGAGGGGGTGGCCAAGGTGCCTTCCATCTAAGTGTTATTTCTCTTTTAGCCACTAACAAAGCCAGGTCAACACATTTAGACACAACCTTACCTTTTTTAGGTCATTTGAACACACCTCGCTAAATCAGTTCTTTTAGTTAAATGGCATAAGATATTCATAACCTCCATCCAAAAAGAATTTATCATGTGTTTGAAGTTATGACATTTAGGGCACACCACTGCAGAATCCAGATAGGATGCCTTAGTTTTAAGTGGCGTCAAGTAGATTCTGTGAAGGATGTAGAACTGTATAAGTTTAAACCGGGCTTTACAGGAGAATATGAAGCTAGCGCAATTTCTCATTCTTTTTCATAAAATTTTCCGGCAATATCTCCCTTCCCTTTATTTTTTAATGGCTGGGAAATCACAGTGTGTTCAAAGAAGGCCTTATAAAGTCAGCTAATCAGTCTGCGTCCCTTGCCCCTAGTGTGGACTGCACTTGTGGGGGGCTTGCCATATCTAATATCCCAATGCTTCTGAAGGGCTTTCACTAATCTGGTATATAGAAATAGTGGCCGGCCTGGGGGCTCACCTCTTCTTACATCGATTGAAAACCCATCAGCATGGCTTCATGGAATAATTCACCAATGTTGTAACCCTAACGCCTATCACAGTGTTAAATCGCTCATCTAGATAATGCCTGTCTGTATTGGGGGAACTATGAGGGGTATTCAGGGAGCTTATGGTTGCGCCGTGTGTAAAAGATGCATGGCGCATTGGAGGCAGGAAGTAATATATTTCACTGCAAAAGTGACAAAGCGCACACCTTTTTTATCGTTTTAAATGAAGAAATGTAAAATGTTGGAGAATAATGAAAAAATTAAAAAAACTTGGAGACAAACGATGAAGTTGTTGGCATTTGTAAAATGCAATGATAATGAAGGCTGTGCATCCAGTATGGGGTGACACGTCGCCCCTCCATTGTGGAGCATTGGAGGCAGGCCCATGTGGTCGGGACGAGTCTAGGGGAGTTCCTTGGAGGTGAACCGCTACCATGCAGCAAACCTTCTCGCTAATGAGCAGCGATGAGCCCTGTTTCAGCTAGCGTACCAACCAATGGGCTGCCCTCTGCAACTGAGCTGTGATGTAATCTTCTAGGTCTTGGGCATCCAGACCATATCTATCCGTGGGTAACTGTAGCTTCTTTGGGACTACCCTATGTCTGTTTGACCCCAAATCAAGAAGTCCATGAGGCCACTGATCCCCCAGAACCATTTTCCAGGAACCAATGAAGGTTCTTGAAATAGTAAACGAGGTAATGCGATGCCACCATCTTTGCTAGGGTCATCCTACCCGCAAATGAAAGCGAGAGAGATGACCAAAATGTTACTTGCGATCACAATGTATGAAGGGCCACCACCATGTGCCTGTATGGTATATTTTAATGCTAAATATTGAAACAGGCGAGGCTCCCAGCATAGATTTCCTTTGACCAGATCGGACAAATACGATTTGTAAGTGGATGTAAAGGAAATGCACATGATTTATTCTAGCTAACCACTAAATCAGATATTGCTTGGAAAGTCAATAGGACTGTGAACATAGGGGATAAGTCCCTGCTTGTCTCTTTAACAGATATCACAATGTCACTTGTGTGTAAGGAGATGGTGTAAGTAATTCCTCTGATTCGGAGATCCAAGCCCTCACCCACATCCCGGATCATGGCAGTCAGAAGCTAAATGGTCAGGGCAAAAAACAAAGCGGGCTGTGCCGCATTCCTCTGCTGATGTGGACTGAGCCAGAAATAACTAGCCCTGTTGGTATCCTAGCAGAGGGGTTAGAGTAGAGCACCTTTGCCAATCTAGACATCAGGTTACCAATCCCAAATGTATCCAATACACGGAGCATATAACTCCGATTTACAGTGTCGAAGGTATTTTCCTGGATAAGCGCAATGCAAAGCAAACTAGGGCAACACTTAGAGGCTTCTTCCAAAATGCCAAACAGTCATCTAATGTTAGAGAAAGTACTATGCGCAGGAATCAAGCCACTTTGATCTGAATGTATTAGTCGTGGGAGAAGGGGTAGAAGTCTTTTTGACAATATTTTGCGAAGTATTTTATATTCAACATTTAGTACTGATATTTGCTGATAGGAAGAAATTGTTGTATGGTCTTTGTCTGGTTTGCCACATTAGTTGTGGGGTGCAACCAACCCTTTTGTTGTGCAGTTTTATATAGGGATGCTAGAGGAATTACTAATCAGCATAGATTTTATAAAGTTTGACAGGAAGTTTATCTGAGCGGGGGGGGGGGGCTTTCTCATTGCCAAATCTGAAGAGGGTCATATAATCTCCTGTTCCGAGATAGGTTTCCCCATGTCTTCTGTCTGTAGAGGAGTCAGGTAGGGTAGTGCCACTCTAAAGAGGAATTTATCAGTCAATGGAGAGGTTATTGACTCTGCATTGAGTGTGAAAGTATTCCCTATAGCCATCTTTAGCGTGTCCTGGAAGAGAGCATCTTCCAGCCAGGCTTGTTATAAATGCCACGTGGGCACCTGTGTAGGGAGCTTCCCCCAGTTAATATTGAGTTCTAGTGGATTATGGTCAGAAATTGTTTTTCCTATGTATGTTATTTGTGTAATTTAACCCTGTATGTCTGCGGGACAAAGGTCGTAGTCAAGTCTGACATACTGATTGTGAGAAATGGAATAAAACAAATAGTGTCCCACAGTTGGGTGTGTGACCCGTCAGGAGTCGAGAAATGACCAGTGATGCAACCAGAATTGTGTATGACCGGGAACTGTGACATTGTGGAATGTAAACTGTCTAATGTGATATCCAGAACACAGTTGTAGTTCCCTACTAGAAACCTGGGGATGCCCAACCAGCTACACAGCAAATTTGGGAGTGTGGTCAAATACGTTTGCTGCTCTGTATTAGGGGCATAAATAATACCGATGTCAATTGGCATCCAACCTAATCTGCCATTTACAAGGATAAATCGACCACTGGGACCCTTTGGGTGTACCCAGATAGCAGCTTCTCTGGCATAGGCTGAGTAGGTAGTTGAGAATATTTTCCTCCTCCATATGTGCTGCAGCCTGGAACACTCAGTGCATTTAGGTATATTTCCTGCATAATAACAATATGGGTGTTATCCCCATTAAGCATGGAGTGTTCAGTGTATTGTTTATGAGGAAAGCATATTCTCTGGATATTCCAGGTCAAGATTTAGAAATTACTGTAACAGGGCATGGGAAGTCTTGTAGCATTGTATTAACATCTGAGTCTGAACTGGCGACCCTTTCGGATAAACAATAGGTGACTAGCGCAATGATCTTTAGGTAGACATAGTCCTGGTGAACAGCTCATCTCTCCCCCCAGAAAACCTCCTCCAAAACCACCACACCCAGACAGACCCGAAGCATAAATCTATCCAATTAACCAATAATCCAAAAACAACTCATTGCTCTGGCCAAGTCTTCCACCACTGGAAACTAATGTTGAATAGGGGTGTGACCTTTTATCTTTAATGAAAAATTTCACTCACATCCTCCAAGGCTTAAATAAATGGCATCTGGTGCGGGCCCCACCAAAGTGCCACTCCTATAACCTGATTATGACTGAAGGTCGATACAATCGAGGAGGGGAGAGAGAACTTTACAGGACATTGGACACTATCTCTGTAGTTCAGTATTGTTAGACCTGACAGCCGTTGGTGCGTTTTTCCCCAAACATTTTGCCTTCTCCTCTCTTGTTTTCTGATACTTTATTTTTTTGGCTTTAGGACTCTGTACACTTTACCACTGGTAACCAGTGCTAAACTGCTTGTGCTGTCTCCCCTAAACATGGTAAAATTGGCTTACCCCCCCATTGGCTCATTTAACTTACTTATTAGTCCCTAGTAAAGTGGTGCTACATGTACCTAGGGACTGTAAATTAGATGTTAGTAGTGGGACTGTAGTTCCACCCACTTAAGTACCCCTTTAAAACATGCCTCAGCACCTCCATTGCAGCATGTGTACAGTTTTAAACTGCTAATTCAACCTGGCAAAATAAACTTTTTGTCAGCCCTAAACCTTTCTTTTTATTACATGTAAGTCACCCTGGGGCAGGCAGGCCCTAAACAGCCCTTAGGGCAGGGTGCAGTGTATTCAAAACATTGGACATGTGCTTTTAGTTTTTACATGTTCTGGTAGTGAAAAACTCTAAATAAATTTTTCACTACTGTAAGGCATACCACTCCCATAGGATAACATTGGGTTACCCTATTACTTTTAATAAGTGATAACTTTTGTTTGGGGACAGGTAGAAAGATCATGTTTACACTCAAATGAATTGTAATTTAAAACCCTCTTTAATGGCAAAGTCAGATTTTAAATCCCAGT
Source organism: Calotriton arnoldi (assembly GCA_963921515.1). Lineage (NCBI taxonomy): Eukaryota > Metazoa > Chordata > Amphibia > Caudata > Salamandridae > Calotriton > Calotriton arnoldi. Next base: position 943,620 of record CAWUFW010001133.1, read on the forward strand.
TCTGAAAATGTCACTTTTTGAAAGTTGGCATTTTCTGGTCCTAACCATTTGGCGACTGTAGCCTATGTCCTGGGACACAGGACTAGCTGTAGTTGCAAGTTGGCCTTTGCGTTTTCCTACTGGACACTGAAGCAAAAGGGGACTGAGTGTTGTCACAGTGCACTCCTCAGAAGAAAAGGGAGAAATCCCGAAGTTTTGGGTTGTTTTCCACCGTGGCTACGCCTTTTAGTGCCAAGACCTTACCTCTCGCAACGACCGCCAATGACAGCCCATGGTGACCACCAACACAAAAACCCAGCAATGACTGTCCACAATGCCCAACAGGATCTTTGTGCTACTGTGAAATTTGTCTGTGACACCCGGGCTGCTCTTCGTGCTACAGCGATGATTGTCCACGGTGGTCTCCCTGCTCCAAGTGGCCTCCTCCACCGCGAACTGGACTCCTCACGCCGGACTTTGAGAAAGTAACTATTTCAGTGGGAATAACCTGGTCCCTGCATCCAGTCCACGCTCCATCACAGTCAGACTGAACTTGTGACTTTCCCCTGGTCTAGCATGATCAGATGATTGCGAGTGGTGCTTTGTGCTTTTAGGCACTATACTTACCAAAATCTTTGAAATTGCATATCTCCGGTTCTACTGATTGGAGTTTTGTCATTTCAGTTAGATTTTATTTAATATATTTTATTCTATTTGTCTAAAGTGGTGTGGTGGTGTTTTCACTTTATTACTGGGAGTGTACTTTACACATTTCCTCTAAGTTAAGCCTGACTGCTTTTGTGCCAAACTGCCAAGGGTTCAGCACAAGTTAATTTGGTGACATTTGTGGTTCACTGTGACAAAATTGTGATTGTTGCTTGAGAAGGGTTTTCACACCCCTCAATCCAAAACCCAAATTCTCACAAGTATCAGGCACACAAAAGGTGTCTAAGTTTTTTAGGCTTAGACACCTAAAAAACATAACCATGCCCATGAATGAGAACCCAGAAGGAACCCCTAGGGGTTCTTTCTCAGACCCTCACACACTCTAGTAGTGGCATGCTTCATCATCAGGTCTCATCCTGTTCCCTATCAACCAGGATGGCCTTTATCTTATTCCAGGGAGCACCTTAGATAGTTACCTGCTGGGGTCTTTTGTTGGGATGACCTTCCAGATATCCCTTGAATAACCAGTATCTAAGGTATAAATAAAAACAGATATAGGGTCTTTATGGGAATTAGTGACCCTTTACCTTCAGTATAGTGTTGACATGTTTCAGCCTTTTTGATTAGCCACTTAGAGTCCTAGGTTTGCATCAGGACTATAATTTGTGCCCCAAGATCATTAGTATCGTTAGTCAGTCTCCAGCTATGTCAGAACATATTTTTGGTATGAAATGTGCTTGAGGTTTACTTCCCCTCAAATTTTCGAGCATGTCTCTTACTCCTGCAGCAATAAATTAAATGAAAGTGCTGTTTTCAAATTGGTATCATAAGTCAGTACCATTTATTGTACAAACATGCAGTCATTCATAATGTAAGCAAACATAGCACAGCACACTTGCATGCATCTCAATGCAATGTTGTAATCAGTAAGGATGGTACATGAATCGTCATGAGACAGAAACAAACAAAGTGACGAGACAGTGTGTTGGTTCACTGCAAATGGCATGTCACACAGTGGAGAGAATACATAAACAAATTGCTTCGTGTTCTCTCACCCAGTTGTGGGATCATGTTAGGCATCATGAAAAGAGTAGGGACGTGCCCCTGTAGTGACACACTGATAGAAATCAGCATATATGAGGCACCATGTGTTGTAGACAATGGTGGGGAGGTAAAAGAAACAGAACAAACATGTAAACTTACAAAGGTGTTTATTCATAGGTTAAAAATGTAATAGAAGCATTTTTAGCTTCTTATCGAAGTATTTTTAGTCATTTTACTAAGGGTTTCATGTCACCTTTTGTACCTATTTCGCACCCCGTTTCCTTTTTGTGTGCGTTGGTGCAATTGTCTAATCATGCTGTTTAGACATTAACCCCTTGCGTGCTATCAACTTTTTGATAAAAAATGTTTCCTAAAAATAGTTTTCATAAACATAATTTGGAACACCCTCCCTCCAACCCTCTGCATGGCCCCATGCCATGCAATCTTTAAAAGGAACTTAAGACTCTTCTCTTTGAAAATCTAGGATCTCCCATACACTCATGACTGTCTATTTCTCACTTTTCCTGCAGTGTATCTTGAATATTTTCTCACGCTCATTGTTGATAACCGTACTCATGTAAAGTGCTTTGTTGCCCCTGGGTCATGTCTGCAAAATCGGAAAAATAAAATGAATTAAAACAAAGAAATTTCAATATCAATAGTAAGAATTATAATAAATCATCGGCAGTTTGTGGTGTGATGTGGATGGAAAATAGAAAATTGGTTTACATATGCTGGAGTGCAATCTCATGCAAAGAATCCAGACAAAGTCTCACGAAAGACCAAGATTGATATGTGATTTCTAGCAAAGGGCGTAAGTTAGTGGAGGTGGATGAATCTGAAAACTCTTCATCAGACATCGAACCAACTGCTTTCTGTTGTGAGCTCCATTCAGTAGTGTCCGTAAGCATTGCTACCGCTTCCGCAGCAGCCTATGTGACATTCTGAGCCTGCACTGGTAATGCATACAATGCAAAACCAAAGGGAATGATGGACGGAGTGTTGAACATTGCAAGCACTCACCCCCAGTCAACTGATCTGGGTTTAATCCATCATCATTCTTTAGCTCACTCTGCCACCCCAGTTCAGACATGGCCATATGCAAATCAGTCTGACCCTGTGACTCCTGGGAACAGTCCAGCCCGAACTGCCAAGCCATGTCTTCCCTGGACCGGAAACAAGCATCCTGGGACCGGTTTCGGGCTCACAGCCCTCATCAGCCAGGCTATCTTGAATCCAGTGGCAAAGTGAGCAAGGGACCCACGTCTGGGCATACCCTGCCAACTTAGGGCGAACAATGCAAAACCAAAGGGAATGATGGACGGAGTGTTGAACATTGCAAGCACTCACCCCCAGTCAACTGATCTGGGTTTAATCCATCATCATTCTTTAGCTCACTCTGCCACCCCAGTTCAGACATGGCCATATGCAAATCAGTCTGACCCTGTGCCTCCTGGGAACAGTCCAGCCCGAACTGCCAAGCCATGTCTTCCCTGGACCGGAAACAAGCATCCTGGGACCGGTTACGGGCTCACAGCCCTCATCAGCCAGGCTATCTTGAATCCAGTGGCAAAGTGAGCAAGGGACCCACGTCTGGGCATACCCTGCCAACTTAGGGCGAACAATGCAAAACCAAAGGGAATGATGGACGGAGTGTTGAACATTGCAAGCACTCACCCCCAGTCAACTGATCTGGGTTTAATCCATCATCATTCTTTAGCTCACTCTGCCACCCCAGTTCAGACATGGCCATATGCAAATCAGTCTGACCCTGTGCCTCCTGGGAACAGTCCAGCCCGAACTGCCAAGCCATGTCTTCCCTGGACCGGAAACAAGCATCCTGCGACCGGTTTCGGGCTCACAGCCCTCATCAGCCAGGCTATCTTGAATCCAGTGGCAAAGTGAGCAAGGGACCATCGTCTGGGCATACCCTGCCAACTTAGGGCGAACAATGCAAAACCAAAGGGAATGATGGACGGAGTGTTGAACATTGCAAGCACTCACCCCAGTCAACTGATCTGGGTTTAATCCATCATCATTCTTTAGCTCACTCTGCCACCCCAGTTCAGACATGGCCATATGCAAATCAGTCTGACCCTGTGCCTCCTGGGAACAGTCCAGCCCGAACTGCCAAGCCATGTCTTCCCTGGACGGAAACAAGCATCCTGGGACCGGTTTCGGGCTCACAGCCCTCATCAGCCAGGCTATCTTGAATCCAGTGGCAAAGTGAGCAAGGGACCCACGTCTGGGCATACCCTGCCAACTTAGGGCGAACAATGCAAAACCAAAGGGAATGATGGACGGAGTGTTGAACATTGCAAGCACTCACCCCCAGTCAACTGATCTGGGTTTAATCCATCATCATTCTTTAGCTCACTCTGCCACCCCAGTTCAGACATGGCCATATGCAAATCAGTCTGACCCTGTGCCTCCTGGGAACAGTCCAGCCCGAACTGCCAAGCCATGTCTTCCCTGGACCGGAAACAAGCATCCTGGGACCGGTTTCAGGCTCACAGCCCTCATCAGCCAGGCTATCTTGAATCCAGTGGCAAAGTGAGCAAGGGACCCACGTCTGGGCATACCCTGCCAACTTAGGGCGAACAATGCAAAACCAAAGGGAATGATGGACGGAGTGTTGAACATTGCAAGCACTCACCCCCAGTCAACTGATCTGGGTTTAATCCATCATCATTCTTTAGCTCACTCTGCCACCCCAGTTCAGACATGGCCTGGCTGATGACAGCTGTAAGCCAGAAACCGGTCCCAGGATGCTTGTTTCCGGTCCAGGGAAGACATGGCTTGGCAGTTCGGGCTGGACTGTTCCCATGAGGCACAGGGTCAGACTGATTTGCATATGGCCATGTCTGAACTGGGGTGGCGGAGGGAGCTAAAGAATGATGATGGATTAAACCCAGATCAGTTGACTGGGGGTGAGTGCTTGCAATGTTCAACACTCCGTCCATCATCCCCTTTGGTTTTGCTATGTTCGCCCTAAGTTGGCAGGGTATGCCCAGACGTGGGTCCCTTGCTCACTTTGCCACTGGATTCAAGACAGCCTGGCTGATGACGGCTGTAAGCCAGAAACCGGTCCAGGGAAGACATGGCTTGGCAGTTTGGACTGGACTGTTCCCATGAGGCACAGGGTCAGACTGATTTGCATATGGCCATGTCTGAACTGGGGGTGGCAGAGTGAGCTAAAGAATGATGATGGATTAAACCCAGATCAGTTGACTGGGGGTGAGTGCTTGCAATGTTCAACACTCCGTCCATCATCCCCTTTGGTTTTGCTATGTCCCGCCCTAAGTTGGCAGGGTATGCCCAGACGTGGGTCCCTTGCTCACTTTGCCACTGGATTCAAGATAGCCTGGCTGATGACGGCTGTAAGCCAGAAACCAGTCCCAGGATGCTTGTTTCCGGTCCAGGGAAGACATGGCTTGGCAGTTCGGGCTGGACTGTTCCCATGAGGCACAGGGTCAGACTGATTTGCATATGGCCATGTCTGAACTGGGGTGGCGGAGTGAGCTAAAGAATGGTGATGGATTAAACCCAGATCAGTTGACTGGGGGTGAGTGCTTGCAATGTTCAACACTCCGTCCATCATCCCCTTTGGTTTTGCTATGTTTGCCCTAAGTTGGCAGGGTATGCCCAGACGTGGGTCCCTTGCTCACTTTGCCACTGGATTCAAGATAGCCTGGCTGATGACAGCTGTAAGCCAGAAACCGGTCCCAGGATCCTTGTTTCCGGTCCAGGGAAGACATGGCTTGGCAGTTCGGGCTGGACTGTTCCCATGAGGCACAGGGTCAGACTGATTTGCATATGGCCATGTCTGAACTGGGGTGGCGGAGTGAGCTAAAGAATGATGATGGATTAAACCCAGATCAGTTGACTGGGGTGAGTGCTTGCAATGTTCAACACTCCGTCCATCATCCCCTTTGGTTTTGCTATGTTCGCCCTAAGTTGGCAGGGTATGCCCAGACGTGGGTCCCTTGCTCACTTTGCCACTGGATTCAAGATAGCCTGGCTGATGACGGCTGTAAGCCAGAAACCGGTCCCAGGATGCTTGTTTCCGGTCCAGGGAAGACATGGCTTGGCAGTTCGGGCTGGACTGTTCCCATGAGGCACAGGGTCAGACTGATTTGCATATGGCCATGTCTGAACTGGGGTGGCGGAGTGAGCTAAAGAATGATGATAGATTAAACCCAGATCAGTTGACTGGGGTGAGTGCTTGCAATGTTCAACACTCCGTCCATCATCCCCTTTGGTTTTGCTATGTTCGCCCTAAGTTGACAGGGTATGCCTAGACGTGGGTCCCTTGCTCACTTTGCCACTGGATTCAAGATAGCCTGGCTGATGACGGCTGTAAGCCAGAAACCGGTCCCAGGATGCTTGTTTCCGGTCCAGGGAAGACATGGCTTGGCAGTTCGGGCTGGACTGTTCCCATGAGGCACAGGGTCAGACTGATTTGCATATGGCCATGTCTGAACTGGGGTGGCGGAGTGAGCTAAAGAATGATGATGGATTAAACCCAGATCAGTTGACTGGGGGTGAGTGCTTGCAATGTTCAACACTCCGTCCATCATCCCCTTGATGCTTTACCGCTGTTCTGCATAGAAGCTTTTCCCTCAATCAGCGAGTAGGATGGTGGCTCAGTCCTCATAGTCTAATCTTTGCAACAATGAGTCTAGTCAGGGCTCCAGGTGGCGGATGGCTCGCTGGGACTCTGGTGGCCCATTCAACTGTAAAGCAGGGCCAGAGGAGAGACTACTGTTTTGAGCCAGGACTCTATGAACGTCATTGTGTTGGCAGTCTTGTGTAGGTTCAGAATACATAAGTTGTTGGTCCTAGCCCTTCTTGCAGCATTTTCAATCAGCCCCTTGAGAAAGCCCACCCACTTAGTAGGGTCCTGCACTTACTGAGTTAATTTTACTGGCCGAGGGAAAAGATCCTGCGGGGTACTTTCATCGTGCTGCACCTTTTCCTTTAACCTACATTGACCTTTCTGAGGTCAATAGTTACCACATCTAAATTGCTTGCACAGGCTGTTGTGAAGTTCGTGATAGGACTCAGGATCTTGTCAAACTTGTCCAAGGCATCTCCATCCGGGGGAATCATAATCATCAGAGATGTGTGATCCTAGGGAAGTCTGACTTCACTTTAGTCTCCTGAACCATCTTAACCCCACCTCTGATCCTACTCATGTAGATCGAGGACTATCAAAGTAGTAGTCCCAAAAAGGGAGGGAAACTGTTGGAAAAGGCCCTTTCTAGGGTGCTTCCGCTCAACTTTTTGCCATTGTCCCTCCCGGTTTTCCGCTAATCCATGTGCTAGCCTTTGGACTTTGAGAGCTTTTGACAATGCCATTCAGTGCCAAAGCACTGTGCCTGTCATATACATATGGTGATTGGTGTATACATGATTGGCTGATTTGAGTTAGCTGCAAGTCCCTTGTCTAGGGGTAAGACAAATACTTAGGGCATTTAACTCAAATGCTCCTCCGTGGGCCTGCAGCACTGGTTGTGCCACCCACAGAGGTAGCTCTTCAAACATGCCACAGGTGTGCCATGGTGGAGCCTGAGTGTGCAGGCTACTGTTACTCGGCTTGGCATTTAAAAAGCTATTTACCAAGGTTCTGCAGGTCTCTCGCTACATCAGAGTACTCCCTAGGGGCAGGGTGCAGTGTCGGGAAGAGGTAGGGCATGTGCACTGGTGCATAGTGCACTGGTAGTGAATGGCATCCAATGGTGTGTTCAGTACGATAGGGCCTGCTTCTTGTATTGGATTGACATGAGGGATCTGTGGAAAGGCTACTGAGTTGTATTTCCTATGTGCAGAAGAGTGGCAGTATAGTGTTTGATAGCAATGAGTTAGTAATGGCAAATCCTCTCCAGTGGTGTGAGGGGATTCAACATTACTAATGTGGAAATACCACTTTGGGAAAGTCAGCATTTCTGTGCTCGTGGCTCTGTGTGCCTGTCAGCCTTCAGCCTGTCTCCAATCAACATCTGGTTGCTGGGGGGACAGCTACATCTGTGCATTCCTGATAAGACCGCCATAAACTAGGGGCTCAAGGGAAACTGCAGACCTCTGACTCTGAGAGGGCTTCCTGGGACAGATAAGAGGGGGTGGAATTGACACCTGCATTCCAAGGGGCAGGGGCTTGGCCCCACTAAAGATATTGATCAAGCCTCCCAGGTTAGGATGGCAGACAGGATAAAATTTAGAGAGGGCCCGTGCATTTCAAAGGTGGCCTTTTTAACTGATATCTTCTTAAAAGGCCATTGTGGGTATAACTACTGGGGCTTTGCTCTCAGGAGTTAGAGACACTTGTGGAATTAGAAGCCTACTATGCTGGTTCGACGCCGGGACATAGACAAGAGGAACTATTGGTGCAGGTGGGATTGCAACTGGATTATCTGCAGACTTGTGTTGGCCTGGGGCTTGTTGTGCTCTAGGAAGGAGATGATCACTTGGTGGATTTTGCCTGGATGCTGCTGGCCTGCAGCTAATTGCCAACTGTCGTGGTCCGGGTCCCTAAGCACTCTTCAAGGGCCGGTTGGCTGGCCTCCTGTCCACGAGATCCAGGGACAGAAAATATCCCCCTGTTTCCATAAGATCATAAGGACCACGCAGGGTGCAGCGGTAATGGGTGGAAGTGATCGTCGTTTGGGATAAGACGTACCGATGTGTGCAGTAATCACATTGTGCTGAGGAGTGTGCTCTTAACAATCAGTGGCCCACCTGGTGGTGCTGTTGCGTGAGGAGTGTGGGGAAAGTTTGCAGAGTCCGAAGGGCCTCAAGCTTACAACCGGAAACCTGTGCTAGCCCGCACTCCATAGCGTGTGTTGTCTGAAGGGTGTTGGGGTAAGTTTACTGAGTCCGCGGGACCCGAACTGGCAGCCTAGACTGCCTCCAACATCCAGATCGGGAGGACGACAATGCCTGATATCACGGCCTCAGTCTGAGGTTACTGACTCCCTCTCCCTGGACTCACGCCACACGGTACTCTGTTGTTGAGACTATTGTGATTGGATGCAAGGTTTCTCGTTGTGCTTTGTGTGCACCCACGGCTGGCTGCCTGGAAGCAACTGTAGTTCGCACTTCTGCCGGAGGAGAAACAATTCTCCAAATTGGAAGCACACCAGCTTCCGGTGTCACAGTCTTTTGCCTAGGGGGGGGATAGTGATCCCGCACTCATGAAGGTGTCGCTGGGTGCTGGAGGAACTAATCTGGATAGAGAATAACATGTAACTCTTTCCTTCTGCTTTAGGTGGTCCCGACAATCTAATCAAAGTGTCACCAGCGGGGTAACTTGTATCATTGACTGGTGTAGTTTGAGTGGCTGATGGGTTGAGTCACACGGCGTAGTCAAAACCTGTGATTTCTTGACCATTACAACTGTACGGGGTATGCAATATTAGGAATGACGTGTTTTATGCTAATGTGTGGGAAAGTGGCATACCTATGAACAGCCTGCATATATGTTTCTGTCGCTTTTGATGTGGGAAGGATTGCTTGGATCGTAAACGCCTCGGGAAGTACGCACATTGTTTTTTTTGCTTAAGAGGCTGAGGGGATAATGGGGCAAGTGAATACCTATGACTAGTATATATATGTTCATGCTGTTCTGCTGCTAATGGAAGAGTTTGACAATTGCATATAACTGTAAGGTATATATCCAATGTGTATGTCGTTTTCATTTTATTGTGTGTGTAATACAAAGACCAGTGTTTTACACATATGGTGTGGAATCTTTTTGTAGCATACACAGTGCATTGTGGGGGTGGGGGTTGTGCCAATGCTTTACACTTTGACCCTGAGGAGAAACCTGACTGCTCTGTGCCAAGCTACCCAAGGGTGAGCACAGGTTATCGGACAAGTATATCGTACTCATCCGATCTAAGACGGTGGATTCTGCCTGGCTTCAATGCATCCCAGCCAGCAAGAAACCACTGGGTCTAACAGAAATGGTGGCAGTGGTCCAGTGGAGATAGTCAGCTGCTAGTCCACCGGGCAGCACCACCGGCACAGAGACAGAAATAGGGCTGTTGAATTCTAATGCAACACTTAGGGCCCGATTCCGATGCGGTTAGGAAAGCATTCCCACCTAGGGCCCAATTAGGATGCGGTTAGGAAGGCCTCCTAACGGCATTTGCTCCTTCCGAATCGGATCGGGAACGTGACTTCCCTACAGAGGGCCAGATTATGATGCTGTTAGGAACATAGGCTCCCATAGAAGTCAATGGGAGTCCAACCAAATCGTATCTGGAAACATCCGGATGCATCATACTCGGTCGGTCGGACTCTCCCAATCCGAGTCGGTCGGAAACCATTTCCAAACCGATTCGATCGGGAAGATTTCCTAACCGCATCAGAATCGGGCCCTTAATGTCACTTGCAGGAGCACAAAAGTAAAACCTCCAGTTCATTCATTAGTGGTGTATCTAGGCCTACTGATGATTTCTCAGCACTGGAGACAGTAATGGACATGTTTTACAAAGAGTTGACTATGTGTAGTTGCTGGCCTACCATTCATCTTGTGATAACTCAAGGAGGGTTATTAGCAGTTTGTGGGTAGGCACAAACACATGAGTAAGACTCCCAAATCATAGTGACATAAAGGGGCCTATTAGATGATGGTGGGGAAAGTCACAGGCCATCTGTTGCATACTGTCCAGCAAATGCAGAGGACGAAGGAGGGGCTGGGCTCAGAGTAGAGACGGCCCTCGGTTGTCACTGGTCCCCAGGGCAGAGAATCACAATAAGGTTCTAAAATGACCCAGGAGCCAATAGAGGGTGATCCAGCCCCTGATCCGTGGGGGGCACAGCTTGGGCAAGCAGCAATATGCCCTTACTACTCTACTGGTGCTGCCTCTCGGGGTGGGGGGGACCCCAATACCTTGGAGAGGGCCTACTGCAGAAGACAGCTAGTATAATGGTCCCAAAAGTGAACCTGTCCTTTCATGCTGCATCCTCCACACTGGTCCCCATTCAGAGGGTGCACAGACATAATATCGAGTTTTTATTTTCGGAGTACAAAAATATCGAGTTGGAAATATCGAAGGGACTGAATATCGAGATCAAGAATATCGGTGACCAGAGTATCGACATGAAGGTAAGAAATATCGTTTTTGTTAATATCGTTTGTAAAAATATTGTTGTTAATAATATCGATGTTTATATTAGTGTTATGTATTTTAGTATGTATTTTAAATGTATGTGTTCTATATTTTTTGTTAAGTATTGTATTTTTAAAAAACAATATATGTATTAAATTTTTAGAAATTATTAATGTTTTTTAAAGTAAATTTTGCGTTTTAGTTCCGTAGCGGGTTGTGGGTTTATAGGGGAATAGGGTGGGAAGTAATTTAATTATAGTAAATTTGATAATAATTATTAGAAATTATTAATTATTTTTAATTAAATTTTGTGTTTTTAATCCGTAGCGCGTTGTGGGTTTATAGGGGAATAGGGTGGGAAGTAATTTAATTATAATAAAGTAATTATTAATTTTTATTTATTGGTATTGATAATTTCTTTATTGTTAATTAATTATTAATTGGTAATTATTTTTTATTAATTGAATAATTAATAATTATATTAATTGTGTTATTTTTTAGGAGCGGGTTGTGGGTTTATAGGGGAATAGGGTGGGAAGTAATTTAATTGTAATAAAGTAATTATTAATTTTTATTTATTGGTATTGATAATTTATTGTTAATTAATTATTAATTGGTAATTAATTTTTATTAATTGATAATTATATTAATTGTGTTATTTTTTTTAGGAGTGGGTTGTGGGTTTATAGGGGAATAGAGTGGGAAGTAATTTAATTATAATGAAGTAATTATTAATTTTTATTTGTTATTATTTATAAATAATTTATTATTAATTAATTGTTAATTGGTTATTTAATTGTTATTACTTGATTAATTAATAATTATATTAATTGTGTTCTTTTTTAGGAGCGGGTTGTGGGTTTATAGGGGAATAGGGTGGGAAGTGATTTAATTTTAATAAAGTAATTATTAATTTTTATTTATTGGTATTGATAATTAATTTAGTGTTAATTAATTATTAATGGGTAATTCATTTTTATTAATTGATTAATTGATCATTATATTAATTTTGTTATTTTTTTAGGAGCAGGTTGTGGGTTTATAGGGGAATAGAGTGGGAAGTAATTTAATTATAATGAAGTAATAGTTAATTTTTATTTGTTATTATTTATAAATAATTTATTTTTAATTAATTATTAATTCATTAATATTTAATTAAAAAAATTATTTAATTGATAAGTATGTAATTTTTACCCCTTCGCTATCTAACACTTTCCCTACTGTTGCACTCTCTGGAGTGGGAATAGTAATTTTTACCCCTTCGCTATCCAACACTTTCCCTACTGTTGCACTCACTGGAGTGGGAATAGTAATTTTTACCCCTACGCTATCCAACACTTTCCCTACTGTTGCACTCACTGGAGTGGGAATAATAATTTTTACCCCTACTCTATCCAACACTTTCGCTACTGTTGCAGTCACTGGAGTGGGAATAGTAATTTTTACCCCATCGCTATCTAACACTTTCCCTACTGTTGCACTCTCTGGAGTGGGAATAGTAATTTTTACCCCTTCGCTATCCAACACTTTCCCTACTGTTGCACTCTCTGGAGTGGGAATAGTAATTTTTACCCCTACGCTATCCAACACTTTCCCTACTGTCGCACTCACTGGAGTGGGAATAGTAATTTTTACCCCTTCGCTATCCAACACTTTCCCTACTGTTGCACTCTCTGGAGTTGGAATAGTAATTTTTACCCCTACGCTATCCAACACTTTCCCTACTGTTGCACTCTCTGGAGTGGGAATAATAATTTGTACCCCTTCGTTATCCAACACTTTCCCTACTGTTGCACTCACTGGAGTGGGAATAGTAATTTTTACCCATACGCTATCCAACACTTTCCCTACTGTTGCACTCACTGAAGTGGGAATAGTAATTTTTACCCCTTCGCTATCTAACACTTTCCCTACTGTTGCAATCTCTGGAGTGGGAATAGTAATTTTTACCCTTATGCTATCCAACACTTTCCCTACTGTTGCACTCCCTGGAGTGGGAATAGTAATTTTTACCCCTACGCTATCCAACACTTTCCCTACTGTTGCACTCACTGGAGTGGGAATAGTAATTTTTACCCCTACGCTATCCAACACTTTCCCTACTGTTGCACTCACTGGAGTGGGAATAGTAATTTTTACCCCTATGCTATCCAACACTTTCCCTACTGTTGCACTCACTGGAGTGGGAATAGTAATTTTTACCCCTACGATATCCACCACTTTCCCTACTGTTGCACTCTCTGGAGTAGGAATAGTAATTTTATCCTCTCCGCTATCCAATATTTTCTCTACTGTTTTAGTTAATGTAGTGTATAATGTATTTTAAAAAGATTAAAAATATTCTAAATTTTTAATTTGTTATATATATATATTTTATATTTATATTATTGGTGTATGTGTATAAATGTATTTATAACTTTTATTATGTTTTTAAAAAATGTATAAGTTATTAAAATAATTATTTATAAATATTATTAAGTAAGTATATATATTATATTTTATACATATATATGTTTAATTTATTTTTACATTATGTGTATTAGTTTTAATTTTAAACATTTTAAAATAATTTTAACTATGTTTCTTTTTATTATAAGTATTATTTACTTTATTTTACATTATTTTTTAAACATTAAAAAGAACGATATTTGTAACATCGATATTCTTGACATCGATATTTTTGTGTCAATATATTTGTACCTCGATATTCTGACTGTCTATATTCTGTCAGTGATCCCATTCAGAGACCAGCAGTGCTGTATCGGGGCAGCCTCACGTTCATGACTGCAAGGCTCTCTGAGGTGATATTCTCCTGACAGCCGCAGCGTGGGACAGTTCGCAGCCTTCCCCACTTCCAGTGATGATTTAAGAGGACCACCTCAGGCAATCCACCATGAGGCCAGCACTGCTCCTCTCCACCTCTGAGGTCAACGCCCTCTTCAGTGTGTTCCAGGGGTCCTCCAACCCCCGTAAATCTGGCAAGCTGATCAGTGAATTTCTGCAGATATTGCAGAATGAAGGAGGCTCAGAGCAGAGCTTTCCTAGAGAGTGCCTGTATTAAGTAGGTTAAAAAAACAACCTATTGCAGCCAGCTCCCTATCTCAAGAGGAGCATGCTCTAATAACACACTTGTAAGCATGATTTTTGGCAGGAAACCATTAGTAATTGGCTGGAACAGTATTCCCCATCGGGGGTGGAGAGGGTGATAGATTACTCTGAAATTGCCACAGTGCTCCTGCACCTGGGTATATACCGGCTGCAGGAACACCAGGCCCGTACTTAATGAGTATACATCCACTAAAACCGCAATCAAGGCAGGGCCATGGGCTGCAGGCACTGGCACAGCCCAGCACCCACCCAACTCTTGCAACAGCACAGTGGGGATGGGGTTTTCAATGCTCCCCCCAGGAACAAAACCCTGCCCTGAACATTGACACGATTCCAACCACCTAACCCACCAATCCCTGCCCCCCAGCTTTACCCCCTTGCCCACACTTATCACTTGCAGGTGGTGAATCCGAGTGTAATGGCCCTTTACCTGAGGGATTCATGTATATTTAGCTCAAGTAATTCCAGGTCTGCATAGTGGGAAGTTCAACTCATGATGCCCAGGGATTGGGGTGAGACACCAGCTGGAATCAGTCATTTAAGCTGTGATATCTACCTTTCCAACCTCTGAGGATCTCATAATGGAGCCCTTTAAGAGTTTGGTGTTTGAGAATTCCCATTTTTGTGGGACAGCAACTCCAGTAACTATATCCCTGTTGCCCAGAGGTGCTGAAAGAGACTCCTCTGACCAGTAGCTCCATGAAAGTCCATAGTTAACTTTGCTTGAGAAAGTGGCATATCAGTAATATGGTCTACAGTGCTTGGTTTGAAAACATGACTGGTGGATTTAGCACCTTGTAAGACCACTATGAACATGGTGATGGACATTCTCTGATATTTAACAATGGTGTCTGTAATGTGCTGAGTAAAAACAGAGATCAGATACTAGGCCCTGACAATGGTATCTTTCCACCCCAAAGATTTGGTGGCAACAATTCCATCAGCAGTGACAGGCACTGATAGAAATTTTGCACGGACTGACCGCTGAGGATGGGGACCCTTTTCCCCATTTTTGTCACAAAGACCTTGGTAATACGCTTAATAGGTTATTAAAAAGTAATGGCATAGTGATAATAAATCCCTGTGACAAAAGCACGGGCCAATTGGAATCCACATTGTCTAATGGCTCCTATTTTACAACTCTTGATTACATTATAGTCTCAGAATCATCTAGAGACCATCTCACTAATATAAGGATTAATTTCAACGCTTTTAGTGACCATGCTACAATCATTTTTAACATTCTTTCGCATCAAAGTCAGAACCCCGTAGGAACCTAGTCCCGAAACCTGTGATTGCGAGGAAAAATGGGGTTGTTTTAAAGTGGACACAATGAAGTTCAGCGGGATTATTGTAGGCAAAACGGCACCAGAGATCTTAACCTGTCTTGATCCAAATTTAAACAATAATGATATTCCACTGGCCTTTGAGCATATCCTACTGGAAATTAATATTAATCTGCGCCATTCCATTCCTACTGGAAAACGTAAAGAGGCCACCTGGTTTGATGAGAACTGTGCTAATGTACTTAAAAACCTCCATGTGGCCTTGAAGGCCAATCCTAGAGATGTGAATCTTGTGAAGGCCTTGAGGCAGACTTATAAAAAAGCAAGGTCAGCTAGACTAAAAGCTTTAAAGGAAGACTTCTGGGACAAGTTACAAAGTGCTGCCACCTCAAATAATAGTCGGGATTTCTGGTCTTTAATTAATGCTCCCTTCCTAAGAAAGGAAAATACGATCTCTTAAGATACTCTCGTAAATGAAGACGCCTTGATAGCACACTTTGAAGGTGTCTTTGGGAACCCGGAGGAAGCAACCGATTCTCTAACATTGTTCCCAACCTGTAAGGAGGGAGGGAATCTGCATTTTACCCAGGGCGAATTAATGCACGCCCTAAAACAGTTTAAAAGATTGAAGGCCCCTCGGCCAGATGGGGTCCCGATTGATTTATTTTTAAATAACCTAGACCTGTGGGCCCCATTGCTCACAAATGTTTTTAATGTAATTGCACAAAGAAGCGTTCCGGCTTTGTGGAAAAAATCGGTTATAATCCCCATCCATAAAAAAGGTGATAAGGCAGTCCCAAAAAATTACAGGCCCATCACCTTACTGGATTCCACAGCCAAATTGATGGGCCGGTCACTCTTAAATAGATTGGAGGCTTGGGCAGGGGAAAAGAGTATAATAATCCCCAGCCAATATGGCTTTAGGGAAGTAAAGGGAACTGTGGACCAGTGCCTTAATTTAAATCTAATAATAGCGAAGTATACAGTGGTAAAGCATGGCCACCTATACATGGCGTTTATGGATTTGACAGCGGCCTTCGATTGTGTAACGCATTCTAAGCTATGGAAAATTTTGGAGTCTATGGGTGTCGAGTCCCAGATAATCAATTTTATTCGAGATATGTATTTTGAGGTTGAGGGTTGTGTTCGATTTGGAAAGAATGGTGAATGCACTAGACACTTCAGAATTACACGAGGGTGAGGCAAGGGTGCATTTTGGCTCCTTTTTTATTTTTCCTCTACACAAATGCTGTCCAATCCGCCTTATTAGGATCTGATACAGACGTTCCATCTATTGATTCAGGCCTAGTTCCGATACTCCTCTATGCAGACGACACAGTGCTGGTGGCACGCACCCCCAACGCACTCCAGTGACTCATAGAGGAGTATGTAGAATTTATGAATAATTTTGACTTGAAAATTAATCATAACAAGTCGTTTGTTCTTGTGGCAGGACCGAGACCACAGAAGCAAACTAGCATGTACATCGAAGGCCTAAAATTAGAGATGGAGGATTCTTTTAATTATTTAGGGATTATGTTCGATAGGGAAAGTAATTGGCAAAACATGATGGCAAACAGAGCAAATCTAATCAAAAAAATATAGGAGCCCTCTTTAGATGTGTAACAAAATTGGGAGCTAAACAATTAGAGGTTATTAAAAAATACATGCTGTAAAAACAGTATCTATTGCCTCCTATGGGGCAGCTGTTTGGGCCACATCTGACATCTCTAAACTCCAGTGTGTAGAGGACGGCTTTCTGAACAATTTGGCTTCTTTTCCACAATCTTGTGCCAACTACATGTGCCACCTTGAGCTGAACGTCCCATACATTACAGACAAGATCTGTATTGCCCCAGTCCTTATGTGGCATTCAGTGTGGCGAAAGGAAACCTTAGCCTTAACTAGACACATTATAATGGAATGCCTGAACCTGGATGGCGTAGGAAAAATAAAATGGCTTAAATATATTGAGACTACACTACACATTATAGGTTTACATAACCTATATAGGCACCCGAGTTCATGCATAACAGTAATAAAAATAGATTTAAAGGCTCGGCTATTAGCCCACTTTGATGAGAAGAGATTTGTTACGAATTTTAAACTCTGTACTGTCAGACAATATTATATGGTACCTACTATGAACAATATGAATTCTTCTTACTTATCATTTGTTACAAATCTACAACATAGATACATATTATTGAGATTTCATTTAAATTACATCCCTTTAATGCTAGGTCATCCATCGAAAACATATGTAATTGATGCACTACCACTTTGTCCTTGTGACATGCAGTCTACGCAGAATGACCTGCATTTTATATTTTTCTGTAAATTTTATATTTATGAAACAAAGAGATACATTCTCCCTCTTATGTGTAAGCTGAGCAGAATTTTAGACAATGTCGCCCAGCCCTCCATTTCCTTAAGACATTACCAGATCCTTTTACATGCTTTTGCTTGGCTTCGTTTTACTTATGTGCTCTGAAAAGGAGGAGATTAAGGGCCAAATCTACAACGGTTTTTAGCGTGCGCAAATGGGTTTTAGACCCGTTTGCGCACACTAAAAACCTTGGGCCCATGCACAAAACCTATTTTGCGACTCGCTGATCAATTAGCGACTCGCAAAATAGGTTTTGCGCCTCGCTATTAGGAAGGGGCATTCCCTTCCTAATAGCGACTCATGAGCCATGTATGACTGTTTTGCAACCGCAATTGCAGTTGCAAAACACTCGCAAATCACCACCTACTTCAAGTAGGTGGTAATGCAATCGCAAATGGAAAGGGGTCCCCAGGGGACCCCCTCCCCTTTGCAAATGCATGCAAAGATATTTTTTAAGGGCAGGCAGTGGTCCCAGGGACCACTGCCTACCCTCAAAAAATGAAACGAAAATGTTTCATTTTTATTTTTTTAGATGCATCCAGTTTTCCTTTAAGAAAAACGGGCTGCATTTAAAAAAAAAAAAAAAAAAGCTGCTTTATTTAAAAGCAGTCCCAGACATGGTGGTCTGCTGAGCCCAGCAGGCCACCATCCCTGGGAGGGTCAGCCATTCCCAATAGGGTCGCAAAATGCGAGTGCCTCATTAATATTAATGAGCCTCGCATTTTGCGACCCCATTGGGAATCACAATCAGTGTCTCTGACACTGTTGTACATAGTAAATTGCGACTCGCAATTGTCGACTCGCAATCGAGCGCAAATTGCGACTCGCAATTTACTAGGGTCGTACATCTGGCCCTAACTGCTTAAATTGTATCTCTCACATACAAGCACAGGGGTTTTTGTCTATAAACTAGGAGAAACTCTTTATGAACCAAGGGCTACTATTTTGTAATTTTTATCTTCATATTGTCAATTGTCTTTTTAAATCTGATTTTATGTAATAGACTGTGTTAATTATTGATGAATTTGTTTGTGTAGAATACTTTTTATGCCAGTTTTTCTTACCGGCGAGATAAAGTTGTGTGATGATGAAAAAAAAAAAAAAGTAAGCATGTGAGTGGATTCTTCTTCAACGTCAGCAAACAAAGATAGAAATTGGAGCACAATACATGTTTTTTTAGAAGCTCTCCACCAGCTTTTTTATTTAGCAGATGTGATGGTCCTGTCCCACCCATACTACTAACACAGCATGTAAATACGATACCCAAACATTTGCTAAAGGACTGCAACAGGTTCAAAACCAGCAGGCAGGGTAGTCCTGGGTAAATTTGGGTGGGTCAATGTGCCACCTAACTTTGGCTCCAACTTGAACAAAGGCTGACTTTTAAAATACTGCACTCAATGGGCCTTGTGAAGACCAATCAGCACATTGACTAAGAGAGACCCATCCAAAGCCAATGGTTTGGGCCCAACACTTTCACTGAGAAATTCTTCAGGGGCTGGGCCTTGGAAGCACTAGCCCAGAGGGTAGAAACAACTGAACCTGATGGTTTAGTAGCAACTGGGTGGTCACAGGCTCTGAAATCCACTCAATTCTGTAAGGGCCATTGGCATCTAACCATCTGTAAAGTGAGCCTGTAATTTCACTCACAACTCCCCGAGAAACTCCACTTTGCCCCTACAATCCATCCACAATGGCTTCAGTCGTTTAGAAAACCGCAGCAGCCACTAAGCAATGCCTGGGTAATTAAATTTATGAGCGATATTTGAGAAGGTAAACTTTCTGGGGTGGTGAGAAGCAGTGGTATGCTTGTCGGAACATTTATCCGTCTGTAGGCACGGGCTAAGGTTCATTCACAGCCTGGGCAACTGCATCTTAAATGAGAAGCCAGTGGTTCTGTGCTAATGGGATATCAAGTAAACATGGCTGTCCAGTGTGGGTCACGAGGGCTGCAACTGTATCAGATATTCAGAATAACCACTGAGTTTGTAAGCGATTCCTAGATGATTAAATTTACATAAGTGTAGAAAATGTGTATCTCCTCAAAATATGGTATGGCTCCAGCCGTTGCAGGCCATTGTTTGACATACATTGTCTTAGGTAGGTGCCCAGCAGAGGTCCTGATCCATGCCACAATTTCTGGAGAATCACAGATTTTATAATCCAGAAACTCTGGTCTGGACCCGGACCTCCAGGTCCTACGTCACACAAGTCTGATCTTAGCAGATCAGTTTCCAATCACAGTTCCCTCTTTGCACCACTGCAGGAATTGACTGTGTATTGATTTCTGGGACAAGCGTAGGATCACACACAGTCCAGTGATTGAAAAATAAAATATCCCACTGAGACTAATGGTGGAAAGCTGTAAAAGCAGAGAAAATAATATGACTAATGTAGCTGAACTGATGTGTAAAACCAAACCACAGGGCCTTTAAACACTCTCCTTTTCTGTTTATCTTGGTTTTTGCGCTTTTCTTGTTTTTGGCCCACTGGGGACTCACAACAAGTACAGAGTGTTCTGCAACAAGCCCTCTCCAGGAGAAACAGCAGTGGCACAGCAGGGCTGGGGTTTGACAGGCCTGGTATTAGAGGTGCAAGATGGATTCTTGTTCGAAGATGGATGCCTCCAGGGCGTGAGTGTTAGAAACGCTACGCTTACCGCTTACCACAAAAACCATCTGTGTAGGTAAATCCTGTTCCTCAATCATATGATGCTCTCGACCCTGGAATAAACCCGGGCTCCAGCTGCTATGACTCACCAGCCCAACAGTGATAGCACAGTAAGATTAACCATAGGAGGCATTAAAATATTGTCACGGTGTAGTTCTGGCAAAGGCGAGCAAAAAGTATAAAGTTCCCATTCAATATCCTGACTCTTGTTGATGGTGTCAGAATCTGGGTTTTTAGGTCTGGGTTTACACCCAGTCATGAACCAGGCGTTTTATTTCCACTATAAATATAGTGGGTTTAAGGTCTGCCCCCGCTAATGACTTCCTTACCAGCCTCCTTCAGTCATTGGCTTGAGACTTTGTCAATCTAGTCTTAGCTCAGCCCAGAGGAACATTTTTCTCTCACCTGATGCTATTGGATGTCAGAGTGTATCTTTGCGCCTCTAGCTCAATTTTTGCATTGAACTGCATTACAGACTTGTTTACAATATAGTCCTCTCGTCTGCTCCTCAACACGGTGTTTTATCCAGTTGTGTCTGCTCCTTCTGTATTCCTCCCATTGCCCCTCTTTCGTTTGTGGCTTGTCTCACTACAGTGTACCAAATGAGCCTCCAGGAGCTTTCTGTGCGGTGCAAACAGTGAAGCTGGTGATGATAGCGCTGGCCCCAGGCACAGACGGTGACAGCAGTATGGAAAGCAAAACACAAAAGTCACTCTGAGGCTGCTGTTAATCAATAGGCTTGAGCCCAAACTATCATGGCCACTCCACTCTCCTGATAACCCTGCCGCGCCCGCGCACTCACACTGCCTCAGTAGGTGGACTTCCATGGCTACTCTAGGAGCACACCCCCTTCTCTTCATACAACTGCACAGAATGTTATGTGTGAGAATTTTGTATACAGAAGTATCCTCTGCCATAAATATCGTGACCTAAATACTATTTACAAGAATATCGTTCCATTGGGTGTAGATTTTCTATTCTACTAAGTATCACCTACAAAAATACTACCCCATTTGAGGCAAATTTATGTGGGCAATATGTAGTGCAAGATGTTGTTTCAAATGATATTCTGGTACCACACTGTGTGGAGGCCATTTTGCTCTGCCTGGAGCATCAGCTTAGGCGCGGAGGGTCAGTTTTCCACATGACGCATGAGAGTTCTCTTGCATAGCAGCACCCCACGGTTTCCGTCATACCAGTGAGCGCCTGCTATGATCATGACCAGGTTGCAATGGCCCACCTGCCCTTGGTGCCTGCTTCACCTGCTGTCATAGCCTCGCTTTTCTTAAAGCAAGGCAGCGGTAAAGCAAGGCGGCGGTAAAGCAAGGTTGCACCTTTTTCAACATGAGCGCAGCACCTGCGGTCGCTGACAAGTTGTTCTATGGCAGGTGCCAGCAGACACTTTTCTTCCAACATCCTGAATGTTTGATCTGCCCCAATTTTCTCCAAAGCCCCATGTCAAAGTCCAGAGTAAGCCCAAAAATGATTAGGCAAAATTATGTGAATGGTTTCAAATGTGATTCTCCAGCATTTCGTGTTAAACTGGCTCCCGAGGGCAAATCTCTTGGAAAAAAGTAACGAGACATTGGAAGGAGAGTGGTTTGAGTATATGTCCCTGCATAAGATATTTTCTGCAAATTTTTTGAGTAACTGCCAAAATTACTTACAATTATGTGAATGGCTTGAAATCTGATTTGCCTGTATTTCTTATTAAACTTTCATGTGAGGGCATAGCTCTTGTAGAAACACAGTCACTTGAGATGTATTTATTTATTTTGCTGTATTTGTAGTACACAAACACTCATCCCCAAAGTGATATCACGTTGCTAATACTGCCCTACATTCAGATAGCAAGAATACTGAGGAAGGAGAAGGTTAGTACATAAGGTCTATAAATCTGGGAAAAGCCATGTTTTCAGTTTTTTCCTGAATCTAGACTAGTCCTCAGTAAGGCGGATATTCAAGGGAAGTTCCACTGGGCTGCAGCCAGACAGGTAAAAGAGCGGCCTCCGGCTTTAACTTTCCTGATACATTTTGTTTTTGCTAGAGCTAGATTTGTAGATCTCAGATTTCTGGTGAGATATCGCAGCAGAGAGGTTTGAGTAAAATACTGAAGTGATAACAGTCATATTATTAATACTTGTGTTGTTTTATGTATATTCTTCCACATGAAGGAGGACGCTTAACCGGCCCCTGCAAAGATTTGGTTTAGTATCACTCACCTTTTTTTCCCAGAAGATACATTTTTGTAGTATTAAAAAATCATGATATATTATCACAGACAAGGTCACGGTTCTAATGAAGGCCAGCTGTTTCTTATTTAGGGGCTATTTCTAAGCCTACATATTGTAGACAGGAATAAATATATGACAACCAGTTGGTAATTTTAGTCATTTTCTTCCCTCCTCTCTCTCCGATTGGTTACTACCACAACTTGCATAACAACATTAGGAGCGCCCCTGAAACCAGTGATATCCGTCACATTTTGACAGAGTGTACAGTATTTGTCACTGTCACACATTTGCACTTCCTCAGATGTTTGAAATAGGTGCAGCTAGCATATTATAAATGATAGTTGTAGAAAATGACGACCTTGATGTGTTTTCCCCCTCATGTTTGCCCTATCTGTTTTGCTGGAATTAAAACTTCTGTGTACTTTATCTGTGCTAAACCCCACCCCCATTTTCAACATGAGTGACTTGGCTTACCTGTAATTGGCATATTTCACTTTCCTGTTAGGTCATAGAACATGGTGCAGAAAATACACCAGTGGCATGGAAAGTTACATGTCGCTGGTGGACTGCAGCAATATGTGCCATCCACTACAGAGGCAGGGAAAAATGGCTTCAGGCCTACTCTGTGTAGCCTGAACACAGCAGTCTTAACCTGCTGTACAAACCTGTCATAATAATCATTTTATGAGAGGTGGGAAGCCCTGTGTTTAAATATTATTAAGTCACTTAGATACACCTTGTTGACCACAACGTAGGGTGCCTGATATTTAAAAGTGGAACCTGTGCAAAATTAAAATTGATATGTTACTCCAGTGACTAGGCTTCAAAAGCTATTTTCACTGGCAAGGTTGTGGATGGATCTTAGAGAATGTTAACGTGCAGGTTGTAAATTTTAATGTGTAGCGTCTGATAGGAACCAGTTACAAAAGTCATTCAAAGACAATTTTTAATATTTAGTAAAAATCCAATTTAATGCTAAATATTTAAGAAAAGTGACTTTAGAAAGTTACCCATTATCTGCATGTACCTCCAGTAGGCTAAATAGCATTAGCATACAGACAGCTAGACTGCTATTGATTGTCCTTAATGAGGTGTGAAAACTATTTCAAGAGCAGAGGTGTTTTCTTCCTCTTGCAGGAATAACAATTAGGAAGGACCCTGAACTTCATTAACTTGTAAAGGGCCTGCCATTTCACAAGTAAATGTAAGGTGAGAGCTGGGGAAGGCAAACCTTTCTTCCCCCAGTCAGGCTGACTACAAACCCTGTGGAAGGGTAGCACCCCAAGAACCAGTTTTGAGTGATCACCGATGAAGGGGCTACTCATTTCCCTGGGCACTTGGTTTTGTTGCTGTTGGACAAACAGGAACTGCTGTAAATGTGGGTAGAGATGCCCCTGGAAACTTTGACCCAATTGGTTATGGAGGACCCAAGAGACACTCCCACCCAATAGTTAGTGCCAAATGTAGCACCCCAAGACACCCTCCTCAGAACCCAAGGATGGGACCTTCTACCTCCTGTACCAGGGCAAAGAAGTGGACTCCAAGGGTCAGTGGGCAGACCTCCTGTGTGGCTCCAGGGACACAACAAGCAAAGAACTACTTTTTCCTGGATGACCAGTTACCCAGTCACAACTCGATCTGCACGGGACCCTGCACAAGTCTTTTGCTAAACCAAGCCCTGAAATCTTAAGAGCCCCACTGAAGCCTGGGGAGCCTTAGGTGAAGAGCTGAGAGAAAAGAGGCTTACCACTGCAAAATTTTGTGACTTACAAAAATTCTGACTTACAGCTTCTGGGGAACAGAGACCAACAACCACAGCTGATCTGACGGAGTCACATCTTTGCTGGGCTGAAGAAATAGAATTGTCCCACTTGGAGTTTCTCCACAGCAGCAAATCCATTTCAGCGAGCCCTCGGCATGATGGTATCCGACCCTCTGGAGCCCTCTTTGGACGTAGCCTGTCCCCATGTCCCACTGGAGAAATCCGAGCTTCATACCAGAGAATAAGTCCCAGGGTAGAAATCTTGGTTGGGTGAAGGCGCAGTAAGTATCATTGGATGGAAATGGGCATGGAACTTGACTTTCCCGCTCTAAGTTTTTGTTCCGAAATCAGCAAATCAGAGGGACCTCGCTCAACGCCCATCAGACTTTGGTAAGACATTCCTGTATACAGCCGGCTGCTGTATCCCTCTGAGAAATTCTGACTTCCATTTGACAGACAAATTCCGAAGGTAAAACCCTTGACCAGGCAGTCCACTTGGTGTATCTGACCTTGAGACCCATTGAGGTCGGCCTCAAAGTACACATAGCTCTTAGTCCACCATGACCATAGACTGTTCTTGGCGCTTAGCTCTTTTTGTTGCTATTTTCACTAAAAACTTTAAAAACTCTTATCTTTAGTTCTTCTCATTAGATATTTGTAATTTTGTTTATTAAAATGTGGGGACTTTGGATTTTTATTGTTTGGTGTTTTGACTTTATCACTGCTTTGGTACTGCATAAATACTTTAAACATTGCCTTAGGCTAAGCCTGTCTGCTCTCTACCATAGCTACCTGGGCACTCACCTCACATTAATTGAATAACTTTTGGGGTTCACCCTGATGGGATAGTGTTATTATTCCTTGAGGTGGGAGTCTTCCCACCCCAATTAATAATCCACTTTCTTACAGTAATGATGACAAGGAAGAAGATTTCCCTTACAGAATCAGGTGGAAGAGCAAAAGACTCTCCAATGTTACACAAACTCTAAGCCCTCCGAGGTGTTTAAAAGTTAGTGCCATCCTGCCAAGGCTATCTAATATAAGGCACATGAAGATTCCCAGAAAATACCCTATTGGCGTGTATTTGGTCATCATGCGTTGGAATGGACAGGGATTCCCCTGAGAAAAGCAGGAGCATATCTATCAGTGTTTCAACAAGGGTCTCCCTTCACCCCAAGTCATGAGATTGTGGGGAGGTCCCCAAAGCCTATACATGGGAGGTTGCAGTCTTTGACCCTTGCAAGATCACTCAGGGTCTCCCTCAAAGGTAAGGGGCCACCAGATCTGCAACATAGAGTTCTGGTTGAATTGCCACTCTGGTGTTCTACACTTCTCGCTCTGCTGAGCATAAGCCCACGCACTGAGTTAACACTACAGACAGTATTTTTATTTTCATAATCAGGCTCACGGTCCTGGGTTGTGCCAGCAACACCCAGAGATGAAAACTGGGAGCAAGCATCTGATTTGTGTCACAACCTCCTTGCGCCCCAATCCCAGACCCTGAATTTTTGCATATTTACAGAGCCACGAAACACGGATTCTCAAACTCAGCAATTAAATTATGCACCTGCCCATCACCTTAGAGAGTCATAGTGCATGGAATGACACTAACAGTTGAAGGAGTAGCTAGTCAATAATAAATCTTGCCACATTAACAGGAGGGCTATCTAACCCTCCTTACAGATAGTGGAAAGTCAGGCTGCAAGACCCTAACATAACTCTAAGTGAACAGCTGAAATTTAATTGTGGGCCTTTTATTGAGAATTAGGACAGGAAATGGTGAGGAGCAAATGTTCAACTTGTCAGTTAGCAGACAGGTTTTTGTGACACGTGCTGGAGCAAAGTGGAAGAAAAGAAACCACTCTTTGAGCTTCACTTCCACATATTAAATGAAGATGAGCTTAAATTTTAAAAGTTTTCACTCCAGAACCAACACAATTGATCTTTTCTGATAACCACTCAGCGCTGTCACAGAACAGCAAACTTCTCCAATGTCTATTGCAAGACAGGTCCATTTTAATAAAACGTTTCTAGCCACAGATCGATTGTATTGAATGGTATTAAAATTTCTATTTCCTTTAGATACTATTTTCCTTTACTTCTTACTTTGTTGTTGAAGACCTGGCCAAGAAGTATGGCAATTCTACCATCTGTGCTGGTCTGTACTTGGTGGAGACCCACAACTCAAATGATCTCCTTGCCAGGACTTCAAAGAACATATCTAAGCAAATTCCCCAATGTGGATGGAAGGAGGGAGGCAGAACTGCATGCCAGGGAACGTGCTGGGTGACATGCAGGTACCAGGACAACAAAGTAATGAGAGACGATGGACAAAGAAAGAATAGTATTCTTCTCAAAGGCTTGTTTATGTAACGATGAAGAGGGAAACTGTGGAACCTTTTCAAGTGACAGAGAAAATCAGATGTTTTCAATGAGGTTACATCTGGGCAAATCATGCCTCTTGAAGGTGTTTAGAAGAGATGAGAAAGGAATGTTCATATTGTTACAACCTCCAGCAGTTTTCCACAAATAGCTCTAAAATCTGACTAAGTTGAAACATTGTTTAATTGTTAAAGGAGAAGATTTAACCTGAAACATGTCCATCCAAATGAAACAGGAATAATTGGTTTAAAAATCTGCATAGACTAATCAGCACATTACTACGAAGCACAAAATCCTAACTTAAGTTAAACTTACGTTAGGATTTTGTCTTAACACCAAAACTTAAGACAAACTTAAGACAAAATCCTAACTTAAGTTTAACTTAAGTTAGGATTTTGTTTTAAGACCAAAACTTAAGACAAACTTAAGACAAAATCCTAACTTTACCACTCCTAAATGCCTTTTGTGAATACCGAAAGTCGTAAAGTTAGGATTTTGTCTCAGATTACTTTTGTGATTCGGGCCCCTTGGATGTAACATTACCAATCATTCTAATTTTTGAACTTCTTGGACGGTCACATTTGGCCATGGAAGGAAATTCCTGGTCTTGACCCGTCTGTCAGTTTCGAGAGATATCACACATCAAATGAGAACGTGTGTCACGTGAATTATGCTTAACTGGTCCCTTACATCTTTAATTAATTGGTTATTGCAGGCTTGAGCAAATTTGTTCTTATTGAGGTTTAATGTTCTTAAACAAAATTCCTATAATGTAATTTAATTGCCCCATACACTTAAAAAGAAAAAAAATCTCAATAAATTGGAGAGAAACTGTAGAAATTAAACTGTAATTTAAAGAGATGGACCGAGAACATACATAATCTTAATAGACTACAATCCTTGAGTTGGCATGATAACCATAATGTGAAGTAATGGCATTTTCTCTGAAAAAAATACAGCACGCAGAAAACACATCACAAAAGTTGCTGAAAATTCTGGATTCTTCACATAACCCGGTTGCTCTTTGGAATGAGGTGAAACGTTCCCTTTTGCTAGAACAATCCTTATAAGGATTCTTTGTCAGGAAGGTTAACAGTATTAGGGATGGTATTCACAATGAGAAAATCCTAGCTGTTAAAGGTTTCCACCCTCTCTTTACAGGAACTCAATCAATTTCTAGCGGCATCATTAAACCCAGGGGATCTACATTCGATTACTGCCTGTAAAACACCATTTCTAAAAAAACACATCATTTGTTCTGAAGGACATAACTGATTTCCCCCTTTTTCTCTTCTGCCCATTCCATCAAAACTGAAAGAAATGGCTGTAAGCAAATCTCTTTAGGAACCTTTTCAGGTGGAATTTTATTCCGGCCTAGCGCCAGAACTTATAATCAATTTTTTCGTTAATGGATTCTGTTTTGTGGTTGATGGTGGTGGTGCCAGTGCTTGATTTGATAAGACCTCTGAGCGGAATTTGACACTGGCTGATATTAGATCCTCCTATGGCAACTGACTAAGTTTCACATACTGATATGCACTGAAATAGATTGAGTTTTTGTTACCGAATAAAATCCAAGGTGTTCAACTGGGTACACAGACTTTCTCACTTAAGCCTGTCACTTGGAAAGTACCTCCGATATGGTTATTCTCTCGTTGTTGTTCTTATATAGTAGCTGCGTCATCCCCTCTCCCTCTAGCGCCTTGAGACCCTCACGGGTGAGTAGCGCGCTTTACAAATGTCTGATTGATTGATTGATATTTGCCCACTCTAGCTTGTCTGCTGCATGGTGTGGGTTTTTCTTTCTTACCAAAATTCAGAGGACACTCAGATTTTGATGCACATACATGAGCGTTACTGACTCCTCCAAAAGCAGGCTCTCTCTGGAGCTCATTCAGTGATGGTGCATTCAAACTGGTTAAAACTGAATCGGTTTACGACAGTTATCCTGCTGATTTAAAACTCTCAAGCTATGGCAGAATGAAATCTTGGGGCCTTGACAGATTCAGATTGAATTAATCCCTTCCCCCCCAGATTTCCACTACTCTCTTAGAATGTGTTTGTAGAATTCTTCGTTTCACACACATCGCTGAGGTGCGTCTCTCGTTAACACACTATGCTGCCAAGTGTGCCCCACTGGAAAAAATGCTCACACTTTGGTCTTCATCAAAGGCACAAAATTGCTTTACTTCATACAAAAAGTGCAAAGTGACAAGTTTTTCTATTCAACTATTGTTTTATATATCTAAGGTGAAAAGTGTAATTTGCACTGGCAGGGATTTGAGAGTCCAACCAATCACACTCTGAAACCGGCTTACGGCCAAGAGGAAAGCCAAAGGAAAGCATCTCTCTTTTTGGAAAAAAACAAGGACGGGCTATTTGACAGACGGTCTATTCCGAGCTACATGTGTCTCCCTATTGAGCTCCTGACTTTTTATGTATTTCCAGAGAACCTTCTAAGGGTAACGCCGCTAGGTAGACAGACAGACAGCTAGACAGACAGGCAGCTAGACAGCGAGACAGATAGACGGATAGACGGATAGATGGATAGACAGATAGACGGATAGACGGATAGATAGATAGATAGACAGACAGACAAACAAAACATAAAAGAGACCAGACAGACAAACCTTGACATAGTATATCACTCACTTATTTTTGACACATGTACCTTAGTAAATGCACAGTTTTACCTAAGATCGTTAATTGGAGGCCTCCTTGCATCTAGGTTTCAAAAGTACTTTTAAACTATCAACATTGAATGGCATAGGAGCTTAAATATTTAAAGATATGCGTTTGCTAGACAGAAAGGGTAAGGCAAATTTGGGGTAAAGAGTTCATTAGTCACAATGGGTGACATTGATTCGTTTACACATGTTTACCCTATATAGTTCAGTATTTTTTCAGTGATTTTGTTATCCTGCCCCCATTATATCTCTGTTTAAACATGAGACTTTAATAACATTTGATCAAAGTCTAAAAAAAATAAAGAACACAAAAGAATAAAGTCCATGCATTACCCAGCATCCCAGGCAAGCCGGGAACTCCAGGTTCACCTTCCATCCCTTCATGTCCTTGGTCGCCCTTTGGTCCAGGAGGACCTGAAAAGAAATAGAAACAAGGTATATCATCAACAATCAATCAACAGTCTAATCAATCAATGTTTATTTCGGCTTAACCTAGAAACCCATGTTAAAATAGAACACCCAAAACTAATATACAAGCCTTGGATGGGTATGCTGATTCTCACATCCCGGCAGGAATGTGAAACAGGGGTTGCCTGATGAGGGCATTTCAATATAAATCTTGACAAAACTGCAGGTAGCTATACAACAGCTCCATGTTAATGCTTTCCTACCAAATGTTCAACAACAAAGGATAATATAGACATCATGAACGTGTATGTATCACTAGGGCATAAGGGCAAGGAGAATGAAACCTTGCCTGCATTGGACAATATTATTGGTAAACTTAGAGATGACAAAATGCCACAAACGATCTGCTGATAGAGGATGGCGATATCAATATCCATCCTCCAACAGGTTGGTGGGAGAGTTGGTTCCAAAAAGAAGGTGAAGGCTTGGGCGACCCGGAACCGATCATCCCCGATGGAAGGAAACTAAAGGAGGAAGAAGTTTTACAAGTTTTTGTTGTATACGAGCATGCCATTTCTGAATGGCCGCACAAAGTCGGAGAATCTGGCAAACTGTACTTTTAGACAGGGGTGCAAGGAAAGTCTGTTAGGCTATGTGCTTATAGAAGGTTGAGGCAATGTACAGAGTGACCGACAAACATAAACCCTAAAATTGAAAGCGAGCATGATACTCTATCTGGGGACATATCAACAGGAGGTATGAAGGTGCATCCTGTATATAGGGAGAACACATTCTACTCAACGGCCCTTTGAAAAAGCTCTAACACAAGATCGGCAAGGTGGTCTCAAGAAAAGTAAGAGAATGACTATCCTGATCTCAGGAGCTTAATAGCAAATTACATGGCAATGATCACAGATTGCGACCTGGACACCGAATTAACAGCTCTTGCTCTTTTCAATATCATGAACGAAACCCTCAAAAGAAAAGGTAGTAAAGAGGAGCAATAGAGTTGATTGGCATGATGCTGAAAGTCAATCATGTAAGAAAGTATTCTTAAAAGCATGAAGGAAGTGTAGAAACTCACCTAGCTCTGAAGATTGATTTTTGAATTTAAGAATGTAATACAAGAAAAAAGCAACAATGCAAACCAGGGCCTGAGACTTAATATTGCATGCTGCAAAATTAAAAAAGGCAAGTTGTTTTGAAACATGATTTCACTCGCCCATTATGGGCATGATCAGAAGTTTGTTTATCATATTGGGGCATTTTAAAAATCTGTATAATCAAGATCTTGATTCAGTCTTGCACATGCCGGTGAGCGTAGATGCAGGTGATGTCGAAAGCTTGCACATCCTCCCTCCTGAGGTGACAAGAGCCATAAGCCAGCAAAAAGCTAATAAAGTCCTATATAGTTCCTGAAGACCTTCTCCTAGCGGATCCAGAATATTGGGCAGGTATTTTGGTCAAGGTCTATAATGCAGCGCTCCAGGCAAATCATTTCCCGCAGGCCAGCTGATGTGCTATATTTGTCCCTCTGATCCTGCAAACTATAGACTCATCGCCGTTTTGGATGGAGTGGAAAATATACTGGAGCGGGTATTCCTGAACCACTTGCCGGGCAGGGTAGATGCACATTATATATTAACTTTCAGCCAGGTTTGGGGGCGTGGCCAAGACGCCGACCGTAATGGCCGTGTAGGTTTGCAGCTCCGCCGCTGACTTTATGTAAAATGTCCACCCTGGCGGTTTTGCCGGGTCGGAACATGCCGTAGGAGACGTAGGAGATGGTGAAGAGGCTGCCGCTATGAAAATTGGCCTGTGGAGCGATCTCGGTGCGGATCGGCACCGAAGCTCGGAGACTGGGCGTGGTGCCGCCTGCAGCCTCGGGTGGAGCCGGGTACTCGCGTGAGCAGGGCCGGCGTGCATTGAGGCGGGATTAGAGGGGGCCGCTGTGGGCCCAGAATGAGGGACGCTATTGGGGTAAGTGGTCGCGGTGGGGGCGTTTAGAGCGGCCTGATATTTCTTAAAAAGGGTCCCGCAGACGTTCCCCGGAGGCCCCGCGGTGACCGGGGCCGTGGGTGAGCCTGGGGACCGGCCACCGGGCCGGGAACTGCGGGACTTGCATGGGTGGCTCCCCCGTGTCCGCACCCCCAATATAACAGCAGTGTGGCCCCCTCCTAAGAAGACCAACACCAGCGGCATGGCCCACTGGGACTGCTGAGGGCCCGAAGTGCGAGACCCCGGTGGGTTGAACGGTGATGACGGGGGTGCCCCAGCCGACCGGGCACACCGTGCGCAGCTCAGAGGATGATTCCCAGTGGCCCTGTGGAGACAGGGGCCGCGGGTCTACTTGGGATCCGGCAGAAGGTCAAGGTACTGCGAGGGCAGCGCTGGCGGTCCTCCCCCCTGTCTTTGAGCCATTGCTGTGCCGGCAACGCGGCCTCTCCCAGGGTAGGACAACACCAGCGGCGGCAGCCAACGGCAGGATACTCTGGCACTAATGATGGTGTAACAACAGCGCCATACGAAACTCATTATGGTGGGACACAAATAACGCAGGCGGAGGGCGGTCCAGTGCAGGATCACGCAGAGGATATGACCCCCCATCGACTAGGACCTAGTCTTCTAACGCAGAGCAGTTCAACTAGAAGGGGGCTGAAATTACAGGTCTGTCCACCGTAATCCACCAGATTGGGGCATGGGTCGCAAAGACCCTGGGCAAAGTACTTTGTCTTTTAAAGTGCCTGGAACCACTACAGCGATGCAGCAGGCTATCATGGCAGAGGGTGGAATAACACACACTAGAAGTGGCTGGGCCTGACACTATGTTACTGGAGCTCAGAGCGGGCTTTAGGGTGCTGGACTCCCGCTTTGATGCCCTGGACAAGAGGCTGGAATCCATGGGTGCTCGACTTGATCAACATGAAGGGCACCTGACCACAGCAGAAGGCAGAATCTCTGACCTAGAAGATGGCACCGCCCAGACCACCAAAAAGTACGTAAGAATGGAGAAGATTCTCAAAGCTGTCACCATTAAGAATGAGGATTTGGAGGCACAAGGGCGGCGTAATAACATTTGGATCAAGAGGGTGCCCGAATCTACCAATACCCGGCTGGACCGATTTGTGGAAACACTTCTCTCTGACCTTTTTGGCAGTGAGTCCTTCACTACCACATTTGTGGTGGAATGCGCACATCGCATCATGGGGCCACGACCAAACCCGGGCTGCCCGCCAAGACCGATTATAGCCCGTCTGTTGAACTTCAGAGGCAGGGACACTGCCCTACGGATGGCGCGTGAGAAGGGACAACTGGAATGGCAGGGGTCGTTCATAGCCATGTATCCAGACTTCACTGCAATGGTACAGGAGGCACGCCGAAAGTATGCCGGGGTGAAGGCGAACCTTCGGAAGTTGGGGCTACGGTACGGAATGTTGTACCCAGCACGGCTAAAGGTGGACGTGGACGGACGGTCATGAATCTTTGACTCCCCCATGACACCCAGGAGTTCTGTCAGAAATATTCTAAACCAGGGAGACAGCACGGAACGTTGTCTCTGCAGCAGTCACAGAATATACCGGACTCTGGTGCAAGTGCTGATCTCTTCTCTGCCAGCTAAGTTGAACTGATGCTAATTCTCAAGCTATAGTGGGCTGGTGATTGTGTGTATGATATAATACCTAGATTGCGTCTCCTTAAGCGTACTTTTGAGTCGCATTGGATTGCCGCCAGGGACGAACCAGATACATATATTCATGCACATATGTGCCAAGACAATGGGGAAGCGGCGTTGCCACCCCCTGAGTGCGGATGCACCTGTTTAAGTTTATGTAGTATTATAGAACACTGTTCTTTTATTTGCATTTATATTCAAATGTTGTTACACTGGGTTGGGTCTTCCCCCTGAAGTTAGGTATGGGGGATGGGAGGTGGGAGGTGGGTACTGGGATTGTAGGCAAAAGTTAGTAACATGGTTCATTTACGATCAACAATTACAGTGCAGTAATAATTGTCTGGGTGCTGGCAAGTTCGATATGCAAGAAGTAGATCATGCTTAACAAGGTACAGGCAGAGGCTAATGTGGTGATGATGTCCTGGAACGTCAGGGGCCTTAATAATGCTCGTAAATGTAAACAAGTGACCAATTATATGCAACGCCATCAGGTGGACATTGCTTTCCTACAAGAGACTCATTTGGCAATATCTGTCAAGACGCCACTGGCCTCAAGCTGGGGGGCACATAGATATTTCGCAGGTTATAGCTCGTATGCCAGAGGAGTTGCAATATTGATACATAGACGGGTGCCGTTCAGGGAGGAGGAGGTCTGCCAGCATACAGGGGGGCGTTATTTATTGGCTAAGGGATGTATGCTTGAGCATTCTGTGCTGTTTGTTAACATATATGCGCCAAATGTTGATGACCCCGATTTCTTTGACACTATTCATACCCACATAGAGCGCATGGGGGCGGATCACATATACATGGGGGGATTTCAATCTACTCCTCGACCCGGAGCGCGATAGTACAGAACACACGATTGACACAAAGCCCAGGCGTAGACAGGCCTGGGCATGAAAAAAACTGGTAATGAAATCGGGTCTATCAGTAAAGAGATCATTTCAAATAAATGGGGAACCACTAGAAAAGATAGACCATTTTGATTAGCCATGGTATGCAATTTCAGCGTACTCTTAGCTGGCAACACCACATAATTCTATAGTCAAGTTTAAAGCATGCTGCAATGCTGTACTCAGATACGCCAAAAGAATGGGTAGCCAACCAATAATCACCATAGGCAGAAAGCGGTTGCAATGACACTCTGTGGTGCAGAGATGTGTGCCCCCACAAAGCCATGGGTGTTCAGGTAGCCTTCGAGTAATCAAAAACAACTTTTTGCACACTCTGCTAAAATTGGGTCCTGGGTGCTATATTTGCCTGAATAGAAATCATCTGACAATGGTGTATTTACAATCTGCTATGGAAGTATTATCATTAAAGCACATAAATGGCAATGCTTCTATCATCGGCCACTTGTTTAGCATGGAGATATCTTGAATATCAGAAAATGTTTTCAGACAGGCTAATCACAGTGGCCTACTAATGCTGCTGTGTTTATTGTTTTTTTATTTTTGATATTTATTACTGTTTCCTCTTTTGTGTCACTTTACACATGAGCACTTCAATCAATCAGGGAATTGTAAGCACGCTACTCACCAGTGAGGATCTCAAGGCGCTGAGGGGGGGGGTTCTGCAGATCTGTTTAGCCAAAGAGCCAGGTCTTGAGGGTCTTCCTGAAGGTGTTCAGGGAGGGGGCGCATCTGATGTCTGCCGGTAGCTCATTCCAGGTCTTGGCTGCAATGTGAGAGAAGGATCTTTCGCCTGCTCTGGCTCTGTGGATGCGCGGGGTTTCGGCCAGTGCGAGGTTGGAAGATCGGAGGTTTCTTTTGGGTACGTGGAAGTTGATTCTGTCGTTGAGGTATTTGGGTCCGTTGTTGTGTAGGCATTTGTAGGCGTGAGTGAGGATTTTGAAAGTGACTCTTTTCTCCACGGGGAGCCAGTGGAGACTTCGTAGGTGTTGGCTGATGTGTTCGTGTCGGGGATGCCGAGGACGAGTTTGGCGGCGGTGTTCTGTATTGTCTGGAGTTTGCGGAGTAGGGACTTGTTGATGCCGGCGTAGAGTGCGTTTCCATAGTCCAGTCTGCTGGTGATGAGAGCATGGGTGACTCGCTTCCTTGACTCAGGGGGGATCCACTTGAAGGTCTTGCGGAGGATTCGGAGGGTGTTGAAGCAGCTGGAGGTGATGGCGTTGACCTGTCGGTTCATGGTGAGTGATGAGTCAAGTACGATGCCGAGGTTCTTGGCGTGGTCTGCGGGGGTAGGTGAGCTTCCAAGGGCGGTCGGCCACCAGGTGCTGTCCCATGCAGAAGGGGTGGTACCGAGGACGAGGACTTCTGTCTTCTCGGCGTTGAGCTTCAGGCAGCTGTTGGTCATCCAGACTGCGGCGTCTTGCATTCCTTTCTGAAAGTTGAGTTTGGCAGTTGTGGGGTCTTTGGTGAGGGAGAGGATGAGCTGGGTGTCGTCGGCGTAGGATACGATGTTGAGGCCGTGTTGTCGGACGATGGCTGCGAGGGGGGCCATGTAGATGTTGAAGAGGGTGGGGCTCAGTGATGAACCCTGTGGGACTCCGCAGGTGATTTTCGTGGGGTCGGAGAGGAAGGGTGGGAGCCTGATCCTTTGGCTTCTTCCGGTGAGGAATGATCGGATCAAGTCCAGGGCTGTTCCTTGTATGTCTGCGTCGTGTAGTCTGGAGACTAGTGTGCGGTGGGAGACGGTGTCGAAGGCCGCTGATAGGTCAAGTAGGATGAGGGCTGCGGAGTGGCCTTGGTCCAGGAGGGTGCGGATGTCATCTGTGGCGGCGAGTAGGGCGGTCTCTGTGCTGTGGTTGCTTCGGAATCCGGATTGGGACGGGTCGAGGACGGCGTTTTCTTCAATGAATCATGTCAGTTTCCTGTTGACTGTTTTCTCTGCAACTTTGGCTGCCAAGGGGAGGAGCGAGATGGGCCGATAGTTCTTGAGGTCGGTGGGGTCAGCTGTGGGCTTCTTGAGCAGGGGTCTGACTTTTGCGCTCTTCCAGTCATCTGGGAAGGTGCCTGTTTTGAAGGTGTTGTTGATGGTGCATTGTAGTTCAGGTGCGATGGCAGCCGCAGCTCTGTGGTAGATGTGAGGGGGGCAGGGGTCGGTGGGGGCCCCCGAGTGGATGCTTTTCATGGTCGAGGCGGTGTCTTCGGCCGTGATCGGTGTCCAGTTGGAGATGGTGGGCTGACTGGTGTTTCTGGGGGGCGGGAGGCCGTCTGTGGCAACTGGTGGATGGTCGATGAAGTTGTCGTAGAGGTTTTTGATCTTGAGGTGGAAATAGGTTCCAAGCTTGTCGCAGAGGTCTTGGGATAGGGTGATGTCTATGGCTTCACTGCGTGGGTTGGTGAATTCCTGAATGACACTGAAAAGTTCCTTGGAGTTGGTGGAGTTGGCCAGAATTTTGTTGTGGATCTGATCTGGTTGTGGTAGTCCGTCATGGCGTCCTTGTATGTGGTGTGGTTTTCGGTTGTCTTGGTGTTTCTCCAGTTCTTCTCCAGGCGTCTGCAGGTGCGTCTGGCTTCTTGGAGAGCGGTGGTGAACCAGGCGGCTTTCCAGGGGCGTTGTCTGTCGGGGTTGCGTAGCGGGGGGAGCTCGTCTGCGCAGTTGAAGATCCAGGTGTGGAGTTCTCTGGCTGCGTCGTTTGCGTCGGGTGCCCAGGTGTGGTTGTCTCGGGTGAGGGTGGAGTTAAGTTGCTCGTCGGTAACCCTGCTCCAGTTCCTTCGAGGTGGGCGTGGGGCTGGTTTGGGTGCCTTGGGTTTGTTGATGGCGAAGTGTACACAGTGGTGGTCGGTCCATGGCGGCTGCGTTGTGTGGCTGAATTGGACGCTGTTTCCTGCCGGGAAGATGGGGTCGAGGATGTGTCCTGCTCTGTGGGTCGTTGTGTTGACGAGTTGTTTAAGTCCGATGCTGGCGAGGTTGTCACGAAGGATAGTGGAGTTGGGGTCGCTGGGGTTGTCGAGGTGGAAGTTCAGGTCTCCAATGAGTATGTAGTTTGCTGAGGCGATGGCGTGGGGTGCGATGAAGTCGGTGATGGTGGTGGCGAAGGGTGTTTGGGGCCGGGGGGTCTGTAGATGAGGGTTCCTCGGCGTGTGGCTTTGGGGGTGGCCTGGATCTGGAAGTGCAGGTGTTCGACAGAGGGGAAGGTTTCTCTGGAAATGGTGAGGCGGAGGGTGCTCTTGTGGGCGATGGCGAAGCCCCCTCCTGGGTGGTTGGGGCGGTCTTTCCTCTGGATCTTGTATCCGTCTGGGTTGGCGGTGCTGATGTCGGGGGCAGAGGATGCATTGGTCCAGATCTCTGTGAAGAAGGCAATGTTGGGCGAGAGAGAGTCGAGTAGGTTCCAGATTTCCATGGCGTGTTTGTGTACGGAGCGTACGTTGAGCAGGATGCATTTTAGGGTGTCACCGGTGCTGGCGTCAGCGGTGTTGGAGGCTGGGGTGGCGGTGAGGGTCTGGCGGCAGTGGAGGCAGGAGAACTGGCCGTGGGTTGTGTTCGGCGAGGCCTGTTGGCATTCTCTAAGTCTTCCAGGGTTGAGTGCGAGGAGGGTGGTGGTGTCGTAGCGATGGGTAGTGGGAGGTCCAGGATTCCTGGTGCTGGCCGCGGTCGGGTCGCGGACGGGCGCACACGGGCTTGCCTTTGGCACGCCGGCGGTGCGACCGCGCAGCGGCCGCCATTAAGTAGGGGAGGTGGGAGGAAGGAGAGGCTGGGAGGCGGGAGCGGGGGAATTCTGGAGGGGAATTCCGGGGGGAGGGGCCGCAGGGGCAGCAGCGGCGAAAGGCGAAAGGAACAGGCAGGCACGAGAAAATAAAAACAGTGGTAGAATTAGAGCAAGACACAGATGGGCACAATAACAGTGGCACAACAGGGAAAAATTAGGGGAAAAAAACGGCTGAGAAGGTTACGGGGGTTGCAGGCAGTCTGGTCCCAGTTGGAGCGGGCAGCAGGCGCAGGACCGGGTAGCAGCCTCAAACCTCCCAAGGAGGAGGTCGGGGTCTGGAGGCAAGAGACGGCACAGCGGAGCTGCTGGGAGAGAGTGGACCTAGACCGAGGGAGCACTTCTATGAGCACCCATCATGCACCATATGGGGAAACCGTAATAGTATTCAGTGAATGTATGCATTATTGATTGATGCATATTAATTTAATTTATTTCACAGATCTTATGAGTTGGTTTATTTTCTCTCTCTCCCTCATTAATTAATTTGTGTTGATTAAGATACATTAATTGATATCATATACTTTTTATCCTTGCCACTAGGGACATTTTGCAGTTTGTATCGAACTGTACCCAGGACTTTTGGCTGTTTGGGTTACCCCATTAGTTTGTAATTGCCAATGCAAAGATAGACTTTATTAAATTTAATAAAGCCTCCCCCATGTTAGCCTATGGAGCTAGCAGCACACACTAGGGAAAAACAACTTTGGCTCTGTTCCTTACCAGAGCATTCATATAAACCATCTTTTATATTGCTCCTGCTTTTTATAACAATGCACCCTACCCTTGGGGCACCTAGTACAGACCTTGGGGGTGACTTATAAGTCATGAAAAGGTAGTTTTGGACTTTGGAAGTACTTTTTTTTTAGTTTTATGTAGTGCGAACTTGACCCACAGGTATCAGGTATCAGTACGCTTTCCATGAGCACCAGTTGTGTTACATAAGGACACATTCATTCACATTCACAGGGAGATTAAGTGATTTGCCCAGAGTCACAGGATGTTGAGCATCGTTGCCGAGACTCGAACCCGGTTCCCCAGATTTGAGGTCGACAGCCCTAGCCGTTAGGCCACATACTCTCCCAAATTTCCCAAATGGACTTTCAATTCCAAAGTCGAATTAGGACATGGCTATATTTTGAAACCAGCCTGCAAGGCAGCCCTGGCTCTAAAGGGACACCAGACACCATAGCAGTGCACACTTAATTGCATTAAGTCCACTGGGGTCTCTACAACTACATGCCCTACCATATACTAGGGACTTACAGGTATGTTGTCTTTGACAATTATAATGATACCAATTACTTTATACCTTTAGAGGACAGAGCACTGGCCCTGGGCCTGGTTAGCAGAGCCCAGGGCACTTTCAGAGTAAGTAACCACCAGCATCAGTCAAGAAATTAGGGTGATCAGGGCAAAAGGGCTGACTTTCCTACAGGCCCTAGTTTGTTCTACCATTGAATCATGCATTACACTATGTTTATAACTTGAAAAAATCATAGGTTACAGAAAAACCACCATTTCTCATTCCTACACTTCATCAGCTAATGTACTTGAAAACAGGGCCTGCTAAGAGAAGTTTGCCATCAGGAAATAGGGCCTCTTTCCTGCTTCCAGTGTGGAAAAGCTAGTCGCCATATGCGGAGCCTAAAAAAAATGTTTGGTATTTTGAGCTATTCCCCAAAGAATACATGCAGACCTACTTATAAATGGAGACAATAAAATCTTCAGGCAATGGCCCAAATACCCGAGTGTTGGACAACAAGGACTGTAAAATGCAGTACTGGCGGGGTGGCTGAAATTATGCAACAGAGAAGAACCAAATTATACTGCCGAGATGACAACATTATGCAACAAACAAAACAAATTATGCAATTTAATGCAACACAATCTGTAGTTGTAACAATAGCACTATTAATACTGTCTAGGAAAAGCTGCATATCTTTTGTACCAGTCTAACATCAGAACACAGCATTGAGCAACTAAAAAAAGGACCAGTTAGCGCTGGCAAAGGGTCTGCCACTTGGCTAAACCATGTGGCGCTTTGTTTAATAACTTTAATTGTTTGAGCTATAAACATTTTTTTAATTTTCAAACTATGATGCAGGTGGTTCATAGTTGTAGGAAGCTGGCTATGTATATAATATTATCTCTAGGTGATAATACCGTGCACAGAGTCCAGGTGTTACCCAAAAGGGTACAGGGCTCAATATAAAACCCAAAGTGCTCTATTGGTGGTAGTGTGAGCGAGCAGCCTTAGGCCTAACACAGAAGAGTGTAAGACATTTATTGCACAACATTGATCAATAATGGACACACGACTCAAGAAGGAGATCCAGACCAATTTTATAAAAATATACTTTGTTTGTACTTTATTTTAAGACCAGTTCTTCATAATCAGGTAAGTACATTTTTAATTAAAATTTCTTTTCACTTAGAAAAATCGTCACTTAGAAACTTTTTCGCACTGTCCAATGTTATCCTATAGGGAAAGCAATATCGCGGTTAAACAGGTAAGTATTTAACTTACAATCTCAGATTTTGGAGCCAAAAGTCAGCAAGGGGTCAAGTAAGTACCAACACTGCACCACCAGCAGCACAAGGGTGGCCGTATGCAGAGGTCAAAATCGGAGTTTGACCCAATGCTTTCCAATGGAGACCGGAGGTGCCTGGAGCAACACTGCTTGCAGGTAAGTAGATCGGTTGCAGGGGCCAAGCTTTGGGGGTTAGGTGAAGCATAGGGTGGGCCACAAGGCAGCACCAAACATACCCTACCAGTGGCACAGGGGCAGCCGGGTGCAGGGTGCAAATCCAATGTCGGGCGCCCAATGCTTTTCAATGAGGATCTTTCTGATGGTAAAAGAGGCTGCAGGCGTGGCACCGGAGGTTGCAGGAGGAAGAACAACAGCAGCAGAGGTAAGTTGGAATGTAGGGGTTTGTAGGGGCACCGTCAGTTCAGCTCACCAAGGCCCCGGGGCTCGGCTTTCAACGTCAGATTCTTCTTACCGGAGCTGGTCGCTGTTGGGGCGAGCCTCTGGATTCACACTGCAGGCACCGTCGTGGAAGGCAGAAGAGGTCAGCCAACACTGGACACAAGGTCAGGATCGCTGGGGAGACTTCACTGCACAGGTGAGCCACTCAGACTCGGGCCGTGGGTGTCAGGTGCAGAGTGGCCTGGGGACGCGGATCCACCTGGATCCGGAATCTTTGGAGTCGGTTTCTTCTGGACAGGTCTGCTGTCCTCTGGAGATTGGAGTCTTTATTGAAGGTAACAGTCCTCCCAGGGGTTTTGTAGGTCGCTGTTGCAAGACAGGTCACAGTGTTGTCGAAGGTAGAGACAGGCTGGTAGGACTGGGGCCAAGGCAGTTGTCGTATTCTGGTTTCTGCTACAGGGTGCCTTCTATCTTCTTAGGTTGTGGCAGACCTGAAGGCCAGGTCTTGGGGAGCCATCTAAATACTAAATTTATGAGGGATTTTAGGGGAGTAGCAAGTAGGGCCAATGGGCACTTTACCTGGGGTGTCTACACCCTCTATTATGCCACCCTCCTGTGGGAGTGGGCATAGGCCTAGCCCTGATTTGAGTGGTCCCCCCTCCTCAAGATGGCGGGGACTGAAAGTTGCGCTTCACCTCGCTTCCCCTACCTTAGGGGTGGGGTTGGCATCGGTGGGCAAACCTCCTATTCTTTTGAATTTTCCCACCGGTTTTCCTGCCCAAAATGGGGGTGTAAACCAGGGGCTGCCATCTGCTGCTAGCGTCAGGGGCTGGGGGTTGTATTACAAAGGCGGCAAGCCATTGAAGATTCCCTCCTCGAGCACTGGCCCATCCTGGGGGAGGAGATTTGACACCTCTGCCCAGGATGTGCATAGTTTCTGGTTCCAGAAAGCAGATGCGCTCCACCCAGGGGTCCAGAAACATATCTGTGTGTGGCAGGCTGCCTAAAGTCAGTCAGTGCTCCCACCAGGGTTGGTAGGTTTTCAGGGGGCACCTCTGAGTATATGTTTTAATAAATCTCACACTGGCATCAGTGTGGATTTATTACAAACACTCCTGGGTTCAGTGAAGCCATCAGGGTGCTGTGGAACTCGAGTTGTCAAGTTCCCAACCCATGTACTCTCTATGGCTTCCCTGGCACTTACAATACTAGGTCATAGAGCCTAATACAGTAGGGGCATATCTGCTCATGCAAATAATTCCTCACCTGAGATATAGTGCACCCTGCTTTAGGGCTGTTAAGGCCTGCTAGAGGGGTGAGTTACCAATATCTTAGGCAGTGCTAGCTGGCATGGCACACAGGCAGTGTGCCATGTCAACTTGGTCATTTTTTCACCTCACAGGGGCGGGCCAGCTGCAGGGGCAGTAGCATGGTCCTACTGATGGGGTCCCAGTGGACCCTTTTCAGCTCTCATTCCCTAGGTACCTAGGGTACCACTTACTAGGCACTTGCAGTGGGCAGAAGTACCAATTGTTGACATGTTTTTAGGAAAAGAACACTGGTACTGGGAACCTGCACAGCAGGGACCCAGTACTATACAGTCAAGATGCATCAAAAGCCAGGCAAAAAGTGGTGGGGG
Source organism: Calotriton arnoldi (assembly GCA_963921515.1). Lineage (NCBI taxonomy): Eukaryota > Metazoa > Chordata > Amphibia > Caudata > Salamandridae > Calotriton > Calotriton arnoldi. The sequence goes on from CAWUFW010001133.1 coordinate 986,271, forward strand.
ATACTGCAACGGAACCCCATTTTCTCTCAATAGTTTATAAGACATATTTGGCATATCCATAATTATGTGGAAAGCACGGCAATTGCATAATTGCAAAATTCCATCAGCCCCAATTATCAGGTAGAATGATAAAAGCCCCGGGCTGTGCTCTCTTCACTGGCTTATAGTAGGCAAGAAGATCAAATATAAATCACCCTGTAAGGTTCACAAACTCTCTATCAGCTAGATAGATTATTCCTAGGCAAACATTTTGTGGTCTACAGATAATATGAATCAGCAAATTTCTTGCAGCTTGTGGTCCCTAAAACAGCTAGAGCCTTTTCAGTGATGCAGCTCATCTGTGCAGCTCTCTGCCTTTATTATTAAAACAACAAGCTAACATGTGACAAAGTCATAGTGATAACATTTTATGGATAAATGAATATCATCAAATAATTATATCTAAGTTAAAATAATTCTAAAATCAGTTTTTTTTTTTAAAATAAGACCTGTGGAGTCTTACAACTTAGTTAATGGAAACAAGGGGAACCCGAGTGCAATCAAGGACCTAGGGTATTAAAGTATTTATAAACACAATGGTCCCTAATACACGGGACGATAAAAGTAATAAACAACGCTTTTGAAAAATATAGCTGAACTTAGATATTCGACGGGTGACAGTGTAAAAATGTGCTTTGAGCTCTTTTAGTACAATACAAGCTAGTGAATAAAGTGATCAGCATGTGCATCATGTAAACAAGAACACAGCCAGATTGATTCAAATATAACAATGTTAATATGGTCCGTGTTATAAGACACTTGCGTTTCGATCCCTTAACCCAATTTGAGATCTTCATCAGGACTCTGAGAATATCAAGCCTGAGGGGGAAGCTAATATTCAAACTCTTCATATGCACATACAAAGTTTTACCAAACATTTGCTCCACGCACATCAACAGCTGCATAAACTTTCACAAACCTGCCAGACACCTCTGCTCAGCCAGACTCCTGCTCACACTCACCTCCCGTATATGCAGAACTGGATGCAGCAGTCATGCCTTCTCCTACCTTGCTCCTAAAGCATGGAGCAACTTGCCCCTGCACATGAGAGCTTCCTCCTCAGTTCCGAAATTCTGCCAGAAACTGAAGACCTGGCTCTTCACCTAGACCCTAACTCGGCTTGGCCCACACAACTCCTGCTTCAGCGTCATGATACCCTCCTGGTTGAGTAGTGCACTATACATATACACATAACATAACAGAGAGGCAGGGAGATATATTGTTATGGGGTATTTCCGTGGTCTTTAAGCATTTTAAGCCGTGACCATTATTGATTGTTCCATGTACATTCAAATGCACAGTTGTACACCACTTTTCTAAACATTTTTCATAATCTCATAAATGGAATCAACAAGGTTTCTTATAAAGTGTACGGTCAAGCACCCAAACGGTGATGGGATTAATGCTTACAGATAGTCTCTGGCATTTGCTCAGGTAGTATCCCAAACTATGGTTTTTTGCCTAAGGTGTCACTCTCCACACTGGGCCTGATTTAGGGTTTGGCAGATGGAGTAGCCGAAGATAAGGTGACAAAGTACTTTACGTCCACCACCCTGCCTCTATTCCGTCTGTCAAATTTAGTGATGTTCTCTGGCTCTGTAGTCACCTCTATACATTGCCAGGGACCCTCATCACGGCGGTTACTGTCAATGTAGGGAAAGTTTGTCAGACAGCTCCGTCAAACATGATGTATGGCCATCAAAATGTTCCAAAGTTTTTCATTTTTCAAAAGCAAACCTCCAAAGCAGGAGTTTGTTTTTCAAAAATTCATGGTAGGGAGGGGTCATTTTTAGGCTGGGCGTGAGCCAGCGCGCAAGCACTGCTCTGCGAAGAGCTGTGGTAGTTGAGTATGGAGAGAAGCTTCGCCCACTCCCCTGCCCTTGTTTTTCATTGGCTTGTGTGTTTGTCTTTTGTAAATACTGGCTTCTGATTCATTATGAGGCTTGTTAGTCCCTCCTTAGTACAGCCATGTCGTCATTTGTATCCTCCTATGGCTACTGGCCCCTTTACTTGGTTGTTACACAGGGCATGTACTATTTCCTTCGTGCACACGTAGCGTCACGCAGCTTTGTCCGTGCCGTCTCCTCTCCTTCATTTGCAAGGGGCCACGTCCCCATGCAAATGAGTGAATGCCCTCTCATGATAGCACTACATGTGCGCCAGTGCTATAAATATTACAGAAGTGCCCGCACAAGCATCTGCGGCCACGTCTGGTACAAAGTACAATGGACAGTGTAGAACAGGATAGCACGAGGTCAGCATATGGGAGACAGGTGATCCAAGCAGCACAGGAGCAACTAAGAATGAGGTCATTTATTAAATAAAGAAGTTGGCATCTGTGGTAGTCATAGGGAGACTTTAAAATAGACTTTAAAATAAAACAGCAGAGGGGATGTTCCCCTCTGCTGTGCAGCTGGCCTGCCGTGCTGCTGTGCCGCCGCTGAACGTTGGATCGCTGCTGAACGTCGGATCACTGAACACCGCATTGATGCGTGGGCTTGCTGTGCTTGCGCAAGTGCTCGTGTGCCCACACATCTACTGATTGTTGTTGGAATCTGGCAGGGGACGAATGCCAGCACGAATCCGGCTGCAATTTTTACTTTTGGAGAGGCGACCAAACCGGTTGCAAAAAACACAGGGATTACAAGGCACTGCAGATACGAAGGGCCTTTGGGCCCTCAGCTTCCAGTCCCCAGCCTTGCCCCAGGCCCACATGAGTGCCTGAATTCGAGTATCCCCTCTGCAGCAGGTCAAGGGTGTAAATGAGCCTGCCCCCTGAGGGTGAGCCACAAGGAGCTCGGCGTGCACCTGTAAGACTGTAGGGAGTATGTACAAGGGCCAAAGACTGGAACTAGCCATCGCCTGGGGAGAGGACAAAGCAGAAAACAAACAAATAAAGAGAAAAAGGGAAACTCGCGCAATTGAGGAGTGGCGGCGGTAAAACAGCATTTCGTCATCCACCATAAAGGCACAGCAGAGGTAAGTTTTTGGTGTAAAAACGAACCTATATGGAAATGTATGGAAATATAAAAGGAAGCCTTAATTAATTGTTTGTGGCAGACAGACTGAGAATAATTGAGCAGTGACCCGTAAGGTTGGAGGGGAGTTTACCCAGAAGTGTGCAAAGTAGCCAACCTGTAAAAAAAGCTTTGGAAAAAGATCAAAGAGGGTTAAGTAAGGCAAACTTAAATCCACTACATCAGCTACTAAGGAATGGCACCAGGAAAAAGTAAATCATGCAAAGGGCGAAATGGGCATTCACAGATGGACCACAAGGTCTCAATCGAAACTGGAACATTAGAAAGAAATATGGGAAATCCTAAAGAAGAAAAGTAAAGGACATCAAGGAGAAATATAAAGAAGAAGCCTGCATCCGAAAGCCCACTGCATCGAGAGAAGGGGGAGCTTCTGTATCTAAATCAATCAAGGATTTGGTGGGAAAACATTTTAAGAGGAAACAATCCACAATAGATGCTTTGGAAACTGGAGAAGTGCAACAAATAGAGGATGAGAATGTCACCTAATGCGTACTTGATTTAGACTCAACCATCCTAAATTATCAAAACATCCTAAGCCAAAATGAATCTCCCATAGAACCAAGACTATCCTCATCACCGTGGCTTTTTACCCTCCAAGATAAAGAAGGGACACAGCAGGAGGAGAACAGTATCAATGAAAAGAGGGGAGATTATGATATAGCCCCTAGGGCTGATCAAGAAAAGAGTATGGGGCAGTCGGAAAGCTGAGGGATCGAGATTACAGATGGGTCAGCACAAAACATTACACTAGGATTAGATATCTCGGCAACACCCTCTGCCTCAATGTTGGACATAATGCTGATGTTGCAATAAACATTACAAGGGTTATTAGAAGTAACTATGATGAATAAGGATATCCCAAAAACCCAAAAAGATCAATTACAGAACATTGTGGAAGAATTGAAAGCTATTCGGGACCATATGCTGACTATAGTAAGACCTGTTATCGAAAACCAGAATATGGAAAGTGCTGGGGAAACTCTGTAGTCGGCAGAGTTGCAGAGTGTGTATATCTCTAGATGCACTATGTTGATAAAACAAATGGCGGGAATCATTAAGGTATAGACAAGTGTCCCGAGGATAAAAACAGGCAGGAATGCCTGGCAACAGGGGAAGGGGAAGGAAATAAAATGGCAGAAAGGAAAAGAGGGGGGAAGCTCCCCACGAGTGAATAAACAAAAGGGGAGAGTCCCTGCAAGTAATACAAAGAAGTGGGAAAAGAAGGGGACCTCTGGGGAAAAAGAGATGGAAGCCCAAGCGGAGAAAAGGAATGATCAATTAAAACCCCAATGGAAAAATAAAAGGGAGAGAAGAATAGATACACCACAGGTAAAGGGACCTAGAGAAATTGGAAACACCGGGGATCAAGCGGAAAGAGGAAGAAAGTTACATATAACACTCAGCTGGAAGATGGGGCAGGAAAGAGGGTGCATTTATAACGTAGAAAAAAAGGGTAGGGATAATATGTGGTTGTATTTTGAACCATCCCAACCAGAGAGAGGCAAGAGAAAAACAAGAAAGCTTCGACCTTTAAATCGGTCCCAGCTCATATTTGTTTTTTCCAAATGCACCAGTCTAAAGGAAATAGGAACCAAGGACCTTGACAAGTGGGCTTCACCCAGAATAACAAAGGTAATGAAATCACAAAGGTTTTGATGTACTCAGGGTTGGTAAAGGCGGCTTTTGTAAAAGCAGAGAAAGAGGTACCGAAGGAAGGGATAAGATTAATCCCAGAAACAGAATTGGATGTGAAAAGACACCAAGGCATAGCCTTTATGAAGCACCATGGAGGTCTAGGGGTAAGACAGGTCAGATGATAGACCCGGAGAGCGAGGAAAAAGCAAATATCATAATTTCCTTAGGCACCGCAGAGACAAGTAAATATTGGGGTAATTGGAGCCTGGAAAATAGCTTAGCAGGCCCCCCCTCACCAGCCCCGGAGGAGGTGGGTAAATCGATTAGGGTACCGGGTCACCCCACAGCCTTGGAATATTAACATGGAACATAAATGGGCTCAGAAGAATGGCAAAACTCAAAAGCCTTAAGAAGTTAGCCACTAGTCTGGAGATTATGTGTTTACAAGAAACATGGCTGTGTGACGAAACCCCCATATTCGAAAGGTTTGTTCAACTAAACAGGCCGGCGAAGAAAAAACTGCAAGGACACCCCGTTGGGTGATTATGACCTTAATATCGACCACGATTGCGAAAAGGGTGACACCTATAGCCAGTCGTAAGATGTAAATGGTTATTCTCTTGTAGAGTACACCTGCTGGACCCCGCTATCAAGTAAGATAATATGGAAATTATGAATGTGTACATGCAGTGGGGGAGCCCAGAAGAGTAAAGGATAGAGATGGGGAATTTCAAGGAAGATGTGGACGGTCTGTGTGAAAACTATGACAATGATATGCTTAAACTGATGGGAGACTTTAACCATAAAATTAATCCAAAAAGGATAGATCCCTGGCTTAAAGAAATATTATGCACATATAATATAAGTATGGCTAGCTTTTCTGATAGTACACCAACCTCACGAGACAAAGCATTAGGAAAGTATTTGGGCACGAAGGGTTTGGTCTGAACGGTAGGATAATGACCAACCGCCCTGCTATGCAAACGTTTAAAGTTGGCACACAACTCTGCCCACTTGACTACATTTTTCTACATGCCTGGAATTTTGAAGAAATAAAGGGATTTTGCGTAACACCAAGAGGAGGAAGAGACCACGACCCGCTGAAATTAGAAATAATCAGAGGCAAATAGAGCTCACGAGAAACAATAATCCCCCTACAATTAGATTACCCTAAACGACTAACCACTAGAATAACAGAGGAATGCTTGATAAAACTGGCTAATTTCCAACAGAATTTAAGCCTGGAAAACGCCAGGTTGCAAAAACTAGAAGGGTACGAAGAAAGGATTTGACAAGTGGTGCAATGTCTTAGGGTAAAATTAAAAGATGAAGCATCAGGGGTTAAGAAGAAGTCAGGTAACTATGGAATGAGAATTAACTGGTTCAGTGAGGAATGTAGGAAATTAAAGAAATTTACAAGGAAAGGGAAGAGAAGCCTCAGAGTTAGATATGATCCCGGAAGTTACACTAATCTAGTTAAAATGGGGAAAGTGTATAAAACGTTAGTCCGTAATCAGAAAAGGAAATTCAAAGAGAAATGCTGGGGGAATCTGCTGGAAGCAATCGAATCAAAAATGCATGAAAATTCTGGAAGTTAATACAGGAAGGCTCATGCAAGACAAAGGGGGCAATGAGTTGTGTGGTGGAGGAAGCTGCATGGGAAGAGTATTTGGGGGACCTGTATGGCAAGAGAACAGAGGCCGTAGAAAGAGACTCAATACCCTGGGTAGGGGTGGACAAAGATATAAAAGTACATTTTTCAGTAGCTAACGTAAAACGTATTATAGTCAAATTAAAACTAACCCGTGCAGAAAGCCCAGACAACCTCCCTGCAGTTATAATAAAGACACGGTCTGAGTGGTGGGCTGAAGTGCTATCTCAAATGTTTTTGCTTATATTAGATACAGGCCAAATCCCTGATAGCTGGAGAGGTACCATCATTAGACCGATACATAAGAAAGGAGATATGAAGGCCCCAAAAAATTATAGGCTGATCATCCTCCTGGATGTAGAAGAAAAAGTATTCTCGAAAATAGTCTTTGGAATACTGAAGGAATGGGTGGAACAGAGGTCAATTGTGTCTGTGGAACAAGGCGGTTTTTAAGAGGGCCACTCCACAATTGATCATTGCTTCACCCTCTGGTCAATTGCACAGAAATCAGTTGAGCAGAGAGGGAGGTAGTTGTATTGTTTTGTAGTTTTCTGTGCAACCTTTGATTTGGTAGACCAGAGGTGGCTATAGGAAACCCTGATAAAATATGACATTCCAAAGGGGTTACTGACTATAATACAGGAGTTGCATAGGCAAAATTGGGCGCAGGTCATTAAAGACACCAAGGGGACATTGAACAGAAAATGAACAATGGATTAAGACAGGGTTGTGTGTTGGCCCCACAACTCTTTGCCATATTATTAGCTGATTTGCGAATTGCCCTTGGGGTGGATAGAAGTGTGAGTCCCAGAATAAATGGTAAACAAATATTGTGTTTTATGTATGCAGACGACTTGCAGGTACATGCATCAACCATTTTTGCGAGCGCAAACGGTGCGATTCGCAAAAATCGGCCGTTTGCGCCCGCAAAAATGGCTTCTGCGATGCATCAACCTGTCAGCCTCTCGCAATTTAAGAAATCGCAAAATATTGAGATTTCTTAAATTGCGATTGCATTTAAGGAATTGCAAATTGCGATTCCTTAAATGCAATGCATGATGGAATCGCAAATTGCGATTTTGCTAATAGGGGGCACAAATTACCATCAATTTGTACTTGATGGTAATTTGCAAAAACTTTGAAAAATGCCCTAAAGTGCATTTTTCAAAGTTGTAGGTTACACACACACATTCCCTTGGGGCATGTATGTGCGCAACATGTGTGCACAGATCAATTTCAGGGGTGCAACAGGGTGTCCTTTGACACCCTTGCACCTTGAAGTGACATGCGAATTTGCGAGTACCTATTGGTACTCGCAAATTGCGCATGTATCTCCCATTCATTCCTATGGGCCTGTAGCCCATAGGAATGAATGGGAAGGCATTCCTTAATTGCGACTCGCAATTTGCGAGTCGCAATTAAGGAATGTTTGGGAATCGCTAATTTCATAGCGATTCCTACATGCATAGGCTTTGCAATTCCTTAATTGCGATTCCTTAATAATCGCAATTAAGGAATCGCAAATACCTACATTGATGCATGTACCTGTTGGTAATTTTAGATCAGACAGAGATGGGTCTCCAGAGAAAGCTGGATGCGTTCAGAGAATATTATAGGTCTAAACACCTAACTGTAACCATGGATAAAACTAAGGTGCTATGTTTTGGGAAAAGAGTACATAAGTTTAAATGGTACCTGGTCCCCACAAAACTGGAAACAGTAAACAAATATAAATATCGAGGGGTCTGGTTTGAAAGGTCCCTGAAATGGCATACTCATACGGAGGCCCTAAAGGCTAGGGCCCTTACATCGGTGTGTGGTTTGAAAAAATGTAATCGTGACTATGGAGAGATGGCTCACAGACCTATGTTGAAAGCTTGTAGCGCTATGATATCCTCCCAATTACAATATGGAGCTGATATTGAGGAAGGGAAGTGTATAAAGACCCTATTGTCCCTACCAAGCTCATCAATGGTACAGGCAATAAGAATGGAGACGGGTATGACCTCTTGCAATATACAGGCCCAAGTGGCATTAATAAGGTTCGGGAGAGGAACAGAAAGTATTCCAATGGTGTAAGAACAAGATCCAGCAAAGTGTTTTAAAATGGGCCAAAGAAATTTGAAAGAAATTGGAATCTGTATGTGGGAACTTCAAGGTGAGAGTATGCCAACAGACGTTACAAGTAGAAGTTTCCAAGGGTGAACTAAGAACTTTAGGGAAGGAATCATCTCGATAAAAGCATTGGCAGTATTTGATAGAGAAAAACATTGGTGAAATTTATGCTAAGTACCTGGCATAAGGAAGCTTGGTTCCCATATTTGGACATATTACCAAATTGTTGGCTCAGGTGTGAATTATTAACCCCTTTACTGCGGCCGAAATTCCGCCGCGGTGCGGCGGCTTTGAAGAGTGGGTGGGGCCGCGTCGGCCAACGGACGTGCGCAGCACTACGGAGGTAGTGCTCGTGACGGCCGTTGGCCGACAGAAGCAGCGAACGGGTTAAGAATAAGAATTGGTATTAACCCCTGGGTAATAAATGAGAGAATAAAAATGGGAGTGATTCAACCCGATGGGAAATGTACATGTACGTTGGGTACAAAATGTGATATTTTGCACATATTAGTGGATTGTTTAAAAGTGCTACCTTTGCTGAAACTGATCCTACTCCCCATTTTTTAAAAATATGGAATTAAGAACCGTGCCCAAGCCGTAGAACTCTTTGTTGATATACGCAACCTGAATATTGCAATAGCTATTGGAAGTTTCATGACCGCAATAAAAAAAAATTTGCTTGGAGAAATAAGATGAATTATGCACTTGGATAACTAAGAATTGAAAGCCATAGTCAGAAATGACTGGTGTATGATTTTAGTTTGATTCTGGTATAAGAACTTTAGATAGGAAACCTCCTGTAGAATTTTTTTTTTATTATTGAATATGTGCAATGAAGTGTAATGTCTATAATCTGAGATTTTTTAAGGAATACTGTTTTAACTAAAAATCTGTAGATGAAATGATTTGTGATAATAGAATTGTATATACATTAATATGTTTTGGCATTGTTTAAAGACCAAAAGTCTAAATAAACATTATTTAAGACTGACAAAAAAAATTGAGACAACTGAATGACAAAAGTGAGACACACTCAAAGCTTCATCTTAGTCTCTTGATTCTAGACCATGCACCTGACGGCTATAAGTAAGTCAGCACAACTCAATGGTATTCTAGTGTTAATTGGCGGCAAAGCACAGCAACTTAGTACAATCAGTCAAAGTAAGATATAGTTCACCAATGTGACCATTTGTAATACCAGAAGCCCATTCTGAGCTACGGAATGCATCTTGAGACATGTACAATGTAAAGAAAGGTTTCACTGGGGAAGTAGTGTGCTGTCAATGTTCATAGTGAGCTGGGCCACATCGAGGTCTTGACTGCCTTTTCTGTGCCAGGCAAAAGGTCTCAAAAGGTCTTGCTAGTCTCACAAAGAAAGGAAAAATAAACTAGGAAAGGCCTAAGGGTTGCTAGCCATATTATAACAACTTGTACAGACAGGCACAAAAATATATAAAGTACTTGGCTGCCATGATTAAAAAGTTTTAAGAGGAAAACAAAGCCAAGAAAATAGAGAAAGAAAGTAAGAAAGAGACACTGCTCTGCTTTCAAGCTAAATGAGAGAAGTAAGCCCCTGTGTAATCAAGGGACAGTAGGTTAACCCTCTCACTGCTGGCGTGTTTGAACACCACTGTGCCAGAGCTTTTTTTTTTTTTAAATGGCAGTAGGTAGTTGAAATGCCTCTGTAGTCTTTTGTTGAATCCACATAAACTATGTGTTTGTTTTTCAGCACATTCAGAGATGTGTAATGATGTTTTCACTTTTTTTACAAATTTCCTCAATATTCGATTGCATTCCTCAAATGAACAAATCTAAATCACAAACACCAGGGAACAATGTTAGCTCTGATTGTCCTGAGTCTTGTAAGACCAAATATGAACGGGTTTTCCTACACATATTTAATCTTCACAAAGAGTTATGTAATATTAGCACAAATCACTAAATCAGAACCATTGATTATGTCGCACAGGTCACTTCGTGACAGACATCAAATTCAGGACTGTATGGAAACTATATAGGCTAAACATGTTTTTGATTCTGTTTGACGTAAGGAATCTATTGGCTCGAACCAGACCTTCCTTACTCAGACTGGCCAATCGGAGTAGAGCATGCTGAACATGACGTCTGGCAGATTCTCAGCAACAGTTTTTAAGGCATTGTAGTTCACTCCGGTCCCCCTCACACAAGACCATATCACGATCAAGGCTTGACCCCAAGCTTTGTTCAGGGTGCCCCAGGATGATAAAGTGGGTGCAGTGCATTTTGAGAATGTGGAAAGCATCTGCAAGCGCAGTGCAGTTTTAGGATACCTGCCTTTTGGTTGTAAGGTTCACCCTCGGCCTGTTTGAAAGCAAATGACAGCTATACACTCCTAACATCTGCACATCCCATGATTTTATTTGAGAGAAATGTTCGAATGCAGGATGGAAGAAAAATTGCAAATATCTGTTGAATTTCCCTTCCTATTGTAAACCAGATTGCTCCTTTTTGCAAAAGCTTGCTCAGAATACCCTGTCATTTTGGGTGATCCAGGATTCGGGGTGATACAAATGACCCCTAGTCCTAAAGTGAGATTCTTGGCCATATTTCAAAAATACCCTTCATTCACCCCCCCATTTTGTGACATTATATTGTTCTGTATAAAGTGGTGCATGTTTGGAACAGAGTGAGAAGTCATTGTAAACCGCGGCTCGATTCTTGGCTGTGGGTACTGTGGTATTTTGGAAAACTAAAAACACTTTGCATGTCTGCCACAGGGTAAGAAAACATTCAAACAATGTCTGGTTCCTTCCTAGGGCACAGAAGTTTGGGTCTGTGCCCCAGCAAGTAGCCAGAGGCTGTTTGGGTTTTTCTTCGGCTAGGAAAATAATCCAAACAGAATTGGCTTCTTCCAGCACCACAAATGTAATTTCTTATCTTGAAGCCATCAGGCTTCAGACCATATCTTACTATTGCAGATTAATGAGAAAAAGCTGCCCTTTACAAGACAGAGTCTAGATGTCAGTGGTGTGTGCCTATTTCTTAAGTAGTCATTCACAGGTACCTCTCAGAATGCCAGAAAATTCATCCCCTGGGATTTGATTTGACAAATATAAAGCAAATGTAAATGTTCATTTACATGCAGGACTTTGTGCTGGTACTCCAAAATGGTTCTGATAAAGTAATTGTAGCAAATTACGATAAAGGGAGTTAACCCTCATAGTTATATGTGCACCTAATCTACAGGTCCATTTCATTGCATGACGAAAATCAAACGCTTCAAAGCAACACTACATGTTTCCACTGTAAGTAAGTAAATTTATTATGCATGATTAATAAAAACAGTTGCATATACTTATTATACGAATTCAGTAACACAAATTAGACATGATTTTAAGAGGAATAAAAACCACAATATAAACTGGCCGCTTGAGATAAACCTTTTTCCAGTGAGCAGTGAACATGCACCTGGAACAGGCCGGTGTAGGCAGAGGTTTCCAGTGGTGCATCCAGGCCGTGTTTCATGGAGGTCCATCAGACCGCTTAGACATCACATGCAGTCTGCAATAGGCTGCGCTTTCGTTCCGTGATTGTCACAATTGAGGTTGCACATTTGCAAAGCGCAAAATATGTGATGTATTATGTGACTGCATCTTTGTGCCCTATGTTCCAATGCACAATCAACACATATGACCAGGTGTTATCCTTTGGTGTCTCTGTGCCACTTGAGCATGGTGAAAAAAGTCTTTCTTTTTAAGTTATTTTCTAGTAAACTCCTTTCCAGCTTTACACTTATGTGCATAAAGGGGGTGAATGTCACAGCACGAAGCCCGGGTATTACAACTGAATGTGGCAAATGACTTGTAGGTAATGATTAATTTGTAAAAAAACGAAAATATGCGCCAGGGCTCTCGTCAGGAGGACATTGCATCTTGTACCATCTATTGCCCCTGTCAGCGCTGTCAATGACAGTACCAACACAACTAATAACCATCGTCCTCCAACAAGTGTGACAGTTCAGACTATTCGAGTACCCCAAAGCCATGAGAATGGCTTGAGCGGCCAGTATTAGTAATTTTAATGTATGTTGACTTAATAAAGAACTGTTTTTGTGCTCATGCTTAAAGTGCTCATGTTTAAAGTAGGCAAAAAGCCCCACCATGTAGCACACTGTCATAAGTGCCAGTGTTGGCAATTAAGTGCTGGTGCCGAGCACCGGAAACCACCGGCTCAAATTAAGCACTGCTTGTACGCCATAGCTACGGACATGGAACCAAAGGTTGTATTTTTTATCAGGTCTGTTAGCAAGCCAAGGACACTAAATAAAAATACAAAATTTGGTATCACAATCAAGTAATTTAGTAGGTCTTTGAGAACACAATAAATAAACACAGTTATGACATTAAAGGGGTCATTTACAATTATAAGCTAATGGCACATACTAGTACCCGATGTACAAATACCATTTATGCCAGACACGTGAAATAGGCATAGTTTTTGCATATTATGTGACTTATAATTGGCTTGTGTCTCCAAGTACAATATGAGTTGGGCCTGTTCACAGAAAAATTCATATAAAGTACTTGCAGCAGACTGGCTTGAGCCGAAAATGTCACTCAACTGCATTTTATTGCAGTTCTCTCAAGACATTTTCTGGATTTTTACATAACATAAAATAGACACAACTTTGTGAATTTTCTGAAATACACAAAATTAATAAGATTTCCTCCTGGTCTAATTATTGCATTCCTATTTTTTACACTTAGGTGTGTGTCCATCGCCAGTTCCAACGGTCCGGTCTGGAGCTTGGAAACTTGACCTTGTAGAAACGGCGATCCCTTCCCGAAACCACCCTGCCCACAGGGAGAGTATCCAAAGTTAGTGGATGCCCTGGAAAAGGAACCACTTCTGGAGGAGGAGGAAAAGCAAAAAGCGCAAGAACCTCCAAAGGAGAAGAAATCCAAAAGGGCTGGAATCAAGAGAGAGGATCTACCTGAGAAAATGGCAAAGCAGTAGAAAACTAGTTAAGGACACAAGGTACTAATTAGGAGCATGTACGCAGAACGAGGACGTTTGTGATACACTTCCTAAAGATTCTGACAGCCTTTAATACCATAGAATGACCTGGAACAGGAAGCAACCCACAGGAAACAAATGGCCGCCATCCTGGAATGGGAATGATCCCATAGAGAACAGTAAAGGGAGATGCCATCTTGGATCAGGCTACTTAACAGTCCAAGATGGTGTCACCTTCCCAGAATGCAGAGGAAAAACCCCAGCCAGCCTATGGCACCTCCTACAGGGCCTACACCCCAGACCCACCTTGCCTCCGGGGGACAACACCATCAAGGCAAGGTAAACCCGTCCATGGAGCCCGAGTCCCGCCACTGCACTACTGGTGCATTGTTACAGATACGCCGCGCCTGGTCAGCAGAGAGCACGTGGGTGGCTTTTTTCTTTTTAAGTTAGGCACAATGGTTCCTAGAGAGGACCAACTTAAACAGGTAGGACCTGGGGGGGGGGGGTTCTTTGAGTGAAAACTACTACTAATACCTATAAAATGGTGGCTGTCTCTACCACCTGATCAGTTTCCATATTGCTTAGTGTTTCTGCACACCCACTGAATATCTTCCCTTGCTGTGGCCCTTGTTTCCCACTTACAGTCTTTCAGCATCACAACATAAACACCATCTGTAATACACTTTCACAATAAAGATCAAAAATATTTTTTTTACTGAATGTCGAAAACAAAGTGAAATATGATGAATAACGTTGGTTTTAAATTAATGGACATATTTACTAACATTGTCTAAATGTTTAGCATTTCATATTAGGGCAGAGTGGACATATATCACACAGATGGTATTCTGCAAGCTGGTTTTGCTCCCTTGCCAGCCATTTCATATGATGTGGAAAGTCGCAGAGGTGGATTATAAAGTCCAGCTGTTCACAACTGGTCTCAATAACACACACGTACAACTCACTAGAAACAGAGGTGGGAAAGCAGACATTCTGAACCTGGGGCTAGTCCGCCTACGTTCTGCAATGCACTTAGGTCAAATAAATGCCCATCAGATGATAACAAGTGAGGTAATGGATGTGTTGTTTTAGAGATTTGTGGGGCCCTGGGCAAAATGTAATTTCGGGCCCCCTCTTCGAAACAACTTTAAAGTTATTAGCCTTTTTTGCCTAAATCAAGCCCTCATCATGGAAAGCAATATTGATTTATACATTAAACTTTCAAACACCACGCAGAGATATTGGACCTCCTACAAGAGAGCTCCCCTGATGTTTTATTCCTTAAGGAGACTTGGCTCTCCGAGGACTCCGTATCTATACCGGCCCTGACCCTCCCCGCAGGCTATGCTATGAACAATATGAATAGAGCGGTTGGGAGAGGGGGGGCATAGCAATTATATATAAAACTGCCTACACCTGCAGTCTTGTCCCGAAGGATATTTCCGACTCTGAAAGTGCACTTTTTTTTAAATTGCACTGACAGACAATTTCACACTCTCTGGGCTACTCATCTACCGCCAGCCGGGCCCATCGAAAGCTTTCAGAGAAGCCTTAGCTAACGCCGCCTCTATATTGGTCTTACAAACAGCCAATTTTAACATTATAGGTGACCTCAATCTACACCTGGAGCTACAAGACACCCCTGACGTCACCAATTTTCTTGGGGATATGGCAGCCTGCCAGCTGTCGCAACTAGTCCCAGGGCCGACACATGTAGCCGGTCATCTCCTTGATCCTGTTTTTTCAAATCTCCAGTCTCTGGAAGCACAGCCCCCCCCCCCTTCTTATGCCCTGGACCGATCATTCCCTTACCTTTCTGCGGTTACTTCAGGCGGGCCCCAAGCCACAACCCCATCGCAAACCTTCGATGAAGCGCCCGTGGCATAAATTAGACCCGGCCGCCTTTAAAGCCATCTTAAGCTCCCACCGCCCAGAACGGCCCGCAGACATTGAGGCAGCTAACGCAGCCTTCTTGGGATAGGTCAATAAAGCACTGGACACCTGCATCCCAGCCAAACTAACTCATTCTAAATGCGCACAAACCAATGCCGGGTATGATGAGTCACTAATTTTGGCAAGGAAGAATTGTAAGACCCTAGAACGGGCCTGGAGATGGTCGTACGACCTCACAGCTAAAGCAAGCTATAGAAACGCAATTAAAGCATACCATAAACTGGTCCGGAAGACCAAGGCCACACACTATGCAAAAATGATTAACACTAGTAGCAATCCCACTAAAACCATCTTCACACTCTTGAAAGATATGGTGAAATCCCCGTCTGCCGCTGACAGTACCATATCTTCCAATTTACAGTGTGAGATACTGGCTACATTTTTCATCAATAAGGTGGACCGTATTTATAGTAGTTCCTACCCTGGTAACGCTGCCCCCGGACCCTGGAGGAGTCCGCCCACTGGCCTTGAGACCCACTCCCTCCCTGTCTTCCCGCCTCTGTCTTCCAAAGACATGGAGGCTCTGTTTGTCAAGGTAAAGTCAGGGTCCCCTGATGACCCTCTAAAACCCGACCTTTTTGTAAAATTTCAACACTGCCTCCTACCTGAGTGCCTGGAATTTATTAATATGTTGCTATCCTTGGCCTCCATTCCCAAGTCGTGGAAACACGCTAAAGTTGTTCCCCTCTTAAAAAAAACGACGCTGGAGGAGTCCAAGCCTGAAATCTCCCGACCATTATCCCTGCTCCCATTCCTCTCCAAAATCACCGAATCCCATGTCAATACCATTTTAACTCAATATTTAGAAGCTAATTCAGTACTGGATCCTTCCCAAAATAGCTTCTGGCCTAGGCACAGCACCGAATCTGCACTGCTTGCGGTTGTGGAGCAGCTGTGGTCCTCCCTGGATGAGGGCAGAACCTCTGCACTGATTCTGCTCGATCTGAGTGCAGCCTTTGACACGGTCTCCCATAAGATCCTGCTACATCGGCTAGGTGAGATCGGTGTCAATGGCAAGGCCCTCTCCTGGCTCTCGTCTTTTCTGGCCGACCGGACCTTCCAGGTCTCTGCTCCCCTTTTCTCCTCCCATGTCCATCCACTACACTGTGGTGTCCCTCTGGGTTCGGCACTGAGCCCTACTTTATTCAATATATACATTCGCCCTCTAGACCTCATGGCATAAAGCCCGGAACATCTCTTTGATGTCATACACTGACGACACTCAGCTGGTGCTTACCTTTTCCAGTAACCTCAACCAGGATTCTGTGAAATTTCAGGAAGATCTCACTGCCATTTCTGAATGGATGGCCGACAACTACCTCCAATTGAACTCTACCAAATCAGAGGTCCTCCTGGTAGGCAGAGACATCCATCTCTGGGGCAGCCAGTGGTGGCTCTCTGCTCTTGGAGCGCCCCGTAACCTAAACCCGTGGTTAAGAACATGGGAGTTTGGGTAGATGGCTCCCTTTCCTTTGAGGCACACGCTAAATCTGTGGCAGGCACCTGCTTTGGTCTGCTATGCGGCCTAAAGCCTATTTTGGGACTTTTCGACGCTCACACCTGACAGCTGATTATCCAGTCCACTGTTCTGTCAAGATTAGACTACTGTAATGTGCTGCTTCTCGGTGTTAATAAATCAGTGACTGAAAGGCTCCAACGGGCTCAGAAGGCGGCAGCCCGTGCTCTGTTCGCACTCCTTAAAAGTACTGTTGCGTCTCTGACCTCCTTCACCGGCTTCACTGGCTACCAATAGAACAGAGAATTTACTTCAAAACTCTGCACCATTCACAAGATCCTTTCTGGCCTCAGTCCTAAGATCTTGAGCGATATGTGCTCCCCTTACGCACCCACCCGGGTCTTACGCTCGGCGGATCTGCATTTGGCCCGAGTACCCCGGGTGCGCAGGGCGAGAGCGGGTGGACGCTCGTTCAGTGCATTGGCACCTGCCCTTTGGAACTCCCTACCTCTCTCTCCTCGCAGTATATCCGACCACTGGATCTTTAGAAGAACTGTGAAGACCTGGCTATTTTCCAATCACTAAGCGGCCTTCGACACGCTAGATTCAGCACTGGGACGCCCCGTTGCTAAGGCAGCCATGGCTCTACAAATATTTTAACATAACATAACTTTCACAAAAGCAATCATAAGCTTAAGCTGAATGGTGTCTGACAACTAAATAGTGACCAAAGAAAGTTTCAGCAAGCATTGATTAAATCACTTAATTTCGTTTTTTTAGATCTAAATAGTACTACTTTTTCTGTTTCACAGCAATATTTAATTTGAAATTCAGGGTCTCACCTGCCAGTACCCTTTATTGGAGGATAGACATGGTAAAGATAACTTGGTACATGTTGAGTGGAGTAGTGGATAACATTAAAATAAGATATATACGGTTATTGGCATTTGGGCGTAGTAGCTTGTATATTTGCGAGACTTGGTGTCCTAGTTTATTGATGTTTGTTACATATCGGAAGATTGAGGGCTGTGTGCTCATTAGGTTACTCTTTGTTAAGGCTGCTCTTATCTTTAGGAATCTGTATAGGTCTATGTCTTGTAGGCGGTGTCTCGATTTTAGGTCTGAGAAGGTAATGGGGTATTCATCATCCTCGAGTTGGTGCGGGTAGCATATATCTTTTTCTATCCATGTGTCAAAGGTAAGACTCTTCCCCTTGTATTTAAGCTTGCTATTCGCCCACAGTGACTCTGACTTAGACCCTTTGATGCTTACTTCCATCTTCCTGCGGACTTTTAGAAGTGCGATTTTTGTATTTTTAAAGATAGGTTTTGATGAGTGGGGGTGTAAGTTTGCCGTTAGTAGGGCCAGTGGGCTCAGGTTGTTCAGAATGGCCTTCTCTACCTGTAGCCATACTGGTATGTAGTCGGACGCCGGGGCCACCCAGTTAGTTCCCTGTTTTGCTAGGAAGGCTAGTTGGAAGACCCTGAAGTCCGCTAGGTTCACCCCTCCCTGAGTTTTCCATAATCTCAATTTCTTAATGCTAATCCTTGCCTTCTTACCACGCCAGAGGAATTTGGTGAGCATGTTATCGATTTTCCGGTGGAAATCGTCTGTGAGTAGGAGTGGTAGCATGCGTATCAGGTAGTTAACCATTGAGGTGATCATCATTTTTATCGTTTCAATCCTCCCCCACCATGTTATGAATTTCGGGGACCAGGAGTCCAAAAGGTTCTTAAATTTCCCTAGTAGTGACTTCTCATTGTGGTGTAGGGTGTTGATTAGGTCGGTACCGAAATATATTCCTAAGTATTTGATGTGTCCCGTCTGCCAGGTCAAACCCGAGTCCCCTAGAGTGTCTCTCGTGCAGTGGATGTTTAGTGGCTTACATTCAGATTTTTCACTGTTTAGTGTATACCCTGAAAGCCTGGAGTATTCTGCTATTGTGGACATCAGAGCCCTTATCGAGGGCTTTGGTTGTTCCGTTATTATCAGAATATCATCTGCGTACGCGGCTAGTTTTACTACGGTTCCATTAATGTCGACCCCTTTTATGCTAGAGTTTAGTTTTATGTCTTGGATAAGGGGTTCAAGGGCCAGAAGGAAGAGTGCCGGTGACAGTGGGCAACCCTGTCTGGTTCCTTGCTGCAGAATGAAGGGGTCAGAGAGTGTGCCGTTGACTGTAAAACGGGCTGACGGGGACTTATATAGGGCCATAATCATCCGTATGTATGACTCCCCTAGATTGAAGGCCTGCATACATTGCTCTAGGAAGGCCCAAGAGACCTTATCAAAGGCCTTTTCTGCGTCTAATGCAATAGCTACTGCCGGCAGCGGTTTGGTGGAGACTTGTTCTAGTATATGGCAGAAAAGCTGTGTGTTATCGCTAGATAAACGGTTGCGCATGAATCCTACTTGGGAGTTGCTTATTAATTTGGGGAGGACCGTGTTTAGTCTGACCGCCAGGATTTTGGCGTAGATTTTACAATCCACATTGATGAGGGATATGGGTCTGTAATGTTTTGGTAGTTGGTGGTCTTTACCCTCCTTTGGGATGACTATTATATTCGCCTCTGTCATGGAGCGCGGCACTTCCCCTGTAGTCGCAGCATGGTTAAAGACCCTTTTCATGGTTGGGATTAGTTGGGTTAAGAAGGTCTTGTAGAAATCCGCAGTGTACCCGTCTGGCCCGGGGGCCTTATTTTTTTTTAGTGACTTGACTGCCATTTCGATTTCCGTGTAGTTGAGTTCCTGGCCTAGCCTTTCTGTTTCTGTGTCTGCACCTCAGAGGAGCGGACCGCATGGCGCTGCAGTATTCGCCCTGGAAAGCCTCCTCGAGGGGGTTGTGGGAAGCTCTGGACTCGTTCCTAGACCCTTACAAACCTCCATAATTAACTGGCCCTCTCCTCTATTGTACCGGCCCACGGCCAAGTAGACAGCACAACGCAGAATCTGGGTGGACTCGCAAACGGACTCTAGAACCCCGAGTTGCTGTAAGACATAATGCAGTTTGTATAACTAGCGCTAATGTAAAGCCTAGACAATGTACCTCTCTCTTTGCCTGTCCCTTTTTCTTTTAGATCTAACTTTTCTGTCCATTCCTACTTACACCTCCTTCACTGTCAAATTCTAAACAGGTATAGGGTAACCACGTATGCAGCATTGTACGAACGTTCTCTGACTTTCGGGGCCAACCCTGCAACAGTATTTGTGATTGTATAAGGTATATAAAAATAAATAAATAAAATTTAAAAAAATAAGATATATACACATAGCCCCAGTAGGTGTAGTTTTAATGCCAGATGCGTAATCACCAATACACCTATGTTGACAACTGGCACTCTCACTCCAGCAGTGAAAATCAAAGCACTGCACACAGGGTTGGCAGTTACCCACTTTTCACAGCCTTACAAGGTCTCCTGCGCCTCTTGCTGACATCTGCAGTCATTTTACTTAAAGGGCTTAGAAAGAACTGAAAACTGCACGAAACGCTATAAAGCACGTTTCATTGTTATCTCTGCACATCTCAGCACAATATACCAAGTGACAACATACGCTGTGTGATATAAGGACACTCTCAAGCCTCGGTATGGTTGGATATATTCAGAGAAGCTCAAAGAATGGAAGCTTTAGGCATATGCACCAAGATGTGCTGCGCTGCGTCTTTCTATTTCTGTAAATGTGTTCCTTTGTCTAGTTTGCTTGCTCTCGTCGCATATCTGGCACCATTTACATTTAGAAGCTCGTTTGTAAAGAAACAAGGTGCTTTGACTTTGTTATCATACACTAGGTTATTGGGGAAATGGATTAAAAAACATAAGCGCCTCGGTATTTGCTGAAAAGTGTTAATATAGGCTGTTATATGTCGTTAGAACATTTTGATATATGACTTCGCTTCCTATGGAATGCTTTTACTGCAAACCATATGGAACTATTTTAAATCTAAAATGTTCAATCAACAATCAAACTGTTTGCCACACTTAATTATTTATATACTAAAAGCACTGCATACAATAATCAACTTTTATTGTTTACTGTTGCAATCACTACCAACACTACCACTAAAATACCACCACCAGTACGACCACTACCATTGGTACCAACAATAATACCAACACCTTTTCCGCTAATACCATAACTACCAAGACCACCATCACTGCCTATACCATACACCACTGAAAATGCCACCACCAATACCACACCAACAATCATACCAACACAATTACCAGCTACACCAGTACCAATATCAGCACTAACCAATATAAAAAATATCACCAAAGACATAAATAATACCACCTCCAAATGACAACCATAAATATCATGCACCACTAATGCCACCACTACCACACCAACAATAGCACCACCACTAAAACCAAGTACACCAGGTAGCAATGGCACCGCTAATAATATCTTCAATACCACCACCAACAATATATTCAATACTGCTACCGGCTTTGCTACCACCACCAATACCATCACCAACACCATCACTATACATAGCACCAATACACCATAAATACCACCAACACTAACAATACCTCCTACACCCCGGGGAAAGAGATCTACCCATGGGAAAGCATAAGAAAGGCAAAAAGTTTATTGAACTTTAAAGAAATTAGTAAAAATATTTTTATGTTAAATATTAATGTAAATTAACTTGGTACATTTTAAATGTAGAACAAAATTCAAATTATTACAGCACTAACTTAATTTAAATTTAATTTTAAATTATTTTTAATATCATAAACTAAATTAAATACATTTTTATGAAGTGTAACTAAAAAACCTACCTGAAGTAAAAAAAAATATTGTTAGTTATTTAGTCATTTTAATTGAACACAATGTATAAAATTACATATAAATAATGTTACTTCTTTTAAATTAAAATGGGTGCAAAAATATTTAGAAATAGAATAATAATTATGACTTATTTTATATTTTATAACATTATATTAAATATATATATATATTTTTAACCAGTTAAAATAACTTACTTTAATGTAAGATTATATTCTTGAGGTTTAATTTTAAGTCCTTACCCCTTTATTTTCTATAGGAGGGTGCTGCAGTACCAGTGGTTGGTCATGTGTGGTGCTGGACTTACTCCGGCTCTGAGCTGGAGTATATTTACTGCTGTTTAGGATCCTTTTTGGCTGTGAGAGCTTTGGAAATGCTGTTTGTAAATAGGAAGGGGCTTACTCTTTTGTGGGTAAGTGCATGTCCCTTTCTCAACCTCTCTGAACCTTGCCCTAAACCCCCTTCTTCCTGCTCCCTAACCACTCCCATTTAGTAGTATGTATGCCTCCTTTTACAGCCACTCATCTCGGCCCCTCTCCTATTTACTGTTAAGGGGTGGAGGTGGAGATTTACACTTGTAGGTTTGTGAATTGCATTTTGTAGTCAGTAAGTAGTACTACTCTACTACTACTTCACATGCCACAACATGCAATTTGAAAATCAGGTATTTAATTGTGAATTTCTGTCATGGAAATATTTATAAGTAAATATAAATGCATGCTGTAATTAGGGGTAGTTTGCTGTAACTACAAACCTATCTAATTGTTTGCACAGGTTATATGTGATTTCCTTAAATTTGTGGATTTTTTCATACGTGCAGGAGTAAACCTTCACATGCAGAAATTTGCATCTCTATATTTTGATTAGGGAAGTTGGTTTGAGTTTGGCTGAACAGTCTGAGTGCATAAAGGAAGTTCCTGCATGTGGCGAAGGGACCGTGCACTGTCTCTGACGCCCACCTACAATCGTCACCATTTCTGAGAGCCAGGGAAAATACACATGAGGCCTACTGAAAATCGGCTAACATAAGAATCACCATGGTTCTTCTCCATGTGTATTTTCCCTGGTTCTCAGAAATGGTTTGTTCGTAATGTTCATGTGTATGTAGAATCTTTCTTTTCTCACGTTTCTGTTGCAGGTGGAGAAATTCATCTTCGTTAGTTAGAATAACGCTTTTGTTTTAGGAGTTAGACTTAGGGAGGAAAGGATACAATTGAACAAGTGGTGCTGATAATGTGGGATGGTGTTCTTTCTCACTGGAGAAGGCCTGGGAATCAAGGTCATTGAGCCAGAGGCTGGGAGTATCGAATCCAAGTGGAAAGTTACCTATGAGGAGGTGTCTAGCTGGATGGGACGATCACGTGATGTAAAGATGGTTGTGTCGTAGGGTTTTGATGTTGGAATTAGGGACAGTGCCCCGGGAGTGGAGTTAGGAGAGGAGATCTGATAGAGAGAGAAGGAGCATCTTAGAACGAGCTCTGTAGCTTTATGCTATTTGACCCATCCAACATGAGTGTACTTCTTAGGAAGTCTTCACGCGCTGACACTTTTTTCCTGAATTTGCCTGGGGAATGCTAAGTAGGGATGCCATGTTAGTGGTGGTGTAGGGATAGACTAATGCTTTTTTCTTACAAACCACAAATAAAGAAGACTCTTGATGTAGGGGCAGTCATTGCCTGTGTTCTGATCCAAGAACTGGTCATTCTTGTATGCTCCATCGTCTCAACTTTGCCCGTAGGTTTGGCCTATTATTAGTTCTAATGTTTTTCTACACCCTCATCTTGAGGTGTTTGTATGTCCAATTGTTCTTGGCTTTATAATAAACTAACTAAACTTAGAACCTGGAGTCAGTGATTCTTCGGAGTCATGGTTATTGAGATTGTGAACTCTAATCGAACAAGTTATTTCTCCCCTCCACACTTTTAAGCAGAAACCAACGATCCGTCGACCAGGGGTTCTAGAGTAAATGCAAAATGTGGAACCCAGCCCCATCAGTTGA
This sequence comes from Calotriton arnoldi, assembly GCA_963921515.1. Lineage (NCBI taxonomy): Eukaryota > Metazoa > Chordata > Amphibia > Caudata > Salamandridae > Calotriton > Calotriton arnoldi. Next base: position 1,009,949 of record CAWUFW010001133.1, read on the forward strand.
CATGGGCAAAGAAAATGAGTGACAGTCATCCAGCCTCTATAGAATTGGACCGGACAGCCATTACTATGACCTGTGACCTGGCAGCTCCTTTGCTGCTGGGCCACCAGGTCAGAGGTTTACATCGCTGAGCCAGAGGAGGTTCCACCAATGGAAACCACGTGCTTCGAGTCTGATTTAATCACCACGGGTGATGAAGTTAACCTCATTGCCTCCCAACCCAAAACAATTCCTATAACATGACAGTGAGAATGTGTTCTACACGTGGATGCACACCAGCACACAGCACACTTGTGGAAAAAATGTGAACACACTTCTGTATAGTGCTCACTTATACTAATTTTTAGTGTTTAGTGACCACAATGGTCTCAGCGGAGTGGAACTTCTTAGTCAAACATTTTAAGAAACGAAAAGAGGTAGAACTTAAATGTCTAATTATCGAAGACACTAAAGCTCCAAAGGGCTGCAAAGTCATTGTAACTGGTGGCTATCCGGAGATAACATAGTACTTTAATGGATGTTTTGTTGCTCCAGTAATACCTTCATGTTGCGTGGAATTGATGGAGATACTGACTTCCAAAATTCCTCTATGGTAAGAAATATAATAATCAGAGTCACTTTTGCAGCCAGCCGCGGCCCATACAGGTAAGAGCGGTGGGGCCAGGTGGGGGGGATTTCGAGAGACAACAACGAGGGAAAATTCATTATTTACTTAATTTTCCCTCCTGGTCGTTTGTCGAATCCCCCTCCAACCCGGCCCCACCGCTCTTACCTGCACGGGCCACTCCTGGTTGCAACTACCACGGCTCTTATGGTTCTATACAGTACCTTGCTTTAAGGAAGACACCAACAAGCAAGCAGTGCTTAATTTGAGGTGGTGGTTTCTGGTGCTTGGCCTCGGCACTTAATTGTCAACACCAGCATTTATCACAGCTGCCAAATGGTGACGCTGTTTGTGTAATTTAAAGATGAGCAGACCAACAGTTGGTTATTATTTCAATATGCATTTAAAACAACTAATACCTGCCGCCAAACCATTCCTGTTGCTTTGCGGGCCTTGAACAGTCTGAAATGTCACACTTGTAGCAGTGTGATGGTTGGTAGTTGTGTTGATTCTGGTGCTGGCAGAGGCAGAGGTTGGTGCAAGCTGTGCTGGCCGCCTGAGGATGGCCCTGGCACTTATTGTTTTACAAATTAAGCACTGCAGGCAAGCCAAGTTTAGCAGCTGCTACCACTGCCTGCGCCTAACTGACCTTCATCCTCTCCACACAAGGCCACTGATGCGGCTGACCTTCACCCACATACTGGCTTTCCAACATTGGCCTAGCCACTTCCCTCCTCTGAACAGCGCCCTGAAGGGGCAGTAACTCAATGTAGGAGATACAAAAATTGGCGATAAAATAACACACACATGGAATCACTCAGTACGCTGGACTTTTTTGGCATGAAGGGCATGATGGCGCCGGGATTAAAAACACAGGGCCAGATGTACGACCCTTTCATTTAGCGCCTCGCAATTTGCAACACATTGCGAGTCGCAAATTGCGAGGTGCTAAATGAAATGTACAACAGTGTGTTTACACTGTTTTGCGATTCCCAATGGGGTCGCAAATTGCGAGGCTCATTAATATGAATGAGCCTCTCGCAATTTGCGAGCCCATTGTGAATGCCAGCCCTCCCAGGGACGGTGGCCTGCTGGGCTCAGCAGACCACCATGTCTGGGACTGCTTTTTAATAAAGCAGCTTTTTTTTTTTAACCCCTTCGGTGCTTATGACGAGCTGGACTCGTCATGGCACACAGTGCTCGTGTGCTCATGACGAGTCCAGCTCGTCATAAGACCACCCACGGGGGAAGCGCTGGCGCTCCCCCCGTGGGAATCCGATCGTCGGGTTTTTGGGGGAAGGCAGGGGAAGGACTTCCCTGCCTCCCCCGCCCCCTCGCCTCTCCCCATCAATGACGTCAGCGCGCGAGGCGCGCTGACATCATTGAGGGTTCCTTTCTTCCCGACGCGCTGGAAGCCATTTGCTTCCAGCGCGTCGGGGAAATCAGGTGAGTTTTGGCTCGGGGAGGGGGTTTGAATCAAAAGAGGCATCGAGGGAAAGGAAAGGGTTTTCCTTTCCCCGATGCCTCTTTGTGCATTCCTGCTGCACGATCATGTGATCGTGCAGCAGGAATGCTCCACGAGGGAGGGAGGGTGATCTACGCCGCTGTAGTGTAGGAAAGGCACTATACATTTCCCCAACGAGGTAGCATTTACTGATTAGCCAGTAGAAAGTACTCCAGTTGAGTAGAGGTATTGCACAAAACGGTGGCATCTTCGTGGATAAATATGCAGGGCAGATGTGCCTTCTCTCCATTTCCAACGTGAAAAGTTAGCTGTAATCCTTGATGGAGGTCTTTGCATCCTTCATTTTCTCGAGCGCAATTCTCGTGTAGAATTCGTGAGCATGGAGATGTGCCTTCTCTCCATTTACACCCTGAAAAGTTAGCTGTAATCCTTGATGGAGGTCTTTGCATCCTTGAATTTCTCGAGCGCAATGCTCGTGTAGTTCCTGTGACCAGGAGGTTCCTTCTCCTCGTCTGCCGCTGAGATCCTGCTCTGACCCTTTATAACAAGAGGCATGTGAACGGGCCTAGAAGCCCCGCTCGTTTGGCCCCGCCACACATACACTAGCGGTATGCAACGTCTGCCCGCCCTTTCCCCACTATGATGGACAGCTTACTCAAAGGACCCCGGCGCTTTCGGCGCGGTGGCAAAGTTACAGACACACAGGTCACTGGAGACAATTCTTCTGGTCCTTTACGCAGCTGTAGTGTAGAAAAGGCACTATACATTTACCCAACGAGGTAGCACTTACTGATTAGCCAGTATAGAGTACTCCAGTTGAGTAGAGGTATTGCAGAAAACGGTGGCATCTTCGTGGATAAATATGCAGGGCAGATGTGCCTTCTCTCCATTTCCAACGTGAAAAGTTAGCTGTAATCCTTGATGGAGGTCTTTGCATCCTTCATTTTCTCGAGCGCAATTCTCGTGTAGAATTCGTGAGCGTGGAGATGTGCCTTCTCTCCATTTACACCCTGAAAAGTTAGCTGTAATCCTTGATGGAGGTCTTTGCATCCTTGAATTTCTCGAGCGCAATGCTCGTGTAGTTCCTGTGACCAGGAGGTTCCTTCTCCTCGTCTGCCGCTGAGATCGTGCTCTGACCCTTTATAACAAGAGGCATGTGAACGGGCCTAGAAGCCCCGCTCGTTTGGCCCCGCCACACATACACTAGCGGTATGCAACGTCTGCCCGCCCTTTCCCCACTATGATGGACAGCTTACTCAAAGGACCCCGGCGCTTTCGGCGCGGTGGCAAAGTTACAGACACACAGGTCACTGGAGACAATTCTTCTGGTCCTTTACGCAGCTGTAGTGTAGGAAAGGCACTATACATTTACCCAACGAGGTAGCACTTACTGATTAGCCAGTAGAAAGTACTCCAGTTGAGTAGAGGTATTGCACAAAACGGTGGCATCTTCGTGGATAAATATGCAGGGCAGATGTGCCTTCTCTCCATTTCCAACGTGAAAAGTTAGCTGTAATCCTTGATGGAGGTCTTTGCATCCTTCATTTTCTCGAGCGCAATTCTCGTGTAGAATTCGTGAGCGTGGAGATGTGCCTTCTCTCCATTTACACCCTGAAAAGTTAGCTGTAATCCTTGATGGAGGTCTTTGCATCCTTGAATTTCTCGAGCGCAATGCTCGTGTAGTTCCTGTGACCAGGAGGTTCCTTCTCCTCGTCTGCCGCTGAGATCCTGCTCTGACCCTTTATAAACAAGAGGCATGTGAACGGGCCTAGAAGCCCCGCTCGTTTGGCCCCGCCACACATACACTAGCGGTATGCAACGTATGCCCGCCCTTTCCCCACTATGATGGACAGCTTACTCAAAGGACCCCGGCGCTTTCGGCGCGGTGGCAAAGTTACAGACACACAGGTCACTGGAGACAATTCTTCTGGTCCTTTACGCAGCTGTAGTGTAGGAAAGGCACTATACATTTACCCAACGAGGTAGCACTTACTGATTAGCCAGTAGAAAGTACTCCAGTTGAGTAGAGGTATTGCACAAAACGGTGGCATCTTCGTGGATAAATATGCAGGGCAGATGTGCCTTCTCTCCATTTCCAACGTGAAAAGTTAGCTGTAATCCTTGATGGAGGTCTTTGCATCCTTCATTTTCTCGAGCGCAATTCTCGTGTAGAATTCGTGAGCGTGGAGATGTGCCTTCTCTCCATTTACACCCTGAAAAGTTAGCTGTAATCCTTGATGGAGGTCTTTGCATCCTTGAATTTCTCGAGCGCAATGCTCGTGTAGTTCCTGTGACCAGGAGGTTCCTTCTCCTCGTCTGCCGCTGAGATCGTGCTCTGACCCTTTATAACAAGAGGCATGTGAACGGGCCTAGAAGCCCCGCTCGTTTGGCCCCGCCACACATACACTAGCGGTATGCAACGTCTGCCCGCCCTTTCCCCACTATGATGGACAGCTTACTCAAAGGACCCCGGCGCTTTCGGCGCGGTGGCAAAGTTACAGACACACAGGTCACTGGAGACAATTCTTCTGGTCCTTTACGCAGCTGTAGTGTAGGAAAGGCACTATACATTTACCCAACGAGGTAGCACTTACTGATTAGCCAGTAGAAAGTACTCCAGTTGAGTAGAGGTATTGCACAAAACGGTGGCATCTTCGTGGATAAATATGCAGGGCAGATGTGCCTTCTCTCCATTTCCAACGTGAAAAGTTAGCTGTAATCCTTGATGGAGGTCTTTGCATCCTTCATTTTCTCGAGCGCAATTCTCGTGTAGAATTCGTGAGCGTGGAGATGTGCCTTCTCTCCATTTACACCCTGAAAAGTTAGCTGTAATCCTTGATGGAGGTCTTTGCATCCTTGAATTTCTCGAGCGCAATGCTCGTGTAGTTCCTGTGACCAGGAGGTTCCTTCTCCTCGTCTGCCGCTGAGATCCTGCTCTGACCCTTTATCCCCTTCGGTAGCGCATGACGAGCTGGACTCGTCATGGCACACAGTGCTCGTGTGCTCATGACGAGTCCAGCTCGTCATAAGACCACCCACGGGGAAGCGCTGGCGCTCCCCCGTGGGAATCCGATCGTCGGGTTTTTTGGGGGAAGGCAGGGGAAGGACTTCCCCTGCCTCCCCCGCCCCTCCCGCCCTCCCCATCAATGACGTCAGCGCGCGAGGCGCGCTGACATCGTGAGGGTTTCCCTTCTCCCGACGCGCTGGAAGCCATTTGCTTCCAGCGCGTCGGGAAATCAGGTGAGTTTTGGCTCGGGGAGGGGGGTTTGAATCAAAAGAGGCATCGAGGGAAAGGAAAGGGTTTTCCTTTCCCCCGATGCCTCTTTTGTGCATTCCTGCTGCACGATCATGTGATCGTGCAGCAGGAATGCCCACGAGGGAGGGAGGGAGGGTGATCTACGCCGCTGTAGTGTAGGAAAGGCACTATACATTTCCCCAACGAGGTAGCATTTACTGATTAGCCAGTAGAAAGTACTCCAGTTGAGTAGAGGTATTGCACAAAACGGTGGCATCTTCGTGGATAAATATGCAGGGCAGATGTGCCTTCTCTCCATTTCCAACGTGAAAAGTTAGCTGTAATCCTTGATGGAGGTCTTTGCATCCTTCATTTTCTCGAGCGCAATTCTCGTGTAGAATTCGTGAGCGTGGAGATGTGCCTTCTCTCCATTTACACCCTGAAAAGTTAGCTGTAATCCTTGATGGAGGTCTTTGCATCCTTGAATTTCTCGAGCGCAATGCTCGTGTAGTTCCTGTGACCAGGAGGTTCCTTCTCCTCGTCTGCCGCTGAGATCCTGCTCTGACCCTTTATAACAAGAGGCATGTGAACGGGCCTAGAAGCCCCGCTCGTTTGGCCCCGCCACACATACACTAGCGGTATGCAACGTCTGCCCGCCCTTTCCCCACTATGATGGACAGCTTACTCCAAGGACCCCGGCGCTTTCGGCGCGGTGGCAAAGTTACAGACACACAGGTCACTGGAGACAATTCTTCTGGTCCTTTACGCAGCTGTAGTGTAGGAAAGGCACTATACATTTACCCAACGAGGTAGCACTTACTGATTAGCCAGTAGAAAGTACTCCAGTTGAGTAGAGGTATTGCACAAAACGGTGGCATCTTCGTGGATAAATATGCAGGGCAGATGTGCCTTCTCTCCATTTCCAACGTGAAAAGTTAGCTGTAATCCTTGATGGAGGTCTTTGCATCCTTCATTTTCTCGAGCGCAATTCTCGTGTAGAATTCGTGAGCGTGGAGATGTGCCTTCTCTCCATTTACACCCTGAAAAGTTAGCTGTAATCCTTGATGGAGGTCTTTGCATCCTTGAATTTCTCGAGCGCAATGCTCGTGTAGTTCCTGTGACCAGGAGGTTCCTTCTCCTCGTCTGCCGCTGAGATCCTGCTCTGACCCTTTATAACAAGAGGCATGTGAACGGGCCTAGAAGCCCCGCTCGTTTGGCCCCGCCACACATACACTAGCGGTATGCAACGTCTGCCCGCCCTTTCCCCACTATGATGGACAGCTTACTCAAAGGACCCCGGCGCTTTCGGCGCGGTGGCAAAGTTACAGACACACAGGTCACTGGAGACAATTCTTCTGGTCCTTTACGCAGCTGTAGTGTAGGAAAGGCACTATACATTTACCCAACGAGGTAGCACTTACTGATTAGCCAGTAGAAAGTACTCCAGTTGAGTAGAGGTATTGCACAAAGCGGTGGCATCTTCGTGGATAAATATGCAGGGCAGATGTGCCTTCTCTCCATTTCCAACGTGAAAAGTTAGCTGTAATCCTTGATGGAGGTCTTTGCATCCTTCATTTTCTCGAGCGCAATTCTCGTGTAGAATTCGTGAGCGTGGAGATGTGCCTTCTCTCCATTTACACCCTGAAAAGTTAGCTGTAATCCTTGATGGAGGTCTTTGCATCCTTGAATTTCTCGAGCGCAATGCTCGTGTAGTTCCTGTGACCAGGAGGTTCCTTCTCCTCGTCTGCCGCTGAGATCGTGCTCTGACCCTTTATAACAAGAGGCATGTGAACGGGCCTAGAAGCCCCGCTCGTTTGGCCCCGCCACACATACACTAGCGGTATGCAACGTCTGCCCACCCTTTCCCCACTATGATGGACAGCTTACTCAAAGGACCCCGGCGCTTTCGGCGCGGTGGCAAAGTTACAGACACACAGGTCACTGGAGACAATTCTTCTGGTCCTTTACGCAGCTGTAGTGTAGGAAAGGCACTATACATTTACCCAACGAGGTAGCACTTACTGATTAGCCAGTAGAAAGTACTCCAGTTGAGTAGAGGTATTGCACAAAATGGTGGCATCTTCGTGGATAAATATGCAGGGCAGATGTGCCTTCTCTCCATTTCCAACGTGAAAAGTTAGCTGTAATCCTTGATGGAGGTCTTTGCATCCTTCATTTTCTCGAGCGCAATTCTCGTGTAGAATTCGTGAGCGTGGAGATGTGCCTTCTCTCCATTTACACCCTGAAAAGTTAGCTGTAATCCTTGATGGAGGTCTTTGCATCCTTGAATTTCTCGAGCGAGATGCTCGTGTAGTTCCTGTGACCAGGAGGTTCCTTCTCCTCGTCTGCCGCTGAGATCCTGCTCTGACCCTTTATAACAAGAAGCATGTGAACGGGCCTAGAAGCCCCGCTCGTTTGGCCCCGCCACACATACACTAGCGGTATGCAACGTCTGTCCGCCCTTTCCCCACTATGATGGACAGCTTACTCAAAGGACCCCGGCGCTTTCGGCGCGGTGGCAAAGTTACAGACACACAGGTCACTGGAGACAATTCTTCTGGTCCTTTACGCAGCTGTAGTGTAGGAAAGGCACTATACATTTACCCAACGAGGTAGCACTTACTGATTAGCCAGTAGAAAGTACTCCAGTTGAGTAGAGGTATTGCACAAAACGGTGGCATCTTCGTGGATAAATATGCAGGGCAGATGTGCCTTCTCTCCATTTCCAACGTGAAAAGTTAGCTGTAATCCTTGATGGAGGTCTTTGCATCCTTCATTTTCTCGAGCGCAATTCTCGTGTAGAATTCGTGAGCGTGGAGATGTGCCTTCTCTCCATTTACACCCTGAAAAGTTAGCTGTAATCCTTGATGGAGGTCTTTGCATCCTTGAATTTCTCGAGCGCAATGCTCGTGTAGTTCCTGTGACCAGGAGGTTCCTTCTCCTCGTCTGCCGCTGAGATCCTGCTCTGACCCTTTATAAACAAGAGGCATGTGAACGGGCCTAGAAGCCCCGCTCGTTTGGCCCCGCCACACATACACTAGCGGTATGCAACGTATGCCCGCCCTTTCCCCACTATGATGGACAGCTTACTCAAAGGACCCCGGCGCTTTCGGCGCGGTGGCAAAGTTACAGACACACAGGTCACTGGAGACAATTCTTCTGGTCCTTTACGCAGCTGTAGTGTAGGAAAGGCACTATACATTTACCCAACGAGGTAGCACTTACTGATTAGCCAGTAGAAAGTACTCCAGTTGAGTAGAGGTATTGCACAAAACGGTGGCATCTTCGTGGATAAATATGCAGGGCAGATGTGCCTTCTCTCCATTTCCAACGTGAAAAGTTAGCTGTAATCCTTGATGGAGGTCTTTGCATCCTTCATTTTCTCGAGCGCAATTCTCGTGTAGAATTCGTGAGCGTGGAGATGTGCCTTCTCTCCATTTACACCCTGAAAAGTTAGCTGTAATCCTTGATGGAGGTCTTTGCATCCTTGAATTTCTCGAGCGCAATGCTCGTGTAGTTCCTGTGACCAGGAGGTTCCTTCTCCTCGTCTGCCGCTGAGATCCTGCTCTGACCCTTTATAAACAAGAGGCATGTGAACGGGCCTAGAAGCCCCGCTCGTTTGGCCCCGCCACACATACACTAGCGGTATGCAACGTATGCCCGCCCTTTCCCCACTATGATGGACAGCTTACTCAAAGGACCCCGGCGCATTCGGCGCGGTGGCAAAGTTACAGACACACAGGTCACTGGAGACAATTCTTCTGGTCCTTTACGCAGCTGTAGTGTAGGAAAGGCACTATACATTTACCCAACGAGGTAGCACTTACTGATTAGCCAGTAGAAAGTACTCCAGTTGAGTAGAGGTATTGCACAAAACGGTGGCATCTTCGTGGATAAATATGCAGGGCAGATGTGCCTTCTCTCCATTTCCAACGTGAAAAGTTAGCTGTAATCCTTGATGGAGGTCTTTGCATCCTTCATTTTCTCGAGCGCAATTCTCGTGTAGAATTCGTGAGCGTGGTTAAGCAGATGTGGCTTCTCTCCATTTACACCCTGAAAAGTTAGCTGTAATCCTTGATGGAGGTCTTTGCATCCTTGAATTTCTCGAGCGCAATGCTCGTGTAGTTCCTGTGACCAGGAGGTTCCTTCTCCTCGTCTGCCGCTGAGATCCTGCTCTGACCCTTTATCCCCTTCGGTGCTTATGACGAGCTGGACTCGTCATGGCACACAGTGCTCGTGTGCTCATGACGAGTCCAGCTCGTCATAAGACCACCCACGGGGGAAGCGCTGGCGCTCCCCCGTGGGAATCCGATCGTTAGGTTTTTTTTTGGGGAGGCAGGGGAAGGGCTTCCCCTGCCTCCCCCCGCCCCATCAATGACGTCAGCGCGCGAGGCGCGCTGACATCATTGAGGGTTTCCCTTTCTTCCCCGACGCGCTGGAAGCCATTTGCTTCCAGCGCGTCGCGGAAATCAGGTGAGGTTTGGCTCGGGGAGGGGGGTTTGTATCAAAAGAGGCATCGAGGGAAAGGAAAGGGTTTTCCTTTCCCCCGATGCCTCTTTTGTGCATTCCTGCTGCACGATCATGTGATCGTGCAGCAGGAATGCCCACTAGGCACCAGGGTTTTTTTTAATTTTTGTGTTGGGGAGTGGCCAAAAGGGCAAGGGTTGCTCCCCTTTTATGGGGGTGAATATTTTATTTATACTGTTAGGCCCACCTACCCCTTAGCTTGGCTGGTGGATTGTGTGTGGACTGGTGCATTATTTGCATATGTGATTGTAATGTTTTTTTTTTCCTTTTTATTCTAGTGTAAAGCTTTTGATTCCTGTTTGCGGTTTCGGCAGTTGTGGTTCTGCAGTTTTGCGTAATTGCATTTATTTGGTAAGAAAAATATTTTTGTTGTGTGTACTCCAAATGAGTATTATTGTCATGCATGAATGAATTTTTTTGTAAGTGGTGCCATAATGGCAGCATATTTGTTAGTGTTCAGAGCATGAAATTCTTTGCTATGTTTTGCATTGTCTTATGTGTAATTTTTTTCTTCTTCTTTTTTAGTGGGATATTGTTGATCCTTACTGTGTCTGTGCAGAGTAGGTGGTGGTGAGTCTAGCTGCTTCTGTCACGTGAGTGGTATAGTGTTGGAGTATATAGGTCTTTGTGATAAAGCTACATTTTGTTTATTTCTTTTTTTTACAAAGGGTTTGTTGTTGTTGACTTGTTTGACAAGTAACCTTTATTAGTAAGCATTATGGCTAGCCGTAGAATTACTGCTCAGCAGGTGGTTGGTTTGCTTCTTGAATCTTCCTCTGAGCAGGATTATGAGACTGACAGTGCGTCTGAGGGAGAGGAGGGAGGGGAAGATTCAGGCAGTGAGTTTTCTCTCCACATGGAATCATCGGATGATGAAGGTACTCTCAGTGCAGATGAAGTGCCTGATTTAGAGGAGGATACTACTGTGCCGATGGTGCAAGAGGCATCTGGATTGCAGCCTGGGGCTGCTAGGCTTCCTACTGGAAGTGCTGGACTCTGGGTTGATCCAAACATGGTGCAGCCGGTGTTGCCTGCCTTTAGTGGTTATGCAGGGTGTAGAGTGGATTGTGAACATTATTTGCCTATACAGTATTTTCAGTTGTTTATGGATGATGTATTTTTGGGTGAGATTGTTGAGCAGACTAATTTGTATGCTGAACAGTTTTTGAGGGACAACAGTGCCAGACTTAGGCCCCATTCTAGAGCTACCCGGTGGAGTCCCACAAATCTGGAAGAGATGAAGAAGTTTTTGGGTTTGACTTTTTTGATGGGTTTGATAAGGAAGCTGTCTATGGGTTCATATTGGTCTACCAGTCCTTTGATGGCAACGGCAATATTTCCTGCAGTTATGACTCGTGATCGGTATTTACTTTTGCTTCGGATGCTGCATTTTGTTGATAATGGTTTGGCGTTGCCACGAGATCACCCTGAATGTGACCGTCTTTTTAAGATTCGGCCTGTTCTTGATCACTTTGTAGATCGATTTTCAGAGATCTATACTCCAGGGAAAGAAATATCTATTGATGAGTCTTTGGTCCTGTTCAAGGGCCGTTTGGTTTTTAGGCAGTACATTCCTAGCAAGAGGGCACGCTATGGAATTAAGCTGTATATGTTGTCTGAGAGTAGGACAGGATATGTTTTTAATTTGCGTGTGTACACTGGGAGGGATTCCACTACTGACCCCCCTGGTTGTCTGTCCACTTTTGGAGTTTCAGAGAAAATTGTGTGGGATCTTGCTAGAGGACTGTTTAACAGAGGCCACCATTTGTACCTTGATAACTTCTACACTGCTGTGCAATTGTTTAAGGAATTGTTCAAAGTGGACACTTTTGCTTGTGGCACAATCCGCTCTAACCGTAAAGGTTATCCAAAAGAGCTTGTTTGCAAAAAACTTCAGAGGGGACAGTGCAGTGCCTTGCGTAGTGAGGAACTGCTAGCTGTGAAATTTGTGGACAGGAGGGATGTGTACATGCTGACTACCATCCATGATGAGAGTACTTCACCTGTGGCTGTTTGGGGTCAGATTGCTGAAGTGCGCAAACCTGTGTGCATTTTAGACTACAATAAGCACATGGGTGGTGTTGATAGAGTAGATCAGAGGTTGGAACCTTACACTGCTATTCGTAAGTCTTACATTTGGTATAAGAAGTTGGCCATCCATCTCTTCAATTTAGCAACTTTCAATGCTTTTGTTGTGTTCAAGGAGTGTTCTCCTGCGTCAAAGTTGACTTTTGTTCAGTTTCAGGAGTCTGTCATAGGCAGCCTTGTTGTTGTGGAACAGGCAAGTGTTCCTAGAGTTGGAGTGGTGGAGGATGTGGCTCGATTGAAAGATCGCCACTTTCCTGATCACATTCCTCCTACACCCTCAAAAGACTTTCCCACTAGGAGATGTAGAGTCTGTTGGCGAAGAGGTACGCGGAAGGAGACTCGTATGTACTGCCCTGAGTGTCCTTCTAACCCTGGGCTGTGTGTGCCTGCTTGTTATAGAGCGTACCACAAGCAAAAGAATTATTGGGAGCAACCATGAGTGGTAAAGTGAACTGCCTGGTCTGTAATGTTTAAGAATTGTTGTTCTGTTTCAAGGTTGGCATTAGTGCAATGTATTTAGTTTCTGATTTTGTGTTAGTAGATTTGTATCTACTTGCAATTTGTTTGTGTTTTCTTTTTTGTATAAAAAAATCCTAAATGTGATGGTGGTGTGTGTAGGCTGGTGCTTGGCTGGCGGTGTGCGTGGAGTGGCGCTTGGCTGGCGGTGTGCGGGGAGTGGCTCTTGGCTGGCGGTGTGCGTGGAGTGGTGCTCGGCTGGCGGTGTGCGTGGAGTGGCGCTAGGCTGGCGGTGTGCGTGGAGTGGCGCTAGGCTGGCGGTGTGCGTGGAGTGGCGCTAGGCTGGCGGTGTGCGTGGAGTGGCGCTAGGCTGGCGGTGTGCGTGGAGTGGCGCTTGGCTGGCGGTGTGCGTGGAGTGGCGCTTGGCTGGTGGTGTGCGTGGAGTGGCGCTTGGCTGGCGGTGTGCGTGGACTGGCGCTCGGCTGGGAGTGTGTGAGTAGTGACTTGCTGCTGGTCACTACACACACTGCTAGCCGAGCGACACTCCACGCAATCCATCAGCTTGTGTGGTTGCTGTGTTAGGAATGTGGGCGTGTGAAAGTGATGGGCCCTTGAATGGCGCTGTCTGCTGGTGTGAGTGTTGTAATGTGATGGGCCCGCGGCTGGTGGTGTGAATGGTTTTGTATTTGTCACACGTATGAAAGGTGTATGAATGGCCTGTAAAGAGGTTGGTGCCTTGTCGTGGCTTTACAGCTCACGAGCTGTGAGTCAATGGTTCAGTTTCTCGTCCTTTCAATTATTAACAGTGCATTTCATTTTTGTGAAATCACTTGTTAATACAATTGTATATACTGAACCATCACTCACCCTCGTGCCAAATCCAACCAGTATGTGTGTGTGTGCTTGAGGATTAGATGGCTGTGCAGTAATATATTTTTTTTGTCTTTCTCAAGCAGGGTGTACCTTATCCCTTTTTGTGAATGTTGTAATGTGTTTGTTTCGTGCCTGGGGGTGTGAATGGTCTTGTGTGTATCACGTATGAAAGGTGTGTGAATGGCCTGTAAAGCGGATGGGGCCTTGACGTGGCTTTACAGCTCACGAGCTGCGAGTCACTGGTTCCGTTTTTTGTCCTTTCAATTATTGACAGTGCATTTCATTTTTGTGAAATCTCTTGTTAATAAAATTGTATATACTGAACCATCACTTGCCCTCGTGCCAAATCCAACCAGTATGTGTGTGTGCTTGAGGAATAGATGGCTGTGCAGTAATCTTTGTCTTTTTAGTCTGTCTGCCAAGGTGTACATTCCGTCTAAGAATAACCTACCAACTGTAGATATTGTCGTAAACGAAACACCCATGGGAGTACATGGTGATATCTCTCTTGTGGATCCCAACAAGTTATGGTACCCACAATGTCCTGCAAACCTCAAAATGTCTGTCACATTTTCCTTGCAATATTGTGCCAAAATTTTCACGCTGCAGAAATAAACAACACATTATCTCAAAATGACCTGGTTTTGCAAGGGGGGTCACCTGGGTTTTTGGCCCGGGGCTCGGCGGCCACATAGGGAAACCTACCAAACCCACACATTTCTGAAACGTAGACACCCGGGGCTTCCAGGGAGGTATGGCTTGCGTGGATCCCCCAACGTTTCCTTACCCAGAATCCCCTGCAAACCTCAATTTTAGCTGAAACAATCACTTTTTCACACATTTTTGTGTGGGAAAGTGTGGCATCACTGGCCTCACACAAATTTCCTACCACCCAGCGTTCCCCCAGGTCTCCCGATAAAAATGGTGCCTCACTTGTGTGGGAGGCCCAAGTACCCGCGACAGGCAAGGGCCCAGAACGTATTGAGGCGACCTCAAAATGGCCTTTCACAAAACCACCTGGTTTTGCAAGGGGGGTCACCTGGATTTTTGGCCCTGTGCTCGGCGGCCATCTAGGGAAACCTACCAAACCCACACATTTCTGAAAAGTAGACACCCGGGGCTTCCAGGGAGGTATGGCTTGCGTGGATCCCCCAACGTTTCCTTACCCAGAATCCCCTGCAAACCTCAATTTTAGCTGAAAAAATCACTTTTTCACACATTTTTGTGTGGGAAAGTGTGGCATCACTGGCCTCACACAAATTTCCTACCACCCAGCGTTCCCCCAGGTCTCCCGATAAAAATGGTGCCTCACTTGTGTGGGAGGCCCAAGTACCCGCGACAGGCAAGGGCCCACAACGTAGTGAGGCGACCTCAAAATTGCCTATCTCAAAACCACCTGGTTTTGCAAGGGGAGTCACCTGGGTTTTTGGCCCCGTGCTCAGCGGCCATCTAGGGAAACCTACCAAACCCACACATTTCTGAAAAGTAGACACCCGGGGCTTCCAGGGAGGTATGGCTTGCGTGGATCCCCCAACGTTTCCTTACCCAGAATCCCTGCAAACCTCAATTTTAGCTGAACAAATCACTTTTTTCACACATTTTTGTGTGTGCATCACTGGCCTCACACAAATTTCCTACCACCCAGCGTTCCCCCAGGTCTCCCGATGAAAATGGTGCCTCACTTGTGTGGGAGGCCCAAGTACCCGCGACAGGCAAGGGCCCACAACATAGTGAGGCGACCTCAAAATGGCCTTTCACAAAACCACCTGGTTTTGCAAGGGGGTCACCTGGGTTTTGGCCCCGTGCTCGGCGGCCATCTAGGGAAAGCTACCACACCCACACATTTCTGAAAAGTAGACACCCGGGGCTTCCAGGGAGGTATGGCTTGCGTGGATCCCCCAACGTTTCCTTACCCAGAATCCCCTGCAAACCTCAATTTTAGCTGAAAAAATCACTTTTTTCACACATTTTTGTGTGGGAAAGTGTGGCATCACTGGCCTCACACAAATTTCCTACCACCCAGCGTTCCCCAGGTCTCCCGATAAAAATGGTGCCTCACTTGTGTGGGAGGCCCAAGTACCCGCGACAGGCAAGGGCCCACAACTTAGTGAGGCGACCTCAAAATGGCCTTTCACAAAACCACCTGGTTTTGCAAGGGGGTCACCTGGGTTTTGGCCCCGTGCTCGGTGGCCATCTAGGAAAGCTACCAAACCCACACATTTCTGAAAAGTAGACACCCGGGGCTTCAGGGAGGTATGGCTTGCGTGGATCCCCCAACGTTTCCTTACCCAGAATCCCTGCAAACCTCAATTTTAGCTGAAAAATCACTTTTTTCACACATTTTTGTGTGGGAAAGTGTGGCATCACTGGCCTCACACAAATTTCCTACCACCCAGCGTTCCCCAGGTCTCCCGATAAAAATGGTGCCTCACTTGTGTGGGAGGCCCAAGTACCCGCGACAGGCAAGGGCCTACAACGTAGTGAGGCGACCTCAAAATGGCCTTTCACACAACCACCTGGCCACAAGTGATGCACCATTTTTATCGGGAGACCTGGGGAACGCTGGGTGGTAGGAAATTTGTGTGAGGCCAGTGATGCCACACTTTCCCACACAAAAATGTGTGAAAAAAGTGATTTTTTCAGCTAAAATTGAGGTTTGCAGGGGATTCTGGGTAAGGAAACGTTGGGGGATCCACGCAAGCCATACCTCCCTGGAAGCCCTCGGGTGTCTACTTTTCAGAAATGTGTGGGTTTGGTAGGTTTCCTAGATGGCCGCCGAGCATCGGGCCAAAACCCAGGTGACTCCCTTGCAAAACCAGGTGGTTTTGTGAAAGGCCATTTGAGGTCGCCTCACTACGTTGGGGGCCCTTGCCTGTCGCTGGTACTTGGGCCTCCCACACAAGTGAGGCACCATTTTTATCGGGAGACCTGGGGGAACGCTGGGTGGTAGGAAATTTGTGTGAGGCCAGTGATGCCACACTTTCCCACACAAAAATGTGTGAAAAAGTGATTTTTTCAGCTAAAATTGAGGTTTGCAGGGGATTCTGGGTAAGGAAACGTTGGGGGATCCACGCAAGCCATACCTCCCTGGAAGCCCCCGGGTGTCTACTTTTCAGAAATGTGTGGGTTTGGTAGGTTTCCCTAGATGGCCGCCGAGCACAGGGCCAAAACCCAGGTGACTCCTTGCAAAACCAGGTGGTTTTGTGAAAGGCCATTTTGAGGTCGCTCAATACGTTGTGGGCCCTTGCCTGTCGCGGGTACTTGGGCCTCCCACACAAGTGAGGCACCATTTTTATCGGGAGACCTGGGGGAACGCTGGGTGGTAGGAAATTTGTGTGAGGCCAGTGATGCCACACTTTCCCACACAAAAATGTGTGAAAAAGTGATTTTTTTCAGCTAAAATTGAGGTTTGCAGGGGATTCTGGGTAAGGAAACGTTGAGGGATCCACGCAAGCCATACCTCCCTGGAAGCCCCCGGGTGTCTACTTTTCAGAAATGTGTGGGTTTGGTAGGTTTCCTAGATGGCCGCCGAGCACAGGGCCAAAAACCCAGGTGACTCCCCTTGCAAAACCAGGTGGTTTTGTGAAAGGCCATTTTGAGGTCGCCTCAATACGTTGTGGGCCCTTGCCTGTCGCGGGTACTTGGGCCTCCCACACAAGTGAGGCACCATTTTTATCGGGAGACCTGGGGGAACGCTGGGTGGTAGGAAATTTGTGTGAGGCCAGTGATGCCACACTTTCCCACACACAAATGTGTGAAAAAAGTGATTTTTTCAGCTAAAATTGAGGTTTGCAGGGGATTCTGGGTAAGGAAACTTTGGGGGATCCACGCAAGCCATACCTCCCTGGAAGCCCCCGGGTGTCTACTTTTCAGAAATGTGTGTGTTTGGTAGGTTTCCTAGGTGCCGGCAGAGCTAGGGTTCACAAACTACAGCTAGGCACTTTGCCAAAAAAGGGTCATTTTTCACTGCGAACTTGAGGTGTGACCACGTTGCGTTTTGCGCCGTTTCCTGTCGCAGGCACTAGGCCGACCCACACAAGTGAGGTACCATTTTTCTCGTAAGACTTTGGGGAACGCGGGGTGGGTGGAAATTTGTGGATCCACGCAGATTCCAGAACTTTCCACCACAGAAATGTGGGGAAAATGTGGTTTTTTTGACAATTTTTTATGTTTGCAAGGGATTCTGGGTAACAGAACCTGGTGGGAGGCAGTCAAGTCACCCCATCCTGGATTCCCCTGGGTGTCTAGTTTTCAAAAATGTATAGGTTTGCTAGGTTTCCCTAGGTGCCGGCAGAGGTAGGGTTAAAAAACTACAGCTAGGCACTTTGCCAAAAAAGGGTCATTTTTCACTGCGAAATTGAGGTGTGACCACGTTGCGCTTTGCGCCGTTTCCTGTCGCAGGCACTAGGCCGACCCACACAAGTGAGGTACCATTTTTCTCGTAAGACTTTGGGGAACGCGGGGTGGGTGGGAATTTGAGGATCCACGCAGATTCCAGAACTTTCCACCACAGAAATGTGGGGAAAATGTGTTTTTTTTGACAATTTGTTATGTTTGCAAGGGATTCTGGGTAACAGAACCTGGTGGGAGGCAGTCAAGTCACCCCATCCTGGATTCCCCTGGGTGTCTAGTTTTCAAAAATGTATAGGTTTGCTAGGTTTCCCTAGGTGCCGGCAGAGGTAGGGTTAAAAAACTACAGCTAGGCACTTTGCCAAAAAAGGGTCATTTTTCACTGCAAAATTGAGGTGTGACCACGTTGCGTTTTGCGCCGTTTCCTGTCGCAGGCACGAGGCCGACCCACACAAGTGAGGTACCATTTTTCTCGTAAGACTTTGGGGAACACGGGGTGGGTGGAAATTTGTGGATCCACGCAGATTCCAGAACTTTCCACCACAGAAATGTGGGGAAAATGTGTTTTTTTGACAATTTTTTATGTTTGCAAGGGATTCTGGGTAACAGAACCTGGTGGGAGGCAGTCAAGTCACCCCATCCTGGATTCCCCTGGGTGTCTAGTTTTCAAAAATGTATAGGTTTGCTAGGTTTCCCTAGGTGCCGGCAGAGGTAGGGTTAAAAAACTACAGCTAGGCACTTTGCCAAAAAGGGTCATTTTTCACTGCGAAATTGAGGTGTGACCACGTTGCGTTTTGCGCCGTTTCCTGTCGCAGGCACTAGGCCGACCCACACAAGTGAGGTACCATTTTTCTCGTAGGACTTGGGGGAACGCGGGGTGGGTGGAAATTTGTGGATCCACGCAGATTCCAGAACTTTCCACCACAGAAATGTGGGGAAAATGTGGTTTTTTTGACAATTTTTTATGTTTGCAAGGGATTCTGGGTAACAGAACCTGGTGGGAGGCAGTCAAGTCACCCCATCCTGGATTCCCCTGGGTGTCTAGTTTTCAAAAATGTATAGGTTTGCTAGGTTTCCCTAGGTGCCGGCAGAGGTAGGGTTAAAAACTACAGCTAGGCACTTTGCCAAAAAAGGGTCATTTTTCACTGCGAAATTGAGGTGTGACCACGTTGCGTTTTGCGCCGTTTCCTGTCGCAGGCACTAGGCCGACCCACACAAGTGAGGTACCATTTTTCTCGTAAGACTTTGGGGAACGCGGGGTGGGTGGAAATTTGTGGATCCACGCAGATTCCAGAACTTTCCACCACAGAAATGTGTTTTTTTTGACAATTTTTTATGTTTGCAAGGGATTCTGGGTAACAGAACCTGGTGGGAGGCAGTCAAGTCACCCCATCCTGGATTCCCCTGGGTATCTAGTTTTCAAAAATGTATAAGTTTGCTAGGTTTCCCTAGGTGCCGGCAGAGGTAGGGTTCAAAAACTACAGCTAGGCACTTTGCAAAAAAAAGGTCATTTTTCACTGCGAAATTGAGGTGTGACCACGTTGCGTTTTGCGCCGTTTCCTGTCGCAGGCACTAGGCCGACCCACACAAGTGAGGTACCATTTTTCTCGTAAGACTTTGGGGAACGCGGGGTGGGTGGAAATTTGTGGATCCACGCAGATTCCAGAACTTTCCACCACAGAAATGTGGGGAAAATGTGGTTTTTTTGACAATTTTTTATGTTTGCAAGGGATTCTGGGTAACAGAACCTGGTGGGAGGCAGTCCAGTTACCCCATCCTGGATTCCCCTGGGTGTCTAGTTTTCAAAAATGTATAGGTTTGCTAGGTTTCCCTAGGTGCCGGCAGAGCTAGGGTTCAAAAACTACAGCTAGGCACTTTGCCAAAAAAGGGTCATTTTTCACTGCAAAATTGAGGTGTGACCACGTTGCATTTTGCGCCGTTTCCTGTCGCAGGCACTAGGCCGACCCACACAAGTGAGGTACCATTTTTCTCGTAAGACTTTGGGGAACGCGGGGTGGGTGGAAATTTGTGGATCCACGCAGATTCCAGAACTTTCCACCACAGAAATGTGGGGAAAATGTGGTTTTTTTGACAATGTTTTATGTTTGCAAGGGATTCTGGGTAACAGAACCTGGTGGGAGGCAGTCAAGTCACCCCATCCTGGATTCTCCTGGGTGTCTAGTTTTCAAAAATATATAGGTTTGCTAGGTTTCCCTAGGTGCCGGCAGAGGTAGGGTTAAAAAACTACAGCTAGGCACTTTGCCAAAAAAGGGTCATTTTTCACTGCGAAATTGAGGTGTGACCACGTTGCGTTTTGCGCCGTTTCCTGTCGCAGGCACTAGGCCGACACACACAAGTGAGGTACCATTTTTCTCGAAAGACTTTGGGGAACGCGGGGTGGGTGGAAATTTGAGGATCCACGCAGATTCCAGAACTTTCCACCACAGAAATGTGGGGAAAATGTGGTTTTTTTGACAATTTTTTATGTTTGCAAGGGATTCTGGGTAACAGAACATGGTGGGAGGCAGTCAAGTCACCCCATCCTGGATTCCCCTGGGTGTCTAGTTTTCAAAAATTTATAGGTTTGCTAGGTTTCCCTAGGTGCCGGCAGAGGTAGGGTTAAAAAACTACAGCTAGGCACTTTGCCAAAAAAGGGTCATTTTTCACTGCGCAATTGAGGTGTGACCACGTTGCGTTTTGCGCCGTTTCCTGTCGCAGGCACTAGGCCGACCCACACAAGTGAGGTACCATTGTTCTCGTAAGACTTTGGGGAACGCGGGGTGGGTGGAAATTTGTGGATCCACGCAGATTCCAGAACTTTCCACCACAGAAATGTGGGGAAAATGTGTTTTTTTGACAATTTTTTATGTTTGCAAGGGATTCTGGGTAACAGAACCTGGTGGGAGGCAGTCAAGTCACCCCATCCTGGATTCCCCTGGGTGTCTAGTTTTAAAAATGTATAGGTTTGCTAGGTTTCCCTAGGTGCCGGCAGAGCTAGGGTTCAAAAACTACAGCTAGGCACTTTGCCAAAAAAGGGTCATTTTTCACTGCGAAATTGTGGTGTGACCACGTTGCGTTTTGCGCCGTTTCCTGTCGCAGGCACTAGGCCGACCCACACAAGTGAGGTACCATTTTTCTCGTAAGACTTTGGGGAATGCGGGGTTGGTGGAAATTTGTGGATCCACGCAGATTCCAGAACTTTCCACCACAGAAATGTGGGGAAAATGTGTTTTTTTGGACAATTGTTTATGTTTGTAAGGGATTCTGGGTAACAGAACCTGGTGGGAGGCAGTCCAGTCACCCCATCCTGGATTCCCCTGGGTGTCTAGTTTTCAAAAATGTATAGGTTTGCTAGGTTTCCCTAGGTGCCGGCAGAGCTAGGGTTCAAAACTACAGCTAGGCACTTTGCCAAAAAGGGTCATTTTTCACTGCGAAATTGAGGTGTGACCACGTTGCGTTTTGCGCCGTTTTCTGTCGCAGGCACTAGGCCGACCCACACAAGTGAGGTACCATTTCTCTCGTAAGACTTTGGGGAACGCGGGGTGGGGGGAAATTTGTGGATCCACGCAGATTCCAGAACTTTCCACCACAGAAATGTGGGGAAAATGTGTTTTTTTGGACAATTTTTTATGTTTGCAAGGGATTCTGGGTAACAGAACCTCGTGGGAGGCAGTCAAGTCACCCCATCCTGGATTCCCCTGGTTGTCTAGTTTTCAAAAATGTATAGGTTTGCTAGGTTTCCCTAGGTGCCGGCAGAGGTAGGGTTCAAAAACTACAGCTAGGCACTTTGCAAAAAAAAGGTCATTTTTCACAGCGAAATTGAGGTGTGACCACGTTGCGTTTTGTGCCGTTTCCTGTCGCAGGCACTAGGCCGACCCACACAAGTGAGGTACCAATTTTCTCGTAAGACTTTGGGGAACGCGGGGTGGGGGGAAATTTGTGGATCCACGCAGATTCCAGAACTTTCCACCACAGAAATGTGGGGAAAATGTGGTTTTTTTGACAATTTTTTATGTTTGCAAGGGATTCTGGGTAACAGAACCTGGTGGGAGGCAGTCCAGTCACCCCATCCTGGATTCCCCTGGGTGTCTAGTTTTCAAAAATGTATAGGTTTGCTAGGTTTCCTGTTAGACTTGGCATCTTTTGGCGTGTTTCCCCTGACTTTTTGCTTTCTGACCTCCCGGTTTTGACTCTGTTTTTGCTGGTGTAATGATTCTGCGCACTTTCCTCACTGCAGTCCAGTGGGAAAGTGCAAGTGCTCCTGTATAAAATGTGTTATGGATTGATGTTTCCATGATTGGCCTATTTGGTTTATGTGTCAGTCCCTTGTAAAGTGCACTGCGAGTGCCAGGGCCTATAGACCAAATGCTGTTGGTGGGCTGCAGCACTGGATTGTGCCACCCACGCAAACAGCCCGTAAAGTGTAACTCGGGCCTGCCATCGCAGAGCCTGTGCGCAGCCTGGGGCTGCCATGTCGACTTGGCAAGTGCACACACTTGCAAGTCCCTAAACCTTCCCTTTGCTACCTGTTAGTCACCCCTAAGGTAGGCCCAAGGTACCCCTGTGGGCAGGGTGCGTTGTACGCGAAAGGTAGGACATGCCCTGGTGTGTGCGGCATGTCCTGATAGTGAATTACAGCCTAGTTCGTTTTTCACTATTGCAAGGCTACCTGTTCCCCCTAGGCCAGAACGGGCAGTTTTGATTATTACAGTTTATAATCCTAACTGACCCCGGGAACATGGTAGAAATTCGAGTTTAGTATGCCTGGACTCAGAATGATAAAATGCATCTTTTAGTGAAGTTGGTTTTAACATTCTGTGTTTGAAAATACCACTTTTAGAAAGTGGGTATTTTCTTGCCTAACCATCCTAGCCTGCCTCTGCGAGGTTGTGTATTCCTTGTCTGGAGTGTGAGTGACAGGGGCTGGGGGATGCCAGGAGACAGGGTGAGTCAGCGCAGGGCTGAATAGCCAGATCGACATGTAGATGGGTGGGAGGGGTCGCACCTGGGCCCTGAATAGGACAGTGCCTTCCCTCCACAAGGCTGGCTCCACCTCCTGTGGTGCGTCTGATGTCCCTGGCCTACTCACTGAAAGAAGGGACGGAGACTTGTCAACAAAGTGCTCCAGAACTGGTTTGGACTAGGCAAAGGCCTCTCTGCCTTCAGAGAACAAAGGAATTTGGGATATAAATATTGGGGCCCTGACCCCATGAATTTAGATCTTGCTGGAATCAAGGAACCTGCCAAGACGAAGAGCTGGAAGAGCTGCCAGGAGGAGTACTGCCCCTTTGCTGTGTTGTTGCTTTGTTGGGTTGGCCTGCAGCTGCTGCTTCTGCCTTGGGCAGTGAAAGGACTGAACCTTCTACAAACTTGTGCTGAGTATCTCCAAGGGCCTGGAACCGAGCTGGCCTCCTGTTAAGAAGTCTCAGGGACTACAAAGACTTCACAAGCCTCTGGGTACCGCTTCTGGAACGCTGTTTCAGTTGCCACAGAGGAAGGGAACTGCAACCGACTCCGTCAACCGAATCCATCCCTGGCCGGTGACCTGTTTGCACCGCAGACCGCATCGCCCCGCTTCGCATCGCAACCCTGGTCTCACCGTGGGCGACGTCCGACGCCGCCAACATCGAGCCGCTGCTTGCACCGTGACCTGTGGGCACCGCGGTTCGCATCGCATCGCTTCACTGAACCAACCGGACCCGAACGACGCTGTCGCTGCAACTGGCTCAAGAGTCGTGACCGCACCGCATTTGGGGCACCGCTCGCACGTCTGTGACGCACCGCTCCGACTCGCACCGCTGTCCGACGCCAGCTCCCGCACTCCGGCTAGGTCGCCTGCATCGCAACCTGTCAGCACCGCATCGAGCATCGTCTCACCCTGCATCGCACGCCTTGGACTCACCGACTCCGTCTGCACGACGCTCATCGAGCCGCTGCCTGCACCGCATCGAGGGACACCGCACCTTGCATCGCTCCGTCTTGCACCGCAACCGCGACGAACGCCGACCGGCTAGTACACTCCGTACCAGCCACAACGAGAAAGGTACTGTAAACGAGTCTGTTCATGACTCTGCTGGCCCGTATCGACGCGGTCGGTTGGAACTGTTAGACTCTGTGGTTTTCAGCATCACGGTAGGCTCGGACGGAGCTACCGACTCGTACGAACTTTGCTTTTGTGCTATTCCTGCAAAGAAGAAGTTACCGTATCAAGTATTCATTCGTAAAGTATAGTATTGTGGATTTTTGTCGTAATTGGTCTTGTCTTGAGTATATAAAATATTGGTTATTTTTCTAAACTGGTGTGGTGTCCGTTTGTAGTGCTTACACTGTATTACTGTTGGTTATGTGCAAATGCTTTACACACTGCCTCTGAATTAAGCCTGACTGCTCGTGCCAAGCTACCACGAGGGTGAGCAGGGGTTACTTCACGAGTGTAACACCCTTACCCTGACTAGGAAGAAGGGTCCCTACTTGGACAAAGGTGCAAGCCCTTGCCAACTAGAGATCCCATTTCTAACATTGGTTGTCAGCGGTGAGGATAGGACTTGTGTTTGCACTTGACTTACAGTGATTGGTGTGCACTACTACCATATCGCAGACCATTACGTACCACATACTGGTTCTTTTTCTTTTGGCCTATTTTTGATCTTGCCAGTTTTCAACTCACTACTTTTGTCATGCCTGAATCAATTGCATCATCCGTTGCATCTCTGGAAGTTATCTTTGAGGAGGATAGGTTGGAATCCTACGCCGTAAAGGAGTTACGAGCGATTTGTAAAAACCTGAAAGTCCAAATTAAAGGCCTCACAAGGAAGGAGGAGCTACAGAAGGCGCTGAGGGCCTGGGTAGCAGCCAGACATGCCAATGGGCAGCCTGGTGAGGAGGTGGAGGAGCCTATTTCCAGGGTGGATGTGCTTTTGGGTAGGGGGGAACCCGCCAGGTCAGGCAGCAGCAGTCTGTCCCCAGAGGAGCTGGAGGACAGGCGGGAGGCAAGGCAGTTTGAGCTGCAGAAGCTCAGGCTGGAGAGTGAGCGGGAGGAGAAGAAATTGGCCATAGAGGAGAGGAAGATGCTCTTAGAGCATGAGAGAGAACTGAAGGAGCTAGAACTTAGGAGTAAGTCAGGCTCAGATGGTGGCAGCAATTCGTCCAGAAAGGCAGACAGGATTGTGCACATTCCCAAGAACGTAGGCAAGGAGTTCAAGAAGGGGGATGACATAAAAAGGTGGTTTCAGGGTTATGAGGCAGCCATACACATGAATGGGGTCCCTGAGGAGAATTGGGGAGCAGGATTGTGGCCACTTTTCCCTGAAGAAGCAAGGGATGCTCTGATAGCTTTGGGTAAGGGGTATCACCTCACCTATGCTGACATGAAGGATGCCCTTCTCACGAAGTATGGTCTTACTCCTGAAAAGTACAGGGATCAGTTCAGGTCCAGTAAGAAGTCCGATGCCAACACTTGGTTGGAATGTGTGGATGTGTTCTGCAGGTCTCTGGATGGTTGGGTGAAGGGCAGTAGTGTAACAGATTTTCAGGGGCTCTACAACTTGATTGCATGGGAGCACTTGTCTAGTCTATGTTTTGCATATCTGCGCCAGCACCTAGTTGATAGTAAGCTAACTGACCCCAGGAAGCTTGCTATGGAAGCGGACCGCTGGGTGAGTACCAGGGTCCACAAGAAAGCGTTTGGGGGAGACTCAGCCAAAGGTGGGCAGGGTCCCCAGCAGAAAGGTGGGGGGACAAGGGTAAAGCACAGGAGTTCTCTAAAGGGCCCCAAACTAGTACCCAGGGTAAAGGTTCCCAGCCCCCGGTGATAAGAAGAAAGGGGTCTCCACAGGGAAGCCTGTTGAGAACGGCCCCCGCAAGTGTTATGCATGTGACCAGGTAGGTCACTTTAAGGGGGACCCCAAGTGCCCGAAGGGGACACAGCCACCCACCGGTGGACAATCCAAAGTGTTGGCTAGTGTAGCGCTTGGGGAGGAGGGGTGCCCACAGGAGGGTGGGGATCCCGCAGAAATGACCCTTGTCTCACTAGGGGACAGTGAGATGGTCCCAGGAAACCAGGTGCCCCCTAACACAAAGAAATATAGCGCCTGGGTGACCATTAATGGGAACAGGGTAGAGGCTCTCAGAGATACTGGAGCCAGTGTGACCTCAGTCCGGTGTCACCTGGTGTCTGAGAAGCAAGTAGTCCCAGGAGCATTCCACCAAGTAGTTGCTGTCGACAACTCTGAGCGCCAGTGTATGGTGGCGCAGGTTCCCTTTGAATGGGGGGTCTCAGGTCCCTTAAGGGTGGTTGTGAGCCCTACCATGCCTGTAGATTGTCTGCTAGGAAACGACCTGGAGCAGTCCTCATGGAAGGAGGTTGAGCTCAGGTCTCACTTGGAGATGCTTGGGTTGCCAGAGTGGGCATGCGTGTCTACTCGGTCAATGGCAGCCAGAAAGGGTGATCAAAAGGACTTGGAGCCTGAAACAGTGGCCCAAGTCCCTGCCAAGAGAAAGGGCAGGGGCGCGGGAAACCGGCCCCCAAAGTTCCCACGGACCGGGAGGAGGCGGACCTCAAGGGGACGCCCGGTGCCTACAGGGGAGCAGGTAGCCGAACTGGGAGACATCTCGGAGCTGACCCATTGGCAGCAAGAAGGGGGTCCCACCAGGGAGGAGTTCTGCAGGGAGCAGAACGAGTGCCCTACTCTGGAGGGTCTGCGGCGGCAGGCTGCAGACCAGGCAGCTGGTAATCAGTCCGGGTCACATCTGATCTACTGGGAGAGCGGTCTCCTATACAGTGAGCCTAAGGTTGCTGAGCCTGGGTCAGCCCGTGTGCTGGTGGTACCCCAGCGCTTCAGGACCTTCCTACTGGGTCTGGTTCATGACGTGCCTTTGGCAGGACATTTGGGGCAGGACAAGACCTTTGACAGGCTTGTCACCCACTTCTTTTGGCCCCAAATGCGAAGGCAGTCAGATGCACACTGCAGGTCTTGCCAAACTTGCCAGGCAAGTGGTAAGAGTGGGAGGAAGGTCAAAGCTCCTCTCCAACCTTTTCCTGTTGTTGGAACACCCTTTGACAGGGTAGGGATGGATATTGTGGGGCCACTGGATCCCAAGACAGCCATGGGCAACAGGTACATCCTGGTCTTGGTGGACCATGCCACCCGGTACCCGGAGGCAATCCCTCTCAGGACAACGACGGCGCCAGTGGTGGGCCGGGCGTTAATGGGGATCTTTTCCCGTGTGGGATTCCCCAGAGAGGTGGTTTCTGATAGGGGGACCAATTTCATATCGAAGTATATGACATCCCTGTGGAAGGAGTGTGGTGTAACCTACAAGTTCACCACTCCTTACCACCCACAAGGAAACGGTCTGGTGGAGAGATTCAACCAGACCTTGAAAGGCATGATCAAGGGTCTAACAGAACCCATGAGGCGTAAGTGGGACGTCCTCTTGCCATGCCTACTCTTTGCGTACAGGGAGGTGCCTCAGAAGTCTCTTGGGTACAGCCCCTTTGAGCTCCTGTATGGCCACCCTGTCAGAGGACCTCTGAGTTTGGTAAAGGAAGGCTGGGAGGCAGCTCCCAGGAAAACTCCCCAGGATGTATTTAGCTACATGGTGGCCTTTAGAAACCAAACTGCCCGCTTCAGGAAACTCGCTCAGGCGAACCTAGAAGCAAGCCAGGAAGAAATGAAGAGATGGTATGACCAGAATGCCACTCTGGTCGAATTTCAACCTGGGCAAAAGTGTGGGTCATGGCCCCAGTGGCACCTTGTGCCTTGCAGGACAAGTGGACTGGGCCATATGAGGTAAAGGAGCGCAAAAGTGACGTCACCTACCTGGTGGATTTGCAGGCTCCAAGGAACCCTTTGAGGGTCCTTCACGTGAACCGCCTCAAGCCCCACTTCGAGAGGTCCGAAGTGAGTATGTTCTTGGCGACAGATGATGGGGTGGAAGAGGAGAGTGAGCCTCTCCTGACCTCCTGTCTACCAAGGAGCATGATGGGTCAGTAGAGGGTGTGATCCTCTCCCCTACTCTGACTCAGGAGCAGCAGGGGGACTGTCACCAGTTGTTGGGACAGTTCGCCCCACTGTTCTCTCTGACCCCCGGTGTTACTCACTGGTGTACCCATGACGTGGACACCGGTGACAGCCATCCTGTGAAGCACAAGATTTACAGGTTGACTGACCGGGTCAGAGCCAGCATCAAGGAGGAGGTCTCTAAGATGTTGGCGTTAGGGGTGATTGAGCCCTCCCACAGTCCTTGGGCCAGCCCAGTGGTCTTGGTCCCAAAGGCTGCGGCGCCCGGTGCCACTCCAGAACTCCGGTTTTGTGTGGACTACCGTGGGCTCAATGCCGTCACCAGGACTGACGCGCACCCCATCCCCAGAGCTGATGAGCTCATTGATCGGTTGGGAGCTGCCCGGTTCCTCAGCACGTTTGATTTGACGTCTGGGTACTGGCAGATTGCCTTAACCGATGGGGCCAAGGAGAGATCAGCATTCTCAACCCCAGAAGGTCATTACCAATTCCGGGTGATGCCCTTTGGGTTGAAGAATGCCCCTGCCACCTTTCAGAGGTTGGTCAATCAGGTGTTGGCTGGGCTGGAGGATTTCAGTGCCGCCTACCTGGATGACATTGCTGTGTTCAGTTCCAGCTGGGAAGAACATTTACAGCACCTTGAGAAAGTGTTGAGGGCTCTGCAAGGTGCAGGCCTCACGATCAAGGCCAGTAAGTGCCAGATCGGGCAGGGTTCTGTGGTGTACTTGGGACACCAGGTAGGAAGCGGCCAGGTGGCGCCCTACAATCCAAGATTGACACCATTCTGGCTTGGGAGCCCCCAAGACCCAGACAGAGGTGAGAGCCTTCTTAGGTCTCACCGGCTACTATAGGAGATTTGTTAAGGGCTATGGCACCATCGTGGCCCCCTTAACAGAGCTGACCTCTAAGAGGCAGCCCAGGAAAGTGATCTGGACTGAGTCCTGCCAGAAAGCTTTTGATGCCCTGAAGGCAGCCATGTGCACGGCGCCCGTGCTCAAGGCACCTGACTTCTCCAAAGAATTTGTCGTGCAGACTGACGCTTCAGAGCATGGTGTGGGAGCGGTGCTCTCACAACTGAACGAAGAGGGCCTGGATCAGCCTGTAGTCTTCCTTAGCAGGAGACTACTCCCCAGGGAACAGAGGTGGAGTGCCATAGAAAGGGAAGCTTTTGCTGTGGTCTGGGCGCTGAAGAAGTTGAGACCATACCTGTTTGGGACTCACTTCCGGGTTCAGACAGACCACAGGCCCCTCAGATGGTTGATGCAAATGAGGGGTGAGAATCCAAAACTGCTGAGGTGGTCCATCTCCCTACAGGGAATGGACTTTACGGTGGAACACCGTCCTGGTACAGAACACGCCAACGCAGATGGTCTGT
Organism: Calotriton arnoldi; assembly: GCA_963921515.1. Taxonomy (NCBI): domain Eukaryota; kingdom Metazoa; phylum Chordata; class Amphibia; order Caudata; family Salamandridae; genus Calotriton; species Calotriton arnoldi. The sequence goes on from CAWUFW010001133.1 coordinate 1,038,941, forward strand.
CCAGCTTCTTCCGCCTTAGTGAAGAGAACTCCCATGGGGTTGGGTAGTTCTCCCTACTTTCAGCTGGAGGGGACATGTGTTAGACTTGGCATCTTTTGGCGTGTTTCCCCTGACTTTTTGCTTTCTGACCTCCCGGTTTTGACTCTGTTTTTGCTGGTGTAATGATTCTGCGCACTTTCCTCACTGCGGTCCAGTGGGAAAGTGCAAGTGCTCCTGTATAAAATGTGTTATGGATTGATGTTTCCATGATTGGCCTATTTGGTTTATGTGTCAGTCCTTTGTAAAGTGCACTGCGAGTGCCAGGGCCTATAGACCAAATGCTGTTGGTGGGCTGCAGCACTGGATTGTGCCACCCACGCAAACAGCCCGTAAAGTGTAACTCGGGCCTGCCATCGCAGAGCCTGTGCGCAGCCTGGGGCTGCCATGTCGACTTGGCAAGTGCACACACTTGCAAGTCCCTAAACCTTCCCTTTGCTACCTGTTAGTCACCCCTAAGGTAGGCCCAAGGTACCCCTGTGGGCAGGGTGCGTTGTACGCGAAAGGTAGGACATGCCCTGGTGTGTGCGGCATGTCCTGATAGTGAATTACAGCCTAGTTCGTTTTTCACTATTGCAAGGCTACCTGTTCCCCCTAGGCCAGAACGGGCAGTTTTGATTATTACAGTTTATAATCCTAACTGACCCCGGGAACATGGTAGAAATTCGAGTTTAGTATGCCTGGACTCAGAATGATAAAATGCATCTTTTAGTGAAGTTGGTTTTAACATTCTGTGTTTGAAAATACCACTTTTAGAAAGTGGGTATTTTCTTGCCTAACCATCCTAGCCTGCCTCTGCGAGGTTGTGTATTCCTTGTCTGGAGTGTGAGTGACAGGGGCTGGGGGATGCCAGGAGACAGGGTGAGTCAGCGCAGGGCTGAATAGCCAGATCGACATGTAGATGGGTGGGAGGGGTCGCACCTGGGCCCTGAATAGGACAGTGCCTTCCCTCCACAAGGCTGGCTCCACCTCCTGTGGTGCGTCTGATGTCCCTGGCCTACTCACTGAAAGAAGGGACGGAGACTTGTCAACAAAGTGCTCCAGAACTGGTTTGGACTAGGCAAAGGCCTCTCTGCCTTCAGAGAACAAAGGAATTTGGGATATAAATATTGGGGCCCTGACCCCATGAATTTAGATCTCGCTGGAATCAAGGAACCTGCCAAGACGAAGAGCTGGAAGAGCTGCCAGGAGGAGTACTGCCCCTTTGCTGTGTTGTTGCTTTGTTGGGTTGGCCTGCAGCTGCTGCTTCTGCCTTGGGCAGTGAAAGGACTGAACCTTCTACAAACTTGTGCTGAGTATCTCCAAGGGCCTGGAACCGAGCTGGCCTCCTGTTAAGAAGTCTCAGGGACTACAAAGACTTCACAAGCCTCTGGGTACCGCTTCTGGAACGCTGTTTCAGTTGCCACAGAGGAAGGGCACTGCAACCGACTCCGTCAACCGAATCCATCCCTGGCCGGTGACCTGTTTGCACCGCAGACCGCATCGCCCCGCTTCGCATCGCAACCCTGGTCTCACCGTGGGCGACGTCCGACGCCGCCAACATCGAGCCGCTGCTTGCACCGTGACCTGTGGGCACCGCAGTTCGCATCGCATCGCTTCACTGAACCAACCGGACCCGACCGACGCTGTCACTGTAACTGGCTCAAGAGTCGTGACCGCACCGCATTTGGGGCACCGCTCGCACGTCTGCGACGCACCGCTCCGACTCGCACCGCTGTCCGACGCCAGCTCCCGCACTCCGGCTAGGTCGCCTGCATCGCAACCTATCAGCACCGCATCGAGCATCGTCTCACCCTGCATCGCACGCCTTGGACTCACCGACTCCGTCTGCACGACGCTCATCGAGCCGCTGCCTGCACCGCATCGAGGGACACCGCACCTTGCATCGCTCCGTCTTGCACCGCAACCGCGACGAACGCCGACCGGCTAGTACACTCCGTACCAGCCACAACGAGAAAGGTACTGTAACCGAGTCTGTTCATGACTCTGCTGGCCCGTATCGACGCGGTCGGTTGGAACTGTTAGACTCTGTGGTTTTCAGCATCACGGTAGGCTCGGACGGAGCTACCGACTCGTACGAACTTTGCTTTTGTGCTATTCCTGCAAAGAAGAAGTTACCGTATCAAGTATTCATTCGTAAAGTATAGTATTGTGGATTTTTGTCGTAATTGGTCTTGTCTTGAGTATATAAAATATTGGTTATTTTTCTAAACTGGTGTGGTGTCCGTTTGTAGTGCTTACACTGTATTACTGTTGGTTATGTGCAAATGCTTTACACACTGCCTCTGAATTAAGCATGACTGCTCGTGCCAAGCTACCACGAGGGTGAGCAGGGGTTACTTCACGAGTGTAACACCCTTCCCTGACTAGGAAGAAGGGTCCCTACTTGGACAAAGGTGCAAGCCCTTGCCAACTAGAGATCCCATTTCTAACATTTCCCTAGGTGCCGGCAGAGCTAGGGTTCAAAAACTACAGCTGGGCACTTTGCCAAAAAAGGGTCATTTTTCACTGCGAAATTGAGGTGTGACCACGTTGCGTTTTGTGCCGTTTCCTGTCGCAGGCACTAGGCCGACCCACACAAGTGAGGTACCATTTTTCTCGTAAGACTTTGGGGAACGCGGGGTGGGGGAAATTTGTGGATCCACGCAGATTCCAGAACATTCCACCACAGAAATGTGGGGAAAATGTGTTTTTTTTGACAATTTGTTATATTTGCAAGGGATTCTGGGTAACAGAACCTGGTGGGAGGCAGTCCAGTCACCCCATCCTGGATTCCCCTGGGTGTCTAGATTTAAAAAATGTATAGGTTTGCTAGGTTTCCCTAGGTGCCGGCAGAGGTAGGGTTAAAAACTACAGCAACGCACTTTGCCAAAAAGGGTCATTTTTCACTGCGAAATTGAGGTGTGACCACGTTGCGTTTTGCGCCGTTTCCTGTCGCAGGCACTAGGCCGACCCACACAAGTGAGGTACCATTTTTCTCGTAAGACTTTGGGGAACGCGGGGTGGGTGGAAATTTCCACCACAGAAATGTGGGGAAAATGTGTTTTTTTTGGACAATTTTTTATGTTTGCAAGGGATTCTGGGTAACAGAACCTGGTGGGAGGCAGTCAAGTCACCCCATCCTGGATTCCCCTGGTTGTCTAGTTTTCAAAAATGTATAGGTTTGCTAGGTTTCCCTAGGTGCCGGCAGAGCTAGGGTTCAAAAACTACAGCTAGGCACTTTGCCAAAAAAGGGTCATTTTTCACTGCGAAATTGAGGTGTGACCACGTTGCGTTTTGCGCCGTTTCCTGTCACAGGCACTAGGCCGACCCACACAAGTGAGGTACCATTTTTCTCGTAAGACTTTGGGGAACGCGGGGTGGGTGGAAATTTGTGGATCCACGCAGATTCCAGAACTTTCCACCACAGAAATGTGGGGTAAATGTGTTTTTTTGACAATTGTTTATGTTTGCAAGGGATTCTGGGTAACAGAACCTGGTGGGAGGCAGTCAAGTCACCCCATCCTGGATTCCCCTGGGTGTCTAGTTTTCAAAAATGTATAGGTTTGCTAGGTTTCCCTAGGTGCCGGCAGAGCTAGGGTTCAAAAACTACACCTAGGCACTTTGCAAAAAAGGGTAATTTTTCATTGTGAAAATGTGGTACGTCCACGTTGCATTTTGAGCCATTTCCTGTTGTGGGCACAAGGGCTACCCACACAAGTGAGGTACCATTTTTATCGGGAGACTTAGGGTAACACAGAATTGTAGAGCAACTGTTATTACCTATTAACTTTCGATGCATTTCTGCCTTCCAAATGAAAGACAATGTGTAAAAAATAAGTCATTTTGAAAAATGACCTATAATTCTCATGCTAGTATGGGTACTCCCAATTTCGGAAATGTGCAAATATCTACTGTTTCTAAAATCTACATTTTGTTCCCATTTCAGAAATACATAGGTGTCTTTCATAACAATTTTTCCATGTATACATTTTCCCAAAATAATTGCTATATACCCGGTACTTAAAAAAAATCATTGCAAGATGTTGCTCAATTATTGGCTCTGGGTTCGTCGGGTTCTTGGTGAACCTACAAGTCCTATATATCCCCACAACCAGAAAGGTCCAGCGGATATAACGGTATATTGCCTTCAAATAGCTGTCATAATTAGAAGAAGTTACAGGTGAAAACGTTGACACAAATGGCTGTTTTTTTCAACTAATTTTCAATTTTTCCTTTATTTAACTGTTAGTTTCTATAAGGAAAACTTTAAGGATCTACACAAATGACCCCTTGCTGAATTCAGAATTTTGTCTACTTTTCAGAAATGTATGGCTTTCCAGGATCCATTATTGGTTTCATACCCATTTCTACCATTAACTGGAAGGAGGTTGAAAGCACAAAAAATAGCAAAAATAGGCTATGTCCCAGAAAAATGCCAAAACTGTGTAAAAAAGTTGGTTTTCTGACAAAAGTCTGCTTGTCCCTGAAAGCTGGGAAGATGGTGATTTCATCCCCACAACCCCTTTTTGATGCCATTTGCAGGGAAAAATCAAGGCGCTTTCATCTGTAGCCCTTTTTTCGCATTTTTCCCCCAAAAACAAAATTTAGCTGTATTTTGACTAATTTCTGGGTCCCCTCCAGGGGAATCCACAAACCCTGGGTACCTTTACAATCCCCATGATGTTAGAAAAAAAGGACGCAAATTTGGCATGGATACCTTATGTGGTCAAAAAGTTACAGGGGCCTAAGCGCGCACTACCCCAAATAGCCAAAAAAAGGCTTAGCACAGGAGGGGAAAAGGCCTAGCAGCGAAGGGGTTAAAAGCTGCCCGATTTCCTTAAAGGAAAACGGGATGCATTTAAAAAAAAAAAAATATGAAACGTTTTCGTTTCATTTTTTAGGGCAGGCAGTGCTCCCTGGGACCACTGCCTGCCCTTAAAAAATGATTTCGCATGCATTTGCAAAGGGAAAGGGGTCCCCTGGAGACCCCTTCCCCTTTGCAAGTGCATTACCACCTACTTGAAGTAGGTGGTAATTGTGAGTGTTTTGCGACCGCAATTGCGGTCGCAAAACATTAGTACATTGTTTTGAGACTCGCAATTTGGAAGGGAACGCCCCTTCGAAATAGCGAGTCGCAAAACATATTTAGCGAGTCGCAAAAAAATTGTGACTCGCTAAATGGGCTATGTACATGGCCCAATATGTTTTTGCATGCGCAAACGGGTTCGCAAACCCGTTTGCGCATGCAAAAACGGGTCGTACATCTGGCCCACAGTGATGTGCAAATGAATGTTGTCCCTGTTACAAATAAGAAAGTAGGAGATTGTCAATCTCCTTATCATACACACCTGTAGGTTCTTTAACCCATACATATTATTACTAACAACAGGCGTGCCACAGAGACACACAGGCTCAGATTTCACCGGAGTACATACACCCAGTGAAGGAGGGTGGGTTCATTACACACAATACGCATGGGAAAAAAGGACCGAATGGCCTAATATCACAGGAATGCGTGTTGACCAGGGACCGTAATCAAATTATTACAGTTTGCCCACCCAGGGAACAGGCGGACCTCTAATCACACCCACGTGTCACGACACCACCGATGACAGTTACCCGAGTATGGCTGACGGACACATACCTTACTCAATATCACATGCTACATCTTCAACAGAGTCCACGCCCAATAACGTCACACCACGGGCGGCCTAGAGCAATGTTGGGTTTTTCAACAAAGCATGTGGTTTGGGTTGAGATAAGCCATTTTGGAGCCCGGGCATTGTGAAGTGTAAACCCAAGGACTCCTTTCATATTGTGTAAGTCTGGAGAACATGAAAGTGACCGGCAAAAAAGGATGGGGGCAACGAGGGCCAGGGTGACACAGTGCCAAGAAGACGTCATCAGCTGCCAGTAAAACCACAGCGCTCGATAAGCGTTCTGTGTGTTTTGTTTGCTTAATAAAAGCAACATTTAAATCAAATTTGCACATCTGGAGGTTTTTGGCAAGAGCCGGAGGGGTTCTGAGCACGGTTTTTACTTCAGGTTGAAAGGTTTATGGATTTGCGGTCAGGCCTCTGAGCTCCGAGAGGCCGCTGCGCTGCACGCGCCGGTGGTCTGTGAATCCAGGGACCCCAAGGTCACCGACTCTGCAAGCAATGGCTCTCTGTTTGCGTGTTTACGTGTGTGTGCATGCGCTGAAGAATATGTGAACGCACCACCGGAGAAATCTACGTTTCAAACTCCAGGACCTGGGGGACGGCGCGGAATGTCCTAGTCAATGGAAAGCAACCTGACGGTATTATCACGGGGTCCTCCTGGCCACGCCAAGGAAAACGCACCCCACCCACATCTTAAAATACAGATGTTTGTCTGCCAAACCTTCTCAGCAACCTCTTGTAAAGGCGTCTAATATTTCATCCCATAAAAATCACAGTGTTTATGAACAGTGGGATTAAGCCAGAAAAACAAATCACACCATTCGTCGTGCACAAGTGCTACCCAGTCTTACCACACGTTCTCTCCTTAGTAAACATCTGCCTTGTCTGCACTGCTGCTTGTAATATGACATGGGTTCTCGCAAACATTTCCACAGGGGCCGCAAAGTACTGTCTGTGGCATGCCCGACGGCCGCACCGATGCCAGCAATGTGAGGGTCGGGGGGATGAAAGGTGGGCGTAGGGGCATGTGAAGCAGATGCATGGTGTGGACAACAAACCGAGCGTTCACGTGACTTCTGTCTGCCACCAACGCTCTATTCTCACACACCAAGAATTAAATTTAAACCACTAACTTCTATTGTAAAACGTGAGAGGGAAAGAGATACTCATATGGTGGCTGAATTGCAAAATGTGAAACCAGAAGACCTGGTATCAGCCCAGCTTACCCACTTGACAAAATTGATTGATCCTAGGCAATTGGTTAATTTCACTTTGCCTCCGATTTCTTCATTACCACATATAAGAACTCCTTAAAATATACAAGTTCAGGATATGTGCTGTTCAAAACCTTCTCTTGTGTTCCAATTATATAACAAACAAGGCTACTGTTGGACTTGGCCCTTTTTGCACGGTCATCCCAGACCTTTTTGCCTTCCTCCTATATTTTTTCTGACCTGTTGTTGGTGGTTTTATGACTCTGGGCACTTTAGCACTGCTAATCAGTGCTAAAGTGCATATGCTCTCTCTGTAAATTGTTATTTTGATTGGTTATCCATGATTGGCATATTTGATTTACTGGTAAGCCCCTAGTGAAGTGCACTGGGTGTGCGGTGTGCCAGGGCCTGTAAATCAAATGCTACTAGTGGGCCTGCAGCACTATTTGTGCCACCCACATGAGTAGCCCTGAAAAGATGTCTCAGGCCTGCGAATGCAGTGCCTGTGCACAGTTTGTTAACTGCCATGTCGACCTGGCAAGTGCACCCACTTGCCAGGCCCTAACCTTCCCTTTTCTTACATGTTAGTCACCCCTACGGTAGGCCCAAGGTACCCCTGTGGGCAGGGTGTAGTGTTTATAAAAGGTATGACATGCCCTGGTGTGTATGTGACATATCCTGATAGTGAACTACTGCCAATTTTGTTTTTCACTATTGCAAGGCTACCTATTCCCATAGGATAGAATGGGGAGTTTGCTTATAACATCTTAGAAACATAACTACCCCTGGGAACAAGGTAGGAAAATAAAGTTTAGTATGCCTGAACTCCGAATGTTAGAATGCATCTTTTAGTGAGGGTGATTTTTACATTCTGTGTTTGAAAATACCACTTTTAGAAAGTAGGTATTTTCTTGCTTAGCCTTCCAGTGTGGCTCTGCTAGGATGTGTATTGACTGTCTGGCTTTGGAGTGACAGGGGCTGGGGATGTGCAGTGGCTCCAGAGAGTCTAGATGAGTCAGTGCTAGGCTGAATAGGCCTGGTCTGCATTTGGAGTGGTGGGAGAAGTAGCACCTGCACCTCAATAGGGCTGTGCCTGCCTTCCACAATGATGGCTCTGCCCCCCTGTGGTGTGTCTGGAGCCAGGGCTCACACTGACAATGGACGTTCTTGTGCACTTGCAAAGTGTCCCCCAGAACTGGTTTGGACTGAGCACAGGGCTTTTCTGCACAAAGAGAACAAAGACATTTTGGGGTATAAGTATTAGACCTAAAACCCCTGAACTTTAGACTACTTCTGGAATCAAGAGGAACCTTTACCAAGGAGAAGAGCCGGAGAAGTCCTGCCCCTTTGCTGTGTGTCTGGGGTTGGCCTGCAGTAGCTGTTTCTGTCAAGGAAAGGAGAAGGACTTTGCTGTGTACTGTGTCCCCTGCTTGAAGAAGATCTCCAAGGGCTTGAGTAGGGCTTGCCTCCTGTTTTGAAGTCTCTGGGACACAAAGACTTCACCCCCAGCTCCCCTGAACTTCCTTGCTCAGAGTTCTGACATGCCAAGAGGTGCCTGTGACTGTGTTGGGCCTCTGGAGGTTGTTCCTGCTGTTGGGAGCTGGAAGAAACCTAAGTGAAGCAAGAAAACCTGTTTCCAATGCTGTCAGCGATGCTGCTGTGCGCCGCGACCTGCACCGAGGCCCGGGGCACCGCTCGTGAAGTGAACGACGTACCTCCCCGCCTGCACCGCAGCACCGACGCCCTTCGACACCCGCCGATGCCTGCAGTTATCGGCCATGTCCGACGCCAGCTCTCACACGAATTCCGTCATCACCAGCGCCTGCATCCTGTTATCGCGGCACCGATAACCGCCAAGGGTGACTCCACAAACCCGTGACTTAGCATCGTCACCGGAACCGACACCTCACAGCCGACGCAACCGTCTTCCCCTGTCCTGGACATGACACGTCGCCTCCTCGCGGACACGACGCCTCGCCTCCCCCGTGGCAGCCAGGGAGTCGGCCTCGACCTCAGCACCGACGCCTCACTTCCACGACGCCGTGCATCGTCACAGACTTCGTTTCCAAGGTACTGTTTGGTTGGGGGTCTTTGTGACTTTGTGCCCAAAGCCGAACTCCTCGCGGTCGGTGCCATACTTTGGATTTATTGCTGTCACGACGTCGCAATAGCCCCAGGTGGTGTTATTTGTTTTCTCCAAGCTTTATTTTTGCAATAACCTTTCAAAAGTCATATTTTTAATTTTGTATGCTGGATTTTTGTCATTTTGGTCTTGTTAAGCTTAGATAAAGATACTTTATGTTTCTAAACTGGTGCGGTGTCCATTTGTGGTGTTATCACTGTATTACTGTGTGTTTTGAGTACAAATACTTTACACATTGCCTTTGGGATAAGCCTGACTGCTCGTGCCAAGCTACCAAGGGGGTGAGCAGGGGTTATCTAAAGTGTGCATCCCCCTTACCCTGACTAGAAGCAGGGGTCCCTATTTGGACAAAGGTACCTACCTCTACCAACTAGAGACCCTCATTTCTAACAGCTACTCACAAGGTGCACCTGACATATGACAAATGGTTCACTAATAGCATTGTTTTCACAATGGGGGCAGTCTGAATGTTTCCAAGAGCATGTTTGAAAACAATCACGGCTAATAAATGCCTCTCAATGCAGTGATGTAATCTGATCTACTAAGGTAAAACGCTCATGCATGTTAATAAAACGCACTTGTTTGAAGTTTGCAAAGAGTTTATCATGTTTTTACATGTTTAGTGCAAGCTGTCTTTAAAACTTAAGGTGTTCCTAAAGATAAGTTGTCTAGGCCACCTTCTTTTCTTCTTTAAAGTTACTTTAGGTAAGTGTAAATAAAGTATGCCTGTTTGTTTCACAGCTTTCTGAATGTTCCTGCTCTGTCAAGTGAATAGCAGCCCAGTGTTGCTGTTCACCAGGGGGCCGCAATTAAAGGTCAGGAGGGCCGCATGCGCCCCCCGGACGTACTTTGAGTATCACTCACAAACAGGAGGTTGGTAGTTTTAGAAAAACATGTAATGGCAAGAGAGCTGACGTTTTGTACTTTGTAGGGTTAAAACGTAATTGCAGGATATGAGCTGAGAGTGCATTGGCAATTGTGTTTAAGGTTCATTAGGAAAAGTTCTAAGGTGCGGAGGACTAGGCCGTTAAGGATGAAAGATGTGAGCTTGATTTTAATAGAGGGCAAGAGGGTGCAGGGGTGTGCCTTATGTAGGGTCAAGCGAGCAGGACCCATGTTACATGTTAGGATACCCACAAAAATACATTTTCATAGAATTAATCAAAATAGTACTTTTTTACATAGCCAGTGGTTGTTCTAAAATTATAGCATAGGGGCTTTGTATTGCATGCATGGGTCGCCAAACGGCCTAGCAGTGCTAGGCTGTATACATGGATTTCAATTAATGAAAAAAGTAGAAGCAGCCATTAAATCCCTCATTACACCATAAACTACGCCAGACCAGGATCCTGACCACAGTCAAAATACTGCACTGCAAGATGGAAAAGCCCATGTTTATGCTCCCAGGACCTGGAGCAGCATCCCTACTGAGATCAGATCAGCATCAACTCTTACAATTCAGAACAAAAGCTAAAGGCATATATCTTCAAGGTCGCTGACCCTAAAATCTACCATTGACCATCCCCCAAAGATTCTCCATGCCCCTTGTTCTGTGCTCTGTTGCTCTTCAGCTAGCCTTGCGCTCTACAAATACCAACACATACATATTCATATGTCACAGGGCTGCCTCCCTGGTCTATACCCCTCAATAACCTCATATTTTCTGTTGAGGGGCAGGGAATGGAAAGAGTTAATGACTATGGAAAGTTAAATGCGGCTTTTAGAACCATGTTTTATTTTTGATCATAGGGTCTCCTCGACCTCTGAGACCAGGCTAGCTGGTTGAGCTCCATATAATCAATTAACCATCCAGGGGTAGTAACTGATAACTCTGGCTGCTCCTAACTGAAGCCCATGGTTCCCCTGTACAGAACTTGTTATGTGAAGCTTCTGTAACAAACCCTATATATCTGGAGCTAGGGACAGTCAGTTTTAGACAAGGGATGAAGTGAAGAGGATGACCCAAGCATAGATATGTTTGTTGGAGCAATGGTTGGCGATAGTTTCCTGAGTCTTCTATGCATGTGAATCATTTTAACCAGGAGGCAATGGAGTGACATTACATTAGACTGTATATCAAAGGCAATTCCAGATAAAAACATTTTTAGCCTCCAGACACAAATATAATTTTGGACTTTGAGCATAAATATTATTGTCAACTAGGAGAAACATAGCTAAAGCCAATAGGTCTTGGCTCTATAAGGTCAAGCTATTGGTTTTGTCACTACTGTTTTTCCAATCACATGAATATGCATAGTGCATACATCAAAATGCATGCCCCCACATGGCAGAGAATCTTTGAATCGGTTTTCCGTTAAAGAAAGCCCATTCCAAAATGGCTGCCAATGCGCAAGCATATGCCTTAATGTCTGGTGGATGGCCATGTTAGAACAGTAAATCTTATCACAAAAATAAGTGGGTGATCCTAAGCCTGGAATGCTGCCTTTTCCATCAATGGGTGATCCTGAACCTGGAGTGCTGCATTTTCCTTCGGGGCTTTCCGGTGTACATACAAATGTATGTATGCATATATACAGAGGAACGTCCTTAAGGAAATGTATATATGTACACAGGAATTTCCTTATTGAAAAGGTTGCACTCGAGGCTCAGCATCGTCCATTTATTGTGAAGTAAGATTTACTGTTCTGACATGGCCATCCACCATTTCAGACTGTTGATAAGATCTTCTCACACAAGAAATGGGTGATGCTGAGCTTTAAGTTCCTGTGTACATAACTGATGGGATCTGTCAATTGCAGAAGGCCCGGATGCTGATTGGTGGATGAGATTGCCTTTGTTGAGTTTCCTGGATCAATCCTTTGAGGACCTTAATCACAGAGTATTTTTTTACAAAGTCCATGTAAATACACCAGTCCTTATATTCTGATTAAAAACTAAATGTAATCGTTTCATAAACCACCAATATTAAAATCTTTCTAATTCATTAATCTCTGAAAAGTTCCAAATTACATCCACTTTAATCTTTTAGAGAATTTCATATAAGAAAAAGTAAACCGCTAACACTGTTATGTAGACTGACAGGTTCATCAGGGCCCAAATGTTACATAATCTACCCGATTTGTTACCATGCAATTCTATTTCAGGGAAGTGTTATTTTTACATTCAGAAAATGTTCACTTGAGAAGTTTTAGAAATGTCTAGGCTGCACTAGTTCAAAGTTGTACTTTAGGTTCTCATCAATTGGATGCTAAATTCCATGATAAGGATACTGCTGCTGGCAGACACCACGCACTAATTTTGTTACATAGATAGACAAGCATTGGCATAGCCAATAGGTTTCGCCTTTGGGGCCTTATAAGTGTTTAGCCAGAGCTATTGACTTTGCCAATGTCTTCAAGCTGTGCTGTAGAGAAGTGTGGCTGCTGTGCGGCATGCTGAAAAGTAATAAAAAAGTGTCAGAAGCATTTTTGTTACTTTATATATGACCAAGAAGGCATTATGTAAAACTGAACGACCATATTAAAAAAAGTATTTACAATAAAAAATTCTCAGTTTTCTTTTGTTCTTGCAATGCTGGCAACTTGTTTGTTAAAGCTTTTTTTTTGAGGGGGCATAAACAATCGGAGGGTGAAGGTTGGGAACTAGTACCTGTATTATAACACTAGCAGCGGCCAGACGCTAGGGGAGAATCAACAGATGCCAGATTCCGAGAGCAGGCTGAGGTGGTGCTGAGTGATGCTGAGGTGGTAGTGGTGGTGGTGGTGACTGTTGCGGAGACGATGCTGAGGTGATGCTGAATGATACTCAGGTGTTGCTGAGTGATGCTGTGGTGGTGCTGAGTGATATTGTCTTGGCGCTGAGTGATGCTGTGGCGGCGCTGAGCGATGCTGTGGCAGCGCTGAGCCATCCTGTGGCGGCGCTGAGCCATCCTGTGGCGGCGCCGAGCCATCCTGTGGCGGCGCTGAGCCATCCTGTGGCGGCGCTGAGCCATCCTGTGGTGGCGCTGAGCCATCCTGTGGTGGCGCTGAGTCATCCTGTGGTGGCGCTGAGTCATCCTGTGGTGGTGCTGAGTCATCCTGTGGTGGTGCTGAGTGATGCAGTGTTGGCCCTGAGTGATGATGTGGTGTCGCTGAGTAAAGCTATGGTGGTGCTGAGTGATGCTGTGGTTTTGCTGAGTAATGCTGTGGTTGTGCTGAGTAATGCTGTGGTTGCGCTGAGTGATGCTGTGGTTGCACTGAGTGATGCTGTGGTTGCACTGAGTGATGCTGTGGTTGCACTGAGTGATGCTGTGGTTGCACTGTGGTTGCACTGAGTGATGCTGTGGTTGCACTGAGTGATGCTGTGGTTGCACTGAGTGATGCTGTGGTTGCACTGAGTGATGCTGTGGTTGCACTGAGTGATGCTGTGATGGCGTTGAGTGATGCTGTGATGGCGTTGAGAGATGTTGTGTTGGTGCTGAGTGATGCTGTGCTGGCTCTGATTGATGCTGTGCTGGCTCTGATTGATGCTGTGCTGGCTCTGATTGATGCTGTGGTTGCGCTGAGTGATGCTGTGGTGTTGCCGAGTGAGAGATAGAGTGAAGATATAATGCCCAATTAGAGAGGGTGGTGAGAGTGAAAGAGAGAGAAAGGGTGTACATAGAATAAAGAGTGGAGCGGGATAGAGAGAGAGAAAGAAGGGGAGAGAGAGAGAAAGAAGGGGAGAGAGAGTGAATGAAGGAGTTTGAAAGAGAAACAGATAAAGGGGTGAGAGAGAATGAAAGGCTAAAAAGATAGAGAGGGGAGAGTTAATTAAGTAGAGAGAGAATCAGAGAGGGGAGAGAGAGAGAAGGAGAGAGACAATAAGAGTGGGGGTGTGGAGTTTAAATAGAGTGAAGAAGTGACGCGGAAAAAGTAACCTTAAATATAGCTTTGTGCTTTGCGCGAATAAATATTAAAAAAAAAACAGCGAGAGACAAAAATACTGGTAATTAGGCTGTGACTCCCAATATAAAACAAATAGCGATGTAAGGTGAAATCAACCCACCGAAGCAATATTTCTAACTAGACAAAAAAAAGCTTGCATTTCAATGCTAATCGCTGTTGTTTTTCATGTGACTGTAGTCCAGGGCCCTCAGTTGGTAATGTGAGCTGCTGCTGCGATTGAAACATCAGAGTCCAGAGAGTTAATGAGCCATGACGAGGAAATGAGGAAGAGATAGGAAACCCAGATGGCAGCTGCGAGTGCACGCCATCGTGAACTCAAGCTGGTCGCCAGCCGAAAGCCAGTGTTTGCACTTCCAAAACCCGCTTACTAAAACTCTCGGCCAGACCAGCGCAAGCGCTGGTGCAGGCCGAGACCTAAAAAATGAGACAACACTCAATGTGTTGCACAACTGCATTCACGCTCCCATGTACTACACTCAAATGTAATGCAATATTTTTGTGATGCAATGAAGGACACTATAAAAATCACGATGAATGCCCGGTTAGTTGCACGAACAGACACCAATAAAAATGGCGGGATTCCTCTGTCAAGTATTGTTTATCCATTTTGAATGTTTATTTAGATGAACTTTAATCCAGTATAAAAACTTGGTGATTGTTTGTACACATTATTTGACATTACTTGACAAAGGCTGTTTAGACCACAACACATTGTGTGGCATGCTGGATGCAGCAATTAATCTTGAAATACCAGCACAGCAGGAGTGCATCATTTTTATAGTCTGCACGACAATGCGTGGCATTTTGAAAGCTGATAAAGTAACCGAATTTGTCCCCCATGATGGACTGTCCTGGATAGAGCTAATGGGATGAAAAATGGCAACAAGGAGAGATGGATCTATTTGAATTCAGTCAAATACCCACCCAAACTGTAAAATATTGGATTGAGACATTGAAATCTCAACACGCAACAATCAATGAGGGAGACACACTATCGCCGAAAGCTGAGGGGAGCACCCTATACTCAATTTGGAGAATGCAAGGAGTGGGCGATAGCGACCCTTGGTGAGTATCAGCAATGAGAACTTGTTGCATGTGGAACAGTGACTGGGGCAGTGTCTTGCCAAACAATCTAGGGGTTTGCGCTATTAATCCCACCTCAACTTGGGCATGAGGAACGGCATATACAAAATGGCAATCTGTGGGAACGGATAGAATTTTGACTATGCTAGTGAAAATATTAATTAATCCAAGTTATCCATTGTTATTCAAAGAATGCGTGCAGACTGGAAAGGTGCCCTGCCCAAACGGCGCCTGGGTGATCAACAACTTCAAAGGATGGGGCGTCCTCTCGCCCCAACCAGTCGCACTGCTAACTGGCGCCATCTTGGCGGCCATGTGTTGCTCTTTTTCAACCAAAAATTCCTTATTTTCTTTATTTTTACTCCATCTTTTTACACCTCTTTATTTAGTTCTGACTTTATGTTTGAGTCCACACTCCGAATAATATGCCTTTTTCCATTTTTCTTATGTTCGCGCTGTGCCCCTCCGGACCTCTTGCAAGAACATGACAAAGGTTCTCTCACCCTTTGTTTATTGTATTATATGTCAATTTTTAAAGATCATTGATTCCTGCCTCCTGGTAGGTGCCAATAGCATCATATGGGAGAATGGGAGTGTTTGTAGACTTGTAGTCTTTGTAGTTGTCGCTTCAGAGCCTCATTGTGACCCTTAGGATCATTATGTCCCGGGTCTGTAGTCTGCATGTCCATTTCTCTGATCTCCTGTGTCACTTGGTCTCTGTTTCTGTCATGCTCTGTAGTCATTTTCATCAGATAATGATGCAAAGAAACCCTAGAGTATCATTAGATAAATTATGAGATCATTTCTTTCACTCCCTGATCCTCCTGCCCTCCTTATCTTCATGTTTAATCCAAGTTATCCATTGTTATTCAAAGAATGCGTGCAGACTGGAAAGGTGCCCTGCCCAAACGGCGCCTGGGTGATCAACAACTTCAAAGGATGGGGCGTCTAAAGAGGTGTAAAAAGATGGAGTAAAAATGAAGAAAAATAAGGAATTTTTGGTTGAAAAAGAGCAACACATGGCCGCCAAGATGGCGCCAGTTAGCAGTGCGACTGGTTGGGGCGAGAGGACGCCCCATCCTTTGAAGTTGTTGATCACCCTGGCGCCGTTTGGGCAGGGCACCTTTCCAGTCTGCACTGGAATAACAATGGATAACTTGGATTAAACATGAAGATAAGGAGTGCATCCCACCTGTATAATTAATCATTTTATGAAGACTGCCCTAAACTGGGATAGCACCTACAAGAATAAAAAGTGTAAAATAAAAGAAGATAAAAGAGAAATTTACCTGAGTCCACACGACCGGTGAAACAACTTGGATTCGTCACACAAGTCGGAGTTGACATTAAATGGAAATGAATTTAAAAACAACTAATATAATTAGGTGATCAGCTTTAATAATGTTTTGAGAATGTTTATTAGCATTTATTACGGTTCATAGAGTAATGTGATTAAGACGATTTAGCATGAACCCTCATAAGTTTACTGCACCATGGGAGATGTAGTTTTCGGTCGAAAAACAGCATAAGCAGCACTGATGGCGGGAAAAGATTGTGCAGAGGGCCAATAAGGTAGTAGGAGGGAGGCAATACACTGTTGAAATAGGGGATGGGTAAGGAGGCAAACTATCACTTTTTGGAAGTGAGAGGAAGTTTGACGGCTTTAACATGTTCATGGCAGGTACGGCACTAGTATTAATGCATACTATGGCTGAGGGGTAACAGCGGAGTTAATGATGCAGTCACGGGAGAGTGCATGTAAGTTATTAGTGGATTAGTGGGCAAGCGGGGGGTTAGAGATAGAGGGAAAGTACAATTCTGAGTGAAATGATGCAGGGTGTTACGTACTGAACAAAGTAGTGGGAGGAGTGGTTTGAACACAAGTGTGCAAAGTAAAGAGATCTACATTCAGGTTAAAGTTTATAAATTAAAATTGAGGGGCAGAGAGTGTTTGAACAGTTGCATGAAAAGTTGGTTGTAGGTGGGAGGAGTAAGTAGGAATTAGATTAGATCAAGGGGCATGGGCTCCATAGGTCTGCTGATATAGCGTTTGGAATGTAGTTCGGGAGTAGGAAGGAAAAGAGATTGTTTAGCAGGACAAGAGTGATTAAAGGAAAAAGAGAGTAGAGTGATTGGTTCAATTTGGGAACAGAGGTTTTCATCGGTACTGGCTATGAAGGGACTATTTATGGGGGAACATGAGAGGGTTGCAAAGTAACATGACGTTTTGAAAAATGCATATTAACCTGAAATGCGAGTTTGAATAAGAAGTAGATTGTTGGTCAAGACGTAAATGGTTATTGTTTGTATTGTTTTTTTTTATAGTGACCCCTGAAGAAGGGCGTTCGTCGCCCGAAATGCATTGGGCTTTTTTAATCAATACACTGCCTTGGACGAATTCTGCATTTGTCATGTTCTTGCAAGAGGTCCGGAGGGGCACAGCGCGAACATAAGAAAAATGGAAAAAGGCATATTATTCGGAGTGTGGACTCAAACATAAAGTCAGAACTAAATAAAGAGGTGTAAAAAGATGGAGTAAAAATGAAGAAAAATAAGGAATTTTTGGTTGAAAAAGAGCAACACATGGCCGCCAAGATGGCGCCAGTTAGCAGTGCGACTGGTTGGGGCGAGAGGACGCCCCATCCTTTGAAGTTGTTGACAACACATATCAAAGACACATAAATGTGCTAAGTTTCTCTTCCAAACAATTTGTCAATATGGCTGCAGAACTTAGTATTCAGTAGCAGTCCATACAAGAGGTAGTCCAATACAGATACACATAGAATTGAACAATTGGCCCACAGCGACCAGAGGTGTGTATCAAAAATTCTTGAGAAAATAGAAATTTTAGCCGGACTCCTCCGAATCCAAAAAGTCTTTCTATGTACTAAATTCTGCATCCATATTGACAAATTATTTGGAAGAGAAACTAAGCACATTTATATGTCTTTAATGTGTTATACCATGTTATTGTAGGATGTGTAAAATAATAACATGTGTTGTTGTGTATGTACTTGTTTTTTGTTTGATAAATACACTCCTGGTACTTAGAGATGGGCTGTGCTTGTGATTGAAATTCATACAAACAAATGTTGACTTGTATAGTGACATACAGTACTAGTGATTGATTAATATTTTCACTAGCAGAGTCATAATTCTATCCGTGCCCACAGATTACCATTTTGTATATGCTGTGGGACAGTATCTTGGGCAGGAGGATCATGGAGTGAAAGAAATGATCTCATAATTTATCTAATGATACTCTAGGGTTTCTTTGCATCATTATCTGATGAAAATGACTACAGAGCATGACAGAAACAGAGACCAAGTGACACAGGAGATCAGAGAAATGGACATGCAGACTACAGACCCAGGACATAATGATCCTAAGGGTCACAATGAGGCTCTGAAGCGACAACTACAAAGACTACAAGTCTACAAACACTCCCATTCTCCCATATGATGCTATTGGCACCTACCAGGAGGCAGGAATCAATGATCTTTAAAAATTGACATATAATACAATAAACAAAGGGTGAGAGAACCTGTCTAAACAAGAATGGCAAGCACTAAAAAATCTGATGGAAGATGAGGATCTGGTGATCAATAAAATCAATATATATACTCATGAGCACAGAAATGCATGTAACCAAAGCCCTCAGGCAACTACATGATGATTAGAATTATAATAAAATCACCAGACAACATTATCTGACTGCTATCCACCTGTTCTGGGGCATGCTGGAAAACTGGTGATGCAGGGATCTTTTTGAGATGGAAAATATCAGTTGCTAAAAAATGAATATCCTAAGATTCCCTATGGTCTACTGCATCCCCATAATCCAAAAATGCTAGTAGCCCATCAAGAAGACCCATAGTGGCATTTAAAGATAGCTTGTTACAGAATACTTCCAAATATCTTGACTTTTTCCTATATCCTTTTGTCAAAGTTTGCCCTCTTATACTGAAGACCTCGGAGATGTTTTGATCAAAATTCAGGACGTCCAATGGTAGAATGACTGCTTACTCATGAACGTAGATGTCAATGCACTATACACATATATACACATAACGATGATACCCAAGCCAGCAGGTATTTTCTGAGTGCATTACCAACAGCAAGGTTTTTGGGGTGAAGAATATAGTAGTTAACAGTGTGGGGGAAGGGCTTAAGCATTTGGATACAAGTGTAAGGATATGTGGTACGTTGTTACACGTTTATCGATTATAAGTGTTGGGAGTTAAGAGTTAGAGGCATAGGGGTAAGGGTTTGGGCTACAGAATTTCGGGTATAGGGTTACCGATTTGGGCATATGGTTCAAGGGTATATGGGTTAAGGATATGGTGTAAGGTTAAGGGTAAAGAGTTAAGGACACAGTTAAATGTTTTAGATATAAGGTTATGGGGCTGGGTTAACGGTTAAGAGTTATGTGTATAGGTTGTTACACGTGAAGGGGCGAGAGGTTAAGGGGTGAAAGCTTAGGGGTTAAAGTTATTTGTTTAATGATAAAGGCTTTACGGATTAGGTTATAGGAGTTAAAGCTATGAGATTAGAGATACAATTTATAAGATATAGCGGTAAGGGTCTGGGGTAAATAGTTAAGGGATTCATGTATAGGGTTAAGGGTTTAGAGTAACGGGTTAAGGGTTTGTGGTATAGCTTTAAGAGTTCAGGATATAGGTTCAGCGTTTAAGGTCAAGGGTTTAGGGTGCAGAGTTATGAATTAAACATATAGGGTTAAGGTTATTAGGTATAGGATTAAGGGTTTGGGGGACTGATCTAAGGGTTTCTGGATATAAGGGCTGAAGAATTAAGAGTTAAGGGGGTAAGTGGTCTAGTAAGGGGTTGAGAGTATGGTGTTGATGGTTGGAAATAAGAGTATAGGCTCAAACCTTTGACATAAAGGGTTTAAAGGTATATGGTATTGGGCTTAAGGGTATTTAGTAAGGGCTAAGAATATAGGATAATGAGTTAAGTACACAGGGTTAACAATTTAATGTATGGGATTGCAGGCTTTGAGTTAAAGGTTACAGGTTTTGGATAAAGGGGTTGGGGTTTTAGGAACTATGGGGTAGGGATTAATGGTTAAAGGGTGTATGGTATGAGGTTGAGGTTGTACGGAACGAGGGTTGAGGGTTGAGGGGATTAGAGGTTATGGGATAAGGAAATAATATATAGGGTTAAAAATATCGGACACAAGGTATAGAATTAAGCATTTAGGGTTTAAGGTTAAGAGTTTGGAGAATATGGTTAAGGATTTAGGGTATAGAAATTTAGGGTTGAAGGATAGAGAGCTAACCCCTACATTTGTTTAGTGCCACGGCTTGAAGTTTTTTTAAGGTTAGAATGTGCTGATAAGTGTTAATTTCAGCCTTTTCACAGTAATGCTACACTCAAAGTGATCAAATTAGAAGTGTCAAAGCACACTCATAGTATTGTTCACTAAAGATGTTGTCTGCAAGATAAGCAGGGTCAATGGCTGTGATGGCTTTGTAAATGAAGTAGCTAGTTTTGAAAATGGTGGGTGCTGGCAAGGTGAGCAATGGAGTTCCATCAGGGTGGTGGTGATGTGATCATATTCATTAATGGCTTTGCCATTTGTAGGC
This sequence comes from Calotriton arnoldi, assembly GCA_963921515.1. Taxonomy (NCBI): domain Eukaryota; kingdom Metazoa; phylum Chordata; class Amphibia; order Caudata; family Salamandridae; genus Calotriton; species Calotriton arnoldi. The sequence goes on from CAWUFW010001133.1 coordinate 1,059,552, forward strand.
AGACCCCCCCAGGACTCTAAATGCAGTAGGATAATCTAAAGGTAAGAAAACATAACATTTGTTAATTTTTGGCTATTTCCCACCTCAGAATGAGGCACTCCGTATTTTTCACAAATAAATGTGGGAAAATGACCGATAGCAATGCTGACATATTTTATTCTTCATGTATTTGTATTTGCTTTTCTCCAGCGTATTGCTTGGGAAACAATTCAACTCAATTCTGTGCATTACTCTGTTGTAATGTTGTTGTATTGCTGATGTTTTATATATTGATGCAGATACCACACCTTTTTACCTACCGTAGCATTTAAAATGAGGTGGTAGAATCTAAATTAAGATTTGAGATAAAGAAACATGGCATTTTCTTCATAAATAGCAATATAAAACATAGCCAAAGACCTGAAACAGACACCACTGTCTTTCTCTACTTAGGTGTCTGTTTTGTAGGTTCTCTGCACAACCTCCTCAGAGGGGCTGCTTCACTTAGGGTGGTGGTACTTTCAAGCACAGTTCAAAGCAGATCAAGAGTAGCAGAACTAAACAGAAAACTGAACAGCAACAATTGAGCACTGTGAAATTGTGCCCAACCTTGTGAAAAAGAGGGAGGGATACAGCACCTCAGACTTTTGAAATACAAAACGATTCTTTGGATAAAACTATGAAAACAAAGAAAGCAGACCAGCAGGAGGGATTTATAAACTTTGGCAATAGAGTCTTAGAAGGTGGATCAGGTGCAGGCCTATGGTCAAGGTTTGAGACAGTATAAGCAGAGAATGTGGAGTAGGAGTAGGGATGGCTAAACAGAGAAAGAAGAAACAAATATTGTAGCTAAGGCTTGAAATACATAACCCAAGACAATACCAAGTAAATGGAGCCATATAATCTGAACTAGGGGCGGAGCTAGATAAACTAAGACAATGGAAACACAGAATGTGATTTAGTCACTGGCTTGGATAAAATTTAGAGACTTGAAATACAGAGTGTCGATTAGGTATATACCTAGGTAAAACAAGATAATGGAAGCAGGGATGGTGGAACAGAAATGGGGCTAGATAAATTTAAACAAGAGAAATACAGATTTTGAATTAGGAGAAAAAGTAGATAACTGAGAAAATGGAATAACAGTGTGAACCAGGAGCACTCCACTCGCTTCCATTGGATGCTAGGATTATTAACTTTAAGGTTCGATTCACCGTTCATGAGGTTTATTGGGATATCGGCCTGCTGGCCTGTAGAATCTGGTTCTACACAATGTCCTCAACCACAAGTCATTCTTCGCCATCTGCCATCTAATTGGGCAATGAGTGTGCAATAAGCAGTAAGACAGAGTCACATCCCTGGGGCACAAGAAGCCAAACATTGTAACAGATTAAGATCTGTACCTAATTACATGCGTTTTAGGACATTTCTGGAAACTGATCTCAGATTCTGTTCATCTGAACTGCATCAATATTAGTGTTTGGTATGGGTAGATACTGGATAAGATGAATGAATGAAAGGTTCAATGAATTAATAATGGCAATTACTGTTAATTTGTAAAGCACAGTGGTAACGGAAATAGGGTGCCCAGGCACTAGGAGGTTCAGTAGCCCACTTAGATGGACTGCTCCAAAATCAAAGATTTCTGTGAAAAGATCAATACATATTTTCTGATCGGATAAGAGAAGGCAACACATAAATAAATTTAAAAAAAGAAAAAACACGGCCCAATATTTAGCAGCAAGGTAGGAGCAGAAATGGCCACCCATGTGGGTTTAATAAATGGGAGTGATATGTAAGCAGTATCAAAATCAATATGCCTTTCATATAATTTGCTTGCCACTGGAAGCCAGTGCAGGTTAACCAATGTATTGAGATGGAAGAACCGGCTGGAAGACCAAGCAAGAGATAAGCTGCTAAGTTTTGAATAAGCTGCAACCTTTGGACTCAGCATTTAGGAAGTTCCAAATGGAGGGAGTTGCAGTAATTAATCTGAGTCAAAGTAATGGATTAAATCACCAATTCTCAACAACTGAGCAGAAGAATATGAGTATCTTTACTGAGCATGTGAATTTAGAACAAAACAGGAAGAAGTCAATTTTTAACTGAACATAGACGTGGAGTACATCTAGGTTTTTTGGCAGAGTAGGCAGGGGCAAGGGAAGGTCCTAATTCCAATGGCCACTAGCAGGAGAACTCTTTCTATCGATTGAACTCTATCTTACCTGTTCCAATATTGCACTGAAATTGTTGTCATCACTTTCAGTGATCTTAAATAAAAGGTGACAGGTGGTGCCCTGAAAACCTTTAAATAAATAAGAGTAAAACTAGAAAAACTAACAGTGGAAGCATAAAATGTATAGTAAGAGCAGAACTAATAAAAAAATTAACAATGGAAGCATGGATTGTGAATTAGGAGGAAGAATACATAAAGCAATGTAGTGCTGAATGTGCATTAGGTGCAGGGATAGACAAACAAGGACAATAACAGAACAGAATGCATATTATTTGCTGTTCTACATAAATCGAGATAGCGGCAACTCAGAATATAGTATAACACACTATTTAAGACTGTACTGGTTATTAAAGAGGGGATGGTCTTATAATACTAGTTATAGCCAAAAGCAGAAGAGTTATAATGCTATTAGAAAATTCCACTCACTGAAGATTAAATGTTATAAATTAAAGTGGGACAAACAGAAATGGAAACATTGGAATGCTGGAGCAAAAGGTCTGTACCGGCCATTGTTGTTCCCAAGCCACTTCATTGTCTTCAATGCAGCTATCAGCACGCCAATTTCCTAATATAGATTAAGAGTTGGAGTATGTAAGAAATCGTAGTATTAGTTGAGGGGGGTGAGAACCCAGCTCAAATAATAATCATAATCCTTGTCAAGGTGAGCCACTAAAGTCCCTAAATAAACCTATGCTTAACCCTCTGGTAGCTTGGTACAAATAAATCAGACTCAATTAGAGAGGATGTATAAAGTATTTATTCAGTACTCAAACAATAATGAAGTGAAAACACACCACAAGAAAAATCCAATTTAGAATAATAGAGAATATTTTAATAAATAAAATGACCCAACACGAAAAAAATCCACTAGGTAGAACTAAATATATGATTGTTTTTAAGTTTGAATTAAAAATGGTGCCAAAATGCATAAATCACCAATACTGGTATCTGGTTGTGATAGACCGAGTCAACATTAATAGTCTCGTTTCGGGTGGAAAGTTTACCTTCAGATCGGTGCGATCATAGACGAAGGCAGGAAAACTGAGAGTGGGAGAAGTCCAAAGTCTGTGCCCAGAAAGACGTTGATATTGACAGTTTGAAACTCAGTGTTGGTCCTGATGAACACCTCTACGTTTGAATTTAGGAACTTTTCAGGAAGTCAAATATCTCTTTCAGCAGGGCAAATAATAAAACTGAGGCTGACTGGCAATTTAACATTGATGGCTGTCCCGGTCTGCGTTGGTTCTCCAGGCAGAAAGTTTAAAAAAAAATTGCAGTTTGAACAGGAGGAGTACACTCTAACACCAGTCAAGAGTCGAGAAGCTAGAGGGGCACCTTTTGGGGAAAGTGCTCACCCCAACAGAGGCTAGCAGCAAGCTAAAGGGCAGGTCCAGCTGGAGCTGGTCAGCTGGGCAGTTACAGATAGAGAGGCCTCTGGAAGCGTGTTGTGTCCCTGCAGCACAAATAGGAGGTCAGACAACTAACCCTTGGAGTAAATTCCGGGTTTGGGGTTTAAGGAAAGTATGTCCAGTTATTCTTCAGGTTCTACAAACAGCAGAACATTTCTTCTTCTGATTCTTCACAGGTCTATAAGTGCTCTGAGGAGAGGTCTGTGGGGTCCACTTTTATGGCCAGTGCCAGCCTGTGGAAGCCAAACATTTGCCACCACCTAAATCCATTGTGGTCAGTTACTCTACCCCCACTGAGTTTGGTTCCAGCCTGAGTAGAAAGACAAGGGGGCAGGCCAAGGTGTGAGCTTCATCTGCCAGTGACAAGGTAGGCATCCTTGAAGCTTGGGAAGGGACTGGGCACAGGCCCCCAGGCCATCTTGTCAATAAAGGAGTCCCCTCTCCATTCCATGGAGACAAGAGCCATAGGGCAGACAAAGTCCTGCCCATATGCCGGGGTCTTCTTCTGGTGATTGCCTCCCCTAAGGCAACACTTGACACTTCTGAGGAGTTCCCTCCGGGGCTGGGGGGAGGGTTTCCAGTACAGATGGGTAGCACATGCTTATGCCCTAACTGAAAAAAAGTAGGTGGGCTGGAAAAAGTGTGCTGTGGGCTGCCGCCCAACAGAGTCCCTCACCCTTGATCTCAGAGGGGGCCTGAGAATAATTTTGTCCTATATTACTTTGGGTCCCTTTTCAGAACTTGTCTGTTTTACCCTGGACCTTCCTACATTCTGCTGGGAGTGACCTTAATCACCTTTTTTTGGGTTCACTCTCAGGTACCTTTTTTGACACCCTGGTACTAACCCAGAGATCAGCTTCATTTGCCAGCTCTTTGGGCACAGTGAGCTTTGAATCAATCAGCAACTCTGCAAAGCAATTACTGAACATGTGCTGTCTCATGACTAGAATGTCGCGCCAATTGTAGTCACTAACTTTGCTGCCCTTCACCCAACCATCTAGTGCCCTACTGCAGTAGTCCTCGAAATCCACCAAGGATTGGTTAGGCAGTTTGCGGCTATCTCTAAACTTCAAGCAGTATTTCACTGGGGTAACACCAAGCTTGGCAACAAGGGCTTCTTCCATGGATGCACACCACTTCCTGTCAGTTTTATCTAAGTGCAGTAGGGTATTCCTCTCAGTGACTGGATTCTTCCTGAGAATAGGCTGTCAATCTTCCCCTGGGACTCTGTGCATTCACAACACTGTCTCATATGCCTCAAACCATTTGTCAAAGTCATCCCTGTTAGACCTGCAACCTTAGGGTGGTCTTTCCCCCCGACTTTTTGCCTTCCTCCTCAATTTTTCTGACCTTGTTTTTGACTCTGAGTACTTTACCACTGCTAACCAGTGCTATAGTGCATGTGTTCTCTACTCTAAACATGGTAATATACCCAATTGAATATTTAATTTACTTAAAAGTCCCTAGTACAGTTCCCTACATGTGCCCAGGGCCTGTAAATTAAATACTACTAGTGGGCCTGTAGTACTGCTTGTGCCACCCACTTAAGTAACTCTTGAAACATGCCTCAGGACTGGCATTGCAGAGCATGTGTGTGCAATTTAAATTGTCACTTCGACCTGGCAAAATAAAACTTTTTGCCAGGCCCAACCCGTCCCTTTTAATATATACAAGTTACCCCTAAGGTAGGCCCTGGACAGCCCAGAGGGCAGGGTGCAATGTATTTAAAAAGCATGTACTTTTAAGTTTTACATGTCCTGGTAGTGAAAAACTTGTTTTCACTACTGCAAAGCCTATTTCTGCCATAGGATAACATTAGGATTACCTTATTAAATTTTATAAGTGTAATTTCCAATTGGGAAGATATGCCTGGTTAAGTTTGGTGTCTCTGGAATCCTAATTGAAAATCCTAACTTATGCTGAAGTCGGAATTTAAATTACAATTCTGAAAATGCAGCTTTAAGAAAGTCGGCATTTTCTTGCCTTAGCCATTTGGTGCCTGCAGTCTTTCTCTGGCTATCTCACTAGGTGTAGTTGGCAGTTGGGATTTGTGTATTTCTCCCAAACGGCCACACACAAAGGGAGCTTAGGTGTGACTCAGTGGGATATCACTGGCAGGATGGGAGGAAGGAGCTGGGCCCAGCCTCAATTACGACCCAGTGCCGATCCTTCTCTGGTAACGTACCCAGGATGTGGAACGCACTCCCTATTGACCTCAGATGCAACCCCTCCTTCTCTTGCTTCAAAAAGGACCTGCAACTCCTTCTCCTCAACCAATACTTTACCGACCAAGTCAACCAACCTAGGCATCAATAACCTAATGGACTTCCCCCTCACTTTGACCTTCAAGGATGGTGGTTATCTGACTGTTTCAACCACCTGCGTCTTTCTCCCCTCACTGTATACATAAGTATTATGTCTTTGCTTATATCTTTATGCATCCTCATGTCCTGCGATGTTATGCAATTTTTCTTTTCCTTTGTGTATGTAAAGCGCTCTGATACCCACGGGTCTAGCTAGCGCTATATAAAACTTTATAAATAAATAAACACCTGAATAGGCTGTGTCCTGTCTCCGCATAAAGAGCTGCATACTCCTATAGCCTGGAGCCAGGGCAAGGAAAGCAGGGCAGCTGTTCATTTCAAAGGCATGCATCTAAAAGCTTCTCCCCACTTCAAAGGCACAACTGTGTATAAAAGAAGGACCTCAGACACCACTACTTCAGTTCACTTCTGGACCTGTGGATACTCTGCCAGGAAGAAGGACTGCTGTGCTGCTGAAGGACTTCCACTCTTCTGGACTGCACTCAGCTGGACTTCCGCTTTGATGTGCTGACCTGCTGCCTGCTACCCTCTTGCCTTTTCGAGAAGGACTGGACCTGCATCTCTTGAACCCATAGTGACTCCAATAGCTAGTTGACTGGCCTCCTGATCTGAAGCCTCAGGGACATAACAGGTTTCCAACAACCTTGCACCTGGACTCTGCCATCTGTGAGTCTACCCTGCCAAGTGGTGCCACCCCAGTCCTGGACCCTTGGAAGTGGGCCTCAGGCGCATGCCAGGGGCTTCTTTTGTGGTGTGTTGTCACTGTTTTATTGTTTGAAGTGTTTCACAAATACTTTACAAGTTAAGCCTGACTACTCTGTGCCAAACTATCAAGGGGGTGAGCACAGATTTATTTGGGATTTACTTGTCCCTTACCCTGACAAGGATTGTGGCTGCTGCTTGACCAGGGTTTATACCCCAGAGAACCAACAACTCAATTTCTTACAATCCGCCACCACAAAGCTAGGCACCAGGTTTTTGAGGAAGTGGACCATTTACCATCCTCTACGAACCTAGGTGTCACTGCCACTAACTTCACTGGACTGTGTGATACCCTCCTGGCTTTCATGTCCAGTAGTTCTTTCTGGCTCTCCTCATAAGCCAACAACATTTTCTTTTCCTTCCATGATACCTGGTGGGCCAGCTTTTCCTCCTCCATGGCTAGAGTGGGTATTTGCTGGTAGGGGAGGAATCCCCCTCTCCACCCCCAGGGACCTGTGTCCACTGTCTGGGAGCAATACACATCGCAACAGTGGGGAGTCATCAGGGGACAGCTGGACACTGACCGGAAAGCCTATTGGTTTTAGGTAGGGAAATGACAAATATGCTTTTATGGTTCTTTCATTCTAACGAAATAAAGCTTATTATTGATTGAGTGCTTGACACATTTTTGAAAGTGAAATAATAATATAAAATATGTTAGTTGCTATTTATGAGGTCTTGAACCATTTTCGTAGCTACTTCCAAACTGAATCTAGCACTTATTAAAGGTAATAATTTAAACCAGTGTTAAACTATGGGAGTGCCAGCTTTGCCACACTGAAATACAACTTTGTTGTTTTTTCACTGCCAGAACATGTGAAATACAATTTATACATGTCCTTAATACCAGGCACTCTGCCCTATGGGAAATTAGGTCCTATATTAGGAGTGATCTATAAGTAAGGCTACCGATTTTATAGTGTTCATTTTTTGGACATTACCATCTGTCATTATCCATCTTTATTTTCTGCTCTTTTTTTCTATATTTATTCATATTATTTTGTGTTTTGTAAAATGATTAATCCGAAACTAGAATATTTCAAAATTTATTTAACTGATCAAGGTACACTTGCAATTGACAGCTCGTGGTTTTTAGAGCCAAAAGAAGCCTTATGTAATGCATCACTCGTTTTCAGCATGCTAACGTGACATTAACATTTTTGAACAATGCACAACTGCAACCATTTAAAGCTCCATTAGATATATGTTTCCTTTTTTTAACTCCCTTATGTGTTAGCCTAAACAGCTATTTGCCTGGCAGTCATGATTGATGTGAACAAAGATCACTGAAAAGAAAAACCATTTCCCATAGTTTTCCATATTTAAAAAAAAATACAGAGAGAAAAATAGATATTGGTTTGTCTGTATTTAAATGTAAACATGAGTAAAAACAGACAACTGAAAGCTTTACTTGTGGTATTCAAAAGGAAGATTTAGGCCTGGCAAAAGGTTTGCTTTGCCAGGTTGATATAGCAGTTTTAAAACTGCTCACCCAGGCTGCAATCGCAGTTAAATTTATGAAAATACCCTAGGAGCTGGTCTTCCGCTGCTCTTATGCGAGGGGAGGAGACTAAGACTGTTTAACATATTGGAGCAAATGCCTCTGTACCCCTGTTTCAAAAACTGTATTCCAAAATCTGTGAAGCAGATCAATCAACTGTTGTAAATGCTTTATTTGTACAAGGGACAGAGTCAGATTCTTAAATAACTGCTTCCACTATTCCCTGAGGAAGGGAGAGCCATTAATGGCCAGAATGCTAACAAAGTGGCTGCTTCAGATCTGCTCCCCCAAGATTTCTATGAAGCAGATTCCAACTTTTGGGCATGGATCATAGTTAAGGTTTCCAACACTGCACTCACATTAAATTCCATTCCTTCATCTTGGTGGTCAGCTATTATAGTTTCATTACATAAAAAGTAGCTCTAGGGACCTAGGGAATTACAGGCCAACAGGACACATATCAGATGGACTCCAATCGTGATGTTCCAAAGTTTCTTGGCACCAAAGGGCTAATTATATTGTACACAAATGATGCAGTTTTAATGTCTGAGAATTGCTGAAAATACGTATTCAGTTTCACCATAACCTTAACTGCTGCTCACATAATGAAAGAGCTCCTGTTATTCGTCAGCAATCCTCCAATGCAGTGCTGAGGCTCGCAAACAAAGTCAGCAGCCAACCGCTAACCGTAATCCTGCAAGTACAGGCAAAAGGCGGTTGCGGCAGCAATGTATAGGGAAGTGAAAGAATTACAGGTAATAGAAGATAAGGGCTAGATGTACGATGCATTTTTGCAGTAACAAACGGCCCAATGTGCAGACCTTCGAAAATGCATTTTGGTGTGTATTAATCCCAAATTGTGATTCAGTGACATGTGACAGAATCGCAATTTGCAGTTTCAAATACATACCGATACGGTGTTTGGAAGGGGCGTGTTTAGGGCATCCCTTTCAAATACCAAATCTGAATGGGATGTATGAATGTTTCGCACTTTACCACCAACTCAAAGTTGATGGTAACCCACATTCTCAAATGGGAAGGGATCCCCTTGGGACCCTTTCCCCTTTGAGAATGTTTTAAAAGAATATTTTTTAAGAGCAGGCAGTTGGACCACTGCCTTCTCTTAAAAATAAAATTGAAACTTTTCATGTTTTATTTTAAACGCTGTCCGTTTTCATTTAAGGAAAATGGGATGCAATACAAAAAAAAAAAAGATTGCTTTATTTAAAAGCAATTTCAGACATGGTGGTCTGATGGCCCCAGCAGGCCACTAACCTGTGATGGCAGCAAATCCGAGTGGGGCACAGTTGCGACCTACCTCATTAATATTCATGAGGTAGGTCTATTTGCGATCTACTACGAATTGCTAATGGGCCAAATATTACTTTTGCACATTGGTAATAGCGATTTCCAAGTAGTGATCCGCAAAAAAGTGCTATTTGGTAATCGCTATTACTAATCTTTGTGCATCTAGCCCTAGGTTCCTATGCTCTCTGTTTAAGATGGGCACCACTACATCTTTAATTTCTTTGTTTCTGGAGCTTGGTATTAAACCTATCACAAATATGTTTGCTTTACACCCAGTATCATATTGAATCCGATTGAATAGAAACCATTTTGCCAGCTCATATCTAAGATCACTTTTAGAAGTGATTTCCCTAAAAGGAGAAAGTTGCTGGGCAAAGCATGTGAAGGACTTACTCACAGATACGACTCTTACCTATTTATGGGATACTCCCGCCCTTATTGAACCTGACACCACAGGATTGTCAAGGAGGTAAATTGGTTACATAAATCTAGTTCAATAGTCAACATAAGCAGCATTTTCCTTTTAACATCTAGCTATTTGGCTACTAATTCTCCTGGGTGTGTGTCTTGCCTTGATCAGTCGCAATCGGAGCACTTTGTTCCCTATATATAAAACTCAGACTAGGGACCCTTCCAACTTGGGCTTATTAAGCCAAGTAGGACAAACACCTTTCAGGTAATGCTTCTAGTGGCTGTAGCCAGGGAGGTATACCTTTTTGCACTTAAACCAATTAGGGAAGGTGAAAATGGCCGCTCGATGCACTCACATTATGCTACAGAACAGATGACGTCCTGATTATTACATCAGTCGCCTCTTTTATAAGGTCTTTCTTGCCTATTGGTGAAGAAGGAAGCACAGAGACATTATATGGAAAACTATTCGCACATTAAATACTATGGGGCATATTAGCAAGAACGGCGTTAAAATTATCGCCGCTTTAGCGGCAGGAAACTGCCGCTAAAGCGGCGATAATGGGCTTGATAATATGCCCTTGAGAATTCCAATAGAAGCCCATTTTCTGGTGTCAACATGGGCTTCTATTGGTATTCTCAAGGGCATATTATCAAGCCCATTATCGCCGCTTTAGCAACAGTTTCCTGCCGCTAAAGCGGCGATAATTTTAACGCCGTTCTTGCTAATATGCCCCTATGTACTTTGCAGCTAAGATGTCCACTCCTTGTATGTGCGAATACGTGCATTTGTTTTACAGTTTTCTACTTTTAAATGTTCTGGACTTGTCTTTGTATATCAATTATTGTAACTGTGTTTTTTATATTATGGCCACAGCGGAAACAATAAATTATTCACTTTCTTCACTTCCTAACCACAGCTGCAACTGGCTATCATGCATTAAATCATGTAGCATTAATGAAATATAAAAGATAAAATACCCCAAAAGAGCCCCTAGGTGATACTCCACCAGGGTGTGAAGGGAAATGTCAAACCTATCTGTCTGGCAACAGGTTCATATTCTGCAATAGAAAAAGAGGGACATTAAAAATCTAAGGGAAAAGACAAGGTCCAGACGCAGTCCCTTGCTGATAACTGGAAAATGCCCTGGAACATTGCAGTCTTGCAAAACCTTTCCTGAAAACACTCCATGACTGCAAAGATGCAGGGTGGAAAAACACAATACGAAATTCTGACTGTTCTAGGGACACATTTGATACAGTACTGTAAGGGGCAGGGATAAAGTAGCAAGGCAGCCTCAAACAAATATATAGTTTTTGTGCATTTAACATGACAGTTTCGATTCTGTGATGCAATAGATAAAATTCGACCAAAATGTTACAGTTTGCTTTGGTAAGTGTCAATATTTACCTTTATGTGGTTCATGTATTTTCGTTCAGCTGTTTTCAAATTATAAATAAAAATGTAAGTCGGCGCTGTGCATGCCGGGAGCATGTATATATAAAGTGGATGTTTGGAAGCATCAGGAAAATTTGAAGAAAGGAAAAAAGCTTTCTGATTCGCAGAATTTACCAATGGTCATGATAATTACAGAAACCGCACAATATGACTTACTGGAATCATTGGCAGAATTTACCAGTGCTGATAACCATTGCAGAAACCCACAATCTGACTGGCTGGAATCACTCTGTAAAAAGGTAGAGGCCTCCCAGCTTGGATCTATCATATTTGACCACAAACATTGAAATATTCGTAGATCAAAGGAGTGTAAGCTACAAAAAGTGTCTTTTAACACTTATAAACATGTTCACTTGTAAAACAGTGGGAAACATTGTAGCATGTAATTGAAGCATTTTATTTTTACTATGGGAAGAAACACCATTATGTTTAAAAAAAAAACTCCCACTGTTTAAGAACATGATGAGGAAAAATGAAAAACAAATAGCACAACGGGAGAGTGGATTCTCTATTACGAATACGTGGCAGGGCATTGGGCCTGTTCACTTATACAAATTATGCCCTGGACTATAATATACCCTGGGGAGAGATATCAAGATAAAACAAAAGGGCCATCACCACCTTCTGCCTGGTCTGGCAGAGCTAAGAGGGTTGAAAGCACACCTAGACATTGAGAAAGATTGAGGTATAAAAAACTCAACTGGCTAAGTAGGAATGTGTTGACCCCACCCACTGACCTCATCATTGCTTCTACTTTGCTGAAGGGCTGGGAAGTTCCCCAGGCCCCAAATTCCTCCTACCTACATTTTCTTATCTCAGTCTTGATGCAAAAATAAATGATGTGAGTTAACATAGATTAAAAGGTGTGAGATTGAGGTAGGGATGGTGGATGTTATAATGTAGGTAGAAAAATGGCAGAGACAGTCATAGATTTTATGTATATACATATTTTCGCTTCAATCGTATGCGAGGAGTGATACGTGCCTTGTAGGGCGTTCTGGTAGGATTCCATATTTGTAAGCTTTTGTTTGGGGCAGATTTTAATATGGATAGTGTGGGACAGGGCCAGACTGGGTACCGGGCGTTTTTGCTGGGATGGCAGGATGGGGTCCAGGTTCACCGCTGAGGGGCTGGTTTTGTTGCTGCCGAGCTGCCGGTGCTTCTAAATGAACAATGCAAAACAAATAGCTTTAAAGCATAGTTTTTAAAACATTTGTTTTGAATTGTTTATTACGGAAAGCCCGGTAGCCAGTTCGGCCCTGGTGTGGGAACAGGTTTGACCTCTGGGGGACGGACAATACAGTGTAGAGAAGTCAAATGAATAGATAAAGGTAGGAGGGATGTGTTTGGGTCTCTGGCAAAATAAGAAGAGGCAATGTTATGCATAGCCTTAGATGCTAGGGTAAGGTGAATAAACTAAGCCCTCTTGCTTGCTGAAAGCCAATCAACTTTGATATGATGGTGGATTTGTGGAGTGGGAGGGAGAAGAGTAGTCAACTACAAACTTATAGGTTTGTCAGTGGCGAGAAGGCATCCTGAGCAAGTTGCTGCAGAAATCCAGCCCACTCATCCCTGGTGCATTGATGTTTTTTTTGCAGAATTCAATGGAAATAGTGGACCTACTTCTTAATACTGAGCCACTGGCGAAATGATGCTTTGGTTTTTGTTGGAGATCAAGAATATTGAGGCTCAACTGAGAATTAAATTAAATCAATGTTTCAGTGCAAGCAGTTATACAGGCCTGTATCAAATCACTGTGTGTCTCCATAATGTGCTTGTGTCCGACGAACAAACCTACCCTTTAGTAAAATGCTTTTGTTCAAATCACAAGTCCATATAGTTTTCTTCATAACAAAAGGCTTACCCTGCATTACAGAGATGTTCTTCAGGGCTATGGAGTGCTCCCAGTCCTTTAGTCGGAGGTCTTCCGTCACCTCGTTCAGAATGGACATTTCATGCTTTAGCTGCTGTTCCAGAATAATATGCAACAGCCTCATCTGCCGGGCATCCTCACTGGCATTAGATATCATGATTTGGAGATCTTGGATCCTGGTGTGGTGGATGCCTACGTCATATGAGATGGTTCTGTTTACTGCATTGAGAGTTGCATGAACGTCGATCATCTGGTCAGCCAGTCCTTCAACTTGTGTGCTTATTTGCATCAAGAGGTTGTCATGGTGGTTCAACATCAGCCTGCTGCTATTTGCATCCAAAGACAGTCGGTAGGTCTCTAGCTGGTGGGAATCACTTAGCTGATTCAGGCTGTCTGCCAGTCTGGACACAGTTGCGTCAGTGCTGCTAGACTGGACCTGAAGGGTCTGGACAACCTCCTCCAATCTCTGAAATGACTCTGTCAGGTGAAGCAGTGTGTCTGAATGGTTCTGAAACAGGTCCTGCAGTTTCCATATGTACTCCATGTTATCACCTTTGAAGGACATCTGCATTAGTTTCATTTGAGTGTCGCGAAAGCTCTCATTTAAGCGATTTACGGTGCTCATCAATACTTTCAAATCTTCAGGAGAGCTCTGGGGCCTAGAAACTAGAGAAGCAAAACAAAGAGAATGTTACTTGCAACAAGAAGGTGAATTGGGAATAGTATAAGCTGATCTTTTGCAAGTCTATCACTGATCATTTTATTATCCTGAGATAGCATGAAGAATCAACAATAGTGGGTAAAAACAGTAGATATTAGCATACTGATTGACATAAACACAGATATTATTTATAATAAGCTGTTTTGATCAATGACGACATATGGCAGTTCCTGAGTAGGCAAATCACCCAGGGTGGCTCGCTGAGGTTAGAGACCTCCCAACCACAGCGGGGTTCCTTCAGTTTGGTGGGCAGTACTCTGCTGACCGACCACCGGGCTCTAATTGCGGCCTTTATCTCACAGAGTCATTTAGATCCTGCAGGCAGCTGGCTGGTCTGCCAGGTTGAGAGGGTATGATCCTTGCTCCCCTGATGGTGGAGGACTGCCCACCAAATGTAAAGATCTGCACTAGGCAGGTGCATATTTCAGATGCTGCTGTGGTAGATCCTTTGGAGACATTGAGCTTTACAAGGTGGGTGATATGCTTTTTTGCCTGCCCAGCAAATGTGCTTTGTTTTCAAGAATCAAATTCCCAAAGCATGAGTTTGTTTCTTGAAAACAAAAAACAATGGCCCTAAAACCGCAGTGAGTTTTCTTACTGTGAGTCAGTGTTTTATATTCCTGTCCTGGAACATGGCTGTCCTGAGCAGGGAAATCTAGCAATGGCTGCCTTACCTTAAATAGGAAAGTGCAACCATCGATATGTGCTTGTGCCTCAGTTTTTAAGAGCCACCAGGTCAGAGGCTTATGTTAGAGGAGTTAGCTGAGGTTCTGCCAGTGTAAACCTGGTGCTTCTCCCAACCTAATAAACCAGAGGAATGATGAGTTTGGTGAAGCAGAACCCCTCATTCTACCAAACTCTAAATGATGCCCTCAGTTAGATGAACATTCAAGCAGCTGGCAGATGCCAACCCGCCAAATGGCATCCAAGTGAGGAGTTTGTGATATCAATGCACTGCTCGAAGGTAAGCCAGTTAGATGTTATTAATGACAGTCAGAACCACTCACCATCTTTACTGTATGCATGAAAAAGAGCTGTGAGAATCAGACTCAGATTCAAAAGGATATTATAGATTTTCATCGTGAAGAGAATTAGCAGGATTTAAATGTGCTTCATATATCCCATAGAGTCGGATGCAATTCCCTCCAGGGATTCTCTGCTACCCAATGATCACCTTTAATGCACAACTGTACCATGTGAATGATGGATGAAAGCACAACACATGGAAGGATCCCAGGATATCCAGTGGGAACAAATCACAAATCATTAGTGGAGCAGGTCAATTTTTGGCTCCACCCTTTCACGTCACAAATACACAATATAAAGGTGCACTTAGCACCTGTTCTCTGTGTGCCCTAACGGCATTACGTAAAGTGTTGCACTTTACATCATTATTGAAGTGCATTCACTGTAGGATTAGAGAATTCATATAAACTGTGTGCCTTAACTCATGAAATGAGCATTTATTGTTTAGGTGAATGAATACACCATTATCATACTATTAGGATGTACTAATTGTAGAAACAAAATTGATTCATGTAAAGTGTGCACTAATGTTTCATATTTGCATTTAATTGTTGTTCCTAGTCACACTTCTATACTCGCATTCAAGATTTGAATGTATGCCACATGTGATATGACTCTAATGTACTGACATTTTACATTTATTAGTGTTTATAAGTGCACACACATATTAAATGTGCACTATTGATTTAATACTTTAAGTTGTCCTGACTAGGCCATTGTTTCGTCTTTCATAAAATGCTGCTTTCCATTCTCTGCTTGCATGACTTTTTCCTTGCAGGTACGTTCACATGGTTTGTTACTTTGAAAATTGATACAACACTGTACTAATAATATAGAGAGAGTGAGAGAGAGCCTGAGAAAAGGACCTTGACAAGGAACATGGAGAGCCAGAGCCTTAACTGAAAGTGTCCATTCAGCATATAGTATTAAATCGGCTGGAGCAGCTGCTCAGTTCTTATATAATCTGGCTAATGAAATGATATGCTATTGAATTTTTAAATTTCTTAAGAGTGGTTTAAATATGTATTAATTGCTGTATTGTGTAGTCTAATGTGTACATTTTACTATGGGTTGAAGCAATTTTAATGCATCAAGTTTCACTTGTTGGTATTTTACTGTTGATCTCTTTGTAGATCAAAATCTTGAATCTTGAAATCTTGAGTCTTGTGTCCATTCAGCACTGTTGCAAACAATTTCAGGTGACAAAGAACAGTACCTTTCCCATGTTTGGCCTGGGATATTTGGTGAATGTTGCAGCTTACAACATGAGAATGGAAAGAACAATGAAGCCCTTGATGATGCAAACAGAGGCGTGGTACTCTGGAGATTTTGGTGGAAATAACTAGTGTTCACAGTGTCCGAGTTTAGGCCACTTTCCTTTGGACTTTGAGAGGTTTGGACCTCTATGCTTATTCCCTTTGATTATTTGCTGAGTGTGGCTTAGGCTAACACTTATCCCCTGACCCAAGAAGACTCCCGACAAAGCTTCTGAAATGCTGACAACTTCCTATACCTTTCCGCACTTTTCCACATCTTCCTCTTTTTATGCATTTTCCTGATTTTTGAGATCTTGTTAGGTTATTGAAACATCCTCCTTAATTTGGACTTAACTGGGAAGACTTTTGACTTCACTGATGAACAGAAGGGAAAATCAGAAACTTACTATTGATCTTTTGTATCGCCGAGACAGAAATTCTTGTCTGCCTCCTATTGGTACTCCTAACCTTTTTAGGAGGTTGGTTTTTCCGGTTGTTATTCTGTATGTTTAATGCATGGTACTAAGATTTGATTATCTTAACCTGACTGCTAGCTTGTAATAAACTTTCTTAACCATAGTCACTGATTCCTGGTCCTTTTTGTGTAGCCAAATGGATTACATGGTTAATTTAAAGTGATTGATTTAATGCTATCTCCCTTTACCTCTCAGTCAGCAACGAAAAGATCCACCAGATACTCAATTGTAAGAGAGTTGGTCCAGAGCGCTGCTCCATTATATTCACAGTGTATGGACTCAGAATCAATCTCAGAGTGGCACCATGTTTGACAGTAAGCAACAGCATCACATTACGCTTTCAAATGTTCCACAACTTTGCACAAGGGTGAATAGAAAGTTGAATGAAGGAGCATGCCAAGAAAGTTCTCATAACAATTGTTGAGTCAAGACCCTTCATAGGATCCAAGTCTATTCACGACTGAAATACCTGCTTGAAATGTGCTTGTAGAGAAGGGTTTGCTAGTATTTTCTGCCCCATTTACTGCCTTTCATAATTTTCCTTGCCACTGAAGACAATGTTGTTCTTCCATTTGAATAGCAGTGGTGCCATATTTGCTGACTAAGGCAATGAAAATGATATTTTAGAGTGCATGAAGAGTAATACAACTGGCACAATCGTATTTACTAAGGGTGGGCAGTGAACTTCACTCCGCCAGCAGAATTTGCAGAGTTTTGCCAACTCCGTGCTCCTCTGGGAGCACAGAGTTTGGCAAAAAACTCTGATTCCGCCGCATGGTGGAGTTTGCCCCTGCCGCCCACCATCTAGCATACCTTTTGTGAGCTGTGTCAGCTGCCAGTGGGCGATGTTGTTTGGATTTCTCAGAGGGTGGTGGCGGTATGGTATTGTGCATCGTGAACAGACTCAGATGCTAGATGTGAGTCTGCGTGTTTTGGTTCCCTGCAAGGTGGTGGTGATGTGGCACCATGCCTTATGTGTAGTGGCAGGTACCTGTGGTGAGCCATAGTATTTGGGAGGGAGTGCCAGTGACATTGAAGAGGGACCAAGCCATTGCTGCGGCGCCACAAGTGAGCCATCTCACAGCGCAGTTTCGTATCCCGCACACAGTAAAACAGACAATACGGATTCAAATTAAAATAGTACTGGTATTTTTTTTTATTGTGCTTTACATATAATTTAGTTAGAGTATTTCTAAGCGTTCAATACTGTAAAATGTAATGAAACACTTTTCTTCATGCGATTCTTTAGTGGAATACATTTCACCATAAAGTTATTAATTATATTACAAGCAAAGGTGTAGTAATAAAGGAGATTTGTTTATTGGCATTGGAATTATGAAGACCGCTACCTCTTCCAAGATGGACGTTAAATTGTGTGGCTTCTGGTGCAGAACCTGCAGGGAAGCAGCAGGTCCACCTTCTCTGGCTGGCTCACCTCACACCCAGTTCAACCACATGCAGAGGCCTTGGATGCTAGGCTGTCTGCATGCGTCTCCCGGGCTCCAGAGCGGTCCCTGCGGGGCTGCCGAGCCTGCTCGCATGAAGAGCCATCTGAACACTGTCACCCTCGAGCCGCAGCCTAGAGCCCAGGGGTAACTTCTCTCAGACCACTTCACTCCCTCGGAGCGGGTGAGGAACATTGCAATGTCGTAATGGAGGGAGAGGAGCAGTTTTCAATTATACTCAGGTGAGGGGATACATGGGTGGGGCAGGGCGATAGGTGGTCACCTTTATCAAAAAAACTTAAAAGGCCGGGATCGTGGGGGCTGACTTAAGGGACTTATAACCAGAGTAGCTGGAATTATGTGCAGGGGAGCAAATGTGTGGAATTCCACTGAGTTTTTAAGCAACTCTGCGGAATTCCATGTAGTGCAACTCTGCGAACTACGCCCACCCACTAGTATTTACCTGGAGTGCTGACAATCCTCTAATCCCCACTCACTTCCTGTCACTAGCACCTTTGGATGCCATGAAAACATGATATAAATATAATATTGCATACCCAAGCATATTCTTAAAACCTAGGCTATTTCACGTCCGATATAACATAAATATTTTAGGAATCTGCTTTACTTCTGCTGGTAAATTAACTTAAAGATGTTTCACGCTCTAAATTCAGTGCTTTTACTATAAAAAAAAATGCAGACTAACGAGGTATTTGCAAAAAAAATAAACTTTGTGGAGATGGCGGGAGTCCAAGTTCGTGACTCCTTCTATTTAACACTTGTGATCTTTTGGAGACTTTGCAGACACTCAAAGGGATGTGTTGATTTCCGAAGTCATTGGGTAGGATGCAAAGGGGGGCTCAAATTGTAACCTCAGTTCCCCTAAAACGTCCTGAGGTCTGAAGCAAATGAGAAGATTGTCAAGAAAATTGCAGCTATTAACCGACCATGACCTGAAATGCTCTGATCCTTTCTCAATGAAAGTTAAATGTATTTGGAGGGCAGTATGGAAACACTTTGGGGCATATTCTCAAGGACTTATCGCTGAGTTAGCGGCTCTTTATCGCAGCCAAAGTGGCGATAGATTTATCGCCCTATTCACAAGCAGGTGCTAACAGCCGATATCGCCAGTTTACCTGCGATAGCAGCCGCAAAAAACATCGCCACAGATGACACCGGCAACTAACGCTAATGAGATGCAGAGTAGGCGTTCCTGTGCAAAAAGCCGCGATAACTCCACTTTGCAATATTCTCTATGACCAGCCAGATCGGCGATAAGATCCCAAAACAGGCGATAAGGCGCTTTAGCAGCAGGGATTTAACACCTGCTCTTACCTGGTGTTAAGTCGGACGACAACCTGCACCACAAAAGGGAGCCCAGACCAGAGCCACACCTGAAGAACAACAGATGCCATGGAGCTACTGATCCTGCAGCTCGGAGCCCCAAGAGGGCCACAACACCCACCACCACCACACCCAGGCCCGCCCCCCCCCCCCGGAATCCCCTCCCCCTCCCCCCAGACTACCACAGAGGCAGCGCAGACAAAGACAGCGGACCTTCAGAAAACGCACCAGCCTCACAGACTTAACACGAGAGGATGTCATTGCCCACTACAGGCTCAAAAGGACAACCATCCTCCGCATCCTGACCATCATTGCCCACAGGCTGATGGTACCAACACAGCGGACAACCAACATCCCTCAGCAGACAAAGCTGCTGGCTGTGCTGCACCTGTTGGCCTCTGGTACCTTCCAACCAACAACTGCCAGAGTCGGAGGAGTCTCATAGCCAGCCCTATCCAAGTTCCTCACACCTGTCTTGGATGCCATCATCAGCTTGGTACCCCAGCACCTTCACTTCCCACACACTGCGCAGGAACAGCTGGAGACCAAGCAAGGCTTCTACGCCATAGCTGGCTTCCCGCACGTGTTGGGGGCAATCAGCTGCACACATGTACTCCTCGTGCCCCCTGCTGCCACTGCACACAATTACCGCAACAGGAAGCACACGCATTCCATCAATGTGCAGGCAATAGTGGACCACCTGGGACTCTTCACCAATGTCGTCACCCACTACCCAGGCAGTGTGCATGATTCCTTCATCTTCCGACAGTCCATCATCAACCAGCGCTTTCAGGATGGCACCTATGGGAATGCACTGCTCGTTGGTAAGTACCAAATGAACACACCACACACCTCAACTCCACAGTCATGCAACTCACGACTCTGGGAATGCACATGTTACAAACTCACATACAACATGCCAAACAACATGCCCACCTACCAGACACGACAGCACAACTTACTGTGGTAACCTGGGCTAGCCATGTACACAAGCCATCAACGGCATGGCACCTCAGCCACACAATAGCAGAATGTGGGGAGAGGTGGGAACCAGGCATGTGCGAAGGAGGCAAGTGACCCATGAATGAGAATGTACACAATGCCAAGTGTGGCGTGGATGTGCTGGCCAGACTGCAGTATGCAGACCACAGACATGTCCATGTCGACATATACTGCTGATGTTTGGAGTGTAGTGGACAGTGGACGCAACCATGTCACCCCAGGCAGTGGGGAATATCGCGGAAATGTAGCTTGTTACGTCCCCCCCTGTAAGCGTGAGCGGAGTGGGCTGGCCCGGCGTACGCCAGGCCAGCATAGGGGTGTGAATAAAAAGCCCGTTGCTCTGGGCGTGGTTCTTTTCCGGAATGGCCAACATGTCTGCCAGGGCGGCGCCTCTCAGCCCGCCACGAGGCTGGCGCCGTGAGCGGCGGTGCCTGCGATCCTGTGCGCCTGCTGCACCCCAGGCCGCTGGTCCCCAGACCCGTCTTGGCCGCCCCTGCGCAACCAGGCCTCACTGCTCACCTGTCGACACCGCCGTGTGTCAAAGAGGGCCCACCACGTGCCGGTGCAAGCTCCAAGCCCGAGGCCCGCGACCTTGGCAGCCTCCTCAGACCATCAGGGCCTCCGCGACACAGGCCCCCAGCACTCCTTTCTCGTTGACGTACTCCACCGCTGCCTCCGGCCTACACTGCGGTCCAGTAGGTCACACATTTGGAACTGAGCCTTGATTGCATGATGGCCGAGTTCATATGTCAATGGCAGCATTTATATCACTGTACTCCCTTCGATCTGGTGCCACCAACTTTGTGCATCACAAGCCAATGACACGTGTCTGTGGGCCCTTGATGACTACTGCCTTCGGCCTACACTGCGGTCAAGTAGGTCACACATTTGGAACTGAGTCTTGATTGTTCAATGGCAGAGTTCATATCATTGCACGCAAGGAGAGGAGTAAGAGGAAGACGCGGTTCAGTCCGGAGGAAAAAAGGATCATCGTTATGGAGGTGATCGAACACTACCAACAACTGCTCTGGTGCCACTAACTCTGTGCATCGCAAGCCAACGACACGTGGCTGTGGGCCCCTGCTGACCGCTGCCTCCGGCCTACACTGCGGTCAAGTAGGTCACACATTTGGAACGGAGTATTGATTTATTTATGGCAGAGTTTATACCATTGTACAGGCCTCATCGCAGCCTGCATCCCCTTTCAGCTCTGGTGCCACTAACTCTGTGCCCCGAAATTCATGGACACTCCCTGGTTGAACTTTGGTGGCGTCTGAGTCTATGGCCTGGGGGTTGTCTTCATCATCATGTAGCTGATACTGACTTGGTGTTAAAAATTAGTCTGTAGCATTCATCTCCTCCATATTGCCTGTTTCTGCTTGGTTCTGCCCTCTGCATCATGCTCTGGAAGGACACCTTCCACTGTCCTTCGAAACACTCCGCGACATCCACCTTCGACATCGACGAGGACCCGCTCAGCTCTCGTGGCCCTACCTCAGTGCACCGCAAGTCACCGTCCCGTGGCGGTGTGCCTGTGCCGGCCGCAGTGCATCCGGGGCCACTAACTCTGTGCAGCTCAAGTCGTGGACCCTTGCTGTTTGAACTTTGAACTTCAGATTGTCTGATCACTGTTGTCGTTGTTGCCAGCACCAACCACTCCCTGAGGGCTGGCTTACACTCACCCCACACCCATCCAGCACAGGCGTCACTGGACATGTGACCCTGGCAATAAAAGGGGCCGGGCACATGTGCTCATAGCCAGTTCCACAAACTATCTAAGTGTGTCTGTGTGGTCATTATGTATGCATGAGGGCCCCGGGCCCTACCACATTACATTGTGCTGTGTACAGCGGATGCAACCATGTCACCTCAGGCAGTGGGGAAGACCTGGGACATGTAGCTGTGTCGTACCCCCCCTGTAAGCATAAGCGGAGTGGGCTGGCGTATGACAGTCCAGCGTAGGGGTGTGGATAATCAGCCCGGGGCTCTGGGCGTTGCTAAGTGTTGGCCTTGCCAAGGAAGTAACTAATGCGTGTGTCTCTGTTGTAGTGTCGGCGCCACCCGTCCCGCAATGGACAATGTTGCGATGTAGCATGCCCCCGGAGTGCGGGCTCGGCCGAAGGGATAAATGAAGGAGCGCAAGCCCGCTCGGGGTCCGGGATCATACATGCCAACTGTTGTGTGTGTCGCTATTACCGCAGCATAGGCCATAGGACTACCCTCACCCGCATCGCGAGTTCAGCCAGCCATGAACTCTACATCTGTGTCCGCCCTATCCTTACCGTAGGCCTACACACATGTGGCCGCCCACCTTCAACGCACAACATCACAGTGTCGTTGTCAGGCTTGTGGACATGCGCAGACAGGCATGACAATGGTGTTCCGTAGGAGTGCAAGTGTTGCAACCGCGCTGCGCACACTAGTAAATAGGCTCGGGGGGAGGGAGGAGCAGCAGTGAGGCTACGTAATACACATTGATGCCGCTCATTTGCTACAAGCAGTACCTGTTAAACAGGAATCACTAAGTCACACATATCACACACCAATGAACTAGTGAGCCTGCCAACACATCATGCACAACCAACTTTTGACTCATGTCTCTCTGCACTGTCACAGGTGATCATGGATATGCACTCTGCCCTTGGATGATGACACCCCTCCGAGCCCCGAACACACAGGCCCAGAGGCAGTACAATGCGGCCCACAAACGCACCAAGGGCATCGTGGAACGCACATTTGGCGTGTTGAAGTCACGTTTCAGGTGCCTGGACATCACAGGTGGAAGGCTCCTGTACAGCCCAGGCATCGTGTGCAAGATAATCGTTGCATGTTGTGTGTTGCACAACATATGTGTACGCACCAATGCCCCATGGCTACAAGTGCCAGATGCACCGGACGATGATGAGGAAGATGAGGCAGGTGGACCACACTCCACTGCAGCAGCAGCAGGAATAGCCCGTAGGAACACCATTATTGACAATTTCTTCACATGAGCACGTCACATTGTCACAGTCCTTAGCAATCATGGGACTGTACAAAATGACCACAGGCACAGCATGTGCAAATTAATTCACTACAACACACATTCCCTGTGTGCATGTTACTCCTCTGTACAAGCACTTCACTCTGACAAGTGTAAGTGCAACATGTAGTGCTAACAATCTCATAAATTGGAAATAGATGGTGGGTGTGTCACCTCTGTACAGAGAGGCTGTTTAGGGTGTCGCGTATTCGAAATGCCATTTCTGTGTGTCAAAGATAGTACGGAATCCCACTCATCAGCGTTTCACGTGTCCCAAATCATTACATGTAGGCTGTCATTTGTGACCTACAATTGACAACAGGGCTTCTTTTGGGGTCAAATATGTACCACCATGATGCAGGGATGCACCCTGTGACTCAAGTCCCACAACATGAGCTACATGGATGTAAGGGGGAATCACTGCCCCTACATTCGTCCATGCTTTCATACTTGATTAATCATAGACATGACACATCTGTGTGTATTAGAATGTATTATTCACGTTCATTGGAGTGTTGAAGCTGTCTTAGTACTGGGCCATGCAGACAACACTTTACAATGTTGCCCCGTGGAGGGCCAGCCAGAGTCCTTTAGGGATTGACAAGTTACTCGGAAGGGGAAGAGTCCAGGCCGCAGTCTGATTGCTGTGTGATTGTTGAGCATGCAAAATATGGCAGTCCATGTCGAGGTCCAAGGTTAGTGTCGCAGAGTGTGTCGGGGGACAGTGGAAGGTGTTATTCCAGGGCATGATGCAGAGGGCAGACCCAAGCAGAAACAAGCCATATGGCGGAGATGAATGCTACTGCTTCCTCCTTACCACTAAGGCAGATTCATACTCATCTTCATCCTCTGATGTTTCATGTGCCTCACATGTGGGTGGTGGTGTTTGGTTTGCAGCACTGTGTGACACTGACACATCAGGGGCCGGAGATGTGGATGTAGAAGTAGCAGCAGCATTCATCTGCGCAATGTCTTGTGGCATCACTCCCATGATGAGGATCTGCAGGGCATGGAAGATCCCATCTACAGCTTTCTCGTGTGCAGCCGTGGTAGCCATTCTTTGCGCCTGCATCCGCTCCATGTTCTCCATGACCCTCCTTATGTTTCCCAAATCACGGATGACATCGCTGTAGCCACTCTGACTAGACAGTTGTTGTTGTCCCCGAGTCATGACTCCAGCTACGCCAGCCATGGATTGTTGGAGGGCATGGAGCAGACTGTGGGTGTCCGCTAGGGAGTGTAAGTGGTCCCTGATGGGACTTAGACACCCACGTATGGCATCTAGTTTGGCTGCCATGAGATCGAACCCCACCCGCACCTGTTCAGCCAGCTCCTTCTGGCAGTCTAACACACGGCGTTGAAACGCCATGTGTTCTTCGGTGAGGTGCTGGGAGCCAGACGTGGTGGTGGGTGCTTCCTGCTGTGTGGTCTGTGCAGGGGGTGGGATCACCTCGATGGTGCTGGGCTGCCCTGCTACTGGAGGTAGGGTGCGGAGGTTGTCCATGAACCGTTGGAGTTCGTCGTAGTCGATGTCCTGGAGGTCGTCTCCATCATCGCTGACGTGATGTAGGGTCCGCTCTGCAGGAGGTGTTGATTGTCCCTCTGCAATGTAAAGGGGAGATGCAGTTTCACAGTGTATTCCATGTATGTTGACGCATTGGCGGAGTTTACATACAGACTGCATGACAATGTACATTGTGACTGTTTGTGAGGAGATGCCTATTTGATGCGGGACAGTGAACATTTGTACTACATCACGGATGTGAGGTTGTACTCGTACATTGTCATCTCACAGTTTCCTGCTATGCCAGATGTGATTGGCCATTTTGTACACACATGCGGCACAAGTTGTGTCCTGTGTTCTGTTGTGAAAGTGTTGCAGTTTGTACCACATTGTTGTCACTGTTGAGGTGCTCTTATTCTTATGTGTGTGTGCTGCATTGTGGGTGAGTCGCCCCTGCAGCTCTGATTTGGCTGCCCCTTATCCCTTTCAGGCGGTGTGCCTTTGACTTCTGTGCTTCTACAGTGCTGCGATGTTGCGGACTTGGGTGAATTGGGCTCTTGGTCGAGTTGTGACTCTTGGGCATGGTTTGTCCGCAGATGTGTTGTTGACGTCAGGGGTTGTTTGTGCACGTGGATGTGTCAGAGTGTGACCTGCTCCTTTCCGGATGTGGTCCACACTCAGTCACCCCAGTGTCGTGGCGTGCACCATGTCATGATAATTGGACTGCAGCCATGCTAATGGTCATGCAGTGTCACTTGCATTGTCAGTGTGGCTCACGGACCCGCAGCTTTGCTGGGTTCAGCACATGTGTATGGGTTTGTTGTGAGATTAGTGATGTGTGGGGAGGGTCCCCTCCAGGCACATTGTCGACGGGGGCCTACTTGCTGTTTCTATGTGTGCTGCAGTATGCCAAGGAGATCAGGGACATGATCCAGAGTCATTGTGGGTGTGTAGTGTGCGCTACTTAATTGTGCATGTGTGCCTTTGTGCCCATCTCCCCCCATCCCCCCAGTCCCTGGTCGGTACTCACCCTGTTGATGTTGTGTCAGGTCATGTTGAGCAGTGTCCGGATCCACTACTCCTGGCACCGTATCCCAACTGATGACTGTGGCCACCATTTTCTCCATGTCATCCAGCTCCTGGTGTGCCGCTGGACCCCACCTCCAATCTGCGTTGCTGCTTTCATGTTGGCATCGAGTTTCTTCTTGGTTTTGCCCTTCACATCATTCCAGCACCTCTTGACCTCTTCCATTGTCCTCCTCAACTCTGCAACTGCATTCACATGGTCCAAGATAGTCTGCCATGTTTGCGTCTTTGTTGCCAATAACACGTTGGAGGTGACGAACAGTTGTTGGTAGTGTTCTATCACCTCCGTAACGATGATCCTGTTTTCCTGCGGACTGAACCACGTCTTCCTCTTCTCCTTGGCCTTCCCCGACCCTGAGGTTCCTTGCTGGTCGTCTGTGGGGCTTGTGGGGTTCGCGTTGTCCTCTGCACTCGGTCCGGGTGCATCCATGGTGCTACGCAGTTTAACTTTTTTATGTCTTAATTTTTTTCTGCTTTTATGGTGCATTTTCCCGCATGACGCGTGGGAATTGCAGGCCTGTCGCTGGTTATCGCTGATTTTTGTATCGCGATTTGGGGCATCGCAACTTTTTTCGCGATCGTGTTTCGCATTTTTTTTGCGTTGCGTTAATTTTAACACGGTCATTTGGCACGTTATCGTGAGACTATCGCATGGTGCCGCCGGGTTGAGAATACAACGTTAACACGGTGTTATTTTCCCGCGATGGACTGCGATGTGCAAAGCTGCGTTAAGCTAATTTTGCGATAATTATCACACGTTCTTGAGAATATCCCCCTTTGTGTTCTGAGATGTGTTTAATAGGAATACAAACATTTTATTTAAAATCTTTAGTTTTGTGCAGTACGAAATTGTATGTGCACATATGGATACATAGATGCAGTTAGGACTGAGTCAATGGAACATTCTTAGGCAAATTGAGAGGACTTTAACTCAAAAATTCACATTGCAATGAATTACAAATAACCCCAGTTTCGCTCCAAAAATTTGAAAATATGAAAATGTTAAATAATAAGGAATTTGATTTTAAAATGAATGTATTTATGAGAAACAGAAAATTATATTAATTAAATAAAGTTTCAGAGCACACTGTTTGAAACTGAACGCCGATAAAAAAGAGAGTCTGCTCTTTGGCGGTGTGCACCAGATTTAGGACTTCTCCTGGTGGCCGACTTCATTGGGCTCAGCTCCCGAGCCACAGAAAGTGGCAAAAAACCTGGGGGTCTTAATCGATGACTCCTTATCCATGCAGGAGCAAGTCATTGCCACGTGTGACAAATGCTTTGGTTTACTTACACTCCTAAGAAAACTCTTCTGCTGGATTCCTGTTGACTGGCGAAGAACCGTAGTCCATGCATTAATCATGAGTAGATTGGAATAGGGGAATGCACTTTATGTGGGTATGGCTTACTATCTCTTCACCCAACTTTAGTTAATTCAAAATGCAGCAGCCAGGCTTATCTACAACAAAGATAGATTTAGCTCAACATCAGCTTATCTAAAAACCCTCCACTGGTTGCCAATGGGCAAAAGAGCTAAATTCAAACTTCTCAGCCATGCACATAAAGCACTTTAGAAATCGGGCCCAGCAATACTACGTTCCAAACTAGAATTTTATAAACCAACTCCAAACTTGAGATCACAGAACTTAGCACTAGCCAAGACCAACCACATTAAAAAAAGTAAGAACTGGTGGCCGCTCTTTTTCTCATCTAGCAGCGGCCCAGTGGAACTTACTACCTCTTGACCTCCACCTCTTGGACAACCATATTAAATTCAGAAAAAAACCTAAAAACCTGTTTTTTCTCAGACTAACTTTATTGTAAATGAATTAGTCTACACCAAAAGAACCCCTTCCCCTGACATTTGAGTTTTCAGCATGAGTGTCTCCAGAGATGGTTACTAATGGGACAAAATGTAGCATTTGGGACAAAATCTAGTAAACTTGGCACTTGTGAAAAAAAACAAGTATATCCTGTTTAAATGACCCCCACTGCCAGCACTTGACAAGGCCATATAGAACTTCAAGAAAAAACAAGAGAATACTAAAGAAGCAAAATATCAGCCCCCACAGATAACTGCAAACACAAGTGATTTTGTGTGTGTACATTTGTGTTTATGTGGGTATATGTGTGTGTGCATCTATGTATATGTGTGGATGTTTGGAGGCACCCCTGTTATCTGGAAAAGCTATGGAATGCAAGTGTGTATCTGCTTGTGTCTTCCTCTGTGTACGGTATGTGTGTATTTGTGTGTATACGTGGGGCTATGTGTGTGGATGATTAGGGAGAGCTCTGTCATTTAGTTGACACCCATGGATTCGGATGGCCATCCCTGGCGTAAGGGTGAAGATTCCTTACGGAAGGAGGGATCCATGACATAATGTGGCATTCCAGAAATCTGGTGGCCATACTGGCATATGATGGGTAACCCTGGCAACTGGTTGCTTACTGCAGAGTGAGAGAGTTATTCTTGGTATAAGGCACAAATACATTTCAGCGATGCTAACATCTATGTGAGATTCCACATTAAAAGGTAGGTATTTCAGCGACTTAAGGTGATTATCACATCCTCAATATCTCATAGCCACCAATGCCCTCCCTAACATATGGTAGGCAGGCACCTGACACACCTGCCATCTTCCCCAGTAGTATGTTAGCAACCTCTGGAATGATATGGGCATTAATGGTATAAAATGGTAACACTGCATAAAGGAAGCATATCATCCCTATCATCATGACAACTGGTGGCAACCAAGTAACATATGTGTCGTCCCGGTTGTTTGCTGGCCACCACAGGCATCTGTTGGCCATCTTTAAAATAGGGTGGCTACTCCTGATATAGAGTTGGCATCCCTGATGCCAGGTGATCCCCACTGGGGTCAGGTGGCCACTCCTGAGATACATGCGCATCTCAGGCCTGCAGTAGCCATTCCTAAAATATGTCAATGAATGGGTGCTCTGAAGGACTCTATTGGTTCCTTTGTAAATTCCCCTGGGGCGCAGCTTCAGGGAGTGTGTTTCGGGTGTTACACCCCCCTAATAAATGTATTTTTGGATAAATAGTTGGGTACGAATGCTTTCAGTCGTGTATGGTGAAGTGTCTGTCGGATTTCATCAGGGATTTTTACAAATGCACAGACAAAAACACATACATGTTCTCCCTCTCTCTGTTTTGAAAAATCTTTAAAAATGTTGGTTATTTTACAAAATATTGTGTTTTTGCTAACTTAGTAGACTACCAATACACATTCCTCTCCCTTTCCACTGCCCCTTAAGCCTCTATCATGCGCTCTGCTTGTCACATAATGTATTTTTAACATTATATACCCACATGATTGTTTGAAGATCTGAAGCTCACACCTCCACTAATCTCATCGACCAAGCTATGTGCCTGAATTTTCCAAAGAAATTGCAATTTCTTCCAATAGTCACAGTGCCACCTAACCTTAACATACACATGAAGTTGTTATGTGTTTCCATAAGAGGGTCCTAGTCAGGAGGAAAAGGCAGAAAAAACTCATTGGCAATATAGATAGTTCTTGATTGAAGCTGAAGAGCTTCACAACAGTTGGGCAGCAAGACACCAAACCTCCCCTGAATCAGTGTAAAGAACAAGTCTTTCATAAAGTACAAGACTGAAGAACCTAACAGGGAAAACAGCTGCAGGAAAAAGGAGGGACAATCAGCTATAAAAAGTATGTAAGGTGGTGATAAAGGCAACAGAAAATAGGGGAATAAAAAAATTAAAACAGGATTCAATAAATTCATCTGCGCTCTAGGCTCTCTTATATAAGAAGTAGAACAGGAAATGATTTCATAGGAAAAAGATTGAACACCATACTAGAGAGGGAAGCTCTGACAGCAGAAACTGTGCCGACCAGTTTGGTTTTGAACAAATATAACCCTCACAACACCCATCATCACTAGGAAATTGTGTTGTCCTTGTACGACAGGCACAAGAAGCGAGATCGAATGCCAAACATTCTGCCCTTGACTGATATGTCATCTCTGATTCTTCATACGATATTAGTTCTACCTTCAAACTCTCAGCCCAGTATCCAAGACCTTGCACAGAATGGCCTGCCACCAGTAGAAACCCTAGGGCTACTACGACCAGAAGCACACCAATGCCAACCCTCAGTCCTAGTGAAGAAAATGGGGAATGGGAACTAAATGACCCCGACGCTTCCTCCACAGAACCAACGCCTCTCTCTGGTAAGTTCTGTCTGTAGAAGTAACAAAAAGATGCGGCAAACATGGCAATGAGTGTCGTCTACCATCTGCTGTGCATCCTAGGCATATGATTGGAATGTCTGGCAAGTAAAGGTTACAAATGGACATGTGGGGAAGTATCTGCCCATCTAGGCTAGAGGTAAATGTGAGTATTTAAGACAAATGACGAGGTGGTGTTTAGGATCATAAAATCGATTTAGTAAAAATTTAAATCTGGTATTTGGTGAGAAAAAAAGTTGCTTCAGAAAACAGCAAGCTTTTATTCAGGGAAGACGAGATATTTTCAGAGACTAAAAAGGTGTTGCAAAGGCTGGTGTAGCGTGTGTGGTTTGGAGAAATGGTAAGATGACTTTTGAGGATAAGCAGATTTATTGGCTTGATATAGAAAAGCGAGTGTTTTAGTGCAGAATATGATTAGTTTTAGAAAATGGTAAGCTGATGTTTGAGAAAGAATTTTTGGAGCACAAATGAAACAATGGTATTTCAAGGCAAAATGGGTGCAATTTCAGAACATGATAAAACGATTTTTTTAGAAGAAACTATTTATTTAGCAAAAATTAAAACAAAAATTCTGAGGGTACTATGGGGTAGTGTGTGTTCTGACAATGATATGCTGATGTTTGAGATAAATTCAGTGTATTTTCATTATATCTTTAAGCTAATATTTGAGTTGTCATTCATTCAAGGAGATAAGGAGACGTTTGACACCTTTTCAAAGCCTCTGCTATCTGAGGCCCCAAAAGTATTTCTTTAAAGTGATCTTGGCGAGAAACCCAATAAAGAGCACAGGAAATAGTCACTCTAGTGCGGCAAACAATACAAGCATCGAAATCGCCCCTTTTCTTTTTTTCCCACACTCTCTGGAATGACTCAGCATTGCACACTTAATTTAGTAGCTCAGTGACATTCTGACTATCAACATACTGCACCACTTTGAAAGTTCACGAGCAGTTACCAGCTAATTAGTGTTCTTCTAATTTCGTGTGAGACCTCCTTTAAGATAGGCAGCTAGAGGAGGAAGTTACTCTCCTGCTGCAGATGAACTCTGAGGGCGAGAGACAGCCGTCCTTAGCGTTAGTGTGACTGGATGTAGACATCTTCTCAGTGTGGGCCATGCAGAGCTAAAGCAGGCATGTACGAAGCTAAAAGTGAGGCCCTCGATGAAGTTCACATATCAAATCTCTTCAAACGCAATCCAAAAAGACTACTTGGAAGGTACCTTCAAATGAATGATGGAAGACTTGAGTAATCTCTGCCTCCTCTGCAAACACTGCATATTTCTCAGCATTAAATAAATGTGTGGAAGCTTAATTTAATAATATTTTGTGTGAAACAAGTGCATATTCAATATTGTGCTCATAAGAGAGCTAATTAGCTAACGATTCCTCCTTGCGGTATGTTTCCTCTTACTTTGGAAATAAATTATGCGGCTGTTTCGCAAAGACTTTTCTGTAATTTACTCTAGTAGTACTCCTGGATTGCTACTTTTTAGGTCTCGGCTAGGCAGCGCTTGCGCTGTCTCAGCGCATGCGCTGTCTCGTCGAGAGATGCTGTATACAGTATTGTGGGGGAAGCTCCGCCCACTTTCTGCCCATGCTTTTGATTGGCTCAAATGTAAAATGCTGCATTCTGATTGGTTGCCGGCGTATTAGTCCCGCCTCCTTACTGCCATGACGTCATGTTTATCCTTCCATGGCTATCAGCCCCTTTACTTCAGCAACTCTTTTCTTCCCCTGCCTCCCCCTGTTCCCTCCAGCAGTCTGTGACTTCTATGGCCACCACGACCCCCCCACCCACTCCTGTTCCTGCCTTCTTCGGCACCGGCATTTTTGTTTACACAGCAATAGGACTCGCGTAAATACGAGTCCAATTGCATTTGTAACTGCTTGTTTATCGTGTAATTGGTCGATGGATTCGCACTCTTTTGTCTCGCATGCGCGCGCGATGCCTTACATCCTACGCTGCGCATGCGGGACAAAACAGTGGCGTTTGCCCGCAGCTCCTACACTTGCCCCTCTGCCACAGCCGCTCCATCCCAGCTCTCCCTCGGCCGTGGCCAGCCCTGCCAGCTCCACGTCAGACATGCTAAACAGCGTCAAGGGCCGAGATGTCAGCCGGCCCCGGACCGCCCCACAGAGCCCGCATTGGCCCGGAGTCTCATCCGGTAAGTTTCCCCGGACTCCCACCTCACTGTCCCCGGCTGGCGGGCCTCTGTCCCCATCCACCCCTCCGCCCACAGTCTGCTTTCTGGTTTAACTTGTTCTTTTTATAGATTAATCTTGGAATTAAAAAAATATTAAAAAGAGTGTGCCAACCTGTTCCAGTTTCGGAGTCTGACGCTTCCTCGGCGTTTACACTGTCTCGCAACCCGTAAGAGTCTGCTAGTCACCAAGGCAACTGGTCAAGTGACGGTATGAGTTGGACCATTTCAACACACTCTACAAATTTCGTGGACATCTTCAAAGTATTACCGGTATAAAAAATTCAGTTACGCGAAAGTTGAAATTAAGGATAGCTTTTTCTGTCCACTTGTGCAGATTGTTGTATCCATTTGACTTACTCTACAATTGTGTTAGAGAATTCTATGCATATAAGTAAAGATATTAATTGTAGGGCAGTACTAAATGTTTCCGTCGGCCAACTTTCCGTGGTGTTGTTTTTCTTAAGGAAAACCAAAATACATTGAAACAATGTATTTCTTTCGTGCAAACATGAATATTTAATTATTAAATCCTTTTAATCTCTTTTATTGTGAGTGTCAAAGTGTTTGCGAACATTCACAGTATAAAAATCGTTAGCAATTCATACTTTTTTAATGTCTATGTGATAGATATTTGTACATTATCAAAAAGAAAACGACATGAATTTTATCACAATGATATGTGTTTGTATGCAGTTTTTACTTTATCAATAAAGCACACAGTGTGGAAATGGTCGTGGGGGGGGGGTATGTTGTCCGTTTTTAATGTCTATTATTGTTGGCAGTCAAGACTGTGATGTCGTTGAACTGGAAGCATCACTTTTGCCTACCTCTAGATTTTCCTTTAGGCTTTGAGAGCTGACTGGCAAGTTGTTTGAGGAATCATATACATTAGCTATTTGAAGATGCGATAATTGACGTGTTGAACATCCAATGAAACTGTGGGACCTCCGGGTAGAATCAATCGGCGACTCAGGCAGGCGGAATCTGGCACTGCCCATGTCAGCGCAGAGTGGGTGAGTCGCAGCTGGTGTTTGTTGTCATCAAGATGAAGTTTCTGCTGGGGAACCCGTTTAGTACCCCGGTGGGGCAGTGCATCAGTGAGTTGTATGAGGGTGGCTTAAGCCGGAGAAGGAGGGTGTGAGGGAGGCGCCGGCCAAATCTAGTTGGTAAGGAGATTAGGTAAACTGCTGATGGTCTGGACATGCAGTGCTTACAACATGTGTAGTAATTATTATCTCGGTGGGTATGCTTAGTGGTGTGTAAGCAGTACCGAAGGGTTACCAGCTGCTCGGCATTCATGGATTGATTGCGAATAGCATTTTGAGGGTGCAGCACGTCTTGTATTTCTATTGAGTTTGCGCTTAAAATCATGCACTGTAGCATTGAACCTGCAGCAGCAGATTCAAGTGTCTACGTGGAAATAGGATAATCAGACATCCCGGATTTCAGGGACAGCCCTTGCTTTTGGAGGACTTCACCGGCACATTTTAATAGATTAAAAACATGCCACAGAGTGCCTCTCTCTCCTTTAATACTGCTGTGTTGCATCATGATTCGACCCAGTGCAGCAGTATAGCTAACTTCTCATTCTTGTGATTCAGCAAGAGAGTATTGGTGGAAATGTGAGTGTGCCCATTTTAACTAAAGGGCATGTTCAAATTTTCACCAAACGTATCTTAAACAATCGCAGTGTAGACAGACGTTAACCCTACGCATGCACAGACTCGTCTTATTAGTATTTAGAAGGAGCGTAGATGTTTTCTCAGCCAAACACTGGCGTGTCACGCAGTTTGGTGCTTACTTTCCCTCCATGTTAAAGAACAGTAGATGTTTCAGCAACAAGGCTAATGTGTTGCATAGCTAAATACATATAAGGTCCCAAAGGCGAGACCGATTGCATTGCAAATGCTTGTTTACTAATACTTTCATCAAAACAATGTGCTTCGAAAGACCTTGACATCTTGAATTCTCGATATTTGCGAACTAATAATCTGATTGGCTGCTATGGAAAAGTAACACATTAGTATAGCCTAGGGCTTAATTTGTAAAAATAAAATATATATATAATAATAATAAATGTCAGGGCTCTCGTCAGGAGGCTACTGCAGCTTGTACCACCCACTGCCCCTGCCAGAGATGCCAATGGCAGTACCAACACAACTACTAACCATCACACCCCTACAAGTGTGCGGCAATCCAGAATGTTCCTGGCCCAAAGCTATAAGAATAGCTTTGGCAGCAGGTATTAGTCTTTCTTAATGTATATTTAATTAGTAAGCAAATGTTGTTGTGCTCATCTCCAAATCAGACAAACAGCGACATCATATGGCATAGTGCCATAAGTGCTGATGTTGACAATTTAGTACCAGTGCCGAGCACCGGAAACCACTGGCTAAAATTAAGCATTGGTACAGCCCATTTACGTAAAGTAATGCTATGAATTGGTGTGCTTCTTTTGTCTGAGAACATTATAAGAAGACAAGGTTTGGGGGGTGAGTCGGGTCTTTGTTCGGATTTCTTAGAGAGCAGAGTCTATGCCAGTTTGCTGAGAGGCTTAAATTTAGAGTGAGTCAGCTGTTTGAGCGTTATGTTTGATTATGCTAATTCCCTTATTAACTAACATTTTCTTTCTGCACTGATTACTTTGGCTATTGAATAAACCTTTAAATGAGATTACTGTCTCGATCATCTCCTTAATGTTAATGATTCTCAGAAGATTTATTTGTCGAGCCATTAAACCAGAGTATGGACCCGAATCCCATTTTCTGACCTGAGCCATCCAAACCTTCTGACAGGCCTTCATTGCTCCTCTGTAAAGGCTCACAGCAGTTCTTATTTGTTCGTGCTGTTTCTCCTCTGTGCCTTTTCCTCATCTAGTTTATTTCAATATGTGCAAACCGTTGTTGCATTTCCATGTGGCGAATCTCTTTTCACTGGAAGCAATCCCCGAGTTCCACTGTATACATTTCCTGCTCTGTAATTGTGGTGGTTGGCTTCTGGTTAAGTGTGCTTGTTGTAGTTTCTGCTTAAATAGGTTGGATGAGGTGGATGCAGGCATTCAGTTCAGGTGGCATTTCAATGGTTTAGGTGTTTGGATTCCATAGGCATAGAATGCTTCTTTTCCGACTTCATAAGTTGTTTATCATATTTTGTTGTTGGTCGTACTCATTTGTACATGCCTTTGTTTATGTCATTCTTGTGTGTTGAATTAATCACAAATAAGGTGTTTCTGGGCAGGTATACACTATTATAACATGATTTAGATGTTGCCATGGGTCTATGTGTGTTTAAGGAGTTGAAGTTTTGTGCATGCGGTGATGCTTTTCACCTGTAACATTGCAGTGTTGTCCTAGATGGTTGGATGTGGTCATGTGTATGTGGGGGCAGCCGCATGACATGACTACCTGCTTATTTTGGCCAATTACTGTTTAATCTTCACAGGCCTCCCAGCCATTCAACTGCATGGCTACTGGCACACAGCCACTTCTGCTGGCAATGATCAAAGCCTAGGCACCTGGCAAGGGGATAATAGGTGTAGATTAAGTACCCCCTGGATGGAATTAATTACTGGATGAAAAAGGTGGATGAAGGAATTATCAGTGTTTATTTGTAAAAGAATTAGTGCAGTGACCCAAAGTTTTGCTCAGAAGCCCGTGGCAGCCGCTATTGCATGCCAGCATGCCAAGTAACAAGGTTGTGTAGCCTTGATTCCACCTCATGCCACCCTAATCCACCACCAGACACTCCCAGCCTCTCAAGTTAAGCACTGGGAATAATAACTGACTAACCAGATTATGGCTGGGTGAATTTTTCAACTAATTTTTCTTGAGCAAATTACCTATCATCCTCAAATAAACGTACAACGCTGCTCATTCACAACAAAATGATTTTTAGGATTTTTTTAGCAGTACTTAGAATTACAGACTCTTTATCGCTTCCCCAATAATTTTTATGAAAAATGTAATTTTGTGGTCAGGACATTACTTTTTTCTAGTGAGTCATATCGTTCTTTTTGCCAATCGATTACTTAATTAATCAGTTGATTCTCTGAATATTTATTTATGGTTGTAGTCTGGAATATCGAAGCCAAAATAATGAGGAACAAATGTCGAAGTGGTAAATGCATATAGGCAAGGAGAGATTGACTATTATTAATTTCACATCTAGGTACCTTGAATATATTTTTTTTATCTGCAAGGTACATATATATGGAGTCAATTATACTTATCCTATACATACTTTCCTGCCAATATTTCGGTATCGACATTTTGCTTTGATATTATGGTAGCGCGAGAATTCACATTTGATATTCCATACCTACACTGTTATTTTTGTCAATTATCACAACATTTTGCATTTTTGGGATGAAAATGTCTCGGTTAATATTCATATTTTGAAAGTACAAATTTAAGTTAAAACTCTCAGGATTTACTTTAGTATATAATATAATTTGCAGTGATGATCATAAACGCTGTCTCCGTGATTGATAATTTTTTGTGTTGCAATTTTTTATTAAGTAAAGGAGATACAACTTGGACATTTGTCATCCAGCAATCAGAAGTGACAACTTCGTACAGTAATAAAGAAGATGATATGATGCATAGTATTCAGAAGGGGGAGGGGAGGCAGTGAAGCATTTGCAAGGGATTGGGTGGGGGACAGTATACGAAGACTGTTGGGAGACACCAGTGCTTAATTTGAGCCGGTGGTTTGCGGTGCTCGGCACCGGCACTTAATTGTCAACACCGGCTCTTGTGACAGTCTGCCACAAGGTGGCGCTGTCTGGCTAATTTAGAGATGACCACAACAACAGGTAAATTAATGTAATATACAATAAAGACGACCGTTTCTTGCCGCCCAAGCCATTCTTATAGCTTTGTAGACCTGAAATAGTCAGAATTGTCACACTTGTAGGTGTGTGATAGTTGGTAGTTGTGTTGTTACTGTCATTGGCAGCGTGGCAGGGAGAATGTGTGGTGCATGCTGCAGTGGCCTTTAGACGAGAGCCCTGGAACTTATTATTTTACAAAAAGCACTGGGAGACACTAACAGATGCTCTTAAGTTCTTAAATACTAAAGACCAAGAATGGTAACCCGGAAAGGGCAGGGCAGTAGAGGTCCGTGCCCCTGGCGTACGGCTGACCCCCATATGTTGTGTGCGGCAGTGGCTGTTGGGTCAGGTAGGTTCGGGTGGCGGTATGTGGTGGTGAACACCCGTGTGGAAGGTGTCGCCTGCAGTAAGGGGTGGTGAGGCAATGAAATAGGATGCCCGGGGTCGGACAGCGCTGGCAGCGGATATGGCAGAGGCTATGGTCATGGTGGGACATGGAGAGAAAGAAAGAGAGGTCTTCCTGCGGTCAGTGGTATATCCATATATTGCTGAGGGGGTGGATAATGTTGTGATAAGAAAGGTAAATCAAGAAGGAAAAAAACGGGGCTTATGGGGCTAGGGCCTCATCAGTCACCTTTGGTGCGCGGGTAGAGGGGTCATGTCGTTTGATGGATCCACGTGTCCAGTTGGGAAGGGGGTGGGGAGAAGTGGTTATGGGGGGGAGGAGTTAATGGAGATAGGAAGGTGGAGGTTAAAGGGCAAAGAGAAGGGGGTCGGGCTGGAGGGAGAAGGGAAGGAGAGGGACTAGAAGGGATGGGGTGTGACGTAGGGTTTGTAGAGTCATAAGGGGGTGAGATGATGGGGGTAGGGATGGGGAGGGAAGGGGGAAAGGGAGTGGGAAGAACGTAGGTAGGGGAAGGGGGGACGGTGGGGTAGTGATAGGGGAGGTGAGGAAGGGGAGGCAGAGAGCGACATTACATAGGAAACAAGTGTGGATGGGGGAGGGTGCAGGGGGATGGGAGGGAAATAGGAGTGATTGACAACAGGCAACTTTTCGGCAATGAGATCTAAATACTGTTATACCACAGTGTCTTAGACATAGTTAAATTCATCCTCAGGACCCAAATGTTTCAACACAAGCTGCATTTTTTCATAGACTGTTTTTCCTCTATGAAACTGGGCCATCTTGGTATATAGCCCCACCAAAAAGATAAAGTAACAACATGTGACCAGATCCATTGAAAAATTCAGGAATCTGAACCCACCGGTTTATGAACTTCAATCCAGATTTCTGAATTTAAGAGATTCACAAAGCTTTGCCAGAATACACATGAAAACTTGAGACGGTAACAGATTTCTAGACATACTCCTGGAAAACATTTGTGAATTCGCATGTGCAAATATACAAAGAGCATTCTACCTGCACAGTAATACTTGGCTAAATATTGTACACAAGAAAAGCTCGTTGGATTTGTACAATTACATATGATTTTATTTTGTTTTATGGGAAAACCGTTTCTCATGGAGAAACCGCTTCCCCTACACCAACACTAGTTTTCGGAATATTCTGATACCATTCTCACCTTGGTAATGGGCTATACTTGCTCTTTTCAGTAGTAAAACTCCAATTGCTTTTGGGCCGGGAATGAGCCAGGAACAAGTTTGTCAAAAACCCATAATCACTAGGCCTGGGCAGAGTCCAGTGACCAAAAAACTCTGCAGTGC
The DNA here is from genome assembly GCA_963921515.1 of Calotriton arnoldi. Taxonomy (NCBI): domain Eukaryota; kingdom Metazoa; phylum Chordata; class Amphibia; order Caudata; family Salamandridae; genus Calotriton; species Calotriton arnoldi. The sequence goes on from CAWUFW010001133.1 coordinate 1,098,688, forward strand.
TACGCGGAGACCCACAAGTGGCGTAGTGCATTAGGTCGCGTCGTTCGGGCTGATTTTTAGGGCCGGACGTTTGTCTCGCGCTGGAAAATCAGTGCGAACGGCACCATGTTTAGAGCAAGAGGGAGCTGCTTCTTTCTGGCACTCGAGTAGATGTTCTACTCGAGCGGCAACTTCCTCAATGCAAACGGAAGGTTTCTCAATGCAAGCGGTCGCGACCATCCACCATCGCCCACGTTGAGAGATCTCGCAAGGAGGTGGTCTAGAGTTAGATTTTCCTTGCTCGCGCTCACCAACTTAACGTTGGCGCGCGAGGAAAAAACTCTGCTCCGTGCAGAAAACTGTACAAACTCTTCGAACGGAGAGGAGTTCACCATCCAAGCCTAATAATCACCCTAATGTGCAGGGGTACTTCTGCAATGAAACTTTGACTACTTGCCTCTGCAATGAGATTTATTTATGGTTAATATCTCAGGATAAAATTGTGCAGGAGTAAATTGGAGTAAGAGTGCAAGTTCACCTTTAGGGAAGTAAGCCATTTGCATGTGCTAGATGAATTTGCACACTTAAATGGCTTTGTGAAATAGACCCTCTGTGTCCAAGATTCTCTTACAGTTTTGCATATTTTAACCTATGAAGAGAATCGACTGGCTGCCAAGACTTAAATTAAAGGTTCAAACTTTACCTGCTGTACTTCAGATTGCGGGAAGTGGACATATGTCCAATAAGACAGCCACAAAACTACCAAGTCACTTCATACAGATTAACACATTTCTTAATGCCGTTTATTTATAAGCCACTTGGGGCTGATGGGTGTTGGTGGTCCTGGGAGGCAGGAGGCACACTGTAATGCAGTGCTCTCAACTTTCCAAGTCACCTGAACCCCACTGTTGGGAATTAGCACAGTGCATTTGCAACCTTTGATTGAGGAGAAAATGAACTCATAATCTTATGCAATATTTTGCGGTGTAACACATGGGCTTGTTATGGGGCTTGCGGCTTTTAGTGATTTCATTATGACTTTTTAAGACTTTGGTAGAATACCAGAAAACACATTGGGGTTTCCACTGCTATGTGCAAGGCTGCCTTGCCAGCTCACACAGATCAGCCGCAACAGAGAGTGTGGCCATTTTCAAAACCAGATCCTTTAAAATCACAAAACCACAAAAAGCTCAGATATCATGTAATTGGTACCACATGCTGGAGAAAGGAAGAGGCTGTTGGAAGCTACTCTGATGAAGAGCAAACATGTGGTTCCCACAAGGCAGAGGAAACCTGAATTTTTGTCCTGTAGCTGTTTCTGTATTTTATTGAGCTGATAAGCCCTATAAACAGAAGGACAGTGCACAGCAGTGTGGTGGTTAACAAGGTGAATTTCAGTGGGCATGGTTACATGTGTGAAGTGATAAAACTTGATTATGATGAGCAGCCAGACACAGATGAAGACATAAAGAGAAATGCAAGTGTCTATATTTATGTCATGGTACAGGAAAAAGGCAGGGATTGAGAGCAAAACAAATAGGAATATTCAAATGACTGGTAACTGTGGCTCAGACCCCAAGTCATACAAGAGTCAAGAATAGAATTTTCGGTTAACACTGGGTGCTCACATCCACTAACCAGTTGCCAAGATTACCACTGCTTGAAAAGTTCATACAGTAGATTGAGGGGCACTCAAAATTCATCAATTAAATTACGCTATGACTCTGGTACTTGTCTGTCATCTGTGAGAATAATCATATGTTGGCTGTTTTCTTTAAAGTTAAGGTATGCAATAAATGAATGGCTGGTGCCTTGGCATGAGGGCAACTGTTTCAATCTAGAGTGGCATTCGATGCAGTGTACAGTCACTCAATAGGCATTCCAGAAACATGAGGGTGGAGGGGTGGTGTGAGCTGCTCTGTTTTCAAGTCATAAAAGGTGGTTTTTGCGGTTCTGCTTCAACTCTTGGAAGGAAAAGGCTGCCTGCAGTTGGTTGGAGAACGTATTCCACAGATGGGCTAATTGGACTAATCTAAACCTCGGGGAGGTATCAGGTGTTTATGATACCATGACAATGTAGCGTTTGGCTGTTTGTAGGGAGCAAGCAGTGACGCATCAAATACGCAGCTGAGAAATGTAGGAGGGGGATGTTTTTTGAGGTTCAGTGGACTCATGCATCCGCTGAATATGATCAAAGTTTGACCTCATAACCAAAAGTTCAAATGCTGGCAGGTCCACTCAACCTTTCATCTTCCATTAGTGATAAAATGAATACTATTGAGGAGCGGGTAACAGTAAAACATATGTTAACAGTGCTGTGAGACTCCCCAGGGGTGACCGAGGCTCTACAACTACTCTTGTCATGGTGTATTGCTTGGCACTATGTTGTGAATTTGTGCCAAGCCCCATGACTGACCAGCAGTGAAACATTTGGTGATGGAAGAGTAACAGGGCTGGATGCCTCGGGAGTTTGACCAGTGGTAGTGTAGCAAGTGATTTACTTTGTTAAGTGAGAGAGAACAAATGCTGTGGCAGTCCTGCAAGTCAGCTGTTGCATTAGTCAAATTTATTCATCTTAGACTGAATATCAATGGCCTGGAGGTCTGTAACAGGAGGTGTGCTGGAAGGTGGTCTATTAGTAGGTGCAAGTAGGTACCTACCACTAATAATAAGTCCACAATCACGATATAGGGCCCAGTCAAAGTCTCAATAAATTATTCCCTTGCTCAACCCTTGGTAGCTGACTGCGAGCAGGCAGGCTTAACATAGGAGACAGGTGCGTAAAGCATTTAAAAATACCAATACATTAAATAAGTAAGACACAACAAACAATAAAAATCCAACATCAATTTATAAAAATAAGCTATATTTGTATGATTAAAATGACACCGAAACAACAAACATCTAATGTAGGGAACCGGAGATATGAATTTTTAAAGAATAACCACTTACTAGTGCTTAAAAGCCAAAAGCGCCAACTTGGGACATCTGGTCACGCTTGACCAGGACAGAGTCCACGTTTTAGGCTGATTGCAATGGAGCGTGGGTCAGATACAGTGAGCGGTAGGGTCTGGTCAAGTTTTTATCTTCCGACTTAGTCACTTTTTTGGAGCTTTTTCTCTCAATGTTGAGCGGGTCTCCTCGGCAGACTGGGTTTGGGTTAGACGGCGGCTTGCTTCAGCTGGATGCCTCAGTAGATTCCTAGAGGTCTTTTCAAAGACGAAGAGCTCCGGAGCTTCAGTGGGGCAAACCTGAATTTCAGGCTGGGTCACCGTTCGGCATCGCCGGCTTGACTCTCGACGATGGGTCGGTCAACCTATGGTGCTTTTAGGTCAAAATGCTCCAAATGATCTCAAACTTCTAGGGATGCCTCCAAAAGGTCCTTTTGGGGTTCCAAAGTGGTTGTAGTTTCATGGGAGGGATCCGAGTTGCTGGGCATCTCTCCCATATGCATCCATGCTTCTGGGGTGACAAGCAGGTGGACACCGCTGACCAATGGGGTACAGGGTGCCACCCTCAGGTATGATAACTTCCTCCAAAGTGTGGCATATTTTTGTCCCAGAAAGCACTGTTTGTCGGAATCCAAAAATGGAGAAAATCTCTCCTGGAATTTATTGTCTGGATAACCCAACCTACAGGTGTTGCTAACTTTACCTAACACTCCCCTTCTAACACTCCTCTGCTAATTCAATTTCAGGGGCTCCCATCTGGCTGGCGGTGCAGGAAGTGAGGGTAGGCCTGGGTCCAGTCCTAAGTGTCATTCCTTCTTTGAAGACCAGTTTGGCTACCCAGCCCCCTTCCTGTCCTGTGCTTGGCAGCAGCAGTTCTCCTCCCACCAGATGTCTCCTTTGTCTCAATCCTGCCACTTCACTCCTCATCGGAGCAGTTTGGTTCAGCCTGTCAAAGGCTGGTCAATCAGGAGAGGCTGCTAGAAGGCTGGATTTTGGCACAACAGAAAAGCAAGTTCCATAACTTCTTTTCTGTCATAGTTATAATAATTCCAACCTTGATAAGTTGTTGGATTCATCCTGACTTGTACTTTGACACTGAGGTATCATTTTAGCTCACTCCTGTCAATAGTTAGACTTTATTAAAGTTTAATAAAGCCTTCCCATGTTAGCCTATGGAGCTAATGCACGACAATTGGAAAAAACGAATTGGCAGTTTTCCCTTCACAAGGGCTTATAAAACATATTTTATAATGTCCCTGCTTAACGTTATAAGGCACCCTATCCCTGGGGCACCTTAGGGGTGACTTATATGCAAAATTAAGGTAGTTTAAGACTTTGGAAGTACTGTTAATTCCAAAGTCGAATTTGCATATAATTTTAATTTAAAAGAAGCCTGCAAAGCAGGGATGACTTTTAAAATGACAGAAAGCCACACAGCAGTGCACACTTAAGTGCATTTAATCTTCTGGGCCTCTAAACCTACATGCCCTACTATTACTAAGGACTTACAGATAGATTGTCAGTACCATTTGTAATTATACCTAATTACCATGTATCTTTTACACTGGGCACAGAACTTGGATCTGGTTAGTAGAGCCCTGGGCACAATCAGAATCAGAAAACCAGTATCTAGTAGTCAAAATGGGGGCAAAAAGTGGGTGGGGGCACTGCAAAAAAGCCCTGGTTTCTCACAAGGGGTTAACAGGTTATTCTTATTTTCAGATGCTTGAGCATCTGCTGTGTATCAGTGGCAGAGACAAACGTTGCTTCTTGTATGCAGGAGTTCAATTAGACACTATGAAGTCTGCTACTGAGGGTACCCGAATAATTGGGGAAAAGTATTAGAAAGGGCATGATCATGGAAGATGAGGAAACAGGAAGGGACAATACCTACATTTTGTTGACTTGAGCATGGGGGAGCAGAGGATCAACCAGTGCCTGATGGCTGTGAGGAAGGCAAGGAGGTCATTTTGAACGACAAAAATGAGAAGAACTGAGTAACACAGAGTGGAAAAATGATAAGAGAATCCAGAACAACGCTACGAAATGAACACTTCCCTTGACAATGATGTTGCCAAGAGTTGTGTTGTGGAGGGAAAATAGCAGCAGGTCTAGGTCTTCGTCCAGGGGAACTCAGAATTTCAGTGGGCAAAAAGAGTGATGAGAAACACCATAGAAATGAGACGTTTTTAGAGTCATGATACAAACCACTCCAGTGCAGTGCCAGCAATGCCTGGAAGACACTGGTTGGCAGCCTTTTCCAGCGTTTGACTGTGTTGAAAGCGATGGAGGAGAAGGTAAGAAAAGTAAACATAAATGTAATGGCTGTCTCCAAAGGTATAAATTGGAAAAGGCCAGATTATAGCTCTGCGGAGTTTCATAGAAGACCTTTGTAAAAGAAGGGGAATAGAGAAGCAGGGTGTTAAATGATGTGAGAGCTAAAAGGGCAGACGCAGGCGCTGGCTGTTTATAGAATGGGGATCCATTCTATAGGCATGGTAGTGTGAAAGGAATGAAACTGAAAACACTTTAAGGAAGAAGGTAGCATTATGTAAGAGGAAGGGGCTGACAGTGTTTCTGAAGATCGTGTTTTTTCTTAATAAAAGTAATTTGCAATGTTGCCAGCAGATAGGAATAACATATTTGTTTCTCTGAAAGGGGGAAAGTGAGACGCTAGGCTTGAGAACTAATGTAAGGGCTCAATACCCTTATAATGGCAAAAGGCTTTGGGAGCTGCACCTGGAAGCTGTGGATGGAAAACATATTCCAAGGCAGGAGATAGCAGCAGGAGCGAAGGCGCAGCATAGGTAGCTGATGCTGCTGAATTGTTCCAAGGGACAGCAACAGGAAGGGAAACAAAGGCATTGTGTTTTGGTCAATAAAGGGAATGATTCAATTTGGGTGAGATCTTACATTTTTATAGAAAGGTTATAATGATGTAGAAAGGGAGGAGGATGGTGACAGACCTTTGGAAAAACAACAAAGCGATCAATAGACTGGTAAATTGTGGGAAGAGAGTGGGATAGTCTGAGAGCCATTAGGATAAAGTTAGTTATGGGTGGGGGGTGTATTTGAGAGAGTGTTAGACTTGGCATCTTTTGGCGTGTTTCCCCTGTCTTTTTGCTTTCTGACCTCCTGGTTTTGGTTCTGGCTGGGCAAAGACACTCTCTGCCTCCAGAGAACAAAGGATTTTGTGGTATAAATATTGGGTCCCAGAACCCAGAACTTTAGAACTCTTTTGGACCAAGAAGACTGACAAGAAGAAGAGCTGGAGAAGCTGTGAGGAGGGACTACCACTTTGCTGTATGCTTTGCTGTGTTGGCCTGCAGTGGCTGCTTTTGTCTTGGGCAGTGAAAGGACTGGACTGAACTTTCTGCAGCTTTTTTATTGAGTATCTCCACGGGCCTGAAATAGAGCTTGCCTCCTGTTCTGAAGTCTCAGGGGCTGCAAAGACTTCACCAACCTCTGGGTACCGCTTCTGGAACCGCGGTTTCAGCTGCCACAGAGAAGGGAAACGCAACCGACTACTTCTCTGACTCCATCGCTGGCTCTGTGTCCTGACGGCACCGCAGACCACACCGTCCGTATCTTGCACCGTAACCCTGGTCTCACCGACGACGACGACTGCCGCCACCGAGCCGCTGCTTGCACCGTGACCTGTGGGCACCGCACTCTGCACCGCCTCGCATCACTTCGCCATCTGGTCTCACCGACTACGTCGCTGCTGCTGACTTCGACACCCGTGATCGCATTGTGGCAGGGGGCACGCTCGTAAGTTCACGACACACCGCCTCATCCCCCACAGCTGTCTGGGCCGACCGACGCCAGCTCCCGCTAACCGGCTCTGTCACCTGCACCGCAACCTGCCAGCACCGCATCGAGCACCGTCTCGCCCTGCACTGTAAGCCTTGGTCTCAACGACGCCGTCTGGACGATCGTCACTGAGCCCCTGCCTGCACTGCATCGAGAGGACACCGCACCCCGCACCGCTTCCATTTTGCAACACAAGCACGACGATTGCCACAACCGGTTCGCACCACCGTGTCAGCCGCAACGAGAAAGGTACTGTTACCAAGTCTGTCCACGCTTTCGCTGGCCCGTACTGACGCGGTTGGCTGGAAATGTTAGACTCTGTTGGTTTCAGCATCGCGGAAGCCCCAAACGGAGCTACCAACTCGTACGAACTGTGTTTTTCAAGTATTCTTGCAAAATATACCTTTTTAAGTACTGTATTGTGGATTTTTATCGTTTTGGCCTTGTCTTAAGTATATACAATATTGGATAGTTTTCTAAAACTGGTGTTGGGTCCTTTTGTAGTGTTTTTACTGTATTACTGTTGGTTATGTGCAAATGCTTTACACACTGCCTCTAAAATAAGCCTGACTGCTCGTGCCAAGCTACCAGGGTGGTGAGCAGGGGTTATTTTAGAACTGTAACTCCCTTACCCTGACTAGGAAGAAGGGTCCCTACGTGGACAGAGGTGCAAACCCTTGCCAACTAGAGACCCCCATTTCTAAAAGAGAGTGATCAGAGAGATGCTGATTCAAGAGAGTAACATTCTGGTTGTCCTTTAGGTCAACAATAAATTCACTGGGGGCAATGAGGGGAGGCGAAGAGTGTTGAGTCCCAAGCTGAGGCTCCTGTAGTATTGCTGTGAGTAGTAGACTGCAGCATTGCAGACTTTAAATGTGGACAGCACTGTGATGGCAATATGTTCAGGGAATGATTAGTTACATAAGTAAAGTGTGTGCATGTGAAATTACTGAGTCAAAAGGAGGTAAACAGCCAAGAATTTCACATTCTTGGACTGCTTTATAAAGGACTTTAGGGGGAAAAACGTCATAAATTTGTACAGGTAGATTTATTCATAATTTAGGAGCAACTTTCTAACTTTTCTGGGATTTAGAATCAATCTAAGGAGTACTCTAGGAAATCTATGGCAAGTGTAGACTTCCTGGATTAGTGACATGAGCAGAATATGTGCATGTGAAATTACAATTTGTTGGAACATTTTACATGAGTCAGACAGGTGAAATAGTGGGTTTTCACCTTTTCAGGTTTTGTTCTCCATGGGGAAATGTTTTCCCTGTGGAGCAACTTCCTTATTCAGGTACTGGTAATACACTTATTCCTGACGATGACAAGCACATTTGGAGCGTGAATCCAGATTAGGGAAACTACCTACAAAGGGCATGTGAATACCCACAAGCATACATGCTTGTCTCTCCTCATGAGTTTACAAGTTTGGAAAACCCACTCCATTAGCTAATTATCCAGAATTGTGCATATGCCTTTTAAGGCTAAAAATTCACATACCAAAGAATTTAGCATCACAAATTGCTATTTTTGAGCTCTACAGTGAAAAATAAAACATCTGTGAATAGAATTTCCCATTGATGCAAAAGCAGAACCCCACCGCTTCATCCTAAAAAATCCCATTAAAAACACTATGAGAACCAGTGCTGTAGTTTTACGTCAAATGCTGTATCTTGGATTACAATTACACGTTATCCTTTTATTCATAATTTACTCAAAAGTAACATTCTGTCTACCACATTTACAATAATCATTACAGTCCACATGGAAAATTTCATCATTGGGGGAAGTTTTTGTTTTTCAAGTTTTTCAAGTTGTGTTTCCATATGAACCATATAAATCCAATACCCAATGCCAACGTAACCAACCTCCGATTAAAATATGAAAAACAAGGTACTTGATGACTCTTAAAATGAAAATAAAAATACTTTATGTTTGAAAACAACTATGTAACATTTGTAACGCTGACGTATTGTTAGGCAACATGCTCATTCGCAGTGTGGCCCATATAAATTCTCTATTCATCAATCAATTAATCAACAGAATTATAAATTAGTCAAATACCGTCTTTCTCAGGTGTCGATTCTCTGTATCGAAGACACTCTCTCAGCACACCAGGGGCCTTATTACAGATAGTGCCACCAAGGGGGAAGGGGGACCAACAGGCATGTGTGCACGATTTTTGCACCCTCAGGGTAGTATGGTATTACGGAAAGGGACTTCTACGCTTGTACGGCCCCTTCTGTAATGCTGATAGCGCTGCGGCACATGTAGCGCCAGAGCTATTTTCAGATGGTGTTCCCTCATTTGCATGGAGTGCAGCCCCATGCAAATGAGGGAATCACTTTGACTCTGCACCCTTGCCGTATTGTGGATGTGTGAGCAGAAACAAACATTCCCTTAGCAGGCGCATTAAAAGTGCACCCCAAAAAGGTAAAGCATGGTCAGTGCGCCCCCTGAAGTCAGCCCTCTGTAAGGGTGAAATGAGATCCCATGGACCCCCCAGACTACCCCCTGAAGGCAGATGCAGCCACTCACTGCACCTGACTGCAGGGGGATCCCTCTCCCCTCTTCAAAGTGCTGGCGGGTTGCTGCCTGCCGTGTGAAACACACAAAAGGGCTTTGAAGCAGCCGCTCCGTATTTCACTGAGTATGCGGCCCACAGCTTTAATTTTAATGGCAGATAATGTGGACAATTTGTGCACTTTACAAAGTTGTGAAAGCCCTGCATCCTGTCCAACAAACCTCAAAAATGATTGTGCAAGAGAATTTTCCCGTCAAATCTTTTTTTGCTGAAAAATCCTCCTATAAATTTTGGTTGTACAGGGCATTTTCTCCCCTAAAAAATATAAGCTGCTAATTCCAACCCCACCCCCACACCCCCTTTCTTTTTACAAATTTTCATATTTTAGAAAGTTTGTGTATAAAAGTTTCTGCAACTTCGCCAAGTTCTGGATGCAGGATGACATCTAATAACTTTTAGGAGCTGATGCTTTTGACTACCTAGAATTATTCTGATCGTTATCAGAGATTGTAGGACTTTGCTCCTCCATATCTCACCTGTGCTGGTACTGGATGACCATTAAATTACTTAGACTGTATTTCCGTGTTTTTGGTCAAGGAAAGGTTATCTTGTGGGATGCTGCATGTGTTAAAATTTTAAGTCAGTGTCCTTCCATGGTGACCAGGAGATCGGCGCTTGAGCACCTAGGAGATGGTGTACGCAATAGATAAGACGTGACACCTTGCATGTACCTTAGTCTTGGAGAAATGTATGCATCACTTCATCGTAAACCCACTCACTGTAATTCAGGCAGAACTGCTTAGAACATGAAAGTCACTGCATGATAGGAAACACTGAAGTATAACTAGCTGCTGCCAGAGGTAGAGCAGTAAACTGATCACTAAAGTTATTAGCCATGACTTAGCCATACTTGTATGTTGCAGAATACGCCAATTGTCATTAATTTATAATTGCTAAAGATCATAAATCTATAACCTATAATGCCTCATTGGGAGTGCAAACTTGCCTCTGCGTGTTACGCCCCAATCCCACCTGCCCGACCTGGAATTGGCCAAGGGAATTACTGCGCTTTGCGACATCAGTATTCCCGGGGTGGTAATCCAGCACCAAATACCATGGCCCCTGTAGTGAGACCACCTGTGTCCTAGTATGACACCATGTGACATGAAACCACAACTCTGCAAACATTCCAGGCCAAATATCACACAAATACTAACAATAACATTATTTTGATGGTTCAATTAGGATCTACCTGGCACGGGGCCAGGGACAGCTGAAGTTCTTGGCATCTCACTGCTTGTGTCTATAAAACTAATTGCACACAAAGATGAGAGCATTTATTTTGTGACATGTGGTTCCAATCATGCTGGAGGAAACATAATAAAATAAGAGCTTAGTAAGGGGTTCTGGAGCTAGAATTTCACAACAATTCAAAGTGAGAGCTTGGAAATTTTGGACAACGTTGTGAGCCTGGTTAGACACAATGTTTTTGCTGTGGCAGTTTTAATATCTACTGACAGTGGTGGATGTCACTAAGTCCTACGGAAACCAGGGAACTGGAGCTCAAAGTAACACATATTGGCAAGTTGGGCTCTAAGGGCCTGATTTAGTGTTTAGCGAACAGGTACTTCGTCACTAATGTGGCAGATTTCCCGTCCGCCTTATAGCAAGTGCCACAGGACTACAGTTGCCACCTTTCCCAGAGAAAAATACCGATAATTTTTCATTTTTTAGGCTTTTGCAAAGGCCCGGGCGAGATACCTAAACAGGATTCTATATAAAATTATTTGTGTTGATTTTTAACATAGTTTTGTTGTTTTGGTTTACTTTAACTATCACTCACGGATTATTAAGGGAGCTTTAGAACACATTTTAAAGTGCTTTCTTATATTTTCTGGTTTAATTATGCACTGAGAAGAGGAAAAAATGGCAATATTAGGTGATTTTCCTAATTTTTGTACTGGTGGGGACTTTAAAATACTGATCAGACCAGTAACAAACCAGCCAGGTGGCAACCCTACGTAGGACATAATGCACTTGTAATAAGGCGGACAGGATACACGTCATGTTTGTGATGGAGTAACCCATCTGCCTAACTTTATATCAGGCCCTCAGTCACACTTGCCAGAAGAAGGTGCTGCTTGATTTGTCATGACTGTTTGAAAAGCTTTTAGAGCGTCCCATTACCACAGCATGACAATGTCATCATGCAGGATCCAAATCACCTCAGGGCATGCAAACAACACTCAACACAAGCAAACACAAGCATATGGTCAATGTAAGCAAAATCAAGCATATAGTGGCACTAAATAACTTCATACCTCTTTCAATTCCAGAAATTCGGAGAGCTAGATATCACGCCCATTCCTTTTCCCTTTTGCCAGCTAAATCTGCAATTCTCCTTCATTTTCTATGGGGTCAAATGACATAAGATGTGCATTTCTAAAAACTGAAAGTATGGCTGTTCACTAATGCCATTAAATACTAGTACTCTCACTATGAGTCACCTAGAGCACCTGGTGTTTCAGCACACAAAATTACCTGGTTCAGGAACAAAGGTTCTAAATCACCATGTGCAGAAACACACCTAGTAAAGCCACCAAGATTCTGGTCTGGAGGTAGTGTGTATGGACGTTGCCCACCCTAACTCTATCCCCTTACACAGGAGTGGGGTTAAAGCTCCCCCAAGTAGTCCCACAGCCTGCCTTACCCCTCACCAACTTCCCCAGCCCCTGCCTGCTACCTGCATTGGCTCCACCCTTCAGATTTAACATCTCCTCAGAGCACGGGGTAATATGAGTGACAAAGTCCATAGAATCTTGCAATCCAGCAATTTATGACCTGGTAATCCCAGGTCCGACCTGTTCTTCCCATTCTAGGAAGTTAAAATCATGATGTGCAGAGTTTGAGATGGATAGACTGGTTGGATCTTCTCCTCCAAACTCAAGGAATTGCTTAATAAGGCACTAAGGGCATCTGATTTCTGCTTGCATCGTCCACAGAGAGGAAATGAGTGGGAGGATCGCTGTCCATGGTGCCATTCACATTAGCAATGCAACACGCTACTAACACAACAATGGCATCAATCAATCAATCAATCTGGATTTGTATAGCGCGGCTAATCACCAGTGAGGGTATCCAGGCGCTGAACTGAAAACCAGCATTTGCTGCCAATATCATCTTGTACTGTGGTTTATACCAGTGAAAAGCACAATAGAACTATTTTTTAACAATTTCACAATTAGTTCAATGATAACTGAAAGCCACATTTCTTAAGAAAATGCTTGATAAGCAGCAGAATACTCTAAATAAATATCTCCAACAAAGGGATATTCTTGTGGAGGAAATTAAACTAGGGGCTTCTACTCCATATTCGGTGCCTCATCCCCAAATCTGAACTTTAAATCAGGCCGACATACACCCAGTAGAGCAGAATTTCAACTGAGCTTTCCTCCAGGTAATATAATGTGGTTTTTAGGAACTATTCTATTTTTTAAGGTCCACATCTCTTTGACACAGCGTTCCGCCTACAACCAGTGGCTGGCAACGATATCAGGTTGTGGAGAATGATACACAACTCTGTGCCTACAACCCGGAGGCCAGCAGCGATCAAGGGACTCAGTGAACTTTTAAATAGGAGAGTCAGGAAAGGGGAAAGAGAAAAAGAAAATAATGTGGTTTTTAGAGCTTTATGGGTCAGGAACACCTATCAGAATCAGGTTATACCCTAAAATACTAAATGAGAGATTAATTTTAATTTACTGCTCATTTTAAGTACTTCGAGAGCTAAACCAGGACATTGAGGAGAGTAAAGGAAAAGCAATGCAAATTTTACTACCTCTAAAGGCATAAAATGAAATATTGTGGCAGCCTGTTTCACTGATAGTGGGCACCCTGGAGCAGTAATTTCAGTGATGTATCATAAAAGCCGTAATCTGTAGTCTACTTAGTATATAAACACTAATAAACTATGGTGTTAGGTGTGAAGTTGTCATAACTTTAGAAATTGGAAAAATCTTAAGTATTTGTATTGCCTTGTTTACCTACAGTATTAGATTGTCTGCAGACAGTATTTCTAGGCTTCAATTACATTGTGGAATTGTGTATTGAAATGTAATGTATTGTATTTTTACTCTTAAAATAAATAGCAACAAGGGAAAAATAATATGTTCTTGTAAACCTACACCAAAATGCTTAGCCTAGTATGTATTAACATTTTTCACAGGGTGCCCAATGCTTGCTACTGGATGGGATATAGAATTGAGAGCCATCTCATGAAATGGCATAGTGAAGAAGTAATGTAAAAATGAGCTCTGTCTTGAAATGTTGCATCCCTGTGGCATTCCAAAAGTGGCTCCAGAAATGGAAATAGTGGCATTAGTGTCCCGCTGACCCCATTGGCTAAAGACCTGCCACTGAAGTTTGCTTGGCGGTATGGAACTTTACTCCTCAAGTCGTAGAGTGCAGAAGGACCCAAGACAGAGAAAGCTGATGCATGTCTTGAAGAATTACAATGAATCAGCTATCACTTGTGGACCTGGAAGCAGATTTGTAGCAATGCTCAGGCAGCTAGAAAACATGCACTGGAATCTTAAAGGCTGACAATCTTAGGACTTTTCTGCAAAGTAGCGCTTCTACTTGAACTTCTATAAATACTTTGAAGAAAAGAGATACCGTCCACACTTCTCCTATAAACATGCAACCTAGTTGCCTTTAATTTTGGGTTTTTGCTCACTCAGAGATTTCTGGTCTGAACTTCAAGGGTATAGCAGGGCCACATACTCACCTGCTCTGTGAACTGAGACATCAAGTAACCTTAGGCAGCTAAATTTGTCTGGTGTAATGGCCTGAAAATTAATAATCTGCTAAGAATAACTTGCTTTTATATAGCATTGTATACCTCACTTCTGCTATTTCGAGTGCTGTAAATGGCAGGTGTTACTATTATTCGGACCAGTAGTCATCCCCCGCCCGCCCCCAGTGCCTTGAGACCCTTACGGGTGAGTAGTCGCGCTTTATAAGCCACCTGATCGATTGATTGATTATCCGATTTATGGTACTCTATCTGCTGACCTCAGAAGGATGGAGTGCTTAGACTGCCTTGCTGGGATTTAAACTCTTATGGAGAATTTCCTTTGGAAACAAGGCAGTACAGCTAGTGATGGTCTTGGATAGATGATTCAAAGAGTTAGAATTTATATAAGACATGGTATATTTCATACCATAAACATTTGGTTGCAGGTCTCTGCTGTGTACTTACAACAATGATGAATATGGTAGGAAGTATAAAATCGGTGTCCACACTCTATTATGGTGAACAACAGCACACGTGAGCACAATTAGTGAAACACAATTTATTGTGGAATAACCGTGTATGTTTAATTAGGAGTGCTCAAAACACAGCTTTCAATTGTGACTATTCTAAGGACCCAGATGGGAAAGGAGCAGACCCCTTGAAGGGTCTGGAGGAAATGTGGAGGAGCTGCTAGGGGTACAAGTAGAATGTTGCACAGCATCCAGTCAGGGAATCTATAGGAATCAGGTGTGGTATTTTGTTGTGTTTAGTGTTATCGGGCTGTGAAGCTCTAGTGGCTTCAATGGAAAGGACTGGAAGTATACAAGAACAAAGCTTCCATGGCTCAGCTTGTTTGGAGAGAGACTTCAACCTGTTGCCAGTGAGAAAGCTAGCCGACTCTTCACTAATGTTGACATTTTACAAGTACACTCTATGTTCGATATGCGGTCACTCTACAGAAGCCACAGTGGTAGCAGGGTGGCATTCTTTTTTTGTCTGTTTTAGTTCTTATCGCATCCTCTGCAGTCAAAGTTCTGCCCAGACTGCTTTCTGTTTTCTGGGGAGTTGTCTGCAGTGGAACCAGCTAGCGGGGACTTCAAACTATTGTATTTTATCGATGTAATCATTTGGTATTTTTTCTACTGAGGATGTGCATACCCAACCAGGCCAAACACAGTCACTTGAGATCTTTGTACACATTCAGTATAAAATCAGCCCCATCCCTCCCTCACCCCCTTCCCATTGTTTAGTTCAACTACAGCGATTCATTTGGGCTCCAGGCTTTTCTTCTGGGGCAAATATCATGCTGCAATTGGTGATAAGAAGTGTCAGCCTTGGCCAAATCAGGCAATGGTTGGACTTTGTGGCAGTGCTTAATCTGTAATAAAATATGTGCAGGTGCCAAAATAGTTTCTTAGGAGTCCACCACTTCCTTCCCCTTTTCCACCACTGGTGCGCTCTGCTCCCCCACTGACACTGCCCATTTCCCCTGCTGGCTCCACCCACTTCCAAAACTGGCCCTTCCCGCTGCCTGCATGTAACATGCCCAAAGTGAAAGAGCAGTGAGCGAAACAAGCAACCCCGACTATAACAGCCGAATTCGGGCCCAAGGTTGCATTTTACTGCGTTTTAGGTCAGTAAAATAGACCAAAGTATCACAACTTGAGTATGAT
This sequence comes from Calotriton arnoldi, assembly GCA_963921515.1. Lineage (NCBI taxonomy): Eukaryota > Metazoa > Chordata > Amphibia > Caudata > Salamandridae > Calotriton > Calotriton arnoldi. Next base: position 1,114,426 of record CAWUFW010001133.1, read on the forward strand.
TTAAAGAAACTGCAAGGGGGAATGAGTGTTCTGCATAGACGTGGGCAAGCCACTGAAGGTGCAAGCTCGGCTCTACCCAGATGCCTGGCTCTGAATCAGGTCGAGGTACTCTTGGACCCTGGAGCTAAAAACAAATCAAGCCTTCGTGTGGCTTCTGTCATCCAGGCTCTTACCTCATCCAATAAGCTACTTCACCCCTACTGAAGAAGAGTAGGTGCTGCACTCTGCTGTCTCTTGTTCATTTTGCAGATGTGTTAATAGAGAAAACCTTACAAAGTGCTGGAGAAGGGTGTTATGCTCATGGTTTTTCTGTTTGTTGAGAGAGTAGACAATTTGAAAAACCATAAGCAATATGTCATTCTCCAAACATGTTTACAGCACTCTGCCCCTAAATGCTTGAAGCTTGCATAGTATGGGCTCTGTGTAAATGTCAGCCTGCACTTCCCTGGGATGTGCGAAGACCCTAACTATATGTCCTCTCTTAAGCATTTATTTTATTCACATGCTTAATTGCCTTCGGTGAAGGTCTTGAGAAATTGGTATCTTTGTTAAGCAGGTAACAAACATTAAACTACAGTATCCTGCCTTCCATTAACTTAATATAGTAATTTGCCTTCTTGAAAAATTTCTCATTTCAAATTCACTTAACACACCCTACTGATAGTCCTCAAAGAATTAAACACAGTGTATTACCCTTTGATATAAAATGGAAAGGGAAAGAGATACTCATCTTGTGACTGCACTACACAATAAGAACACAAGATACTTGGAATCAGACTTCTCTTCTTAACCAAATTGTGTGATTCTAGGACATTATTCTATTTCAAGATGCCTCTTTTTCCTTCAACATCAAATTGTAGAGCACTTGAAATACATCAGCTCAGCAGCAATGTCATAAAAAATCTCTCCCATAAATGGGTTGATAGACTATAATGTTGCTCCACCTATAGTAACAATTTTTGGCCACATACAAGGTGTGCATGACAACTAGCTTGAATCTTTTTTACTCACAGCATCGTAATCAGGGTGGTGGGGGGCATGGAATTTTTCGCAGTTCATGTCAAGAGACTAGCACTTTTAATAAATCCCTCTCAATTTAATGATATAATGTAATGCAATAAAGTGAAACAATTCCAGATATAAAATAAATATATTTTCTTTAATTTTGAACAGTCTTGAACATAGCTTCTATCAGAGGCATCTGTATATTAAAGTACATCAGGCCTACAGTACTAAAAAACCTGACAGGATCTAAAACACACTTAGCAAGGAGGTCTAGTAGATTGCCCCAAAGGATGTTCATCGAAAACAAGTGCCAAGTAGTGTCTTTTAAATCACTTTTGACCAGTGACATAGGTCAAAATATAAGGCCCCTCTTCTTTCATTTTTATTTCTGCATCACTCATACATTTGTGTTTAGGGATCCTCTTTAACTCTCTTCCCCATTGTTTATACATCTCATCAACTTCCCTACTTGAGGCCCAGCACCTCGTTCACTTATGGGATGGAGGCGGAGCCGAGAAATGTGTAAATTTTCTGAGGACCGTACCACGTTCAAGGAAGGGAAAATCCTGGAGGTTACTCTGCAGGTCAATCAAGGAAACCTCCTCCTCTCATTGGCTTGCTCTTTCAAGGGTCAGCCAATGAGAGGAAGAAGTGGGGACCTGGTGGGCAGGGCTAAGCGAAGGCCCAGAGCGAGCCAATTACTTGCCCTAAGTCCAGGAGAGATGGCCGCTTTTGGCAATTCCATCCTGCTCTCAAAGCTGCCTCATAGAGATACACTACACATCTGAGAATTCAGTGATATTGAAAGTGTCACATGTCCATGGTATATCTTAGACTATTCTGCTACACACCTACTGCCATTCTTGGCAATAGGTGTGCATTGGACAGCCTTTCAATCACGGCCTGCTCCTTCAACCATGACCATAGGGGCACCGCCCCAAACACCCTCATCAAAGACCAGGCCTGCCTCTAGGCAGAAACACTGATACTCAAAGGTGAAGTGCTGTCTTATTCAGCTAGAAGGTGTCATAATTTTTAGGTCGAGCCTAGCGTTGCAGCGCATGCGCTGCTCGCTTTGCGAGGCATGCAATATTCAGTATAGCATGGAAGCTTTGTGGAAGCTCTGTCCACTCTCCGCCCATCTTCTTCATTGGCTTAGGTCCTAAATGCTGCCTTCTGATGGGTTTTAGTGTTGTTAGTCCTGCCTCATGACGGCCATGTCGTCATTTGTATCCTTCCATGGCCACTGGCCCCTTTACTCCGAACACTATTTTCTTCCCGGTCTCCCCCCCACCCCCTCCCGCAGTCCGTGACTTCTCGGCCCCCCCTCCAACTCCCCCCACTCCCGTTCGTGCCTTCCCGCCCGCCCGCACTCCCGTTTCCAATGCAATAGGTCTTGCGTAAATGCGAGTCCTATTGCATTGTAAATGCTTGTTTTACTTTTATATTGGCTTAGGGACGCGTGACGGAGTTCGGGCTCAGAGCCTCGGTCTCCCGCACCCTCATGTTACTAAGGCAGGACAGATAGGGGGTTGGCTCGATCTGTGCGACGGGCGGGGTGTTCGAAAGAAAGAGGGCGGGGTTAGTTACCGAGGGTTGGGTGAAGGTTCTGGCCCGGTGTGAGGCGCTCACATTTAGAATCTTATCGAACGTCCGCAGTGGTTGCACGAAGCAGGGGGAGGCGATTGCACGGTGTGCGCGTGGTAGAAGCGCAAGCGATCCACGGCCTCCATGCTAGCGTCTCGCGCCCTCCACCCAATCCGTGGCCATGGCTGGCGGCGCCCTCTGGAGGCCACGGCCTCCTACGGGATGGACCGCCTCCCCCCTGCCCATCACCCCACGGCAGCGGCCGCAGCTCCTCCTCGGCAGCCCCGGCCCCCTTCCCGTCCCAGGAGGACAAGAACTTCATGTGTGCGCGGGACAACGAGATGAAGCAGCTGGTGCAAGGTGAGCGCTCCCGTGGGGCACTCTTGAGGGTGGAAGAGGGTCTGCCCGGGGGGGAGGTGAGGGGCCTGCCTGGGGGTGGTGGGGCGAGGGGCCCCTTTCTTTCCGGGGGGGGGAAGCAACAAGGTGAGCCTGGAGGGGCGGGGGGCTCAGCCAGCAGACGCTGGTCCATACTGTGAAAGGAGGGTCAGGTACTATGCCCCCTTCCGTTGGAAGGGGGGCTTGAGATGCAGTGGGTGGGGCAAGGTGAGCCTTGTGACCCTTTGACATGCTGGGGTGGGAAGGTTCGCAGCAGATGCTTCTGGGGGGTTGTGCGTTGGCGAGGGTCACTTCTGTGTCCCTGCACAGAGAGGAGAAGGGGCAGGGGCGTGCAAGGTGTGTGCCCGGGGCAAGGGACCTTCTGTACCAGCTGAAGGGGGACATAGAAGACTGCTGCGGGTGAGGAGGCGGCCCTGACATGGTTCCCGGGGGTGGGGGCACATGGGCCTCCGGTTGGCACTGGACTTACCTGTATGTCCCTGGATCCCACGTGCTGGCTGTGCATCTGTTGACCCTACGCTGGGCTGCACTCTGCATCTACACATAACCTGCTCCACCCTCCTGGGACCTGGAGGTGGCCCTCACTCACGCCCACTCATTCCCCAGCATCCCCCTGTAACAGATCACCCCATGGTGCACGCAGGAAGGCTTCACTCATACCCTTCCATAAACGGTAGAGGGTGGGCCCTCACTGACTCCCTGTATGAGGGTGCCCTCCCACAAATGCTTGTCACTGGGATGAGTTCACGCCAGCATCTGCTGGGCTCCTCCACCAGCGAGGTGACACTGGCTCCCAACATGTGTGAGCAGGGACATGAAAGACCACCCTCTTGTGTGTGATTTGACTAGTGCCCGCGCTGTGCTGCTCCTGCTGCAGCCAGAGAGCCCCACTTACCCCTCGGAGTGATCACTTTGTGTCAGGGCTGGTAGGGGCTTGTGTCTTGAAATTATGGGCCGCAGTTCAGTGACCTCCACTGATGAGATTCAAACTGAGCTGTGGTGAAATGGTGATTGGCTGTCGGTTGAACTACTTTGTACAGTGCCATCCTGACTACTTTGTCACACAAGGAATGATGGTGGTCACGGGTTGAACGTTTTTAGGCCTTGTCTAGACCGTGCATTTGCTGTCTTTCTGAGACCTTGTGTTTTTTGCTTGGTGCGCCCAGAGACCAGCCGTTGTTTATTATTGCTTGACTTTATTGTCACTATTATTTGCTTGTTTTACTTTTCTGGCAACTGCCTCTATTTAACTTTCTTGATAGAAAACGATCAGCAGAGGTCAATAAAATACCAGAATCACTTTAGCATTCTCTAGATGCCAGTCCATAGAAATTCTCTTCCACGAGCACCCGTACACAATAATATTTTTTTCAAATCTTGTATTTTCAGTGATATGACCACCGAAGGCCCTGATTTTATATTAAAAACAGAGCTTGGACTATACCATTTCCCGGTGAAAGGCAATATTTCTTTCCATGTGTTCCCATACCTGGCGTGTCACGCAGTTTGGTGCTTACTTTCCCTCCATGTTAAAGAACCTTGGATGTTTCAGCACCCAGGCTAATGTGCTGCATAGCTAAATACATACAAGGTCCCAAAGGCGAGACCGATTGCATTGCAAATGCTTGTTTTTAAATGAATGCACCATCCACAAAAGCCATTTCTCCATCAGGAAAACAGTAATTTGCTCTGATATTTGTTAACGACAGTGGCGCATGCGCCACCCTTATTTATTGTACGTTTAATTTCAAGCAGAAACATAATTCCACTAAATACAACAGCCTAGATTTACTAACACTTTCATCAGGTTTTGCATCACGGGAGTAACGTAAGCTACACAGAGTGTAGATTTGGGATTTACTTTGCAGAAAAAAATGTTTTGCACTGGAAACTAGTGTGCAAGAGTGCGTGCAAGATGCACGGCAGCCAAAAGTGCACCAGCACAGGGGAGAGAGAAGCATTGCCATATTTTAGTGTGTATGACGCTGTTCTGCTCTCTCCCTTTGATGCAACGCAACGGAGCAACTCCAGGCCTCATGCTGTGTTGCCTCAAATCTTAGAAAATCTTAGACAAAGCATTAATTTGTCTTATAATGGAAGTTACTGCATTGCAGCGAACATCGTAAAAATTCTCATCTCACTGATTGGTGATTGCACATTATAATTCTACTAATTTAATGTAAAGGCATAATACAAATTTATGAATTCCAAAGGCTATCCTATGAAGGAAACCACATCTGCGTTATTTAGGTAATGATTTCTAAAAATAAAACAATTTTGAGTGGTTGTTAAGAGTGCTTAGAGCCCGGTCCATTACTCTGGGTCAAGTACCACAGTTACAAAGTGTCTCATTTATCAGAATGATCATGCAGACTGGAAATGCTTTAGAAGCAGCAGACTCATCCCTGACAGCTATAATTCATTCAGAGGGCGTGCCAAGTACCGGGCTCAAGAAAGGACACCCATTTCTTAATGCATGGGCCTGAGTCATCCCTCTTTTCCAACCATACATCATCTTTCATTTCCTCTGTGATAAGAGCACAACGAGCTGTGATACATCACCACACTTAGGTCATTTTATTTTCAATTCATGCCACATGTGAGATAGGGTGACTGCAGTGATATAAGTGAGATAAAGTTGGCAAGGCAGTGTGCACATTGGACCAACCCATTAGTCTTGGAAAGGAGTGTCCCGTCACGCTATACATCAAATAGCGCATGCATGCAGCACACTCACTATGCTGTAGAACCTTACTCATTATGCATGAGCGATGAAATATAGCATGGAACATCATTAAGCTTAAAGCATGTGTAATAGACTATAGCATGGACCACTATTAAACTCTATACATGAGCGATAGAATATAGCATAGTCCATTCTTAAAATCTATTGATGAGCGGTAGAATATAGCATAGACCATTCTTAAAATCTATTCATGAGGGGTAGAATATAGCCTAGACCATTCTAAAAATCTATACATGAGCGATAGAATATAGCATAGACCATTCTGAAACTTTATGCATAGGCAATAGAATATAGCATAGACCATTCTTAAAATCTATACATGAGCGATAGAATATAGCATAGACCATTCTGAACCTTTATGCATAGGCAACAGAATATAGCATGCACCATGTTTGGAACATTCACCTGAAGTCGTCAGAGCTGGTAATCTAGGCTTAAACAAGGCTACGCTTACCATCTACGGAGAGGATGTTGATGCCTATGAGTCCACTGCCCAGTGAGCCCAATTGTGCTGTGCAGACACTGTGCCTGGTTCCAATATATCTGGTACTGTGTTGCTCCTGTCATGGGTTGTGTGTTTCCATCTTTTCCTCTGGTTTCAAAATTATGGCTTCTTTTCAGGTAGCCACTCCATTTCACAGCAAATGGTTGCATCAAAACGGACACTGCCGATGTCAATCACAGCTGGCTGTCACCCAAACGCACTACATTAAGAGGAATCTGTCCATGCTTACTGTTTATGTCTGTGTCTCCTAGCCTGTCTACAGCTGCATATGACTCTTTGGTGTTTCCCTCCTTCCTGATACTAAGTCAGGACAGGAGGCTCAGATTATGCATTTCTCTTTCTATTTATTTGACTCAGCAGGCAAAAGACAATATATATATATATATATATATATATATATATATATATATATAGATCTATATATATATATGTATATGTATGTATATATATTACCTACTGGCGGTCGCCAGTAGGTAGTTATAGCTAGGTCCTTGTTTCTATTCAAAAAGTGTTTTTTCTTTTGCCAATATCTTTGGGGCCGTTTGACGAATCTTCGCGACATTTGCAAAACTAATGACCAGCTCAGGTCAGCTCCTGTCTTGAAAGTTTGGGGGTGATTCGTCAAGCAGGGGCCGAGAAAAAAGGGGGGTCCCAAAACGCGTTTTCTCCATGTTAATTTCCATAGGAATTTTGGAACAGGCTACAGCCTGAACTGCTAAACAGAATTACACCAAATTTGGCAAAAAGGTAGCTCTTGGTTCAGAAAGCACTCTTTTTTTTAAATGGTGTAAATCCGTTCAGTAGTTGCTGAGAAATTCCAAAAATAAAAATATCGATATCTGAGCACCGAGGAGGAGCCGCAAACCCTCCCGAGCACGAGCTTCATTTTGATTGGCTGCCAACACTCCAAACCAGGAAGTGTTGGCAGCCATCTTGTTACTCGGTAAAACCGAGTCACAAGAAAAAGGGGAAAAAAAAGTTAAAAATGAAGAAAAGAGGGCAGGGTAGAAACACCCTGACCCCCTAGGCCTGCTCAGGGGGTCCCACAGGGACCCCCAGGCCCCAAAAAAAACATAAAAAAAAAAATTTCGGCCGGAGTTGCGCTGGGTGCGCGAATCCGGAAGAAAATTTAAAAAATAATGAAGTGCGGTCTCCCGCACTTTGTTTTTTTAAAGCCCCCGGTGGGCCAGGTCCCAGGGGTAATATTTAATAATGGTGCGGGGGCCCACAGGGCCCCTGCAGCCCCGGGGACCGACACCTCCCCGGGGCGAAACTTATTCAAATGCGGGGGGGCTCGTGGTCCCCCCACAGCCCCGGAGACAGCCACCTCCCCGGGGCTTTATTTAAAAAAATTTAATCAAAAGTGTGGGGGGGCTCTTGCCCCCCCACGCAGCCCCGGGGGCTGCCACCTCCCCGGGACTTTAATCATTAAGTGCGGGGGCATCATGGACCCCCGCAGCCCCTGGGACCACCACCTCCCCGGGGCTTTCTTTTTTTAATTAAAGGTGTGGCGGGGGGCTCCTGCCCCCCCCACACTGCCCAAGGGACCACCACCTGCCCGGGGCACTAATTATTTAAATAGGGGGGTCCGTTGCGGACCCCCGAGCCCCGGGGACCACCACCTCCCCGGGGCTTTAAACAGTTGGGAGGGGGGCCGCACGGCCCCCCTCCTGGAGCCCTAGATGGCCCTGGGGACCGCCACCCCCCAGGGCCATATACAAACCAAGAACCAGAAAGACTTCATGTCCCATGAGTCTTTGTAAAAACTTTTATTATCATCCTCCAATAGTAGTGCTCCCAGTCCCATGCAAATCATCCACAAAGAAATTTCTTCTCCACTCAGCAGCCAGATAAGTGACTTTTCTTTTTGAGTGACAAATTTGTTATGTCGTTGTAATCAAAATTGCTTGTCTCTTGATTGTTTTTTCAAGGGTTTTCAAAAGCTCTTATTCCCTTAAGGTGGTTTAAAATTTTCTGGTTTCATTTTTAGTTCTAAACAAATTTACTGCATGATCACAAGTGTTAGAGGAGTCGTGCTCCTCTCTGCACATGACTCCCTCACATACTGCCGTTCAATCAGAGTGCAGTGACTCTCATCCCTCCCCGGAATCGACCGTTGTGAAGAAGTGAACTTCTCTCAGAGGCAGCCCGCAGAGCCGGAGTATTTACCACAGCTGCTCCCATCAGCTAGCATAATGATCATCAGGTGCCACTAGGTGGCGCATAGCTTGGTAGGCATTGACCGCCACAGTCTCATTTGCCTCTCCTTTTGCATGGGAAGAATGTTTTTTTAATTCAACGAGCGTGTGGCAGTCATACATATGACAATTTACTGCTTCAGCATAAGCAGTAGAGCGACTGCAGTTATTTTCTCTTCGCACTTCAGTCCATTTAAATCAGACTGCATTCGCTTTCAAAAAGCCTTGGCATAGTCACGGGCATATCCCAACAAACTTTGGTAATTGCAAGGGTCTTCAGGTAGGACCAGTAACACCTAGCATGCCAGGCAGCAAGTATAAACTTCAGGGCACCTGAACTACCAGGGCAGGTGCAGATGAGCCCTCTGTAGAAATGGTTAAGGAGGGGGCAGGTGTTCCTCCCCATTTATGAGGAACTTGTGGATGCCATCATTACAGAGAGCTATATAATCAGCCTCGGAGCCACTGATTAGGAAGATTATTATGTGAACGGCCAAGCACAGTATTAGACCCCCTGGAAGGCAGGATCGGAGCCTCTCACCCCCTGGTGAAACTTAGGGCAACCGAATAGACAAAGGTGACAACAAAGCCATAAGCAAGGCATGTGCCACGTTTCTGCCATCAGACGACTTCGTGAGATTACAGAAAGCCTTCCTAAAAAGGCAGGTGGAGGCCCAAGGTAGCCATGAGAATGAACACCATGGGCATACCCCAGATGATAATACCTGCTCCCCATTGGGAAAAGATACAGAAACCGGGGAAGACTCTGCCAAACAGGATTTCGATGTGGAACCAGGACCCAGCAGACCATGTCAGCTCCAAACGTTCCAGTCTAGATGACAACAGTTGTGACACCACACAGGGGTTGGTAGGACGTCTGGATATGCTAGATCTGGACTATATATTTATCATCCCCATCTACAGCGGTAGAGGTAGCCCAATAAGTGAGCAATGACATTAGAAAATCAATAGATAAGGAGGTTTGAAGAGGATTGAAGGTGCAATGCCTGGGGCCATCCCTGGCTGGGAAAGTGGACTGAACCCCCAAAATTGATACTAAGATGGCCACATTTGTGTCAAAGTTTATCAAGGACCCAAAAAAGGGCCTTGATCATTTGTAGAAGTCCTTTCTGGGCAAATTACTAGTTGTGCTATGGCCACTTACAAACATACTAGAAATGGCTGAGGAGGTCTATGAGACTGGCAACCTGATTTACCAAGATATCCCATCCGGATGGGTCCAATGAGTGCTATGCGAATTGCGTATTATACACGGAATGCAGACGTTCTCTTCTGATAAAAATGGATCCAAAATTGGATGAATTGACCACCACAGAAGTGGGACTGGTGGCAAAAGGATATCTCTTTGGAAGACCTTTCATTAAGGAAGTCACCAAGTTTGTGACAACTTTGCCTCCCTCAATAAGGAACAACAATCTATGCACAAAGTCTTCAGCCCAAAGATTTTTGGAGGGGCTGGTAGAGGCAGGAGACACTTGTCCAGCTGATCCTACACCCCATCCATTCACAAGCTCCAGATGTGATGCTGAATGAAGTGGCAAGATCTGAGAGAGTTCGGGGGGTTCTTCTCCACCCATTTCAACAGTAGGGGCTGCACTGACAGAGGAGCCTTCGTGGTGCCAGCAATGCACCAGGTGGACCTAACGGTAAGGAAAACCCTTCCTTCCCCACCAGAAGTGGGAAGCAGGTTACGATGGCCTCTACACAATTAGAAGGACAAAACGGGGGATAGGTGGGTACTTCAAACCATTGTGGGTTTTCATATAGAGTTTTAAACCCCACAACAGAGAACCTGTCCAAAATCTTTTTCATATTTTCAGGAAGGTGTTCTGATTATGTACCAGGATGTATGTGCTCTTTTACGAAAAGGGGATATAGTTCCCTGTTCTAATCACCCCACAGGGGTTCTCAGCAACATATTTTGTTGGAGAAGAAGGACAAGGATCATCAACCTGTGATCAACTTTAAGGACTTCAACAAATGGGTCATATACCACCACTGAAAAATGGAGGGCAAGAAACATCTTCTCAGGTACATCCTCCTGCCAAATTATTGGTTAGTAAGACTTGAAGGATGCTTACCTAACCATTCCAATTTTTCCAAATCACTGGTGTTTTCTGCAATTCGAGTGAAAATGACAGGCCTGCAAATCCACGTCCCTCCCATTCAGTCTGTCCTACACACCGTGTAGGACAGACTGGCCATTTAATGGCTGCAGGCTACAGGCTTGAGGTGGTACATTCATTGTCTACCTCCACAACATACTCTTGATGCATCAAGATCTGGAGTGTCTACGTGATCAGCTTCAATTAGCCGTATCCATTATTAAGGATCTTGGGTTCATCATAAACGATCAGAAGTCCAACTTCACTCTGGCCCAGAAGATGGTGGTCTTTGGGTTTATAAGAGATTCAGTCCAAATGTTCTTGAGATTACCTCAGGGGAAGATATCTCTTATATGCAAGGAGTTGCACAAAACACTGAAGAAAGAAACAGTATCTTTCAGACACGTGGCCCAGGATTGTAGGACTTCTGGCATCCTCCATCAAGGCAATTTTACCCGGTGCACTGGAAAACAGGGCACTTTAGGGACTAAAAGTTATTCACCTCAGAAGAGGATTGACGTATGCCGAGAGGTGACCCTCTCCCAGGAAGGTCCAACAGAGATCCAGTGGTCGGTCAATCACATGTAGGGCTATATTTGGCATGGCATCAGACCTCATCATAGAATTGGATGCATGCCGGCAAGGATGGGAATCTCATTATGGGAATATTACCACAGGAGTTCCCTGGTCAAAAAAGAGGAGACACTCCATATCAACAGCCTAGAAATGGTGGTGTGGTCCTTTGCAGTAAGTAGCCTGGTGGCAAACAAGATATCTTGCTCTATCCTTCTCAAGATGGACAATGTGTTGGAAGTCCAATACATCAACCACATCAACAAAAAGCGAAGGAACACTCACATGGCATATTGAGAGGCACCAGGAAAACACAACTAGATCAGAATTATAAAAACTTAAGTATATCGGTAAGAACACAGGAGGACACGATCACAAATAGAATAGTAAAAGATGATGCATTTAAAAAAATCCAACGGAGGGATCAACATAGCAGGACAAGTAGTGAGACACAGTATCTCACTCGTTATTCCTGATGCTTCAGCGGACCCACAAGAGCAGCTTACCACAAATCCGCTAACAGTGGCAAAGACTGGTACTCTATGCCCCAACCAAAACAATGAATCCAGTCTTAAAATTGTCTCCTGGAATGTCGCGGGCATACATAAAGCTCTCAAACAAGTAACAGCAATAAATAAACTGCAGGAAGGTGACATTCTATGCCTACAAGAAACTTGGGCTACAGAGCCCGTACATCTGGAAGGCTATGCCGGTTTCCATAAACTAGCAACTAAACGCAACCGGTATGGCAGATCGTCGGTTGGGATCTCGATTTATATAAAACATGCAAAACAATTTACAGCAAGGAAAATAAAAACCGAGTCAGATATGTTACAGGCACTGGTAGTGGAGGGAAAAGGGGACAGGGAAAGCAGTTCTTTAATGCTCATAATAAACGTATATTTAAACGTACATGGTCAGTCAAAATTGGAGGCTACAAAATCTATGATCACTTCAATACAAGAAATTTTATGCACACATTTGCTACCAGCCAAAGTGATTGCGGGTGACTTCAATCTGCACAACCTGGGAATGAAGTCGAGCGATAGGATGCAAGTAACTAGCTCTGAAAGAATTTTTAATACCTTCCTACAAAATTATGACCTCAAGTCAACCGAGGAACTACTAAAAAGCTCAGACCCAAATCGATCAGGAACAGCTACATTCAAGAACTGCACGACAATCGACTGATGCCTGGTTGAGACATGTCTCCACAATCTATATAGAAAATGAAGGTCGCATTTATCCTGGAAGTATAGAGGAATGCCCTAAGGAGAGTACAAACAACGAAGTGGAGCTCACATCTGAAACCGGGGGTAAAGATCAAGACGGCCTAAGAAGATAAGAAAAGACGGGGCCCCTGGTCCCAATGGCCTACCGGGAGCAATGTTTAGAGAAGACTCAGCATACTGGGGTAGAGTTTTATCCAACCTATTCACTGAATGCCGACTACAAGCTAAGGTGCCAGACTCATGGCGCGGGTCATTCTTACAACCAATATTCAAGAAAGGAGACAACACAGAACCAAAAAACTACAGATTAATAGCCCTCCTGGACATCGAAGGGAAAGCCTATGCAAGCACCCTATTGACAGAATTGAACAGATGGATCTAAGATAATGAAATCCTCCCCCCATACCAAACAGGGTTTCGCAAAGGCTGCTCAACAATCGATAACATCGTGGCCATATCGTACCTAAGCCAGCAAGCAAATGTCAAAAATAAAAAACCAGTCTTCGCCTGTTTTGTAGACTATTCAGCAGCTTTCGATGGGGTGCCTCGACGCAAGCTTTGGACTAAATTGCGCAACTGGCAAATTCCAGCAGGGCTCCTCAACGCCATTATTTCGCTGTATAGTAATACTTGGATTAAAGCCAAGCTAGTAGATAACACTACAACAAAAAAGTGCTTCACAAATCGAGGCCTAAAACAGGGATGCGTACTTGCCCCTACACTTTTTAACCTATATACAGCAGATCTGGGCAAGATGCTCCATAATGCCAACTTGGCAATGCCTAAAATCGGAGCTAACAAATTTCAAATATTACAATATGCAGACGATCTAGTGGTGATGGACCATACTAAAATTGGACTATAAAGGGGTCTAAATGCCTTAAACACTTACAACGAGATAAATGAATTAACAATAAACTCCCATAAGACCAAAGTAATGATTTTCGGGTGTTGCGCAAAAAAAGCACTACTTAAGTGGCACGTGGGTAAAGAGACAATCTCTGCTTCAAAATCCTATAATTACCTTGGGTGCTGGCTGAGCGATTCGAGTAAAGCGACTCTACATTTACATAAAATGAACTCCAAAGTACAGTCGACAATTTACGCTCTGTGTAAATTACACGAGAAAATGCAAAGTCCAACGACAGTCCCAATCAGAAAGGTACTACAATCCAAAATAAGGGCAATTGCGGGGTACGCACAGCAGGCATTTCCAGGCAAAATGGACAGTATGCTAGAAAAAGCACAATGCCAGGCGTATAAACGCATATTCAAGCTACCAAAATAGACTCGTAATAGCCTGATTCGCCTGGAGTTTGGTCTGGTGCAACAAAACAAAGAATGCCTGGGTATGCAGGCGAAATACTATTACCAAGTATTCAAAGCCCCCGCTGGAAGCTTGAAGAGCATGCTAAAACCGATCTATGGAGGGACAATCAACCCATGGCAACTCTATATGCAGAAAGCGGTGGAAACTCTGGACCTGGAAATACAGAACTGGGGTCAAGAGGACATAAACTACCCGGCCATCAAAAATGCAATCAACAAACAATGCTTTCAACAGTCACGTAAAACTGACCTAGCACATTATGAAATGGGAGAAGGTCAACCTGGGCTGATCGCAACATACCAGGAGCATTAAACCCAGCCTTACCTTAGCCAAGCATTGGGGAGGAAGGCCTTAAAAACATATTCTGTGGGCCAGACTAGTGCCCCTCCCAATCAAAGAACTAAATCCCGGGTGGAAATCCCTTGATCTTAAAATCAACTGTAGAATTTGCAATTTTAAAACAGAATCCCTGCTACATTTGATGTGCTGCTGCCCCGGCCTGTTACAGTCTTGCCAGAAGTTTCTAAAGCCAATGTGGCTATGCAAAGGACAGTGAAAGAAGCAGCTTTGGTTCTATTCTCTTGCACCGTACCGACAGACTTGGCTAGATTTGGGAGATATATGGACGAGCTGCGCACCAGACTTACTGAAGAAGAAGGTCCTGACAACACCGGAGGAGTCTTGAACTGTATCAAGCCATTTCCTAGAAAATAGACTTGCAGCTGATTTGATTAAGGCACATTTTAAAATGATACATCAAATTCTGTCGCAATGCTGCTTATATAACTCTTTTCCTTTTAACATAAATAGTATTTTTCTCAGAATTGAAATCGGTTAGAATCTCATGTGAACTCTTTTTTAATGTGAGATGCACTGTGAAGGATTTTAAGTAATCATGTTTTTGTTTTAATTTCATTGATGTAAGTTATACTGCAAATGGTTTTAAGTAACTGTCAATACATTTTATTCATTCAGTATTCAGTAGTCAGGACAAGGTCCAAAGCCTTAGCGAACCTGGCCAAGGATTCTGGCACCACTGCCTACAGCAAAACTTCTCTGTAACAGTGGATCACTTGCCAGAGAGGCTGAATCAAATGGTGGAATAGCATTCCAGACACCCGAGGGATTCCAGTGCCTGGCATTTGGATCCAGGCATGTGCCAGATTGACATTTTACCTCTCGGATGGATCATCACCTACTGCGCTTACTCAGCTGACACCCAGATCCTCTGACGGAGGCCATGGGTGTATTCCTGCAGGACTGTAGTCAGGAAGTGAGGTATGCTTTTCCCTCCTTTATCAATGATCGTCAGGCTGACCATACTGGTTCGGAGGACTGCTGGTGGATATAGTAATGGTGATACCACTTTGGAGATCATAATTTTGGTATCTAGTGCTTGTAGAACTTCCAATGGACGCACCAATTCCATTTCCCCAGACTCAGAACCTGCTGAGGACAGCTCACAGCAGTTTACATCAATTGGAAGAGGAAGGGACTCTACTAACGGCATGGTGGATTAAAGGAGATGATGGAAAAATACCAAGCCTATCAAGACAAGCTGCTAGCCTCATCAAGAGGACATGTGCCCAGTCTATTGTCAAGGGCAACAGTAGGACATGGCACAGGTGCTCAGTCTGGCGTCTGGGAATAGGTTTAGATCCCTTGGGGGCAGGGGTAGTGTGCATAGTCAAGTTCCCATCTGAATGGGCAAAGGCGAGCATGGCTTACAGGATGATTAACCAGTTGCCCATCTCAGCAGGCATATTCCTTTTCAGGACATCCTTAAGGGGGACATCCTCTAGTATCCAAACTTCTGAGGTTCATCAGATTGTTGTGTCCCCAGAACCTAGATAATCTGTGCTTTGAGATAAAAATGTGGTTCGTAGATTGCTGTATTCATGGCAGAGAGTTTCAGTTGTGCATGCATTGTACATCAATGCGAGAATGCTTACCCCAGAAGGGGTGTTTTTCACCATTTCCAGAAGAACCAAATCTAATATGAGGGTGGTGCACTGTCCGGCCAGTCCCTAACTCCCTACACTATGTGTGGGAAGATGCCTCAGTGCCAGAGGAGCTGCACACTCCAGGTACGTGTTTGGGGCACATTCCACAAGGGGAGCTGTGGCATCAAAAGCTATTTCTCTGGGAGGATGTCTAGAGGATATTCTTAATGCAGCTGACTGCTCTTCAAACTCTACCTTTAAGAAGTTTTATTTTTAGCCATTAGTGGGAGTGGTTCACTGGTTGTCAGTCAGCTTTGCACCAGCATAATCTGAGCCTCTGGTCCTGACATAGAATGAGGCTTTTCTGAGCTACTGTGAAGGAAAGTCTCAATTCTATTAAAGACACAGTGGCAAGGATTATATATATATATATATATATATATTTTTTTTTATATATAGTATGGTCTATAATATTTCTGCCCAAGATTCTTAAGGATGTATCGCGTACATGAGGATAAGTATCATTACTCCTATTATACTGTTTGATTCTGTAAAGCGGTGCTAGTCCTCTATATAGTTCATTTGTTTATGTCATGTACAATTGTTGTTTATTATCTCGGGAATAGATCATATAAGATTTACATACTGTGTTTTCCCTAGGATTGGAACAGAAACAAGATTTTTGACCAGATGACATAGGCATAAGAGATTGTACAAAGAAAGAGAAAGTGCCTTTCCTTTGTGGATGACTATATAGGACTGGTAGCCCTACTACCGGTAGATGATCATGTTGAAGTTTTTCTCCAAGACTCATGGGACACATAGTTTTTCTGGTTATTGGTTATCTATATGTTGTCGTTTGGCTGATGAGTCAAATAAAAAGAAAGAGAAATGCATAATCTACGCCTCTGTGTTCTTAATAGAATTTAAACTTTCCTTCACAGTAGCTAGGAAATTTTACATTCGCTAGGACATTTGCTGCATGTGTCTTGAACAATGAGTAGAACCTGTAAGTCTACAGAAAGTTGACTGAAATACACGTACTGGTCAA
This sequence comes from Calotriton arnoldi, assembly GCA_963921515.1. Classification (NCBI taxonomy): domain Eukaryota; kingdom Metazoa; phylum Chordata; class Amphibia; order Caudata; family Salamandridae; genus Calotriton; species Calotriton arnoldi. The sequence goes on from CAWUFW010001133.1 coordinate 1,131,118, forward strand.
TTTCAAATTGCTTGTTTTATTGGCTCCATCTGTCTTAAAGAGCTAGACTTATGCTCACTTTTCCTATTTTTCTTTATGCTTCTGAAGGGCAATGTTGACGTCATGATTACCTATTTGACCTATTCAACTCTTATTGCCTTTGAACAATCTTCACATCAGTGGAGTCCCTATCTGCCACTAGTCTTCTATTCAATACATAATTCACATAACTTTCAAAACATATTTACCTGAGGAATTGGCTAGATTTTGATGCCACACTGACTTTTATGACTGAATTCCTCCCATTAGTAGCCCTTTGCCTGCAACGAAGCTCTACCACCTGGAAGAATCTACGGAATACCTGGATTCCTAACCATTTTATAGATTTTCAAACCACCTATTTGCCTTTCTTGCTTAGAATTTAAAACTCCCCCAATGGAAGCCCATCACAATTTGACTATTTTCTATTGCTTTTTCTGATAATTTAGCTCTGTTTTTTATCTTTCTCACAAATTATCTGCACAACCTGCATAAGAAAGCAGCCACATCTCTCAGATTCACTCCTGTTTTTGAAACTCTAAGAAATTCTCCTCTTTTCATCACTATTATCTTTACTCTACCCTGACCGTAATTGTGATTTGTAATGATTGTCAGATAAACCAAACCTGGATGGGTGTTGTTTTGACTAATAGTAGGTGCTCTCTTCTGTCTGGACAAAGCTATGCCTCTCTGAAGTGCTCTAATAAGAGTGAAACATATGTCAGGGGTTGCTTTTAAGCATTTCAGGATGACTTAGAGGGTATTTTACAAATCCAAAGCTGTATTTTTGTGCCTGGAGTGATAAAAGACTTTTGTCATTTTACAGCTTGGTGTGAATGGTATTAGTTAATCCTGTTCTTAAAGACTGTGCTGTACAAATGACAAAAGGCTGTGTCCCTTTCTAGCTTGGAGTGGATGTCACTGTGCCAATCCTATGCTTAGAAAACGTTGTTAAAAACACAGACATTTGAGGGGAGCAGATTCATAGTGTTGCTGGTGATGTAGGTTGCTCTAATGTGAGTTGCTCTCCATTTAAACGTGGGAGCTATCCAGAGTTCCCATACTTAGTATATATAGTAGTCATAGTTAGGATTCAGAGAGATGGCAATTCCGCAGATTTGTGTTTGCAAATCACGTTGTCACCGTTTGATGGATCTCACGAAACTTTGTAGACCTGTAATGGTTTCATATATTGGCTGATGATGCAAAGTTTTAGTGGTGATGGGGGTCTCAAACACGTTTTTCCACCACTGCATTTTCCGTAAACTTTTTAAACAGATGTAGAGTCAAAATGGCTGAAGAGATTTTAATGAAATTTTGCAGGAATATAGATCATGGTGTCGAAAGGGTCCTTTTTGCTATTTGACCTGAATTTGTTCAGTTGTTTTTAAGCAATCAGGGACAACACTTAGTGATATATTGGGTAGCAGTATACCGAGGTACCTTCGCAGCATACCGCAGTACATTGCAATGACAAAACACAATATTATTGGTTAATGAAAGCCCTGCAAAATAAAAAGGCAGCCATATTGTTTAGACCACACTTTGTCTTTGTTCTGTGCTTTCAGGTGAAATATATCTTATTACTCTTTTTGTAATGTATATAAAGAAATGAGGCAGTTTAGCAAAGTCTGTAGAGTTAGGGAAGGTATTTCTTTTGTTTTATATATTGTTTACGGTGTACAGCAGTACTTTCTCAAAATTACCTAGAAAGTACTGTGGTACTTAATGAAATGAGAAAAAGTAATATATGACAAAATAACATTAGACATAATATAGGGGAGAGTCTTTTCAAGCTTAGCAGCATATACAGTAGACCACTTCCACTTCTGTACTGACAAATAATTCAGAACACAAAATATGTGCTCAGAAACATAGACACTAAGATGGAAAATGGCTCTTACATCTCAATTTCCAATCTAGCTCCAATTAAGTGCCCTTTATCATACCTGTCACAGTTGATAACGATAAAGTGGGGATGGTCACATTTACTAACAGAGGAAAGTAGAGGAAGTAACTGATTCCATTTCAAACCTCTTTCATCAATCCATGCTAGATCAACTCCTTTCAAACCTAAATCAAAAAGCAAGACTACATTAACCACAACTAAGCCCTCTACCATGCACACTCTTCTCATAAATTATGTCATTTTAGATGGTATGAGTGTTGTTATGATTTAACATGCTATAATTAATGTAATATCAAAGGGTATAAGCAGTGCATGGGGGAGGCGCTACATAAAGTTAATGTAGTCTGGCTAGCGAGTTCAGGAGGTGCTGGAATTATAGTAAGCTTTGGGCAGGGTGCAAAACATAACTTTAAGTTATAACTATAACTTTTGAGTTTATAAGGTGTGTGTAGTTTGAGTTGGTTTTGTATAGAAATAATAAATGAATAGAAAAAGTTTTCATAACGATAACTGATCTTAAACCTTTATTTCATATATATATAAAATTAGGTAAAAATGGTGCTAAGAATAGTAAATCTATACTGCTTATCTATAAGTGCCTTCATGATATTATCGAATCCGGATACAAAATTTTGTCTGACAATATTTTGTCACTCCGTATTGTGACATACATCTGTGTTGTCACTTTGATATGCCTGCAAGGTGAGGTCACTATTGTGGTTGTATCTGATGTGGTACTACTGTAACAATGGTCAATGCCATTAGTAGCTCTGGACTATTTTCATTGATCAGAAGTAGCTCTCATTATAGAAAAGGTTGGAGACCCATGTGCTGATGTATGCAGTATTAGAACATTAGAGCGAGACACATGGGAGGGTGCCAATAGGAGTACACTGAGAGGCCTATGATAGTACAGTTGTCCTTCATGCAGTTCAATGCTAACACTTGAGTGGAGGAGAACGGATACTTCCAAACAGCTAATAGCACTAGGTGAGAAGATGATGCTTTTTTGATTATCTGGAAAGATACTGAATATTCCCACTGGTAATGCACTTCTGAACTTGCTCAGTTGCATAATTCACAAAAGGGATAACATTACGTTGGGGGGTAGTGATGATTTTCCTACTTTCTGGGCCAACAGACCTGTTAGACCTGGCACCATTGGCGTGGGTCTCCCTTCCATTTTTTTGCTGTTGCCTCTTATGTTTTTGCTGGTTTTAGATGCTTATGGGCACTGTGCCACTGCTGTTCAGTGCCACAGTGCAAGTGCTCCCTATGGTAAATTGATGTATGGATTAGTGACTCCATGATTGGCTTGTTTGGCTTACTGTCAGACCCTAGCACAGTGCACTGCGTGTGCCCAGGGCTTGTAAATCAAATGCTGCTGGTGGGCTTGCAGCACTGGTTGTGCCACCCACCGGAGCAGCTTGTAAAGTGTGTCTCAGGCCTGCCATTGCAGAGCCTGTGTGCAGTCTGGTACTGCCATGTTGACTGGGCAAGTGTACTCACTTGCCAGTCCCTAAACCTTCCCTTTTATACATATTAGTCACCCCTAAGGTAGGCCCAAGGGCAGGGTGCATTGTAGGTAAAAGGTAGGACATGCCCTGGTGTGTGTGGCATGTCCTAATAGTGAATTACAGCCATTTTCGTTTTTCACTATTGCAAGGCTACCTGTTCCCCATAGGCCAGAATGGGCAGTTAGATTATAACATTTTATAATCCTAACTGACTCAGGGAACTAAGCAGAAATTCGAGTTTAGTATGCCTGAACTCAGAATGATAAAATACATCTTTTAGTGAAGTTGGTTTTAACATTCTGTGTTTGAAAATACCACTTTTAGAAAGTAGGTATTTTCTTGCCTAACTATCCAAGCATGCCTCTGCTCGGTTGTGTATTCCTTGTCTGGAGTTTGAGTGACAGGGGCTGGGGGCTTCCAGGAGACAGGGTGAGTCAGCACAGGGCTGAATAGAGAGATCTGAATGCAGATAGGAGGGAGGAGTTGCACCTGGGACCTGAATAGGGCTGTGCCTTTCCTCCACAATGCTGGCTCCACCTCCTGTGGTGTGTCTGATGTCCCTGGCCTACACTGTGAAAGAAAAGAAGGAGTCTTGTCAACAAAGTGCTCCAGGACTGACCAGAACTGGTTTTGGACTAGGCAAAGGCCTCTCTGCCTTCAGAGAACAAAGAGAAAAGTAGTATAAATATTGGGACCCAGACCCAAGAACTTTAGATCACTTCTGGGAATCAAGACGAACCTTTGCTGAGGAGAAGAACCAGGAAGCTGAAGGAGGAGACTACCCCTGTGCTGTGTGTTTGGGGGTTGGCCTGCAGTGATTGCTTCATTGCCAAAGAAAGGAGAAAAGGACTGAGTGTGCTTTCTATCAACTTGAAGAAGAATCTCCAAGGGCTTGAACTAGAGCTTGCCTCCTGCCTGAAGTCTCAGGGATACAAGACTTCACCAACCAGCTCCCCCCTGAATTCCCTTGCTGGGAATTGAAGTGCCTGCTGCTGTGCTGGACCTTCTGAGAGACTGCGTGTCGCTGGGAGCGCGACGCAACAACGAGAAGCGTGTCGCCGTCGCAGCCGCTGTCATCGCATCGCCGAGGAAGCGAGACGCCGCTGCCGTGGTCATCATCGCATCGCCGAAGCGCGGCGCATCGCCGGAGAAGCGGGGCGCTGCCACAGAGGTCATCGTCGCATCACCGGAGAAGCGCGTCGCAGGGCCTGTCGCGGCTCCAAAGATCATCGAGTCGCCGCACGGCCGTCGGGCGTGCACGCATCGCACCAACGTTGTTGCATCACAACCAAGACGCCATTTTGTCGCATCGCACCGGAGAAGAGTATCGCATCAAGGTGCCATCTTGTCGCATCGCACCGGAGAGCAGTAAGAAACCGACGCATCACCTCCCCACACAGTAAGGAAGCGAGCATCAACTCCCCTGCGCAGCAGTAAGGAACCGACGCATCCACTCCCCTGAGTGTACGGAACCGACGCATCACCTTCCCTGCGACCCTTTTGTTTTCTTTGCGTTACGCATTCAAGGTACATTGAGAGTAAAGTGTCGCAACTACAACTTGAGAGAACTGAACTATTTTAGAACATTCTAAAGTCTATTTTTGAGTACAGTATTGTGGATTTTTGTCGTTTGGTCTTGTGTTAAGTCTATATAAAAATACTTATTTTTATAAATACAACCTGTGTGGTGTCCATCTGTAGTGTTGTCACTGTATTACTGTATGTGTTCACAAATGCTTTACACACTGCCTCTGAGATAAGCCTGCCTGATCGTGCCAAGCTACCAAGGGGGTGAGCAGGGGTTATTTTAGGAGTATAGCCCCTTACCCTGACTAGACGCAAGGGTCCCTATTTGTCACAGGTACCTACCTATGCCAACTAGAGACCCCCAAATCTAACAAGACCACAACATGACAGGGGTGTAGCTACCCTTTACGCAACAGGTGCAGTGGCAGCGAGGCATAGATCCTGCTGGACCCATTGAACCCTGATAAATACTGTATTTTACTCTCCCAGTTACAGTCACCGGGGACTATGACATCCTAGCTATGCTACTGCAACACGATAGGAAAGGTAAAAGGGCAAGCAAATTCAGGGGGTTAAAAAGAAATCATAACACAACAAAAAACATGCAAGGCAAACTCTGCAACACAACGCAGACCGAAGAGTGGCATGGTGTCCAGGAGAAAGTGAGGCCCAATGAGAATTTGTGGAAAAAAGAGCATGAAACTCATTCAACTTGATGAGTCATCCTGGTGAGTCATTCTTTGCTGAATGGTTTAATCGTCAGCGACAACACTGTGCTTAAACATGGCACTTGCTGAAATATGATTCATGGTTCTTGTAGAAACTCACAAAACAACATTGACATTTGTTTGATTTTTCATGTGAACATGCTCCTTGGAAAAATTAATACGAGGAAAGAAAAATCAAAACACAGAGTTCTAGTTCTTCTTTTGTATTTTTTGTAACTCCAAGAATCTGTTCATAATATGATCTGTAATTTGAACCAGCCTAGGGAAAAGTGTACCCAGCCACAGCAGTAAGGAAAGAGTGAATGGAGAAAACTAAGATGCAGGGGAGAAACAAAGGTGGAGAAGTGAATAACACGGTTATTAGGAGAATGGGAAGATACAGGTGGCGTGGATAGATAATGAAGGGGTGGAGAGTTATAGGGGATAAGGAAACCAGGAGGATGGAAAGGTACAAGGAAGGAGAGTGGGGGAAACTATGGTAGGCGAAGAAAAAGAAGAAAAAGGATGCACAATGAAATGTACTAGAGTGATGCAGGAGACAAAAATAGACCCAGAGCTAGATGAAGTGCAGAATAAAAATGTCCATGGGGGATAAACATAAGGGAGAGGCAAAAGTGGGTAATGAGAGTGAAAGGGGAAAGGAGAGAGAGTAGAGAGAGAAAGAAGAAGTAAGTGGACATATGTAAGGAAGAACATCGAGATTCAGGAAGAAAAGAGAAAGCTAGGGAAAAGTAAAGAGGTACTAGAAACAGAAGCAAGATAGTGAAGGGAACAAGGGATATGGAGGAGAAAAGGAAGAGAGGGAAAGTGGGAAATACCACAGAGGATGGAAACATCAGAAGACAATGGAGAGGGTGAGGATAGATAGAAGAGGGGGTGAACGGTAGCATCATACTGAGTACACCAAGAGATGAAAGGGTCAGAGATACTGAGGAAATGATACAGGGATATGTAAGAGTGAAGGTGTCAGAGGAGAATGGGCATAGCTGTAATTAATGCGGCCAGGTTGGTACCCCCAGGGACCATGGCTGTGAGGGGGGCTCACTACACCCCAATTATGTCTATTACTTCTTAACCAGTTGGTTAGGGGCCCATGTTCCATTACTTCCATTAAGGTACAGAGTAAAAAGATGCCAAGTTCAAAACAGGTTCAGTTTATTAAGCATCTAATCACATGACCGGCAGCACAGGCAGGAACCTTAAACTGTCCTACCATTCAAGTGTACACATTTCGCTTCTTCCCACATTTAAATTCTAAATAAGAATGCATGCAAAACAAGAGAACGCAGCACATCTCCTCGTGCAAAACTCTATAAAATGTAAAGAATAATTACTTATAGATAACACCGCTACCTAAATGAGCTAAACAATGCATATACAAAAAGGAAAAACTAATTATAAATCCTTATACATTCATAAAATTAATCTGAAAAATATCAATTCAATTCGAAACATAATCCTGTAACTTTGGTGGAAGATTTCTACTCCTGCACAATTTCCTTAACGTAACACCAGGAACTACCTTAAGGTTTCACTCAAAAGCTGCAGGATTATGTTGCTCTCAAACAATAGACAATTTGTTTTTGTTCCAACATTTTCCATTTTCCAATATTACTGAATATTAGCTTACATGAACCACCTCCTTCGGTACGCAGAATGAGGAAGTTTTTTTCATCCCATGAACGGAATTTACACCCTCACAAAATCTCCTTCTTTAACATTAAGTTCCCTGCTCCTAGTTGTGGTATATTTGTTTTGAACCACTCTTCGTTTCTCATTGACCTTCTGCTATACTTTATCAGAGACCATTTTTCTTTTCATCTGTGGTCTATTCATTTTTGATCCAGGCAATCATCCTTTCAACAACACATAGGGAGAAACCTTGGTCTCTGTACTAGGTGTGGAGCGAAAGGCCCAGACTAAATTCATAACTTCTAGCATCCAATCTAAGCCATTCACAACTGATAACTTTTCTTGTTGGATGATATAATGAAGTAGTAATATGCTTATCACCTAAACTAGATAGAAAAACCTTAAACTCCTCAGAAGTGAACTGAGGGCTATTATCAGTAACAATCTCCTACAGAATCCCTTCTTGGAAGAACAACTTCCTCATAAAATCCTCAACCACAGAAGAGGTAATACTATTCACAAAAGCCACTTCTAACCATCTAGAGTAATAATCTGCTATCACAATGCCATACTTAACATGACTATTGCTTACTGCCACCAGACCAATTATGTCAATTGGCCAATTTAGACCATGCATTCTCTGGAACAGGAACCGCAACAATAAGACTGGGTACTGCAACCTGTGTTTAATCACTTGTAAAACATGATTTGCATTCCCCACATACTGCTCTACATCCCTGTCCACACCCGGCCACAAAAACAACTCTCTCACCCTTCTTTTCATGGCTCTCATGTTGATATGTCCTTCGTGGGCACCCTCCACAACTCTTTTCCTTAAGGTGAAGGGCCCCATCAAAAGATCAGACCACGAAGCATTCCACCCACCACCAATACCTCGGATTCAATTTTCCTAAAAGCATCAATGAGACTATCATTAGGTTTGCCTCTTGGCCAACCTTCATTGACATACTTCATTACTTTTGTTATAGTGGCATCTTGACTCAAAGCAACTGACCATTCTGACTCCGAAATGGCATTGTTAGTGATGCATGTTAACTCACTAACCACCATGTCTTCTTCTTCCATCATTCTCATACTCTGATCCTCATCAAGGGAATTCACTGGTAGTCCCGACAAACAGTCTGCCACTACGTTTTTTATACAAGAAATGTACACAGTCTTATAATACAGGGGCTTGGCTGTTCTGGGAGTAGCCTTACCAGCCCCTTTTGTGGTAAACATGTTGATTAAGGGTTTGTGATCAACTCTTACTACAAATTCCGTGCCCCACAAATAATGCTGAAAATGGTTCACAACTCACCAGCAAGCCAAGGCCTCAAGTTGTCTTACCGAGTATGATGTGTCCACACCTTTAAGACTACAACTAGCATACACTACCACTTCCACTCTTCCATTTCATTTTTGCAATAATACTGCTCCCAAACCATACTGACTGGCGTCTGTGATGACTATACTGGGATTTCTAGTGTCAAAGGGTTTGAGGGGAATAGAATTGGATATTTCTATTTTTACGTCCACAAACTCCCGCTCACACAAATCATTACATACAAATTTTTAATTTTTTTTAATAACTGATGCATTGCATATGGTCTTTCTGCATAATGAGGAATGAAACAGGAAAAAAATGCCATCAGTCCCATAAATGATCTTAATTGGTCTTTCCCTTGATGAACAGGTGCTTCAACTATAGCCTTAACTAAACTTGCCTTTGGTTCTACTCCAACATCTGCCAATTTATGACCCAAATAATTTACTTCAGATAAACCAAATTTACGTTTGTCTGCTTTCAGAGTGACTTCTTTCTGTTCCAGAACATTCAGGACTAATGCCAATCTCCTGTCATGGTTAACTTTGTCATTACCAAATACCAACACATCATCCTGAAAACATAGGACCCCTTCCACATCCTTGAACAATACCTCCATGAGCCGTTGAAAAACAGTGGACGCAGATGCAAGCTCAAAGGGCATCCTCTTGAAACAGAAAGCTCCCTCTGGAGTAACAAACAATGTCAGATGACAGGAATCTTCATGTAAAACTAGTTGGTGGTACACATAGGCCATGTCAAGAGTGGAAAACAATTTTGCGCCCTTGACCTCTTATGTTAGGAAGAGGGTGATGGTTCACCCAGATCCTGGAATTTAAATCCCTAAGAAAAACACACATCTTCAAGCTCCTATTCAGTTTCCCTGCTAGAAAACAGGCAATAACCATTCAAAGTGCTCTATGGGCTCTATGATGACTTGACTTTGTAGTTTGTCCAGCTCTTTACGCGATTCTGCTATAACGGCAAGAGATACTCACCTCACTTGTTGGGCTACAGGATCAACTCTTGATTTAAGTTAAATTCTGTGGTTGAATCCTTCCAACTTTCCAAGAGTCTCAGTAAAAGCTTTAGAAAATGTCACCTCCCACTTAGAAAGCTTCAACTCACATACTCTTGAATACTCTCTTGTAAACAGAACTTGCCCAGGGCTATTAGGAGCTAGGATCATTTCTAAATTCCGTTGTTCTAACCATCCCAACAATGATGAGCCATTTTTTTGCTACGTACACAACAGCAGGTGCGGAATTGCCTTTATAGAGTAGGGTGGTGTTAAATTCTCCAATTACTACAATTGGTTTTGCACCATATGGTAAGGGTCTAACAATAGATTTCCTATATTCCACATTACTAAAGTTCTTCCAGTCATCTACACCAATTAAAGTAAATAGAGATCCGGAATCGGCCATCAAGTTGACACCAACATCACCAACCAATATCTGGCAGTAAGGTCTTTTGATATTGACAACATCACTTGCATTATTCCAGCTGTGTCACATTGTTGATCTTGTGAAGCTCCAACACACAACACTGTCATCACTTGATTCTGAAGATCCGTGTTCCCCTTCATGTTCAATCACAGTACTCACTAATTTGCCTTTACCACTTTTCCTCCTAGTTCTGCACACTTTTACAAAATGGCCCTTCTTTTTACATGCAGTACATATTTTATCATGGGAAGGACACAATGGTGAGTTTCCTAAATGGTTAGAACTTCCACACCTATAGCATAGTAACACCTTTTTTTCTCTTTCCCTTTCCCTTCAACCTTTTTCTTTTAATCATAAGTGCGTACATCAGCAACCAGTTCTTTGGTTGACACAGATTCAACTGCAATTGACATTTGAGACATAAAAGACACAGTGCACTCAATACCTGCTGCCAAATGCATTACCTTATTCAATGTCAGATTAGGTATGGTCAATACAACTACCTGAATCTTTCTGTTATTGGTATGTTGCACAGTTTGGCCCCCTGTTAGTACATCTTCTAATTCTTTGTATTCACATGTAGATGCTAGTATTCTTAAAGCACCTACATAACTTTCAGTAGGCTCTCCAGGAAGTAGATGCAGCCTATAAAGTGTATGCCTTTCCAATCCAACATTTTTATGCAGTTTAGATCTTGTGTCTAACATTTTTAACTCAGAAGCATATTCATACACCACATCACCCTCTCCTATAATAGATTGTTGAGATGGATGTTTACTCTGTTTACATTATACAGTTTTCCTCCCCATTCACCACCTAAACAAAGTCATAATAAAGCATACTTTTTTTATGGATAAAATCTACACTATCTACACCATCTAACGCCGCCATATATGCCTCAAAATCTTCTTTCCACTGTTCCCAATCAATACTAGAATTAGTTGGGCTTGGCAAAAATGACGTTGGAGGTACTATACTCTGATACATGGTGCTACAATTTAACTTTCAGTCTAATCTACACATAGCACAATTATATTTTATAATTGGAAAATTATTTGCACACAATAAAGTATAAGGTGTGTGTGTCACTGATGAAAACCCTCTAATGAAGTTGATCACTTGGTAGAGTTGTGAAGAAGGTGTCAAAGAGAAGAATGTGTTAGGGTGTGTGTATCATCTTAATGACACACATACACAGGAGGTGTGTGTATCACTGATGAAGACTGTTTTAATTGCAGTTTAGGTTTACAGTGTGTGTATATCACTGTTTAAAGACACACAAACAGGAGGTGTGTATGTCCCAGATGGACACTGCTTCAATTGTAGTTAAAAAAAACAACAACAAACTGACCTTAGAAATGAAGAAAATTTGAGGGGTGTTTATCACTATTAATAGATATACAAAGACACCAGCACACTTAACTGTTTACCAGCATGGATGTAAAATATCCCTGTGATCACACGAATCATGACAACCAAGTACAAAATGGTCACCGCATAAGACGTGAAAGTCATGCAGAGGCTCATTCCAATGTTAAAAACGAATGGCCACCCAACAATGTTCCTGCCTTGGTTCTTATATCCACGAATACGGCTCCTCCAGATGCAATAAGGCCACTAAAATAATGACACACAGCACTTAGGAGTGTTCTTGGCCGCTCACGTGCCATGAATGCCCAATTCAAAATGGGTTCCAAAGTGCTGATGTATGGCACAGCATGACGTTACTAAAATATATGTTCGGCCCTGCTTTCGCTTCCGTTTTGGCTTAATGCGCCGCTTGCCGCAACAGGAAAACTTCCCGCTTCCCCAGCCAGACACACTCACGATACTCGAGGTGTCTGCTTTCAGCCTGGATACGGTATACACAAATGTCCATCTCTGTCCCAAACAACAAGGAGGCACTTCGTAACAGCTCAGCACGCAGGTCCAGGATCGTCACCAGTCAACTCATCGCCAATGAAAAGATGCCAGGAATAAGAGTGAATAACAAAACAGATACAGTTTTTTAAGCACCTAATGACCAGCAGCACAGGCAGGAACCTTAAACTGTCCTACCATTCAAGTGTACTCATTCTGCTACTTCCCACATTCTAATTCCAAAAAGGAAGTCATGCAAAACAAGACAACCCAACACAGAGCACCCTTCCTATGCCACTTCATGGAAAGGGCTCCTCTCTCTAAATAGAACCACCCCTCTGATGCCATCCTCGCTGTTGGATGGGTGGGGTAGATGTGTTTCCGGTGTTTTATGAAGAAATGTGCTTGCAAGCAGAACACTTTCTGAGTATGTTATCATGTACGTGCAGAGCAGGTAAAAAGTCACAGTCTAAAAAAGCTGTCACGTACAAATGTGAACTTGTAAAATAGAAGCTTTTGTGCACGGGCCCAGATGAACCCCACAACAGCACAAGCTGAGGCATCCCAATGAGAGGTAAAGAAGTGTTTCAGATGGGGCATCAGTGGATTTTTTAACAGGTGCTTATGAATAAGGTCCTTAGATTTAAAAAAAAAAAAAGTTTAATAGAGGTTCCCTGGGGAGGTCCTTCTGAGCAATCTCTGTTCCAAGCCATCATTTTCAGGCTGGCATTTTCTGGTGCAGTGTAGAAATATTCTTTGCACAGATTTATTGGAAAATATGACAATGGGAAAACTATCCTTCTACAAACTCAGATAGGTGATTATCATACCAGCATTATGACATGGATTATTATTTAATAAAGACTCGTCACTTCATTGGAAACATAGAATTTCTGTGCTGATAAATTGTCAGGGTGATGCTTATATTTATAGTCCAAATAATAAATAGAGCATAGAATGCACAATCTCACCCTGTCCATTTCTGCCTATAATTGCAAACGACTGAGAGGGAGGACTAAAATTCCCAAGAAAGCCCACCCACGTGAGCCTAAATACTCTACATTTATGGGTGGTCCCATGCAGGTGTAGAGTGTTGAATGAGAAGATCATACGTGTAAGTTAGTCAGACCACACACTATCATTCTCTAAAAAGCGAGTGCAAATGCAATCCCCCCCCTTCACTAGCTGTATCACGAGGGACTTGGATTGCCAAAAAAACAATAAGTGCCAAACAAAGCAGCGTGAGAGAGAACCGTGGTTCTCCAGCCAGGTGCTAGTGCTGAAAAAATGGCTGCAAAATGCAGCATGTAGATTTGCAGCAGTGAGGATAAAGACTATTGCCCTGTTGCACGACACTTGTTTGCAGTCACAAAGCCTGCTAAGCAGGCTGTATGATAACAAAGCTCCTTTTCTCAATGTACAAAACCCTCTTTTATAAGTTGCAAATACTTTTCCCACCATAAAAGGGGCTAGGATACACTTGATGAATTGAAAACAGTAGGGTGCGGGAACAAGGCGTCCCCATCCTCTTTGAGAGTCATCTAGGAATTTATCAATGGTTTTGTGACCTCAGTTGTGGTTAAACCATTGAAAAGTTACCACCTCTGAAGCTGGACTGGAAACGAATTCACAGATGAGAAAATGAATGAGATTAGAAAAAGCAGAATATATGTCTTTAATGCACCGGGTTTTCTTTTGAGGAAAGAAATCCCATTTGGGAATTTAAATGCACTTACGGTGATCTGCTTTCCCATGCAAGTCAGCATCCCTGCATGTGGTGCCATACACTCGGGTTACAAAATGTGACCTAATCAATATTCATTAGACAGGTTGTTTTGTAGCCCTCACAATCTCTGATGAGCCCCGTAAGGTTAATTCCCTGACCCACTGTGATTAAAAGCAATGTAGAAATATCTGTGGCCCTAGCAGTTTCCCCCAGGGGCTCCAGTTGCTCAACTCAGCTGAAATCTCTTGGTGAATATGTGGCTGTGAATGAGAAATAACCAGTGGAACTGGATGCAGTAAATTTGATTCCCACATTTAACCCCCATTTCTTAGCAAACCCTCAAATTCAGACTCAAATCCAAACTCATAATGGCACATTGTTTCAGGCCACAGAGGTCTCTCGCTGGCTATATTATATATATAGGTATTTAAGATAATTCACAAACTGTCAGATACCCTTCCTGATATCTCTGGAATAGCGGCACTTTGTCACCTCAATGTGGTTCTTGAAACTTTTACAACCACATAGGATGAGTTGATCATAACAACTGAAAGGGAAGCTGTTTTTCACTTTCCCTGTCCAACTCTTAACCTTCCATCTCTAATACTTTATGCATTAACACCATTATGCACATCAGATCAGATTAATGCTGTACAATCTCTAAAACCGGGCTCTGCACTAGACCTTTAACCAATTCACATTTTTAGAGACCTGAGCTAGGTTATTTCTATTCCTCTAATACCTTCAATAAAACTGGTATTGTTCCAATGGAACCTTAAGAGGTGATTGCTCTCCCTTTTCTTTTTTTAAGAGACTGGGCATTGAACCAGATGATCCATTTAATTTTCAAGTGATCTTGCTTTTCCTAGCTAGTGGTAACATGTTTAAAAAAACCTGTTTGCAGCATCTTTTGCCATATTGGTAGATATTTATATTTGGGATGATGCCAAAAGAGGGTTTTTGTCCACTTAGGAGTAATGAAAAAAAGGTACTTACAGTATTGGACGACCTGTTCCTCACTACTGATGTCAACAAAGGCATCATTCTCATACTTTTTGCCACTGATTACTATTGCATAGGCTAGATTAAATTGGGCTAAAAAAAAATCTACCTTAGTATGGTTAATATTTTTGGGTGACGGGCACAACCAGAGGTTTTCTTTTACTCCATATTCTTCCCAGTTTCATAACTTTAGTTGCGGAGTTTCCTGAGATGCCAGTGCACCACTTTAATGTTCATGTAACTACACTGGCTGCCTTCATCTCCTCTCATGACCTTGAGTTGGTCTTTTTGGCTTCGATCATCTTAATGAGACATTTGACACCTTTCAAGTGTTAAGTGCATGGTGGCACTATGGCTAATGGGAGCAGTTGACCTTTCTGTGGAAATGTAGCAAATATGCCTTTTCTGCATAATCACCACAGATCTTTGGCATTTTTTTACTTGACCATTTTTTTGCTGTTATTAAGACTCTGTGCACAGTGATAGTGTTATTCAGTTTAAGTTTGTCTATTTCACTGTGTCTAATACCATAGTAGATAGAGAAGAAAAGGCCCCTACTGCAAAATGTTGTATGTGGGTTGCAGTGAGTATTTACATCACCCACCCATATTATGACAAAATATATGTCTGCCCGGAGCACAATTGTGCTTTATCTGGACTGCTATTTAAATGCTCTGTAGTGGCATTAACTGGGGAAAACTGTCTTTGCGCTACAGGGAAAGCATATTTTATTTACTCAAATATCACTCATAAATTGAAGGATGCTAATAAATAAAAGTAGGGCAGACTTCTTATTGAGGCTAGAGTATCTCACAGTGAAATAAAACCCCACAATTATTTTACTGTGTAGTCATTGCTAGACTTTTCCCTGAAAAGGTCTTGTTGGGATTAAAATATTTATTTTGTTCTCCACGTAGTAGATGGCTAGAAAAATGTTTCAAATTATTTCCCGCTTAATTTTCAAAATCATATATATTGGTGGAATCAGATTTTGATAACATAAGTAGAAAACACTTTGTAAAAATGCACTTTAGGCTACCTCAGCCAGAACTGGCTGAAAGTCAGACCTTCCTGTCATCCTACCTCCAGAGTTAGAATACACATCCTTGGCTGAGAGAGATAACGACTCTGGCACAAAGGACAACAGCCTGCCTCTGAACCCAGGAAGAGCAATTGGATGATAGCTGCTTTCCACATAGAAGGGATTCACTATCTAGGAGTAGACAGAAACAGTTGTCCACACAAGGGACATCCTTAGAATTCCCTGTTTTGATATGAAGATCCCGGAAAAGGGCTTCTCCTATTCATTCCCAAGGCCCTCCCAGACAATCAAAGTAGGGAGGAGAACACGTTTGGATCTTGTCAGGAGGGAGGAAAACACTTCTAAATGTAGGAATGGATAAGGAGTTGAAAACAGTCCTTTCTTATGGCTGAAGGGTCATCTCATTTTGAAACAGGGGTTCTTGGATAATTTTATAATACGTCAAGGAGAAAGTGCAGCAAAAGTAGGGAGGAGGACTCAGGGAAAAGAGGATTGGGTTGCAGAATTTCTCAAGTCATTCTGTAGTGCAAAGGATAAATCTGGCACCTCAACCACCACTTCCTCAGAACAGCCCTGATCCTCAGAACACTCCATATGAAGTATGCCATGCTGCAAGAAGACCTCTGACTCCTTAACCAAAATAAGGTCTTGCACAGGTCTCGCTAAAGGCCTAAAAGACTCCTAGCTCCTGCTTGCCACCAGGAACTGGAAGTGCTCTACAGGGGGTCAAGTGGCTGGTTTCATGTTTCCTTCTCCAAGGATGTAAAAGCAGAAGGACGACTGATTCCAAGAGTGCCCAGCTGACCACTGAGGACCAGACCCTGTAGGAAACCTGGTGGAGAGCTGATGCTTAGAAGCCTGTCCCAATGAGTAGGACTGACCAGGAGCACCTTTCTGTGCACTTTGAAAACGATGAAACTTGGTCATTTTTTTTCACCTCAGTAGGACAAGAAAATGTGGTAGAGGAAGGTTGCTCCCAAGGCACGCAAGAAATTCAGGTGTATCTCACTCTAAACATTTTGCTCAGCTGAAAAGTGGTCAGTGGGACATAACAGAGAAGGTATCTGGCCTTGTGGATCTCTGCCTAGCTATGGCTTCTAGCCATTCCCCACTGGAACAATGGCTTCCAAAAAAGTGTCTACGTCTGAAGGTATTATCAGGAACCAGGGTGAGGCAGCAAATCAATCCGATCTGCAAAACCGCCTCAGTGGCTGTAAAATCCAGATTTGTCCTGCATGGAGCTTTTGGCACCAAATCCAAGAACTTCAGCAGGAGCTCAATGATGATCTATCCACATTTGAGGAAGCCTGGCTATAGCCTTGGAATATCCACCGCTGGATGACTTCGATTTTTGAGATTAAGTCAAAAGATACAAACTTTCACTGGGAGGTCCAGCTCGGTATATCCAATACCAGCTCCACTGCGGTCAGCCTGAAATCGTGCAGAGGTAAACAGTGACCTGTAATTGGTGCTGGTGCCTTACTTTTTCTTAGCAGTTATTTCTCTAAAATCTTAGAAGATCATATCTCTGGTTACCCCTAATTTATTTTAGCGATCACAGAGTCTTATTACTCACTACATTTTTCTTGATTATTCTAAATTAGTTTACGACTGTTATTGTGTTGTATTCATGACTTTAAAATCGTTGATACTACTTGACTGTATTACTCTTTTCTCTGGGGATTACCTGCTACTACAGATGTTACCAAGTGAGTGTCATGCAACTGTGTTTTGACTTAATTAGTGTGAATTAATTAAGTTGATAGGTCTGTCCCCTCCCAAATAAAAAACCCCATTCCTGACAGGGAACAAGCAAGATGTCCAGTCCATGACAAGCTATTATTACAAAAACAATGTATACTAAGGTATTGCATGTTGTAGGGAATGTAAAAATCTAAACATATATATATATATATATAAATATATATATATATATATATATATTGTCAAAAACAAACAAAAAGATTTCCCTGACATTCTGAGAGTTCCTCCCAGCGTTTGGGGATTATTTACTTATTTTCCAGTGTGGGACAGCCAGGCATTCCCTGGCAGTCCCAAACAGGAAAAAATTACTTCGAACATCTGCTTTAAATTGGACAGATGGTCTGATGTGCTTTGATTGACAGGACAATGCCAGAGTCAGCCTGTTGGTCAAAAGTTCCCACTGGTGGAGTCAGCAGATGCACTTCGGTCGTAAACGTGGCAGTTCGTCCAACTACAGCTGTTCCAAAATGCTCCTTTCTTGTGCCTGTAGATCTAAAACCCATCAGACCAACTATGGAATACATGAGATCAGATGTTTTTGTGAATGTGCTTTTTTAAAATCAGACACAGTATTTTGAGGTGATTAGAAGGTGGTTTGTAGGAGCAAGTGCACAAAATGATAGAAGGCGAGAGAAAAAAATGTAAAATGAAAACACAAATAAGTATCAGGTTTCTTAGTAAAGCCCTCGGGCTCTAAAGTGCTCACCCTCTGAATAATGAAAAGGCAAGTTGTCCTGATTTGAGTTTGACTCTGTGACGTATATGGTAATATTCAGCCCAGCATCCTTCCTGCTAGTTTCCTTATATTTTTACCTATACATTTTGTGATGCATAAATTGGTAGCACCGTCATATTTAATCTGCTACCACTAGGATTCTGCAGTACAAAGCCTCAAAGTTCATGTATATGTATCAGTTTAATTCAGCGGAAACAAGTGAGTTCAGAGAGACCTGCTGTTGTTATGTAGCTTCGAATTGGTGTTAGTATATGTTGCATATTCACACTTGGCGGCCATCTTGTCATGGAGTTTCTTATGCATAATTGAAATTCCATGGAAAGATGGTTTTCTTGCTAGTGTGCACATGCAGGGTGGCCTCTCTGGGGCAAAACCAATCCTGCAAATTTTTAAATGAAGTAAAATTGGGGAGTTTCACAAATTCTCTCAATCCTAATTATGCTCACTGGTCACCAATGCGCAAAATGTAATTTGCTACATCTCTTTCCTCCCAGGCCCCAATATTAGTCATGTTAGTCATTAGAATGTATGCTTAATTGTGACACACTTTACTTTTGCGTTAATTTTGTGTGCACGTGTTTTACGTGTGAGAGCGAAATTTGCATCCAGGCCTTGCACTTACCGCTCCTGCATCAAGTCCTGCTGCGTATGGCCAAAGGCTTTGCTCTGTGGGATTAACCATCGATGGTGGTTAGGGCCAACCCTGCCCTCAAGCCCTGCTGCACGCAGCAGTGGATGGCTCCTGGGAGGGGAGTGGGCACAGGGATTGGCTGAAGGTCAAGCCTTCCACCCAACCTCCTCTGTGCACTGTTGAGGCTGCGTACACTGGGAGTTGGCCAATTACGGCGGGTTTGTTGCAGGATCATTCCGCTTGTCAGGGTCTGAACCAAACCCCTGACCTGCACAACTGTGTACAGTGGGCAGTGGATGATGGGAGGTGGTGAGGTGCAATGCCTGGTCACAGGCCAGTTCATGCCCTGACCCTTGACTACACATGGGTGAAGGCCGTGCACAGCAGAGGTTGGAAATGAAGTACATCATTAAAAAAAGATATTAACTAAAAAAAACATAGTTAAAAAGTAAATTATAGTTTGGCTCAAACTCACAGAACAACTTCACCAGTTATGTTTATCAATGCACACAACAAACCCCATAATTCGCAACGCCTTCCAAGCACATAGTACCAATTTTAAAACGCCAGAGACAAACAGAAATGGCTATGAAGATAACACCATGGTAGGCTGAGTTATTTAAGGATGTGTGTGTGTGACGATAACCATAACTGGTGAATTCCAGTGGTTTTACTCGTTTGAGTGTATATAATATACCCCAAGACGATGGCACACCTATGCTCTGGAGGTGGGTATGGTGTTGAATATGCCTTTCCAAAGCCCCTGTAGTCTAGTCCTCTCCTTTCCCCACTCCCTCTCCTCCATCTCATCTTCTCCCTCCCCTGCCTTGCCCTCTCTTTCTTCCTTCCCACTCCCATACCTTCCTTCCTTCATCCTCCTGCATTATTTCCTTCTTTCCTTCCTTTCTTCTCTCCTTCCTCAAGTTCTTTTTTCCTTCCCCTACTTTCCTAGCTTCTTTCCCCCTTCACCTTTCTTCCCCTTCATTCCTTCCTCCTGCCCGCCCCCTTCTCACCTCCACTCCACCCTTCCTTTCTCAGCACCAGAATCTACTCCCGGATGAAAGTGTTCTCTACAAATCTGCGTAACATAACATAACATAACATCCCTTCAGCACCCTTTCTTCCTTCTCGCATTTCCTTCTTTCTTTACCCCTTCTTTCTCCCCTCCTTCTCTAACTTCCTCCTGTTTTCCTCCCCACATTCTCCCCTCCCCCTTCTTGCCCTCGTTCTTTTCTTCTTCCCTAACTGCCTCACTCCCTCCTTCCTTTTCAAAGGTGTTTTCTTTTTTTTCTTCTTTTTTTAACATTAACAGTGATGGGAATTACAATATTTTTGTGCACTGCAAACAAAGTTGCATCGCTGGGGAGAGAAAACCATTTCTTCTCTCTGTCAAAATCTCTGAAAGACATAAACTCAAAAATGTGGCAAAGATTAAGAATGAAAACCATCAGAGGGTCCACAGAGCACACTCCCTGTATCCGATAACAAGGCACCAACGCCCTCTGCCATGGTGGCACACTGAATGACCAATGTTTTCAAACCCTTAGGAGCTTCTAAATCCTGCAATTTCCAGCCCTTGCTCAAGGGAAGGTAGGGATTTAGACAAATTAATTTAAAATGCTTAGAACGGGAGGGGATGGGGTCCTGAATGTTATGAACTAAGAAGCTCGTTTTACACCCTTTCCAACCATTATGGCAGTCGTCGAAATTCATTTATGTTTTAGTCTACTGGTAAGAAAGTGGGCCAAAGTAATTCAATCTATGTTTCTCAATGGTTGTTTAATCCTTTCCCCATCTATGTGTAACCCTAACTTGTTAGCCTCATGATGAGTGGTCCCGGCGCCCTATATAAATGAATAAGTAAGTAAGTAATAGGTAAACAACATCTACCTTGGTAGATATTTTTAGTATATATAGGGGCATATGTATGAAAGTTTGGTTTTGCGATTCTCAAATAGCGAATTTTAGAGAATCGCTATTTGAGAATCGCAAAACGAGATGTATGTAGGATTTGCAAAAAATTTGTGAATCCTACATATTCCTTAATTGTGAATCGCAAAGTGCGATTTGCAATTAAGGAAACCCTCCCCATTCATTCCTATGGGCCTACAGGCCCATAGGAATGAATGGGAAGACATTCTCAATTTGCGATTAGCAATTAGAGAATCGCAAATTGAGAATGCAATTTCAAGGTTGCAAGGGTGTCAAAAGGACACTCTGTTGCACCCATGAAATAAGCATGGGTGCACATGTGGCGCACATACATGCCCTAAGGGCATGTATGTGCGCTACATTGCACTTTGAAAAATGCAAAAAAGTTAATTTTTCAAAGAAATCGCAAATTACCACCAACTTGAAGTTGGTGGTAATTTACGATTCCTTAAAGCCAAATTGCACATTTTTTGTGCTTCTTACATTGCATTTAAGAAATCGCAATTTGCGATTCCTTAAATGCAATCGCAAATAGGGAATCGCAAATTTTGCGATTCCTTATTTTACGAGGCAGTTTTTCATTGATACATACCACTAAGCTCAATTGCAGATCAGTAAACGCTCGAAATTCTGTGAATTTCGGCGTTTGCGATCGCAATTTGGAATGATACATATGGCCCATAGATTTTATTCATGAAAAGGTTTAAGGTTCCCTGTTTCGGGTACTGTTGAAAAAGCTTAAAGCTTTGCCTAATTAATTCTTTCTTTAAAGATTGGATACCAAATTTTACTACCGTTCTTATCTAATAATTGAGTCAAATTTTTCAGCTGAAGTGCCCTAACCTCACAACTCCCATAAGACAGTTGGATATTAACAGAATATCTAGAGTAGTGGCAAATGTTTGTGGAAAAATGATAGGGTCATGTTCTTTCAAATACCCAGCCCAACTAGAAGGGAAAGTCCCTTTTTTGCTAAAATGATATTGGCTGCAAACCGTCCATGAGCCATCCAAGATGTATGCACATCAAGCAGGCTCTCAAATCTAGGGGTCTTTGGGACAATTCCCATTAAGAAATTGTTTGGAAAATTGGACCATATTGTGCTTCTTCAACATTTCATTTTTCTGTGAATTTTGCTAAATAAACCACATGATTTAAATGTAGTTTCGAAGGGGTCTTGATGGAATAATACGTTATTCAGACTTATGTATGACATTATGCATGAGTGAACAGAATGCCCATCATAAATCTTGTGTCAGGAGCAATATCACCATTTGCTAATACAGCCGTGGTTAAGAAATAAAATGCTGACCAGAGCTTCTCTACCAGTGAGAACCCCATCTAAAATGCTGTGAAGGGGAAAAAATAAAACACTATAATTACTGCACTGCTCACTCTTGCACAATCAAGCAGGATGAAAAATATGTTGTATCGTTTCTCTTGGTAGATTCATTAAAGACTGAACATGAAGTATCATAACTTAGATACAAACATTAGATAAAAACAAAAGTTTAGCTTTGAAATGTCCTATGGGAATTCACATTCCCTAGCCTTTGTGAACTAAAATGAAAAGTTTTGGAAAAATTATCTCCTTTGATAAAATCCCTTATGTCCGAACCCCTTTCAGAGGGCCATAGTGCACGCAGGGACCCAGTGCTTACTTTGTAAAATAATAAGTGCCAGGGCTCGGACCAGGAGGCCACTGCAGCTTGCACCACCCATTGCCCCTTTCCTCGCTGCCAAAACAACAACTACTAACCATCTCTCTCGCCTGCAGGTACAACAGTTCAGATTATTCCAGGTCGCCAAAGCTAAAGGAATGGTTGGGGAGGCAGGTATTAGTCATTTTGAAAGTGTATTGTATTCATAAACACCAGTTGTTATGCTCATCTCTAAATTAGAAGTGCAGTGCCACCATGTGGCAGACTGTCATAAGTGCTGTGTTGACAATTAAGTGCCAGTACCGAGCACCAGAAAACCAATTAAGTGGCGGGGTGGAGCACCGTCGACAACCTGCTCAAATTAAGCACTGAAGGGGCCCCAACCGTGGTGGCTGAGGCCTTTTACTCCTGATGTCCCAGAGCCCAGCCTAGTATGGATCCTGAGGAACTGGCCCAAGTACCCCTTCAACACTTGACTCTCAGTGATAGACATGAACAAGCAGTCAAAGGCTCCGTCAGTGGGGAGGTGTTGACTGTAACGTAAGCAACCCAGGACCAGTTTCGCCCTAGTTATGGGCTCATCAGCCGGGTACTGCTTGGCTCACGTCTGCACATACCCATCCCACTTAGGGCGAAAGAATAAGTATTGCTTGGGTTCCGGTTCAGGCAAAACCTGGCTTGACAATTTGGACTGAACTGTTCCTATTGGAGCATGGTCAAGAATGATTTGCATATAGCTGGCTCCAAACTGAGGTGGCATGCTGTGTAAAATAATGACGGATTGGGATGCGGGCCGAGTGATTAATAGTGGCTGAGATTAATTCACGCACTCCATCCATCACTGTTTTGTATACTTATTGTGTCACCCTAAGTGGAACGGGTATGCTCAGACGTGGGACCCGTGCACACTGTGTCACTGGAACCAAGCTGTACTCGGTTGGTGAACCCATAACTAGGGCAAAACCGGTCCTGGGTTGCTTGTGTTCCTGCTCAGGGAGAACCTGGCTTGGCAGTTCGGGCTGGACTGTTCTGATTAGAGCAGGGTCAAGACTGATTTACATATAGCTGGGTCCAAACTGAGGTGGCAGGATGTTCAAAATAACGATGGATTGGGATGTAGCACCGAGTGATTACTATTTGCTGACATTAATTTACGCATTCCATCCATCACTGTTTTGTACACTTATTGGGAATAATCATCACACACATCAGCCTGAATCACCACATTAAGTGCAGATTCAGTAAGGACTGGAAAAAATAATCAAACCAGTCCTACACTGCAGGAGGATGTAAATAGAATGGGGCCATGAGGGCAGGGTTGGCTGATGACAACCCATCCTGCTCTGAAAGCAGTCCTTAGCCTGCAGCCTACTGTGGAATTTCAGAGTGGCCGGTCTGGCCTTGGGTCCCCGCTTTCAAACAATCGCAGACATGAGGGGATACTGGACCATATTAGGGTACCAGAGACTTCCTATTTTAGGTCCATCGACAGAAATGTGTGGGGGAAAATCTCAAGGATGAATGTAGTCTATTTTGTGCAGGTTTTATATAGCATGAACTTGGCCCATGGGCATTAGAGAGCTTTACATGAGCACCAGATTACATTACACAAAGTTTGATTTTTTTTCCTTTAGGCACGGAGATACTAAGTGATTTGCCCAGAATCACAGGATGTTGAGTCAACGACAGGATTCAAACCTGGTCCCCCACTTCCAAAGTTGGCAGCTCTGACCCTCAGGCCACATCTCCTTCCCAAGTCATTGTCAGCTTTTATCAAGTTACTTGCTACTGTGAAATTACATTAAGTTGCAGGAGTAGTAAAGCTGTACCTGTGGTCACCACTGTGGTTATACAAACATGGCTTAACCACTTGGCATTGATGACAGTCGTGAGAAGAAACACACAGTAAAACCTAATTTTTTTTAAGCGCTATATGTAATGACCTAGACAGACCCAACCTAAACCACTACATCACATGGAAAACACTTCACTTCACATTTAAAATGTGACAGAGGTTGCTAAAACCCAATGTCCATTTTTGGGACTGTTCTTCGCCTATTGTAAAGTGTATTGATCGTTTGTTGCATCTCCATGAGTTCCTCCATGCTTGTCTACCAAGGTGGTATAGAGAGCGTAGACAGACTATATGGACCTTGCCGTGCCAGTGTAGTTCATGCAAGGTAACCGGTACCCAGGAGGCTACAGCAGCTACTCCCATCCTCAGAAGGATTACCTCAGAGGGCAGCTCCACCACACCAGAGCCTCTCATCACTGGTTTATCCCTCGATTTATTGGACACCTCCAGTTTTCAGACCACACACTAGGACCACAAGGCAGAACTCTTTCTCGCTTTTATTACATTTACTTTCCAAAAACCCATGGATGGAAAGAACACATTTCTGAGCTGAGCACCACATTACACAAGCCATAAATAGAATGAACAGTGTGGCAGAGCGCTGCCCACTAACGCAGAACGCATGAGGGCATCTGGCAGCTTGGACTCTGGGGCAACAAGAAACTTTCTTTGCCGTTGTTTTGCAAACTCTCTCTCACTGTACACAATTTATCTTTTCTATTTTCCCCAATGGTTTTCAAAACTGAATTTTCCTCAGCCTCCGGCTTCCTTAAACATTCCCTTCATATAATGAGAAATATTCATGTTTTCTCAGAATGAAAAATAATACACTTGTGTTCTGTCGCAGTTTGATGCACTGCGGGCAGGGTGCTATATTACATATAATCGTCATCACCGTTTTGTTCCCAATGGAAATTGAACCACCGTTTTAAATCAAGATGTTTGCACCAGGAAAAAATGACATTAATAATATTGCACAGTTTTGGAACAAATACTTAATATTTAGTATAGTGAAAAAAGCATTTTCCTCACTTTTACATCTGGTATGAGGGAGTGAGGCTTGCTACATTTTGCAGTGTGAAAGCAGCACAAATCGTGCAAATTCTGTTTGCTTCGTGTTCTTTAACCGAAGGTTGCTTATGGATCGTGGGCATTTGATGATCATGAGCTAAATTATAAAACAATCTTGACTGAAGGTAATGCATAACCTTGGTGGCAGTGCTTGGTGAAAGCACCTTTTACCACTATATTACGAAAGCAGGTTTGTGGCTAGTAATATACCATCAACATTTTTGTGCATATTTGGAGTGTTGCATTTTGTGACATTTATAAAGTTCTTGACGTTTTTCTTTCACCCACAGGTGTGAAAGTTAACGTCTGGGATCTATTTTTAGCTGCAACATGCACACACAAGACAATATTGGCACTTGCAGTTCAATATTGCCAGTGCCAAGCCTTAGGAAAAGAGGGGACTTTCACAAACTCTGAAAACTGCAATAATCTGGAAGCAAGAAAGACAACTCTAGTAGTAAAATCTCTGCACACCTCTGGAGGTAAGAGAGAGAGAGATAGAGAGAGGACGAAAGAGACCTTTGATGGCAGCCACAGGGTGCCAGCTACCTCAGCCGTCCTTTCTTGGACAGTAACTGGCCTCAGTAAGTGATAAAGAATGTGAATCCGAGACTTCGGAGCTATAAAAAGAAATATATCTCCCTCCCGTCAGCAGTGCGGCCTTCATATTCAGTGGCACACAAGTCTGATGACTGACTGTTTTATAGCACTCAGTCCTCAAAAGTGTTCCGAACTGATGTGAACTCAGGTCTTCTTTGATGGATACTGTGTTGGACCCAAGCAATGAACCCCTCCTACACCAATATGAGAGTCATTACCTTTCGGCAGATTCGTCCAAAACTTGACTCGCAGTACCTTTTCTACACTGTTTGCCTTCTCTTAAAAGTATTCTCTGTGAAGAGATGTCACAGGGAGAGAAGCAGCGAGGGCTTTTGTTGCCCCTGGCCCTGCTGTTTTCAGGGCCCAGCGCTGCCACTGCTAAATCTATTTATATATCACAAAAGCAGGACTAGTATCAATAAGGCAGGCAACCTCACCTGCCCTAGTTGTCCCAGTAATCCCGGAGAGGGGCCTCACATCACGATTGTGACCTGGGCCCCAGAAAATGAAAAGAAAGAGAAGCAACGAACCCAGAAAGGAAGAAGGATAAGAATGAGAAAAATGTATTTTCTTCTTACTCTTGGTAAGTATAGTATTAGGCACGAGAATGTAGATTTGGGAGGGGGAGGGGTCATTTAATTAGTGCTGCACTCTGTATTGTTACTATTCCCACATGTCTGATCTTTTATTCGACAACAGCAAAAAAGACTTTGAAACATTTCATTTTATAAATTCTAGATCGTACATTAATTTTCCCAAAAGTATCAACTCTAAAAAAGACAAAACAACAGTTTTTTTAGGTTATCATTTTTGAGGATTTTCATAAAATTCCATATCTAAGTAGAAAACCCTGCAGTACTCCAAGCCCAAAAGTAATAATCACCAACCACTAATAGCTTGTGGATTGTATCTGTGGGGACATGGTAATATCTTTTATCCGATGAAGCTTGCGTTGACCCCCCCTGAATAGAAAACGCCTATCATGAAGGAGATGCTTCTCTATATATTTATAAAGCTAATTTTTCTGGTTATTCTGAAAAGAAGACCACACATGTTCAAGGGCTAATAGGACGTTTATGATGAGGAAGAACATATCAGGTTATGTTACTTGATGTGAATTTACAGGGAATAATTAATGGTTGTTTCTCATAAACTTCTCCTCTAATTTTATGCCTTCAGAAATGTTATAATCAGCACTTATAAGGAAGCAACAATACGCTGTACATGAAAGTTATGTTAACTCTTTATGCATCAATAATCCTAATTTTGAGTGACATTCTTTCATGCAGAAAAGCACATCCATTGACAGAGGGAAAAAAACTGTTTAACCAGATCTAAGACTTTCTGGTTGTGTACAGGAAAGAAGATGCTTATACTTGGTTTTGGATAAAACACTCATTAAACATAGAACTTCTCCCACTGTTGGACCTGACATGCTTGGCATAATGTTTCCCCAACTGTTTGACTTCCAACCTCCTATTTCTTCTTGCTTTAGGACTCTGCACACAAAACAGTGCTGAAGTGCTTTTGCTCTCTCCCTTAAGCATGGTAACACTGTCTTACACCCACTTGGCATATTGAAATAAAGTTTAGTAAAGTGGTAGTACCTGTACCCAGGGACTGCAAATTGAAAACTGCTAGTGGGCCTGCACCAATCATTGTGCCACCTAATTAAGTAGACTTTTAAACATGTCTCAGGTCTGCCATTGCAGCCTGTGTGTGCAGCTTTAAACTGCCATTTCGACCCTTCCAAGATAAACTTCTTGCCAGGCCCAAACCTTCCTTTTTAATACTGGTTAGTCACCCCAAGAGTAGGCCGGCCCTGAATAGCCCAAGGGCAGGGTACAGTGTATTTAAAAAGTTGGACATGTTCTTTTAAGTTTTTCATGTCTTAATAGTGAAGAACTTGTAAATTCGTTTTTTACTACTACAAGGCCTACCTCTCTCATAGGGTAAAATTAGGTTAACTTATTGCATTTAAAAGTGCTAACTTTCAATTGGTAGCAGATAGGGATGTCATGGTTGGTGTCTGAGAAATCGTAAATAAAAATCTACTGTAATGGTAAAGTTACAATTTTGAAAATGCTACTTTTCGAAAACGGTGTATATTGTGATGGGAGTGATCCTGTTAAGGTACTAGGGCACGGGATCCTAGATTGTTAGTATACAAAATGATATACCCTACACCATAGATTTATGTAATGATTATGTAGTCTACGTGTTTATTCCGTGCCTATTATAAGCAACACTTGTTGGAATATTATTTATAGTCTTCTTTATGTGTATTCTCCCACTTCTATACCTTCTATACGTGCATAGCATTAACATCAAGACATACTGACAAACATGTGGTGTAAATTGGATTTAAACAATAAAAATAACTTTTGTACACAAAAGACTCTTTTTAGTGGGTTATTTTGGTTTATCCACAAATGTAAATTCATCAGACAGTAAAAAACAACATCATCAAACCAATACAGTGAAAACACTCACACGAGTGATATAACTTATCATTACATATATCTGCACTTTTCCAGAGTGCTACAGTTCTTGAAAATTGTAAGTGTCCAACATACATCATAGTGCGTCTGTGATCAACATACAAAAGTGTCCAACGAACAAAAGTGTCCAATATATATAGTGCTTAGCATCAAGTTAAGCAGAATAATTTAATGTCACAGGGGATATATTATTTTCCTCCAAGTGCATGGTTCTCCAGATGTTGTGGGGGCCTGTGTGGTCGGGGGACATTATTCTTCAAATGTTCCAGAATATGGGAGGTATAAATCCTCTCCGTGTTTTTAAGGTTGTTTTTATCCTTTTGCAGGTATGTGTGCCCTCTGGCCACGTTTACCTACACTGACATGTTTCAACCTTCCTGGTGGGCCTATTGATTTAGTGGAGGTCTTCCTCAGTGTACTTTTGGGGACACTATATGTGAAATATAAAAGGAGGTGGGGTTACTTAATGCCATGTATAAAAATAACTATCTAACAATGTCTTATTGATTGTCATTGGGACCCAAAACCTGACATATACTCTGTCTTTGTTCTTTAGGATTCAACCGGAAGGTCAAAACGCGTCAGATAGGTAAACATGGCCAGAGGGCACACATACCTGCACAAGGCTAAAAACAATCTTCAAACATTGGATTGAGGTCTAATGCATGGTGTTTTCAAAAGCCCAGTAGCTTCTGAAGCCTGTAATTTTCAGCCATTGTTCAAGCAAATGGAAGAAGTTGAGCTAAATGAATTTAAAATGGTTTGTGGTCAAAATTAAGATGAGATTGGAAAATGGACGTTGATTCACCAAAAATGCCAGGGGTAACGGAAGTGACATCACATACCCTTTAACCTTAATAACATTGTAGGAAATGACATCATTTGACCCTTCACCCTGTGTTTTTCAAGGAGTTTATTGCACATGACCATACCCTTGGTGACATCACAATAACCAACATCACTGAGGCTCCATAATAAATGCATGATTAATATAACAACACAGCACAAACAAATGTCTATTTAAAATAACACCTATATTATAATGCTAACTTGATCATTGAAAGTTCTGGGGCATTATCCTTGGCCAGAATTGTAGTGAGAGGGTGGCGCGAGTAACCCAGAACTCTTCTAGAGGGTCTCGCTCCCCTAGAAAAGTTTGAAAAGAAATGTATCTAATAGTGCATTTTAAAGCACAATTTTCAAATTCATTTGCAAAAATGCTATAGACTTTGAAATAACATTCATTAAATATTTAACTCCTTTCATCTTGTGCCAAGATATTTGAATCTGGCGCTCTCCAGGCGTTGACCCCATTTTTTCAAAGTGTGCTATGGGTGACCACATATGTCAAAATGTCCTCTGTTGTGCCAGGGCCGCATTTTGTCATGGGTGCTCCCAATATACCAGTGGCAGAATGTTGCCAATTACCCTTTCCATGTGCCATAGGTGATCCGTATTTCTAAAATTACCTCTGTATGCCAGTGCCAGAATTTGGTCATGGTCGCCACCCTCCCTTATGTCAGGTTGTCCCCCCTTTGTGCCAAGATTTACCTTCAATGTGATAGTATCAGCATTTTGTCCTGGGTGCATTCATGACAATAATTTTCTCAAGTATGTCAGCATGTTTCCACTGGTGCCCCATATGCAATAATTACCTCTAGTTTGCCAGTACCAGTATTTTACTATGGGTGCCCATTATGCCAAGAATTACTGCCAGTATTTTGTTGTAGGTCTCTGTCATGTTTAGAAGTATCTCAAGTACGCTAGTGCTAGTATTTTGCCATGGATGTTTCTGTAAGATAAGAATTACCTTCACTATACCAGGGCCACAAGACCGACACCACATTCTCACTCAATCACTCACTCACATTCAGTCACTCACACTCTCTAAAACTGTTTTACAGCCCTTCTTTTTCTTTCACATGCATTCTCATTCACTATCTATCACTGACTCTCACTCATTTTCTGTCAAACACATTCTTACACAGGCACATATACTCACAAATAGACACACATGCTCACATATACACACACCCGTTCTCACATAAACACACTCTCACCTGCAAGTGCGTATACAACATTCACGTTAAAGCATTTTTTTACTCACCTCAGCTGGCACCAAAGGTCCTGTTTCACTTAATTGTGCTTCCTTTTTTTATTACACTAATAGTGAATAATATTCAGTATCAGTATAATGGAAAACGAACAGAAAAGAAGGACTGATTTTGCCAACTCTGAGGCCAGGGGTCACAAAAGCAGTGCCATGGGATATAAAGGGCAAGCCAAGGGTCGCAGCTGCAACTCCTAGTGACCCCTAAATGACATCCATGGAGTGGATGAGCTTCTGCATGTTATAAACTAAAGTAATGGTTTTGCAACCCATTAAAACCATAATGATGGTGGTAGATTCTACTGGTAAGGAAGTTGGCTTATGTACTTAAGCTGAGACTGGGTAAGTCTATGTTTCTCAAAGTTTGTTTCATTATCTCACAGTGGACTGGTCCTTTGCACTTTATAAATTGAAAAAATACATAAATAGAAAAATAAACAAATAAATAAGTACATATAATCAAAATGTGCTTAGAGGACATATAGGTTTGAATTGATGAAAGGAATTTTAAGATTCTGTGTTTTGGGACACCAGTAGAAAAGTGTAAATATTTGCTGATAAAAAAGATTTCTTTAAAGCATGGCTACCAAATTTTGCCATTCCCATATATTAATTGAGCCAAAATGGTTCAGCTGAAGTGATTCAAAACTGCAACTCCCATAAGGCATTTGGATATTGACAGAAAGTCAACAATAGTGGCATACTCGCCGCCAAGACCTGGAACACCCTCCCCACCAACCTCCGACAGACCCAAGACCTACTGGCCTTCAGAAGACTCCTCAAGACCTGGCTCTTCGATCAGTAGCAGCACCACCCCCCTCTTCCCCCAGCGCCTTGAGACCCTCGCGGGTATGTAGTGCGCTTTATAAGTGACATGATTGATTGATTGATTGATTGATACTATTGTAGCCGGCCCCACTAGCTTTAGTTGCACAAAGTTGGGGTATGAACATCGTATCTTATGCGGACGATACTCAACTAATGTTATCCTTCCACCAACTCGATGACACTGTAATTGGGAACTTTCAGGGCTGTCTTGAATCCATTGCTCAATGGATGCCTTACAGCTGTTTACAACTCAATTCCGAAAAACTGAAATTTTGATGTTTGGGTCTTCCTCCCCTCTTGATGCTCTGTACCTCTGGCCTTCTGACTTAGGGCCGGGTCCACCCCCTCTATAGTTGTCAGGAACCTGGGGGTCCTGATGGACACTGCTCTCTCCTTTAAAGCCCACGTCAAGGCCATGGCAGCTACTTGATTTGATTTGCTAAAATCCTTGAGAAACCACTTAAAATATCTGCCCAGGACACTCGCAAGGGGATTGTACACGCACTTATCACTTCCAGGTTGGATTATTCCAACATACTCTACTCAGGTGCTCCCCAGAACCTGTTGTCTCGACTGAAACATTTACAAAATGCCAGAGCCAGGCTTATTCTGAATATTCCCAAACGTCAGGTCATCAGACAAGGTGCTCAAAGAACCACACTGGCTACAGATCAACTCCAGGATAAAGTTCAAAACGCTTATGATCACCCACAGAGCACTCCACCAAAGTGGCACCAGTTACATCCAAGACAAGCTCAAATACTACTCTTCTGCAAGGACTCTCTGATTCTCTAATCACAACCTTTGGTGCATCCCCAGATTTCACAAAGTCAGGTCTTTCTTTGTTCTGGAGCTAGGCCTCTGGAATGCCCTTCCACCCTCCCTCTGCACCATATCTACCGAAAGCCTGTTCAAGGCACGGTTGAAAACAGTGCTGTTTGGTGAACTGTAACTCTCAGATCCTATCTAGCTTCCATAAGCGCCAGGATGCTTCTTCTGAAGCAGCAGTTGCACTTTATAAATATCTCTTCATTCACTCATTCATTCATATGTTTGAGTAAAAATGATATTGGCATTTTCTTCCAAATGCCCTGCCCTTCCACAAGGAAAGCTATCTTTGTACTAAAATGGTAGGGCGAAATGACATATCTACCAAAATTCCTCAGTGTTAAAAAACATGGCATATAAAAATACCCAAGCCATTTTGCTGGGCGAGGATGGAGACAACCAGGGGAGTGCTCTGGGATGTAGGCATGCCTAGAATTGCCCTATCCAGCCTGACATGGGGTCGGTTTGAGGGGGCATTGCGCTAGACTCAAGATGTACTATTGGGCGGGACAATTGATGGTGATCAACAACTGGGGCTTTGCTGAACATGGAGACCCTGCTCTAACGGAAGCCAGGTGAACTTTGCCACAATGAGGATATCCTAGAGCACTTTACAATCAGGGCACCCCACAGGGACTGTAGATCCCCACAGCTGTAGTGTTCCAGATATGGAAAGATTGGAACACTATAGCTGGAAAGGGAAGATTACCCTAGAGACGCCCCTATGGGATTCTGAGATAAAGGTGGATTTAAAAACCTGACAGGTTTCTGTCAATGGGATTTGATAGGTATATCTAAGGTGAGAGGCTTGTGTGGCCCGAGGGGTATACTATCATTTGAAGAGCAGTTTGGCCTAGCGGACTCCCAGAGATTTTGGTATCTCTAGGTGAAACACGCTCTGGCCAAATACATGTCACGCTTGGGAGAACTGCCAGATGAAAGCCCGTTACAATATAGGATCTTGACAACCCCCTACATAGACACGCGCTATCTCACTTCTACACAACACTTACCCGGAACAGTATACAGCCCCTGGTCAAGTTAAAAGATAGGTGGGAGCACAACTTAGGGATCATTGAGGATGCGGATTGGGAGGCAGCATATAGATACCCAAAGGAGATTGCAATTTGAGCAGGATTCAGGCTCATTCAACTTAAAATACTGCACAGAGGGTATTATATGTGAGCTAGATTACAGAGGATGGGCAGGATCCCTACAGATAGATGCCCCATGGCTGAAACCACATAGGCACACTGCTCCATACCCTGTGGGAATGCCCCAAATTGCACGCCTACTGGCCGGAAATACAGGTCCATATGAAATGGTTGACGGGACAACTGGTTGATCTAATGTCCCGGGTGATGTGACTAAGTATGTGGGGGGAGCAGACAATACCCCGGTATCCCCTTATTTTCTGCAATATAACACTGATGATGCGCAGCAGGCGCGCGCCAAAGGCAAGCCCGTCTGCGCCCGTCCGCGGCCAGCGCCAGGAACCCTGGACCTCCCACTACCCATCGCTACGACACCACCACCCTCCTCGCACTCAACCCTGGAAGGCTTAGAGAATGCCAACAGGCCTCGCCGAACACGACCCACGGCCAGTTCTCCTGCCTCCACTGCCGCCAGACCCTCACCGTCACCCCGGCCTCCAACACCGCCGACGCCAGCACCGGTGACACTCTAAAATGCATCCTCCTGAACGTACGCTCCGTACACAAACACGCCATGGAAATCTGGAACCTACTCGACTCTCTTTCACCCGACATTGCCTTCTTCACAGAGACCTGGACCAACGCATCCTCCGCCCCCGACATCAGCACCGCCATCCCAGACGGATACAAGATCCAGAGGAAAGACCGCCCCAACCACCCAGGAGGGGGCCTCGCCATCGCCCACAAGAGCACCCTCCGCCTCACCACCTCCAGCGAAACCTTCCCCTCCGCCGAACACCTGCACTTCCAGATCCAGACCACCCCCAAAGCCACACTCCGAGGAACCCTCGTCTACAGACCCCCCGGCCCCCGAACACCCTTCGCCACCACCATCACCGACTTCATCGCACCCCACGCCATCGCCTCAACAAACTATATACTCATTGGAGACCTGAACTTCCACCTCGACAACCCCAGCGACCCCAACTCCACTATCATTCGTGACAACCTCGCCAGCATCAGACTTAAACAACTCGTCAACACACCGACCCACAGAGCAGGACACACCCTCGACCCAATCTTTGCGGCAGGAAACAGCATCCAATTCAGCCACACAATGCAGCCGCCATGGACCGACCACCACTGCGTACACTTCGGCATCAACAAACCCAAGGCACCCAAACCAGCCCCACACCCACCACGAAGGAACTGGAGCAAGGTTACTGACGAGCAACTTAACTCCACCCTCACCCGAGACAACCACACCTGGGCACCCAACGCAAATGGCACAAACGACGCAGCCAGAGAACTCCACACCTGGATCTCCAACTGCGCAGACGAGCTCGCCCCGCTACGGAACCCCGACAGACAACGCCCCAGGAAAGCTGCCTGGTTCACAACCGCTCTCCAAGAAGCCAGACGCACCTGAAGACGCCTGGAGAAGAACTGGAGAAACACCAAGACAACCGAAAACCACACCACCTACAAGGACGCCATGACGGACTACCACAACCAGATCAGAGCCACCAAGAGGAACTTCATCCACAACAAAATCCTGGCCAACTCCACCAACTCCAAGGAACTTTTCAGTGTCATTCAAGAATTCACCAACCCACGCAGCGAAGCCACAGACATCACCCCATCCCAAGACCTCTGCGACAAGCTTGGAACCTATTTCCACCTCAAGATCAAAAACCTCTTAGACAACTTCATCGACCATCCACCAGGCGCCACAGATGGCCCCCCGCCCCCCAGAAACACCAGCCAGCCCACCATCTCCAACTGGACACCGATCACGGCCGAAGACACCGCCTCGACCATGAAAAGCATCCACTCGGGGGCCCCCACCGACCCCTGCCCCCTCACATCTACTAGAGAGCCGTGGCCACCATCGCACCCGAACTACAACGCACCATCAACACCACCTTCAAAACAGGCACCTTCCCAGACGACTGGAAGCGTGCAGAAGTCAGACCCCTGCTCAAGAAGCCCACAGCTGACCCCACCGACCTCAGGAACTATCGGCCCATCTCGCTCCTCCCCTTCGCAGCCAAAGTTGCAGAGAAAACAGTCAACAGGAAACTGACACGATTCATTGAAGAGAACACCGTCCTCGACCCATCCCAATCCGGATTCCGAAGCAACCACAGCACAGAGACCGCCCTACTCGCCGCCACAGATGACATTCGCACCCTCCTGGACCAAGGCCACTCTGCAGCCCTCATCCTACTCGACCTATCAGCGGCCTTCAACACCGTCTCCCATCGCACACTAGTCGCCAGACTACACGACGCAGGCATACAAGGAACAGCCCTGGACTGGACCCGATCATTCCTCACCGGAAGAAGCCAAAGGATCAGACTCCCACCCTTCCTCTCCGACCCCACGAAAATCACCTGCGGAGTCCCACAGGGTTCATCACTGAGCCCCACCCTCTTCAACATTTACATGGCCCCCCTCGCAGCCATCGTCCGACAACACGGCCTCAACATCGTATCCTACGCCGACGACACCCAGCTCATCCTCTCCCTCACCAAAGACCCCACCACTGCCAAACTCAACTTCCAGAAAGGAATGCAAGACGTCGCAGTCTGGATGACCAACAGCTGCCTGAAGCTTAACGCCGAGAAGACAGAAGTCCTCGTCCTCGGTACCACCCCTTCTGCATGGGACAGCACCTGGTGGCCAACCGCCCTCGGAAGCCCACCTACCCCCTCAGACCACGCCAAGAACCTCGGCATCGTACTCGACTCATCACTCACCATGAACCGACAGGTCAACGCCGTCACCTCCAGCTGCTTCAACACCCTCCGCATCCTCCGCAAGACCTTCAAGTGGATCCCCTTGAGTCGAGGAAGACAGTCACCCACGCACTCATCACCAGCAGACTGGACTATGGAAACGCACTCTACGCCAGCATCAACAAGTCCCTACTCTGCAAACTCCAGACAGTACAGAACACCGCCGCCAGACTCGTCCTCGGCATCCCCTGACACAAACACATCAGCCAACACCTACGAAGTCTCCACTGGCTCCCCGTGGAGAAAAGAGTCACTTTCAAAATCCTCACTCATGCCTACAAATGCCTACACAACAATGGACCCAAATACCTCAACGACAGAATCAACTTCCAAGTACCCAAAAGAAACCTCCGATCTTCCAACCTTGCACTGGCCGAAACCCAGCGCATCCACAGAGACAGAGCAGGCGGAAGATCCTTCTCTCACATTGCAGCCAAGACCTGGAACGAGCTACCGGCAGACATCAGACGCGCCCCCTCCCTGAACACCTTCAGGAAGACCCTCAAGACCTGGCTCTTCGGCTAAACCGATCTGCGGACCCCCCTCAGCGCCTTGAGACACTCACGGGTGAGTAGCGCACTTACAATTCCCTGATTGATTGATTGATGATGGCCAGGAGGGATATCATACTGTGGCGCAGCGGGACAATACCCGCACAGGTCAATGGGCCCATAATATGGATTGGTGCGTGGATACGGAGAGAACGGTATACCAAGCACAGGGATACATTGGGAAATTCAACAAAATCTGGGTCCGTGGGAAGAGGTACCGGACCTGGAGAATTGGAAAGGGCCAGATGGAATGTGATCCCAGTAGAATGTGTAATGGGACAGTGGTGTCAGGACCAACAAATAGTGGTCATGTCTAGTATGTTCTATTACAGGATATTGGGTGGGGAGGGAGATGGGTTCCTGCTATGGATGTGCCTCCGAGATGCCAGAGTTCATATACTATGTCCATGTATGGTATGCTGTGCCTGTTACTATCAAATTAATACATTAAAAAACAGTCCACGCCACCTAAAATGTGAACATCAACATGCCTTCAAATCCAGGGGTCTTGGGAGAAATATATTCAGGAAAAGTTCCTGTACCAGTAAGAATACCATTTAAATAATGTGCCAGAAACAAATACTATAATTGCTGCAGTGCTCTCTCTTGCACAATAAAAGGGGATAAAAAAATATATGTTATCTTTTGTGTGTTAGATTCTTATAAGAATGCACATGCATAGAGGTCGCACAATTTAGACTCAAAAAGTGATTAAAGCAAAAGTTTTAGCTTAAAAATGGCCCATGGAAACTTAAATTCCCTAGGCTTTGCGAACTCAAGTGCAAAGTTTGGGAAAAAATATCTCCTTTATCAAAATCCCGTACATCATATAACTTTGGAAAAGTGGAAATGCTTAAGGATGAAAACCATCAGCAAGAAACAAAGACCAATGTATCTAAAAACAATCATCCAACACAATTTTCAGGGCACTACACTCTAGCCTGTAAAGCATATCTATAAAGAGTACAATCACAAAAAGTGGTTACAAATTGTGCACTGAATTTTGCGACTGCAATCCTCATTTGTGCACTGATCTCTGTACAAATAGGTTTGTTCACAAAATACCAAATTGCATGGAGTCACAGAATGACTTGCCCAAATAATTTTTTAGGTCCCAATTTGCGATCCCCTGCAGTTGGCCTCAATCATAGCGATGGTTGTCTGCAAGGGTCAGCAGACCACCATGTCTGTATTTAAATAAGGAAAACTTTTTTTAAATACAACCCGAAAACTGCTTTTAAAAAAAGTTTCCCTTTTGATAATGTTTCACTGGGAGTTAGCAGTGGTCCCGTGGACCTTTGTCTACTTTCCATGAAACCTTTTTCAACATTCTCAAAGGGGAAGGGATACAAAGGAGATCCCGTCCCAATGTGAATCAGGTATCACCTCAAATTGGGAGTTGGTAACTGATCAATGGTTTGTGACTGGAATTATGGTAAAAAATCATTGATAAATCATGGTATGAATCGCGATTGGAAGGGATGCTCACATCACTCTGATTCCAAATTATGATTCGCAATCCATCTCGAAGCCCATTTAACAATTTGGAAAAACTTTAAAAGAGCACACATACAATAAGGAAAATAGGAGAAAGTAAAGAAAACTGCATAAAGGGATCAAAGGTTGTAGAGAAAACAAAACTGCCCAATTAGAAAGCCTTGGATGGACATGTGTATATATATATTCACTAAAAAAACACACAATTAAAAATAGATTGATGCTCAAATACATAGAACCACTGATATTCACCAGCTATGTTTAATAATACACACAACATAATTTATGGTTGACTGCCATGAACAAAAGGCCTAACCTGATAACAACATGGTGGACGATTGTTGGTTAAGTTTTGTGTGTATTCTAAAACAAGTTTAAAGTAAATTCATGGTTACCTTTGGTTATAATACCTCAACATATGTTTAAAAAAAAACTCAGAAATGTACCAAAAAAATACACTTAAAGTTCAGTTATAGTTGTGAAGTAAAACCAAAAAACACTGAAATTTGCAAGTTAGGGTTTGGAACACAATATATACTTCCACAACAGCAATGCAAACCAAAACGCACACATCAAATACGAATACGATGGTTTGTTTAGGGGAATTGATCAGGTTTTTTAAACATAAGCTTAGGTGTTATAACCAATGCTAACCATAACTTCACATTAACCTTTGTGTTTCTTCTGTGAATTTTATTTTATTTTATGATCATATACAATATCAAAGAGTTTGCAGCATCCAATACTCCGAGGGGGGTCATTACCTGCTGTGCACAGCTTTTAACTGTAAACAGCAGAAGGTTGGCGGCAGGACATGGCTTCCGGCCATCCCCTGTGCCCAAATATAGGTGGACAGCCACCATCTGCTTGGCTAGCCTTCAGCCTATACAGCAGGTTTGACTGTGGCTCCCGGTCTCTGTCCAGGCCCTATGCCCAACACTCCATAAGTGGCCCATCCTGTTGTGTATGGCCATGGGCAGTAGGGTTGCCAGCAGGGCCTGACCTCCAGTCATAAGCAGTGGGGTTAGCCTTTATCTTACAGCCAGTTCCTGCAACCAATTGTCCGTAGGTGGTCAACACCCACAGCACAAGGCCATAACCATTAGCAATACACAATGGGGTTTGCCACTGGGCCTGGCCTCTGCCGGGCCCTGTGTACAGCACTCTGCTGGCAGGTATCTACAGTTGTGCATAACCTTTAGCCATGTACAGCAATGGAGCTCAGTGCCTGGCAGTTAGAACAACACCCAACGTCTCAACAGTCATCCCCCACCGTGCACAGCTGTGAGAAGCCGAGATTGGGTGGAAGGCCATGCATCCAACCTCCTTTCTGGCAGTCAAACCCCTCCCATCACCCACCAACCCAGCACACAGACGTAGGCCCTGACATCTGGGCAGCCAGCATGACCAACTTTCCACAGGCAGCCAACACTCAATGGTCTTCGCCCATGCACAATGGGAGTTGGCCACAGGGCCTTGCCTCTAGCCAGGTCTTGCACTCAGTACTCCATGGGATGTTTATCCCCACTGCAACAACCTTTAACCATGGCAGTGGGGTTGGCTGAAGGGCCTTGCCTCCAGCCAGCCACTGCAAAACATTCAGCCCACAACCTTTACCTGACTGCAGAGGGGTTAGCTGCAATGCCTGGCATCCATCTAGGTCCTGCCCCAAACACTCAGTGGGTGGTAAACCCTACTGATCACAGCCTTCAGCCATGCACAGTCTGATGTAGGCCCAAAGCTCCATGTGTGGCCACAACCAACAACTCATGGCCTTTGACTGTGTACTGCAGGGGGTTTCTGCAGGTCACTGTCTCTAGCCAGGCCCTACACTCAACCCACCTCAGGCTACCAATGCCCATAGAGCATGGCCTTCAATACAGCACATGCCATAACTTGAGCCACCCACAATGTCCAAGACACAAATTTGGCAAAAGTACAGAAAGAACGATCAAGAGAAGAGCATGGTGTCATAGTAGGTGGTGCATGTTATGGGGTGCGTGTTGCTAACCATAACTGGCACATTTCAGTGGTTTAACGAGTTTGAGCCAGAACCTTGCCTCACTTGGAGCAGTGGTGATTGGGTGAATGCCTAGCCTATGCCCAGGCCCTAAGCCCAACCCACATGGGTTACTTAACCCCCACTGTGCATGCCCTTAGGCCTTGCACAGTAGGGTTTGGTACATAGCCTGGCCTGAAGCCAAACCCTGCGCCTAACCTGTGAGGTTGAAGTGCAACAGTGCTGGAACACAGGACCTGCCTGTGGTCAGGCCCTGTGTCCTATCTCCTGCCTTCTTGGCAAAGCCAGGCACTTATTTTACTGTTTGACTTTGCCTGTGATTTTTTTTTACTCTGCATGAAATTCGCAAGTCAGCTCCTACTCAAGAGCCAGGGACAAAAGGGTGGCGAAACACTGCACTTAAAATGGCCACTAGCAAACTCTCAAGTCGGCTCCAACTCTTAAATCGCATGCTGAAAAA
Source organism: Calotriton arnoldi (assembly GCA_963921515.1). Lineage (NCBI taxonomy): Eukaryota > Metazoa > Chordata > Amphibia > Caudata > Salamandridae > Calotriton > Calotriton arnoldi. The sequence goes on from CAWUFW010001133.1 coordinate 1,171,854, forward strand.
GGCACTTTTCTCAGTGCCTTTTATATCCACTCGCCTAGGCACCTCTCACCATGTCATTCATCTTTGAGGTTGGCCCCCATGGCTGTTGAAATTTGTTTTTCACAAGGAGAAACTCACATTCACTTAGGAGTTTCAAGATGGGCACGAAATAAATTCAGCTCTAATCCAGCCAACCACATTGTGTAAAAAATTCAAAAATGTGATTGATAGGATTGACTTGCAAGATTTAATGACTATATACCATAGTGTTAAGCCTTTAAATCCAGCCCAGAACTATTTAAAAAAAAAAAAGATCTAAGTTCATGCCTAGTTCGCTGTAAATCCGTTAACTAGTATTACTCTATCTTTTGGCAAAAAGTCTTACAGGAACTAACATGGGAAATGATACAATTTTTACCCACTTAATGTTCTTTTCCTGAGGACAAATCTTCACTAAACTTCGCATGCCAAAACCTAGCTGACTGAGGTGATAGCTTGCCAAGTTTTGGCTAAATCCATCTACGGAGTCAAAAGTTATAGGCAAATCTAAAAGTGTGACTCAATAAATAACATCCTTACAGGTCCAAGTCACAAAACATTGGAACTGCCTCAGCCATTGACTTGAACAGAAGCTTTCACTTTCTGACAAACAAACTTTTAAAACAAGGTTTTAATGAAGGGTTACATTTTCTTGAGGGTCATGCACGAATGTCAGATGTTTGCATCTGATTGAACTTTGATGTTGTCAGAACTTTTATTTTTGATGTTCTCCATGTTGTTAAACATTCTGACGTAACCTAGGTAACATGTAGCACTTTATACAGCTCTAAAATGAATGAATAAATAAATGCTATGAATTTCCAAAAGACAGATAGGTATGAAAGTGTCTGCCATATTGGCAAAAGCCTGCTGGTGGAAGGCCTACATGCTCACCTATCTACTACAGGCTACTGAAGTTTGCCCCGTGTTAGTTAATGTCCTGTTAGACCTGACATCCTTGGCGAAGTATACCTCCAAATGTTTTGCCTTTAGTCCTGCTGTTTTGCCGATTTCATTTTTGATAGCTTTAGGATTCTCCAGTAGTGGCTGGTGTCAGGGAAATGTGGTGGGGCTGCAAGGGGGAAGGGGGCAGGTGCCATACCAAAGCAAACAATAAAAAATAAACATACCTGCCGGTCTTCCGCTCGCCGCTCTTCTACTCCTCTGGGCACAGGCTAAAGCTCGCAGACTCCCCTACACCAATCCAGACGCTGCTCTCATACAACAGTGTCAGGACTGGGCAGAGTGAGCTTGTTTTGCACTCCATAAGGAGCTGGAGGCTCTGCCTGCTGGTCTCTGCACAAAGCAACATAGCTGGGTTGGAGAGATGTCAGTGCGCATGACAGTTTGGCCGTCCTAAATATTTTCCAATTAGCTTGTCTGCAGGGGGGGCGACGCTCCTCCACCATAGCGAAGGAGCCGCCGCTGGGACTCTATGCACTTTACCACTGCTAACCAGCGCTAAAGCGCTTGTGAGCTCTCCTTGAAACATGGTAAAATTGTCCTACTCCTTATTGGCACAATTAATTTACATGTAGGTCCTTAGTACATGCTACTACATGTGCCCAGTTCATTGCACCTCCGGATAGGCAGCCCCATTGAAAGCGATGTAACTCAACACAGTACCTCGCATTACATCCCTCGCAGCTACTGATTGTAACCAACGCAGTGTGATACAACTCGATGCAGAACTTTGCATCGCAGCACAGTGCAGCTCCTTATCAAAACCAATGCCGAATGACGGGAAGCCTCGCATTAAGGCTAAAACATACAACTCTCAGTGGGACTAACCTGCCCCTGTATTCGGCCCCCAATCCATCAAGATTGGCGTGAACTTGTGACTTGTCCCGGTCCGGCGCGACCAGACAACTGCACTCAGAGCTTTCTGCTTCTGCTTGCTATTTTCGCTTAAGACTTTAAAGTCCAATATCTCCAGTTCTACGGATTGGATTTTTGTCATTCTGGTATCATTTTATTTATTAAAATGTACTCCATTTTTCCAAGGGATTTTTCTTGTGTTGTGTTTTCACATTATTACTGTTTCTGTCCTGTATAAATACTTTGCAAATTGCTTCTAAGTTATGACTGACTGCTTTCTGCCAAGCTAACAGGGGATTTAGCAGAGGTTTGTCGTTCACCCTGACAAGGATTGTGATTGTTGCCTGAATGGGGCTTCCACCCCCCTCAACCAACAAGCCCAGTTTCTTACACGTTCCATCAGAATGTGCAGAGGACAATATCCTAAATAAACACATCAAAGCTGTTTTCTGACGCACTCCACACCCCTTTAAGTGTCGCTAAAGGTAAAGAACCACAAAGAGAGAAGGATTGAGGGAGCTTTTTTGTGGTACTTAGGATTGCGTTCCAGGAGAACTGTACCCCAACACTGATTAATGTGCCACATAAACGTAAGCCACACATGGAATGTGTAATCTAGGCGCTGCAATACCAGTGCACCCAGTGCTTTAAATGGGATGAAAAACGTATGGGGTTTGGTCAAATCCACATGGTCTTAAACGTGAACTAGAACCCTGTGGTTAACACAGCATGCTGCTTGACCAGTATGTGGGTGCCTGTATCTGTGTTTTCTGTTAGTGCATCCAAACACATTACACAACAATGAACACTTACACCCAAAACAAGTCACACATATTGGCTTTACCAATGCTTGTTAGCACTGATTTTTATTCAACGTACACAGGAGTAATAATTCACATCTTCCTTTCACATCACTTTTCTCTGCTATCTCCTGCTCTGTGTTACTCAATTATGCACTTTGTCTCCACACATCTTTCCTCCATCTGCATGGTTCTCATTTCATCTGCTGCTTCTCGGTCCCTGTGCTTTCAAGCTCTCCTTCTGCATGTCCTTCCTTTCCTCTTCTCCACTTATTATCCCCTCTCACACGCACTGCATTTTCTTTCACTTTGGCGCGGTCTGTATTTAAACATTTGTAAATCTCCTTCACATACTTTCCCATAGAAATGCAATTGCAACTGGAACATGAGGTCACCACTCTGTGCTCTGCAGAGAGGCCAGGCATTGAATGGGCATTTAGTAAGAAAAAAATTAAGACATGCACTGTAAGAAACTCAAACACCTGCAGTCTCAACTTCAATCAACGCGCTCAGTCATGCCCCATGATGAACACTGATCCACACCCTGAATCACTCATTCAACTAGAGGTTATTCAGTTTCCAGTATATGCTAAACAGGATTCAAATATTGCATGAATCTAGGAAAGAGAAATACTCCCAGTAAACAGGGGCACATATACCCTTTTCGCAAGGGTTCTTGCACAGATTTTGAAGAAATAAATCAGGGTTTTTGGCTTATTAAGAGTATGAATACAGGGCCCTATAGGGAACCATTACCATATTAAAGTAGGGTTTTAATTATTGCCCATGCTGAGCACTAGCAGGGCTGGCAGCACTTAAAGCAACAAGGTCATGCTGTTTTGCCATGCAGGTAATAAGCAGCAGACAGAGCAGCCTGAATCACCACATTAAGTGCAGATTAGGTAAGGTCCCCCCAGGGCCGGACTGTAAACCAATCCGAGCCCTGGAAAAAATGATCAACAAAGTTCCACGCTGAAGGAGGATGTGAACAGGATGATGCCCCAGGGCATGGCTGACTCAGAGCAACGCATCCTGCTGTGCAAGCAGCCCCCAAGCCTGCAGCTTACTGTGGAATGTCAGAGTGGGCAGTCTGGCCTTGGGTACCCGCTTACAACAATCCCAGCCATGAGGGGCTCAGAGACTTCCTGTGCTTGGTCCATTAACACAAATGTGTGGGAGCCATTGTCCAGTGGTGGTCAGATGGTGATTAGCGCCTTGAGACCCTCACGGGTGAGTAGCCGTACTATACAAATTCCTGATTGATTGAGAAATGTGGTTATGCCTGGTGGCGCAACCAGCAGTCACCGGCAGGGTGCGTTCTAGGGGGGAAACATCCTTTACATCGCGGTGATTACACCGCGATGCATTTAGAACGCTGCCATTACAACGCAAGCGTTACATCGACTTGCACTGGAGGGCGCTATAACCTAAGGAACAGTAAGATTTACTATTCCAACACCTTCCCTACTGTACGTAGACTGGTGTTGGAATAGTAAATCTTACTACTCCTAAGTCCAGCGCCCTCCAGCGCAAGTCGTTGTAACGACTTGCGTTGTAAAAACTGCGATGTTACATACCGCGATCATTTTGATCGCGTTGTAACATCACATATTCGTTCTAGGGCAGTGCGACCGCTGCCACCACACCGAGTGCTGACTTCGGGTGGGGGCGCCATGTTTCCAAGTATGTTCTGGTTTTAAAAGCACCTGCTGCCGCGTTCCTGGCCTCCAGCAATTTTCAGGCAACAATAAAAATGCCAACCTAACACCGGTGATTAATGTTCTTCCTGGAGAGAGACCAGAGTTTTCTCTAGTGGAAGTTTTGACTCATCGTAATGTAGTGCAGAGGGTTAATGTGCCAGCTGCAAAGAACGTGTACCATGCAGATCACAGAGTGCATATAATGTAAATAGGTCAGTGGGTTACTGCTTTCGTCAGAGAGATCCTTTTGTTACTAGCAGTTTATAAGTTAAAATCCTAATATAGAACAGTGAATTATTAACTGTCATCAAACAGCTGCATACAAACTGCAAGGTATAGATTGGAGTTTATGATTACACTGGTATAAGTGGCGCTATAACACTAATTAAATGCATCTGAGAGAGAGTGGTTATGGAGACTTGAGGGGCACTGTTAAAGGGTGGTAGTGAGGGAATCCGTGGCGGCGGTGGTCATTGGGGGCGTTAACAGACAGTGTCGCACCGGACGCCACCAGTGCTAAAGCTGGCCCTGGCCACCGGTGGCTGCTTTGAGAGGAAAAACGCAGTAACGCCTAATTTTTTAAAAGCGCCATATAGAATGTGCTAGACAGACCCGACTTAAACATTGTACCATATGGAAACCACTTCTAGCTTAACATTTATAATGTGATTGTTGTTGCTAAAAAGCAATGTCCATTTTTGGGGTTGTTCTTCACTTACCGTAAAGCATGCAGCACATTCACTGCGTTTCCATGCTTGAATACCACAGTGCTATAAAGAGTGTAGGCAGGCTATTACTGGCTGCACCTTGCCATGCCAGGGTAGTTCATGCCGGGACACTTTGGCTACCGAAGAGGCTACAGCAGATCATCCCAGGCTCACAAGCATTGCCTCACAGTGGGCAGCCTCCCTCTCACCACATGTTTATCCCTCTGTTTACTGGACAACTTAGATTTTCAAACCACAAACTAGAACCAAAGGTGGAACCGTTTCTTTATTTTATTACATTTACTTTCCAAACTCCCAAGATGAAAAGGATAAAAGTTCTGAGTTGGATCAACACATTACACAAGCCAAAAATAGAACCACTAACACAGAACAGCATGAAGTAATCTGGCAGCCTGCACTGGGATGCAACAGGCTCAACTTTCTGTGCCATAGTTTTGCAAAGTATCTCTTACTGTACATTATTTATCTTTTCTGTTTTTACCAATCGATTTCAAAACTATCTTTTCTTCATCCTCCAAATGCCTTGCATGCAACTCATTACCTTCGTTAATAAGCTACATGAATCTTTTTCCAGAATAGAAAAATACAATTGTATTCTGTCGCTCTTGCATTCATTGTGGATAGGAGGAAGCAAACAGCTTAAAATTGTTTGCACCAGTGCACAAAATATGGGAATATGAGTTTGCATCGTTTTGTTCTTTGTGGAGATTGAGCGACCATCTTACAAAAAAAAGTTTGCATCAGAACAGAAATGAATTAAAATGAGATTGCACTGTTTTGGAATTGTTACTTAAAAAGGATCGTGAAAAAACATATTTTCTGCACTATTAAAATTTGAATGAGAAACAGAGGATTGTGCATCGTGAAACCAGCACAAATAGTGCAAATCTGTGTGCGTCAATTTCCATGCTAACGTTATTAATGGATCAGGGGACATTTGATGAACATGGGCAGGATCACAAAAACATGTTTCACTGGAGCTAGTTCATGTCCTTGTGAAAAATGTAGAGCCAAATGTACAAAAATTAGACATTGCGATTTCCAAATTGCTTCTCTTATTCTGTACAAAAGAATATATTTAAAAATAGCACTTCCTAGTGGGGTCGCAAATCTACCTACCTGATGATTATTAATGAGGTACGTTGCAATTTGTGACTCACTAGGAATCACTGCCATCACAGGGATGGTGGCCTGCTGGGGACAGTAGCCTACCATGTCTGTGATTGCTTTTAAATAAAACAAGTTTTTATTTAATGCAGCCCATTTTTCTTAAAGGAAACGGGATGCATTTAAAAAAAAAAAAAAGAAAATGAAACTTTTAAGTTTCATTTTTTAAGAGCTGGCAGTGGTCCGTGGGACAGAGCAAAACCAAAGGGGATGATGGACGGAGTGTTGAACATTGCAAGCACTCACCCCCAACTGATCTGGGTTTAATCCATCATCATTCTTTAGCTCACTCCGCCACCCCAGTTCAGACATATGCAAATCAGTCTGACCCTGTGCCTCATAGGAACAGTCCAGCCCGAACTGCCAAGCCATGTCTTCCCTGGACCGGAAACAAGCATCCTGGGACCGGTTTCTGGCTAACAGCCGTCATCAGCCAGGCTATCTTGAATCCAGTGGCAAAGTGAGCAAGGGACCCACGTCTGGGCATACCCTGCCAACTTAGGGCGAACATAGCAAAACCAAAGGGGATGATGGACGGAGTGTTGAACATTGCAAGCACTCACCCCCAGTCAACTGATCTGGGTTTAATCCATCATCATTCTTTAGCTCACTCCGCCACCCCAGTTCAGACATGGCCATATGCAAATCAGTCTGACCCTGTGCCTCATAGGAACAGTCCAGCCCTAACTGCCAAGCCATGTCTTCCCTGGACCGGAAACAAGCATCCTGGGACCGGTTTCTGGCTAACAGCCGTCATCAGCCAGGCTATCTTGAATCCAGTGGCAAAGTGAGCAAGGGACCCACGTCTGGGCATACCCTGCCAACTTAGGGCGAACATAGCAAAACCAAAGGGGATGATGGACGGAGTGTTGAACATTGCAAGCACTCACCCCCAGTCAACTGATCTGGGTTTAATCCATCATCATTCTTTAACTCACTCCGCCACCCCAGTTCAGACATGGCCATATGCAAATCAGTCTGACCCTGTGCCTCATAGGAACAGTCCAGCCCGAACTGCCAAGCCATGTCTTCCCTGGACCGGAAACAAGCATCCTGGGACCGGTTTCTGGCTAACAGCCGTCATCAGCCAGGCTATCTTGAATCCAGTGGCAAAGTGAGCAAGGGACCCACGTCTGGGCATACCCTGCCAACTTAGGGCGAACATAGCAAAACCAAAGGGGATGATGGACGGAGTGTTGAACATTGCAAGCACTCACCCCCAGTCAACTGATCTGGGTTTAATCCATCATCATTCTTTAGCTCACTCCGCCACCCCAGTTCAGACATGGCCATATGCAAATCAGTCTGACCCTGTGCCTCATAGGAACAGTCCAGCCCGAACTGCCAAGCCATGTCTTCCCTGGACCGGAAACAAGCATCCTGGGACCGGTTTCTGGCTAACAGCCGTCATCAGCCAGGCTATCTTGAATCCAGTGGCAAAGTGAGCAAGGGACCCACGTCTGGGCATACCCTGCCAACTTAGGGCGAACATAGCAAAACCAAAGGGGATGATGGACGGAGTGTTGAACATTGCAAGCACTCACCCCCAGTCAACTGATCTGGGTTTAATCCATCATCATTCTTTAGCTCACTCCGCCACCCCAGTTCAGACATGGCCATATGCAAATCAGTCTGACCCTGTGCCTCATAGGAACAGTCCAGCCCGAACTGCCAAGCCATGTCTTCCCTGGACCGGAAACAAGCATCCTGGGACCGGTTTCTGGCTAACAGCCGTCATCAGCCAGGCTATCTTGAATCCAGTGGCAAAGTGAGCAAGGGACCCACGTCTGGGCATACCCTGCCAACTTAGGGCGAACATAGCAAAACCAAAGGGGATGATGGACGGAGTGTTGAACATTGCAAGCACTCACCCCCAGTCAACTGATCTGGGTTTAATCCATCATCATTCTTTAGCTCACTCCGCCACCCCAGTTCAGACATGGCCATATGCAAATCAGTCTGACCCTGTGCCTCATAGGAACAGTCCAGCCCGAACTGCCAAGCCATGTCTTCCCTGGACCGGAAACAAGCATCCTGGGACCGGTTTCTGGCTAACAGCCGTCATCAGCCAGGCTATCTTGAATCCAGTGGCAAAGTGAGCAAGGGACCCACGTATGGGCATACCCTGCCAACTTAGGGCGAACATAGCAAAACCAAAGGGGATGATGGACGGAGTGTTGAACATTGCAAGCACTCACCCCCAGTCAACTGATCTGGGTTTAATCCATCATCATTCTTTAGCTCACTCCGCCACCCCAGTTCAGACATGGCCATATGCAAATCAGTCTGACCCTGTGCCTCATAGGAACAGTCCAGCCCGAACTGCCAAGCCATGTCTTCCCTGGACCGGAAACAAGCATCCTGGGACCGGTTTCTGGCTAACAGCCGTCATCAGGGTAAACTTGCGTGACGCATTTTCCACTGCCTTCGAACCACTGCCTGCTCTTAAAAAATATTTTTCATACAATCTCAAAGGGGAAGGAGTCCTTTGGTGACCCCTTCCCATTTGCAAATGGGTTACCACCGCCTTTGAGGATGCAGTAAAATATTAATGTTTTGCAACCGGAATTCGGTTGCAAAACATTAATTCATATGACTGCAAATCGGTCTTTGGAAGGGACACCCTAAGCACACCCCTTCTAAATACCGAATCGTAAACCGCAATTGCGTTTTGGTAACAAGTTACTGAATTGCGATTTGGCTTTTGCACATTAAAAAATGCTTTTCTTCAGTTGCAAATGGCCCGATTCGGTGAATCAGGTCCTTTGCGACCTCCAAAAAGCTTTGTACATCTGGCCCTTAGTCCTTTTTAAAGACATAGGGGCTTATTACGAACTCAGTGGTCTCAAGTGAAACCGCCATGAAAAAGCTGGTGGAAAGGCAAGGAAGAGGCCCCACACAGAGCCCCCAGGCATTTTAAACCGGGGGGTTGTGCATGGGGCACATGTTGTGCCCCCCTTGCAATTGCACCATAGTTCGTGCAATGAGGGCCATGCACGACATGGTGCATGACACATTGCACAGGCATGCAGACAGTGCTGCACCGCAGTGGCATCTGCAGCAGCTTCACTTAATGGCCAAGCCATGCTGCCGCGGTTGGACTGCCGATCTCATACCACTTGTAATACTGTGGTCTAAAGAACATCAGCATTGCGGTGTTGCGGCGTATGCAGCTTCGGCGGTCCAGCGGTCAGACTGCCGAAGTCATAATAAGCCGCTTTGCTCCAACACCATTTACCAGCATATTATGAAAGCAAGTTTGTAGAGGAGGCAATCTTTTATCAAAAGGCACATGTATGTTGTATTGGGTTTTAGTGTGGGGGTAATGTATTTGTTTTAGTATTCTTGTGCTTTATATTATATTGTATTGCTGTTGTGTTGTACTATGGTTATTGTGCTGCAATCTGTTTTGTGCTCTGTTATGTTTTTTGTGTGTGGTTATGTGGCTTTGCATTATGTTAGTGTGCGTTGCTCTATTATTTGCCCCAGAGATGTCCACAAATGCTGCTTCATTCCAGTCAGGAGCAGCACATTCCTTTACAGTTCCAGTGAAAAAAAACAATTTACCACTCTTTAACATGGTAAAATACACTGCTTGAGTTCTTTAACTAACTAAGACACCAGTCAGTCTAAAACTGTGGCAGAGACCGTCTTAAGTTAGCAATTTTAGCCCTCACTTCTTGTGAACGCCCCCAAGTGTATTAAGATGCCATTGGGAAGTGTGTGGCAGTTTTTAAAACAAGCATTGGCATAGCCAATAGGTTTCGCCTTTGGGACCTTGTAAGTGTTTAGCCATGCAGCACATTATCACCCACCGGGCAGATTATGGATCTGATGCAAGCCGGGATCTTAGGGCAGGATTGAAATCTATTCTAGAGCAGGATTTGGAGAGATTGCAGATAGGGGAAGGAGTAAAGGCAGATAGGGGAAGGAGTAAAGGCCTTGGGTCTGAGGCAGACTCGATCTGGATCCAGTAGACGCTGGGAAGTTAGAGTCGGCCACGGATTTAAGTGCAGACCAGAGATCTAGTCCAGTCTGGGCATTCGATGCATGCTTTAAGGGACTGGTGCGAGATGGGGATCCACTGCTGGCTGGGGATCAAGTGAATGTGAGAATCCCGTGCAGACTGCTAATAATATGCAGCAGAAATAATCCAGCGCATGCTGAAAGCCTAGTGGGGCCACAAGAGGCTACGGATCCAATAGATTGCGAGATCTCGTGCAGCCTGGCCGGCCCACATACACGCATGTAGATCCCGAGTGTCTAGAGCAGCACGACACTGGCTGATGATGTAGTGTTGGTTTCTGTGGCAACGCACGCCACGCTCTCTTTTAACATCAAACATTTACATAAATAAACTTAATGAGTTTGAGCTCCGGACAGAACTTGTACACGAGTTTTTTAAACGTAAATTATTGTGGAGAAAGCCGACTTCATGCTGACTTTGTATCCCACGCGCTATAAATAACACGTTGACTTTACATGCTGCCATTAAATGTTATATTATGAACATTCCTACTTCTTCAATTCAACGTCAATAACATTTGTTTGCAGTCACATTATTGTAAGTGACTATCCTTATGTTTTGAAAGTGAATATTTAATTTACCCTTTACAGTCTGAGGAAATAATTGCTAGGCGCACTGTTTAAGATGTCAGACATCCCGCACCCCATTAAGAGTGGGTTAAAAGGTTCATACTCTTGTTGCAGGATGTTTTAAAGCTTTGGCTGTTTCCAAGTTCTTGCACTTGGACTTCGGGGGTTTCTGAATGTAATATATTGCACTTACACTAACAACAGTGCGCTTAGATTACTATTTCTTTTTGATATAGAGTCTAGAGCTCTGAGTCGCTGTAGAAACCTGTACGGGGTGTCTGGGTCGAATACTGTGCACCCCAAAACACCATGGGGTATATTTACAAGCCCCTTGCGCCACTTTTGTGCCGCCGTTGCGTCACGCATGTGAGGCAGCGGCGACGCAAACCATGCGCTGCGTTGCGCTATATTTACAACGTGACGCATCTAGGGAGATGCGTCACGTAGTAAACCCCTGCGCCACATGAAACCTGCGTCAGGTTTCATGTGGGCGTACCGGCGCAGGGGGGGGCGTTCCGGCGCAGGTACGCCTCGGAAAAGTGACGTAGTGAAATCTACAAGATTTCACGCAGTCACTTTTCCGACGCTGGTGCGTCGAATCCTTTCACCTGCTTCTAGCAGGCGTAAGGATTGACGCACCATGTTAGGGATAGGGAAGGTTGGAACAGTGCTGGAGTTGCGTCGTGCTTGCGACACAACTTCAGCACTGCGCCAACCTTCCGCCGGCAGATGCGTCACGCATCTGCTTATCCTTGCGCCACGATACGCTGCATTGTAAATGCAGCACATCGGACGTGGCGCAAGGGTAAACTTGCGTGACGCATTTTCCCTGGCGCATCCCTGCTGATATGCAGGGATGCGCCAGGGAACGTAAATATGCCCCCAAGAATGCAGTCGCCATATGCAAACATTTTCAGAGCACACGCAATTTTGCTTCTTAAATAAATTATTTCTCAGCTGTTCACTTGCTGATTTGTTCAAATGTAAGACGTGAAGTGTGACAATAAGAATCATAATAATAAAGCACACACTAATGTTTTACACAGCACTTCATATCAGAGGCACTGTTTGTAAGCGCCCTCAAGGAAAGGTCTTAGCATTGCCCAGATTAAAGGCACTTTATTTCCTACAGTGGGAAGGACGGAAGACAGAGTCTAAAGTATCAGTCTTGTGATCTGCGTGTTATGGCAGCAAGGGTTTATCTCACTGAGCCATGGAGCTGCATTACAAACCACTTAAAAAGAAGTGTTGATACCACCAATGAGCACCCATTTTACGAGCCTTACAATAACTAAAGATTGAATTGCCTTGCAGGATAAATTCACATTGTTTGCAGCAAGTGCACACCCCACAGAGCTACTTTAACAGGACTCCAACCTGAGTTACATCAGACTCTGTAATTAACACAGTGCGCCACCAAACTATCCTGCATAAAATACACACTGGTGAACCAAGCATGGCGTACGCTGTGTTATAGGTGCTGTTTTATTTGAACAGGGAACTGTTTCTTTGCGGTTTTCTCACGCATGGACCGGGCCACGTGGGCTGGGGGGAGGAGCGTTGCATACTAATAATGCATGGGTTTAATGTTTGTACTACTTGGCAAAGGTCCTGGTAAGATGGCCGTGTCTGTAATTCTGCCCTCTACAGATACTGGCCTGTTAGCAATGGTCATCTTCGTCTAAGCAGCTCTGACTCAGCCTTTCATCCATGGATGTCAATGCACCAAAATGGCAGGAGCAGCTCTTTTCTTCGTCCCTTCGACCCGGACTCCGACCCAGCTCATTATTCATCACACAGGCGAACCCGATGCATTACCAATGCTTGTTACTGGTGTCAACTCAACTTGCGTGTTGTGTGCTGGGAGGCGGGGCGCTTTGCTTCGTGGCGCTCCTGCGTCGGTAAGTGTGGGCACCCACAGCTGAGGCTGTGTGCGGGAATAGAAACGGGTTTTACCACCAATGAGAACCCATTTTACGAGCCTTACAATAACTAAAGATTGAATTGCCTTGCAGGATAAATTCACATTGGGTAGCAAATAAAAAACCCTCTTAAGAATATGACACACACAAGTCAATGCCCGTTGCCATTATTATCCTGATTTCTGTTGTTATTATTGTACGCTTAGTGTTCCAAAGTGCTATGAAGCTGGAAGGCAGCATTTTGGCACCAAATAAAACACCACCGCAAAAGAAGAACCCGTGGTTAGGTGCCGCGTGGCACCCGCTGGGAGATTTGCATTTCTTGTTCTGTCACCTACACAAGGCCTTCAGCTGTAGACATTGCACAAAGTTACTACAAATGTGGCGCGCTGTGTTCGACCTGCGCCTCTCTCTCTCTCTCTTGTGTCACCGGGTAATATATGAGCCGAGGTGTGGAGCTTTGCAAGCTAAGCACAATACCTGCCGTGAAATATGGACTTTTCAGAGTATATACCTCGCAGGGCGCGGGGAGGACGGAGGGAGGGATTATCCGCCCCGTGTGTGATTGCCCACGTGGACTCCCTACCCCCACAACATGCATGGACCAGGCATGACCGACGTGTGTCCAAGTCTGAAATCACAGGTGTTTACGAGCTGTGCCACCAGGTGCTATGTTTTTTACAGTCACATTTCGGGACTCCTTGAAGTGCGGCCAGTATCTGTCGCCCGCCCGGACAGGACACTCTGCCTCCGCCATGTTCCCCAGGGGCCCGCAGGCACCCGGCTGCTCTCGGAGGCGGGTGGGCAGCCATGACAGCCACCGGTGCCCCATTCTGGTCACGGCCTCCCGTGGTGCAAGGCTAGTTTCAGCATGCTTGCCAGGGATGGTTGTGTCTTTCACCAAGGCCCTGGTTCGATAACTCAATGATGAGGGCAATTATAAAGTGAACATGTCGCTAAATGTGCTGCGGAAGGAAGCGGCCTGTGCACAGATAGCAGAGCTCTTTCCAATGACCCACAGCTGAGCCAGACAGGTACCATCTCCCCATCTGAATTACACGATGTAACGAGGCTGCAAACTTTCACGAAAGTGAAAGCTTTTAAGACAAGCCCGGGAGTGGTGCGCGCATGCTGCTGTAAAAAGGCAGGGCCAGCGCGAGCGCCATCTGTTTCCAATTAACGCGAACACGAGATGCGAGCGCGATAATTGGAAACAGATGACGCTGATGCTCGCTCCCGAGCACCCTAGGCCACAAGAGAGAGAAGGCGGGACATGCACCCGCCTTTGGCCAATTGCGTGCTGTCTTTCTTAGAAAGACGCATGCAAAGGCCAATAGCGGGTGAAGAAAACAAAAGCACACGCACGAGCGTGTGTTCCAAAGTTTAAAGCCCTTACTAAATGTCTCGCAGAGCAGCGCATGCGCGCTGGCTCAGGCGAGACCTAAAAAGGGGTTCTCTGCTGCACATGTGATAACTGGGTCAGTATGAGTACGCGCTGGAGACAGCACAGCTCAAAAACAAAGGACACCGATTGCAGTTCTGTGGTGTGCTCAGTAATGTTACTTTACGTGAAAAAGGTGCCTCGCTCCTGGTGCACAAGAATTGAGTCCTGACTGTACACTCTGGCAGCTGCAATAATCTGGAACTAAGCAAGACAACTCTGGCAATAAAATCTCAGCAAATCTTGGAGGTATGAGAGATGATGAAAGAGACCTTTGATAGCAGCTATGGGGTGCCAGCTACCTCAGCCGCCCCCTTTCTTGGGCAGTAACTGGCCTAATTAAGTAATAAAGAATGTGAATCTGAGACTTTGGAAGTATAAAAATAAACATATCACCCTCTTGATAGCAGCACGGCTCTCACATTCAGGGCACATACAAGTCTGATTACTTTTTTACCTCACTGAGGGCCAGGTTTATCAAGATTTGACGCAGCGCAATATAGCAAGATATCTTGCTGTGCTGCGTCAAATGGAGAGGGCAGGAATGCACCATATTTACTAACATATGGTGCATGCCTGCACGCTCTCTGTTCTGGCACACTTGAGGCTACCATTGCCAACGCAGGCACCCTTGTGCCATGGGGCAGTGTGCCTGCGTTACCCCCAGGATTGTTTTTGTGCACAAAATAATCCTTAGAGGATTTTTCCTCTTTCTAAGTGTGCTGCAGAATGTGCCATGTAATGCCTTCCTGGCACAAAGTAACGCAAGGATAAGACTTGCACTTTCTTTCATTACTTCAAATTTACTATGTCAGCAGAGCCATGCAAGGTGGCTCAGCGTGGCATAATAAATCTCACTTAAGCCTTGCGTCACCTTGCAAGCTCTTGATAAATATAGCCCTCAGTTCACAAAAGTGTCCCCAACTGAAGTGAACTCAGGTCTAATTTGATGGATACTGTGTTGCATGTAAGCAATGAGCCCGCCCTACATCAATATGAGAGACATTATCTTTCGACAGGTAGATAATCTTTTCCTCCCTCCTGTATCATCTCCATCCAGATGGACCAACATGGTTACCTTTCTCCTAACTGCTGCTTCTGGGACTCCACTGAACTCACTGAACTTTACTCTGCTACATCTTTGCCTCATTACAAAGATAATGAAAAACAAGCATTGGTTGATATTATCTATTCTTTTCCTTCAACTTTCATCCAGTATACTGTACTTTATTTGCAATGACAGCTCCACGCTGTTTGCCTTTTGTTAAAGACATTCTCTGTTCAGGGCTGCCACAGGAGAGAGAAGCATCCGAGGCTTTTTTGCTCCAGGGCCTGCTGTTTTCAGGGCCCTGCACTGCCACTATGCCAAATCTATTTATATATCACAAAAGCAGGACTAGCATCAGTAAGGCAGGTGATCTCAACTGCACTAGTTGTCACTGAAAAACTAGAAATGGGCCCCACATCATGTTTGTGACCCGAGCCCCAAGCATCCTTCTGCCAAATCTGTGTTTTACTTCATTTGAAAAGCGGGTCTTGCAAGTGCTCCATAAGGAAATAAAGAGAAAGAGAAGCAACAAACTTCAAAAAAAGAAAGACAAGAATAGGAAAAATGTATTTTCTTCTTAATGTTAGAAAGTTTCTAGATTAGACATGGTAATGTAGCTTCTGATGGGGGGTGAAGGTCACCTAATTAGTGCTGCACTCTTTATTGTCACGAATCCAACATTTCTGGCCCTTTGTAGGCCAGCAGCAAAATTCCTTTGAAACTTTTCGTTTTATAAATCTTAGATCATACGTTCATTACCCGAAGCTGCCCACTGTAAACAAGACAAAACAACTGTCTTTTATTGAGACAATAATTTTTGAGGTTTTCCATAAAATTCTAGCTGTAAGAGGAAGCCATTGCGGTAGCCAAACAGTCGATGGTAAAACAAACTAACAACATATGTCTTTTGGATAGTATATGTGGCAGAATTACAATATGCTTTGTCCGATGAAGCTTGCTTTGACCCCTGATTGGAGAAGGTCCTTCATGAATGAGATGCTTCTCTATATTCATCAACCAAACTTTTCTGGTTATTCACAAAACAAGACCAGCCTCGTGCAAGGGGCAATAGGACGTTTGTGAGGACCAAGAACATACCTGATGTGAATTAAGAGATTATTTCATGATTGTTTCACATACGTTTTACCTCCAATTGATGCTTAAAGAAACTTTCTTTATAATCATTCCCTATGAAGGTTCGACAATAACACGAGTTGGCAGCTTATGTTGGCACTTTATGCATCAAGAATCATCCTGCTTTTGAGTGATGTTCTTCCAGTTTTCCAGGGTGCCTAGAATCACAGCCAGCAGTGTGTGGCGCTGTTTGGACAGGTCGAAGTCTTTCTTATTGTGTCCAGAAAAGAGGAATATAGTGTTTGATTCTGAGTAAGACACTCTCTAAATGAGGAGCTTCTCCCACCAATTTTTTTGACAAAAAGTCAAACATTATTAATCCTAGCAACGCCTAGTGGTACGTGAAAATCAACAGTGTTCCACATAGCGCAGGGCGTCACCAACTACATGTTGAGCAGTGATGGGGACACTATGCATGCAGATGGTAAAACAATAGCACAATGTGACATTTGCAAACATTTATTTGTGCAAACCATGATTAGTGTGTTCTAGTGGCACAATGCATCTAAAAAGGAAAGAATGCGCTAGATATGTGGTTATGATTACGCAAACCTTTAAAAATGAAAGATAATGCCATGTAAGAGCAGGAGGAGACTCCGGGAAGCCCACCAATCACAGAAGAGAGGAAGCAGAAATAGCATGCATGGAGGAGTGGGTTGAAATCCTCACCACAGAGGTCCCTATGTACCCAGTCCAGTAGTTAGTGTTCATCAAGCCTCCACATGTGTACATATCAGCATTGCAGACTGCAGTCCTGGTCAAGGTGAATGATGTCACCCACTAGCAGGGCAGTGGATGTGCTACAAGATGTGATATTGAGTGAAGTGGAGCAACAAAGGAAAATGGCACAGAACTGTAAGGTAGCCATGGCAATAGGTGGTGGTCCAGGGAGCCTGCAAGCACTCACTGCCAAGTGACCATTGTGATTGGTCCTGTATCAGTCTGTGGAATGCAAGACAAGGCAGCGCCGGTATACACCACCAGTCAACTACACGAAAGAAATGTATCAAACCAAAACCTCTTACTAAGATCCTTCACAAGCGCATGTGTAAATCAGACTTCATGTGATCACACACTAAAAGCACATGTCCTTCAAACCCAAGATTCATCTCCAGCACAGTCATCATGCATCACAGCGGAAGACAGGGTGATGGATAGATTCCATACATCCTGTACATAGTGCCCGTAGGCAGGTGAATTGTGAACTACTGTCACACATTCATCTCAAACACAGGGCCGGACTGGGAACCGAAACCGGCCCTGGCAAACTGCTCAGCCGGCCCACCTGGGGGTGAGGAGGGGGGGCGGCCGAGCTGTTTGCAACGGCCGATTTTGTTACAGGGGGCCGATATTGCCGGCCCCCGGTAACAAAAACGGCCACCCAGGCTCTAAAACCGGCCCCCACCCTGGCGGCCCACCGGGGAAATGCCCGGTGCCCGCTATGGCCAGTCCGGCCCTGCTCAAACAACTGAAATGAATGTACTCTCAGTGTAATGTACAGAGCAACAATGCAGCTGCCTGTGTATTCTCATTGCCTATAGAAAAGAGAAACTGCTAAAAGGGCAGAGACAGACGTACATGGCGTGACAAAACCCTACAATGTCACCTGTTCCTCAATGGGGTGAATCTCACTCCCTGCAACTAGATACTGGCACCCCACTGGTACCCCATGTCTACTCAGAGGATTGATGACAGAATAGTCAATGCATTGGTGTCTACTCAAGAGGCACTAGCACTGCTTCCAAATCCAAAGCTCCTACTTCAACAACCATTGGCATAGCCAATAGGTCTGGTTTTAGCCTCCAGTCTTTTGACAATTCTTTGTTCTGCCATGGTTTTTTCAAAACAAAATTGTTGGGGAAGCTGACGGGTGCTCAACAATCCCCCCCCCCCAAAAATTGACTGAATGCAAAAATATTTTTTCATCTAAAAAAAGCACCTATTCCCATAGTAGTCCCTGGCACCGATGAGAACAACTTTGTGTGTGTATGTGTTCCTTGTGAAAGGGCAGAATGGTGTAACTCAGAGTGAAGTAAGGCAATGGCTAAAGTGTGCTGACTCAGTACCCATGATGCGTGCTCGAGTGGGTGGAAGAAAAATATGAATGACTCAAGAACAAACTAAAGGATAATGTCTGGCTGAAAACCCCTAAAACCTCTATGTTATACACATACTTTTAGCAAAATCAAAAGGTATTAACTAACACTAGCTCTAAAGAGCAAATTGGTCTGGCATTGACTGCCAGCCTCATGCCTTTGCTTATGCTTTTATATATTCTTTTTTGTAAATCTTTAAGACAAATACAGAGGGTTGAAAATACAGATAAATAGAAGGCCTTGCAAAGACAGAGAAAGAGGATAGTCTAGATGGCTAGATAGTGTTGCAGAGATAGATCAATAGTTGCATAGATAGGTAATTCGGATTATATACATAGAAAGGCCTTAACATCCATCTGGATCAAGTGGACAGCAAGGATACACGTGACCTGTTGGATATTTTACACCTGGCTAAGCTTGACCAGCATGTGAGTCTCCCCACTCATCAAGCTGGACATATACTCGACCCAATTTGCACCAACTTTCCTATTTCATTAGGAGACCCCTGCCCTGTCACCTGGTCAGATCATTTTTTAACCCACTTCTCGTGGGTGGTGTCGAATGTTGAACCTTTACCGCGCTCAGGCTATAAATCGGTCTATGGCAAAATTGACCCACTTGAACTTAATATAGCCTTGGAAGCCTCTAGGCCTAGTCTGGTGGGGGAGCTTGAGGAACGCTTGGTGGGTTTTTCTAGCTGGGTATCAAATGCAGTAGCTACGGTGGCCCCTCGTCGTCCAACTAGGTTGGCTAGGGAATCACCGTCCAAGCCCTGGTTCAACCCCACCCTTAAAGCCTTGAAGCATGACTGTAAGATCCTTGAGCGGGCCTGGCGGAGGAGTGGCTATTGCCCGGTAGACAAGCGGAAGCTCAGAGACAAGCAAAAATTATACTATGCAACCATCACGCTGGCTAAAGGGCAATTTTACTCGACCCGTATCGAATTAGCCAGTAATAACTCTAAGGAAATTTTTGCGATTGTTCAGAGCTTCACGTCCCCGTTGGCCCAAGCAAGTGCATCTTCATCTTCACCTTCCTGGTGTCACACTCTCTCTTGCTGTTTTAGGGATAAGAACCGGGCTATCCAAGTGGCATTTACTCCCCGCGACATCATAACGGAGGCACCTTTGGAGTGTCATTTTGCTGGTCCAGTCCCTTCCTGGTCTTTATTTAGGCCAGTTGACCCATTGAATTGTCTTAAAATTCTTAAGGGTCTAAAGTCTGGCTCGCCCTCGGACCCATGTCCTGCGAGGACACTGGCAGTAGTTGCCGAGGCCGCAAATACAGAGGTGAATACCATCATCAATATGTCCCTCCAGAAAGGGGTGGTACCCCAGGCTTGGAAGGAGGCTAAGATCTTACCACTCCTAAAAAAGCCGTCTTTGGATCCGCTCTGTCCAGGGAATTACCGACCTATCTCCCTCCTTCCTGCTTTGGCGAAGGTGTGTGAGAAGGTGGTTAATAAACAGCTTACGGACTTTGTGGAAAGAGAGACACTTCTGCACCCTGCTCAATCAGGGTTCAGAGCGTCCCATAGTACAGAAACAGTGCTGGTGGAGGTGGCGGAGGCCATCCGGGAGTGCTTGGACGCTGGCGGGAGAGCGGCATTAATTTTGCTCGACCTCTCGGCCGCGTTCGACACGGTCCCGCACTCACTTCTCCTGTCACGTCTGGCTAGGATTGGTCTGTCGGGTGCCGTGTGGGGCTGGTTCCGGTCCTTCTTGGAAGGGCGGGTTGAGCAGATCTGGATTCCACCGTCCTCCTCCTCCCCTCAGCCTGTATCAACAGGAGTCCCCCAGGGATCCTCCCTTAGCCCCCTTCTTTTTAATATCTACGTTACTCCGCTGATAAATTTGGCGGAGGAGTTGGGGGCTACGGTGATGGCATACGCAGACGACACTCAGTTGCTTTTTACCTGGGATAAAGATGCGGACTCTGTACTATTGGTTCACCACTGCCTTTCTTCTATCTTTAAATGGCTGGCGGAGGCGCAGCTTAAGTGTAATGAAGAAAAGTCAGAGGTCCTGCTATTTGGTAAATTCCCCCTCAACTTTAGAGAGCAGCTCTGGCCTCCTGAGTTTCCATCACCTACCTCATCAGGGAAGCCAGCTAAAAACCTGGGGGTATGGTTTGATGAATGTCTTTCCTTCTCGACACACATTAAGAAGCTGGCTGGATGTTGCTTCGGCCTGCTTAAAACTCTCAGAAGATTCTTCCCCCTCCTACCTCAGACGGCGAGGAAGACGGTCACATGTGCGTTGATTCTGTCACGGCTGGACTATGTCAATGCCCTTTACGCTGGTATCCCCGGGTACCTGCTGAAGAAGCTGCAGGTGGTTCAAAACACGGCAGCCAGACTTCTATTGGGCATTTCGGCTAGGAACAGTGTCCGTCAACAGCTGCGTTCTCTCCACTGGCTCCCCATGGTGGATAGAGTTAAATTTAAATTATTGACTTTGGCCCACCGTGCTCTTCATGGTTGTGGTCCTCTTTACCTGCAGAGGCGTCTCTCGTTTTATGTTCCTGCACGCCCTCTGCGGTCTTCGTCCCTTTGTTACGCTCAGGTCCCTCGTTTCAAGTTACAGAGAATAGGGGGCAGCTCTTTTACAGTGAATGCGGTGGCTGCCTGGAACGCCCTTCCTCTTGCCCTGCGTACCATCCATGACCCTGTGGCGTTTAAGAGGAAACTGAAGACACACCTATTCTCTTGAAAGCACACCGTCCTTACCCCGTTAGGCACCGCGCCAGGATACTCATGAGTAGCTGTGCGCGTTATAAACTCATATAACATAACATAACATAAACAGACAGATAGATATATAGATAGACAGATAGATAGACAGAGCACATATTGCATAAATAGATACATAAATAGACATAATTTCATTGATAAATAGGCAGATTGAGGGAGTTGAAAAGATAGATAGATAGATAGATGGACCAACAGATAGATGATAGATAGATAGATACACCAACAGATAGTTGATAGATAGATAGATAGATAGATAGATTATAGACAACATTGGTGTTATTAGCATTTTGTGAAATTTAAGGATATGTGGCCTAGAACAGATGGTGGGAGGAAGAGCTTTCCAAGCTTTGGCTGTGATCATCAGCTTGAGTTCAACAGAATCTTGGAACCAACACAAGATAAGTAGTGGAAGAGTGCAGAGCTCTGGAAGGGAGGTACTGTGTGAAAAAAGGAGATATGTACAAAGAGTTCTAATAAAAAATCGTAAATTGCATCAAATAACGATTTGCAATTTGTGATTCCTTTTTAGGAATCTACTAAAATGGACTCGGTAGAAGTGGGTACACTTTGCACACTAACTTTTACTGAAGGAATTGTTTTATTGCGAACCAACCTATTAATTAATAGGTTGGCTCACAAAATATTGATTTGTAGCGGGTCGTAATTCAACCTACCTCACTAATATGCATGAGGCAGGTCGCAAATTGAGACCCACTACGATTGGTTAGATTGACAAGCATGGTGGCCTGCTGAGATCAGTAGACCACAATGTATGATTGTTTTAGATAAAGCAATCTTTTATTTTTTAAATGCATCTTATTTCCTAAGTGGAAAATGGAATGCATTTAAGAAATAAAATGAATAATTTCACAATTCTTTTTTGAGGACCAGGCAATGGTCCTATGGATTACTGCCTGCTCCGAAAAAACTTTTTGTCAACATTCACAAATAAAAAAAGGTCCCCAAGGGACTCGTTCCTATTTGCTGATGGTTAGCACCAATTCGGATCTGGTGCTAAAATATTGTTTTGCGACGGGATTTCAGTCACAAAACATTAATACTTAAGTTAAGGAATCGGTATTTGGAATGGACGGCATTTACAAACCCCTTCCAAATACCTACTCTGTATTTTGCCAGAAACCCAAATTATGATTCGGTAACATGCTACCAATTCACAATTTGGGTTTAGAACATTTAAAACAGCCATTTTGTAGTTGCAAAGGCTTAAATTTAACCTTTGCAACTGTGAAATTTCTTTGTACATCAGTCCTATATTTCTTATGTATAGTGGAGTGAACTACCTGATGACAGAAGCACATCTTTGTTGAATAGGAACCCAAAGCAAAACACCTGATGTGCTTCAAAATGCTAGAGTATTTAGGAATGGATAAGAGAAGTCACACTGCAAAATTTTGAGTTTACCTTTAGCCTGTGTAGTAGGTAGCAGGGGAGCCCCACATAGAGTGCATTTTAGTAGTCCAGTCTGCTAATGACCAGTGCTTGGGCCAGCTGTTGCTAGCATGCAATGGGAATCAGTGGTAAAATTATTTGTAGAAGCTTCATAGTGAGGAAACAGATAAAAGTCAATTTCTGGATGTGAACATCAAATGACAAGTGTACATCAAAAATTACTCCCAGATTATGGACAGAGGAACCTGGAACAGGACAGAGTTCAAGAGAGTGAGGCCACCAAGAAAACCACCAAATTAAGACATCTCCGAACACACAGACTTCGGTCTTCTCAGATTTTAGGCACAGGGAATTAAAGCTCATCCAATCGGCAATTGCAAACATGCAGGATCTAAAGCGGTCCTAAAAGTCTGAGCTTTTGTCTAAGTGTGGAACAAGCTGTGTGTCATTAGTTTAAGCATAAAAACAGAAGCGAAAGGGCATTATAAATTCTACAAGAGGTGCCGCATAAAGGTTGAACAAATTGGGGATGAGTGCCGAATGCTGAGGTACTCCACAGCTATGGGGCATAAAGGAGGGGCTAAATGGACCAAGTAAAACTGACTGCGAAGGGAACTACCTTGTGTGCGGATGTGCTGTAACTCAAAGTGACTGACATATGCTGACCCACTGCCCCATGCTGTACGCTGTAGTAGGCAGAAGCAGAATGTGAATGACACAATAGCAGGCCAGTGGATGAAGAGAGCTGGCTGAAATCCCCTTTAACTAAGTATATTATATAAATAATTTTAGTAAAATCAAAAGGTCTTGGCTAACACCAGACCCAAAAATACAGGCAAGAATTATTGTTGTATAAAACGAGGTTGATATCCTTCGGGCCTAGCTGCCGTACATCTGGACTTACTGCAAAGCACAGAAACTCTTCCGCCAGAGGCTGCTATTGGAAAACATGCCAGTGATGGCTGTTTATATCTACCTGTGATGAATGATACCGTCATGGAAATAACAGGGGACTGCACCACTATAGCTCACTGAAGGTCATTCAAAAAATGGATGTGTCTGCTGAGCATAATAATTCCATTAACATTCCATGCAGGCACCGTCAAATGACATGTAGACATCCCTCAGTGCAGTGAGAACCATGACGACTGCTCCTGATTGGGCTATTCATTTAACTATTTGAAAGAAGAAAATAAGTTACAAATCAGTGTCAAGACAGATGGCAAAATCTTCACAAAGAATGGCTTCTGCATAGGGTGATGCAGCCTCCTCTTGGTTTTCAGATGTGGTCAGACACGTCGGTTTCAAGCTTTCAAGCTTCGACAGTGGAAGGCCACGCTTCTCTATGCCACATTGTGTACAGTAACTAACATCAGCAATTGTGAAAAGGAATACAACACAGACACATGAGACATAATCTGCCTGATTGGTCTTTTCATTTTGTTGTTATGTTATTTTCATGCCCATGGACATGGGTATATTTGGGAACATGTGACAGCAACAGTGTTGTAATCAATCAATCAGTCAGTTGATTTGTAGAGCACTTCTTGTCACTCGTGAGGGTATCAAGGAACTGACAGGGTATAGTTGATTAGCCAAATAGCCAGGTCTCAGGGACTTTCGGTGAAGCAATGAATTAATGTGCCACATTTTATGACCTCCTTACAAGTCAAGTAGTTTGCAGTATTTCCTATTTCCTTACCCGCCCATCCTGAAAGTCTGTGTCCAACTCGGGGCCTTCGTTGTTGGTGTCATCAAAAGATTACACTAGTCTGTCAGCAATATCTCCAAAAACCATTCCACCTTTCATAGCTAGTTTGTGTTATGAGCAACATTCTACAATCATCTCACATAAAATCTCGGGCCGGTACCGTAGTCTACCAAAAGTTCAAGGCATTGGAACTTTGGGGTGAGTATGAAAAAAACACTGCTTAATGATGCCATAGGTCATCCTGAGTGGTGTGTTACAGGTTATCTCAGCAGGCCTCTTTAATTCTAAAGGGCGTCATCAGCCATGATCTGGGGGCATGTTAGGTTTCAATCCGGATCTGCTGAAAGCCCCTCCCATCCCTAAACATCTTCCCATGTGAGTGAAGGAAACAACTCACCTGTTGGAGAAATAGAGCGAAAACAAGGAAAGGGAGTGAGGAACACTGAAGCGCATCTCGCTCTTAGAAAGAATGTGTCTTATGCTGGTAATGGCGCTGTGAAACCTTGATGGAGGAGGAATGACAGGTCACTGCACCGGCTGTAAGGTAAGTAGGAGAGCACAGGTAAATAGACCAACTAGGCTGGAATGAACCAGCCACCTGTAAGAGAAACTGAGGCTTACTAGTATAGGCAGCTGAGGTCCCTCTGTTGAACCTCCTGCAGACCATGATACTGAAAAAACCCAAGGGCAGCATCACAACAAAACTGGATGGCATATGAGGAGGCAAGAATGAGATTGGACACCCAAAGGTAGCTTGCGGAACAAGCGCATTATTGGGGGGGTTAAGGGAATTCCTGTCCATTAAGGGGCCGAAAGACAACTAAAATTACAATGTGAGGGACCCATACATGGGTACAAACCAGTAAATAATGGCAGAGAGCCACATCAACTGAAAAATCATTGCCAGGCATAGCTGCCAAGTCAGGGTAGCCTTAAATATTGAGTCTACCCCAATGCCACAGAAGTGTACTTCTGTTTATCAGTCTAGTATTAAAGTACCTTCAGTTTCCACTGTCACATTCTCCACAATCTCCAATCCCAACCAAGCCTACGCTGGATTCCATACCTGTGTCACACCTGAATCCTGACAAGGCGCACCATTTGTCACCTATGGAAGGTCAATGAGGAAAGATTACATGCGTTGCCTTTCACCTGTCATTTCCACTTGGGGTTTCATGGCCCTATGTAGCACACATACCTTTTCATTGAGAAAGACAGAGTCGGACAGAGAAAGAGAGTGTGTGTGTATGTGCGTGTTTGTGCCTGTGTGTCCTGTCAACAGGTGGAACTAATGCAATGCATATGTAGTTCATGGAATCTAGGATATGTGTCAAGATGACAGCTGAATAGAAATTTGTCCCGACTTCTTTCTGATTGGCCTGGTTTAAGGAATCTGAGGGGTTGTGTTGTGCACAGGAGCACCTACAACTCATGTGGCAAGAATGTAGATAAAGTACTTTATGGCCAACTAGGCAACTTCAACTCATGTGCTCTGGAAAGAGGCCAATGCCAGTAGCTGCAGTAGAACAAGTCATTTTTTGTCAGCTGGTTTTCCATACAAGCTACTTGTGGTTGACTCAAAGGAGGCTGCAATTTGAGAAAGGAGGCTAAATAGTATGTTTTTGTTTAGCCTACATCTTTTTTTATTTCCTCCTCAGGTTTCTCCAAGAGTGCCACCCTTCATTCGTACACTTTCTCCCAGTGCTCACTTCTTCTGGGATCATTAGTAGTCTATTTGCAGCAGCCAGAGTCTCTTTCTGATAACAACCTCCACTGTGGCTCTCTTTGGGGTGGTGTGGTGGTTTCTGGTGTACAGAAAATATTCTGAAATGTTTTCATCTGCTTTCATTTTGCAATACATTTTCAAACTGTTTGAGCAGGCGTTCTTTTCCCAAATTTTAGATGAATTTACTTAATCGCGATTACTGTTGGTGTTTATAGATGGTTGCGTTGGTCCCGCCCAGAACCGTCCTCTCTGCATACATTATGGGGACTTTTACACCATGCATGCAAAGCATTTTAGCACAACCTCTGTGCCAACTTTCGCTGCTAAAATAAAATGAGGAACTACCATTGAATTGAACCTGACAATAATCTTTCCTCCATTGATTGCTCATTTCTCTGTGGATTCTTGGTCTTCGGACTGTAATCCCACTAGGACCCTCAAAACAATGCTTTTAGGGGGCAATGTTTTACTTTTAGGGGGCAATGTTTTACTTTTAGGGGGCAATGTTTTACTTTTAGGGGGCAATGTTTTAGAAGCTGGAAGTGAAAAACAGAGCAAAAGGTACGGTTTTTCTGAAGAAACCATGTATAACACCTATTTTAAGCATGAGACTTTTCAAGCAAGAATGGAAACTTCGAATTTTGTCACTTTCCTGAATATGCAAAGCTGCACACGCATGACACAGCTCTCGAAAGCATCAGGGAGGTGGCATTACAGTGTGGTCGAAAATAAATAGAATAACATACGTAAAACTGAGACAGAACCACCCCAAATACCTTTTCAGTCTCATAAATTAGCTTATTTTTTGGTGATGGAAGTGACCAGTGCTGCAAAAGTAATTCAGTGAAGGAAAAGAAATTTACTCTGTCGCCTACTCTTGCGAAATTGAAGTTCACTTTGGGCCACATGTATCAATATTGGAAATAGTGATGACCTAATTGCGATTTTCTGCGATTCGCAAATAGGTAATCTCTTGTCCCAATGTATGGAACTCCAAGAGTTTTATTTAGAGATTCCTAGTGGGTCGCAAATCGACCTACCTCATGAATATTAATGAAGTAGGCTGCAGTTTGCAACCCATTGGGAATCGCTAAAATAACGGGGACGGTAGCCTGCTGGGGTCAGCAGACCACCATGTCCGTGATTGCTTTTAAATAAAGCAATCATTTTTTTTTAAATGAAGCCCGTTTCTTGTAAAGGAAAACGGGAAGCCTTTGAAAGAAAAAAATGAAAAGTTTTCTTTTCATTTTTTAAGAGTATGCAATGGTACGTTGGACCACTGCCTGCTCTTGAAAATATTTTCGCCACCATTCACAAAGAAGAAGGAGTCCCTTGGGGACCCCTTCCCACTTACGAATGGGTTACCATCAGATTGAATCTGATAGTAAACAGCGAATGGTTTGCGACTGGTATTTGGTTGCAAAACATTCCTACATACCTTTGCGACTCCCTATTAGGGGGGGACGCCTTTGAAACGCCCCTTCCTAATACCGACTCACAAACCCATTTTGCGATTCGGTAACAGGTTACCGAATCGCAAAATAGCGGTTGGTACATTGGAAAAGCCTTTTTTGCGACCGCAAATGGGCCAATTCTGTGAATCGGCCTGTTTGTTAACGCAAAATAGTTTCGTACATGTGTCCCTTTGTTTTTAATGATCACCTACTCTATAACCTGACCATGCAGAGATGTTTACACACATATGTGCAGCCGCACGCACAGGCATGCGCACATATAAATGCACTCCCCCCCACATACACACACAGTCACTCAGCTCCTTTGAGGGAATTAACATGGGCCATATCTCACATACATCCTTGTGGAAGATTCTGTGAATCGGCCTGTTTGTGAGCACAAAATAGCTTCATACGTGGCCCTCTGTTTTTAATGATCACCTGCTCTTTAACCTGACTGTGCAGAGATATTTACACACATGATATGTTCAGCTACACACACAGGAATGCACACACATAAATGCACCACACACACACACACACACGCACGCACGCACACATGCACGCACACACACACACACACACGCACGCACACACACACACACACACACACACACACAGAGTCACTCAGCTCCTTGAGGGAAGTAACATGGGCCATATCTCACATACATCCTTGTGGAAGATTTTGTGTCTCGGCAAAACGAAAGCCATGTCTTTTCCGTGCTTATTTAAAGCTTGATTCAGGACTGTAATCTATATTGTGAAATTCTAAATGGACCCTGCACTGTGAGCCAACGTTTTGGTCGATAGTCTTGGCCATAAAAGAGATGTTTGAAACTTTATAGTTTCAGCAAATGTTGGCTCCTTTCTTGGGGTTTTCTTAGAAAGTTAAGGAGAAAGAACATGTTTTATAGAAAGCTTAAAAAACAATAGAGATCTCTATTAGTCATGCGATACTTTACATACCTCCTGGTTTATAGCCACTGTATAAACAGCATCTCTGGTTGCAGTTAGAACAATGTTTTACTTACCCATTTAATGACCTACTAGCGACTGCATAACTGCCTGACAATGCAAGAACAGTACAAAGTGCCACAATATTATGTCACCGAATGCTAAGAAGAAATGACAAGATATTTTTAAGAAATACTTCCTCACACATCGATTCTCTATCACGTGTCTGATTGGTATCAGCTGCCAAAAACCGAAAAAAATGGCTCAGATTAAGATCACTCATTCTCAAAGACCCCAAAATAGTTTGCCTGACATGGGCAACAAATGCGAATTAAATGAAAACAGCTAGAAGTAAAAGCTTGAATTCTGCCAGGGCCAACTCAGTTCTTCACCCTTCAAGACAATATATAGAGCGTCATATGGATGGGAGACAACTCTTCCTATAATCCAAGGCAAAATGGTTTCTTCTTCAGCCTCTCAAAAAGGGACGATTAGTATAAAGCAATTAGCAACAAAATCATGGTTTGGGCATGTTTAGGGCAAAAATAGTTGCACTGTCTAACAAGTACTTTTTTTATTTTTGTGCTTTTGGAATTTTGTGGTGTATATTCTTTCGTCCATTTGAGGGTGTTATTCAAAATAAAACTCAACACACCAGTATGCCTAAAGTCCAACTAGCATTTAGTGCAAAATAGCGAGCAGCACAGCAAAAGATAAAGATAATTGTCATTTCAACAGACAAGGGCTCGTGATCAAAAATGTTGGGTTGGAGCATAGAGCTAAAAAACACACTGGGGAAATTTAGGCCAGTATTTGCGCTTTTTCTTAATTCAAGTCAATTGAGCTCAGTCACATGAAAGAAACTTGTTACTCTCAGCCAAAACTTATCTAATGAGCAGGTGGAAGGATTGTCTCACCGAGGAAGCCCTGGCGGTCTTTATGGAGAAGACCTACATACTGGGTTCATCATTCTCCTAAAATCCTGTTTACAGTTGCTAGGCAAATGTAGAACCATGAGCGGCCTGGCTTCCGGGACTGCTTGGGCCATAAAAATAGCAAGTGTATTCAATGCAACAAGTAACTTCAAACAACTATTAAATGACATCCATATTTGATGATAAAATATCGGTACATTCTGGGTTATATATGTAGTGTTCACAGCGTGCATGATGAAATATATATATACGTGTGTCTAGGGGCTTGAGAATCTTCACCCTCCCCAACCATCCTGACACCCCTCCGGAAATGTTGGTAGAGTGGGGTAAAAACAATATGCAGTGCTCACATAATATGATACTCATAATTGTCAAGTATGCGAAAATGGATGTTGAACGGCTACACAAGGAGATAGCTGAATTAGAAGCCAGTATTCTTGCAATAAGTCAAGAGGATGAGGCAAAGAAATTGAGGAAGGAAATGGAACGAAGCCTTGACAAACATGAAAATCAAGTAGAAGAGCGGAAGGAAAGAAAGTTCCGCAGAGATGAGCATGACTACCAAACAGGCACAATTCTAACTTTTGCCAAACGATTTGAGTCTATAAGACTACAAATGGGCACTAATAAAGTACAGTCGCAAGGTTCCCCCAATACAACACAAAGTGAGTCTGACACTGATTTCAGTGAGAGTGAGGGACAACCCATTCCCGGGCAACCAACGTCTTTTTTAGACGAGATGAAAATGGTATACCTGGACCAACAAATTCCAAAGGGAAGAGGAAGAGGGAGAGGATGGAATGCAGGACGAGGAAGAGGAAGGGGGAATGTATCCATAAGAGGAAGAAACGAAAAACCAGAAGAAGCTGTCGCAAAACCAAGAAGTTATCACCTGCGCAATCGGACAACCAAGACATAGATAAGTCAGAACTACGGGATCCTTACTTAATCATCAATCTTTCTAAACATGTTTTAACCAGAGCGGAGGAAAGCCTCCTAAACAAAGGACTTACTTTTTGTCCAGAAAGACATTTTGATCCCGTGGAGACTAAAATAGATCTATATAAGTATGTCCGGAAACTCAAATTAGCTAAATATTTCAGCAAACAGAATGGACGGAGTAACCAAAATTCAGAAGAAGGGAATAATACTGTAGAGGATGAAACATCACAGGCATTTACCATAGCGGAAATTCAGCACTTGAGAACAGCGCATGGTCTGGCACAAGACATGGACAATGAGAGCCTCTCTGATTTACAAATACTAAGAGAAATGGGTATGAGAACAGATGCACATGTAAAAACAATGTTTAAGGACAAATCCAAGTTTTGCCCCGTCCTATACCCAGGAAATAGATTGGATACCTTCTATGACCTGGTGTCAGCAGATATTGAAAAAATGAGTAACATCAAACAAACCGACAAAAAGGAAAATCTAAGTCAACTGGAACGGATGGCTATGGACTCTTTGAGAAAAAATCCGTCCATAGAGATTATACCCGCTGACAAGGGGGGCAACATTGTTATCTTGGATAAAGAAGATTATGTTGCAGAAGCCATGCGGCAATTGAGTGAGAGTGACAAGTATGAGAAACTTAATAAAAACCCAATCAATGACGTAGTTAATGATTTGAATGGTAGATTAAAACAATGGCAAGAAAAAGGTCTCATCTCCGAACAAGAGGTACAATACCTAAGAAAGGACTCACCAACTATACCTACCATATACTTTCTTCCGAAAGTTCACAAAACTTTGAATAAGCCACCGGGGAGACCCATCATCTCCAGCTGTGATTCTCTATACCAGAATACTTCAATCTATGTGGATTCTTTTCTGGCTCCGATAGTACCAACACTTACGTCATACATAAAAGACACTGGAGATTTTTTAAGAACTTTGATGAATATACAGTGGCAGAAAGATTATTTGCTAGTAACCATCGACGTTGTGTCACTTTATACTTCAATTAACCATGACATAGGTTTACAAGCAGTGACATATTTCTTGAAACAAAAACCAGTTGAACAATTAGAGCATTGCATGATGGTACTGGATATGATAGAATTATGCCTACGGAACAATATATTTCTATTTAATAAAGAAATGTATTCTCAAAAGTGCGGAACATCGATGGGAGTTTCCTTCTCTCCAAGCTACGCCAACCTCTTCATGGGGTGGTGGGAAAAGACCATAGCTTGGAGAGAGGAAAATGACCCATACGTGGCCAAGGTGGTCCTTTGGCTGCGCTTTATAGACGATCTTTTTCTCCTTTGGAATGGAACGGAATTGGAGTGCCGGAAATTCATGGATATATTGAATGAGAATAAAATTGGCTTGAAATTGACATTTATCATCAGCAAAATAGAGATAGTATTTCTTGACACCAAGGTATATGTAAAATCAGAAAAGATTGAGACTACAGTACACATGAAACGCACAGCAACCAACAGTGTGCTGCATGGGCTAAGTTTCCATCTAGAAAGTCTTAAGAAAAGTATACCGTATGGTGAATTTATCAGAATGAAGAGGAACTGTTCAAACACTAAAGAAATGAATCTCAAATTCAAGGAAACAAAGAACCGGTTTTTACAAAGAGGATACCGTTACAATGACATCAAACGTGGAGAAATGAAAGCAAGAGCTATCAACAGATCTGAGATGTTGATTAATAAATGTAAAGAAAAAAGTGGCATGTCAGAGGAACCAATCAGAATGATAATGACGTATAGTAAAGAAAGCTTTAAAGTAAGAAAAGTAATAAATAAGTATTGGAACATCTTATTGGAAGACCCAGATATTGGTAAGAAAGTTGGAAACTACCCTCAGATCTCATACAGAAAAGCCCCGTCATTGTCAGATAGACTGGTCAAAAGTCACTTTGAAATCAAACGACCTAATACGTGGCTACAGGAACTTAAGAAAGGATTGAGCAAATGTAGTCATTGCAAGGCCTGTAAGATTGGAAGGACAATGAAAGCAATCATTGATCCACAAGGCAAGATCTTTAAAATAAATGATCTGATAACATGTAACACAACGTATGTAGTATATCTTCTGGAATGTTACTGTGGGAAACGTTATATTGGAAGTACCATCTGTCCCTTGAAAAAAGAATTCTAGAGCATACAAGGGCGATCCAGAATAAAGACACGACGTATGCTATATCTAAACATATGCTCACCCACAAAGGAAAATCGTGGAAAGATATGACTTACTCAGGCATTGCCACTATACCGGTACATGAAAGAGGAGGGAATAGAAACCTAAAGCTGAGACGACTAGAGTCACGACTGATCATAAGATTCAAGACAAAACATCCAACGGGTCTGAATGGGGATGAGGAGATGTATATACACTTGTGAAAGAATTTGACATGAAAGTAAATGAACATAACAGTGAAATTAAAAAGAAAAAAGAAAATATACAAAATATAACAAAGTAATGACAAGCAAGTACAGTGTCCAATTGAGGAGGAGATGAAAATGGAGTGATCAAGATTTAGACAACTAAGCGGCATAAAGTAATCAATTGGGCACTGAGACCCATACTTATAAAGAGATGCTGGAGGAATCGAGTTAATGGCACTTAGCCGAAAGGAATATGAGACATATGTCCAGATATTCATATATATAGATTGGATTAAATTCCCCAACTCACTTGTAATGTGAGATGTAATATGTCACTGAGACTGTGATTGTGTGAGTTACAAACTTTGAAATGCCAATTGATACAATATCAACTGTCTCACTCCAAATGATTAATAGCCCCCACAATGACAAAATGGTGATAGAAATAGTTTTACTTTTGAGCTGCACTTTAATAGACTTTGTTTTCACACGATTTTGGGTGTTTTTTGTAAAAAACTACCTGACCCCGAATGCACCTAATATGCTAGCTGGGCAAGAGGTATAAATATTAGAAATGGTAGAGGGACTAATTGTTGCACCGTGATCAAGACCTGCTGGTCGAAACGCGTTGGTGAGGGAAGGAGAAGTTCCATGGCACAATAAACCGTTTAAAACAACCCCTTGGAAGAGTGCAGCGTTTTTTTGAATTGGTGAAAAAAAAAAAAAAATATATATATATATATATATATATATATATATATATATATATATATATATATATATTGAAATGGGGTTTCTGGTCGGCTAGGGTATGCACCTAAGCCAGGCAGAACCCACCACTCTAGTCAGGGTAAGGGAGTTACACACCTAAGATAACCCCTACTCACCCCCTTGGTAGCTTGGCATGAGCAGTCAGGCTTATCCCAGAGGAAATGTGTAAAGTATTTGCGCAACACACACACACACACCAGTGACACAATAAACACACCACAAAAGAGACACCACACAGTAGTATATAAAAATACGTATCTGTATTGTATATCAACATAGATAAAAACCACATAAACCAATAATCACTTTGCCAACTAGGCAATTGTCATAACAACACAGGTAGTGCAATAAAGTAAAGACTTATGTTTCACACGTCATATAAACACCACCACTATACATAATATGCGAATCCTGAAATAATACTTGTTATCCTGTCACTACAAGGTAAAAAAGACATACCATAACATTTCAGACATGGAATGCAGCAGGTATGGTGTAAATCACCCGAATCATCAATAATGTGCCTCCTAAGTCCCTGTGGTAACCGTGGTCTAGAATGCAGATCAGGGGGTGAAGAGAGCACATAAATCCCCAAGTCACACTAACACAAGGGTCGCAGCGCATCTCAGCTTCCAATACAGTGTGTACAGCAATAAATACCAAGCGTAGGTGGCAGGAACGCCCGCACACCTACTATGTGAGTTAGGGTAATTCAGGAAGTTTTCTCGAAATGTGGCAAGTTCCTAATCGGAGGCCCCATGACGGGCTCGCCCCACAATACCACCAAAGAACAAGTGTGTAAGTTATAACAGGGACCACTTTATATGCACAACGGGACAGGGGTAAGTATTATATCTATGTACAGAGTGCTGTGGCTTAGTACCATTGAGTATGTGTAACGTCACATTAAGTCACTTTATGTGTATTCAATAGCATCATCTCATGATTGGTGCAAAACGGGGCTTGGGGGTCCAAACTGCTTCCAGTATCAATAGGTATCCCTCAATGGTCGTGATATCCTGTTGCCTAGGAGTAATTGAAAGGGTCATACCAAGACCTCCCTGCAGCTGAGCGGAAACACTCACAGACGCACTCAATGTATGGTGTGGGTCCAATATTCGAGCACAAAATCGAGAAGTAGGAAGGAGGCTTCTATTCACCACGCTCTCCCACAACCTCAGAGATTGCTGACTCTTTTGCATAATATATATCTAAGCAAGAGAGACAGCAACACCATACATTGATGGCGTCTGTGAGTGTTTCCGCTTAGATGCAGAGATACCTATCGATACTGGAAACAGGTAAAGTGACTTCATGAGACGTTATACATACTCATTGGTCCTAAGCCAAACGACTTAGTCCTGAGGAGACCCTTCTAGTCATCTTGGGTCGAAACGTCTACATCTTATTACTGGCTCACATTTCTATTATGAACATTATGAATGTGCAATATTCGCTAACATATTTTCTTTCGGGAATTATTGGATGAGCCTGGGTTGAACAGTGTCTTGTGTTCCCATTAATATGTTGTCACATTCACTTGAGCAGTGCGTCATTTGCTCTTTGTATATAATAAGTACACTGATGATTAAGGAGATTTGTTGAGAATACATATCAGCAAAAGAAACCCTTGTCAGACCTCTTATTTTGTGTTATTATTGAGAAATGTTCTCTATATTGTATCAGTAACTGCATTAAGTGCAGGAATCACTCATCGAGGGTGTGATTCCCACCTACTGAATGATGCCCACGGCACTCTGTACATGTATATAATACCAAAGAACAAGTGTCACAGAAGAACAAGTTCCCCCCCCAAAGGTATGCCACAAGAGGAGGGGGGAGGACCCGCAAACGTCCCATGTCGGTGGGGAGAACTTTCTCGGTCCCCCGCATGTGGAATAACACATGGCAGCTGTCCGTGTCTGTGCAGTGCAACTACTGACAGTAGAGTGACTCAACCCCACACTCAGGCAAGATGGACACCCTCTGGTGCCTCTCAGACCCCAAATGGGTCAAACAGCAGGGCCGCTGTGGAGAACTGCACAACAGCTCTCTGCCTACCGAAACGATATCCTTCACCCCGCACGGCCGCAAAGTGAGCGCACCCACCCAGTGGTGTGGGCTCCGTCAGGAATGCACTTCTAGCTGGGGTACATACACATAGCTGGTGCCCTTGAGGTTCACTAGTAACTTATGGGGTTTCCTTACTCCAAGTGGGCCCAATCCTTACTGTGGGCTGCAGCGGAGAAGGGAATTCCTCCCGAGGCTACGTGACTCGCGGGTCGCCGCCAGGAGACTGTTGCAGCCTTCAGCCTCACTGGGCCACATTGAGGGAGGTCTTTGCAGTGCGGTTTCTGCCCTCGTGCCGGTTGTCGGGACTCCCAGACAGTGAGAGTGCACCTGATCAGCACCTCCCATGAAGGCAGTGTCCGTCGCGGCCCCCCTCAGCTGGGCGGATTGTACTGAGAACAGGCTGTTGCGGGAGGAAGCACTGGGGAAATTAAGCACAGGGCGCACCTCCCGCATTGGTTTAGACCAGGATATAGCCAAGATGAAGCGCTCAACATGCGCTACTCCCAAGGAGCCAAAGATACTGGCTGCCTGCCTGTGAAATGTAAAGCAATGGGGCACGCGCTTCCCTATAGCCCAAAAGCAGCACTGTCCTGGGATCCCTTGGAGATCCTTAACAGAGCAGGAAAAGGGTTCATCCCAACCGTCCCTGGAGAGCATTGGAGGCACAAAGAGCAAGTAGGCAGGCAACAGGCCAGCACACTGGGGTTCTTGCAGGCAAAGAGGCAGTCCTCCCAGCAGTTCAGCACAATAAAGCAGCACAGCAATCCTCTGGTGCAGTAGGTTGAGACAGCAGCCCCACGCAGTGTCTACAATCATGTAGTCAGACCCCCTCTACTTATACTCAAAATGTCTTTTATCTGGAGGTAACTTCAAACAAACTTTAGAAGTGCACAACACCCCTATTCAATCCCCAGCCCTTGCTCCAGACAGGGGGGTGGAGACAGCATTTTGAGAGGACAGGACAGCCCTATTTAGGTGCAGGTGACAATCCTCCCACCACTCTAGCTCAGGAAGACCCATCAGGATCATCAGGCTTTGATCTGGCCCACAGATCGACCAATAAGTTATTCCGGGCTAAGCTGGAGATTGCACGAAAAACCTTTTTCTTCCGGCCCTCATACCTATCCCCAGTCTCAGTCCATAGTCCACCCAGTCCGTTTATATTGAAATCTCCGCACATAATAACTGGTACAGGCCAGGAGGCTAGTTCTAGGTCTAGAAATTCGAAAATATCGGGATCATCCTCAGTCGAGCCATACACAGAGCAGATAGTAAACGTCTCACCCAATATCGTACACTCCGCTAGCACCCATCTACCCCATTTGTCCTCTAGCTTCCTCCTAACTATTATATCACCGCGTCTGGAGAGTATGGCGACCCCTCTAGTCTTGGTCCCTTGCCTTGTGTGTGCGATGAGGCGAAAACCAAGCTGTTCCATGAGACTACCTCTTGTGCCCTCTATGTGAGTCTCTTGAAGACACAGAAGATCTAAACGCATTGTTCTCAGTATCGCTGCCACCCGTTGCCTTTTGGCCTGATCGTTTAAGCCACAGACATTAATTGAGGCTATTCGTAAACCCATTAATGAACATCAAACTGCAGGCCGGCCCAATTATCCCTCAAATTCATCTTTGAGATTTTTATTTTAATTCCTAGCTTTCCCCTTTCCATTGTCTTGTTACTCTTCATGTGTTTGACCATATGTCTCAGATACCATGCTGTGCTGTGCTGTGCCATGCCCTCACCCCCCACCCCTCAAGACCATCTCCCCATCCCACCCCCTTCCCCCCTCACGGGCAAATAGGTCAAGCATGACCTATGTGTGGCAGCCGGGACCCATAGCTTGCGTCGCAGCCACCCCCTCCCCCCCGTTCTCCCTTGAGATGCCACTGTGCTCAATGTGAAAAACTAAACCAGCTATTCAAAAAACCCATCAAAAAACAATATTTCCGCCTACAATATACATAGTGCATTTTTACATTACACCACCTCAACGGGTATAGCCAGTGGAGGAATCCTGTTGCTATAGCTACCCCAGAAGTTAACTCAGGCTACAGCTCAGACAGCTGCGGGTCACACACCTCCGCCCGCCCCCTTTTTGTTCTGCAGCTCAACCAAAAAGGTTTGAGCCTTGATCTCAGAAAAAAACATTCAGACATGACCATTGGAGATAACTTTTAGCCGAGCCGGATATAGTAAGTAGGCCTCACTGCCAGTTCCCTGAAAGGGGTTTATCAGCTGCCGGAGCCTCCATCTCCTCTCAACCGTGGCATGACAAAAGTCAGGGCGGGCAAAAAATGTACGTCTGGCATCTGGTCTTGCTTTATCAATAATAGCCTGTCTAAGAAGGTATTTGCCGACGTACACAAGAACAGCCCTAGGCCGCTCCCCTTGGCCAGCTGATCCACCTCTCTTTAGGGTCAGTGGGAACCGGTGTGCCCTCTGGACCTCGGTGTCCCAGTTCCACGAAGCCAGATCGGGAAATGCCCCCTTCAGGAGGGTCACTACGAACGCCCTTGCGTCTCCTCCCTCGATGTTTTCCGCCAATCCCAAAAGTCTAATGTTATTCCTTCTCTGCCTGTTCTCGAAGTCTTCAAGCTTCCACTGTAGATCCTCGGTTAATTTCTCCTGGGATTCCTTGAAAGTCTGCCATTCCTTAACCTTGTCCTCTAGTCTGCCAGTCCTTTCTTCAACATGGGTGACCCTATCTGCCATATCCTCATATAGTTTGTTGACCTTGCGCAGTGAGCCCTGCAGTTTTTTAGTTGCCTGCTGCACCCTGCAGCTCTCCAACCTGGCCTCCCCCTGCATCTGCTTTAGTGTAGCATATACTAAATCCATAGAGGGTTCCGGGGCCATGGCAGTTTCAATAGGGCTCGCGTGCCCTCCAGTTTCAGGCATTGCTCCATCGTCCTGATAAAGCTGAGTGGTGGCTGAGTAATCCCAGGTAAGCTTACGAGCTGTTGCTGTATCTGTTATAGATGGGCTTCCTTTGGGCTTAGTTTTAGATCTACATTTATGCACGGTAGCCCCTGTTGCTCTCCGCGCTGGAGAGGTCCCAGCCGAATCAGACCCATCAGAGAAATTACCATCGCTGGAGAGTGATAGGTCAGTGTCATCATTAAGCGAGAAAAAACATTCCCCTTCTGGAGAACCAGCTGTCGTTTTGGCGCGGTGAGCCCCCAGTGCTACCTCCGCTGCTTTCCCTGGGGGCAGCTCTGTGCTAGGAAGTTTAGGTGTCACTTCCGTGTCATTACCAATTTTGCCGTTTATACCGCTTTTCTTGATTTCCCCATTGTTACCCAGCATTTGCGGTGTTTCATTTATAGGTGTTTCACTACTTGATGTACTACCTGTAGTTACCTGCTGGCCTGCCATGTCCCTGCCACTCGAGACATTCAGCCCATCTGCTTTCTCCACGCTCGGCTCCTCTTGCCTGTCACCCGGTCTAGAGGGAGGCTGCAACATTGTATCCTCAGTGAGCAAGCTCGCGGCCGCTGGAGCTTTGCCAGCACTGATCTCAGCCTGTGAAAGAAGTCTGACACCCGCAGTGCTCACTGGAATTGCCGCCTGGAAGGTCTCCGTCAGAGTAGGTTGTCGGAGGGCGCTCACCCGAGCGTTGCTCCCTCCTTCGATGTCATCCTTCTGCGTGCCTCCTCTACCGCTGCCGCCGCTGGGCCCATCTGCTTTCTTTGATTGCGCATGTCTGGACTGTACTGAGCCTCGCACGGCGGCCGAAGATGCTGGGGCCGCCGTTTCCCTCTGTATCTCCTTCGATTCCTTCATGGGCTTACTCGGCCGTGGTGCCATACTTTTGCCGATGATCAGACAGCGGCACAGAGCATGGATTGAGCGGCTGATATCTCGCGTCAGTGTCCTCCTAGCTGTCAGCTCCTGGTTCCACCACTGACCGTTACGATCCGCTACCCAACAGATCAGCTGTTCCAGCAGGTAAGTGCAATGTGGCATTTCATCTCCCAGTTTTCCCGGCCTTATTGCATTGGGGAGGGGAGAGAGCGACGGCTGCTACTGCTCGCTACAGCCTCACGGCGGCCATCTTGCCCTCTTGTGTGTTTCAAAGTCTTGTCTTGTTTGTTAGTGTGTTAAACAACCTTTAAGTTACCATTTTGTGTTTGTTAGTGAGTTACAAAACATTTATGTTATCAATTTTTTACCTGGCTGATGTATGTAAAATTATGAAGGCCTTTAGAAAATAGCATAAAGAAATGGTGGCAGTATGTTGAATAAAGTCTGCATGCAGCCAGAGCAGACTGAACGGGTTATAATTTATGGTGAGTGAAGTGTTTTTCTGTTTTTGACAAGTAACATATGTACCCAAACCCTCATCCTCCTGAAGATGATTGCTCTACATCGTTGGTAGAAGGAAAATGATGACATTCCCTCCATCCTGATGGAACTT
This sequence comes from Calotriton arnoldi, assembly GCA_963921515.1. Classification (NCBI taxonomy): domain Eukaryota; kingdom Metazoa; phylum Chordata; class Amphibia; order Caudata; family Salamandridae; genus Calotriton; species Calotriton arnoldi. Next base: position 1,211,875 of record CAWUFW010001133.1, read on the forward strand.
TATTGTCTTCCTTTGGTGGCCCGCACTAACTTCCAAACCAGCTGCATCATTTACAAAGCTATCACAACCTGCACCCCTAATATTCTTGTAAGCAAGCTTACCAACTCCGGTGGTTCTTGGCAGACATGGAGTCAGGACACCAACAGACTGCAGGCTAAGAAGTGTAAAAAGGGAAAAATAAGGCAGCAGGCCTTTTAAATCTCTGCACCCAGGATCTGGAGCAAGAAATATATCCATAAGAACCACCCTAACACTGCCCTAATTTAAAAAGAGTTAAAGACTCACCTCTTTAAAGAACACTACATCACAACGCAATAACAGTCCACACACCAGCTGCCTCTCCTACCACATGTTGCTTTTTTCTTGTATTTGACCCTGTAGAGTGCTCCACTGCCTTTGGCTAGGTTCACGCTATAGACATAGTGCATACATACATACATACATACATACATCAAACTTTCTAGGTGTCTCGGATCAACAATGGTAATAGAAGTTTCGTTTTTGTGCAGTGTTTGCAGTGAGAGGTCTTATTTTTCGCAATTGGTTTGTAGAGAAGATCATTTCGTAATGGGCTGCAGCTACTTGCAGATGGAGTTACCTGGTTTATTTTAGGATGCCTGCTAAGGTGTCTGGTAAGGGGCAGAAATTAAGATATGATTATTAGTGATAAATTTAGAAACAGGCGGAGGAATCCAGCACAGAGGCTGATGTAAAAGATCCAACAAGTAGCCGAAAGGCTTAACTATTTTTATATTTCTTTTGGTATCTTGCATGTCATCAGGAGAGATGGTCCCCAGGTTTTAACGCAGCTCAGTAAACCTATGGTGGGTGAACAATCATGAGGTGGGAGAAGCTCGGCCTTTAGAGAGTTTATCTCAACAGAGGAGACATTTACGTTTGGTGCATTTGGATTCCTACAGGCAGGAAAAACAATTGTGCTATTTGGCGCTCAGAGGTGAACAGTATTCTTTTCTTTTGGAAGCTGTTTTAGTTACTAATTGCTTTCTTTTGTGTATGTTCCTTCCTTATTTTAGTAGAACTAGATTTGTGCCATGTGTTTTTCTTAAAGATACTTTTTCTTGGTTTAAATCTTCGGTTTAACAAAGCTGTAATGCAATAATTCTGAATTCTGGTTATTCCAGATTCCTACAAGAATCCTTTGGACACATTTCCGGGTCAGTGGTGGGCTTATCAGAGACCCTGTTATGCAAACTGGTCTTTTAGTCTAGAATGCTTTAACGTAGTGGATGCAAGAAGGATCATATATGTTCTGCTATATAGGTGACCTCATTTTTGACTGCTGGAAAATAGTACTATAGTTAAGGAAGTGCAGACAGTGGTAAAACACTGTACAGATCACCATTGAGTTTATAGTGGCAATCTGAGGAAATTGGGTGTATTTTGGGGATACAATCCTGCAGACCTTTTTTTTCAATTTTTTATTGAGCAGATAAACCAATCGAAGACCCCCATAAAATGAAAAGACATTGAATACATATACACATTTGTCGAGAAAATACACCATAAATTACAAAATTGGGACCAGATGTTATTTCAGATAAAACCAGACATTTAAAAACAGAATTATTCTGGACATAAATAAAGTGTAGACCTTTACAGGTACTTGTTGGTATATAGTTTCCACACACCCAAGCTGATTAGGATTAACAAGTAGTCAATTGACTTGAGTGCAGGATCATTACAAATAATTTATATTTCGAATGTAGAGGTGGGAAAATACAAAAAAATATTTTAGTGAGGAGACGTGTGAGAGAAGTTTTACGACAAGGAGAAGGTAAAAAACAGTCTCAACAGTTATTGTCACAGGCTCCAAAAAGTAAAGTGGCAGAGTACTTGCAGAAATATTAGTTCATTCAGTAGAACTAGCAAATAGTTAGATTTGGCTATGATTGTAAGAAACTGTTTCATGAATTTCTCCTGCTTTTTGCTTATGCATGAGTTAAAGACTGAGAAGCATTTTGGCAGGAGTAGATTATGGTGAAGCTCCCAGCAATTGTTTCCAAGAATGGCTTTTGCAATCATATTATTAGAAGATGTCTAATTGAAAACACTACGATGAGTTATAATACTATAATCAAGTATTTTACAACCTGCGGCACTGATCATAGGTCATTTTCCCAAGTGTCATTGTGAAAAGGTTTATGCAGCTATGACCATCTATAAACTCAAAATATTATTGTCTGAACATAGGAATGCAATTGAGCACACAATGCTGGTTTACTGGAAGCATGACATTTTCAAGAGTACGATCACAATATTTCACAATTTTAGAGGTGGCCCATAAATATGTGCTAGGAGGAGATCAATAGGAGTGTTTAAGATGAAGGGAATAACTCCGGATATATTAACTTAAGGGCACCCCAGTGAATCCAAGCTGATTAAGTCGATTGCAGGATTAGACTTGCTTTTGTGATGGATTGCCAGAGATGTAGCATGGGGAAGATATGCTGCAATAGGATTGGTAGGTTTTAGTTTACTGATGGAGTAACATCATTAGTAGGGATAGGGAGGTGAAGAAATATAAAGGTCAGAAGGAACTAGTATCATTAGTAGACCATGTCTCTCAGTTTAACATCTTCATTTTATGCATTATTATCCTGAAGTTTCAAGAAATGTATTTCTGTTTATTTTGTAGTTAGTGAACACTGTGCGCATGAGGAACGGTCAATCCTTAAACCTATGTGAATCAAGCGGTGTTCCACTGTTGAAGTTGACATGCATCCTTGATAGAAAAGAAATGATTGATTTTTTTTAACAAGTCGAGAATATTGAATTTAAAAATGAATCATAATTATAATATTAAACTCGATTATGCAAGTACAAGTGCCAGGTATTGCTGACTGGTTGTCAGCTGTTTTTAATTGTTCCTACATGACTACAAAACATAGACAACATTGATGATGAAGTAGTGGGATAGTAGTCTAAAGGTAACCGGTAGGTGGAGGTGAGAGGGAAAATCTATGGAGCCAGCTGGAGAAAGACTGCCATAGCTGTGACTCTGACACAGTGGAGAAGGAGACAATTTAGTAGGAACACTGAAGTTGAAGTTGTACAAAGTGACTTGGGAATGCTTCGGATGGATGCTGCTACAGAAAGAGTCTTTAGGCAGTGTTCAAGAAACATGTTTTCCTGCTTCAAGAGCAACCTATGCTGCATTCAAAATTATAAATCTAACAGAAAAGCTTTGTAAAATGGACAAGCTTCTTGACATCACAAAGTCACCAAGTTTGGCATCTTGGCAAATCTTTTCCCCGCAGGCAAAATTTCCCACAAAAAGTTGTGTAAAAATGTTTCTCCCAAAAATATTTTTGGGAAGATTCCACTTGCAACAATGCTATCTTTGTGAAGTTGTGAAAGTTACTAAAGTTTTACCAAGATATAGAAAGGTTGGCAAAACAATCACAGCACACAATAACAATCATTGTCTGTAGATATCTTCTTGAATTAAGACCCTTAGTGTAAGTGATAAGCCATTAAATATATAAGTCCTGATTTAGAATTTCAACATTAGGAGGAAAACTCTTAGATGTCATATCCTCAGCCACACTAACCCTACGGTGGAAACAATTACATCAGAGAATTCTCCACTGGAACTGTCACTGTTTTTGAAAATCAGGGTAGTTCCTATTAATGTCCAATTCTGAACCATGCTTAGCTTAAATGAGATGAAATAATCACACGCTAAAATAGAAGCAAAAGATCCTCCGTTTTCTCTTTTAACTTTAACAATGTGACATTTGGCCAGGACTGGCCAAATAAATGTGGCAAAAAATAAATGAAAGATCTGTCTGCTCTAACATTCACCTTCTTTCTTATCTGTGCACCTCAGCCTGTTTATGACTTTAAAAAATCTGATCCCTCCTCCCAGATTTGTGGTCACATACCATGTGTCAGAAAATGAAATATGTTCATAGACTTTACTTATTTATTCAGAGGCTCCAACATAGCACGAAAGGTATCTGGAATCTAAACACTGAGGTCTATTTTTACATGAGTAATTTGTCAACAGCTGGTGGTTTGTAGGACATCACTGTATATAATACTAACTTGTTTTTGTGTATAGCTTTTCAAACCACACTTCTGGCACTTCTGTGATGCAGCAGCAGTAAGTGATATCATTACCAGAACCAGTGGTAAATATTCAACGGTGTGTTTTCTTAGAGGACATCCAACTCCTCCACCCTGTCCAGAAAGGGTTTGAGTATGGAGACCTTGCTGGCCAAAGCGCAAATGAAATCCGAGAGATTCTGGATGCAAGAAGAAGAGCAGTTTTGATACTCCTAAACCTGTCGGCTACTTTCAACAAAATCTCTAACACCATTCTTCTGGAATGACTGGCAGATCTGAGGGTATCAGGGACAACACTGAAATGTTCTATCAGACCTCAAGCAAATTACATTCCAAGGAAATGTTCACTCCCCTTCCAAAATCAACTCAGTAGGGATTCCACAAGGGTGTGCGTTGAGCCTTATGTTGCGTAATCTCTATGTCACTCCCCCTGGCGAGGCTGATTTGTTCTTTTGGCCATACATTCTTTGCATATAAAGATGACACACAGCTCATCCTTAGACTGAACAGTGACCCTCAACAGTTTTTGGAATGTTTTGCAGACATAACAAATTATATGAGTAACAAATCCCTTACACTTAATGGTGAAAAAGCAGAACGAGTTGTCTTCGGTAATCATTCCCTCTGGACTCAAGGTGGTCAGCAAAACAGGGACCTCTACCAACACCAGTACTGTTCGCAAAACGTTTGGGAGTCACATTATCTTTAAATCACATACAAAGATACTTATCAACACACAAGCAGGCATCTATTAAGAATCATCTGAAAAATGTTACCTCTGATTCCTGCTACTTCAAAGATTACTAAAGTCCATGTTCTGATACTCTCACGTATGGACTACTATGACTCTCTTTTGTTGAGCCTCTCAAAATACATCATTCAGAGACTCCAGGTGGTCCACACTGTAGCAGCCAAGTTTGTACAAGGCCTGAATCAGAAAATCCCCATCTCAGCTCACCTTTGTAAACTCCACCGGCTGCCAATTGGAAACAGAAGCCTTTTCAGTCGCAAAGCACTCCACAGTTTGAGAAAGGATGATTACTTGGTCTCATTGTTCATTGGGCACACACCAGCAGGAACACTGAGGTCTTCTATCTAACCCTTGTTTAAAACTCCACAATTTTAACAAAAAGCAAGAATGGGGAACTGTATGCTCTCTGTGATCATCCTGAAGGCTTGGAGGAACTTGCTAGTCAACCTGAGATTGCAAACTAACTTTTCGAGTTTAAAAAATACTACTGAAAGCGTGTCTCTTTGATCTAAAAATTTAATGTAGGAACGAGTACATAGAATATACCCTCCCTCAGCCTCATTTCTCCTCTCAACAATGGGCTTGTCAATAAAGCTCTAAGGTTCCTCTTCTTGAGGACTTAGTTGCACTATGTGAACTCAGCTTTCATTCATTCATTCATTCATTCATTCATTTCACTTCATTCGAAACAGTGGAAGGCTGAGAGTGCCTTGCGGGGATCTAAACTGCTGACCGGCAGATCACTGCATGTTTCAGCAGTGAAATGTCATCAACACACTGAGGCACAGCACCCACTTACATCATTCAGTGTGGTGTCAATAAATTATGTGTTTTTAACAGATGCATTTTGGAAGAAGACAGGGTGGTGAGGACTAGTCTACTTTTCCTGCCTGTGGATGGTTGGATCACACAAGTACAACAAATCAATTAACTAGGAAGGTAAGTGAGTGGCATGGACATGCCCAGATTTGGATAACCAGGTAATTTGTGGTATGAGTAACTGATTACCTATCTCTGGGATGGATAAGTTCTCTTTTCCGCCAGCATGTTTCTCCACGTGATGGACAGCAGCCGTCTTGGTTCATCATTGGCAGCCCATTTAAGGGACGGCTCAACTTACTTGTTAATATGTGCCACAATGTTGTTGGTAGTTAGAGTGGCTGCCAGCTCACAACAAACGGAGGCCTTTTTAGAGGTGGGTAAAGAAGATACTGTTCTCTTAGGACTTTTAAATGTAAATAAAATTGGTGCCATTCGTACATTTCATCCAATTTACTCAAACATTTAAAATAAAAAAACTGGTAATAAAAGTTATACTAAGTATCAAAACACGGTCTACGCTGTTTTCCCAGGTTTTGAATCAGAGCAGGCATGAATTTCATAACATGAAGTCAGTTCTGGTAAAGCAGCCCCACTTGTTCTTTGCGGGTTGTGTATTGTGGTAACCGTTGTATCCTGGCAAGCTTGTTGCATCCTTGGTCTGATCTCCTGCCCCTGTGCTTGTCTGCTTTCATTGGAGTGGCTTCATTTACACTGGCTCTGAGTCAAGCTCTCTAAGTCTGATGAAACTCCTGCCTTCCTTTAGTGAAGCGCTACTTAATACATGCTGGCACTCTGAAATACGCAAAATGTGAGAATTTGAGCCGTGCCCACTCACGTATCGTGATCTTAGCATCAAAACATAATTATGAGTGGCTCTATGACTATTATATATGTGTGCGTAATAGATAATTGAATTATTGGTTGACTGCGGTTTGGGGTGATATCAACAGTGAGGCCCAAACTAGTTATAAGATGCTTGGCAGGTTTCCTGGCAGCTGGGTGTGTTATAGTGTTTAGTTGTGTTGAGTGGTTGACTGGATGAAGGTGGTGGGAGAGTTTAATAACAAGTAGCTGTATCCCTGCAACTGGAGGGCACATTCGAAAGACAGGTGGGGCTCTTAGTATCAAGTTCAAGTAATGTTTATCAGTGTTGTACAAAGCCTTCCTAGGGAAGGATAGAGAAGGAAGAACATTTAATCATCCACCACCCTAGGGCATCAGGTCTTCTGCAATACGCACTAGGTAAATGTAGGGCTTAATTTGAACCGGTGGTTGCGGGTGGAACCCACCAACATTCATTTTTGGGGAGCGGCACAATTTTCCTTTTCAGAAATATACTAAGTGCAAGAGAGAGAAAAAACACACAAAGGGGAAAGAAAAAGGAAGAGAAAGACAGAAAACCGCCACAAAGGGAGAAAGCAGGAACCTGCAAGTGTGAGATAAAAGGGTCAGGACATGTCCGACAGTGGATAAAAGAGGCCCAGGGTGGATTCAAGAATACCAGCCTTGATATCCGGCATGCCACCATTTAATAGGACCGGCCGCGGGCTACTGAGGAGAGCTTTGGGCTCCAGCACTCATTTTTTTCCAAATTAGGCACAGGGTAAATGGTTCATAGACTTATACATTTTTTGACCATTGAGTTCAAGAAGCTGCTAGGGTAATGCATGTCACATGAGTAGGGCAGTAACATGCCTGAGTTTTCTGTTTGACAATTGCATTAATTGATCTACTGGAAATTGAGCAACAAAAGTAAATAATGAATAAATGAATGCAAAATAAGAGGTTTGTACAAGACGTGTTTGATATGACTAATGAGTAGGGTCAGGCTTAACACTTTCCTGTTTAGGATACTGTGCAAGAGCATTGTAGAGAATGCTTACGCTGGGCTGCAGCATCACCAGGGTGGCACTGCGCAGGAGTCCATAAAAGGAAATCTTAGAGCGAGCATGAATGTCAATTCACCGAAATACCAGGGGTAGCGGAAGAAACATCACGTGTCATTTAATTTTTACCTTCACACACGCATGCATGCTTACACATGAACACACATTCACACATACACACACTCTCTAACGTACACACCCTCTCAACCGCAAGCACCCACAGAATATTTTAAAGCATTTTTTTTTTACCTCAGGTGCCAGTGAGGGTCACAGTCCAGCTAATTGTAATCCATTCTTTATTACAGTGATAGTAAATATTATTCACTTTTACTGTAATAAAAAATTGCCAGAAAACAAGGAAAGTGGAGCCACAACCGACGTCCATAAGGAGGAGCTGCCCTTGTGTTCCTGGCACCAATTTTGCCACTTCTGAGGCCAGGGGTCGAAAGGCAGTGTCAGGGGTCGCAAGAGGCAAGCCAGAGGTCGCTGCTGCAACCCTTGGTGACCCCTAAATGACGTCCATGAGAGCGAGGCAGACAAATATATCATACTATTCAACAAAAGACAGTAGGCCTGTCAACCCAATTTACATATTTAGGGTACTTCGGCTTCCCTGAAAGACGTACTCCGAGGAATGTTTGGAATTTTCTGGTTCAATACTTATCAATGTGTTGCGAGTATGTTGGCAAATACAGTTAAGGGTTTCTAACGAGAAGTGTGGGACGAGTGGCTGTATTGCTGTTCGTACTGGGAACAAGCACCTTGGACGTCTTGGAAGGAGCATGTGGAGTCCTTGCAGCAGACTCTGAGAGATCAAAAGCCAGAGAGATTGAGCATATGGGAGAAAAAGCAACAGGGAGAGTAAGAAAGGGAAAAGTGACATGGAGAGTGATAGCGAAGGAGAAGGAGGGAAAAGGTGATAAGAGAAATACAGCAAAGAGAGATGGGGTGATAGGAAATAGAGAATGTATGTTTGTTTATGTGTGGCAGAAAGAGAAAGTGGCAGAGTGTGTGTGTGTATGTGTGTGGCATGTGTAGTGTGGTTAGACAACCTTCGGGAGAGAATATGGCGTAGTGGCCAGAGCTACTGACTCGAGGGATGGGGATCCGGGATGGAGTCTCAGCGTCGGCGCAACATCCTGTGATTCTGGGCAAATCGGTTAATCTCCTTTTGCCTATGGACTGTGCCTGGATACCCCTCACGGGTGATAAGCCTCGCTATATAAATCTACAAGCAATATTACCTTCTGGCATCTAATCTACTTTATACGTTGGGTGCGCACTTGATCATAGGTTTCCTTCACTCAGGTTTCTGTACATTAAGCTGTTGCCTGGGGAGACTGTTAATTCATAATCTTTCTCAATTTGTGTTGCCTGAGGAGACTGTTAATTCATAATCTCTCTCAATTTGTGAGTCGATTCCCTAGAGGGATAAGAAACAGATTCACATTTCTTTTCTTAATCGAGTTACTAGAGAAATTTTATTAGAACACTGACATTTATGAATCCTGCGGACTCATACTGGACCATTACCTTATCAGTCTGGTAAAAGCATTTCACCAAAATGCCCCAGTCAAAACCTAGAAGAATTAATTTAGTAAACTCACTGTCCTCAAAAGACCGATGAAACACCTTAGAACGAAATTAGCATTATTGTTTTGAACAAATAAAACTTATTTCAGCAATGGTCTATTTGCTACATGGTCATTGTTAGAACAATTAAAAGCACAATGACCTGCAAAACCCCAGGGAATCTTGCATTTACTTCGGTCTAAGTTAATAGATGTGTAATGAGCTAGCCACATAATTCATTTTTAAAATTTAAAACCATTGGTGATTAATTTATTAAGAAAAACACAGATAGTAAGAATTCTCTGCTAGGTTCAGTGAACTCCACACACAGTCGAAGGAATCAGTTGGTCTATAATTCTATGTAGGTAGCCTCATCCTACAAAGATGTTGAAAAAGGTTGTGGTTGAGCAACTGGAGATTTAATTGGAATCAAATCACCTTTCATGTTCCCTTCAAGCTGGTGAATGTAGTAATTAGATTAGTCCTCTTAGACAATCTCTCCATGTTAGTAGGTACAGTTTGTTTCAGTGCACTGCTGTAATTAGATATTTCTGTCCCACCAACTATACATATTATCTACCTGACAAGATTTGCCAAGATTGGACTGGAAAAACATAGAGATTAGATTAGTTCTTTTTTGACAGAACAAAATATAGTGTGCCTGTCCCTTTCACACTGTGATGGGCTCATTTAGAGGTTGGTCATTGGCTCACTGGGTCAGGCCCCAGCTCTTGTCACACAGCAGACAAGCAAACACTGCTGCTATTTTGGTGTGGATTATTTGGCTGAATCTTCTTTTGACGGTTTTGGCAATACTGAATGCTGGGTTTGTTTCAGAAAAACAAAGAAACAATGACTCTTATATTCAAGGAGATTTCATCTTGTGCATGAAACCATCATTGGTCTTCCCTACCCCTGTCCAATCCTCCTTCCATGGTGGACCCAGCAGAGAAAATCTGCTTTGGAAAGTCCATCTTTCTGATGCAAGACAGGGTGCATCTCGCTCACGGATGGGACACCACCAATGACTGACTCTGGATGGGTCTGACAGAGAGTCCATCAGCAGTCCACCACTTCTAAATTGGTTGGGAGGAGCCACAAGTAACCCAGTGCAGGAGCTCTGCTGATGTACTGCAAAGCTTCCTCTCTGTAAAAACACTAAAAGAAACCCATGACTCTTGTCCAACCATTGAGAGCAAAGGTTGAGCATTTCTCCCCTATGCAAGTATCTGTTAGTTATTTGCTCTGCCTGACCTGCTATACTCTTTTGACTATTTGTTCTACATTTATGAAAATGAATCCCAAATTGAACTGTGGCAAAAGCCATTGACATCAGGGAACAAGTCCACATTTTTGTAAATGTGCCCTAATGTTGGACAGAACTTTCTTAAATTAGAATCACTAAAATCAATATGATGCGCACATATAGCTCATGCGTGCCCCGTCAGTTGGCCCAAACAACTTGGTGACTATCCTCAACCAAGATATCTGCCTATATGAAAGACAAAAACAATTTCTCAGTAACTGGTTGATACCAGTCACTGAATCAGGCAAGAAAAAGGTAGCTCAGCTTCATGGCATGACTGACAATAAAAAAAAGAGGGTCAGACATTAGATTGCTATGCAGCTTCCAACAATCAGCCAAGCCTGGTTTGAGTTCCCAACTCAGATTTGGACTGGAAAACAACTGTCCTTGAGGTACGACTGCAACTCTTCCAAGCCCCTACCATCCCCATACAAATTCTACTCATTTCAAACAAATTCTACCCAGATCTAACACCTGCCTCAAAGAACCGTACCCACATTAGTCGTGATTAGAGGCAGACTAATTCTAGGTGACTCTTGGGTGGTGCTCCCAGCCACAAGTAGTAATACATTTATAATGTGGAAATTATATCAACTGTAACCAGATGATCTGAAGTGGACGAAAAATGGCACACCAGCGTGGCTGTACACTATAATAATAATAAATAACAAGACTTTTTGGAGTGTCTATTAAAATAGGGGGTAATCCTGTACACAAAATTAGGTGGGAAATAACTCTATACCACCAGACTAGGAGTTTGCTTCATGTCCCACTTGCACTTTGACATGGAGGTAGGACGTGAGTTCATCACAAAAATGCAGGGATGCCTTTGCGTCAGGGTCTGTTGCAGACGTTTTTGCAAATTCTAGATAATTCTGGAAGAAATCTTTGTGTCACCAGATATATAACATTAAACATTATATTTTTAAGATCTTAGAAGAATGTGTTTAAAGCCACAAAAATGAATGACACACAAAACAGCACCCTCATTCACCTGCCTTCGTACCAATGTAATACAACCATAGACATGCAGACATTTTTCATCGTGTCTGTATTAATTTAATGTGCATTCATTCATAGTTACTCCAAACTCAAGTATTTTTACACAAATCCTCTTTAATATTAATAGATAAATCATCTCATTTAATGGTCGGTTCTAAAGGAAAACTCACTGTGCATTACAGAACATTCAGACACCATTTAATGGCCAGTTCTAGAAGAAAGCTCATTGAACTTTACAACTCATTCATCTTAGATCAAAAACCTTGGTTAATCAATAAGAACTTCGAATAAAAAAGAACCTAATCAATAAACACTTAACAAGCAGAACGGTGCCAAATAATCAACATAAACAAAAGTAAACAGTTTTTTCCAGCTAACCTAACCCGGCTGTAATCAATCACCATGAACTCTTTTAAGGTTTGCCCCCTGGCGTGGGTGTTAAGTGTCCATCAGCCCAATATTGAGGGCTCAGTCCCTTTATTTTTAAAATTTGCTCCCAAACGCTCCCACGCTATGCCTATGCGCTTCGATCTATCTCCCCCTTTGGGGTCTTAATTCACTTAATTCGATGAGATCTTCCTTGGGGCCATGCCCTTGTACACAATGCCTGTATGTACCATCACACCGACCAATACCAGGTTGTTTTCTGTATTAAAAAAATATATTCTTATCTATTTTAGTGCCACTCCTAATTAACCATGCACCTTACACCCTACCAGTGCACATTTCTTGAACTTACCTGGTTAAATGTAACAACCTACAATGATATGGTGGTTGCATTCAAAACACTTTTTGGATGAAAGCTAAAAGGAACAAGCATTGGCATAGCCAATAGGTCTCGCCTTTGGGGCCTTATAAGTATTTATTTATGCAGCACAATATCCTTGGTGCAACAACATCAACTGTTGCATGGCTAAACACTTATAAGGTCCCAAAGGCGAGACCTATTGGCTATGCCAATGCTTGTTTGATGTTACAGTGGCGCAATGCCCTGCATCATATTTGCAAAGCGGCGTTAAACCACTTTGCCTAGCTTAATGCCGCTTTGTAAATATTGTACCCTTTCACGCAGGCAATGGGTGTTGCTGTGGGCGTTCCACCACAACACCCATTGCTTTTTGACGCTGCCCCAGATTTATAAGGATGTGTAAATCTGAGGCAGTGCCAAAAACTAACGCCATGCAAAAGTAGGCGTTAGATTGGCCCCACAAGGAGAAATACTTGTATTTCTCCTCGTATTTGCTCGTACAGCAGAACACACTGCACCCTTTCCGGTAGGTCAAGATTTTTGTACAGGGCTTCGATGTGACGTTTTAAAAAGCAGACGCTAGCAGGTCATTATCTTAATCATGGCGGTAGTTCACACCCATTCTAGCCTAAAGTGCACACGTTCTCTTTCCAGTTACGTGCATACATCTTGCTTCAACAGACGGGCAACCATATTAGCTAAAAGAAATAGGTGTTGCTATGCTATCGACATACTTAAAGTGCTCCTTGTATCAACTTTGCACTATGGGGGCGTAACTCGTAATTCAGTGTGGTGTAATCATGTGGAAATACCTAAAGATTCCAGGAGATTACGCTGAATTATGCAAGATGAGTAATTCTGCATTTAGTTTTATTTTCTTAGGGGAAAAATGCACCCTTGTGAGGATTCATTTTGTGCTAAGAAATAGTGCAAAGTGCTATAGAACATAAACAGCAGCACGAGCACCCACATCCCCAGCATAAATGGTCTTTGTACTATAAATCAATACAAATGCAGAGGCACAGCTCTACGGATAATGAATCTGCTTCATGCAGCAGTCGGTAGACTTCTGTATACAATTCAGAGCTTTATGGGGCTGTGAGGAACAGGTTCGCAATGCCCGAGTATGCACTGGAGTGAGCTCTGTTTTAAAGCCCATATTTTCCTATAAATGTAAACACTGTACATATAAAAATAGCGCTGCATGACCACATTCCGGGACACACAGAAAAGTGTAAATATGTGGCCTTTCATTTAGTCGTTGTGAAAATTACATTCATTCTATTATTTTCCCACCTTTAACACAGAGGGGACTTTTTTTACATTGAAGAACTGGCTGATAGTGAGGGAGCTGCGAGCCGCCATCACAACATGCGCTGCTACACCATTTGGTAAGAGTCGTTTTCATCGCTCACTGTATTAGAAAACTATAAGTGACGTGGAAAACTGTGATGGCATTTTCTTTCTACCAAGGGTATCTTAATAGACCTCCATTGGTGTACCAACAGCCCTTCAAAAACATGATCTACAACTCTTATAGCAACCACCGGTGACGCCAACAGGCCGGTTTTTTATTTTAAATAAAAGTGTTTTCTCAGTCAATGATGGGGTTAAGCCTTCAGCAGGTCATCGTACATACACTGTCATTTATCAGCCTTTTGCTTGCGATTACCCGCACGGCCAGCATGTGTTTCCAATTATCGCGCCTGCGTCTGGGCACGATAATTGGAAACAGATGCCGGCCGTGCGGGTAACCGCACAGAAAAGGCCATGACGCACGAGCGTCTGGTCAGCTTTCAGAAGCCCCTACGATAAGTCTCGTGCTGCGCGAGCAGGGCTGCGCACTGCAACGCTAGGCGCGAGACCTAAAAAAGGAAAATGGAGAGCTCTCATTATGTCAGTCATCTCAAGTCAAATTACACGGACAGTCCCTGCCAGCAACGCAACTGCACCTTAGGGTTTTCAAGTAGTGATTTAAGGTCTCTACAAGCCCCAATTTTGTGCAGGAATTACAAAATGAATGAGGCAGGTGATGAAGTAAATGGGGAGTCTTGGATCTTCCTTCTGTTGTTCAGCACTCTTTTCTTGCATTTTCAGGAGATGGTGATTATTACACAACCACTTTTTCAGGACTCCCCTGACTTGCACTTTCATTGAGTGATGGCTGTCAGTAGGTCTAGGGTTGTGATCATGTCCATGTTTGTTGAGGCCAGAATTGCTGAGGGAGAACTTCTGAGAGGTGTTAGACCTGGCATCCTTGGCGTGGGTCTCCCTTCCATTTTTTTATGATGCCTCCTATGTTACTGATCTGTTTTTGCTGGTGTTAGATGCTTTGGGCACTGTGCCACTGCTATTCAGTGCCACAGTGCAAGTGCTACCTATGATAAATTGTGTGATGGATTAGTGACTCCATGATTGGATGATTGGTTTACTTGTCAGTCCCTAGTACAGTGCACTCAGTGTGCCCAGGGCTTGTAAATCCAATGCCGCTGGTGGGCTTGCAGCACTGGTTGTGCCACCCACAGAAGCGGCTTGTAAATGTGCCTCAGGCCTGCCATTGCAGAGCCTGTGTGGAGCCTAGGGCTGCCATGTCGACTTGGTGAGTACACCCACTTACCAGTCCCTAAACCTTCCCTTTACTGCATGTTGGTCACCCCTAAAGTAGGCCCTAGGGCAGGGTGCATTGTAAGTATAAGGTAGGACATGCCCTGGTGTGTGTGGCATGTCCTAATAGTGAATTACAGCCATTTACGTTTTTCACTATTGCAAGGCTACCTGCTCCCCATAGGCCAGAATGGGCAGACTGACTATTACACCTTATAGTCAGAACTGACCCAGGGAACATGGTAGAAAAACGAATTTAGTATGCCTGAACTCAGAATGATAAAATACATCTTTTAGTGAAGTTGGTTTTAACATTCTGTGTTTGAAAATACCACTTTTAGAAAGTGGGTATTTTCTTGCCTAAACTTCCAAGCCTGCCTCTGCTAGGTTGTGTATTCCTTGTCTGGAGATTGAGTGACAGGGGCTGGGGGTGGCTACAGGAGACAGGGTGAGTCAGCACAGGGCTGAATAGAAAGATCTGCATCCAGAGTGGAGGGAGGAGTTGCACCTGGGTCTGAATAGGGCTGTGCCTGCCTTCCACAATGCTGGCTCCACCTCCTGCCGGGCGGCTGAGCACCCTGCCCCACATTCTGAAAGGAAAGAAGGAGTCAGAAAAACAAAGTGCTCCAGGACTGACCAGAACTGGTTTTGGACTAGGCAGAGGCCTCTCTGCCTTCAGAGAACAAAGGAAAACTGTGTATAAAAGGGAACCCAGACCCCTAGGAAATTAGATCACTTTGGGAAACAAGAAGAAACCTTTGCTGAGGAGCGGAACCAAGAAGAAACTGAGGAGAAGACTATCCCTAAGCTAGAGGGATCTGCCTGTAGTGGTTGCCTGACTGCCAAAGGAAGGAGAAAGGACTTTGTGTGCACTTTTATTCAACTTGTAAAGGATCTCCAAGGGCTTGAGAAAAGAGCTTGCCTCCTGCTGAAGTCTCAGGGATAACAGACTTCAACCACCAGCTCCCCAAGAATCCTTTGGAAGTGCCTGCTGCTGTTTTGAGCCTTCTGAAGGGACTGCGTGTCGCAAGGAGCTGGAAGCGCGACTCAAGAGGGAGAAGCGTGTCGCCGTCGCAGCCGCTGCCGTCGCATCACGGAGATGACGCCGCTGTAGCTGTCGCATTGCACCGCATCTCGAGAAACGTCCCGCAACACCGAAGAAGCGTGTCGCCGTCGCAGCCGCTGCCGTCGCATCGTAGATGTCGCCGCTGTAGCTGTCGCATTGCACCGCATCAAGAGAAGAGTCTCGCATCGAGGAAGAAGCGTGTCGCCGTCGCAGCCGCTGCCGTCGCATCGTAGATGTCGCCGCTGTAGCTGTCGCATTGCACCGCATCGAGAGAAGCGCCTCGCATCCACGGAGAAGCGTGCCGCCGTCAGAGCTGCTGCCGTCGCATCACGAAACAAGGGTGTCGCCACTGCAGTTGTCGCATCGAGCGGAAGCGTCTCGCAACGTCGAAGAGGGTCGCCGTCAAAGCCGCTGTCGTCGCATCACGGAACAAGGGTGTCTCTGCTGCAGCTGACGCATCGAGTCGAGACTTCTCGCAACATCGGAGAAGCGTGCCGCATCAGGAAGAACTTGACGTCTTTATTTCTTTGCACCAGAACTTTGTCGCATCTCCATCTCTGCAACACTTTCGTTGTAGAAACGTGACGCATCGTAAGGTACATTGACTCAAAGTGTCGCATTTCAAGAACTTAAGAGAACTAAGCTAAACCTACCATTTTAAGTACAGTATTGTGGATTTTTGTCGTTTATGGTCTTGTGTTAAATCTATATAAAAGATACTTATTTTTATAATACATCTTGTGTGGTGTCCATCTGTAGTGTTGTCACTTGATTACTGTATGTGTTCACAAATGCTTTACACACTGCCTCTGAGATAAGCCTGCCTGCTCGTGCCAAGCTACCAAGGGGGTGAGCAGGGGTTATTTTAGGAGTGTACCCCCCTACCCTGACTAGAGGCGAGGGTCCCTATTTGTCACAAGTACCTACCTGTGCCAACTAGAGACCCCCAATTCTAACATTGGTGGTCAGCGGTGAGGATTCTGGACTTGCATTTGTGACTCATGTACAGTGATTGGTGAACACTACTAGTGAGTGCAGACCAAAACGCGACCACATACTTTTGGTACATTTTTTTTCTAGGACTTTCCATTTTTAGCCAAGTTCAGCCATCATGAAACCAGCATCCATAGCATCTGTTGATTTTGATTGGGAAGAGGAGAAACTAGAATGCTACAATGCAAGGCAGCTGAAGCACTTCTGCAAAAGATTTAATGTTGCAATTAACGGGCTCACCAAGAAGGAGGAGTTCTATAAGGCGCTGAGGGCCTGGGTAGAAGCAAGGAAAACCCCTGAGAATGAGGAAGGGGATAATGATGCAGATGTGCAGCTGGAAGGGCCATTGGGTCCAGGGGAAAGGAAGGCACCTTCCCCAGCAGGTAGCAGTGTTTCTGCCAAAGGTCTGTCCACAGAAGAGCTGGAGGACAGGGAGAGAAATAGGATGCATGAGTTGGAGCTGGCCAAAATGAATGGGCAATTGGAAATTAGGAAACTGGCCCTGGAAGAAAAGAGGATACAGCTTGAGCATGATAGAAGTTTGAGGGAGTTGGATTTGAAAGCTAGGAGCTTAGAAATTACTCCCTCTGGTGGCAGCACACCGTCAATGCCTGTGGAATCTAGAGTGTATATTCCTAAGGATGTGGTCAGAGAGTTTTTTAAAAATGATGACATTGGGCAGTGGTTCAAGGCCTATGAGGTAGCCATGTCTTCCCACAGGGTCCCTGAGAAGGATTGGGGAGCGGGGTTGTGGGGACGGCTCCTTAGTGAGGGGCGGGACACACTGCTAGATTTGCCTTCTGATGTCCATAATTCATATCACCACATGAAGGATGCTTTAATGTCTAGGTATGGTTTAACTCCTGACTTGTATAGGCAGAGGTTCAGGGGTTGCAAGAAGATAGAGAACAGTACCTGGGTTGAATATGTCACTTTTTTCTGCAGAGCATTGGATGGTTGGGTGAAGGGTAGCAAAGTTGATGATTTTCAGGGGCTCCTTGATTTGATTGCATGGGAGCACTTGTCAAGTAACTGTTTTCCAGAGCTACGCCAGCACCTGATAGATAGCAGGCTGACTATCCCTAGGAAGCTTGCTGTGGAGGCGGACCGCTGGGTCAGTACCAGGGTCCACAAGGGTCATGTGGGAGACTCAGCCAAGGGTGGGCAGGGTCCCCAGCAGAAGAGTGGGGGGGACAAGGGTAAACAGAGGGAGTTCCAAAGAAGGCCCCAAAGTAGTCCCCAAGGGAACCAAGGGAAAGGTTCCCAGCCTCCCCACAAGAAACCCTCAGGGGCCCCGACAGGTCCACCTGTTCAAAGGGGACCCCTGAGATGCTACAAATGTGGGGACCTGGGTCATATAGCGAGTGATCCCGGGTGCCGCCAGTTTGGAAAGACCGCACCCCCTGGTGCAGCCCCCCGGCAGATGGCTAGTGTAGCCCTGGGGGAGGAGATGGATGCCCAAGAGGGGTGGGGTCCCGCACAGATGTCCCTTGTCTCATTAGGAGACTGTGAGGTGGTCCCCAGGACCCCGCTGCCTGACAACACTAAGAAATACAGGCAGTGGGTGACCATCAATGGCCATAGGGTGGAGGCTCTTAGAGATACAGGAGCCAGTGTGACAGCTGTCAAGTGTCACCTGGTGTCTCAAGAGCAGGTTGTCCCCCATGCATTCTATCCAGTTGTTGCCGCTGACAACACAGAGAGTCACTCCAAAGTGGCTCAGGTTCCCTTTGAGTGGGGGGGGGGTCTCTGGTACTCTTCAGGTAGCTGTGAGGCCCGCCATGCCTGTTGACTGTTTGTTAGGGAACGACTTGGAGAGCTCACCTTGGGCGAAGGTGGAGCGAAGTGCTCATTTAGAGATGTTGGGTTTGCCTGACTGGGCGTGTGTGACCACCCGGTCCATGGCAGCAAGTAAAGGTGCTCAAGAGGACCTGGAGCCTGAGAGGGAGGCCCAGGTACCTGCCGTCACGAGAAGAGGCAGGAGGCGTGGGAAACCGGCCCCCGAGTTCCCACGGTCCAGGAGGAGGCAGACCTTGAGGGGGGTGCCCTGGAGCCTACAGGGGAACAGGTAGCTTAACTGGGGGACCTGCCTGAGCTGACCCATTGGCAGCAAGAAGGAGGACCCTCCAGGGAAGAATTCTGCAAGGAGCAGAAAGAATGCCCTTCTCTGGTGGGTCTGCGGCAACAGGCTGCAGACCAGGCAACAGGTGATCAGTCTGGGTCACATTGGGTCTATTGGGAGAATGATCTCCTGTATACTGAGCCTAATGTTGCTGAGCCTGGGTCAGCCCGTGTGCTGGTGGTACCCCAGTGCCTCAGAGCCTTCCTACTGGGGCTGGCTCATGATGTTCCATTGGCAGGACATTTGGGGCAGGACAAGACCTTTGAGAGGCTTGTCACCCACTTTTATTGGCCCCAAATGCGTAGGAGTTCAGACACTCACTACAGGACATGTCAGACTTGCCAGGCAAGTGGAAAGAGTGGGAGGAAGCGCAAGGCTCCTCTCCAGCCATTCCCTGTAGTCAGCACCCCCTTTGAACGGGTGGGTATTGACATTGTGGGGCCACTGGACCCCAAGACAGCCATGGGCAACAGGTTCATCCTGGTCTTGGTGGACCATGTCACCCGGTACCCGGAAGCCATACCTCTGAGGACAGTTACGGCCCCCGTGGTGGGACGAGCACTGATGGGAATTTTCTCAAGAGTGGGATTCCCTCGCGAGGTAGTGTCTGACCGGGGGACCAACTTCATTTTCAAATATATGAAGTCCCTGTGGCAGGAGTGTGGGGTAACCTACAAGTTTACCACTCCTTACCACCCCCAAGGAAATGGATTGGTTGAAAGGTTCAACCGAACCCTCAAAGGCATGATTATGGGTCTCGAGGAACCTATGAGGCGTAAGTGGGACGTCCTCTTACCATGCCTGCTCTTTGCTTACCGTGAGGTGCCACAGAAATCTCTAGGGTTCAGTCCCTTTGAGCTTCTCTATGGACACCCAGTAAGAGGACCTCTAAGTTTGGTCAAAGAAGGCTGGGAGCAATCTCCCAGGAAACCTCCCCAGGATGTATACAGTTACATGCTGGCCTTTAGGAACCAAACTAGGCGTTTCAAGGCAACTCGCTGAGGCGAATCTGGAAGCCAGCCAGGAGGAGATGAAGCGGTGGTACGACCAGAATGCCACTCTGGTAGAGCTTCAGCCTGGTCAGAAAGTGTGGGTCATGGCCCCAGTGGAGCCCTGCGCGCTCCAGGATAAGTGGACCG
Source organism: Calotriton arnoldi (assembly GCA_963921515.1). Taxonomy (NCBI): domain Eukaryota; kingdom Metazoa; phylum Chordata; class Amphibia; order Caudata; family Salamandridae; genus Calotriton; species Calotriton arnoldi. Next base: position 1,231,975 of record CAWUFW010001133.1, read on the forward strand.
GACCCTTTGAGGTTGTAGAACGCAAAAGTCCGGTTACCTACTTGATGGACTTGCGGTCTCCCAGGAACCCCTTGAGGGTCCTGCATGTCAACCGCCTGAAGCCCCACTTGGAGAGGTCCCAAGTGGGCATGCTCTTAGCGACAGATGCTGGGATGGAGGAAGAGACCGAGCCTCTTCCTGACCGCCTGTCAGCAACAGAGCAAGATGGGTCAGTGGATGGTGTCAACCTCTCTTCCACCCTGACCCCTGAGCAACAGAATGACTGCCGCCAGTTGCTGGGACAGTTTTCTGATCTGTTCTCCCTGGTTCCCGGTGTCACAGATTGGTGCATCCATGATGTGGACACTGGGGACAGTACACCTGTGAAGCACAAATCTTACAGGGTGACTGACAGGGTGAGAGCTTGCATCAAGGAGGAGGTCTCCAAAATGCTTGCGTTAGGGGTGATTGAGTCCTCTAACAGTCCTTGGGCCAGCCCAGTGGTCTTGGTCCCAAAGGCTGCCGCACCGGGTGCCACACCAGAACTCCGGTTCTGTGTGGACTACCGAGGGCTCAATTTAGTCACCAGGACTGACGCGCACCCCATCCCCAGAGCTGATGAGCTCATAGATCGGCTAGGGGCTGCCCGGTACCTCAGCACGTTTGACTTGACGTCTGGGTACTGGCAGTTCGCCTTGACTGATGGGGCAAGAGAGAGGTCAGCATTCTCCACACCAGATAGGCACTACCACTTCCGAGTGATGCCCTTTGGGATGAAGAATGCCCCTGCCACCTTCCAGAGGTTTGTCAACCAGGTGTTGGCTGGACTGGACTCGTTCAGTGCCGCCTACCTGGATGACATCGCAGTGTTCAGCGCCAGTTGGGAAGAACATCTGCGCCACCTCTGGGAAGTGTTGATGGTGCTGCGGAGAGCAGGCCTCACGATTAAGGCGAGTAAGTGCCAGATCGGGCAGGGTTCGGTGGTGTACTTGGGACACCAAGTGGGGAGCGGCCAGGTGGCGCCCCTACAACCCAAAGTTGAAACCATCCTGAATTGGGAACCCCCAAAACCCAGACAGAGGTGAGAGCCTTTTAGGACTCACGGGTTACTACAGGAGGTTTGTCAAGGGGTATGGCAGCATTGTTGCACCCTGACAGAGCTGACTTCCAAGAAGCAGCCCAGGAAAGTGATTTGGACTGACACCTGTCAGAAAGCTTTTGAGGCCCTGAAAACTGCCATGTGCACGGCGCCCGTGCTCCTGGCACCCAACTTCTCCAAAGAGTTCGTAGTACAAACAGACGCTTCAGAGCATGGTGTGGGGGCTGTTCTGTCACAGATGAATGAGGAGGGCCTAGATCAACCCGTAGCCTTCATCAGTAGGAGGTTACTACCACGGGAACAGAGGTGGAGTGCTATTGAGCGTGAGGCATTTGCTGTGGTCTGGGCACTGAAGAAGCTGAGACCATACCTGTTTGGGACTCACTTCCGGGTTCAGACAGACCACAGGCCCCTCAGATGGTTGATGCAGATGAGGGGTGAGAATCCAAAGCTGTTGAGGTGGTCCATTTCCCTACAGGGGATGGATTTCACGGTGGAACACCGCCCTGGTACAGAACACGCCAATGCTGATGGTCTGTCCAGATTTTTCCGCTTAGTGAAGAGAACTCCCCTGAGGTAGGGTAGTTCTCCCCACATTTCAGCTGGAGGGGACACGTGTTAGACCTGGCATCCTTGGCGTGGGTCTCCCTTCCATTTTTTATGATGCCTCCTATGTTACTGATCTGTTTTTGCTGGTGTTAGATGCTTTGGGCACTGTGCCACTGCTATTCAGTGCCACAGTGCAAGTGCTCCCTATGATAAATTGTGTGATGGATTAGTGACTCCATGATTGGATGATTGGTTTACTTGTCAGTCCCTAGTACAGTGCACTCAGTGTGCCCAGGGCTTGTAAATCCAATGCCGCTGGTGGGCTTGCAGCACTGGTTGTGCCACCCACAGAAGCGGCTTGTAAAATGTGCCTCAGGCCTGCCATTGCAGAGCCTGTGTGCAGCCTAGGGCTGCCATGTCGACTTGGTGAGTACACCCACTTACCAGTCCCTAACCTTCCCTTTACTGCATGTTGGTCACCCCTAAAGTAGGCCCTAGGGCAGGGTGCATTGTAAGTATAAGGTAGGACATGCCCTGGTGTGTGTGGCATGTCCTAATAGTGAATTACAGCCATTTACGTTTTTCACTATTGCAAGGCTACCTGCTCCCCATAGGCCAGAATGGGCAGACTGACTATTACACCTTATAGTCAGAACTGACCCAGGGAACATGGTAGAAAAACGAATTTAGTATGCCTGAACTCAGAATGATAAAATACATCTTTTAGTGAAGTTGGTTTTAACATTCTGTGTTTGAAAATACCACTTTTAGAAAGTGGGTATTTTCTTGCCTAAACTTCCAAGCCTGCCTCTGCTAGGTTGTGTATTCCTTGTCTGGAGATTGAGTGACAGGGGCTGGGGGTGGCTACAGGAGACAGGGTGAGTCAGCACAGGGCTGAATAGAAAGATCTGCATCCAGAGTGGAGGGAGGAGTTGCACCTGGGTCTGAATAGGGCTGTGCCTGCCTTCCACAATGCTGGCTCCACCTCCTGCCGGGCGGCTGAGCACCCTGCCCCACATTCTGAAAGGAAAGAAGGAGTCAGAAAAACAAAGTGCTCCAGGACTGACCAGAACTGGTTTTGGACTAGGCAGAGGCCTCTCTGCCTTCAGAGAACAAAGGAAAACTGTGTATAAAAGGGGACCCAGACCCCTAGGAAATTAGATCACTTTGGGAAACAAGAAGAAACCTTTGCTGAGGAGCGGAACCAAGAAGAAACTGAGGAGAAGACTATCCCTAAGCTAGAGGGATCTGCCTGCAGTGGTTGCCTGACTGCCAAAGGAAGGAGAAAGGACTTTGTGTGTACTTTTATTCAACTTGTAAAGGATCTCCAAGGGCTTGAGAAAAGAGCTTGCCTCCTGCTGAAGTCTCAGGGACAACAGACTTCAACCACCAGCTCCCCAAGAATCCTTTGGAAGTGCCTGCTGCTGTTTTGGGCCTTCTGAAGGGACTGCGTGTCGCAAGGAGCTGGAAGCGCGACTCAAGAGGGAGAAGCGTGTCGCCGTCGCAGCCGCTGCCGTCGCATCACGGAGATGACGCCGCTGTAGCTGTCGCATTGCACCGCATCTCGAGAAACATCCCGCAACACCGAAGAAGCGCGTCGCCGTCGCAGCCGCTGCCGTCGCATCGTAGATGTCGCCGCTGTAGCTGTCGCATTGCACCACATCAAGAGAAGAGTCTCGCATCGAGGAAGAAGCGTGTCGCCGTCGCAGCCGCTGCCGTCGCATCGTAGATGTCGCCGCTGTAGCTGTCGCATTGCACCGCATCGAGAGAAGCGCCTCGCATCCACGGAGAAGCATGCCGCCGTCGGAGCTGCTGCCGTCGCATCACGAAACAAGGGTGTCGCCGCTGCAGTTGTCGCATTGAGTGGAAGCGTCTCGCAACGTCGGAGAAGAGGGTCGCCGCCAAAGCCGCTGTCGTCGCATCACGGAACAAGGGTGTCGCCGCTGCAGCTGACGCATCGAGTCGAGACTTCTCGCAACATCGGAGAAGCGTGCCGCATCAGGAAGAACTTGACGTCTTTATTTCTTTGCACCAGAACTTTGTCGCATCTCCATCTCTGCAACACTTTCGTTGTAGAAACGTGACGCATCGTAAGGTACATTGACTCAAAGTGTCGGATTTCAAGAACTTAAGAGAACTAAGCTAAACCTACCATTTTAAGTACAGTATTGTGGATTTTTGTCGTTTATGGTCTTGTGTTAAATCTATATAAAAGATACTTATTTTTATAATACAACTTGTGTGGTGTCCATCTGTAGTGTTGTCACTTGATTACTGTATGTGTTCACAAATGCTTTACACACTGCCTCTGAGATAAGCCTGCCTGCTCGTGCCATGCTACCAAGGGGGTGAGCAGGGGTTATTTTAGGAGTGTACCCCCCTACCCTGACTAGAGGCGAGGGTCCCTATTTGTCACAAGTACCTACCTGTGCCAACTAGAGACCCCCAATTCTAACAAGAGGCAAGCGTAAGACTGGAAGAGCTTAGCGCAGTTAATTCTGGCTAATGTACTCCATGCCACCTGGCCAGAGAATGGCTGGTTTATTGGGAGCAATTTTATTTTGTGGGGTAACCTCTCAATTACAAAGAAGGCATATGGGCATGATCCAATACGTACATGGTCCAACTAGACAAGAGGAATGTAATGAGATACAGTGAGGGTAGAAATCTAAACCATGACTGCAATTCGTGGGTGAGGCTGTAAACCATTTGATCAAAGCCAAGGTTATTCATATTTCCAAACAAATCTTGCATGTTTGAGCTGGTCATCACATTTTGAGCCAGATATAGAAGGTCTAAGAAAAAATGCATCCGGGAGGTGGCAAGCTACAGTGCCGAAGGAGAAGAATGTGTCCTGAGTGAAAACAATCCTTTTCAATACACATCTTCCTCTGTGAGTTTGACCGTCTCCCTCAATCCAGGAAAACCAGAGAGAAACAAAAGTAATGTGTAACCTCCCCGTTATGGAAAACTAAGGCTACAATATGTGCCCAAAACATTTGTTTATGCAAAAGTACACTGTTGTGGGTCCTTGACATACAAATATGGTGGTTGGAAGCGCACACCTATATATTCCTGCTTAACCTACTTTTATTATATTAAACAAGTACAAAAGATATTATTTCACATGATTTATATTGAGGATTTGAGTTAATAAATGAGGTATTAACACATAGAATGATGAGGGTTTGGTTAGAACCCAAGTGAACAGTGCACGGTGTATACAAGACTTCAGGTTTGCATTATTGCTACTCCTTGACATACAACCATTCCTCGGAAGAGCACACTCCTGTCCAGACACCAATCCTTCCTTATACCAAACAACTGCTCAAGTCACATTACCACCAGTAATCATATTCCATCCCTAGCTAGGAATGAGGTAGATGCTTAAAAAGATTTTTCTGGCTAGCTTTACCGTGTTTATGTGATGTCATATTTTTATACTCAAGATAATAGTTCTCTGGGTTCTGGAGCTCAGAAACCACATTAAGTACATAGTGAGGCTGTGAATATCTCTGAATGCTAAACAGCACAAACTACACAGTCCCCAGTGTGGCTGTGGGGTAAATTCCGCCAGCTGATTCCCACTATGGTGGCTGACCTGACCCCCCAGCTCTGTCATACAAAGTGTTGTTGTTTGCATGATGGGTGCCTTACACTATACGGATCCAACCCCTCACAACTCAGGGTCGAAAACCATTTCGGCACATAGTGATAAGGGACAACTCCCAGATTGAGACCAGAGGTTTTCTTATCTAGACCAGGATGGTGAGTGTGATGGCAAAAGCACAACCTTTTGATGCCTGCAAGGGTGTAGAGTCTTGCATTGGGCAGTTTCATCCCGCCTCCTCTAAGAAAAACAGATTGTTTGCAATTCTCTGAATCCTGCCCTTTCTACTTGATGGAAATATTAATAACTCGCTAGATATTCTCGAGCAACAGTCAGGTCGGTCTTCATTTAACCCAGACCTTAGTTAGGATAAGGGCGATTTTGGCAGGGAGTTGGGATTTTTTTTTTGCATATAGATATTTTACAGTTGAATTATGCGTTATGGTCAATATTACTACAGCCCATATTTTCCTGGTAAAGGCAACAGAAAGGACTTCACTAGACAAGGCTCTTAGCATATTTGGAAGACGATGGAGATGTTTTCCTATTTAATATGTTGCACTTGTCGCATCTCTTGGGGAGGGAGGTAGGGCTGATTGTAAACACTTCTCCTACCAGCTCTTTATGGTGGATCTGTCTGAATCCCAACAGAAACTATCAATTACGTGGAAGACAGTCGATAACTGCTGGGTATGGGGGGGAGTGCAAATTCTGGTAGGAACACCGTCTGTTTCACCCTGTTACGGCCGGCATACCCCTTATAATATGTGAGTAAAAAAGCTTTCCTAAAGGGACAAATGTTTTCCGATTGCAAGCCAGACTCTGAGGGCCCTTTTTACAAAGGGCCTCCGTACTTGTGGCGGAGGTCCCGCAGTCGGGGCGGGGGGCTCGCATTTGTTGCAGGGGGCTCGCACTTGTGGCAGGGGGTTCGCAGTTGTGGCGAGGGGGCCATACTCGTGGTGGAGGTCCCGCAGTCGTGGCTGGGGGCTCGCACTTGTGGCGGGGGGCTCGCACTTGTGGCAGGGGGTTCGCAGTTGTGACGAGGGGGCCATAATTGTGGCGGAGGCCTCGCAGTCATGGCGGAGGGGCTCAGGCTCATGGAGGGGGGCCCACACTGATGGTGAGGGGGGGCTTGGACTCGTGGCGGGACCTCTGCAATGAGTAACTGCGATGTGGAGGTCACGCAATGAGTGCCTGGCCCCCGCCATGATTGAGGTGAATCAGGCCCCGATTGTTTTTTTAAGTCTACAGGCAAAGTGCTGGGTCTCGAATAGGCCCTGATCCTATTTACCAGCATCCCTTTCAATAGCAAGTTGAGGAAACTATAAAAAAATAAATGCCTTTTATGCTTCCCTTCCCTCATACAACCCTGGCCTGCTGCTTTGACAAATGTCTTTTTTTTTTAATTATATAGAATCGGTGGAGTTCGTCCCAGATTTGACCCGAGCCAACCTGACAGGGGGAAATGTTTTTCAAGATCCCAGGGACAAATTATTTTTCTTCTCGCTGTGAAATATATTCACAGCAGCCTTTCTAATAAGTGCGCTCTGCCCTTACTTTTCATCTTCCAAGTTGCATTAAAGAGCTTTTCTGAATAAAGCAGTCACCCTCACCTTCTGAAAGCGGCCATACACTTGTACACTCACCACCAGGCCTGGAAAACGTCCCACACATTTGGCGGCGAGGCTATCAGAACAGATTTACACAGAGGCCCGGTAACCATAGGGAACAGAGCTGCGTTTTATAACTGTTTCTGAGTCCAGCGGCTGGAGGTGACTTTGTTCCCCTGGTAAATGAGGCCCAATTAGTGTGCGGCCGTCAGGATGGCAGACTCAGCATTTCTGTGGATAATTGGAACAAAGTGATTTTCATCGTCCAACTTTCTTTTCAAGAAACCCTAGAAACATTAATAAAGAGTGAAACTAATTAACTGTTGAACACGACTTAACATCATTACCAGCCGGCGATTGTTTGCTAGGAATTCCAGAGGCCAGGCTCAATTTTTTCAAATTAACCCTCTCAGGGAAGGTCACGTTTCCAGAGTGTACCTAAGCTGCCAATAGGCTAAACAGAAAAGGTCATCACTTTGGTCTCCGTGGCTTACACTCATAACATTTCTTTAAAGTCTGTGATGGCCAACTTCAATGGCAATGTCTCTATAACAACCTCATGTGTTTCTCCTTAATTACCCTGGAATGCAGATTATATCCCTGGAAACTCAAGAGAACCAGAGGACACAGTCATTTCCTGTACAAGAAGATGGGGTTCTTTCAGAATTCACTGGTATATCGAGTGCTCATTTACATATTGCTAATTAAAATGAAGGATATATGTCATCTGTATGTGAAGTGACCTCATCCCCGTGAAGAAGAACTAAAACGTTGATTAGGAAACTCGATTCGCTCTTGGGAATGTTTTTCATGCTGGCTAAAAAGAGCAATTTTCCTAGTTAATATTCAAGAAAAAGAACTTAATATATGATGAACATGGGCCCATTTCAACTGGTCGAAAAATCTGTTGTACACATTGCCAAATATCTTTTCCACAGGAAAAGAAGTTTGTGTTTTATGCACACCACAAACCCTTATTTTTCTTAATTTTTATTGATTTATAGTCTTATAAAGCGCTGCACCTACCCAAGTAGGGTTTCCCAGCGCTAATCAAGAGGGTACGGTGAACCTAGCCGCTGTTTAAAATAACCAAGTTTTTAAATCTTTCCAGAATGCAAGAAATGAGGTACCGTTTCTCAGAGACTCTGGGAGAGCGTTCCACAGTCTGGGACCCAAAACTGTGAAAGATCGACCACCCATCGGGCCAATCTGAGCCTAGTCACAGTACACAGGGCCTAGTCACTAGTCACAGTACACAGGGCCTGCTTCATTGATCTTAACGTACGTGTCGGCTGATAGGGCGCCACCAGTTCCTGGATATATCGCGGGCCCAAACCAGCTTTAGCTTTGTACATATAGCACAGGGCTTTGAATTGGATGCGCTTTCCATTGGAGCTCACGGAAAAGATGTCAAACTGAAGCAGACACTATACCGTGGCTATCAGGGCCTTTTTAAGAGCACTTTTGAGGTAGTTACCCAGTGAAGGCACCATCAGCTTGGGACGCTCATCTGTACTTCTGAATCAAGCTCAATGACTGACAGCGGAGCACACGTAAGAAATACTTCTGCACACTGTACTCATTTTTTCGCATCATGGGAGATAGCAAAAACCATCTTCTCCTCAACTCATATATACAGTCCTTGCCTAAATGGTTTCATTGGCCCATCTGCTGGTACACTCAACAGCCCATTATATATGCAATAAAACTTCCTTTATCATTGACCACTTCAACGCTCACATTTCTCCTTTCCAGTTCAGAGCTGTTGCTGAAACATTCACAAGCCTCCCCCACCCCAGTGGACCCCCACATACAATTTGTCACATTCTCTCCCACAGTAACGCCTCACGGGCTATATTATTAATGGCCGTCCAAACACTCACATCCACAGTATCCAGACAATGTTTTTTCTTATAAAAAGGAAAAATACTTTATTACAGTCACACTACTAAATACTATTCAGAGCAGTGCTTAATTTGAGCCGGAGGTTTCTGGTGCTCAGCAACGGCACTTAATCATTAACACGGGCGCTTTTAGGAGCACAAGTTAAGGACACATTCATTTACGGGTAGATTAAGTGATTTGCCCAGAATCACAGACTGTTGAGCGGAAGCCGAGAATCGAACCTTGTTTCCCAGCTCGGAAGTCGGCAGCTCTGGCCATTACACCACATCCTCTCCCCACTTTCATGGTTAGTAGTTGTTTGTGTTTTAGGCGGGCTAACAAGAGAAATGAGCTGGTTCAAAATGCCTCCTCACGAGAGCCATGGCACTTGTTTTTTACAAATTAACCACTGATGCAGTTAACAAACATATGCTTGGCAGTAGTGATTTGTTCAGTCTGGTCTTTGCAAAACCAAGAGATAATAATTTCTAAAAGGCAATAGAGCAAAGTCATTTAGAAATGGTAACATCACCTCCAACAACAAGTTCGTTGAAAGTGATGATGCCTGCACTGTAAATTGTACTCTACTAATCAGGAACATCTTATGGATTTTGGGGGCCCTGGGCCAAACGTATTCTGGGGGCCCCTGTTCGGAACAGTTTTGAATTTATGATTCAGTTTCAGCTCTTTAGTGCCCTCTTTGGCCAGGTCACAGGCACACTGGTCCAAATTCTTAATGTGTTTACATCTAATATTTAGGGATAGTGACCTATGTTTTCAATATTGTAACACAAGAGCAACTCACTTATATTACTTCAAATAATCACTGTGACATATGAATATGTGAGATCGTTTTGATCTAAAAGAAACCTTTAAATGGATGTTGCGTGAAACATAAACAACATTTCCCTGCAAAATGTCTGTTATAGACTCTCACGCATCACCCACTTTAAAAAAAAAGTAAAGGAAAATGATTTTTAAAACAATCTGCTTAAGAATTATTGAAGGTCATCAGGGCAAGAGTCTCGGAAGAATAGAGCTGGCTCTATGGGGGGGGCAACTGAAAGGTTTAGATCCCTGGGCCAGAGCACACCTTGCCCGTACCTTAAAACGTCTCTGCTACTAATGTTACTTTTTCTTTTGCCTAATGTGTTCCTTATAGTTTTAAATGAATGAAATGAATGAAATGAAATTTGTACTTGTAAAGCGCACTGTTACCCTAGGGTGTCCTGGCACTGTACGCATACCGCTGTGGAACCCTTCCTGTCTTTTCCCTGTGAAATGTCCACTCCTGGGCACCGCCAAGGTGAAGCCAGGCATCCCAGCGCTGGTGGGGCCGTTGTGGAGATTAAGCAAGCTATTGCCCAGAGTTGCAGAGTGGGACCCATGATTAGAATAGGCACCGAGGAGAGAATTATCAGGTCTGAGGAAATTGAGCCCAAGACCCGCCGAGGCGGGAATTGAACCCTGGTCCCAGGCCAGATCTCTGCATCAGGGTCTGCCGCTCTAACCATTGAGCCACACTTCTCACTTCACACTTCTCCAAATAGCATCATTTAAAACATCTTTTACAATTGAAACAACAAGGATTGGTTCAGTTACATCTCATCAAAAGTCCTTGGAGAGTTAATATGCCAGACTTCAAGAATTGCTTCTTTTGATAAAACACCTTTGAGAGCAGTTTATAAGGCTAATGAGCCATGTTTACCAGTTGCTGAGATTAATTCAAGCATTCCATCCATCACTTTTTTGCAAACGTTAGTGTGTCACCCTAAGTGGGATAGGTATGCCCAGATATGGGTCCGATGTACACTGTGTCATTGAAATCCAAGCTATACCTGGCTGTTGCACCCGAACTAGGGCAGCACCAGCTCTATGTTGCTTGTATTCAGGTTGAGGGAGGACCCGGCCTGGCAGTTTTGGCTGGACTGTTCCCATTGTTCCCAAGACTGATTTGCATATGGTTGGGTCCAAACTGAGGTATCATGGTGTGCCAAAAAAACGATGTACTGGGATGCGGCCTCAGTAAATACCAGTGGTTGAGATTAATTCAAATGTTCAATTCATCACTTTTTTGTATACTTTAGTGTGTCACTCTAAGTGGGATGGGTATGCACAGACGTGGGTCCCATCCACACAGTGTCACTGGAATCAAACGATACTTGGCTGATGAGCCCTAACTAGGGCGTAACTCCACATAGGTTGCTTGTGTTCTGGTTCAAGGAGATCCTGGCCTTGCAGTTCAGGCTAGACTGTTCACACTGGAGGAGGTAAAAAATGATTTGCATATGGCTGGGTCCAAACTGAGGTATCATGGTGTGCAAAAAAACAATGTACTGGGATGCGGCCCCAAGTAATTAGTAGTGGCTGAGAATACTTTAAGTTTTCCATCCATCAATTTTTTGTATACTTTTGTGTGTCACCTTAAGTGGAATGGGTGTGCCCAGACGTTGGTCTCATGCACACTGTGTCACTTGAACTAAGCTATACTTGGTTGAGGATCCCTAACTAGGGTGAAACTGGTCCTGGGTTGCTTGTGTTCTGGTTCAGGGAGGACCTGGCCTGGCAGTTCAGGCTGGACAGTTGCCAATGAACGATGGACAAGGATGCAACCTGAGTAATACCAGTAGCTTCGATTAATTTAAGCATTTAATTCATCACTTCTTTTATACTTTAGTTCATGGATGCAGTGCATACTGGGAGACCTGACTGGTTACAGAAGAGGCATCAGTACATCGCAGTTCTTTGGTACACAGCCTTTTGTTGTTGATAATCCTTGAGAGTCACTCTGCACATCTGCATCTATACTATAGCAATAGGGACTCTGTAGTTAAGGATCACCCTTACTTTCCTTTGATATTGCACTTTTTGGATGGCTATTAGCATTAGCATTGGTTGATGACTCAGCATGAAATTTTGCACTTCTAGAGAAATTGGTTAAGGTCCAGCATAACAAGTTTCATTTATATCCGTGCACGGAAAAATGTTAAGTGGAATGAAAAAAAATGATTCATTTCCCATGTTAGCTCCCCTAGAGAATTTTGCTATTCACTAGAGCAATAGCCTGGTAATGGATTTACACCAAACCTGGCATAAAGGTCGAACTTCACTATCAAAACATGTTTTTTTCATGCAAATTCAATCAGTAGTTTTTGAGATATTAGCAATTGAAAAATGTATTGGGTCGGCATCAAAGGGAAATCCTAGTGTCCATGAGGCTAAACTCTAGAAATATTGTCAGGCAGATTCATAGGTCTCATTTCAAGGTTCATGTAATAGAAAGTAATTGTGATGTTGTAGGGAATGAGGAAAAGCCTTATTGCCATCTACATACTGCTTAGGTGCCAATAAGCTAGTCTTTTGTCACTCTCATTCCCCTGATCGACTTATTGGTAAGGTCTGGTACTGATCACAAAGTAACTGCATGATACCTGTCTATGGTAATGAGCAATAAGCTATTAAGAACTGTATCTAACTGTGGGAAAGAGATTACATTTGTCTTAAAATCAAAATAATTTAGAACAAAATATTGGAAAAAGATATTTATATGACCAGAAGTCAGAAAACTGAACCTATACATTCATGTAAGTATGACAATAATAATGCAATGAAGGTGTTACAGAGGTGATTAGTTGATAAATGATCAGGTGACAATGATTCCTCGAAAACGCCAGACCTGATGTTACTGGGTGCAGATCTGCATCTAATGACACCCTAGCAAGTGGGAGCAGGGGCTGGTGGCAGAGAAACCGCCAGGCCCTTCCAGCATCACATGGGAGCAGGCAATACCCCCCAGCCAGGCAACAGTCTCTCCTCACTCGGCACACCATTTCTGCCGTCTCCATCCCTGAGCAGCACAACCAACCCCCTGGACATTGATCAGTTAACGCCAATGGACTCATTCTTAAAATCATGGAAAATCAACAGAAAAGGATATTTTTAATTGCATGTCAGAATGGATAGTACCCATTTCAGGAACAAAAACTCTTAATGGCTGGACTAAGGTCTGGAATCACTGCTCAGAATCAGAGATTCTGGGCCTCTGGTATCCCCGCACCTAAATCTGGCCAATTTGTAATGGGGGCTTTTGTGGTTATTTCGAAGACATAAGCACATGAAGATTTATAGGAATATGGGGTAATCCAGTGTTCACAGATTCATTATAAGGTGTCTAGACATCCACACTGAACAACTGCCCAACTAAAAGAGTATATATGTAGAGAATGAATAGGTGCAGGTGTAACATCACCGGCGATATGCTGCTTATCCTTGGTGAAGATAAGTACATGTCTGCAGACATCTAAGCCCATCAAGGAGTATGATCTCTTGGAATGACCTTACATGATTGGCTTAGATGCAGCAGGGAAGCATCTTCATGGAAGCTGGAGGCTGGGGTGATCCATAACTTTTTTTTAATCAGTGTTTTGATGCTTCCCACACATAGGGGCCGATTCCGATCTCGGTCGGAGGTGCACCTAACACCATTCGGTCGGGAAAAAAGCCATGCGAATGCCTGTTTCCCGACCGATCCGCACATTATTCCGAACGAGCAAGTACGATGCGCACAACAGCATAGATTCTGACCCAGTCCTACTCACCCAATCCAGGTCCTGTTCCCCGACCGAGCCGGATCCGGAATCGTAGAATCGAGCCGCACGGAAGCAAAAATGCAGCCCCGTCCGGCCGGACAAGTACGATGCGCATCCCGTACGCGCCGAACCCGTCGCTACGCACGGCACGGCATCCGGGCGAGGCGCACATAAGCTCCGATTCGCGCCACAACACGATCCACGGCTACGAGACGAACACGCCAGCGACGAGGACGAGGCGAAGCAAAGAGAAAGACGAACGAGACGAACCAACCATGAATCCCTTCGTGCCGATCCTACCAATATTCTACCTCTATTACCGGAACAGGCACAGAAGGTAAGTCCGACACCAACAACAAAAACAAACTACACGTACCCGACACATCACACACAGAGTGATGCAGAAATACCTACACCAGCAACAGCAGCACCATAGGGGCGGGATGGCCCTCACCAATGCCACACATACACATAGGGGCCTGTATGCCTACCACTACTGCCACCCCTACCCATGGGGTGCTGGATGCCTGTCATTACTACCACCCTTAGCCAGGGGGTGCCAGATGCCTACCACTACTACCACCCTTACCCAGGGGGTGCCAGATGCCTACCACTACTGCCACCCCTACCCATGGGGTGCTGGATGACTGTCACTACTACCACCCTTACCAAGGGGGTGCCAGATGCCTACCACTACTACCACCTCTACCCATGGGGGCTGGATGCCTGTCACTACTACCACCCTTACCCAGGGGGTGCCAGATGCCTGTCACTACTACCACCTCTACCCATGGGGGCTGGATGCCTGTCACTACTACCACCCTTACCCAGGGGGTGCCAGATGCCTGTCACTACTACCACCTCTACCCATGGGGGCGGGCTGGATGCCTACCACTACTACCACCCTTACCCAGGGGGTGCCAGATGCCTACCACTACTACCACCCTTACCCAGGGGGTGGCAGATGCCTACCACTACTACCACCCTTACCCAGGAGGTGCCAGATGCCTACCACTACTGCCACCCCTACCCATGGGGTGCTGGATGCCTGTCACTACTACCACCCTTAGCCAGGGGGTGCCAGATGCCTACCACTACTACCACCCTTACCCAGGGGGTGGCAGATGCCTACCACTACTACCACCCTTACCCAGGGGGTGCCAGATGCCTACCACTACTACCACCCTTACCCAGGGGGTGCCAGATGCCTACCACTACTACCACCTCTACCCATGGGGGGCTGGATGCCTACCACTACTACCACCTCTACCCATGGGGGGCTGGATGCCTGTCACTACTACCACCCTTACCCAGGGGGTGCCAGATGCCTACCACTACTACCACCCTTACCCAGGGGGTGCCAGATGCCTACCACCTTTACCCAAGGGGTGCCAGATGCCTACCACTACTACCACCTCTACCCATGGGGGGCTGGATGCCTGTCACTACTACCACCCTTACCCAGGGGGTGCCAGATGCCTACCACTACTACCACCCATACCCAGGGGTGCCAGATGCCTACCACTACTACCACCCTTACCCAGGGGGTGCCAGATGCCTACCACTACTACCACCTCTACCCATGGGGGCTGGATGCCTGTCACTACTACCACCCTTACCCAGGGGGTGCCAGATGCCTACCACTACTACCAGCCTTACCCAGGGGGTGCCAGATGCCTACCACTACTACCACCCTTACCCAGGGGGTGCCAGATGCCTACCACTACTGCCACCCCTACCCATGGGGTGCTGGATGCCTGTCACTACTACCACCCTTACCCAGGGGTGCCAGATGCCTACCACTACTACCACCTCTACCCATGGGGGCTGGATGCCTACCACTACTACCACCTCTACCCATGGGGGCTGGATGCCTACCACTACTACCACCCTTACCCAGGGGTGCCAGATGCCTACCACTACTACCACCCTTACCCAGGGGGTGCCAGATGCCTACCACTACTACCACCCTTACCCAGGGGGTGCCAGATGCCTACCACTACTACCACCTCTACCCATGGGGGGCTGGATGCCTGTCACTACTACCACCCTTACCCAGGGGGTGCCAGATGCCTACCACTACTACCACCCTTACCCAGGGGGTGCCAGATGCCTACCACTACTGCCACCCCTACCCATGGGGTGCTGGATGCCTGTCACTACTACCACCCTTACCCAGGGGGTGCCAGATGCCTACCACTACTACCACCTCTACCCATGGGGGGCTGGATGCCTACCACTACTACCACCTCTACCCATGGGGGGCTGGATGCCTACCACTACTACCACCCTTACCCAGGGGGTGCCAGATGCCTACCACTACTACCACCCTTACCCAGGGGGTGCCAGAAGCCTACCACTACTGCCACCCCTACCCATGGGGTGCTGGATGCCTGTCACTACTACCACCCTTACCCAGGGGGTGCCAGATGCCTACCACTACTACCACCTCTACCTAGGGGGTGCCAGATGCCTACCACTACTACCACCTCTACCCATGGGGGCTGGATGCCTGTCACTACTACCACCCTTACCCAGGGGTGCCAGATGCCTACCACTACTACCACCCTTACCCAGGGGGTGCCAGATGCCTACCACCAACACCACCCCCACTAATAGGATGGACAATGCATGACACAACCAGCACACCACAACCTAGGGAATGCAAGAAAAAGACATCCCCCCAACACCATGACAAGCGTGTGTAGACTGTGTCAAATGCCTACAACACTGAACATGACTTTGAACATACAATGTGACCCCCTATCACATGTGCCACACATATATGTGTGTGGCCCCCACAATGCAAGCAGACCATGATCATTGTGGCAATGGGGTCCAAAACCCCATCATCACAGTGACCAAAATGTTAGTGTGGGGTCCATAGCTGAAGCACATTCAGAACATTGTGGCAATGGGGTCTAAACCCCCATCATCACAGTGACCAAAAGGTAAGTGTGGGGTCCATAGCTGAAGCACATCTTGAACATTGTGGCAAAGGGGTCCAAACCCCCATCATCACAGTGACCAAAAGGTAAGTGTGGGTTCCATAGCTGAAGCACATTTTGAACATTGTGGCAATGGGGCATAAACCCCCATCATCACAGTGACCAAAATGCAAGTGTTGACAAAGAAAAAGCTGCAACTGCCAAACTGCATGGATGATTCCTGGTCACAGAACATAAAACACATCAGTGGCAAAGTAGTGCATGTGTCCCATTGCAACATAGATTGGGGGAGGCAAATACTGCAGTGCAAATAAGACATACCTTTGGCCATGTGCCGACAAACAACACCTATGGGGGCTGACACTGTCAACATTCATCAATGACACAATGACAGAATGCAGACCCACATATTTGCACCAATGGGCACACAAATGCAGATACCCTGTGGAGACTGTAGATGTGAGGTGAACAGATACCATACCATGGCAGCAATGGGACACACAAACCATGATCATTGTGCTGACCGATGACCTAGGAGTCCCAGGGACAGCAGGGGAAACCCACCAAACAACATACAGCCAATGGCACACCAAAGATATGCCAATGCAGTGGTGCAGATGCACAAACACAAACAGGCAGACCCACACTGCACATCAAACACAACAGGTGAGGGGGGGGGGGCAGTGTCCCCAGGCAACCACACAACACATGAGGAGGCCTGAATACCAATTAAACAGATGTGCATACAGTGCCACACAAAGGTAACTCATGGATCCAAATCCCCTATGTGGGCAATCAGGCATTGTCAGATGAGAGGGAGCACAAATCACACATGTCACACAAGCATGTAGGAACAGCAACTGACACAGCAAGACACAGAGACACCACAGCACTACCCCCAGGGTCCCCACAATGTGGTGACCCTGGGCTGCATTACAATCCCACTGTGATGACAAAGCTAGATGTCGTTCACACTGTGAACCACAGTCATGTGTCCTGAGCAACAAACTACCATCACACCTACACAAGCACAAATCAATCAGCACGGCCAGTAAGCCAAGGCCAACATGGAGGCAGGGGTCTAGCCGGGCAACAACTCTCATCTGCACACACTCAACACCACACACCTCGACCTCCAACAATGTGCAGCAGTGAAGCACACATGCAATGGTGACAATGCACATGCACCCATGACAATCCCAGGCTGGTGGGTGGGAACCAAGGTGCAGAAACACATCACACATGGCCACTCAACAAGACTCCTGAATGTCTGACACACTGCACACTACGCTGTACATGGACATGACGGCAATACCACACCAACCAATGGGATCCCAGCCACAGTCACACACCAATGAAGAAGCTAAGGACACCCACAAAGAACACACATAGACAACTACCAACATTGCAGCCCGGACCCTGAGGAGTGCCAGCAGTCACACACACAACGTGTCACAATCACTGAAAGATAACACAAACTGGAAATCACATGACAGGTGTAAACAACAAGTGCCAAGGGGAATCCTGACTGTGACCCATCTGCGTCTGCACACAAACTCAGCCCTGACAGCAAACACACCTATGGGTGACACCCTGATGACCAGTAATGTGCCATGCACCCACATCACAGAGAATCCAGGGAGAAGACTTGGGGGGAACATAGGTCAACTCAGCAAGCATCACAAACAGGTACAACACTAGGGATCCCAGCATGCACAGCAAAACGGAAGTGAACACACAGACATGCTCATATAACACACACCTTGGGCGCAGGCAATGTCACAGGAGTACACACTGCCATGAGGGGACTCCACTCCTGTGTGAGGAAAGCTGTGCCATATGTTGCCTCAGTAGGGCTCCATCATGTCAGCTGAGCACTTGGTCACACACTCAACAATTAGCACCAAATGAATGCTCCCGTCACATCAGCCTGGTCATGGGAGGGCCAACGAAATCATCAGCACAGATCCAACACACTTGTATAGCAATGTTGCACTGACAACACAGATGAGTCCTTCCCCATTGATGCCCATTGATGCCCATTGATGCCCAAACCTGCATGTCCAGTGGAGATGGCCACACGGTCAGGGAAGTAGACGAATTGAACAATGGCAGGCACAACAGATGTGCAGGGGTGGAAGCCACAGATGTGAAATTGCTAATGTAAGTAGGAAATCCCATTGCCAAATATTGAACACATGACACCCTCAGATGCTGCTAAGGATGACATGGATACACCACAGGATAGGACACATTCCCCCTGGACCACATGTGTTCCTGCACAGTAACACTTCATTATCATGAGACCAAATATCACCATCACTGCAGCAAGGGCATGGTTAGCATCATCAACAACATGTACATCAGAAGCAAAAGCACTAGAGAACAGAAAGGTGCTTTATTCAGCATATGTGGGTCTAACAGTTGATGTCCAGCAAAAAATTTAACAAAGGCCAATGGCCAGTCCAACTTGAAAGTCAAAACAGGGTGACAGTGGCAGATGTCACCCTACGCATGCCTGCACTGATGAAAGCCAGGGACACTCCCCTTGGAGGGGCATACGGGGGGGCAGGCCAGGCACCGCAGGGACAGGATCATGGCTCACCAGAAGGAGGCAGGGAAGGGGTGGTGGGTGCTGGAGAGCCACTGACAACTGCAGTGCAGGTGTCTGACATGGTGTGTGCCGGCACAACTGGGGGCATGACTCTGATGGTGTGGGTGCCGGCAAGACTGCAGGGGACCGTGCAGATGGAGTGGACAGGTTCCCCACTGCAGCGCCCAAGTCAGACAGGGTGGTAGTGGACTCCACTGCAGTGCCTACCTCCAGGGGAGGAGAATGGGGATCAGGTAAGGTGGGCAGGACAGAGGGGGAGGACACCGTCTCCACACCAGTGGCACAGACAAGCGCATTGGGGGTGTGGGGCCGGAAGAGCAAGTGGCAGGGGGAGAAGGCCTGATCCTTTTGGGGATGGTGTATCTGTGGGTGGGGGAACCTGGGGCAGGGTGTGGTGGGGGCACCTGTGGAGTGGGGGCCTGAGGGATGGAGGAAGGAGACTTGGTGCCTGAGCTGCAGGGCGGCGGCGGGGTCTTGCTCTTCCGGGTCCGGGGGACTTGCGGATGGGGGCGTCAGTCGGTCTGCGCCTGGGGGAGGGTGTCCGGTGGCGAGGGGCACTCCGCTCCATGTGGGTGGGCTTCCTCTTCCCCTGAATGCTGTATCAGCTGGATCGGAGGGGAAGAGGCCGAGGTCACTGAGGAAGAGCCGCTGGGTCTTTGGGGTTGCAGGTGAGGCAACGGAGGGGGCTTTGGAGGGAGAGGCAACTGTGGACTGCACAGTGCTCGTGGATGCGTGTGTGTGTGACTGGGCCCCATCCCCTGTGAGTGTGGTTTCAGTCCCCTGACTGTGCGTGCGTGTGCGTCTTGTCTGTGGCGTGTGTGTGTGTGTGCTGCTCGTGTCTGTGCTGTTGTGTGCCTGTGCCGGTGTGTGTGTGCTTGGGACAGGTAAGGTGCTGGGGAGTGTGGATGGGGCAGAGACAGGAGGGGTGAGGGACTGTTGGAGGAGGGACACTGCTGCCGTCAGGGAGGAGTCCATGGACCTATTGCCCCTCTGTAGGGCAGACATGCCCGATGAGATGCCCTCCATGAACGACACCAGCTGAGTCAACAGAGTGGTGTGTGCATGGAGGACACTCAGCATCGCTGTCTGCCCTACATGGAGCTGCCGAAGGAGGTACACAGACTCCTCACTCAGGGCAGCAGGGGACACAGGGGCAGGGGGTGCGGTGCCTGGCCCGAAGGAGACACGCTCCCGAACATGGGAGCCTCCACGGACCTCGGGAATGGGAGCCGATGGGAGGGCGGTGGTGGTGGTGGTGGCGGGGACAGCAACACTAGCTGGGGTGTGGTGGCTGCTGACACCCGCCTCCATAAGGGAGTCATCCTCCGAGCTGCTGTGGTCCTCAGCTGAGGTGGATGGTGCTGAGGACTCCTCGGTGTGGCTCCCCTCGCCCTCCGTGCCACTGGGTCCCTCCGACCACTCCTCGGCTGTTGACCCAGTCTGGCTCTGCGGCTCCTCCTGGTCCGTGGAGCTGTCCCCTCCTGTGGCCGTGGATGTATCTGCAAACAATAGGGAAACAGACAGACATCAGTCACCTGCACCGAACGCACACACCACAGTAAGTACAGCACAATACAGAGCAAGGCCTGGCATCCTTAGTTGAACATTGCTAAAATTGCCCAAACAGAATAGGAGAAGCCAATTGTCAGTCTGATCGTCAACCATGGCACTCACATCCCACCTGGCCTTGCACCCATCTGTCTGGCGTCCGTTGGCTGGCAATACCCCAGTGTGGACACATGCACCACCTACACAGTAGTTGGACGGTGCAGAGAACACGGTGAAGCATGTGAACATGCACACATCACAACTCTTGCCACTGAGTCAGTACAGGTGCCCGGATGAAAGTGATGCCCAGAGTCAGATATATGAAATGCATGTGATGCATACCAGCGACAGACACCACGATGCACCCATGTGCTGATAGCCATTGCCACTATGGTGTGCATGTAGCACATGTCACTCCCCTGCAGGATCACCCATAGGAAATCACATGCCATGGCACAGGCATGCCTGCTAAGTCATACATCACTGTCTCCAGTCACATGGGCAGGGCAGCCACACAACAACAGTCTGCACTGTGTCACAATAGTAGGTCATGGGGAATGCAAGTCCTGGAGCTGAACAAGTGCACATGCTCATCCCCCACACACCACATCATCTGAACCCTTATCTGTCCAGGTCATACTGATTGGACATATGGGTGACCTGTAACACAAGCCTCTGAACCTGAGCACCTCACAATCTGCTGTGAATGGGAAACAGCTGCATGGACTTCGCATACCCCAGTCTGCATGGTCAGGTGTTCAAACACCTATGTGTCACACAAGTATCGTCTCCTATGGTCACATCTCCGGTGGCATGCTGAGCCCCAACCGATAAACACCCCAGCAGTCCTGCCATCGAAGACACAGCACACTGACACAGAGGCTGACACCTGAGGGGACATATCACTGAGCACAACGTATCAGCTGATACACGGGAGTGGGAGTACAGAGTGCATTGCATGGCCTGGAGTAGGCATGACTGTCCTGCCCCACATGAATGAGGGATGAACCCTGGACAGTAGGCAGCTGGCTAAGTATGTGTGACACATGTAATATACACACTCCTGGGGCCCAAACATTGTTCCCACCCTCAGCTTGGGTGTGTGCCAGTTACCCCAGGCACATGTGGTGGATCAGCTCAGCAATTGGACCACAGATCAAAGTAACACGCAGATTACATGGCAGAACACAGGCATTGTGTAAGCAATGGACCCACCCATGATGCCCACCACAGTTAGGGGAACAGATGCTGTCCCCCACCTTGAGTCAAGCAAACTGCAAGGACACAGTACCCAAGTGACACAATTCCCTGACTGCAAGGGCCACACCTGGGTATCAGATGAGGAGTGGGCAGTGCACAATCGAGGGACATGGATCCTGGACCACATGACTGATGTGCTGTGGAAGTTTAACCAGGCCAGAGGAGGGCACATAGCATGGCAGACAGAGTACACAATGCAGTCATGGACTCACCCCCTCCGTGCTGCTCCCTGGCCTTCAGCTGCCCATCCAGATCAGGGAAGACCACCGCCAGGATCCTGAGCATGTGGGGGGGTCAGGGTCCGGTGTCTGCCCCTCCTGCGAGGAGGCGACAGCTTCATCTGGACCCGTGCGATCCTCCGGGTCCAGCCCCGAAGGTCCTGCCACCTCTTCTGGCAGTTGCGGATCCGGCGCTTGTAGTCCCCCACGGATCTCACTGCCCGGACGATGGTCAGCCATATCTTCTGCTTCTGGTGGGCATCAACCTGTGAGGATGACAAAGTAAGAATGCTATTACTACACATGCAACATATCCGTGCATTACACAGTTGTGTATACATGTCTCAATCACAGGGGCACATGATGTACACAGGCAGTGCAACGATGGCCATGGACAGTATGCCAGCAGTAACTACATGGTATCATTGCCTGGGAAGTAAAACCTTGTTTAAATGCACTGTCACTGCACTATACCTGTCCAGTGCATGTAACTACACACTATGGGGGTGACAACTACTCAGTGAGCCTGCTAGCCAGTGGCGTGCAGACTGTTAGCCTTGCTAGTCAGACAACATGCACATTTAGGAAGGCAGTGGACAGAACACTCACCTGCTCCCCTGCTTTCCCATACAGCTTGCTGTACTGTGGAAGGAGGCTGTCCAGCAGGGCCTGGTTCTCCTCAGTGCTGAAGGCTGGGGCTCTCTCCACAGTACGTGCCATTGCAGGGTCCAGAGGGTGCAGATACAGCAGCAGTGGTGGTGGCAGATGTCGTCCTGGAGCATGTAGTGCAGGCAAGTGAGCTCTCAGGGGAACAGCCAGCATTATATGTGTGCTGCAGAGGCAGTTACTGTCCCATGTGTCCAAAGTGATAGGTCCAAGTCGTTAGCATCTTCTGAATCTGGCCAATCCATGGAATTGCACCACTTACACACGCCCACAGCATCCTTCAAAAGTTCAACTTCATGACACCCATGAATTTGCAACATTGTTGTGGGTGACCAACTGAATTTCCAGCATCAGACTCGTTCAAAATTTGAAAACGCGTCCGTTGCCAGGCCAGGCCATAGCCAATGGGTGCACACCGATCGGTCCATTGCTGTTCAACGCGTACCCGGGATACAACGCGTGCACCGCACACATTGAATGCACTGGGCCGGCCGGGCACACCGATCGGTCCATTGCTGTTCAACGCGTACCTAGGATACAACGCGTACCCGACACATTGAATGCAATGGGCCGGCCGGGCACACCGATCGGTCCATTGCTGTTCAACGCATACCCGGGATACAACGCTGCACCCGCACACATTGATTGCAATGGGCCGGCCGGGCACACCGATCGGTCCATTGCTGTTCAACGCTGCACCCGAGATACAACGCGTACCCGCACACATTGAATGCAATGGGCGGCCGGGCACACCGATCGGTCCATTGCTGTTCAACGCGTACCTAGGATACAACGCTGCACTCGCACACATTGATTGCAATGGGCCGGCCGGGCACACCGATCGGTCCATTGCTGTTCAACGCGTACCTAGGATACAACGCGTACCAGCACACATTGATTGCAATGGGCCGGCCGGGCACACCGATCGGTCCATTGCTGTTCAACGCTGCACCTGGGATACAACGCGTACCCGCACACATTGAATGCAATGGGCCGGCTGGGCACACCGATCGGTCCATTGCTGTTCAACGCGTGCACTGGATACAATGCGTACCACGCATACATTGAATG
The DNA here is from genome assembly GCA_963921515.1 of Calotriton arnoldi. Lineage (NCBI taxonomy): Eukaryota > Metazoa > Chordata > Amphibia > Caudata > Salamandridae > Calotriton > Calotriton arnoldi. The sequence goes on from CAWUFW010001133.1 coordinate 1,255,620, forward strand.
CAATGGGCCGGCCGGGCACACCGATCGGTCCATTGCTGTTCAACGCGTACCTAGGATACAACACGTACCCGCACACATTGAATGCAATGGCCAATGTGTGCGCACCGATCGGTCCATTGCTGTCCAACACGTATTGCGAATACAATGCGTACCAGCACACATTGAATGCAATGGCCAATGTGTGCGCACCGATCGGTCCATTGCTGTCCAACGCGTCCCTGTACATGTCACTGGCATATGTCACCATGCCTGTCACAGGTGAACATATGCCAGCCACATATACTTCCCAGGGAGTGAGGGGCACACCTACAACACCACAGCCTGTCCAAAGTGTATCCTAAGGCATGTAAGGCTGCATTACCTATTACGTGTATGGGGGTGAACATGTTGTTCTGTGGGTGTCACTTGGGGCAGCCACCCCCAGGCTGTGCACGTGTTCATGGGAACAGTATCCTTGGTGTTTCGTGTACATGACCACTGTGATGTGCAACTGTTCATATCTGAGCATGTGGCATGGTCACATTTCACGGTGGTGTATGTGTATGTCATGTCACATGTCCCATGTGGGACGGTATGTTTAACCCAGGCTGACCCATTGGCACAATAGTGATGGTCCTCCGCAGTCTGTGTGCATGTTGTGTTTACAATGTCTCTGATTTCATGTGCACAATGGGAGACAGTCTCCACATCCACGTTGTTTGTGCATGGACTTTGATGTTGTGCGTGTGTGTGTCACAGACGTCCATGTCTGTCCTGCCGAGGCAACAGGGACCACTACCTGTGGGGGTCATGGTTGTTTTGCTGTGGTGTATACATGATACGCCATGTCATGCCAGTGTCCATGTGGCAATACAGGGTCCCTGGGAATCTACCTGTCGTTGGGCTGTGATGCCTGGGGCACATCTGTCCTCACATGTCACTGTGGGGTGTGTTTGTAACGTGGCAGCAGGAGATGGGAAATGTGACACGTCCTCATGATACCCAATGGCACAACCTGGGACTTATTGATGCCACTTGTTGAACTGTGATGTTGGATGTTGGCCATGTATGTGCAATACATGTCCTTACGGAACTGCACACATCATGTACTTGTGCCTCATAATGATGTATCATGTGATATTGAGTGTGTTCAATGCCACATATGTGGGGTGACTGACAATCTTTCTTTCTTCACCTATGCACTGCAGGGCACCAGCTGTTCATAGACCATTCCCTGACCTGGCAATGATGGTGGAACGTGACAGCATCCGAAGGTACCGCTTCACCAGGCAGCTGATTGATGATTTGGCAGTGTGCTTGGCACCACACCTGCAACCTGGCCGGCCGTACCCTACAGCGCTGACCCCCAAGGTGAAGGTGATGGCAGCCCTACACTTCTTTGCCACCGGTACCTTTCAACACACTCTGGCGACTGCTGGTGGGATGTCACAGACCATGTTCAGCCGTGTGCTCCGCGATGTATTGGAGGCTATGTTGATATACCTGAACCAGTACATCTATTTCCCTAGACTCCAGCAACTGACTGGCGTGAAGAGTGACTTCTATGCCCTGGGGAGGATGCCGCATGTCATTGGCTCCATTGATGGGACACATGTGGCTTTGGTAACACCACAGGCCCAGGAGCAGGCATACAGGAACCGCAAGCACTACCACTCGGTCAATGCACTGGTGGTCTGTCTTGCAGATATGACCATCTCACACGTGTGTGCCCGTTTCCCTGGTTCTGCACACGATGCCTACGTGATGAGGAGTAGTCGCATCCCGAGGATGATGTCACAGATGCGGAACCAGCGTGCCTGGCTTGTTGGTGTGTACTGACTTTGTACCATTGTGTGTGTTCTGCAATGTAGTGTTCCACCCACTTTTCCAACTCAGCTAATGTGCAATTGTCTGTATGTAGGTGACTCCGGATATCCCAACATGCCGTGGTTGCTGACGCCCCTCAGGAACCCTGTGACACCAGCCCAGATGCGCTACAATGAGGCACATGGTCGGACGAGGAGAGTTATTGAGCGGACATTTGGTCTCCTGAAGAGCCGCTTCCGCTGCCTGGACAAGACAGGAGGGTCCCTCCCATATGCCCCGGCAAAGGTGTGCAAGATTGTCATCGTCTGCTGCATGCTACACAACCTGGCAGTGCGGAAGGAGTTGCCTCTCATCCTGGATGACGATGACCAACGTCCGCCACCTGTGGAGGATCCTGGCCTGGACCACGATGCCAGTGATGATGATGATGATGATGGTGATGTCCGCACACAGCTCATCACCAACTTCTTCAGCTGAATGTAAGTATCCAGAGATGTCATGTAACTGATGTGAGTTTGCATGATATGTGTTGGTGGTGCTCTGGTGCTGTTTGAGTGTGTGCATGTGCTACATGACTGTATGCGTGTAGCGATGTGTCCTTACAGGTAGTCTGTACTCCCCAACAGTGTTGACATGCTAACTTGGTTCTGGGTGGGTATCTTGTGACATGTATTGGGCATGAGTATTGCAGTTCTGTCCTGTTCTTCAGTGCTTTTGACTGTGTGTCATTTCTGTCCTTCACAGGGTACTTTCAGAGTCGTTTGGTCAACTGTGATCCCCGACACCGTGATTCAACTTCCAGGGTGGTAGCTGTCGTGTCCCTACAGGTGATGTGCACCACACCCATGGACTTCCTTCCTTCTACACTTGTTTACTGTGTGCCCGCTGCCAGGTGGGATTACCTTGCATCTGTGGTGGTTACAACATGTTGCAAATGTGTAATAAACCTGTGCTTCACTTTGTGATGTGCGTTGTCTGTGGTCACACATCTGACTGACATTTGCTTACTGCACCAGTGGGCTAGTTAACACAGACTGTGAATAGGTGTTGGGTCTGTGCAATGCAACGTATTTCCTGGCAACATCAGTGTAGGCGATGAGTCAGATGGCCATGGTGTGTATGTGTTGTGTAGCCCTGGTGGTGTGCCTCCCTCATATGTGTGACGTTGCCATGACTCACATGCCGGTGTTGTACTTGCTGTAGCAGTTAGCATGCACAGTGTCATTTCCCAGATCATCATCACCACTTCAGAGATAACGTAGGAATCACAACAGAGGCAAGTATGGTGTATAAGTGAGTTTATTGACATACATGTGTGAGTATAGTGCACAGGATGGTGGGTGCTGTACATTGTGATTGTAATCCAAAGTTCCTAGATGATTTGGAAGTCCTGGTAGCAGAAATGTCCAGAGTAAAGTCCACAGTCATCTGAGACATTGGTCCAACTTGAGCTCCCCATGTCATGTGGGAGAGTTGTGTTGCAGTCAACAGGGTGAACAGTTTGCGCACAAAGGTGATTATCCAGAACAGGTTTTGGCTTCCTGGGGGTTGCACATGGCCATCGGCCTCTCACTTGCCCCTCCTCGGACCCTCAAGTGCAGGCTGCTGCGGTGCAAGGGACTCTCCGCCAGAGTCATCCTCCCTCCCTGTGGCAGTTGCAGTTGTTTCAGCACCAGATGTTGTGGGCACACAGGGAGGTGTTGACTGGTTGCTGCTCATCTGGCGGAGGCATTGTAATATGTCCCTATGCACCGCCGTCATCTCTTGCAGTGTGTCCCACTTGGACTCCACGCGGGACATGTGTGAGTCCAAGCGGGCATGATGGGCAGCCTGCTGCTGTTTAATGTCCCTGAGGAGCCCCACTACCTGGCTGAGCTCTCCGGTGCTGGACTGGTACGCATCGGCTATGCGTGCCAGTTGTGGGTCATCATGCAGTCCAGACCCCTCTGCGATCAGTGACCTGTGTCTCCCACCGCTCCCACCCCCCCTGGCGACACGTGCAGTACCTGAGGTGGCACGCACAGGTGACCCTGGGCCCCCTTGGGGGTTGTTGGTGGTGTTGGTGTCCATGGCCCCATGTTGGTCCAGGGTCCCTGTGCTGGTGGTGGTGGTGCTCCTTGGTCTTTCCATGTCGGCAGGGGTGGTATGTGTGTTGACAGTCGTTGGAGGGGTGGGTGCAGGGGGTGCAGCTGGTGGTCCTGCTGGTGCTGCATGATGACTTGCTCCGGAGGTGCCAGGTTGGTCTTCTTCATCCGAGGAGGGCAGAGGCTGTTCCACACCAGTGAGCTCCGTATCCTCTTGAGCCTGGGACGGGGACTCCTCAGTGTCTGCTGCTGTGTCCCCATCATCACCTGTTTTAGGGAGACACACACAATGTATGTTATGTTTCTGCAGGCATCACTGGTTGACACACCTGACAGTTGTGACTGTGCCTCTGGATGCGGGCCTGTACATTGCATTGTCCTAAGTTGTCACAGTCAGGGGTTGATATTGGTGTAGCACATTGTCCTGCATTATTTGGGCATTTCCATGTGAATGTTGGGGTGTGTACATGGTCTGCATTGGTTGTATTTGGTTGACATCCGGCCCTCCTTCCCACCCAGCCAGATATCCCACCATGGAACTTGCTTCCATTGCAGGGAGTGCAATTTGTCTTTCAGGATGTCAGTCAGTGGTGTCCTGCTGTTGGTTGGTGCACAGTTGCCAGCAGGGCCTTGTGCTCCCCACAGCAGTGGCCAGTGTCAGCCATCTTGTCAGTTGTTTTCCACTCCCTGTGATGTGGGCATGGTTCATGGTGGTGTTGATGTGCGCATTGTGAGGGTGAGCAATATCTGTGACTACCACTCCCATCATGCTATTGCCTCCACCCCCTTCCCAGCATGCCCATACTTCCTTCCTTTTGAGTGTACTTCACTGTGTGTGGGTGTGACAGCAATGGCAAGATGTCAGTCAGTGGTGTCCTGCTGTTGGTTGGTGCACAGTTGCCAGCAGGGCCTTGTGCTCCCCACAGCAGTAGCCAGTGTCAGCCATCTTGTCAGTTGTTTTCCACTCCTTGTGATGTGTGCATGGTTCAGGGTGGTGTTGATGGGCCAATTGTGAGGCTGACCAATATCTGTGACTTCCATTCCCATCATGCTTTTGCCTCCACCCCCCTTCCCAGCATGCCCATGCTTCCTTCCTTTTGACTCAGCTTCCCTGTGGGGTTGTGTGCCTGTGCTGACAAGATGGCTGACAGTGTTATCCTGGGGTTTGTTTTGCTACAAGTCCCATGTGTGTCCCTGTGCTTCACACTGCATGACCCAGGGTTGTGGTTCTTTGTGGGATATTTGATTGGTGTGTGAGGCAATGCTTTCTTCCAGGTGAGTTGTGTGTAGTTTGTGTTAGGGGGTGTGTGGGTGGAGCTGCTGGTGACTATGGTCAGTGCTGTGAGTCCTCCTTCCCACCCAGCCAGATATCCCACCATGGAACGTGCTTCCATTGCAGGGAGTGCAAGTTGTCTTTCAGGATGTCAGTCAGTGGTGTCCTGCTGTTGGTTGGTGCACAGTTGCCAGCAGGGCCTTGTGCTCCCCACAGCAGTAGCCAGTGTCAGCCATCTTGTCAGTTGTTTTGCACTGCCTGTGATGTGTGCATGGTTCATGGTGGTGTTGATGTGCGCATTGTGAGGGTGGGCAATTTCTGTGACTACGACTCCCATGATGCTATTGGCTACACTGACTTGCCCAGCATACACAGTATTCCTTCCTTTCAGTGAGCTTCCCTGTGAGGTGGTGTTGTGGTGGTGGCTACATGTCTGACTGTGTTTGTTGGTTATATTTGTGCCACTGCCTAGCTCTATTTGTTGTTAGGTTTGTAAATGTCATGACACAGTTACATTTCACTATGAGCTGGCATGTATTGTGTTTATCTGGCTGACATACACATTTTGGGATGATCTGTTTTGGTTGGTGTGTATTTGCTAAGGGTGCATGGTTTGACTCTCCCCTTGACAGTGATGTGTGTGTATTGTGGCACAATATTGTGTACATTTGTTGTGTACTCACCAGGCTCTGGGATGTTTTCTAGTCCATAGACGCTCACTGGTGGTAGGATGGCCCGCACCTTCTCCTCCCAGGGCCTGAGGTATACTGGTTTGGCAGGAGGGCCACTGCTGGTGTGTTGGCTCAAGATGTAGGCCTTCTTCAACAGCTCCTTGACCCTCCTGCGCACGTCAGACCACCTGTTCTGGATGTCTACCTTTGTGCGCAAACATGGTTATTGTGCGTTCACCCTGTCGACGATCCTCTCCCACATCTTGGTTTTCTGCGCCATGGGTGTCTGTTGGACCAATGTGCCAAACAGCTGTGGCTCTACCCTGAGGATCTCATCTACCAGGACTTCCAATTCACTATCTAGGAACTTGTGATTCTTCTTTGGGGGCATGGTGTTGGGTGGTGCTGGTGTGTGATGTGTGTGTTGGTGTGGAAGGGAGGATGTGTGAGTGTGTGTTTTGCTGGGTGTATGTGAGGGTGCTATTTGTTGTGGTGCTGCTGGTGTGTGGCTTGTGTGATGGATGAGCTGTGAGTGTGTGTGTGGTTGCTGTCTGTTGGTGTTGAGTGCTGGTAGGTAATTTGAATTTGCAAGGGATCATGGTAGGGATTTGTGTCCTTTATATGGGTGGAGTTGTGGGTGTGTCTTTGTTCCCTGTTTCCCCCAGTATTTATTTGCTTTGTGATAGCTTGTTTGGCCTTTTTTTGTGTTTTTTTCCCTTGGTTCTTTCTGTGCATGTAGGAGACGTTCTTGTGACCGAGTCGGACCCTCCAGTTGTCTCGTGCGAGCCTCTCCGATTCGTTCACGCTGTGTTTGTGCTGTTTTCTGTGCTGCGTATGCATCGGTCGCGGGGTTTTGGGTTGCTTCGGCACGCAGTTTTGAATGCGTGTCGGTTGTGCGGCTTGGGCTCCGTGCGACTCGGTCGTGTTTTCCACGCGTTGCATCGTACTTGGCGGGTCAGAGTTCGCGGGTACGTTTCGTTCGGGATTCTTCCTGGTGCGTGTCGGTCGGTTCGATTTGCGTGCTTTTCCGGCCGGATGGCTGTTTTCCGCGCGGCTCGGTCGTTCGGCTTGTGTTCCGTACGAGTCGGTCGGATTTAGCACGCTTTTCATCGTACTTTGCGGGTCGGGCTGCACCGGTACGTGTCGGTCGGTATTTATTCCGGCTCCGAGTCGGTCGGTACGTTTTCCGGCCCGAATCGGAATCGGCCCCATAGTTGTGTAGAACATAAGCTACCAACGTTTTACAATTCCCTGTTGAATCCCTTAGTGTAATTGTTTCCTTGAGATAAGGCTTTGCTGTTTCCATGTCTCGGCTTCTAGAATTTTGTGAATTTATCACATGACACTAAAATGTTTACATTAGGTTATTCTTCATGCTCATTAGGCACATCAGAGTCTGTTTTATTGAAACCAGCAGATATTTTATGTCATGTGCAGATGGTCTGGAACAAGAAGCTGTTTCATTACATGGCTCTAAGGGGAGTATATTATTTAAATCACAATAGGAACCTTCTGTCGAAGTTGGACTAAAAGAGTAAAATGTAACATTCCTTATGGGTACTCCAAGAATACAACAAGCAGTGACAAGCACACGGCTCAGCCGCGAGATAGATGTAGCCCAAGGTGTTGACATTAATTGGCAGCAGAGGCCCACACTCTGCCCAAAATATGTCTGCTGAGTGTTGAACCAGAAGCGACTGCTGTCCGGCTATAGGGTATTTTCATTCTTCTAACCACAGAGCTGAGGGCCAATATTACGTCCAACAGCTGTAACTGCCTTAGTTTCCAAACCTACATGAGTGAATGCATCATTCAATCAAGCTGACACCACTGACTTAATAATTAGCTGCTCATTCTGAGTCGCTCAGACATATTGGGTGGTAAAAGTGCCTGGGGGAATTGTTGTTACATGGTGTCGGTTTTCCCAGGGTAGTAATACCACCCAACTCTGAGTTTGCCAGCTTGCAATGGGGAATAACGTGTGGTTTCAATTTTACTAACTATTAAAACTGCTTAACACTCCACCTCCACCACTATTTTCCACATGCACATTTCTCCAGTTGATGCCTAGAAGGCTATGCGAGATGAGATATCGCTGGGTCCAAATGAAATTTGTTCAGAACTTGAAATCCAAAATCGGGCACAAATGCTGTTCGCTCCGATATTCAACTTATCATGGAACTCAGAAATAGCCCATGAGCTAAATTACTGGAAGTGCCCTTGGGTAGAGGGCACAACAGGCATGTGTGCCCGCTTTGTGCATTCCCTGGGCACTTTGGTATTACAGAAGGGGTCACAGACGCTTGTGCGGCCCCTTTTGAAATACAGATGTATTGTAGCACCAGCACTATCTCAAGAGGGTGTTCCCTCATTTGCATGGGGCATGACCCCATACAAATGAGGGAATCACTTTGCCTCTGCGCCCACACCATTTTATGGATGAGGATTCAAAGGCAAAGAAGCTGTCAGGAGGTGCACTGAATGTGTGCTGTAAAAGGTGGCGCACTGTCAGTGCGCCCCCTGATAGCAGCCCTCTGGAGGGGGGGAAGAGGGTTGCATGGACCCAATAGACATTCCCTTGAAGGCATATGGAGTCGCTCACCGCACCCTCCGGCAAGGGGATCTCTATCCCCTCTTCAAAGTGCAGATGACCTGCCACCTGCATCGCGGAACACCGAGCAGCTTTAAATAGCCGCTCGGTATTTCCCTTGAATGCATTGCCCCCAGTGCAGCACAAGTTCGTGGCTGCCCCGGGAGCAGCGCATTCACTGTAATAGGGCTCACTTTCTGTGTTTGTGCAAGGTTCTGACTTTGTGCCACCGTTTCTGAATAATATACTTTAGTATGGTTCCAGTACAATTTTGCACCAACATTTACACTGCTGAATAAGTGCAAAAACGACATTGCGGCCATGGACTGTTTCAAAAACAACATTGTGCACAGTCTTTTCATCCGAATTCTATGCATATTGAATTGCATTGTACATAGCCTGGCCTGTGGGCTCAAATAGATAATGTGTTTAAAAAGAGTCAGTACCCCACCTACTAAGTGACACATTGAAACACCTCTGCTTAATTTTCTTTCCTCAAATTTTCCATTTTGGGCTTACACTTCCTTTGTATACCGCCTCTCCAACTTCCTTTCAAATATCCTTCAATCTAGAGGTCCAGTGTTAAATAGAATGAGTCACTGTAATCACACACACCATTACCTTAGTAAACCCACAAATCCACTTAAAGTTGCTTTCCTTTTGTAAGAAGACCCTCTCCTCAAGCCTCAGAGGAAAGGGGCCATTTAACTTAAGTCTTTAAAGCCCCTAATCGCCCCTACCAGTAAAATGTAAGGCAAGTCCATCCTTTGTGCTTCTGGTATACTGTTCCTGCTTTCCTGGTTGTTGACTGATGAGCTGACACATCTGGAGGCTTAGCTCAGAGGGATGGCAGGATTAAGGGCAACAGATGTGGAAAAAGGGAAAGTGTAACTTAAACTGATTGTTCTTTTGAAAACTTACACATTGTGTTTGTCCCCAAAAAAAGCAGCCCACCATTGCAGTTCTACCTTTATTTCTATAAATCCTAAAAATTCACTTCAACTCATAATTTGACTACAGGGTCAGATATGCAAATAGTATTTGATCTATAACATTATTTACCAGACAAATATGATCCGATGTTCTGTAGGCAAAGTGGTGCATGAGCATGGCTCTACCAGAAGATATTTGGCAAAAAAATTATTGAACCTCAATAGTTAAAGAATTCCCTGCTCCGAAGATTCTGCATTTGTGTTGGACTTGGCCCTTTTTGCAGGGTCATCCCTGAACTTTTTGTCTTCCTCCTAGCCTTTTTTCTAACATGGTGTTGGTGGTTTTAGGACTCTGGGCACTTTTAGCACTGCTGTCCAGTGTAAAGTGCGTGTGCTCTCTGTGGTAAACATGGTAAGATTGGTCTACACCTGTTTGGCATATTTAATTTACCTGTCAGTCCCTTGTAAAGTGGTATCTCAGATACCCGGGGCCAGTAAATTAAATGCTACTGGTGGGCTTGCAGCGCTGATTGCGCCACCCACCAAAGTAGCCTTTCAAACCTGTCTCAGGCCTCTGCCATTGCAGGGCCTGTGCGCGCAGTGTTACTGCCGCTGTGACGTGGCACCTAAAGTGTGTGCCATGTCGGTAACCCCCTTCTACTGCATGTCAGTCACCCCTAAGGAAGGCCCTAGCTAGCCCTATGGGTAGGGTGCATTGTAGGTAGAAGGAAGGACATGTACCTTAAGTGTGTGACATGTCCTAGTAGTGACAAATAGCCATTTTGGTTTCTCACTGCTGTGAGGCTGCCCTCTCATAGGAATGCATTGGGGATTACCTGATAAGTGTTTCAGCGGTAATTCCTGATATGAGAGGAGCAGCGTGGTCAAGTTTGGTATGGTTGGAATAGTCATAATAAATGCTGCGCAATGGTGTGCGCAGATTTATTATCACTATTTTAGAAATGCCACTTTTAGAAGTTGGCATTTCTGTGTGCTATGTGTCTGCCTGCATGATGTGGATTGCATGTCTGGCTCTGGAGTGACAGGGGCTGGTGAGGTGTGTGTGGCTCCAGGGAGGGCAGGGTGAGTCAGCGCTAGGCTGAATAGGGGATCTGCATTTGGAGTAGTGGGAGGAGTAGTCCCCTGACCCTGAATAGGTCTGTGCCTGCCTGGGTGAATGCTGGCTCCGCCCCCCTGTGGTGGTCTGATGACCGAGCCCCCACCTGACAATGGTGAAGAGGAGCCCTGTAAACAGAGTGCTCCAAAACCCCCCAGAACCAGTTCAGGCTGGTTCCCCAAGCCCTGTGCCCAGGGCAGAACAAAGGAAAATGGGGTATATATGCCGGGGCTGCGACCCCATGTAAAGTGTGCTTTTTGTGCTGACTTATATGCAGTGGGCCCCAGGAGGAACCGCCACGAGGGACTGCCTCCCTGCTGGAGGGCCCTGTGTGCTGGCCTGCCTGGGCCCAGCTATGCCCCCCTGAACTCTGGAGCCCTAGTGCCTTGTGAGCGCTATATTTTTATTACTGGAGCCCCAGAGAAGGGGACTCCAATCCTGCCAGGAAAAGAAGAAGCGCGTGTGTCCTGCAGCGCTAGGCGGCAAACGTGCCTCGAGGGAACCCCGGCGTGGGGATTCCCCCACACTGCCTCAGAGTAGGAGCGGGAGCCTACCCCGCACTTGTGCCACTTATTGAGCGGGAGCCCACCCCGCATTGTGGTGCTTGGTTGAGGAGTGTCGCAGCGGGGGCCGGAGTGTTCGGCCATGCAGCGAGGTCCGAGCTGCCTCGCCGGGACCCAGGTGCAGAGGAGACTTCGCTCCGGAGGTCTGTCGGCCCAGTTGCGGGCCGGAAGCCAGGCAAGCGCCTGACTGTGGGCGGGGCCGGAGGAAGCGAGGCGTCACCTGGTCGTGGGCCGGCCAAGGGAAGCCAACGAAGAAGTCAGGCAGCGTTGAGGCCTGAAGGTGGGCAGGGCCTTCAAACAAGACGGAGAGGCAGTCCGGAAGCCAGGCGGCTGTAGCCTGGTTGTGGGAGGCGCCCTGACCGCGAGAAGGAGCCAAGCCTCGTGAGCCCGCCTGGGCTGTGGCCGGGAAGTCGCCAGTGTACGGCAGCGCAAGGAGAGAAGACGCCCCCGTGCTGGTGCCACCAAAGGAAGACTGAAGCAGCCCCGGTGAGTGGGGCTGGACTGGGCAGCACAGTTGGTGCCAGTGCTGAGTTCTTTTTGGGCCGAGTTGAGGCCCAGCGCAGAGGCCCCGTTGCAAGGGGGCTAAGGAGGCACTGTGGTGCCGGGTTGAAAAGTGCCTGTTTGCCTCTGCGGCCCCGCAGGAGAACGGGCCGCTGCAACGTGGGGGGGGGCAATTTTGTTGTAGGAGCCCCCAGAGTGGGGCTCCCCCAGGCACAGTGGTGCCAAAGCCAATTTCCTACAGCTGCCCCGCCGGACAGAGGGCAGCTGCAACAAAGGGGGCATTTTTGTTTTCGTGATGAGGAGGGGGTGAGTGGCACCCCCCGCCCCCGCGCATTGCGGACTTTACTTTTGCTGCATTGGCAGCCAGAGAGCCACTTGGAAGGCTCTAGAATTGCGCCCTGACATTCTGGACAAAGGGGCATTGGGCCCCCTAGAAAGGCCAGTTGGCCAGGGGATCGGTTGTAGGTTGGTAGGGCGCAAGGCCCTAATGTGATTTATGCACCATGACTATCGCATAATGTGTTTATGCTTGTGATGCCTAGGGTGATGCAGACATGATGCGTTTATGTCGCCCATGCTAATGCTAAGTACAGTATTTTACCAGTAGTCACTGGTTGTGTTTTATATGTGCTACTAGTGCTTTCTAAAGGTTCTGACAGTGGCCCGATTGGCCCTGTCCTGTGTATATAATCCCCTGTAAATATTGCCTAGTGCCAGTTGGCACAGTGTATATGTGTGATTATGATTCCAATGTGTTTTGGATAATACAAAGGTTATTTTTTATATAACCTTGTGTGGAGTTTCTTTTGTAGTGTGCCTAGTGTGTTGCTGCTGTGTGTGTGTGTTGCGCAAACGCTTTACACATTGCCTCTGGGATAAGCCTGACTGCTCGTGCCAAGCTACCAAGGGGGTGAGCAGGGGTTATCTTCAGCGTGTAACTCCCTTGCCCTGACTAGAGTGGTGGTTTCTGCCTGGCTTAGGCGCTAGCCCTAGCCAACCAGAAATCCCATTTCTAACATTGGTTGTCAGCGGTGAGGATAGGACTTGCGTTTGCGCAGTACCACAGCGACAACTGGTTGCACTACAAACTCTGCATTTAGATAATCACAGGTTTGGGGATTATTTTTCCTGATTTTTGTTTTCTCCTAAAAGTGTCTATTTTGAATTGTGTTCTCCTGTTGCACTGTGGGTTGTGTATCTTGCCAAGATGGGGTTAGTCTTTAATGAGGATGACCTTTTGGAGTACACCCGGGAGGAGTTAGAGGAATTCTGCAGAGAGAGGGGGATACCAATAGTGGGTAACATCCTCAGAAAACTGTTCTTCTATGAAGCCCTCCACAGGGGAGAACCCTTAGAGCCCTGGGGGGACCTTTCAGATTACCCCTCCTCATACCTAAGTGGTGGTTTTGAGGGAGGTCCTGAAGAGTCTGCACAGGAGGTAGAAAATGAGAGGGCGGGGACGCCAGTAGGTAGTGAGGACCCCATAGATAGGGAGTCCCTTGCTGGGTCCAGTGTCAGGGGCAGTGCCCCATCCCTTTCCCTGTCCCCAGAGGAGTGGGTAGATAGAAGAGAAGAAAGTGAGCATCAGCTGGCTTTGGACACGCTCCAGGTGGAGTATGCCAAGGAGATAGCGCGGCTGGGTTTGGAGGAGAAAAAGGCCTTGTTGGCCCAGGAGTTGAGTCTCAAGGCGTTGGTCCTTGAAGAGAAAAAGCTAGAGACCGAGAGGGTCTTAGCGCAGGAGAGGATGGCGGAGGCAGAGAGGGCCTTTGCCAGAGAGAAACTAGCTCTGGAGGGTAGATTGTCCCCTGAGAGTAGTTTTAGTTGTCTGGATTCACCAGTGAGGGTGGGGTCTAGTGGTGGCAGCAATATGGAGTCCAGTGCAGGAAGTCCCATTCCCAGATCCCAGAGCGTGGTAACTAGTTCCCAGGAAGAGGGTGTCACACCTGAAGGGTATAGGTTGAGGTTCAGGGGCAGTAGGAAACTGTCTCACCAGTCTTGGGGGGAGTTTGTGGATGAATGTTGTGATGCACTGGAAGGTTGGGTGATGGGTAGCACGGCAAATGATTTTGAAGGGCTGTTCAATCTGGATGTCAGAGAGCACATGTTCAGTAATTGTTTTCCGGGGTTACGTCAACACCTGTTGGAGTGTGAGTTCTCTGATCCCAGGGAGCTTGCACGGGAGGCAGACCTCTGGGTGAGTGCCAGAGGGTCTGAAGAGGCATTTGGGAGTGATCCTAAAAGAAGTGGCTCAGGTATCTTCCAGACCTGTGTGGTGGGAGAGGTTCAGAGTAGCCCAGCTAGGTCCCGGTGTAGTGGGAGGGGTGTAGGGGCTCACGTCCTGTCTCAGCGGAGAAGGAGTGAGTGTGGGCTGTGTCCCAAGGTGCCCGAAACCCAGTCTCAGGGCCTGGAGGGTTCCCTATGGGAACACCAGGTTGGGGCCTAGGCTGTACTAGTAGGCCATTTGAGGGGGATATCCTAGTGTCAGGAGAACCTGGAGTGTCTGTAAACGGAGCTCCAGTGGTTCTGGTGTCTGGCGGTGCCATTCCTAAGTGGATGGTGCAGAAGTCCAGATGGAGGGGTGAGAGGGGGATGTGTTCCCCAGTGGGAGAACCAGTGGGTCAGGGGCCAGCCAGAAGGGCTGAGTCTCCTAGGAGTGACCATGGTGACGCCACTTCTGTCCTGGGGGATCTTCGTGCACTGTCAGAGGGACAGGGGTCGGGAGATCTGCGCCAGGCAGACTGTCACACAACACATGAGGTATGTGCTACCCTCAGGGGGAAGCTGTGTGCACCCCCAGAAGTCCTGGTGTGCCAGGCAAGTGTTCAACCGCAGGGTTTAGTCCCTGGGTTGGGAGGCCAGGTTCAGGTTCTGCCTGACCTGGAGGGAAGGACATCTGTAACCAGTGTCCTGACCGGTTTGTCTTCTAGGAGTACCACTCCAGGTGGGAGGGTGCAGAACTCTGGAAGGGGGTGCAGTGGGAGGGATTCCTCGCCTCTGACCCCGGTTCAACCGCAGGGTTTAGTCCCTGGGTTGGGAGGCCAGGTTCAGGTTCTGCCGGACCTGGAGGGAAGGACATCTGTAATCAGTGTCCCTAGCGGTTTGTCTTCTAGGGGTACTACTCCAGGTGGGAGGTTGCAGAACTCTGGAAGGGGGGGCAGAGGGAGGGATTCCTCGCCTCTGACCCCGGTGCAACCTGAGGGTTTAGACCCTAGGTTGGGAGACCAGTTGCTGGAGAGAGGTCCTGAACTGGTGGGAGAGTTGTGTTCTGAGGGTGCCTCTCCAAGTAGGAGAGTGCGGAACCCTAGAAGGAGAGGTAGGGGGAGGAGAGCCTCGCCCGTGACTTCTGGTCAGCCTGAGGGTGCGGACCCTAGGTTGGAGGGTCAGTGGCAGTTTAGAACTGCACTGATGAGAGGAAGAGTGGAGAATGGTTACTATGTGCCAGGGGTTACTGCCCCCCACTCTGTGGAATGGCAAGGACCGGAGATATCTGGATGGCCTAGGGCCTGGTCCTGGCCGCGGACAGCTAGGGAGTACCAGTGGGGTAGCTTAGTTGGTCCTGGGAGCTTTGACAGAATGAACCACATGGGTTCAGATTGGCATAGAACAGGAGTGTGCTCCTGCAGTTGCGGGCCCGCGTCCGTGTTCTATCGCCCAAAGCAGGGAAGCCCATCAAGGTGGTGATTGGTCTACCCTGCGTTTTGGCTGGAAGGGGGTTGTGTTGGACTTGGCCCTTTTTGCAGGGTCATCCATGAACGTTTTGCCTTCCTCCTAGCCTTTTTTCTAATATGGTGTTGGTGGTTTTAGGACTCTGGGCACTTTTAGCACTGCTGTCCAATGTAAAGTGCGTGTGCTCTCTGTGGTAAACATGGTAAGATTGATTTACACCTGTTTGGCATATTTAATTTACCTGTCAGTCCCTTGTAAAGTGGTATCTCAGATACCCGAACCAGTAAAATAAATGTTACTGGTGGGCTAGCAGCGCTGATTGCGCCACCCACCAAAGTAGTCTTTCAAACCTGACTCAGGCCTCTGCCATTGCAGGGCCTGTGCGCGCAGTGTTACTAGCGCTGTGACGTGGCACCTAAAGTGTGTGCCATGTCGGTGACCCCCCTTTTACTGCATGTCAGTCACCCCTAATGTAGGCCCTAGCTAGCCCAATGGGCAGAGTGCCTTGTAGGTAGAAGGTAGAAGGTAGGACATGTACCTTAAGTGCGTGGCATGTCCTGGAAGTGACAAACAGCCATTTTGGTATCTCACTGCTGTGAGGCTGTCCTCTCATAGGAATGCATTGGGGATTCCCTGATAAGTGTTTCAGTGGTAATTCCTGATATGAGAGGAGCAGTTTGGTATGGTTGGAATAGTCATAATAAATGCTGCGCAATGGTGTGCGCAGATTTATTATCACTATTTTAGAAATGCCACTTTTACAAGTTGACATTTCTGTGTGCTATGTGTCTGCCTGCCTGATGTGGATTGCATGTCTGGCTCTGGAGTGACAGGGGCTGGTGAGGCGTGTGTGGCTCCAGGGAGGGCAGGGTGAGTCAGCGCTAGGCTGAATAGGGGATCTGCATTTGGAGTAGTGGGAGGAGTAGTCCCCTGACCCTGAATAGGTCTGTGCCTGCCTGGGTGAATGCTGGCTCCGCCCCCCTTTGGTGGTCTGATGACTGAGCCCCCACCTGACAATGGGGAAGAGGAGCCCTGTAAACAGAGTGCTCCAAAACCCCCGAGAACCAGTTCAGGCTGGTTCCCCAAGCCCTGTGCCAAGGGCAGAACAAAGGAAAATGGGGTATATATGCCGGGGCTGTGACCCCATGTAAAGTGTGCTTTTTGTGCTGACTTGTATGCGCTGGGCCCCAGGAGGAACCGCCACGAGGGACTGCCTCCCTGCTGGAGGGCCCTGTGTGCTGGCCTGCCTGGGCCCAGCTTTGCCCCCCTGAACTCTGGAGCCCTAGCGCCTTTTGAGCGCTATATTTTGATTACTGGAGCCCCAGAGAAGGGGACTCCAATACTGCCAGGAAAAGAAGAAGCGCGTGTGTCCTGCAGCGCTAGGCGGCAAACGTGCCTCGAGGGAACCCCGGCGTGGGGATTCCCCCACACTGCTTCCGGGTAGGAGCGGGCGCCTACCCAGCACTTGTGCCACTTATTGAGCGGGAGCCCACCCCGCATTGTGGTGCTCAGTTGAGGAGTGTCCCAGCGGGGGCCGGAGTGTGCGGCCGTGCAGCGAGGTCTGAGCTGCCTCGCCGGGACCCAGGTGCAGAGGAGACTTCGCTCCGGAGGTCTGTTGGCCCAGTTGCGGGCCGGAAGCCAGGCAAGCGCCTGACTGTGGGCGGGGCCAGAGGAAGCGTGACGGCGCCTGGTCGTGGGCCGGCCAAGGGAAGCCAACAAAGAAGTCAGGCAGCGTTGAGGCCTGAAGGTCCGGAGAGGCAGTCCGGAAGCCAGGCGGCTGTAGCCTGGTTGTGGGAGGCGCCCTGACCGCGAGAAGGAGCCGAGCCTCGTGAGCCCGCCTGGGCTGTGGCCGGGAAGTCGCCGCTGTACGGCAGCGCAAGGAGAGAAGACGCCCCCGTGCTGGTGCCACCAAAGGAAAACTGAAGGAGTCAAGCAGCCCCAGTGAGAGGGGCTGGACTGGGCAGCACAGTTGGTGCCAGTGCTGAGTTCTTTTTGGGCCGAGTTGAGGCCCAGCGCAGAGGCCCCGTTGCGAGGGGGCTAAGGAGGCACTGTGGTGCCGGGTTGAGAAGTGCCTGTTTGCCTCTGCAGCCCCGCAGGAGAACGGGCCGCTGCAACGTGGGGGGGGGGGGGGCAATTTTGTTGTAGGAGCCCCCAGAGTGGGGCTCCCCCAGGCACAGTGGTGCCAAAGCCAATTTCCTACAGCTGCCCCGCCGGACAGAGGGCAGCTGCAACAAAGGGGGCATTTTTGTTTTCGTGATGAGGAGGGGGTGAGTGGCACCCCCCGCCCCCACGCATTGCGCACTTTGCTTTTGCTGCATTGGCAGCCTGAGAGCCACTTGGAAGGCTCTAGAATTGCACCCTGACATTCTGGACAAAGGGGCATTGGGCCCCCTAGAAAGGCCAGTGGCCAGGGGATTGGTTGTAGGCTGGTAGGGCGCAAGGCCCTAATGTGATTTATGCATCATGACTATCGCATAATGTGTTTATGCTTGTGATGCCTAAGGTGATGCAGACATAATGCGTTTATGTCGCCCATGCTAATGCTAAGTACAGTGTTTTACCAGTAGTCACTGGTTGTGTTTTATATGTGCTACTAGTGCTTTCTAAAGGTTCTGACAGTGGCCCGATTGGCCCTGTCTTGTGTATATAATCCCCTGTAAATATTGCCTAGTGCCAGTTGGCACAGTGTATATGTGTGATTATGATTCTAATGTGTTTTGGATAATACAAAGGCTATTTGTTATATAACCTTGTGTGGAGTTTCTTTTGTAGTGTGCCTAGTGTGTTGCTGCTGTGTGTGTGTGTTGCGCAAACGCTTTACACATTCCCTCTGGGATAAGCCTGACTGCTCGTACCAAGCTACCAAGGGGGTGAGCAGGGGTTATCTTCAGCGTTTAACTCCCTTGCCCTGACTAGAGTGGTGGTTTCTGCCTGGCTTAGGCACAAGCCCTAGCCAACCAGAAATCCCATTTCTAACAATTAGCTACTAGTAAGTATGGAATCTCAATTCAAGACACTGTGCATAGTGCATAAGGCAAAGCTGGCTACATCACCAACAGTTGCTAAGTGTTTGCTCATCCAGGCACCTAAGGTTGGCCACCCAGAACCTACTCACCTTCCACCCAGCTGAATACAGATATCGGCAAGAGAATCAGCACTTTTGTTGGGGTTGGCTGTGAACCTTAGGAAAGGTAATTCCAAGAATTCCATGGTGCCTTGGGTGTGAGGTCCCATAGCCAATTCCACCTGCAATGGACTCATGAGTCCATGTGGATGACATGAGTCCCAAAGAAGGGAAGATAGTAGGAACTGTCAGCTCTGAGCTGGCAGTTCCACAACC
Organism: Calotriton arnoldi; assembly: GCA_963921515.1. NCBI lineage: Eukaryota > Metazoa > Chordata > Amphibia > Caudata > Salamandridae > Calotriton > Calotriton arnoldi. The sequence continues at coordinate 1,274,163 of CAWUFW010001133.1, forward strand.
ATCCTATTGCCATCCTCCCCCCCAAGGACATATGAAAATTGGCGAATAAATATCTCCATCCGATTCTTACATGGCAAGTGGTTGATAGGCTATTGGAGGTAAGAGAGACAGGCGTATCATCATTTGATTAGTTGCTCCCCACCACCACCTTGAAATTGGCAGCTGCATGGCAACACTTTAGAGTTGAGTATACCTCTCTATTTTAAAGAGAGGTAGCGTGTGTGTTCTGCTACCAGTGCCAGAAAAACCAACTGGCTATAAAAGCATGGATTCTGCAAGGTTTTATAGTACAGTACCAAGGTGAAACAGCAAGCCAAACATCTATAGTAACTGCAGCATTGTTCATCATCCGTGTCTCTAAAGGAGCATTGTGCAATTTTTCATTATTCACTGCAAAATGTGATGGGCCTGATTCACAAAGACAATCTGAGTCAAAAGTTTGGAGTAACACTACAGTCAACACTGAGGGGAGCGCAGATTGTGGACTGCATGTACCATGATGAAAAGCAGCAAACTTTTCTGGGATGTGATGTTGTGTCTAGCCACACCCTTTTCCCTGCCCAATCATTTTCATGACCTCCCCTACCATTTATCTCACGTACCTAATGTTCCTTAGTGTTGTGTTCCAGCCCATTGATCACACTTAAACCGTCCCAAGCTGGAGATTCTGGCCCGAGTGCGGAGATTAGATTCCGGCCCGGGTACAGAGATTCTGGGCCAAGCCGGAGATTCCGGCCCAACTGCCAACATAAAGATATGACCTCTGTGTATACCAAACGTCCTAAAGTTAGACTTTTGTCTCAGATTGCCTTTGTGAATCGGGCCCGATGTTTAGTTGGGCCTTCAGTCGCACTCTGCGCCAACACCAGCTTCAAATGGATGAGTGTTTAATCACCCTAATATCCTCAGGAATTAAACCTATTTTCAGTAAAACATAATTTATACCCTTGTTGTAACTGTAAAAACAGAAAGAACATCTTGACTTGGATCCAGGCAAAGATGAGAAGACGGTAGTAAATGCACAACATTAAAATAATTAAGCTGGTTGACGACCACCATTGTCACTCCAAGTACAAAATATTACAAACCTGCATTTTGACCTATTCCATCAGGAATCTCTCTTCAGAAACCTTTGCCAATGTCTCCCACATAAGTTTAAAGCCACGCCTACTTTTTACACACACACACATGTTATGTTATGCGCACAATATCACCCGGGAGGGTATCCTGGTGCTGAGCAGGTGTGAGCACAACCATGCCTAGTGCCTAGTGGGACTAGTTGAAAAGCTACGGCTTCAACTTCTTGCAGAATTCAAGAAGTGAGGAGGAGGCTATTTTGTGTAGTGGCGGGTTGTTCAATGATTTAGGAGCAATGTAGGAGAAGGCTCGACCGCCGGATCTGGTTTTTCATATGCGTAGGATGTGGGCAAGAGTCCGGACAAGCGGAGGTGTCTGGAAGGTTTGTGAAAGCAGATGTGATTTTTGAGGTATGCTGGGCCAGTTTTATGTAGTGCCTTGAAAGTGTGGGTGAGGAGTCTGAATTGTGCTCGTTCGTGTTTGGGGAGTCGGTGGAGCTCCTTTAGGTGTGGTGTGATGTGAGTCTGGCATGGGAGATTCAGAGTGATTCTGGCTCCCTAGTTCTGAATTGTCTGTAGACTTCTGGTGAGTTTTTACTGATCCAGGCTTAGAGGGCATTCCTGTAGGCAAGCTTGCTTGTGAATAGGGTGTGGGTGACACGTGCGTAACGAAACTTGAGGGGGCCCCCCAGCAAGATACATGGCTGGGCCCCCGCTCAGGATTTAATCTGGAGCTCTCAGGCCAGAGTATTGTGCTGAGGGGGCCTCCTTCAGCTCGGGGCCCCCTCCTGCACTGCAGGGGCTTGTGTTACGCCACTGGTGGGGGACAGTTTTCTGGGTTCTGATTGGGAGCCATTTGAAAGTCTTCCTCAGCATTTTTAGGGTATGGAAGCATGAGGCGGTGACTGCGTTGATTTGGGTGGTCATGTCGAGTTTGCTGTTGATGATGATCCCGAGGTTCATGGCATCGGTGGTTGCAGTGGGTGTTGGTCCTAGCTCTGGTGGCCACCAGGTGGAGTCCCACATTGAAGTGTTCTTCCCGTAGATCATGATTTCGGTCTTGTCTGTGTTCAGTTTTAGACAGTTTGTGTTCATCCAAGTGGCAATTTCAGTCATGGAGGCATTGAATTTGATCTGGGTATTGGTCATCTTGTCTGGGTTGGAGAGAATAAGTTGCATGTCATTAGCATAGGAGAGGACATTGATGTCGTGAGCGTGGATGATGCTGGCTAAAGGGATCATGTATGCATTGAAGAGGGTCGGGCTCAGGGAGGATCCTTTTCGAACTCCGAAGATGAGGTTGCTGGTGTCGAAGGTGTACGGTGCCAGGCTGACTGACTGGGTCCTTCCAGTCAGGAAGGAGCAGATCCATCTAGTGCGACTCCTTGGATTCCAATGTTGTGCAGGCGTTGGATGAGGATGGATTAAGTACTTACATCCTTACAAAAAGTATACTCAATAACAAGAGTGTCATTGTTAGAGATTATTATTTTGTGCTTTATACTTGTTGTTGCAGCTTAATCATAGTATTAAGTGAGGTAGCAACTAAATTATGGAAAGCCAAAATTTCGTCTATCTTGCATAGGGAATTTTCAACAGCCACACTTTTTTTCAAAGAAATCAGTCTTAGATACAGGCACTGTAGTGAGCAACAACTTGGGGATTCTTTCACACTTGAAGCAATGGGAATTGTTTCTAGCTAAAGAGCTCTACATAACCTGAAATAAGACTTTTTTCAGGCCTTTTTCTGCAATTTCCACCTCTACTTGGTTGTACCCTAAGACTTACTTCATCTTATTAAAGCTCTGGTCCTGCCTACTGTGCAGGGGATATAACTGCTGGGAATTACCGCTCAGTAGCCTGCAAAAAGAGGTGCCGTCTGATGACGTGTTATTTAATAAAAGCGGTATGCCCAGACGTGGGTCCCGTGCTCTCCATGCCACTGGAATCAAGCTATCCTGGCTGAAGAGGGGTGAAACCCCGAAACCGGTCCTAGGATGCTTGTTTCCAGTCCAGGGAGGACCTAGCCTGGCAGTTCGGGCTGGACTGTTCCCATTGGGCACAGGGTCAAGACTGATTTGCATATGGCTGGGTTCAAACTGGAATGGCATGGTGAGCAAAAAAACGATGGATTTAGGCCCAGATCTCTGTACTGGGGTGAATGTATGACATTGTTCTGCATTCTGTCCATCAATTGTTTTTGCATTTAATAAAAGCCAGCATTTCTATTCCACCTTTATACTTTGAAGCTCCACAGCTCTTGTCCCCATAGGGACCATCAGATCTCCTCCCTTTCTCCTATGAGTAAGTTTTCTCTCCCTTCTTCTGTCTCCTTCCCCAACTGGTTGTAGTGCCTACACACCTTCGGGCATGAGTGTGCTTTATAAATGTATTTTTAATTTCATTTGCTTGGGATCTCACATATTACATCACTCATGACATGTTAAAGAGCTACTTACCATGAAAGATGCATTGTAAAGGTAGATGCATGGTGAAGTACATTATGATAACACATTGTGCTGTAAATGTACCGCATTGTAAAATCCTGCATTGTAATAACCGGTGTTGTTACAACTGGTATTTAAAAGAGGATCAGTGTGTCATATGAACACTTCGCCAGGCATTTTCACCTCTACATCCATGGACATCCACAGCACTGGAATGCAGCAGAGCAAAGCGAGTGCAAAGACCCTAGAGGAACTCACTGGCAGCACTTACACCTCTTTGCCCAACTGTTCCAGCTGCTCAATACCTTCCTCTTTAAGGTTATGTAAGTGATCAAAGTCTCTACTCTCTAAGCATTATCAGGGCTGATAACGTTGGGGAAAATATGCAAATATTCAGGTTAGGGAAGGCACATTTATATAGCACAGAACAGCAGACTGTTCCTGGCTGAAGCTCTGAGAAGAACTTCAAGGCCAAATCAAGGCCAGAAGGGCGATCCAGATGTGCCAATCCAACTTCCACACGTAGCACCCGCTTCTGTCTGCCCTTTTCCCCAACATTAAAGAGAAACCCCCCACTTTCTATTTAAATTGGCTTAAACAAAATATCAGGTTTTTGTCGGATAAGGCCTTGCAGGTGAAAAATACCTATTTCAGCCCAAGAAACTTGAATTGCAAATATGGCCTACAATCAAGGTATGCTTCTTCCAAATTTCTTAAGCATTGATTAAAGTTTATGGCTCATACTAGTTACTACAGAGCTACTTATCATGACACTCGTATTACACGTTTGATAACATTTGGATTCTGCATGCTTTAATATTTAACTGCAGGACAGATCTGAAGGAAAACTGTGGCTCTCAAAACCAGTATGTGGGTTTGCAGAAGGAGGCCCATGAAAAAAGCAAACACATTACTCATCAGTGCAGAATCTGCTGCCAAAGGCACTTATTTGGTCTAAAGCTATTAATTTGAAAAGAATGTTTGGCTGCAGCCAACCCAGCCTCGTGTTTGAGTTTAAGCAGACACAATACCTGATGTAATTGGGGTTGTCATGTGCCACTTATCATTATGCATTGCTTCAATTAATGAAAGAGCAGGGGGAAGGCAATGCCAAAAAGCGTGTGTGTGTGGCTCAGAGCTCAATAAGTGCATTATTACTTTGTATTTGTTTGTGTGGGATTTATCATTCAATGCACCCCAAGAAAAGGTCATTTCAGGCAGTGGCGAAGTTTACAAAAACAAATGAGGACAAGTCTTCTCCTTGAAAAATTTGCAAACGTTCGCCAAAGAAGGAAAACACACCATAAAACAGGTAAAGAGAAACAAGGATAAGAATAATGTAGGGTGATGACTGAAGAGCTGCTGGTATATAGACAGGGAGGCGGTAATGGGGTGTGGGCAGTATGCAGTGGTGAACTTAAGATATAGGATGGTCTAGAGGTACTGAGGAATAAGTAGCTGTAGACATTCTAGGGTACAGGCAGTGATAAAAGTATAGGTAGAGGTATTTGAAGACTGTGAGCGGAACCTAATTTCATATAGGAAGAGGGACATGTGGTTGGGAGATAGAGGAATACATTTCACAGCAAACGAATGGAAGAGAGTAGAACCATCGATGCATCGATGCGTCAACAACAACACAGCACAGCGGCAATAATCATGATTACTCTACTTACCTCCCCCCAATCTTGCTGGCCGCTGCCTCCACCCACACTCACCAAGGCCGGAAAAGTGGCAGATAGCGGCAGATGGCAGCTGAATACTGGCTGAGGCTGAGGGGCCACTGACCTCAGTGCTATTGTCCTGCTCACTTATGGGAAACCTTTAGAGAACTTGCAGACAACTTGCTTTTGCTGCTTGAGTTTGGAGTTTGAGCTGCAATCTCTGTAATCAGTAGCTACACTCTGAGGAACTATGAGGCTCCCCCACAGCTAAAGACACTCCACAACTAGAGGGCAAACTAGTGGGACCATCACAGTGAGCCCAAATGAACTACACCAACACCGGAAGCACCTACACCATCACCCAGGAACTGCCACCCACCACGCCTGCCGCCATAACGCACATCCGCACCTGCACACCTTCACGCACATGCAGGGTACAGTGATGGCGGACAGAAACGGCAGCAACTACGACAAGTGACTGCAATGGCCATCGGTAGAGAAAGGCTCAATTACCAGCACCAATGCGGTAAGGTCAGGTGAATGGTGTACCGGCATGTGCATACTCCAGGACACAACCTCATACACGAGGGACTTATGTTCCGTTAATCCGGTTCTCTGTGGAGCAACGATGTGCGGTGATTCACCTGCGACTTTCACTCACGGTTCTCCTTCCGTGTGTGGGCGGGCATGAGCACGGTGCCTAGGGGAGTACTATTAGTACCTGCAAAGGAATTTCATAATGTGTGATGTAAACTGATAAAATTTCACAAACTGCACATTATGTACCCAATCCTACAAATCTTTAGAATTTACTACATCGTAGGATCTTCATTGATAGTCATAAATGCTTGAAGAATTCCCTGTTGAGTGCACGGACGCTGAAACACCTTTATATATTAATAGTTCACTTCCATGGAAACAGCATCAAAGAATGACTTTCTCTGTCAATTCATATACAAATCTTATGGGTGGCAGCCTAAAAAGGTCTAATTTTTTCTACGGCATTGCAGTATTCATCTGCAGCAACAAGAAAGCACTTTCAGAAGAGTACATAAGTGTAAAAATTCAGCCTATAGGCTTATATGAACTGATAGAGAAAACAGACACTATCCCTTTAAGAGCCTAGATGAGAACCCTTCCCAGAATGCTGTGTACTGGAGTTGCCTCTCTGTTTCAGCTCTTCTTTCCAACTCATGAGAGAATGATCTCAAGAACACCTGCTGAGGTTTTATTTTACCTCAAATTCCTGATATTTTCCTTTATAAAAAATAATTCTACCTGCTTCATTCACCCTTTTTTAACACCGTCAGTCAAGTGAACCATTTCTTCTCATTTTCTGACTGGATTTTCCAGTCAAAATGTCAGCTCACTTCTCAAAGTGTCCCTAAAGTGGGAGAAAAAAAGGCTGTGACCGCCAAACATAAGGTGTGCGTGGTATGTCTGCCTGTCTCTTATTCTGTCTCCAAGTGAGACGTCTACAAAAATGCGCTTATCTATCGGAAGCCAGTGCAGCTTATCAAGTAGCTTATAGACCTATTAGAATTTTGGCAGATGGAAAAGTAATCTCGCTACCGTGTTTGGAACAATTTGCAGCTTGTGTTTCACATATCTGTTGGCACCCAAATATAGGATTTTACAGTAGTCAAGGCGAAAGGTGATTAAGGACTGGATCACTATCCTCCGAACTTGGAGATGGAAGAAGCCAATTATAGTTTTACGGCTTATGAGGGTGCCAAAGCAGACAGCAGTTAGTTCTTTCACTCGTGGCTGGAAAGATAACAAGTCATAAAACCAAACACCCAGATGTTTTACCACAGATTTGGGCTTGGGAGGGGACCCGAACACACTAGGCCACCAGTGATCTCCCCGCTCTTGCGAGAGTTTGCCTAACAAGAGAATCTCTGTTTCATTGGCATTCAACTTCAAACAGTTAGAATGCATCCAATTGGCACTGGCTTTTAGACAGTTCTGAAAACTACAGCACCATCTACAAACCCCACAGACAATGATATAATAAGCTGGGTATCATCTGTGTAGGATACCAGAGAAATCCCAAAAGATTTCACCACATAAACCAATGGCTTTACATAAATATTTAAGAGGGTGGGACTTAGGGCAGAGCACTGAGGGACACCATGATCTAAGGTTCTCTTAGTAGATGTAAAGTGTGGAGATATCACCTGAAAGGATCGATCTTTTAAAAAAGAGGCAAACCAGGCCCATGCTTTGCCTCAGACCCCATTCTTACGTAATGACCGAAGGAGCACCTCATGGGGCACCATATCAAAAGCAGCACTTAAATCTAATAGACTAGGCGCTGCAGAGCCTTCCTCATCAGCAGTTTGCCGCAGGGCCCCAGTCACTTTAAGAAGGGCAGATTCAGTACTAGGGACCAGTCTAGATACATTCTGTGAGGGGTCAAACAGCTGATTCTTCTCTATGAAGCCCACCAAGAGCCCACCAAAAAGGCATTTGCATATTTCTCCACCACTTTAGCCAGAAAAGGTTAGAGAGAGATGGGTTGATAATTTTCAGGCAGGGCATGATCTAACGTAGATAGTTTTCGATGTGAAATGAACGTTTGCGTGTTTCCACACATTAGACACCACAGAAGTGGACATAGAGAGATTAGCTAGGAGTAGGCCAACCTCACCTCAAGGGAATAGGGCAACTTCACCTCAGAGCTCTCCTTTGTCCAGAGGTACATGGTCTTATACAAGGCCTCAATCTCCTTTTTCAAATACTGACGTATCATCATATATTCTAACTTCAACAGCTTAATCGCCATCAAGAATTTCACCAGTTGATGATGTCATCACTTTCCAGGAAGTACTGGCAAGAGGGGCAGCAAAACTAAACATCCCATTAGAGACATCCCAGCCATAGGTGTCTGTAATTCTGAAAACACCCAAACATAGAGCAGCTCCTCAACCACTATTACCTTTAGTTCCAGGACCTTCAGATATTGCAGAGGAAAATATATGACTCTTGCAACAATCAAAGCAGTAACACCTCGTCTGCAAAAGAAATCTAAACTACCACAACATGACCCTAAATTGATCAGGTCAGATTCAAAACCCAAATCTTATTGTTTTGAAGGTCAGGTGGAAGCATGCTTCAGCTCCTGAGTTCCCTTCTGAGAGAGAGTGTAAAAGGCTTGATGCTCTCGGAAGGAAAATGTGTGGGACAGTGGATCCTTGAGGAAGGCAACCTGATGGGCCATGGATTTGTCATTGTTTGTCATATTGAAGCATATCGTTGGGACAGATGAGACTCTCTTCTGAAGGATGCACTTTTTCTGGTTTTGTGTCTATCTTCGCGCTAAAGTAGGTAAGACTTTGGACTGGGACTGGGACTGGTTTGTTTATTGCTTGTTGTAGGTTGATGTTTAGCCCTAGACTTCCATTTTTCCAGGTGAAACATCAGTGCTCCCCCTACAGAAATAGAGAATTGGTGGGGAGTGTTGAGGCATCATTGGCAATTGCCAGAGGAATTCCTTACCCTGGAATGCGAAGTCTTCAGAGGGGTTGATTTTCTTTTTTGGTACCTCTGCTTGTACTGTAATTGTTTTGGCCTTCTTTGTGTTGTGTCTGATAAGGCCCTTTCGGGTGTTGCCCACTCTGATGGAAAAAACTGAGTTCTTTTGGCCAATACTGTTTGAAGAATTTCTTTTGCTCTTCAAGATCAACTGCATTGAGGGTTTTGGCTTTTTTTCTTCATATGAAGGATTTCTTCCACCATATGCTGTCCAAAGAAACCCTACCCAAGAAGGAAAGCTTGGCTATCTGAAGTTGTCCCTCAGGTTTTAAAGAGGATAGACTTACCCAAGAAGATCTCATCAAAGAGATAAAGTGACAGTGTTCAGTGATAAAGAGCACTGGCGTAACGAAACTTGAGGGGGCCACTTGCAAGATATGGGGGGCCCCCACCAGACTCAATTAGGAGCCCTCTGGCCAGAGTACTGGGCTGAGGGGGCACCCTGGAGCTTGGTGGACCCACACACCGCAGAGGCCTGTGTTACGCCACTTATAGAGAGTTCTTCTGAATCCATAGCAGCATTAATCACCTGATTGGAGACTAGTGAATCCTCAATAATCATTTTCATCAAAATATGCTAATAGTGGTTTGGCAAGGCTGCAGAAAATGATTTCATACCATCCCAAATTTCCCAGAGATATCTACTGAGGAGTGTTGTAGCACTTGCATTTTTAAGATGAATTGGCACTGTCTCAGTGGACTGGAGGGTTCTTTTTATGCTAAGAAAATAGAGCAAAATGCTGGGTTATGCTCCTCGCGTAATTCCACATAAACTCACATAATTTTGCTGTCATTTTGTGTACAATACAGAAAATGATGCGAGCTATGCACATCGCTAATTCAAACTGACAACATCACCATCATGCATTATAATCCAAGCAAGGTGGTACAAGATCAAGACAACTGTCCATTCAAGCTCAAGCTGTGTGGCACTGGACTTCAGCTAGAGGGATCATTCTGACAAAAAGAAATAGCCCATGAAATCAAAATTGAAAGGCAGATTTTCTCTACCTACTTCATATTAGATTTATTTGCCATGGCAAGAAATGAAAAATGCAAATACTTTGCATCTGGAGCACCAGAATGCAGCTCAATGGGCAATGCCCTTTTGATCAAATGATCAACATAATTTGCCTACACTTTTAATCTGCTCCCACTCATTCCTATTGTGATTGTCAAACTATTCAAATCCAAGAGGAAGATGATCTTAACAGCCCCAGATTGGCTGAGACAATTGTGACACCCAGATCTTCTGGATCTGTCAGTGGTACGACACCAGAGACTACCTTGCAGACCAGATCTATTGACAACACTTGAAGGTCACATTCAGCACCCGAGCCAACAGTCATTGAATGTGGCTTCATGGCTCCTGAAGTCAGGCAATACGGACATCTAAATGTTCCCCAAGGTGCAAAGACATAGTAAAAGCAACATGTCCATCAACAAGATCCTATTACGCATTAAAATGGAAGAGATTCTTCAATTTGTGTCAGGATAAAAGTTTCAATCCAATATTCTGCCAAGAAGCACTCCTTCCCTACTTGCTATATTTAGACAAATCCAAATTACACTTCTTTTCTATAAAAGTCTACTTGGTGGCTATACTGGCATATAGAAAATTACTGCTTCAAGTTTCATTTTTTAAAGTTCCAGGCATTAAAGGCTTCCTTGATGATTTCCCACCTCTCAAAAATTCCTCTTCACCATTGGAACTTAATTTTGTTCATTCAAATTGTTGAGCTCACCATTAGAACCTATTCATAGAGCAACTTGTGGCATCTATCATGCAAAACTGCCTTTTTAATTGCTGCCACTTTAGTTATGAGAGTCAGTGAACTGCAAGCTTTATCAGCAGTAGAATTTTTACTGTCTTTCATTTAAATAGGGTTGTTTTACGAACACATCCTTCCATCTTCCAAATCGTACTGTCCACAATAATCAGGCCATGTTAGAAATTGGGTTTCTGGTTGGCAGACGTATGCACCCTGTCCAGGTAGGAACCACAATTCTAGACAGGGTAAGTCAGATACACATCCTAAATTAACGTGCTCACCATCTGGTTGCTTGGCACAGAGCAGTCAGGCTTAACCTAAGAGGCAATGTGTAAAGTATTTGTGCAACACTTAGTATAGTAAAACAGTTAAATCACCACACAAAAATATGCCATGCCTGGTTAGTACAATAGAGCTTCATTAAGTGAACAAAACAAGACCAAAATGACAAAAATCCAATAAGTAGAACCGGAGTTATGATTTTTTGAAGATCATTTGTGGAAATAGTGCTTAAAAGCTTAAAGCTCCAACCGGGGCTATCTGGTCACTTTGGACCAGGTCAAATCAGAAAGTTCAGGCCAACCACGATGGAGTGCTGGTCAGATACAGGGACCAACCTTGACCCGCTGAGAAAGTACCTTGTTGGAGGTTGCGTCAACGTCGTGGGAGATGGGGCGAGCAGGGAGGGGATGTGTCATGTAGGATCCTTAGGACTCGTAGGCGATGCATTGTCTTCAAGCAGCGCTACTCGGGGATGTGCTGTCATCAGCAGTACTGTATACAGGTGATGCGTCATCATCAAGCCGCACAGCTAGCGATGTCCTTGTCGGCAGGAGCTATGTGTCGACACTGAGCCACGCCGTTGGCAATGCAATGTCCTTGGCAGCAGCGATGTGTTGAAGGGAGATGCATCGGTTCCCACCAGGGCAATAGAGGCGGTGTGTGGATTTATGTGAAAACAGCCAGAAAACCCACTTCCCAGGGCCCAGGACAGGGGTGGCACCACTTGGCAGGGCAGGACTCACAGTTTGCAGCGTCCAGAGGCTGCAGCAGGGTAGTTGGAAGTCTTTGATGTTCCTTAGACTTCAGAACAGGAGGCAAGCCACCAAACCCTTGGAGTCACTTTGTTTCTGGGGATATAGAGATTCAGATCCAGTCCTTCTCACTCCCAGGCAAGGAGGGCAGCAGGCCAGGCACAGCAAAGCAGGAGTACAGCAAAGCCCAGCAGAGTCCAGCACAGTAACAGTTATTTCAGCAGCACAACAGTCCTTCTTCCTGGTAGAATGTTCTCAGGACACGAAGTGTACTGAGTTGGTGGTGTCAGAGGTCCAGTACTTATACCCAGTTGTGCCTTTGAAGTGGGGTAGACTTCAAAGAGGGGCCTTGGAAGTACACAAATTCCCTGCCCTTCCTGTCCTGGCTCCAGACTCACTACAACAGGGTATGCAGTTCTTTGTATGGGGACAGGCACAGTCCATTCAGGTGCAACTGTCAGCTCCTCCCTCCCATCCTGCCCAGGATGACCCATCAGGATGTTAATGGCCCATCAGACACACCTAAGCTCCCTTTTGTGGATGGCTGTCTAGAGGAAACGCACAAAGCCCTGCTGTCAACCACTCCAAATGTGCATTCACAAACAGGCAGAGGCAAAAAGTGGTTAAAGTGTGAAAATGGCAACTTTTTAAAAGTGGTAACCTCAGACTTACAACTTGAAACTCAATTTTATAATATGTTGTGATTTAAAATTGGGAGTCCAGAGACACCAAACCCGAAATATTGGTCTTTTCCCAATTGGGAATTACACTTATAAAGTGTAATAAGGTTATCCCAATGTTAACCAATTAGAGAGATAGGCCTTGCAGTAGTGAAAAATGAATTTAAGATTTTTTCACTACGTGGACATGTAAAACTTAAAAGTATAAGTCCAACTTTTTAAATGCACTGCACCCTGCCCTTGGGGCTGTCCAGGGCCTACCTTGGGGGTGACTTAAATGTATTGAAAAGGAAGGTTTGGGCCTGGCAAGAGGGTTAACTTGACAGGTCGACATGACTGTTTAAATCTGCACACACAGGCTCTGCAATGGAAGGCCTGAGACATGTTTAAAGGGCTACTGAAGTGGGTGGCAGAATCAGTGCTGCAAGCCCACTACTGGCATTTAATTTACAGGCCCTGGGCACATGTCGTGCACTTTACTAGGTACTTATTAGTAAATTAAATATGGCAATTGTGGATAACCCAATGTTACCATATTTTAGGGAAAGAGCACATGCACTTTAGCACTGGTCAACAGTGGTAAGGTGCCTAAAATCCTAAAGCCAGCAAAAAGGAAGTCAGCAAAACTGGAGTTCAGAAGGCAAAAAAGTCAGTGGAAACCACACTAAGGGGCCTATATGATGTTGGGCGGACACAAATCCGCCCGACACCGTCTCGGTGTGAGAACAGACTGATCATAGGTCGGCGGTTCTGCACACCCTATTACAATGCGACCGCACATGGTGAGGTCGCAAACTCCCATTTCTCTATGGGAGCTTGTGCTGCGGTCGGAAACCGGCCGCAGCACAAGCTCCCATAGAGAAATGGGAGTCTCTGTGAATCCCTGCACCACGGTGCCTGCCACACGGTGCAGAGATTTACAGGGGAGCACCATAGGTGCCCCGAGACCCACAACCATCTGGAGACCGCTGAAGGATGAGGGACGTGCAAAGGGGCCCCTAAGTCACTTTCTGACAGGCTACATGGAAAGCCTGTCTGAAACCGATATCCTAATCCCGACGGCGACAACGCCGTCCATAAGGGATTATGTTGCGGTTTCTGGCTGGCTGACGGAATGACTGCCCGGTTTGACTTCCGACCTCCGTAATTGTAATATGGCGGTCGGAAGTCAAACCAAGGATGCCAAGACTAACAGGCTATTACAGTGAGACCATCTAAACAAGAGGGTTAAACTATCCTCTCTTTACTCTACCTGTTAGGTGGTGAATTGTGAGATCCTAAAATGTCATAGATTTTTTCTTAGGATCCTACAGGTTTTACCTGTGGTGTGCTTCATCATCGAATCCTCACCCACTGCACCTAGTGTGAGTGGGTGGGCTCAACACACTTTGTAGGCGGAGCACTTTCTAAAAGGGATTGTCTCAGTTAAAATTGCCGGCAGGATCCACTTGTTTGTGTCTTTAATCTGAGGTCCTTTGGCAAGGTTAAATGCAGAAATCAAAGTGATGTAACACATCAAAATGAGGTAGACATGTTTCAGCCTCACTAAGTGCCTCTTAGGGTCAACAGGCTTTCTTCAGGACCAATAAAGATCTAACTCCTACTTTCCTGTGGTTGGTATCACCACTTTTCTGTTAAAATAATGGTGTGACACTATCACACACTCAAAAAAGCATGCACGCTAGTACAGATCATTCAGGAAAATTTCCTCTGTTTTCTCTAGAATTAGAGATCAATTATCATATATTCACAATGGGCAGATCCTAGCAGGATGACTCGGAGGGGCTGTACCCAGCCCCACTTACATTTCAAAGGGCTTTGTCTCCTGCACACACACCGGAACCTGACACCAGGCCTAACCTGCATCTTGTCACCCCTGAAAGTTTGGAGCCTTGTCAGGGGAAGAGGATGAACCTCTCTTAACCAGATGTGGGCATAGGACTACCATGCTGTCTGAGAAGGAAGCGTGGACCGGCTTACCTTCATCCCTGGCTAACCTGAGTGACCCAAGGGTCAGTTGGCTGACCTCTTGTGTGAGCTACAGGGACATAACAAGCGCCAGAGGTGTCTCTGCAGTTGCCCAGCTGATCTGCTGCACTCTACCTGCCAGGACAAGCAACTGGACTTGCCTGAGCCATGCTGGCCTTTGCTGGAGTGAGTTTCTGATCCCTAAGAGCTGACTCCTAGATCCTAGACCCTTGTCTGGCATTAGTCTGAGCTCCTCCAAATAAGTCAAGGTGAAGTCATAAAGTTTGGGCTCTTCATGACTGCAAGCCGCCCTAGTTGCACCAAGAAATCTTCCGCCCTCATCGACCCCCAGCGTGAATGTTCATTGAAATCTGCTCTTTGGTCCACAACGACCATCAGCAATGACTGGCAATGTAAGATTTGCACTCCATGCTACAGCAATGTCAGCCCTTGGTCCGGTTCTTCGTGCTACAGCATCGACAGCTTGCGAAGCCCAACCTGTTCTTCGAGTTACAGCAACGACCATCTACTGCACTCTCCCTGCTCCTCGCGGTCTCCTCAACTGTGAACAGAACTCTTTGCGCTGGACTTTTCAAAGGTAACATTTTCATCGGAACTAACCTGGTCCCTGTATCCGACCCATGCTTCATTGCATTCGGCATGAACTTGTGACGACCAGATGACCGTGAGTGGCACTTGGTGCTTTTAGGCGCTGTTTCCACCTAGAACTTTGAAATTGAAATCTCTAGTCTTATTGATCGGATTTTTGTTGTTCTGGGATCATTTATTAATTTACTCTCTGAACTGATATGGGATTTTTCTTGTGTTGTGCTTTCACTTTATTACTGTTTGTGTGCTGCATAAATACTTTACAAATTGCCCCTACGTTAAGCCTGACTGCTTTTGTGCCAAGCTACCGGAGGGTTAACCACAGGTTAACTTAGTGACTTTTGTAGTTCACCCTGACAAGGATTGTGGTTGTTGCCTGAGTGGGGCTTCCACCCCCTTCAACCAATAACTCCAATTTCTTACAATTACCTTACCATCGTTCTTTCCTAACCCTTCTATGCCAGCCGAATGGTCTTTTCATTCACTGGACATTAGAAGAGTTCTGCATTTTTATTTTGACAAAGCCAAAAGAAAAATGAAATAACTATTTGTTAACTATGCTCATATTAGACAAGAGTTGGTTACTTCAAAACAGTCCATAGCTAGGTGGATTGCGGCTTGTATTTCATTATGTTACAAACTTTCAAAAAGCCATTACCAGGTAACACCAGTGCCCACTCCACAAGACAAAAGGGGGCCTCTACAGCAAGGATAAGGAATGTGCCTATTGCAGATATTTGTAAAGCTGCTGCATCAAAATAGAATTACACATTCCCAAGCACTATTGCCAAGAAACTGATACCCAAGAAGAAACCAAAGTAGGGCAGGAAACTCCTACAAACTATTTTAAATAAAACACCTATATAATTGATGGCTAAAATCACCAAGCCCCCGAGCTCCATGCACAGAAACTGGAAAAAAATATCAGAAGACCAGTGGAACAACGCTCTCAACTCCCACCTCCCAGACACAACATCCAACCCAGAACAGCCTGTGAAGAACTTCTCTCAGTGGATCACTGACTGTGTCGACACAATCGCTTTTGCCATGCCAGCCAAAACCAAAGGACCAACCATAAGAGCCAGCTGGTTCACCGCAGAGCTGAAATCCACTGAACGCAACTGACGGCAACTAGAAAGGAAGTGGCGCACCAACAAAGAAACAGGAGACCACACCACTTTTAAGACAGCACTCAACCAATACCACTGCCTCCTGAAAGAAGCAAAGAAGAACGCCCTAAGAAGACCGCATAGATGCCAGTGCAAACCGCAGCAAGGAGCTCTTTGCCATTGTGAAGGAGTTCTCCAACCCCGCAGCCACAGGGAACGTCACACCATCCCAAGAAGAGTGTGACACCCTGGCGGACTTCTTCCACAAGATCTCAGCCACCTATGAAAAGTTCAAACCCCAACCCTCCTCCATCGACAGCATCAGCCTGCTCACACCCAAGAACTCAAACCCCTAACACCTGCTCACCCACTGGGACCCTCTCACTACTCAAATCGCAATCTCCATCATGAACTTTGGGCACTCGGGAGCACTTACAAACTCATGTCCCCACCATGTCTTCTACCTTGGGAGCAAGACGATTAGCGATAAACTCAAGAAAGTCCTGAACACCTCCATCACCTTGACCTCCTTCCCTGAGGACTGGAAACACACTAAAGTAAGGCCCCTCTTGAAGGAACCATCTGCTGACCCAGCAGAACCGAATAACTACCGGCCCATCTCCCTGCTCCCCTTTCCAGCAAAGGTTCTTGAGAAGGCAATCAACCAGCAACTCACCAAACACCTGGAACACAACAACCTCCTGGACACCTCTCAATCCGGATTCCGAGCCAACCACAGCACCAAGACAGCCCAGATCTCAGCCACCGATAACATCAGGGCGTTGCTGGACCACTGTGAAACAGCAGCCCTCATACTCCCGGCTGCCTTCAACACCATCTCCCATCACATCTTGAGAGACTCCACTAGATTAGAATCCAGGGAGACTTCCACAAATGGATCGTCTCATACCTCACCGGAAGAACCCAGAGAATCAGTCTCCCATCGTTGACCTCGGAACCCAAGAAGATCATCTGCGGCGTCCTCCAAGGATCGTCCCTCAGCTCCACCCTCTTCAATGTGCACATGACCCCGCTGGCCAACACCATCAGATCACACAGATTCAACATCATCTCCTACACCGACTACACCCAGCTCATCCTCTCGCTCTCATAAGACCCCTCCACCATCAGAGCCAACTTGCACAGATGTATGATGAATGTCACCGACTGAAAGAGGGACAACTGTCTCAAGATCAACAATGACAAGATGGAAATCTTCATCTTTGGGAACAACACCTCTCCATGCAACGACGCATGGTGGTCTACTGAGCTCAGTCCACCCCCGCCGACAGACCATGGCTGCAATCTCTGCATCATCTTGGACAGCAAGCTATTTATGAAAAAACAGGTCAACGCAGTCTCATCTGCTTCTTTCCACAACCTATGCATGCTTTGCAAGATCTTCAGGTGGCTCCCAATCAACACCAGATGGACCGTCACACAGGTCCTCTTCACCAGCAGGCTGGACTACGAGAACACACTCTACATAGGAATCACTGCACACCTCCTGAAGAGACTACACACAATACAGAGCTCAGCTGCTATACTCATCCTCGACCTCCCCAGACGAACCCACATCAGACCCCACCTCAAGAAGCTACACTAGCTCCCGATTCAGAAGAGATGCCAGATCAAGATGTTGACCCACGTATACAAAGCCCTGCACAATGACAAACCAGCATACATCAACAAACGCATGACCTTCCATGAACCAACCAGATACCTATGATCAGCCCCCTTCTTCCTCACAGACACCCCCTGGTCTGTTGAGGCAAGAGCAGAGGATGCTCATTCTCATACTTGGCGGCAAAAGCTTGGAATGACCTTCCTCTACACCTCAGGACCACCTCATTGCTCCAGCAATTCAGGTAAGGACTCAAAACCTGGCTAGAGACCCTCACAGGTGATTTTCTGGGCTTTACAAATCCCTGATTGATTGAATGATAAAATTAGCCTCTATAAAGGATGATCAAAATTTTGGGGATATCGCTATATAAATATGCATATGTATGGCTATATATAGGTATTGGTGATGGTTTTCAGTTGCGGCTTACTCAATAACTAAGCCTGCTACTCTATTCAGGTGTTTATGACTATCAATAAAGATCCTACGATGCAGAAGAAAAGGAAAAATGTTACGTACCTGTAGTCCTGGTTCTGCATCATAAGAATCTTCATTGGAGTTAAAAACAACCCACCTCCCTCCTCACATGCAGGATATATATATATATATGTGTTAGACTTGGCATCTTTGGCGTGGTTTCCCCTGACTTTTTGCCTCTACCTCCTGTATTTTTGATGCTGTGCTGGATTTCGTTTTTGCTGGCTTAGATGCTTTGAGCACTTTGCCACTGCTGATCAGTGTCAAAGTGCATGTGCTCCCTGTGTAAATTGTTATTACAATTGGTTCTCCATGGTTGGCATATTTAATTTACTAGTAAGTCCCTAGTAAAGTGCACTGAGTGTGCCAGGGCCTGTAAATCAAATGCTACCAGTGGGCCTGCAGCACTGATTGTGCCACCCACATATGTAGCCCTAAAAGGTATCTCAGACCTGCTGCTGCAGTATCTGTGCGCAGTTTGCTAACTGCCATGTTGACCTGGCAATTGCACCCACTTGCCAGGCCCTAACTTGCCCTTTTCTTACATGTAAGGTACCCCTATGGTAGGCCCAAGGTACCCCTTGGGCAGGGTGCAGTGTATGTAAAAGGTAGGACATGTACTGGTGTGTGTGACATGTCCTGATAGTGAAATACTGCCAATTTTGTTTTTCACTATTGGAAGGCTATCTACCCCATAGGATAGAATGGGAAACACTTTGTAACACCTTACAAGTATAACTTCCCAATGAGACAAGATAGGGAAATAAAGTTTAGGCTCTCTGAGCTCAAAATTTATTAACGCATCTTTTAGTAAATATGGTTTTTAAATTGTGTGTTTCAAAAACACCACTTTTAGAAAGTAGGCATTTTCCTGTTTAACCATTCTGTGTGCCTCTGCCTGGTTGTGTATTGACTGTCTGGTTTTGGAGTGACAGGGTCTGGGGATGTGCATTCACTGTAGACAGCCACTGGGGGGGTTGAAGTGTCCCTGGCCCTTCCTGGATGACTCAGACTCAGAGCTGAGCTGAATAGAGCTTGGCTAAATTTAGAGCAGTGGGAGGAGTTTTCCTTGCACCTGAATAGGGCCTGTCTCCCTTGCACAATGCTGTCTCCACTCCCTGTGGTCATACTGCACCAGTGAGGAAGAACTGGTTTGGACTGGGCTCAGAGACCCTTGCACAAAGAGAACAAAGACATTTTGGGGTTTAAGTATTACACCTGAAACCCAAGAACTTTAGATCACTTCTGGACTCAAGAGGAATTTTTGCCAAGGAGAAGAGCTGAAGAGCTGTGAGGAGGAGTACTGCCCCTTTGCTGTGTGCTGTGTGGGGTTGGCCTGCAGTTGCTGTTTCTGCCAAGGAAAGGACAAAGACTGGAACTTTGCTGTGAACCTGCTTGAAGAAGAATCTCCAAGGGCCTGTGTGTGCTGGCCCTCCTGTTCTGAAGTCTTAGCGACACAAAGACTTCACCCCCAGCATCTCTGAACTCTGCTACTGAGAGTTCTGCCCTGCCAGGAGGTGTCTATTCCAGTTTGGGCCTCCGGAGGTTGTTCCTGCCGTTGGGAGCTGGAAGATACCTAAGAGAAGCAAGAAAACCTGTCTCCGACGCAGTCAGCGATGCCGTCGTGACGCCGCGACCTGCACCGAGGCCAGGGGCACCGCTCGTGAAGCGAACAACGCACTGCCTGGCCTGCACCGCAGCTCCGATGTAAAGATACTTTTTTTTTCTAAATTGGTGTGGTGTCCATTTGTGGTGTTATCACTGTATTAATGTGTGTTTTGAGTACAAATACTTTACAGTTTGCCTTTGGGATAAGTCTGTCTGCTCATGCCAAGCTACCGAGGGGGTGAGCAGGGGTTATCTAAAGTGTGTATCCCCCTTACCCTGACTAGAAGCAAGGGTCCCTATTTGTACACAGGTATCTACCCCTGCCAACTAGAGACCCCCATTTCTAACAATATATTACCCAGTGGCTGTTAGGATAGGGTTTCCATAGAAAAATCATTTTTTATTCTCCTAATAATGTTGACACTGTTTGACTAATCTTCACAATACCTTCCTAGATAAATATTCTTTTTTACCCAGCTCATTCCTGGAAAGCTTTGGTGTAATCCATCAAACAGGAGCTGAGAAAAAGGGGTAGTCCCAAAACGTGATTTCCTATTTCATTTTTCCATAGGAAATTTAGACACAGCTACAGCTCAAACAGCTGTATGGATTTACACCAAATTTGGCAGAAAGCTAGATCTTGGTCCAGAAAGCATGCATTTTGTGTTTTAGTGTAAATCCGTTCAGTAGTTTCTGAGCAATTACGGATCAAAAACTCTGTATATATTGGCTGCTGAGGATCCGTGGACCAGACAGATCTCAAGCTGAAATCTAATTGGATTTCCATCACATCAACAATGATGTAGCAGCAGCCATCTCAGGGCTCATGACTCAGTCATAGGCCCTAAAAAACAAATGCAAAAAATAGGTATTAGGCGCAGGGTAGGATACCCTGCCCCGATGGATTTAGTAAGAGGGCCTAAAACGATTTTTTAAAATTCTGATGCAGATTTGGAGAGGATCCATGAAAAACATTCTTCTCAATGTCTTCATCCAGCCACACCTCAGGATCAGAAGCTAATCCAATAAAAGGACATAGCTGCAATACTGATTTTATATTATACCCTGTTTAGGAGCTATTTGACCAATCGAAACAATTGAAAACAACTTATGTAAAGTTGGTTGCCATGTACATTACCATGCTGATACTATATACGACTGGGGGGAACATAACACTATTTTTTCTTCTTGCTACCATAGCCTGGATTAGATGGTGCACATGCTTACTATTTCTGCGATTAAGAAACAATGATATTAATTTTTGTTAGGTAATATATTTTGTTTTTCCTGCAAGATAAACTCTGGCTACTATAGGCTGGACTGGAATACGTACAATCTTGATATGAATTGTGACTGCATAAATGAAGCATTGTGACTGTACATTCATTATCCCATTTAATGTTCGATTAAATAGATTATGGTTATGCTATTAAGAATTTATACAGAATGAAATACTACACAAGGTTGCCCTTTTCTTTTTCCCAAAAATGTTGTTTCATTGTATGAAAGATCGGTGTCATTTTGCGTACCTGGGTTTTTACATAGATGTCTCATGACATCTTCTATGACCTCATTGATATTATCACTGCAACATTTGTAATAAAATGATTGATGAGAAAACTGTGCATGGCGAGGGCGCGAGTTATAGTTACTTGAGTTAACTATAACTAGTAAATTTCATTTCCTTTTGTTTTTGTTTAAAACGATACATTGTTACTGAACGTTTCACCTAGCTATGTTAATTTAACCTTTGTTTGTTTTTGTGAATATATATATATATAGATATATATACATAGTGTTTTTGTTTCAGTAATAACTTTTCTGCTGTTATGATGAATCTTCGCAAAACTTTCCCAAAAACGTTCCTCCACGTCTTCTCCTTCCAGGAAAGTTTTAGGGTGATCTGCCAAGCAGGGGCTGAGAAAAAGAAAGCGGAGGGCCCAAAAAGCTTTTTCCCCATACAATTTCCAGAGGGTATTTTAGACAGCGCTCCAGCCAAAATGGCTAAATGAAATTACACCAAATTTAGCAGAAAGCTAAATATTTTCACCAGAAAGTGTACTTTTTGTTATTTGGTGTAAGTCCGTTCAGTAGTCTTTGAGAAAGTAACTTTGACAGTTGGGCTGAAATTCAAAAATGCAAGCCTACCTGATTAGCTGAGTGCTCTGATTTGCTGGCCATAACATGAACAGTAATTGTGTGGTGGTCATTACAGGACTCAGGGAGTTTGCTTCCCTGAAAATGTTTTACAAAAATTACATAAGGGGCAGGGTAGGGATAACCAGACCCCATAGTCCTTGTGAGGGGGACCCTCTTGAGGCCAAAATGTAAACAACTATTTTTACATATGTGGCAGGGTAGGGATAGCCAGACCCTATAGTCCTTGTGAGGGGGACCCTCTTGAGGCCAAAACTTAAAAAAGAAATGTGTTTGTTGTTTTGCACTCCCGTGGAAGTACCACAGGACCAGAGAAAAAATAAGTGAGTGCAGCAGCTCCCCAGAAATTATTTATTAGAAGTAATCGTATGTAGTAACCCTATGTTTCCTGGAGCCTATAAAGCGTCACCCAAGGAAACGTTTATGCTGTTTCTAAGTATTCCCAGACGTACAGCATTTGCTTTTCAGCTAAGGACTGCAGAGACTCCTTGTGGTGGGTTTTATGGCTGCATTATGAGGAGTGTAAAAGAAGGACTCTGACACGTTTAATAATATCTTGAATCAAAATGCTTTATTTAAAGGTTTATTGACACACGTTAAAATGCTTGTTACTAATAATTAATGTAATTGAATATGGTTTTAAATTTTATTGGTTTTATCATTGAATCCCAACATGTGATAACTGTTTTATTAAGGTAGTGATTTGTTGACACAGCCAATAGTCTTACCGTCACATATTGATGTAGTGACTTATTGACAAAGCCAAAAGGTTTGCCTTTGTATATTGATGTGGTTACCCCTAGACAAAACCAATAGGCTTGCCTTTCGTATACTGATAAGGTGACGCTTTGACATAGCAAGTAGATTAGCTTTATTTAAAATGACACCCCTTTGTATTATTCTGGTATAAGTGGAGGGGTTGTTATTATGGGGGTCATGACCCACTGGGAGTCCAATGTGATTTGAGGGTGTCACTGAAGTATTTATATGTATCAGGATGTATATATTTGTAATTTAATGCATAGTATTTAGTAGTGTGGGTGTGTGTGTGTGTGTGTGTGCGCGCGTGTCAGCGAATGGAGATTACTAGCCCACATCACCTACCCTGAGTACGCCTTGAACTGCTCTTCTTTGCTACCCTAAGAGAGTCAAGTGCAATGGGGTACTTGGTTTCCAGTAAGGAGAGAATTGTTGACTTATTACTTGTGATAAGATCTTACTTTACAGTAAAACTCCTAGAAATTCACTGAAAAACCAGAGACATAGTGACGTTATGGTTAGGTCAAGTAGTAACTTCTTACTTTATGTTATACTATAGTTCGGTTAAAATGGCAGGCAAAAATACCATTTTGGACTAAAAAGAAAACTGAAATCCACCAATTATAATTTACTAGGCTAACTATAGCTTAAGTCCCCGCCATGCACTCCTTATTACTTCACCTATTATATCACTCATGACATGTTTAATTACATAATTGATTGTAAATCTGTAAGCTTTGCTATTAATCAAAACCTTCCTGTTTTTCATCATATCTCCTAACTTACGAGACTTTCTCCTTCCAGTTACATATAATTCTAATTTCTGGTCAGTAGTTAAAACCATTCTCATTTAGAAAGTGGAAATGCACTACTGGCTGTCTTGTATGTATGTATGTATGTACATGGCAGTTTCAGTGCAAACCTAGTCAAAAGACCAGCTTAAAATTCAATTTGTAAGAGGAGAAGAAGTTGGGCTGTCAGTGGTTAATTTATTGTGTTGTAGTGTTTTTTTAAAGAGACGAGTCTTTAACTCTTTCCTAAATTGGAGCAGCTTCCCAAAATCCACGTGCCCTCCCTCATGGCAATCCTTCGTGCTACAGCTGAAGTTGTCAAAAGTTCTAAAAAGCCAGACCATATTACCCATATTTTGAGAACATTTCATTGGCTACCACTTGAAGCAAAAATGATTTCAAAATACAGTGGTCTGCCCACACCCCACTACACACTGGTTCACTCACCTACCTGGAGTCTCAGCTGTGAGTTAGAGGAGGAGAAATATGAACAAGAAGCAGATCGTACCTACTTCTATATAGTCAAAAAACAAAAAGAACTATAGGCCAGATGTAAGAAGCATTTTTGTGGTCACTGAACAGGGGTGTTTTTTATGCACAAACACCAAACTGCGATTCTACAGAATAGCAATTTGGGTTTGCGATTCGGTATTCGGAAGGGGTGTGCTTAGGGTATCCCTTCCAAATACTGAAGCACAGTGGTATGTATTATTTTGTTTTCAACCAAATTCCATTTGCAAAACATTAGTATTTTACCACCAATTCAAAATTGGTTGTTACCCTTTCACAAATGGGAAGGAGTCCCCATGGACCGCTTTCCCTTTCATAATGTTGAAAAATATATGCTTTAATTTTCTAAGGGCAGGCAGTGGGTCCCACGGACTACAGCCTACCCTTAATAAATGAAAGCTAAACGTGTAATTTAAAAAAAAATGTAGACCATTTTCTTTTACGGAAAATAGGCTACATTAATAATATTCATGAGGTAGGTTCATTTGCTACCCAGTAGGCATCGGTAATGTAAAAATAAAAGTTTAATACATTAGGAATAACTATTCCCTAATTGAGATATGGAGAAAATAACAAATTGGAAATGGCTATTCAGAATGTTAGTACATCTGGCCCTAAGGGCGTGATTTAGAGCTAGGTGGATGGGTTACTTGTCACAACCATGTCGGATATCCTGCATACCTTATTACAAGTGCATTATATATGGCACCTATAATAAGGTGAGTAGGCTATCGGTGAGTAGGAAATCAGTCGCATTTGCGACGGAGTACCCATGCTGCCAAACCCTAAATAAGCCCCTAAAACGTTTAATTGAACATTCTCTTGCTTAGCCCGAGATGATGAAATCTTCATACCTAAAACCACTAGACTCAAAAATCCATTTTAAAGACTATTTTTTCCTCATACACTACTACCTCTCTCCTTCGCTTCTGTCTTTTCCTAAAATATGTTATTTTTATTCAGCGTTATAGTAAAATCTTCCTTTTAACTTCTTCCATTTCATTAGTAAGCGGCAAGGGCTTCCCTATATAAATACTGATAATTAATAGAAAAAAGTACTTTCATTGGAGTGGGATTTATTTGAACCATTTGCCAGTGACAAAACCAATGAAAGTGCAGATTGGAGAATTTCAAGATTTACATCGTTTTGTGGTGTGTGATACGAGTCCTGTTAACCTATTGGGTAGGGACTTGTTATGTAAAATGAACTGATCTATTGTACACCAGATGGCATAGCATTTCATACAAAGGACGAAGATGTGGTTTTCAAAATGGCAATGGCAAGGCAAGGGACAGAAGTGAATGATTTTCTTTTTTAATTCAGAAAAGTGTAACATGAAGGGTAAATTCCTATTGCCATGGAGAGTTCTTGATGCTAATAGATAAAGGCTTGTTTCTGTTGCTCTGCATTTAACTGGAAGTATTTTGCAATGAGTGAAGCCAGAGTCAATAGTGCTGCATTTGTAAAACTTTTGGAAGATTTTCTAACAGAATTAAGCATGACTTAGACAGGCACTGGAGAATAACAATAACGTAGCGTGAAAAGGCTAAGCAGGAATCTGTGGGTCTGAGTCATAAAGAACCAGAACACATGTGTACATTGATGGATAGTACGTTTCCTACTACATGTACATGAATTTACACAAACATTTCTCAGAAGTAAGAATGGAAATCAGCTACTTTGCTGCTTTTCACTGATTTCCTAACAGCCACATCATTGTCCATCCACTGAGATGACCTATGATCACTCCTTAACACTAACACTACACCTCTGGAATATTTTTCATATTTGCAAATTTACTAGGGTGGTAGGTTCCATCTGCAGGCTTACAAAAAGTGTAGATTGCCATGCATACACCTACTATCCTATACCTACTCCTGTCGACAATTCATAGGGGTAAGCATTGCAAACATGTGAATTTTTTCCTGCACCTGTAAAATAATATTCTAGCAGGAGAAATTATTTCTTTTATCATTCCAGTAATTATGTGATATTTTCGTATTTTACACCCAGTTAATGTATAATTAAATGCGCAAAATAGGTACCATTGGGAGTGTTTGTGGACAGCAACACATTTCCCACTTTGTTGCTGTTCACTGACTTCCTAACTGCATTGTCCATCCACTGCGATGACCTATGATCACTCCTTAACACTAACACTACGACGCTGGAATATTTTACACATTTGCAAATTTTCTAGGGTGGTAAGTTCTATCTGCAGGTGTAATTGTCTGTAGTATCCATTTTATGGCCCATGTTCAGACTCTTGCATCAGTTGAGAAAGTGTTGTCAACTTGGCAATCACTATAGTCAACAGCATTTCAGTAGCTGGGGAAATTGGCAGTGTGGAAGGTCTTGCTGTCTTTACCTGTAAACATGCATTTCTTTGTCAATTCCTATGTGAATCTACATGTATTCTGTTCTCTCTACAGACTACAGTACGATGATGGATGTGGGCACCACACCTCACACCTTGCTTGACCTTCTGCCTGGGTGAGTGGGGCAGCCTAGATTTCTCCACTTTTCCACCCATGCCACCACTTGGAGACACACATGCTTTCTCACTCTACAGGAGTTGAGTGATGACTTCTCTACTCATTATTAAAAATGTTAAATAAATGATAAATAATAATGTACAAAGCAAGCTAACTCTTTGAAATCTTGGAATTTTCAATTCGGAGCACTTTCAAAGCCTGAAAGAGATTGGATTTTGCAGGATCCACTAACATCACAATGCATTCAACACAAGTTTCAGAATTTTGAAATCCCCCCTTACCTCATATATAAATAAAAACAGACAGATGGAAGACATGTGTGGAGGAAGTAGGATAAATGAATGATGGAAAGGATATACAGTTATTTTGACAGGCACCATATGCACCACGGTACAGCTTGGCACCCTTACTGCTCTTTGCAAAACCAACATTAACTCCACCCTAACTGAGAATGAATGTCGGGTCACCAGGGATCGCTATTCTGAGAGTATTCATGCCCGGGTTTCGACATCGTAGCCTGGCAAGCAGCCATGTTTCCGACTAATAATATTTGGGATCATGTCCGCTGTGCAACCCAGCCGGACCTATCAGAGACAATTTATTTTGTGAACACAAAAGGTCGTCCTCCGGGAAGTGAAGCCTTTGGTTCTGGGGCCCGCCTCGACAGCTGTCCGCTCAGTTTTGCTCTATCCACTCCCAAAAGAGTTGCTGATAGGAGGTCAGTTGCTCTTGCAGGTTGGTTTCAAAGACCAGGCAAGGAGTGGACAGATAAATAATCCCTACTAGTCTCTAAGAAAGGGAGGGTGAGAAGAAACAACTGGTCCCTGCAGGGAGGAGCCCTCAATTAATTTGATGAAATATAAGACAGCAGTCTGGATTGATTGACTCCATAAATTGCTTTAGTGAACAGCAACAAGGTCGAATGTCAACACTCCAGCTAACGTGTCAACACAGTTCAATATCAAATTGAAAACACAATAGAAGGAGCCAGATCCAAGACACGAAGGCGCATTGGGATGGTGTAAGGGTGGAGCCCTCTGCAGCCTTATCTTGGCACTTACCATCTCTCTTCCTCACTTCAGATAGCCTAAATTCTGCCAATCAGCCAATTTCGGCAATAGGAGAGTCTAGCATGGCCAGGAACTTCACTACCTTAACATCTCTTGAACATTTAATAAATGGAAATACATACAAATGTGCATTTACACTCGAAGTGATATGTTGTACTACATCAAAAACAGCTTTGTACACATACACACAAAGCCTGACATAGACACACATATACAAAACACACCACACACAGAGCTCACTCTCACACACACACAAACCAGAAAGCCTGACACAGACACACATACACAAAACATACACACCTACTTCTCACATAGACACACATACACAAACCACACGCACACAGAGCTCCCTCTATCACACATGCACACATAACATACATATTTAGACAACACCTGGTACTTTAGGTTTTATTATATTTTATTTATACCTTATTTTCTTTAATTTTTTTTGTTGTTTTTTTTTTTACTCCACAATACCAAGGGGCATATTCTCAAGGAGCTATCGCCGAGTTATCGGCACTTTATCGCAGCCAAAGTCGCGCTAAATTTATCGCCCCATTCACAAGCTGGTGCTAACAGCCCATAACACCAGTTTACCTGCGATAGCATTCGCAAAAAACATCGCCACAGAGGAGCCCGGCAACTAATGCTAATGATATGCAGAGTAGGAGTTCCTGTGCCAAAAGCAGCGACAACACAACTCCACAACATTCTCAACGACCAGCCAGATCGGTGATAAGATCCCAAAACATGCGCTAAGCCGCGTTACCAGCAGGAAACTAACACCTGCTCCTACCTGGTGTAAAGTCGGACGACAACGGGCACCAGACAAGGGAGCACAGCCCAAAGCCACACATAAAGAACAACAGATGCCCTGGAGCAACCCATCATGCAGGCCTGAGCCCCAATAGGACAACAACACCCCCGCCACCACACCCAGGACCCCCCGCCCCCACTCCCCGGGCCCTACCCCGGGCACCCCCTATGGACAAAGATATTGCACATCAACCCCACGAAATCATGAACCAAACAAATCGCCTGAAGTCGCACAATCACAACACCCAACATACATGTGTGGCCAGAAAAAGGGAAACATACACCCATATCAAAATATCCAAACAATATGTTTATTACAGAACAAAGCAAAAAAAAAAGAATCTGAAGAGGCATGGCGGGTCGTCTCAGGACATCCCGTAAGTCACAGCCTGCAAAACAGAAATCTGGATCAAAAGGTGTGCCATGCGCCCATCAAAGTACAGAGGGAGAGAGCGAAAGAGAGGAAGAGAGAGGGAGAGAGAAAGAGAGGGAGAGAGAGGGAGAGAGAAAGAGAGGGGGAGAGAGAAAGAGAGGGAGAGAGAAAGAGAAAGAGAAAGGGGGAGAGAAAGAGAGAGGGGGAGAGAAAGGGAGAGAAGGAGAGAAGGAGAGAGGGAGAGAGAAAGAGAGGGAGAGAGAAAGAGAGAGAGGGAGAGAGGGAGAGAGTGTCGACACTGCGGACCTAGGCCTCACTGCTCACCTGCTGCCACTGGTGTGTCTCCAACCATGTGCCGGTATTCACAGCAGTCCCCCAGGTCCCTCATCTGAAACAGTTTCCAGAGACATGAATGGCAGAGTCCATACAGTTGCACACGACATCATCGCTTGCCCGCCCCTGCGCACACAGGCTGCTGCACCCCAGCCCCTCCCGCCGCCCAGTGGTGATTGCCCGCCCCTGTGCAACCCGGCCTCACTGCTCACCTTCCGCCACCGGCGTGTCTCCAAGAGGGCCCACCACGTTCCGGAGGGATCTCCAAGCCCAGTGCCCGCGACCAAGGCACCCTCCACATCATGCAGCCCCACACCGTGGGCCACAAGGTCACACACCTGACTCTGGGTCTTGATTACGCAATGGCAGAGACCACATCAGTGCACACGGCATCATCGCAGGCTGCACATCCGCTCAGCGCTTGAGGTGCCACTAACTCTGTGAAGCGCGACGCAGCGCCACGTGGCGGGAGGGCCGCACTGCCCGCTGGCCCAGGCCTACACTGCGGCCCAGCAGGGCTCACACCAATCCTTGCCAGTCCGGAGCACCAGGATGGCGCATCATCGCAGGCTGCACACCCGCTCAGCACTTCAGGTGCCCCTATCTCACTGCACCGCAAGACACCGTCCCGTGGCGGGGTGCCTGTGCCTGCCGCAGTGTATCCGGTGCCACCAAGTCTGTGCCCCGCTAGCCATGGACCCTGAATGATTGAGTCCCGTTGTGCGGACGCCATCATGTCACCCCCGGCACTGGGCAATGTGAGGTGGCAGGGCCCTAGGCCCTCCTGCACACATGAGAACTACATGTAGACACCCAGTCAGAGAGAGTGGAAATGGCGTCCAGCACGTGCGCCAGGCCATTTTTATTGCCAGGGTCACATGTCCTGTGACGCCAGTGCTGGATGGGTGTGGTGTGGGTGTACACCAGCCGTGAGGGAGTGGCTGTGGCATGCTGACAACTAGACCTGTGAGCTGCAGATCACCACAGTGAAGACCTAGGACATGTAGCGCCGTCGTCCCCCCATGTGTGTAATCGGAGTGGGCTGTCCTGGCGTATGCCAGTCCAGCGTAAGGGTGTGAACAATGACCCCGGGGCTCTGGGCGTGGGTCCGTCCTGGGCTGGACAAGGAAGTGACTAATTGATGCGTCTCCGTTGTAGTGTCGGCGCCACCTGGACCGGATTCGGCAATCTGTCACCCTGTGACAATAGTCCCACAACATGGGCAACATGGACGTAAGGGGGAATCACTGACCCTACATCCATCCATACTTCCACACTTGAAAGATCATAGACATGACACATCTGTGTGGATATGAATGTTTATTACACATTCAAGGGAGTGTTGCAGCTGGAGCAGTACAGGGCCATGCCAACCCCACTTCACATTGTCGGCCCATGGAGGGCCAGCCAGAGTCCTTCAGGGAATGACAGGTACATCAGGAGAGGAGGACTTCATTCCGCAGTCTGATAGCTGTGTCATTGGTGACCAAACAGAATATGGCAGTCCATGTCGAGGTCAGAGGTGAGTGTCGCAGAGTGCATCGGGGGACAGTGGAAGGTGATGATGCAGAGGGCAGAACCAAGCAGAAACAGGCCACATGGCGGAGATGAATGCTACTGCGTCCTCCTGACCACGAGGGTGGGTTCATCCGCATCTTCGTCCTCTGCTGTTGCATGTGCCTCACATGTGGGTGGTGGTGTACTGTCCCCAACACTGTGTGGCACAGACACATCAGGGGCGGCAGATGTGGATGGGGTGGTAGCAGCATGCATGCATCAGCGCCAGGCCTTGTGGCAGCAATGCCATGAGGAAGGTCTTCAGGGCATTGAGGGACCCAGCTACCTCTTGCTGGTGTGCAGCCGTGGCAGCCACACTTTCCGCTTGCGTCCGCTCTATGTTCTCCATGATCCTCCGCATGTGTCCCAACTCCCGGGCGAGATCGCTGGAGGAACTCCGGCTAGACAGTCGTTTTTGTCGCAGAGTCAGGACTCTGGCGATGTCAGCCATGGTCCGTTGGAGAGCATGGAGCGGACTGTGGGCGTCCGTTAGGGACTCTGAGAGGTCCCTGATGGGACTCAGACACCCACGTATGGCGTCTAGTTTGGCTGCCATGCGGTCGAACCCCACCTGCACCTGCTCAGCCAGCTTCTCCTGGCACCCCAACACACGGCATTGGAAGGCCATGTGTTCGTCATGGGGGTCCTGGGAGGCAACCGTGGTGGTGGGTGCTGCCTGCTGTGCGTACTGTGCAGGTGGGGGGGGGCTCCTCGTGGCAGCTGGGTTGCCCTGATCCTGGAAGTGGGCTGCGGAGGCTCTCCACGAGCTGTTCGAGGGCGTCTGAGTCGAAGGTGTAGTGGTCCTCTTCGTCATCAGAGAAGAGAGGTTCGGACTGCTCTGCAGGAGGTGTTGGATTTCCCCCAGCAAAGTGAAGGGGAGATGCAGTTTGACATTGTGTACACATGTATGTTGACGCTTTGTACATGTCTGCATTCAGACTGCATGACAGTGTACATTGTGACTGTTTGGGGGGAGCTGCCTATTTGATGCGGGACAGTGGACATTCCGACTACATCACGGATGTGAGTTTGTACTTGTACATTGTCTACTCACATTTCCCTGCAGTGCCATATGTGATTGGCCAGTTTCTACGCACATGCGGCACCTATTGTGTCCTCTGTTCTGTTGTGGACGTGTTGCGGTTTGTACCACCTTGTTGTCAATGTTGATGTGCTCTGCATGTTATGTGTGTGTGCCGCATTTTGGGGGAGTCGCCCCTGCAGCTCTGATTTAGCTGCCCTCCTCTCTTCCATGCGGTGTGCCTCTGGGTTCTGTGCTTCTGCAGTGCTGAGATGTTGCATACCTGTGTGCATTGGTCTCTTGGTGGGAGTTGTGGGTCTGGGGCAGGGTTTGTCCGCAGGTGTGCTATGCTTAATTGTGCATGTGTGCCATTGTGCCCATCTCCCCCGTCCCCCCAGTCCCTGGTGGTTACTCACCCTGTTGCTGTTGTGTCCGGTCATGTTGAGCAGTGTCCGGTCCCCCGACTCCTGCCACCGTCTCCCTACTGATGACTGTGGACACCATTTCCTCCATCTCGTCCAGCTCCTCCTGTGGCGCAGGGCTCCGACCTCCAGTCTGCATTGCTGCCTTCCGGTTGTTTGCGAGTTTCAGCTTGGTTTTGCGCTTCACATCATTCCAGTGCCTCTTGACCTCGTCCATTGTCCTCTTCAGCACTCCGACTGCATTCACCTTGTCCACGATGGTCTGCCATATTCCATTTTTGGTTGCCAGTGACACAGTGGAGGTGACGAACAGTGATTGATGGTGTTCTATCACCTCCGTTATCAGGATCCTGTTTTCCTGCAGACTGAACTTCGTCTTCCTCTTCTTCTTGTCCTTGCCCTTCCCTGACCTCGAGGTCCCAGGCTGGTCCTCCGTGGGGCTTGTGGGGTTCTGGTTGTCCTCTGTACTTGCTCCGGCTGCCTCCATTGTGCTTCGCTGTTGTTTGGATTTTGTCGGTATGTTTTTTTCTGCTTTTATGGTGCATTTTCCCGCATGATGCGTGGGAATTGCAGGCCTGTGGCTGGTTTTCGCAGATTTTTGTATCGCGATTGGCGTCATCGCTACTATTTTCGCGTTGGGGTTTCGCGTTTTTGCAGCGTCGCGTTGTTTCTAACGCGTTCATTTGACGCATTGTCCTGTGACTATCGCATGGTACCGCCGTGTTGTGAATACCACGTTGACACGGAGTTGTTTTCCCGTGATGGACTGCGATGTGGAGGGTTGCGGTAGTTATCACACGTTCTTGTGAATATGCCCCCAAGAGTTCAAGGAATAGTCACTGTACAAAAACATCTAACGTAATAGGATATAACATGGCATAACAAATGAGAAATGTTTTGTCTTTGCAAAGTAAGATTTTTTTCTGGGACTCTTTGCATCATCGGGAAAACATAACCCCTGATGCTAAGGGTCGCACAGGTTGGCAGATGTGAGCTTCCACTTCCCTTTGTATCCTGCTACCCTGTACCTCTTAGCTGTCAGGGGATTAAAAGTACCACTGATTTTCCTCTGGATTTCCTGGGACACCATATCTTGCCTGCGAGAAATCCTGCACCAGGGGCTCTCGCACACCTGCAGGTAGGCACGTGTTACCAAGCCCTTATGAAAATTTGTTTAATTGAAGTGACGAATATTGAAGTGACACAAAATTCGCCACCTATCCCTAACGTTGTGGGCATAGATAAAACCTTCTCCCACTGCAACATTACACAACACTCATAGAGGCAGCACTGGATTAGCCACAAGACCTACCTTGCATGATGCTCCACACTCCCACCCCTGGTAGTCACTTATGAGCCTCCTTCTGCTCCAGCCGTCGATTGGCTGGAATCTTGGTAGTGGCACTGGATGCTCTGAGACAACTGCGTGATGTTTAGAACTGTGAAACATTACTCACTAGCTATAGCATCCATTAGTAGTTAATGTCGTTATGGCTAAACAAATGTTGGTGTGACATAAATACGTCTTTAGAAGTGCTATTGGTTCTATGTAGGCAAAGTACTGGAACTCATCACCTCCACATAATCTATAACAGTCCTCTAAGTTGTGGATTATTTGGCCTTCACGTGTTTATCTCAGTATCTCTCTTGAGAGTTTGCAAGTGTTTATGAGGATGTTTTTATGAAGTGACTAAGCTAGTTGTAAATGAAGTCCTTGCACTACAAATAATTAGTATTTTTAAGAAATCTTAAGAGCGATTGACATCTCTGCTGGAGTCCAGATACCTACGGCCTTTTAGCAACTTTGTGAGGAGAAACTGTCCACCTGCGCCTATAGCGCTTTTAACTGCACATCGCTCTTAAATGCATAGCGCGTTAACATTTTTAAATTGTTTCAAAGCTAATTTGCACTTGCCTCTTGGACAACCTGTTTGTATTCCTCCCCCACTCACCTTCTTTCTGAGCCACCCCTGTTCCGCCGCAGCTTGTGCCATTTGAGCGGAGGGACTTGCTCAGTGGGATTCGCCTCCTTGAACAGGAAGTGAGTCTCCTGCCGGTCTGCGGGTCAGCACTCCAGCTGCCGCCTTCTCCCTTTCTTCTTCCTGCCCTGCCTATTTAGGGCAGGAAAAGGCACCAGCATTGCACCAAAGGCAAGCCCGTCTGCGCCCGACCGCCGCCAGCCGCCAAGACCCCTGTCCATTTTGTTCCCCAGTTATCATTAGTGGATTGCATTGCCCCCTATTTAATGGCAGTCTACCACTATTCATGCTAAGAACTCAAACTACTAAACAAACAACATATGGCCAAATCGCCACATTGCCCTGAGGCAACTCCCACTTTAGCATCCATTCCTAAAGTCACCTTGAAAAGCACTTTGAAGTAGGGTCCCGAATTACCATATAGAACACAACAGGCCCACCTTGCCACATCCGACACATGACACCCCCATATAGGCCCAACCCGCCAATCTGTTAACTTGACCAAACTGTCCCAGCTATTCTTTTTCTGTGATGGGCCTCAAACTGTCTCTCTCTCAACACATCTACTCAGCGAGGCGCAGCTCCCCCGCGCCCCAACTCCTTGTGCCAGCACACTCTGTTCATCTTGGCCAACAGCTGCCCAAAAATCCCCCACTCCTTCGATGTGCCCAGCTTGCGATGCGCTTACCCACAAAAACCACAAGAACATAGGAACTTGATATTGAAAGAGGAAAGCGTGGGGCAACAGGCCAGTTTCACATCTTCTAATTTCTCAATTTATCAGAATTATTTTCGCCAGCTTGCCTTATCGAAACTTATGACAGCTACTTGGCGTATCAATAACACCTGCAAATCTCCTATTTCTATGAGTCCACCCCTCAGGCTAAACTATCGTCTATAAACACAACAGAAGGGAACTCTGTCGACCAACCGAAACAACTAGCGGGGCTCTATTTTAATGCACGTTCAATCCCTAAACATGCACTTGAGGTATGGAGTTTACTGGACTCGGAAAAGCCAGATATTTCCTTTATAACTGGAACTTGGCTCCACGAATCTGCTCTCCACGATGTGGCAACTGCCCTCCCCCCCCCCCTGAATATCAATTGACTAGACTTGATAGAAGTAACAAGAGAGGGGGTGGCCTAGCAATAGCCTCTAGGGCTAGACTAAAGATCAGCATACTGGAAACCATCTGTTCAGAATGGATTGAACTCTGTATTTTTAGGTTTGAAAAACAAACTAAGGGAACCTTGAGAGGCGCCCTAGTCTACAGACCTCCCAGACCTAAAACTAATTTTACCAACCGTTTGACGGAGATCATTGCCCCTCATATCCTAGCGGCCGATAATTTCTTTCTCATTGGAGATTTTAACTTCCATGCAGAACTCTCTTCTGATACCGACACAAGCCTACTGATCTCCAACTTCAGCACACTGGGATTAGTAGAAAGGGTAACTGGACCCATTCATCTGGCTGGCCACACCCTCGACCTTCTGTTCACTAATGACCCCAACACTAAGGTTGAGCTCCCCATCCCCATAATCTGGTCTGACCACAGTCTATTGAAATTCTCTCCACAAATAGACACAATACATGAAAATACCAGTAATGAACAGAAACTGACCAGACCCTGGAGGAAAGTCAGTCTAGAAGCCTTGTCATCCTATTTCAGTCCCCCTTTCCTAACAGGCTCCGAAAACATAGACCACTTGGTGGATACCTTTGAGAATGCAATTATACAGGCCCTTGACATTATTGTACCTCTGTCAAGGGTCAAACAAAAAGTTTAAAGCATCACCCTAGCAACAAACTAGCTAGCAGGAAAGCTGAACGTAAATGGAGAGCATCTAAAAGTACAGAGGATAGACAGGCTTACAAACTTATTCACAGACGCTATCTAGAAAACATCAGATCAGCCAAAAAAAACTATATTGTCGATAGAATTGACAAGGCTGCAAATTCGCCCAAGGAACTTCACAAGATTTTAAAAGAATTAACTAATTCCCCTTCCTGGCAATCTGACAGCCACACAAGACTGGGTTGACACACTGTCCACCTTCTCTGAGGAAAAGATTGACAGTATTCATAACACCTTTCTCAATCAGAATGTCGAACAGCGAAATTCTGAGCCTGACGGTACCCAGATACCCACCACAGTACTTCTAGAAGAGTTTGTTGAACTTGCTCAAGAAGAAGTTAGTACTGCCCTCCTCAAGATTAAATCAAGTTCCCCATCGACCTGTTTCGCCCCACATTCTGTCAATGCTGGCCCCAGTGCTTCGCAAAAGTTGTACTGACATTTTCACTCAAGCAACAGTCCCTAGTAAATGGAAAGCAGCCAGGGTCAAGCCAATTCTGGAAAAAACGTCAGCTGATCCCAAAGAGCCTAGCAACTATCGGCCTATTTACCTACTCCCTTACTTTGGAAAGGTACTTGACTCTCTTGTCAACGAACAGCTAGCAACCTATTTGGAAAGCCACAAACTATTGGCCCCCTCTCAGTCAGGTTTTAGGGCTGGCTACAGCACTGAAACCTCTCTGGTGGAGGTAGTCGACAATATAAGTCTTGCCCAGGACCTCGGGCAGTCAGCCATGCTTGTCCTGTTAGACCTGTCGGCTGCCTTCAACACCATCCCCCATGATATATTAGAACAAGGACTGTGGGAGATGGGCATCAGAGGAACAGCCCTAAGCTGGCTTAGAAGCTACCTAAAAGACCGAACTACCATCGTACAGCTAGGCACCCTAGTCTCTCTCAGCCGGTTGGTAGACAAGTCCCCCAGGGATCAATAATTACTCCCATGCTTTTCAACCTCTATGTGGCACCCCTATCCAAGGTGATCAGATCATATGGGTTTGACTTATTGTCATACGCTGATGATACCCAGCGGCTAATCACTCTCGGTCCCAATCCAACTGATAATAGAATTAGATTCAAAAACTGTATGGCTCATATTAACCCCTGGATGCAAGCCAACCATCTTCAGCTTAATGCCAGCAAGACTGAGATCATCCTATTTGGAAAGGCACATGAACTCTGGTCCAATGACTGGTGGCCCCAAAGTCTTGGCCCCTGTCCACCTCTTAAACCCACAGTACGTAACCTTGGAGTAAAAATCGACGACAAGCTATCCATGAAAGACCATGTAAACCAAATAATGAGCACCTGCTATGGCTTAATGCGGAGCCTACGTAAGATCTTCCAATGGATTCCAGTAAAGTCAAGAAAACCGCTTATCCAGGGTTTAATCATCAGTCGTCTTGACTATGGAAATGTTCTGATGGCCTCAATTAACGAAGCGCTTGTAACCAGATTCCAAGTTTTGCAGAACACAACCGCCAGACTGGTACTAAACCTTCCACCTCGGTCCCCATCTGCGCCCAGTCTGAAAGCTCTCCACTGGCTCCCAATTAGGAAACGGATCCATTTAAAGATCAGTTGTCTGGTACACAAGACCTTGTATGGAACTGGCCCGACTTACCTGGCCAAGAACTAAACTGGTATCTTCCTCACAGCAATCTTAGGTCTGGAACTAAACATCTTCTCACTCCACTCAGGGTGCGCACCGCCAGGCATGGCGGCAGATCATTTTCCCATCTAGCCCCCGCTTTTGGAACGAACTCCCATTGCAGCTTCGCACAATTTCTGATCACAAACAGTTCCGAAAAAGGCTTAAAACCTGGCTATTTTGATTGTCCACCCTCCTCCTATCAGCCGTCTATCTTCGCCTTCACCAACATTCGCTACAGCGCTTTGAGACCCCTCCGGGTGATATGTGTGCTCAATAAAACCCTATGACTATGACTAAATCTTTGGAAGGGAGGGCTTAGGGGCAAGTGATAGATGTGGCTGCAGGCTCTCTTTCCCTGAAACAAAAAGCATCGGCAGTGGTAGGCACTGGGCGGTCCCATAAAAAGAGAAAACATACACACTGAATTAGAACGTTGTGGGGGCATTAGGTTTGCTTGGCTTGGGCATACTGGTAATTGCAGCTACAAACATGATGCTGCATTTCAATTAATAAGGATAAGTCAAAACAAACTGGAAGCAGGCGAGAGAACATGGAAAGTGAAACAAGTGGGCATGGCCAGTGAAAGAACTCAACCTGATATGTCTTGCATGAGAAGCCATAGTGGAGAGAGACTGCTGGGGAGGGAGAAGTCAAGTGGCAGTTTGAACATGCTTAGCAATAGTTTGAGAGGACTCAGTCAGAAAATAGACACGAGAAATTGGGAGGAACCCATGAGGCACAAAAACACACCTGCACCTAAGTGAAGAATGGCAGCTTAGTGTTTCAGAGCAAAGAATCAGTCCCGGTGAGTTTGGTGTTGGAGACAGGAGAATACAAGGCTTAGTACTTAAGGGAAATGGGTGGAAGCAAACATGAGAATATGTTCAATCAACCAAGTGACTTGTAGAGCAAGACTACTCACCCGTAAGGGTATCAAGGCACTGGGGGGAGAGGGGGCTGCTGATCTGTCAAAGGCACTGTGGTTCAGTCGAAGAGCCAGGTCTTGAGGTCCTTCCTGATTTGGGGCAGTGATGGTGATTGCCTGAGATGAAGAGGCAGGGTGTTCCAGGTCTTTGCTGTGAGGTAGGAGAAGGATCTTCCCCCGGCCGTGGTCTTGCAGATACGTGGGGCGGCGGCCAGGGCCAGATGGGCGGAGCGGAGGTCTCTGGTGGGTGTGTGGAATGAGAGGTGGTTGTTGAGGTATGCAGGTCCTGCGTCATGTAGGGCTTTGTAGGCGTGTGTGAGGAGCCTGAAGGTGATTCTTTTGTTGACTGGGATCCAGTGGAGGTCTCTCAGGTGGCAGCGGTGGTGGATAGTGAGGATGAGTCTGGCGGAGGCGTTCTGAATGTTCTGCAGTTTCTCGAGGATTTTCTGGGTGATGCTGGGGTAGAGTGCGTTGCTGTAGTTGAGTCTGCTGCTGATGAGTGCGTGGGGGACGGTCTTTCTGGACTCTGTGGGGATCCACTTGAAGATCTTTCGGAGCAGACGTAGCGTATGGAAGCAGGATGATGAGACGGCGTTGATCTGGTGGTTCATGGTGAGCGAGGAGTCCAAGATGATGCTGATTTTTTGTGCGTGGTCTGTGGGTGTGGGGGGGATCCAAGATATGCGGGCTACCAGGAGTCGTCCCAGGCGGAGGGGGTGGAGCCCAGGATGAGGACTTCGGTCTTCTCTGAGTTTGGCTTGAGGCAGTTGTCCTGCATCCAAGTGGCAACAACCTTCATCCCGTCGTGGAAGTTGTTCTTGGCGACTGTGGGTTCGTCGATAAGGGAGAAGATTAGCTGTGTGTTGTGGGCGTAGGAGACAATGCTAAAACCGTGGTTCCTGACGATGGCTGCGAGCGGGGCCATGTAGATGTTGAAAAGTTGACTGCCACCTGCCAGATTGCGAGTTTCCTCATGATCTGGCAGGCAGTCCTTTGGTGTTCCCACGGTGGTGCACCGCAATGGGAACATCAAAGCAAGTTCCTGCATGAACACAGGGGGGCACAACATGTGCCCACTTGCATGCATACCAGTTTACAGGGGCAACAGGGGGCCCTCTATGGCCCCCTTTGAATCGCCGCCATGAAAAGGCTGGTGGTGGGGAAACTGAGAATATGCTTCACGGTGCCGCAGCGGCACCACCAAGCATATTGCTGCCCCTGACAGCTGCGCCACTGCCATGGAACATAATTTCCCTGTGGGTGCGGTGGTCCAATGGCTGTCTGACCACCAACGTTGTAATGTGGCGGTCGGACCGCCGGTGCGGCAGTGGCCACTGTGAGGTTTGCGGTCCACAGACCACCAAACTCATAATCAGCCCCTTAAATCTTAGGACTTTGCGAGAGGTCAGAATCAGCCATCAGCTCAGCGGGAGGTGTAGAGGTTGTGACAAGAAGGTCCTCTCAACTGGATGGAAGTTCTACCATGGTGGTGGCTATAGTGGAATGTACTGAGGAGGTGGATCGATCTTGCGGATAAGGAGACCTTGAGGATGATGTGGACCTTTTTGTGCTGCGTCCTCTTCATGAGCAGGTGCAATTTATTTTGGACATAGGAGCTGTAGCTGTCCAGGTCAGTTCAGAGGGCCCTTTCATCATATGGGGGGATCCGCTTGCTCCAGAGAGTGGGCGCTCCTCAGTGAGCCATGTCCACGCCGACTCCGGAGGTTCGAAAAACAACCAGAAGTTTGGCCAGGAACAAGAGCTGGTAGGGGAGGCCGAGTGCTCGGAGTTTCTGCTTGACTGCCATGTAAGAGCAGTGCTGCTGCTGCACCTCCTTAGTGTAGTCGGGAAAAAAAAGCACCCTGGCGTTGGCACACCGGAGGTCTGAGCGAGATCGGGCTTCCCTTAAGATCGTGTCCCTGTCTTTGAAATTGAGGATTCGGGCAATCATGGGCCTATGTGGCGCCCCCGGAGGTGGTTGAGGAGTCAAGGCTCTGTGCACTCTCTCGATCATGTGAGCCAGGGGGACAGCTGGTCCGACGGCATCCAGGACCTGATCCCTGTTTCAAGGAAGTCTGCAACCTTTGTTGGCTTGCTAACTTCTGGGATCCCAACGAGGTTTACATTGTTGCAGTGAGACTGATTCCGCGCGGCGATGAAGCTCTGCTGTGCGTGTGAGGAGACAGGAGACCTGGGATTTCAGGTTGGTTACATCATCTTCCACCATGGACAGATGAGTTTCGGACTCCGTGATCCTGGCTGTAGCTTGCGCAGGTCCGGTCGCAAAAGGGGGACTTCTGCTCGCACCTCACCGATCTTAGATTTCACTGTGGTTTGGGAGGTCTGAATGGCTTGGAGGATTGGGCTAGGGCTCCCTCCAAAGAGGGCTGTTTTCCTAGCACTGCTGCCTCCAGCTTGTCCCGTTCCTGGTCCTGTGGTATACTGGCCATGCAGATCTGGGAGGCTACTTGGCGGAGAGGTCTATCCTTGCCCATTTCAACAAAGCGGTCTGATGACATGTCACGCCTTGAGAAGGGAACCCAGCCCGCTTGCCGGCGAGTAGTGGCAGCCGTGCCCCAGGAGAAAGCCTACCCCAGTGACTCCAGTAGAGACAGCTCACCCGTCCAGAAGGGAGGTCAATAGGCCATGAGGTTAAAGCGTGGCAATGAGCACTGGAGGGGCTTAATCAGGACAAGGCAGGGCAGCAGGACTACCCTCATCAACTCTCACCCTCAAGGAGCTCGCTACATGGAGCGCTAGTGGGTCGTAGGGCCCGAATTCGGTGGTCCGGACTCAGGCTAGGCAGACCAGGTTTGCTGGCACAGAAAGGCACCTTATTTGGCAGGCAAGAAGAGGCAAAGTCCACACCTTTCACCAGCAGGGAGCACACAGGGCAATGAAAATAAAGGTTCACAGTACATCACATACAGGCGGGGGGCCCACAAATGCCCTTGGCGCCTGGGCCCAGACGTGCCTGGCCCACCCCACATTCAACTAAAAGCGGACACGTGCCACCAATCCAATCCCCTTGGGCACCCAATTGGCACTCCAAATTATGCCTTGTTACTGCAGTAAGGGGAGAGGGCCAGCAAGAACCCACCCAAGGCTGCTGCAATGACAGGGGCCCCCTCACCAGCCTATCCTCCAGGTCCAATTTTGCCGTTAATTGGGGGAGGCCCGCCTCTCAACCAGGTAAGTCTGTGTTCAGAGGGTGCGCCCCAGATCCCCAGGGCAATATTCAAGGGGGCAAACACTAATCCTCTTGTTCCTCTGGGAGATGGAGCCTCCGGGAGCAGGCGTCAAGGGCAGGCGGCCCAAGATCGGGGGGCCAGATAGAGGCCGCAGGAGCCCAGGACTGGGGCAGAATATGTTGTAAGGGGCCCAAGTGGCCATGAAATCGTGCACAGGGCCCTCACTGCTCACCTGTGGAGCTGTTGGCTGCTGGAGTAGGCAGTTCCAACGGGAGTCCGGCGGTCGGTCACCCAGCCCCCAGTCTCAGCCGCGCAGGTCCATCAGATCGCCTGCCCGGCGCGCACATACACAGGGTGTAGTATGGAAATGCAGGAGTAATATCTCGGGGCATTCCTCACAGCACGGCCGGGCCGCAATTCAGGCCGTCATGTGGGTGCTGCCATGTTGCGAGGGTGCTAGCTCTCTAGGGTCTGCCCGTCATGCGGGACTCCAGCATCACCCGGATTCAGGCAGCACACCGTGCTGGTCCGGGGGTAGCCACAGACCTTTTGAGAGAGAAGCAGGGTCTCTGATGGTGTGAGGATGGTATCGGATGATGGAGGGGTCCGGAGCACTCAGAGTGTGACCACTATCTTGACGCTCCAAGCCACGCCCAGGCTGAATCTTATTAACGTCTCCACAGGGAGGAATATCAGCAAGACCCCGGAGGTCTGGTTGTTGCCACCAGATTTACAGATTTGGCCCTTGTCCTAGCTCAATGGAAAATATCCATGTTCTAGAAATCTCTCACTGGCCCTACCCTTAAGGGAGTGAGGTGCAAATAGTCTAAATCGACTAAGGGGCCGATTACGATCCCGTTCGGAAGGGCTTCGAATCGGATTCGGGTTTGACGAATCCGATTCGGAACCCTTGTTGCCGACCGAATTGCACACAGTTCCCAACGACCGATTACAATGATCGTAAACCGGTACGGCTGTCCGAATCAGCTCCGAAAGGCAATCGGATAGGTCGAGTCTTTCGGAGCCGAATCGTACAGCTCTATGGACTCGTTTTCCGAGTAAGCGATTACGATGACCGATTCGGACAGCCATTCCGAATCGGTTTCTCCGGAACGAATTGGCTGCTGGAATCGGTCTTTGGGGGCCCATAGCAGGCCCCCCTCCACCCGGGGCCCTCCGAATTGGGCCTGTAGGAGTACCCATGGGTCCCCTTTTACCAACCATGCAAAGTGTGGCAGGCACCATGGGGTGCACAGGGTGCAAGGTTTTCCCCAGCCACCCCTTTCTTCATTGGGAGTCTGTGTTCTCGTTCGGAACACAGGCTCCCATTGAAGTCAATGGGAGTCCGACCGAATCGTATCCGGAAGCATCCGGATACATCCAAATCGCTCGGTCGGACTCACCCGATCCGAGTCATCCGGAAAACATTCCGGGGCGATTTGGTAGGAATGCTTTCCAGACAAGATCGTAATCGGCCCCTAAGTGTGAAGTGGCACTACTGATACTAGAAGCGCAGAGGGGGCAATGCAGTCTCAAGCATGCACAGGCTTGGGAGCTTATCCTGCAGGACTGCACGCTCATAGGTGATAAAGGTCAAATAATCTTCCAGTCGGTTACTCCTCTGAGGAGCGATGGCCCAGTGCACCCTGGGCCACTGGGACATGATTCACTGATTAGACCGGATGAGCTCAATCAAAATCTGCTAAGAGTACAACTAATGAGCCTGGTGATCCGGACTACTCCCACCAGGCATTCTATCATGATATCCTTGTTTAGTATAACAGAAACTTGTTGTCGTTTCCATATAATTGTTGTTTTGATTTGCTTTTCCCCTCCTTCCACACATCTACTTATAATATTTCTGGTATACTGTGCTTCCATGATCTGTTTTAACATGCACATGATCGGTTTTCACATGCACATGTTACAGCACTGCCTTTTAGATTGCAGATCACACTATTTAACATGTTGAATTCAGTTATTCAGGGAACTGCTATATTGGTGTTGATAATATTTCAATTGCTGTGGATCTACACATGTATGGCATTGAGGTATGTTATACCAAACCTCAATAAAATGTTGCAAAAAATGTGCTTTAACTGTCGTGCTTGGATGCCCTGTACTGCTCTCACACCATTTACACTCAATATTATTGTGTATTTACGACTAGAAATCTCAAATTGTGACAGACTTTTTTTTTGTTTAGCTATGCAAGGTTTTGCAATAATAATGAAAAATTCAATAAAAAATACAATCCAAACATATGAACCACAAGTTTTTTTAACTCAAATACACATTTAAAATTGGTAATAAAATATAATTAAATGATTGTAAACATCTATAATAAAATAATGTTTTAAACTTTTTTTTTTAACTAGAAAACTACTATACCTAACCCCAAAAATAAAACACAACCTCAAACTAAATTTCAAAGGTAAGAGTAAAAATAAAAATAAAATAGCATGTCAGAACAATTACTGATTAACAAATATATAACCATTAAAATACCAACATTGAAAATAAGTATATTAAATACTGCAATAATTAGTAAACATTATTTTGACAAGCTTCAAAAAACAATAAATGTATCCTCGATATCATGTCAAC
This sequence comes from Calotriton arnoldi, assembly GCA_963921515.1. NCBI lineage: Eukaryota > Metazoa > Chordata > Amphibia > Caudata > Salamandridae > Calotriton > Calotriton arnoldi. Next base: position 1,318,290 of record CAWUFW010001133.1, read on the forward strand.
CATTATGTTTGCAGTCACAATATTTTGACCACTAAATTATGTTTGAACAATACTCTGGACTTGATATTCAGGTGCCGGTCTTGTACATCCCCACTGGGCCCTTTGGAATGTCTAACATATTTACAGTGCAACACAAACAGAATTCCTTACACAAGAACTAAGTTCAAAGCAGTGCAAAATCCTCAGGACCTGATTCACAAAAGGACCTCCGCTCTCGTGGCGGAGGCCCCGCAGTCATGGGAGAGTCTCCCCACTCGATGCGGATCTGACCAATTAGAATTCTCATTGCGGAGATTCCGCCCCAAGTTCGGAGATTTCCCCACAACTGCAGGCCTCCGCCACTAGGGCGGAGGCCCTTTGTAATTCAGGTCCTCAGGAGGCAATCACTTAGTCATTTAATCCACTTTGAAGTATCATTAAAGTGTCTGTCGGCTACAAAGGTGTAGCAGAGGTCTTTGCCGCCGTTACCTGCAGCGTCACCAGCCAACTGCAGTAACTATATCTGGCCGTGAGTCACAACATCAATGGACTGGAAGACAGCAGGGAGCCAAAAGAGCAACACCCATGCCTTTCTGTTCGAAATTGCAAATGACGCACTGATTCTGGCATAATAAGGTTCCACTCACTCTATTTTCAGAAAAGTATTGAAAACTCTGGTCCCTGGGAACCACAGAAGGGTTTTCATAGCTGACATTTAAACTCTGAGAGGTTGCTGGCGTTAATCTTGAAACTCCACTGTATGCTCACTAGAAATTGGTGGCAAATTTCAAGTCTTATTGAAAACCCTCATGCCACAAACAATGTCTAATCAATATTTATTGTAGAAAAAAAATATTTTAAATATTATTTTTTTGCACCAGTGAATTTGTAGTTCAAAACCTGCTTGTCACCAACTTAGTGCACTTAGCTTTGTGAACTTTGAATTATATCTGTTTTTTAATGTAACCACTGTTTGTCTTTTTATGCTTCTAACCCTCCAGCCTTCATAGGACTGTAAATAATGTAGTTTTCATGTAATACAAACTCCCGAGATGTTCAGCCCAGTGTGACGCCCGTTATCACAGAAAACACCAGAAACTCTATAAATGTCATTGAAATCCGTCACGTGAGGTCACCGGCTCAATTTGTTACAAGCTAATATTTTTTATTTCTCCCATTTCTTTCATTTAATTTTACTGGTATTTATGATTTTTTTAAAAGTGTTCAATGAAGCCGAGCACCAGCATCAAGGCGCTTTTGTGGATTACACAGAGGTTTCTGTAATCTGTTTGCTTCCACTAGCTTTCTGGGCACCTTAGCGCCATTGCAGGGGGAAAAGCACGGCTGCACCATGCCCTTGTGAATACGGTGCAGCCTTGCTTTTCCGAAGTGGCGGAGAGAGGCGTTAAGCCAAGAAGGCTAACGCCTCTCTCCGCCACTTCATTGTGAATGGGCTTGACACCAGAACATGGGCTTCTATTGGAATTCTCCGGGGCATATTATCAAGCCCATTATCGCCGCTTTAGCGGCAGTTTTCTGCCGCTAAAGCGGCGATAATTTTAACGCCGTTTCTTGATAATATGCCCCTGAGACTTATTTTTCACTGAAGAGGGTAGAGGGAATTCATCAGACAAATTAAGCACTGTGCTGACCAAGGCGAGAGCAATTTCCATAGTAGGCTTATTAGCATAAACAGTAACGAGAAAGGTGAACTTCGTTCTTGAGTCTAAGGGGCATATTATCAAAGGGCTTCTATTGGAATTCTCAAGGGCATATTATCAAGCCCATTATCGCCGCTTTAGCGGCAGTTTTCTGCCGCTAAAGCGGCGATAATTTTAACGCCGTTCTTGATAATATGCCCCAAAGTATCTTTTTAACGAATATATGAAAACGAAAATTATCAGTTAAACAATAATATTATGTGCATATTAATGAGGGGTGAAAATAAGTATTCACACCCTTACCACGACCTTCTGCTTAGAGGAGTACAGGCATGAATTGCACGGCCTTATGGATGCTTAATGAGCATATAGTAATACCCAATTAAACTTAGTTTGGAACAATTTGTGTGCCATACATCTGTACGCATCATGCAATAGACGATGTCATGCTACTAGTGGGGGTTAGCCCCCATTCTGTGGTGTACGCATGCCCGTCCGATTCTAGCTGGCTTTCACATGAAAAAAATTGAGTGGGCAAAATACCCTAATTTGTAGTCACACTCACAGCTTGCTCTCACAATATTATTAGAATATATTGAAAGACAGTGAAGACAGATATACACATCCACATTCTGTTTCCTTCAATGTCCTTGTTTCCAAGCTCCTTGGATATAATTCGGCCTTCTAGGTCTCAAGGCCTGAGTTTGCACAGTACATGCAAGAATATCTCATTCCTAATTTTCCTCCTGCCCCAGGATACTTCACGGAGCCAAACGCTGGTGAAACTCTGAGTAGGAAAGGATCAAGAATGGGGAATTACCATGGAAATGTTATATGGTTACCCCATTAACGACAGTGATTCCCAAAGGGTACCTTCAAGAGGATAAATTAGAACTCAGCAGCGGTTCCGCAAACTGAAATTACCGGTACACACGGTACTGATGCGGTAATGCTGTGCAATATGTAATGGAGCCATCAATTGCACTTCTCTTGAGGTGATAACGGAGTTCATTTCTGTGAGTCCCGTGATCTCCCTTACAAGAAACAAAGGGGCATATTAGCAAGACCGGCGATAAAATTATCGCCGTTTTAGCGGCAGGAAACTGCCGCTAAAACGGCGATAATTTTATCGCCGATCTTGCTAATATACCCCAAACTTTCTCTACTGGCTCTCTGGAGATGATTTGTGTATTAATTTACCACATTTATGAGAATGTTCTCCTCCCACACCCCTGCATGTTGATGGAATTTGTAAACAATTTGAACTTTTTACGAGATTTCGTTTTTGTTCTGCACATGTCGTGAATGAATTTGAATGAAAGATGGGTGACATCTTTAGGATTTCAGCATGTTTATCTATTAGTTGAATATGTTAAATATGCAACGGGTTAGAATACCAGATTTATTACCAAATGTTATGTTCAGATGTTAATTTTATTAATGACAGCTTTATTTTTTGTCATGCCATGAATGCTATGCAGAGTTGGGTGGAGCATGTATATTTTAGACAGTTGCTTTGACATCATTACTGACATGACCTTATCATAAGGAAAGCAGCGCTAGCACAATTTGTTGAATAACACTAGGTCCAGGCTAAATTTGCATTACGCTGGCGCAATTAGCATAGTTTTGCGTTGCTCGTGTTATTTTATAATTCCCCAAATTATGGAATTACATCATGTTGTGAAATTATGTACTGTTCACAGTAAAAATCGAGCACAAATGTGCCGTTCGTGGTAAAAGATGTATAACTGTTTTTGCGGTCGCAAATGGGAAATCGGCCTCTTGCGACCGCAATATAGGTCTGTGGAATGTACAAACCCTATTTTGTGAGTCGGTAACCTATTACCGACTTGCAAAATAGGGTTTGCGACTCGCTATTAGGAAGGGGCGTGCCAAGGGCGTCCCTTCCCAATAGCGAGTTGCACTTCTATGTACGATTGTTTTGCGACGGTGGTAAGCCACTCGCAAACGGGAAGGTGTTTCCCAGGGGACCCCTTCCTCTTTGTGACTGGCAGCGAAAATATTTTTTAAGAGCAGACAGTGGTCCCATGGACCACTGCTTACTCTTAAAAAAATTAAACAGAAACGTTTCATTTTTCTTTTTTAAATGCATCCCATTTTCCTTTAAGGAAAACGGGCAGCATTAAAAAAGAAAAAGCTGCTTTATTTAAAAAACCAGTCACAGACATGGTGGTCTGCTGACCCCAACAGGCCACCATCCCTGTGAGTGCTGGTCATTCCCAATGGGGTCGCAAATTGCTACCTGCCTCATGAATATTAATGAGGCAGGTCGTTTGGGACCCCATTGGGAATCACAAACAGTGTCTGAGACGCCATTGTACATTCCATTTTGCGAGTCGCAATACGACACAATCTGCGACTTGCAAAATGGAAGGGTCATACATCTGGCCCTTAGGGCCTGATTTAGATCTCAGCGGACGGGTTAGTCCGTCACAACGGTGACGGATATCCTGTCCGCCGAAATACAAATGCCATTATATCCTATGGTATTTATATTTCTGCGGACGGGCTATCCGTCACCATTGTGATGGAGTAACCCGTCCACCGAGATCTAAGTCAGGCCCTTAGTGTGAATGCATGGGAACACCAAAGTGAGAGGAGCTGTTCGCTGTACTTTTGTTTTCCTGCACTTTGGTTCCACAAAATGCATCCTTGTTGGACACAGGGTTGCATGTTTTGCTAAAATTGTACAGATTTCTGACCTTTTGGAATTCACAAAAGCTTTCCAGGTTATCCCTGCATTTCTGCGCCAGTCACAGGTTTCAGGCATATTCCTAAACTAAGGTTTAGAGAAATGCTTTTTTGTAAAATATATACATGCATATAATCACATACACATACAAAAAAACTCTGTTGCTCCCTTTCTCTATTTTGCAGCATGGGGCAAAGATGTTTTTTCTGGAAACACCCTTTTTCCAACACCCACTACAATTTTGGGGGTGTTCTTTTCCACCACCCATCCTTGTAAGGGATTTACTCCTGCCACTCATCCAACCATTTCCATGCTGAGAAGAGTTAAGAAAAAGGTTTATAAATACCCACAATAGTGTATGGGTTGGACCTGCCCCAACTGCTAACTAAGGTTTTTTAACTCTAAACTAAGCCCAGTTAGGAAAGCTGAAAATGCTCCCCTCATCACTTGCTGGGCTGCACTCTAATCAAAGTCAGGTCTCTCATTAAAAACAAATTAGGATTCTCTGAATTCCTTCAATCACACAATATTGTGCTCGTGTTTTCACGGATACCTGGGCTGATGAGAGCTCAGGGCCTGACCTAGTGCTAGCCATGCCGGCTGATTACTCGCTGTTTAGATTAGACCGCGAAGGAAAGAGAGGACGTCGTCTAGCGCTGGTGTATCAAAACCATCTCTCTGGAAGCTTTTCTGCTGTACTCTCCTCCAAAGGATGTTGAAGCCCTGCATTTTAAATTTACTTTTATCAACCACGTCGCTTTTAACAGCTTGTTAATTTATCGACCTCCAGGCCCAAGAACTGCCTTTCTAGATAGCTCCAGTTACTGCTCGAGAATAAGGCCAATTTTGTGGATTTTACGGTTCTCAGCGATTTTAACTTTCATCTGGAGAACCTGGAGGATAGCGATTATGAATAGCCTCTGAATGCCCCAGTTGGTTACTGCTCCTTCTCAATCCACCAGCCATGTGCTGGATGGCATTTTGCCTGACAATACCTCGTTAGTTTTTTCTGAGACGATGCTTCTAACCGGGGTCTGATCATACTTTAACACTGGTGGCGCCCTGCGCGACAATGTTTGTTGGCGCCCCCCCTGACCACCTCTGCCACGGATTCCCTCACTAGCACCCTTTAGCAGTGCCCCTCAAGTCTCCATAACCACTGTCTCTCAGATTCATTTAGTTTTATAGCACCACTCATACCAGTTTAAGGTGTCAGAGCACTTTACATCGCACACACATTGCACAGAGACAAACATATATGTGTGAATCAGTGTAAAGGAAATGTTACATCAGACATGACTACAAAGTGTAGTGTAGAAGTGACATTTCATCGATATTGGTAGGCAATATAGTTTAAGAGTCCTTATTCTGGAAAAGCACACATTTAGAATTTAAAATGTAACACCACTGTTAGGGTTCTCTTTATTAATAAGAATTGTTTTTTACCCAAATGAACCCTTTTGGCAAGATTAGGATAATGAAAGACTGGGCAAAAAAAACACATAGCTCTAACATATACCTTGCAGTTTGCATGCAGCTCTATGATGACAGTTAATAGCTCAATGTTGTATGTTAGGATTTTGACTTATAAACGACAAGTAACAAAAGAATCTCTCTTACAGAAGCAGAAACCCACTGACCTATTTACATTATATGCACTTTGTTATCTGCATGGTACACGTTCTTAGCAGCAGGCATTTTAACCCTCTGGGCTACCGTAGGATGAGTCAAAACGTCCACTAGACAAACCTCCAGTCTCTTTCCAGGAAGACACTTAATCACTGGAGTTATCTTGACATTTTAATTGATGCCTGAAAATTGCTGGAGGCCAGGAATTCGGCAGCAGGTGCTTTTAAAATGATAATAAACCTGCAAAAATGATGCCCCCCACCCCAAGTCAGCGCCCGGTGCGGTGGCACCGATCACACTGCCCTAGAGCCGGCTCTGTGATCATACTGCAGTAATGTTCCATCTGAATTATGATGCTAAACTGCCTAAATTCCCTCTAGCAGTGGCGAAAACTGCCACTCTAGGCATACAATTGAGGCAGAATCATTTGACTCCAATCTGTTATCATCTCTCCCCATGGTCTCAAAGTTTCTTGACCAGGACATTATAATTCTTGGCTTACATCAGCTGTAAATCACTATTAAATTGGTTTGTACAAGGAGGTTAACCCCGCCCAACCTTGGTTTTAGCAGAATCTTAAAGATCTGAAACAGCTCTACAGATGCCAAGAGTGTCGCTGGAGGCAAAATTGTGACTCCTGGGAAAAAATTCTCTAAAAACAAAAAAGCCCTGAATACAAAGCTCAGATTTTGTGGAGAAATATGCTTATTTTTCACAAAAAATAATCTCAGCCAAGAACTCAAATAGAGAACTTTTCTTTACCATCAAAAAATCTTTCCAAATGTAATGACCATGACAAAATAGATAGCACTCAGACCTTATGTGACAATATTGATTCGCATTTCAGGTGAAAGTGATGGACATTTTTAATACTTTTCTAGCACTTTGGGAAACACCCCCGTGTCTTCACTGGATGCAGTTTCTCCAGTCTCTGTAAGTGCCCTCTCACAGACCCCCATGATGATGCCATCCGCTACTAGCCCACCATCTCTTTCATCATTCTCTTCTTTAACGATGGATCAAGTTCAGGATCTCATTCTTACTAGATGATCCAGATAATCTTTGGACTCCTGCCCACCAGATACTATAGCTAGCCATTTAACCATAATTTTTTATGAAATGATTCGTCAAGGAAATTTTCCGACAGAATGGAAGGTAGTCTCAATCCTACCTTTGTTTAAAAAACCACATCGAAGATTGTGGAAAAAGCAATCAACAAGGAACTAACATATTTCCTCCAATCCAATAAATTATTCGATCATTCTCAATTCGGCTTTCATGGCTAGTATAGTACAGAGTAGGCTTTGATTACCGCTTTGGAGGAATTGAGAAACATTTTGGACAACGGAAACCTGGCAGCGCTGATTTTGCTAGATCTTTCGTCCGCTTTCGACACGGTTAATCATAAGGTTTTGATTGACAGTGTTGAGTCAAGTGGCGCTGCTCTCACACTGATTACATCTTTTCTCTCAGAGAGAGAGCAATTTGTATCAATGGATGGATATTCTTTTAGCTCTTTCTCTCTTCCTTGTGGGTCCCTCAGGGCTTATCATTGAGCCCTATCCTCTTCAATTTATATGTGGTGTCCTTAGCTTCTCTCATCAAAAAATGTGGTCTCTCTGCTGTTAGTTATGCAGATGATACCCATATTGTAGTTTCCGTATCTGGAAACCAGCAGGAACCTGCCTCAAACTTTCTCAGCTGTATGCAGCATGTCAACCATTGGATGTTAAACCATTGCCTAAAATTAAATTCCGGCAAAACTGAAGTTTTGCTGTTAGGTAATAATGTTTCTTTCTGGTCTCCAAACTGGTGGCCATCTGAGTTAAGAAATGCACCTGTGCTGGTATCAAAAGTTTTTGATAATCATTTTTCATTCGACAAACAGATAAATGCAGTGACCTCCTCATCTTTCCTCACTTTAAAAATCCTGAGAAAGATCCTTTTATTCTGATAGATCTGAAACTAGTCGTAACTGCTCTTGTCCTTTCAAAGATTGACTATTGCTATGCTCTGTACATCAATCTGCAGAAACATTTACTGAACAAATTACAGATCCTGCAGAATGCAGCAGCATGGCTATTACTTGGAATCTTGGCATACCTAGGCACCAATCTGCCTCCAAGGCGTTAGTTCAACTTCACTGGTTGCCAGTACATAGGTGTATTGATTTCAAGGCTTTGTACACTGCTTATAAAGCCTTGCATGATGTAGGACCGGACTATTTTAAAAATAAATTCATCTGGTATGCTCCATCTAGGCCACTGCATTCCTTATCAGCGTTCAATCTGACTGCCCTAAATATAAAAGAGCTCGTGGAGGCGAAAGAAATTTCATATAAGGGGCGACCGAATGGTGTAATGCACTTCCACTTCATCTGAAGACATGCATTTCCTTGTCTTCCTTTAAGAAGAATCTTAAAACATGGCTTTTTAATCTGAAGCTCCTGATTAGATTGCCTTTTTTTGTCTTCTTCTTTCCCTCTTCTGTTGGTTGATTAGCCCCAAGACGCCTTTAGGCAATTGAGCGCTTTATAAAATTTATTTTCATTTAATTTTCATATGCTTGAGCCACTTCACAAACTTCCAAGGGTTAACATCCTAGAACGCCCACTCCTCTCTCACAGGTGGAGATTTACATGCACAGAAAGCTGTGTGCGAGGATTTTTTTTGTAAGTGAGAACTTGACTTCTCTGAATTATAAAATAAATTGTGATCGCACAATAGTCATTATGATCTGCACAAACAGCTTCATGAAGGATGCCCCAATAACTGCAGCAGTACCAGACACACACTGTTCTCAATTATTTGGTGACCATACCTCACATATACTGCGGGTTGTTGCCAATAGTGCTGGGTTCACCTCTTTTTCTGCTGGAGGGTTCCAAGCCCTAATGTTCTGATGGTACTGAATGTATGGCTAGAAATACGTTCCCTACCTGTGGGTATTCTGGAAAGAGACATATTTATACAAAACCTTTATGTGAGTAGGTTGGTAGTGTGATCGTTCAAGTGTTTCATTTATCAATGGTACAATCAGGTAGCTTCCCCATGTACAGTGCTCTTCTGCCTTTTGTCTACTTTTACACCATAAAAATACCATATAAGTACATACATAAATGCATAGATAGATACACATATATACATACAAGTAGCAAGGCAATCATAAGTGTGCTACAGCCTGAGTGGTAGCAGAGGTGCCACAGGACCTCAGTGTCCTTGAAGTTGTGGGGCTGTATTCTTGAAAATGCACAGAGCATAAAGGGCATTTCCACCTTTTTCAGTGTTCGCTTGCAATATTCCCTTTTTGTTTAACTCAATGAGTGGCAAGGAACAGCCTCTGCACATTGCAGTGTGAACACATATAACAACACATTTTATAAGCGAGCACAGTGAGTGAGTTCCAAAATCAGTGTTGTTTACAGCTCCAAACATTTGTTTTAACCCCTTGGGTGTTCAGGATGGCTTGGAGCCATCCTCAGCCACAGTGGGCGTGAGCTGAGGACAGCTCCAACGTGTCTTGGATCCCACCCGTGTTGGGAGCGCTGGAAATCTCCCACTTCCCCCCACAACATGCCTAGATTGGGGGTGGCAGCAGAAGCGCTTCCCCTGCCACCCCTGAACCCCTCCGCGGTGATCTGATGACATCAGCGCACACGCCGGGTGGCGAAATCATCAGAGGAGGCCAGGGACGCACTGGAAGCCATTGCTTCCAGCAAGCCGGGGGAAACTGAGTCTTTCTTCCTAGAAGGGATCAGGGAGGGCAAAGAGGCACCAGAGAGAAAGGAAAGAGTTTTTCCTTTCCCCCAGTGTCTCTTTGCAGTGCATTCCTGCTGTGTGATTGCAGGTGGGGCCGTGATCAGGCAGCAGGATTGCATGCACTAGGCCACCAGGAATTTTATTTTCATTTAGGGAACGGCTTATTGGGCAAGGGTCGCTTCCTTTATGGGGGCATAGTCTTTTAGAACTTTTGGCCGTTTTCTGCCCCTTCCTGGGGGCAGATCAGCCAAATATTTTAGGCCCATCAGCCACCCAAGGGAGGCAGAAATCTACTAGACATCAGGGACTTTTATATTTCTATGTTGGGGAGCGGCCACTTGGGCAAAGATTGTTCCCCATTATGGGGACATACTTTTGGCCATTTTCAACCCCCACCCTTGCGGGCAGATTGACCATATTTTTAGGCCCATCTGCCCCCAAGGGAGACAGAAAGCCACTAGACACTAGGGACTTTAATACTTATGTGTCGGTGTGGCCCCTTGGGCAAGGATCACTCCCCATTATGGGGACATACTTTTGGCTTTTTTCTGTAAGCTTGATTCCTTGACAAAAACATTTTCTCCTCACATTTCTGTGTGGGACAGTTTTGGGATGACAGGGCCGGCTCAAATTTCCTACCACCCAGCGTTCCCCCAGGTCTCCTGATAAAAATGCTGCCTCACTTGTGTGGATGGGCCAAGTGCCCGTGACAGGGAAGAGCCCACAATGTACTGTGGAGACATCAAAATTTTCTATCAATCATTCAATCAATCAATCAGGGCTTTATATAGCGCGCTACTCACCCGTGAGGGTCTCAAGACGCTGGCGGGGGGGGGAGCGGCGGCTCTGGGTCAGTCGAAGAGCCAGGTCTTGAGGTCCTTCCTGAACGTGTGCAGGGTGGGGGAGCATCTGATGTTCACAGGGAGCTCGTTCCAGGTTTTCGCTGCGATGTAAGAGAAAGCTCTCCCGCCGGTTCTCTTTCTTTATCACAAACCGACCTAATTTTGCAAGGGGGACACCTGCATTTTTGGTCCCAGGCTCGTCACCCATCTAAAGAAATCTACCAAAACAAAACTTTTCTGAAAACTAGATACCAGGGGGAGTCCAGAGAGGTGTGACTTTCATAAATCCCACAACATTTTTTTACCTCAAATTTAGCTAAAAAATCAAATTTTCCTCACATTTCTATGTGGGAAAGTTGTGGAATCACTGGGCTGGCACAAATTTCCTACCACTCAGCGTTCCCCCAGGTCTCCCGATAAAAACACTACCTTACTTGTGTGGGTGGGCCAAGTGCCCATGACAGAGAAGGGTCCAAAACGTATTGTAGAGATATCAAAATTACCTATCACAAAACAACCTGGTTTTGCAAGGGGGTACCAGCCTTTTTGGTCCCTGGCCATCTAGCCCGGCAGTCATCTAAGGAAATCTACCAAACCCAGACATTTCTGAAAGCTAGACATCTGGGTGGGGGGGGCAGGGAGGTGTGGCTTGCATGGATCCCCCAATGTTTTCTTATCCAGAATCCCATGCAAACCTCAAAATTATTAAAAAGTCACATTTTCCTCACATTTCTGTGTTGGAAAGTTGTGGGATCATGAGGCCGGCATGAATTTCCTAGCACCCAGCATTTACACAGGCCTCCCAATGAAAATTCTACCTCACTTTTGTGGATGGGCTAAGTACCCGCGACAGAGAACGGCTCAAAACGTATTGTGGAGACATCAAAATTATCTATCACAAAAGGACCAGGTTTGGCTAGGGGGCAACTGAGTTTTTGGTCCTGGGCTCGATGGCCATCTAGGGAAACCTACCAAACCCAGACATTTCTGAAAACTAGATATCTGGGGGAGTCCAGCATGGTGTTACTTGCATGGATCCCTCACTGTTTTCTTACCCAGAATCCCCTGCAAACCTCATAGTTAGCTAAAAATTCATATTTTCCTCACATTTCTGTGTGGAAAAGTTGTGGGATCACCGGGCCAGCACAAATTTCACCCAGTATTCCCCCCAGGTCTCCTGAGAAAAGTGATACCTCAATTCTTTATTGTTTGTAAATACTGAGATGGTTGCGATAAGGTCTACGGTTTTACAGAACCGACTTGCGTTAGACCTTTTACTTGCAAAAGAGGGCGATGTCTGCAAGATGTTAAAAGTTCAGCAATGCTGTACTTACATCCCAGACAAAAGTAAGGTTCTGGAGAAATATATTCGGAACATATCTGGGTTGACAAAAGATTTGAAAGAGTTAAAAGTGACAAGTGCTTGTGAAGCCAGTGGAAATGGATTTTCAGCTGTAGGCTTGGGTAATGGAATTCTGGGTGCACTTTTGAAACCTCTTTTGATAATTGTCCTTTGTGCAATATTCCTACTTATGATCTTTAAAAGATACAAGTACACACAAGTTAAACGAGGAGTTATGAGGAAGGGAGCAGATGTGGAGTTAGAGGATAGTCATATTAAATATTATGATGACATGAAACGTCTGGAGAATTCTAGGTGAAATATGCTGAAGACCACAATGTTTTAGATGGTCCATCTGATAATGTCAGATTGTAATCTTTGATTGCTTGATTCGCCATCAGAGGAGAGACTGGAGTAGCGTAATGTTGGCTCCACCCTTCCATGTTTGACTAGGTCGCATATATGGTTTTCTATGGCCTCATGTATTCGTGTGACTTAACATTATGAACGTAATGAAGTGCACGTGAACAGATACAGAAAGTGCACTTACTGTGTACACTTTAACATTTTTCCTTACAGTAACAACAAACTGTAGTTCCCATATATACCTGCATTTGTGTGGTTTGAATAATATTGTTAATTCTTATATATTTGCATACTCATTTAAATAATACTATGCATTTATTTTATAACTGAAAATGTATCCATTTGAATAGTGCTCTAAATCTATATTGTAACCATATATGTATCTGTAATCATGCATTTAAAACATGTATTGAGATTCCTGCCATGTTAAGTTGACCAAAGGCCTTAAGAATTTGGATTTCTTAATGTTTAACTTTCAATGCAAATGTTTGCTTTAGAGGCAATGTTTTTCTCTCCTCTGCAGGTGCATTTGCATCAGCTCATGGTTAAAGAAAGGCACATTGTGTGAACGAGATAGTGAGGCTCAGGAGGGGCACTTTTGGCAATGACAAGAAGTCTTAACAAACGAAGGGCGGACTACAGTCTGTGCGGAATAGGGAGACGGGGAGGAATCCAAGGACATTCAAATGTGCGGACCAAAGGAAAGGAATCTCGACTGTAGTAACGAAGTTTTATTGTTTGCAAATGGAAAACAATGAGACATGTAACTTGGGATTGTCGAAGGTTCTGTTGTAGGTATAATTGAGGGTCATACTTTATCTTTATTCAGATTCCCTTTAGACTCTGAGAGGTAGAGACATCTTTGTGACATCTCTTTTGTGGGCTTCATGCTATACAATATTCTTTCCCTTTATAGAACTTCTACAGGGGCTCTGCTATGCTGACACCTTTCTCTGCTTCCCTGACTTAAATAGGGGTTCCCTGATCCATAGTTTAGATTAGGGCTTAATAGATTTTCTTAAACAACCTCATGTGTAGGACGGAGGATCGAAACTTTCAATCTAATCACCAGACTTTGCTTCCCATTCTCTGTATTGCGGCTACAGATTTCCTCATTTGCTAGGGATTCTGTATTTTTACAGTATGTTTCTGAGAGTGATTTATATTAGCTTGGCTTTGAATTTGTAATAAATACATACTTAATCCCATCTTCCAATTCAGAGTTCAAATGTGTCACACTGTAATTGTTAAATTGTAATTAATACGGATCCTTTTATTCCTCAGGCACTTAGAAAGTTCCATTGCAGGGAGCAAGGAAGAGGGGCCCACATACGGTGCGTGCGCAAGTCTGTCCACAAATCAGAAGACTGACAACACAAGACCTCGCACAAGAACACAGTCCATGTTTTCCATAGTTTAGGGAGAGGCTAAGATGGTGAGCTCGCACCCCAGGAAAAGATATGGCGAAACCTGCAGTGGAATAGTCCTTAATTCTGGTCTTATTCTGGGCTTTCCTTTGGCACCCCGTTCTCCGTGTTCTTGCTTCTTCAGCGCCCGCCACGCACCACAAGTAAAAAGACTAATTTTGTGCCACCCATCTTTGGAAACGAGCATCAGTGATGTTTTTCCTGTGGTACATGGTGTGTCTGCGCCCCATAGAGACCATAGGCGTTGGAGGAAGTAGACTACGCATGCGTGTAAATGCACAGCTCATAGGGAAATTAAGGCCTGCAATAGCTTGAGATTAGTCTGACTGATACTGTTTGAAGGTGCCTTCTGTAATTATGTGTGAAAGGGGGCAATTTGCAGCCCACAGAATGGTAAGGTTTAAGTCATTAATTTTTATGGAATATGGCCTCATACAAATGGATTCTTAATAAATTGTGAGGAATACACATGGTCAAAATCAGCCTGCAGACATGCAGGGAATGGATCACTGACACAACATCGACACTCAGAATATCGAGGTACAAAAATATCGACACAAAAATATTGATCTCAAGAATATCGAAGTCCTATCTACATAATGGTAAGTACAAAAATATCGTTGTCAAAAATATCGTTGTTAAAAATATAGTTTTTTTAATGTTTAAAAAATAATGTAAAATAAAGTAAATAATACATATAATTAAAAGAAACATAGTTAAAATTATTTTAAAATGTTTAAAATTATAACTAATACATATAATGTAAAAATAAATTAAACATATATATGTATAAAATATAATATATATACTTACTTGATAATATTTATAAATCATTATTTTAATCACTTATAAATTGTTAAAAAACATATTAAAAATTATAAATACACATATATATACACATACACCAATAATATAAATAAAAATATAAAAAATATATATAACAAATTAAAAAATTAGAATATTTTTAATCTTTTTAAAATACATTATACACTACATTAACTAGTAGAGAAAATATTGGATAGTGGAGAGGATAAAATTACTATTCCTACTCCAGAGAGTGCAACAGTAGGGAAAGTGTTGGATAGCGTAGGGGTAAAAATTACTATTCCCACTCCAGTGAGTGCAACAGTAGGGAAAGTGTTGGATAGCGAAGGGGTAAAAATTACTATTCCCACTCCAGACAGTGCAACAGTAGGGAAAGTGTTGGATAGCGTAGGGGTAAAAATTACTATTCCCACTCCAGAGAGTGCAACAGTAGGGAAAGTGTTGGATAGCGTAGGGGTAAAAATTACTATTCCCACTCCAGAGAGTGCAACAGTAGGGAAAGTGTTGGATAGCGAGGGGGTTAAAATTACTATTCCCACTCCAGAGAGTGCAACAGTAGGGAAAGTGTTGGATAGCGTAGTGGTAAAAATTACTATTCCCACTCAAGAGAGTGCAACAGTAGGGAAAGTGTTGGATAGCGAAGAGGTTAAAATTTCTATTCCCACTCCAGAGAGTGCAACAGTAGGGAAAGTGTTGGATAGCGTAGGGGTAAAAATTACTATTCCCACTCCAGTGAGTGCAACAGTAGGGAAAGTGTTGGATAGCGAAGAGGTTAAAATTACTATTCCCACTCCAGAGAGTGCAACAGTAGGGAAAGTGTTGGATAGCGTAAGGGAGAAAATTACTATTCCCACTCCAGAGAGTGTAACTGTAGGGAAAGTGCTGGATAGCAGAGGGTTAAAATTAACATACTTATCAATTAAATAATTTTTTTAATTTAATAACCAATTAATAATTAATGAATAATAAATTATTTAATAATAATAACAAAAAAATTAATAATTACTTCATTATAATTAAATTACTTCCCACTCTATTCCCCTATAAACCCACAACCCGCTCCTAAAAAAATAGCACAATTAATATAATTATCAATTAATCAAATAAAAATTAAGTACCAATTAATAATTAATTAACAATAAATTAATTATCAATACCAATAAATAAAAATTAATAATTACTTTATTAAAATTAAATTACTTCCCACCCTATTCCCCTATAAACCCACAACCTGCTCCTAAAAAAAATAACACAATTAATATAAGTATCAATTAATCAATTAATAAAAATTAATTACCAATTAATAATTAATTAACAATAAATTAATTATCAATACCAATACATAAAAATTAATAATTACTTTATTGTAATTAAATTACTTCCCACCCTATTCCCCTATAAACCCACAACCCGCTACGGAATAAAAACACAAAATGTAATTAAAAATAATGAATATATATATTAATTATTGATGTCGATATTCAGTCCCTTCGATATTTCCAACTCAATATTTTTGTACTCCGAAAATAAAAACTCAATATTATGTCTGTGCACCGCAGGGAATGTGTGCAACCAGAGCCGTGATGATCATGTACCCTCACCCCATCCAAATGTGCCCCTTGTGACCATCTCTGTTGAGATGGTTAATGTTAGCACCAGGTACCGTTAAACAAGCCTGCATTCTTAGCCAGAGGCAATTTATTTTGTTTTGTCATCATAAAGCCTTAAATATTCATTAGCCTATATACAAGAGACAGAGAGGGTCCACTGAGTATTTCCTGATGTTTATTCGGAGTTACAAATCCGCATTCAAATTTCAGTCTACTGTAGGCATACCATTCCTCAGTCAAATATGCAATACGTTCTGAATGGGGGGAATTGAGATTCACCCTGGAGGTGATCAGAATTTTCTGATAATGTAAAACAGTTGAAAAACATCTGGTTTAAATTTTTTTGTTGGCAGTGCAGAATAGTCCCTACATCAAAAATCATGTTTATGGTGGGACAAAGTTTGCATAAAAACGAAACAGTTTTATATTAGCAAGAGGTTCAGGACATTTGGTCCATATCCTTTTCTGCAGATAAAAATTACCTTTTGTGGTGAAGATTAATAATAACTTGCTTTTTGGGTCTTGTTCAATAGTACAACTGTCTGCAGGATGTATTGTTACCAATTCTTTAAAATATACATAGACTGTGCTTTAGCCTTATCTAAAGGAGTTGTACTTTCTGAACTCATGCTATTGACTTCTTGAGGTGTCATCCCATGTTCTTTGGAGTGCTTGCATTGCAATGCAGGAGGAACAATTAAACATCAGAAAAAACATACAATCATCACACATTTAGTTCGTCATCTCAAATATACATTGTATAGGAAATGAATCCTTGTTTGTATTTTTTACTGCAGTTGTTTCTTTACATTTTCTGGTAGGAAAGTTCAAACCATCACCACCACCTATACTAACATCAGCACTACCACCACCAAGACCACTATACCCATTAACACCAGCACTAATACGACCACCAGCATTACCACCATTATCACTATCACCAAACCTTCACTAGCATCATCACTCCCAGCACCTCCATTACCACTGCCACAGCTACCACCACCATTACCACTACCACCTCCATTAACATCACCACCGCAGTCACCACCAGTACGATTACGAACAGCATTACCAGTGTCACCACGAACATTACCACAACTGCTACCAACACCATTACTACCATCTCCATTATCACCAACAGCAGCATTACCTCCACTGCAGCATCTGTGCATGCTTTATCACATAGTCAGCCAGACCTATTGGCTCTGCCAGTGCTTGTTTTATAAAGTTTTTCAAACTATACTTCTACTGCTACTAAGCACTGTTCATAAATGGTGTCATTATTCCCCATTTTAATGGCAATCAGTATACTAATCTTAGAAGGATGCAAGACTGAGGAAGCCTTGTCAGGAGTTAAGGTCATGACCTCCAGATGACTGCATATTTCAGTGGAGAGCTGTTCAACTCCCTGAGCCATCCTGCTGGATGACAGTTAATATCAGATTGAGTAGCCAGGGTAGGGCATGGTAGACTGTAAGGAATAATTTCATATTTTAACTGCTAGAGCTAATTTTTCCTCTTTGATTTTGCTGGCATTAGGGTGTCACAATCTGCATGCTTTTCCAGCAAACATGTACTGTAGGATTGGCTTCCCCTAATAGCTTTACTTAACTTTCCTATGTTGGCACAAGAAATGCACTGGTGGGGTGGAAGTTAAATGTCATTTGTGAGCTGCACTGTCTATTTACACAACCCACACATATGTCTAAAGTCTATGCCTCCAGAGAACATTATTATTCTCTGGCTGCACACAGCAAGGAAACGCGAGAAACTTGCTATTATACATCAGCTATATCACCCCAAAGTGTTAACTCACAGGACTGAGTGAGGAATGTCTAAAAGTGGGACATAATAAATATTAAACAAAAAGGTATGTCCCAATAGTGAAAAGATGTTAAAAGCTGTTTGGAACGGTGCAGGCCAGCATTTTCCTTGAGCAGGCCTGATTGTTAATAAAAGAAATATTTTTACACCTCAGATTGGGAAACATTTCAAACTTCATTCAAAGTTGTTTGTCCACTTTTTTCAAAAATCTAATTTAACTGTGAAAGTATAGTAGAAAAGTAACTTTTAAAAAGTGTAACTTGTATGCCTAAGAGCAAACTTGAATTTAAACAAATCTACCTCCCTGCCTCCATTCCAGCTCTTTTAATTAGTATCCCAGGTTAAGTGTGAATGACTGGCCTCAGAAAGGACATTACAACTACCTTTGGGAGCAGGAAGGCTGAAGTGGTGTAGACAGTGACCAGTTAGCAAGGGTAAGTCATCTAGGAGGAGACAGGAACAGATAGAAACACAAAGTTTTACCACAAAAGCCCTTCCCTTTAAGCATAAAAACAAACCCCAAACACAGAAAAAAAACATTAATTTCCAGAGTCCTGTTATTTGTCTGTGCACACAGCAGTAGGGGAGCTTGTTTCAGCACAGGGAGAGGGGTGATTCTCTCTACAAGGGTAGAAGGAGAAGGCATCTTCAATCAGGGACTATGGAAAGGTTTATAGTAAAGTGAGAAACGAAAGGCTGTAAAGGAAGTTGGGCTTTTATGGGGCAGGTTACCATCACTGGGTACAAGGAATTCTCCACTCATTGGTTAATGCTCAAGATAAAAAATATACCTCACCATCACCTACATTGAACATTCTTGGACCAGGAGGAATATGTGAAAGAAGAAGATTCTGCATGTTTGCTGGGGAAAAAAATACTGAAGGATTCCTGGATTCCCAGGAAGGAACGTCTCTCTAAGGGTCAACTGGTTGGCTTCCTGCTGCTGCTGCAACAGGAATACAAAAGACAGTAGGGCTCTCTACAATGCTGGAGGATTTTGAGTACAAAAAAGTACCTAAGTCTAAAAGTAAAATAGATTGATGGTGAGGCAGTGAAGTTACCCAGTGCTGAAGTGTAATAATGTATAAAAGGTCCAAGGTAGCCACAGAGTAGATTGTAGAACATGGTTTATTAGGATTCAGTTACAAGTTGTTAAGATGGTAGATTTCAGGTAAGTAAGTAAGTATATGGAAGATTGGAAGTTTAGCAGATTAGCCCCACCAGGAGCAGCCTCCCTGTTGCTCAGCATGCAAACTCCAACTGACACTCAGCACCTCACAAGACACCCAGGCATTCCATGACATCACCAAGCATTCAGCATTCCACTCATTACCAAGCACTCACCCTGGCTGAGCAGTAGGGAGGGTGAGCTAAGGAAAAGGTATGGCAACACTTAAGTCACAACGTGAAGCAACCTCAGCAGTTACAAAATCCAACTTTGTACCACTCTGAACTTTTGCCACCAAAACAAGACAACAATGAATCTGACTTCAAGAAGTTCTCCCTGGCTTCAGCGTCCTGCCAAGCTCAGCTTGTGGAACCAGGAAAGTATCAAAGTCCCTTGGTAAACACTTTGCCCAGTGTGACTCGCTACGCTTGTCTGACTCCTGCTCCATTACGGTGGCCTGAAATCACATCTAAGTCCATATCTACCACAGACAGTGACTCTGAAACTTTGTGCTTTTGTGGTGCTTTTGGTCTTGAGATTCTAGTAACCCATATCTCTGTTTAATTTTATCTTGCCTAATAAATGTTTCTTGCTTTGTCTAAATTGGGTTGGCAATTTTATTGTGTTACGTTCTTAACTTTAATGTTGTTTGGTACTACTTGAAGTTAGCATACATTTCTGTAAGAAATTGGGCTACTGGTTAAGGGCTGGTTAAACCCTTCTCAAGCAGCAGCCATAATTCTTCTCAAGGTGAATTCACAAGCAAACCCTAAATTAACCAGTGCTCAACCCTCGGGTACTTTGGCACAGAGCAGTCAGGAATAACTAAAAGACAATGTGTAAAGTATTTGTGCAACACTTCGAACAGTAACACAGTGAAAACACCCCACAAAAGGATCCCACACCAGTTTAGAAACATAGAATATTTTTTAATAAATAAAACAAGACCAAAACACCTAAATTCCAATCAGTAGAACCAGAGATATGCAGGTTTAAAGTTTTCAGTGAAAATAGGGCAAAAGCACAAATCACCAACTGTGGATATCTGGTGTGCCAGACCATGAGAAAGTCACAAGTTCAGGCCGACCACTATGGAGCGCAGGCTAACTACAGGGAGCCAGTTAGGCCTGCTGAACAAAGTACCTTAATCCTGGAGCATTGTGAGGGTCTGTGTCAAAGATGCATTGTGCAGCCAAAGAGATGCCTCGGTTCCAAGATGCCGTGAGGCTGCACTGTGAGGTTCTGCGTCGTCGTCGAGGATCCCATCGGCAATGGTTTGTGATGCGAATTCCAGTAACAAGGATGCATTGCCCAGTTGGTGCGATGCCTCAGTTCCAAGGAGCTGCCAGGCTGCGATGCAGAGTCCGACGTCATCGTCAAGGCTGCCGTCGATGAGGGATGTGAGGGCCTGTGCTAAGGGTGCATCGCGCAGCAGGGGTACGGATGAGGCAACTTGCTGCAGTGCGATGTGGGTCTTTGCGGCGGAACCAATGCACACATCAGTGGAGATGCATCGGTCCTGCTAGGGGTTGGGCCGTACAGCAAAGGATATGCGTTGGCTCCACTAGATCCACAGAGACTGGCAGAATACCTTATGCCCACTTTCAAAGAACCAAGACTGGGGTGGCACTACCTGGCAGGGTAGATTCACAGATAGCAGAGTCCAGGTGCTAGGTTCAAGGTTCAAGGTGGTTGGACCCTTCTGTCGCTAAGGCTCTGGTCAGGAGGCAGGCCATCTACCATTTGGAGTCACTTTGGGGTCCTTGGTTCAACAGATGCGGGTCCAGTCATTCTTACACAGGCAAGAGGGCAGCAGGAAGCAGGCCAGCAGAGCAGGGCAGCAGTCCTTCAGAGCAGCAGTCCAGCAGAGTGGCAGTCCTTCTTCCTGGCACAGTATCCACAGGTCCAGAAGTGTATTGAAGAGGTGATGTCTGACGTCCAATATTTATAGCAGGTGCCCTCCCTCTGGAAGGAGGGAAAAGCCTCTAGAGGTTTCTCTTTAAAGTCCCCAGGCATCCTGCCTTCCCTGTCCTGGCTCCAGACTAACTGCAGGGTGTATGCAGCCCTTTGTGTGGAGGCAGGATACAGCCTATTCAATTGTAAGGAGGGCTGTGCCCAGCTTTGCTCTCCCATCCTGCCAGTGATGGCCCATCCAGCCACATCTAAGCTCTCTATCATGTGTGGAGGTCTAGGAGGAATACACAAAGCCCAGCTGTCAGCTACACCCAGTCATGTGACCCAGAGAGAGGCTCTAGACACTGAATGGCTAAGGCAGCAAAATACCAACTTTCTAAAAGTGACATTTTCAAAATTATAATTTAAAATCTGACTTGACCTTAAGAGAGGATTTTTCATTACAATTCCAAAGATACCAACCATGAACTGGTTACCTGTTTCCATTTGGAAATTATAGCTTATCAATTGTAATTCCATTTGTATCCTTTGAAAGAGGTAGTGAAAAACAAATTTAAGAGTTTTTCCCTACAAGGACATGTAAAACTTGAAATTACATGCCCTACCATATAAATTCATTGCACCCTGCCCTGTGGGCTGTTTAGAGCCTACCCTGGGGTGACGTATATATGAAATAAAAAGGACAATTTGGGCCTGGCAAAAGGTTTATTTTACCAGGTGGAAAAGGCAGTTTAAAACTGCGCACACAGGCTGCAATGGCAGGCCTGAGACAAGTTTGTAAGGCTACTTAAGTGGGTGGCACAACAAGTGCTGCAGGCCCATTAATAGCATTTAACTTACATGCCTTGGGTCAATGTAGTACCACTTAACTGGGGACTTATAAGCAAATTGCATATGCCAATTGGGTATCAGCCAAATTTACTGTTAGGAATTGGGTTTCTAGCTGGTAGATGTTTGCACCCTATCCAAGTAGGGAACATAGTCCGAGTCAGGGTAAGACAGATACACCCCCTAACCTAAACTGTGCTCACCTTCTGGTAGCTTAGCACAGAGCAGTCAGGCTTAAGAGGCAATGTGTAAAGTATTTGTGGAACGCTTAAAACAGTAAAACAGTTAAAACATCACAAAACAATAATCCAGACCAGGTTGGAAAAATAGAGCTTAATTTAATGGACAAAACCTCAAAAATCCAATAAGTAGAACTGGAGTTATGATTTTTTAAGGAATATCTGCAAATATAGTGCTTAAAACCATAAAGGCATATCTGGTCACACCTAACTGGGTCAAATCCAACAGTTCGGGCTGACCGGATGAAGCGCAGGTCAGATACAGGGACCAACCTTGTCCCGCTGAAGTACCTTGGTCGGAGATGCGTCAACTTCGAGGGCGAGATGTGAGGAGCAGGGAGGCGATGGGACAGTTCCCATCCTTAGGATTCGTAGGCGATGCATAGTCGTCGAACCGCTCACTCGGAGATGCGTCGTCGCTAAGCAGCACTGGATGTCTGCGATGCATCGCCATCGAGCCGCACTGCCAGCAATGCGATGTCCTTGAAGCAGGCTATGCGTCGGCACCAGAGGAGATGCGTTGGTTCCAACCGACACAACGACACCCATGTGTGGATTTTGATGAGAACAGCAAAGAAAACACACTTCTAAGGGCCCTGGACTGGATTGGTACCACTTCACAGACCAAGACTCACAGTTGGCAGAGTCCAGGTGCTGTATCAGGGTTGTCTTTGATGTCCTTGAGACTTCAGAACAGGAGGCAAGCCAGCAAGCCCTTGGGGTCACTTTGGTTCTGGGGTGTAGAGATGAAGGTCCAGTCCTTCTCAATCCCAGGCAAGGAGCGCAGTAGGCAGTAGGGCAGATACAGCAAAGCAGGAGTCCAGCAAAGTCCAGAAGAGTCCAGCAGAGTGACAGTCCTTTCAGCAGCAAAACAGCCCTTCTTCCTGGCAGAGTATCCCCAGGTCCAGAAGTGTACTGAAGTGATGATGTCTGAGGTCCAGTACTTATACCCAGTTGTGCCTTTGAAGTATGGGAGACTTTTTTCAGAGTTTTTGCAAAATACCGTTGTGTTTCATTTCACGGTATTTTGCGGCCCCAAATAGCGAATTTGCTATTTCTAAGGGGTACATGCATTGCATTTAAGGAATTGCAAATTGCAATTCCTTAAATGCAATCGCAAGTTAAGAAATCGCAATGAATTGCGATTCCTTAACTTGCGAGTGGCCAACACCTTGATGCATCGCAAAAGGCGTTTTTGCGGGCCCAAACAGCCGATTTTTGCGAATCGCACCGTTTGCGCTCGCAAAAAGCTTTGAAGCATGTGCCCCCAAGAGTCCTATAGCCAGCAATAATGAAGTCAGCAAAACAGGCAGTCAGAAGGCAAAAAGTCAGGCTAAACTACGTCAAGGATGCCAGGTCTAACAGTTACCATGTTTTCTGGGAGTGAGCACATGCACTTTAGCACTGGTCAGCAGTAATAAAGTGTGCAGAGTACTAAGGTAAGCAAAAAAATGGAGGAGGAAGACTAAAAGTTTGGAGGAAGACCACTCTAAGGCTGACAGGTGTAACAATTTATCTGGTGATTCAACTGCTGCTTGTGTCATAGCTTCCAGGGGCAAAGCAGAGAACCATATATTGACCTAACCAGGGCATGATTATTAAGCTGCAATGGGTGGCACCTCCACCCCTAAATTAATGACACAATTTTTGACCTGAAGGATCTGGGAAATTTCATGATGTGGTACCTTTCAAGCATAAAACACATTTCTTTGTTTGCATTTCTCACGCATCACAATGCATCTGTATGAGTGTGTGGTAGACACAACACTGGCAGGATGGTGAAGACAAAGCTGAAGACTAAGCATTAAGGGAAATAAAAATGGGTCGTCTGTTTTCTTGATTTTATTTCTCTACTTTTTATGATTCGGTATAACGTGGAACTGCATTTGAAAGGCACACCTGGGCAATAATTCCATTATAACAATATTTGTTTTAATGACAGCTAAAAACTCGCTGACAAATGAGGCTATAACTAACAATTTCCATATTGTTCCAAAATTCTCTTGGTTTGACTTGTGCCTGGAAAAGTATTGTTTGTTAACCTGCAGCTTTCAGGAGCTAAACCGTTTAAATGAAATGTTTGTTTTCATTTTTGGTAATTAGAGATGCCTCAGAAAGCACATTTTGTTTATTGTTAAATGCACTTAGTAACAAAGTGATTACAAGAAAAGTGTCCTTTTGTTATTGTGGATTCCATGGGAGGCAAGTTTAAATGCAAGTGGCATACAGTGTGGTCCCATTACTCCTGGATCACTAATGGCAACAGGCACCCAATGTGAGGGTCTGCTTTTCATTTTTTCTGGTGCACTAATTACATTGCAATCCTAATCCTTTAAGATTCAGACTTGAAATGCAGTGATTAACTAAAGGATTCAGGGAATTTACCCTGTGAGATGACTCACATGTACGACTGTGGGTGGTCCCAGGATCCACTATGAGTCTTGGGCTCCTCCATCTTTTGGAGTTTATGAATCAGATCTGCACCTCCTTTGCCTCCATACAAAAAGCCATCCAATATTTTCTTTTGGCATTTGATAAGGGCACTATGGCAGATCTACTGAGCACGGCATCTGCAGTTGGGAGACTGCCAGTGCTCACTTGCCATCTGTTGCGGGCTGTAGAGAAGACACAGAATGCAAAAACATCCACACCAGTCGCTTATTTAAAAAAAAAAAAAAAGTGCCGGGGCTCTCGCCAGGAGGAAGCTTGCACCAGCCCATTTCTCATGTTAGCGCCGCCCAAAACAGAACCAACTACCAACCATGAAAGTGGGGAGAGGATGTGGCGTAATGGTCAGAGGTGCCGCCTCTGGAGCTGGGGAATCAAGTTCGAGTCTCGGCTCATCATCCTGTGATTCTGGCCAAATCACTTAATTTCCCTGTAAATGGATGTGTCCTTAACTGGTGCTCATGAAAAGCGCCGGAGTTGATGATTAAGTGCTGGTGCAGTACCGGAAACCACCTGCTCCAGTTAAGCACTGGTCCACAAAGCCAGCAGCACCGGATCTAGATTATCTCTTTATCACAGGGCGAAGGTTACATTACCTACATAACACAGTATCATTCCCATCCAGACCTTTGATTAAAACCCCGAAATTGCATGCTATGGCACCCTCAGACAGCCAGCAGTTGCCTGAGGCCATTTTAATGGCAGATTGTACGATATCCAACTAGCAACAACATAAGGTTAAATATGGTATGTAGACCCACATTCATTATGTGACTCATCCACTTATCCTGAACTGTCGATATAAATGAATGAATGAATAACTTTATTGTTCAGTTAATTAAAACTTACAAATAAAACCGTCATATTGTAAAAAAAAACACAATTAAAGTCTGTATTTCCATTTGTTTTTAACTCATCAGTGCCAGAGCCCATAGCCCCATCCGCGGCAATTATCATAAGCTGTTTCTTACTTTTATTGAATGAAAGTGCATTGTCAAGCTACAGTATGGGGGACAAATAATCGGAGAGCGAGCATCTGACGCTCATTGAATAAAGTGCTAATTGCATTTGCAGATTCTAAGATAAGTGGGTAAAATTTAAACAAAGTTCAAACAGTGCACTAGTGTTAAAGCCCACTAATTAGAGCGCAAATTACAGTTACAAATTACCAAATAAAATCTTTCTCAGACAGTTTTCTTTCTGCCAGTGACATGAATTTCAAGAATTTTCCATCCACGCACTGAGCACTAAATCCACTCCTAGTAGACAATCTATTACTGCACGTCGGCAGGTGCAGTGGCGTCTCGCAGAGGGTGTGTTGCGGGGCGGTGGGCCGAGGCGGCGATGCAGCGCGCGCAAGGTAAATTGTTTTATTTATTTAATTACTTACCTTACTCCTGTCCATCGTATGTCGGACTCCACTACCCCCCCACCTTGTCCCTCCCCCGCCCCACCGCCCCGCAGCACTCCCTCGGCGAGCCGCCACTGGGCAGGTGCGTATTCCATTCCTTAGTAAATGGTGTTTCAAAAGTCTCTTTGGACAGTCAATAAGATATCCCAGCTCAAGTCTCAACATTTGGTTGGCTCAAGAGCATATGCAACCTGAACATACCCCACTATTATTAGGGTCAATTAACAAGTGGATTTTGTGGAAGCTATCCAAGTTCTATTAGTGCAAGAATATACCCCTCACCTGAATGGCATAAAATCTCCTATCAGAGCAGGCCATTGCAGCTTCTCCTTGCTATTGCTCAAAATGAAGGGGTGTTCAACAATGGTCCAGCAGGACTAGAGCCACCACCAAGATTTTTTACTGACTCTGTAGAGGTTTCTAATTAAGTTTCCCTTTTATAATGTATGATGGTAGAAGCGTAAAATCTGGCATAGCTCCAGGCCTTTTGTGGCAACATTGGACACCTCTGTTAGATCATTCCCGACCACATGCACCATGGGTAAGGCATTTTGTAAGTAAGCATTAACTCAAATATCAAAGTTTCTGAAACAGAGCCCAGTTGTTCAAACTGCTACTCAAAATAAAACATGAGATGTGTTAAAAATGGGGTTTGTGTTAACCTACTGAGTCATTTACATTGAAAGCCAAATCTGTAGCTCTAGATGACTTGGGTCAAATAAAACTAAGAAATGCATATGACCTCAGTTGATTAGTGAGAGAGCAATAGAAACAGGATACCCATCAATGCTCATTTTAGACTGACATACAACTAAACCATTGACCTGTGTTTTTGTTTCATAAAAAATGAGAGTCTGTAAGAAAAAAATATATAAAATATAGACTAATTGTACAAATGCATTTGCAATGTACCCCACACCAACAACACACATATTACAGTTCTCTACGATGCTCAGACAGGCGTGTTGCTTAATTTCTAAGTATGTTAGTTGTATTTTTCTCATAAAGAATTTCAAAAGTAACAGTTTTGTTAAATAAAAGACTGATTTCTGGTAAAGCTGAGCTTTGCAGTTAAATGCTCTGGCCAGTTCGACTGACGGACGCTTTGAACAAATTGGCTCTGACTGTCTTCTAGACAGTGGGACATATGTAGGACAGGAAAACACTGAGTGCAACATGTTCTTCTCTAGGGGAGAAATAAAGAAACATACCCAGTGAATCCGTAAAAATTCCCCAAGTTTCCCCAAGCCTCTCCTTTAAGTGTATTATAATGCACATCACTCCTCCTTGTCAACTAATAAAAGCGATTGTGATTTTTAAACTATTCCAATTTATTACACAATGTGATAATAAATTTGCCTTTTAGGCCATGTTTCTATTTTGCAGCCTGATCCTTCCCAGTCTAATTAGTTTTTCCACATTTCCAAGTTCTGTACAGTAATATTTTCATCCTTTCCAAAAGTGCCCTCAAATTAAAGATAGTTCTGTCCCCTATGCACCTTATTCATTGGTGGCATCATTGCTTCAGAATATATGGCAATGATAAACCATTGAAAAACTTGGGGGGGGGGGCACACACGGGACCTTTTTATGAAGTATGTGCTATCTCCCCTTCATGCTACTCCCTGGAGCATTGGTAACTCGTTGGGGCAGAGTTACAATCAATCAATCAGGTTTCTTGTATAGTGCAACTACTCACCCATGTGGGTCTCAAGGCGGTGACAAGTAGCAATTGCTGGGGTAGTCAGTACTTCTGGACCCAATTTTCCAGGTATTTCCGCATTTTACTTAGTATTTGAACCAGAGACCCAGCGGAGATACAACAACTCCACAGAGTTACATTAATGGTCTCAAAAGAAGTAAAAGGTCATTGGTGATGATTGCCACAGAATTCTAGATGTCCAAAGGATGCGTGGAAAGTAGCCTTCTTTGTTTGATACTGTGGTTGCTTGATCATCGAGTAGATTCCTCAGGCTTCTACAAGGCTTGGCTGCTCTTCAGGCTGATCCGGTTATCCCACCGTCCATTTATCACCATTGGATGTTCGAGCAGGGGATATGCTTCATAATTACATATTATTCTGCACAGTTCTGAGCCCCGGCCTCATCTGCAAGGAATAAGCATCCATCCATGTCAAGTCCATAATGGCATTGACTGGAAGAAAGAACATCAATCGATTGACGCTATAGCTGTTCCAAGAACACCCATCTGAAAGGAATCATCTGTTTGGACTATCCAAATCCTCATGTCCTTGGAAGTATGGAATTCCTGAACTAATAAATTTTTAAGATGGAAGAAACTGTGCTACTAGATCCTTCATTTCCAGGACGTCATGAAAAAGATTTATTGTACAATATCCTGCTCTTAACAGAAATAGAATAGGCATCAGAATTCTAGAGAAATGATCACGGTTTTGGCATCATGGAAGAACATAGGTAAAAAAGAAATGTTCGGATAAGATTCTAAGAATTCAGTCTTTTTGCAAATAGTTGAAAACACGACATGCAGATGTGCGGCTCACGTTAATTTTGCGCAATGCTACCATAAGAAGCAGTTGCTGGAAGCAGAAAAGATTTAATTTATTTCACTAATGCGAAATCACTGTAGTGAGAACCCAGGCTAGTTCTTCACTGCTGTGACATAACAGTGCTCAGAAACCGTGCAATGGCAGCCAACTGGGTCTACAAAGTATACCTGACAGATTGTGGAACCAAAAGTTGGCCAATGGGACCCTGAAAGAAATACACAATGAGAAATCAGCTGCTTACGCATCCTCTCTTCAAATATAAGGACATAGATGTGAACGTGAAGTCTTTTCCTTCTATTTTAGGTGATACAAGGCCCAATGATTAACATTCATGTGAGACAAGGATCAATCTTAGTACAGGTAAAGAGTTATGCTGATATTTCCATTATGAATCCAAGTTTTTTGGGATAGCCCAATGCACTCTCTCTCTGGTAACAAGGAGCAAGGTATACCAGACACCTTCGTGTATTTTACAATCTGTGCTTGGAGAGACATCTTTGCTTCATGGGGTAGTCCTGCTATAAATTGCTGTATTATATCTAATCCTGTAATCAGCATATTTCTGATAAATTAAAACAAAGACGTTTCTCCTTTGGCTTTGCCTAATTTATGCATTTATATAAGTTTTGGCATTGTTTTTTCACTTATATTAGGTGACTTGTCCATGCATAGACAAAGCAATACTTTTCTGATGAGCAGTAATGAGAGCATAACATGTGTCAGAGATTAATCTTCCCTTACTCTAAATGGGCTTGGATGATATTTTACTAACGGAAAAGGAGTAATACTTGAGTAGTAAATGTGGTTAGTAGATTGATGTATGATTGAAATGCTCTCTGTCTTAAACATGACCATGTGCAGAGTTCCTTTTTTCTTGACAACAGACTACATTGTCACTCTTAGTTATGTACTGAAAATGGAGAGAGTTTATATTTAAAACTCTGGGGCATATTAGCAAGACCCACGTTAAAATTATCGCCGTTTTAGCGGCAGGAAACTGCCGCTAAAACGGCGATAATGGACTTGCTAATATGCGTTATGGAATTCCAATCGAAGCCCAGGTTAGATGTGCAGGACATCTAACCTGGGCTTCTATTGGAATTCTATAACGCATATTAGCAAGCCCATTATCGCCGTTTTAGCGGCAGTTTCCTGCCGCTAAAATGGCGATAATTTTAACGTGGGTCTTGCTAATATGCCCCTCTGTCCTCTATAATTGTAGTTTATCTTGCGAATAACACCGCCTAGAGAGTTTGACCATCATATTGCTATCCTTCATGAAATGTCCTAGTAACAATGGGACTGGCGGGAATTGTGATGTGTCACTCAAGTAAACCTAACTCACACTACACATCTGAGTCCCCCTTGCCATAGCTGCAGGAGAACATTCTGTGTTTGTGTATTAGTGTCTTATAATAGCATTACTGCAGGCAGATGGTGTCCATTACATCCTAAGCTCTTCTTATGTTACCTTATGTAACAAAACAGGATGGTGTCTGAAGTTAAACTGAACCAGATTCTGCTCCACAGCCTGGATGCCGAAGGGTTTGGCATCAGCATTCAACAGAAACAGTGGAAGACTCTGTGGAGAGTCTTTGTCCGTGTTTGTTATATCCGCTACAATGGCTTCAACAGTGGTGGCTGGTAGCCCACCGGTCAGAGGCCAAGGTCAGTTGTGCAGCTGGGGAGCAACCACGTCAGTCAAAATGACTTGCCATTCTGATGAGGGGCTCTGCTGTGCCTGCAATCCCATGTAGAGGTTTTTACCATGTTTCTGTAACTGAGGAAAGAAAACTTTGAGAGTTTGACAAGGCCTTCTACCTTGACATCCTCTGAAGAGCTCCTTGGACTTTCCTTACAAGTTATCCACTGAAAATATGCCAATTGCCTTTTGCTTTAGAATAATAACATCACTTTAACTGTGTTTATCAGGGAGTTTTGTAGGTTTTTTCCATAGGAAATATAAAATGTGCGTACCACCTCAACCTTAACTTTAATTGAACTGTAGTTAGTTAATTTATGTGAATTTTTAAAAGAACGTTATTGATTAAGTGCATCCCCCCAGGCTTCCAAACCCTTTTGTCCAAGGACTTTGGCTAGGCGTAGTGAGAGTGGGACTCTAAGCCTGGCCTGTGACAAACCCTGTGTTCAAATGCCCATGCTTCCATCTCCTACTTTTCATGGCTTGTGGCCCACAAGTCTGTTCATCCCAGAAGTTGGATTCAGGGCCTGCCCTAAATCCACACACCCAAGCATCCGGTGCCTGCTGCACTTTCCCTCAACCATGTACATGAAGCGTTAGACATCAGGCCTGTCTCCACTGGCCCAAGAGGCCTAGTGATTGGAAGCAGGGCCTGAAACCACGTGTCTGTGGTTCCCAGGGGTTAGACACCGGGCCTGAGCTCTGATCTGACACTGTGCTGAAGCTCCCATACATTCTACATTTCCCCACTTCCAACTTTCAGACTTCATTGCATTTGTGCCTAATATGTGAATTCACTTTTTGCTGTGTACTTCTGAAATTAGAAAAGATTCCTCAATCTTGCAAGCTCAGTAAAATGGTACCTAATTCTGGATATGAAATGGAGGTTGCACAATCTCACGTTTTTGAAAATTGTAAGTTTACCATACTCTAATTGGATTTTTCTCTTTTATAATAATATTCCATTCCTCTGTGTATCAATGTACACCATTTGTTGTCTAAAACAGCTCATGATATCAATTCTTCTTTCTGTGTTTTTATGGTGTGAAAATCGCCTTCTTTCGCTACGTTTACAATTTGCAAGAAAATATTTGAAGTGATTCAATAACCAACCAAATTCCTTTAAAAATTCTAATGTGATTGCCACGCAGAGTGACTGCATAATGAAGAATACCTCTTTTCTACAACCATCCAGGCATGCAGCATTTCATTGGTGTGGCTGTTGCAGAGACTGTATTATGAAGGCAATATTCTGAGATTACATGAGTCTCAATCTCAATGGATGTCTCTCGCTTAGGTCGTTGGGGATCATGGAAAGATTGAAGGCTTATCAATGGGAAAAAGAACAGATGATGGACGGAATGCTGAATCAATTGAACATTCCCCCCCATTCACAGATCTGGGTTGAATCCATCGTTTTTTTGCACGCCACGTCATTTCAGTTTAGACCCAGCCATATGCAAATCAGTCTTGACCCTGTTCCCCATGGGAACAGTCCAGCACTAACTGCCAGGCCAGGTACTCCCTGGGCCAGACACAAGCATCCTAGGACTGGTTTTGGGTTTTCACCCCTCATCGGCCAGGATAGCTTGAATCTGGTGGCGTAGCGAACATGGGACCCATGTCTGGGCATACCTTTGTACTTAGGAAGACAAATGCAAAAAGAACAGATGATGGGCAGAATGCTGAATCAATCGAACATTCACCCCAGTAACAGATCTGGGTTAAATCCATTGGTTTGTTTTGCATGCCATTCCCATATACATGAGGAACAGGGTCAAGACTGATGTGGGGTGGTGAAGTGAGCTAAAGAACGATGATGGGTTCAACCCAGATCTGTTACTGGGGGTGAGTGTCTGGAAAATTTCAGCGCTCCGCCCATCATCATGTGTTTGGGTTATCAATGGGAGCGTATTTTTCTCAGTTTAGTTCTCTTGTGAACCCTAAATGGCAACAGTGTGATGAAGACAGGAGCATAAAAACAAGTGTTAGAACTACCAGCCTCCCCAATATGAACACTCATTTTCTCCCTCTATGAGTACATCATCAGTTTGTTTACTGTAGGACCAGTT
This sequence comes from Calotriton arnoldi, assembly GCA_963921515.1. NCBI lineage: Eukaryota > Metazoa > Chordata > Amphibia > Caudata > Salamandridae > Calotriton > Calotriton arnoldi. The sequence goes on from CAWUFW010001133.1 coordinate 1,350,578, forward strand.
TTAGCCATCCAAGGAGAAATTGTAATTTTCACACACCTTCCCCTGCAAAGGTTCCAGATTTGCCGAACCCCCACCCCCATAGTAGAAACGCCCTGTGAGTCACATACAGCTGTCAAACCCTAGAACTGACCTTGCTTTCTCTTCCTTCTCTAGTTCTCCAGCATAAAAGATGTTTCCTTCCTAATCTCACACCATCCTAATTTCTGAAATTATTTTCTAATATCCCCATTGCCTTCCTACTCTACACTGCAAGGATGTTCAACTTCTTTCCAGTATGGCCGGATCCTCCCCAAATTTTAAAATAACCACAGAGATTGTAAATATATTATACCCAGGCTTATGGGATGGAAATGTATGTTATGTGGATAGCCAACACCCGGGCATGGATCTTGCTATATTAGAAATACTATTATGCTGTGCATCTTGAAACTTTGAGGAGGCTACTCGAGACACAGATTAACCAACATTTTTGCCTGTCTTTGTACGCACCATATTACAAGTACATAATTCCAGCAAGGTCTCTAGTATGCCTACAGCACTTCATGGCGGCTGGTAGGGAATGTGGGTGGAGGGTGATCGAAAATATTTTTAAAAAACTTACCTTTTCTGATGGCTGCGCCTCTCCTCCACTTCTCTGCTCTTCCTGACTCCAGTCCGGAAGAAGCTGCAGGTAGCACCAGGCACACAGGCTCCCCTGAGCCAATTCCAAAGCTACAATGCAGCGTTGTGATTGGTCTGAGCGCAGTGGATCGGTGCTCAGATCGAGACAGGGAGCCTGTGCATATTCCTCACCAGGCTGTCCATTACAGCCTGGTGGGGAATATGCAAAGTGCGCTGGACTGCACTTAGTGTGCACAGCCCACTCCTCCTCCCACTCTGTGCCACCATCCCTGCCCCGCCCTAATGTAGCCTGCAGCAACCAAAAATAAAATGATGATAACCTTGTTATTACTGTTTTATTATTCCCCTTTTCACTACTCTAAGAGCAGTGGGGCGACGCTCCTCCGCCTTAGCGGAGGAGCCACCACTGCAGCACTTCCTCGTGTGAATGAAGGGGGGAGGCAGGGCTCACAAAGATCTGCTAAACAAATAGACAATGCTTGGCCTAGAATGTTGGGACCAAGGTTGGGCACAGTCCAGCTTCTGAATAATCCTCCAATCATGTTCTGAAGGGCTCTAGTCGAGTATGTGCAGTTGAAAAATGCTGGAAACATTCTTGGCTTACAGAAGTGCCCACAAAAAGAGCTCACAAGTCTCCAAGGGAGGACTCTGGGCAGGGTTTATGATCTCAGGATGCAATGGGTGGAGAAAAGGAAAGCTGCCAACAGTTACTAAATGTGCCCCGCCCACATTAGTTCTGATGACACCCCAAGCGTAAGCTGCCCATGCGCGTAGGGTGCTTGGGCATGACATGTTTGCAGTCGCACAGGACAAACGCAGCATATGGAGCTCATTTGACATTTTCAATAGAGCACAACTGTGGCATGATTTCACAGACTTTCCATCACAAATCTGTAATCTGCATTAAATTACGGCAGGCATGGACCTGTTAAAAACTATTAGTAGCATCCATTATTTAGCAGTGACTTCTCAGATGGGCACAAAAACACTCTCATAACACACAAGGCAACATAAACAAGCAGTTATTTTTACAAGGCGTGTGTAAAATTCTAATGTCAACAGAGAGGTTTTGCAAACATAACTTAAGCTTGACAATGTCACAAAACTTCAATTGTTGTCGAAAATACCACACATACACATTTTTCAGAAGAATTTTCCTGCAAACAATTTTTTACAAGAAAATTCAACCAATTAATGTGGACTTTTTGCATAGGTTGCTTTCTGAAAAAAATGCTTTTATAGGATTTGTCCCCAAATATATTTTTTAGAAAATCAGCAAACTTCCCATCACTTGCAAAGTTAAAAAACAGGATACAACATGACCAAGTTTCTGGATGAAAACTGTTGTAACTTTGCACACACTTAGGGCCCTATTATGATGTTGGTCGGAACGCCTCCGACCACAGGTCGGAGGCATTCCGACCGCAATCCCTAATTTGACTTCCGACCGCCTAATCAATGTAGGCAGTCGGAAGTCATACCAGCCAGTCATTACGGCTGGCTTCTGACTGGCTTCCAGTCGGAACCGCAACGCAATCCCTTTAGGAAAGCGTTTCACACAGCCTTTCCATGCTGACCTTTCCGACCTGGAAGGCTGTCGGAAAGTGACTTTGGGGGGCAACTGGCATGGCCCACTTGCCTCCGCGGCCTTCGGTTGTGGGCCTGTCAATCCCTGCACTGTGTGGGAGGCACCATGAGGTGGCTTCCACAGGGTGCAGGGATTTACACAAATTCCCATTTCTCTATGGGAGTGTGCTGCTGCACCATGTGCTGTGCCATCGTAATAATGCAGTTGGGACCACCGACTGGAGGTTGGTTGGGACCGTCGACTGGAGGTTGGTTGGGACCGCCGACTGGAGGTCGGTCGGTCACGATTCCGCGGTGATGTCGGTCAGAGGAAACCCCGACCGACATCGTAATCAGGCTCTTAATGTTTGAATACTTATTATTGCTCTGGACCTGACCGAATTTTAAAATACTTTTCCTTTAGTGGCAAGACATTTTTCGTATGCCTAGATAAACAGGACTTGTCTTAACAGATGTTTACATATACTGTCATCAATTACAGCAGCTGCTTCATAATCCTGTTGATTAAAAGTGAGGGTTACCATCACATAACTAACTAGTACTCATTTTAGTATCTAAGAAAGAATGATAGGTGGAGTGACTGTATTGGTATTCAAACCAGTGACGTTCAGCTTGGTAGAGAAGCGAAATGCTAGCTCTTAGCACAGTGAGGTACTTTACAGATGTACTCAAGGAGCCACATTACATGGCTGGTGAAAATCAAATGAGTGCTAATTTGCAAAATCGTGTGGATTCTAATACCAAACCTTTTTGCACACCAAAGTGGTACAAAGGTGCACAGAAACCCACTTACAGTCCTAGATTCCAAAACCTAATTTAGTGAAGAAGTATTGTGGAATTTTTGATTATAAACTGCACGTAGGAATGTCACTTAGGCTACTAATTTCCCATGTCCCTAATTTTTTTAGACAGCAGCGGAGAGTCACTCCACAGCGAACAGTGTTGGGCCGTTCTACTATTATTCTATTTCAAAAAGGGGTCACAAAATTTGCGACATTTTGCGAATGGCATAGTATTTTACTGACCAACCTATATACTAATACACCAGTTCACAAAATACTGAATCGAAAAAAGGTTTCAAAACAACTTGTCTATTTAATATTCATTAAGTCACAATTTAAGACCCCGTGATTGGCTGCAATCACAGGGATGGTGGCCTTCTAAGACACAGCAGACCACAATCCCTCTAACAGCAGTTCAATATTTAAAACCTTTTTATTTTTAAAAAAGTTTGCCCATATTCCTTTATAAAGACAGTGCTGCTTTAAAAAAAAAAAAGAAAAAATCCATTTTGTAAACCTTCAGGAGATTGGCTAGTGTCCCATGGGTCACTATCTCCTCACCCTAATGCTACCAACATGGCGCCCAAAGGGGAAGGAGCCCTAAGGAGGGCCCTTACCGTTGCCCGTTTGGGAATCAGTTACTACCTCAGCTCGAGGGTCAATAACTCATCAATGATTTGCAGGTGCGGCTGGCACAGGCAAGAGCAGTGGGGCGGGGTGGGGGTGGAAGTCGACAGATGACCGAATAGGTAAAATTAAATAATAAAACACTTACCTTGCGCTCGCCGCATCGCCGAGTCGGCGATGCGGGAGCACAAGGTAAGTGATTTTCTTTTTTAAATTAATTTAACCTATACCGTCGTATGTCGACCCCCCCACCCAGCCCTGCCCCCTCCCCAATCCCTCCCCACCCCACCGCTCTTACCAGTGCCGGCCGCGCCTGATGATTTGCGACCTCAACTGATTTAGAAAACCATTAATACATTCCTATCCAAATCAGAAATGCGAGAGGGGTGCCCCGGTCATGCCCCTATCTATGTCCGATTTGGAAAGGATTACAAAAGTCCTTTTAGGAGACGATTCCCCTGAGTGACATCCGAACAGTGGTTAAGGTTAACTACTGTTGTGACATCACTGCACTACATGACCAGATTTAAAGCCGGCAATTCACGAGAACGGCTTCTTATAAAAACCATATGCAACAAGAAAACAAATGCTTACCTCTTGGTCTTCAAATTCAACTTCACTGGACAATTTCCTACATAGCCAGATCAAAACACAGTATCAATAATTATCTTCACTGTTGTACACTAGAATCGCACTTCAAGCAAAGGGTCATCCCCTTAGATGCATTTAAGGACAACAAGCAGCAATAAAAGTAGCAGCTGCTTCAGATACTACGCATCAGGCGAACGACCCACGCCAGGAGCCACTTCCTGCACTGTTCCTTTTTATGCTGAATGCAGAACAACATAGGCACTGGAAGTAGGGGTGCTGCAGCTGGAGTTCATAAGATGAATGAGCTATAAAGACGCCTTTAAACTTTGTTTTTATCTGGCCACTTTTTCTATGCTTTCAAAAACAGAGGTCAAATGCCAGGCTAGGTCTTCTGACAAACTGGTGCTTATTCTTTTAACATGGAGATTGGTGTTTACTTTTTTTTCTCAGACTGCAAAGTGAGAGTATTTTGTAAAGTGAACTGACTGACAATCTTGCTAGAGTACCAAGAGTGTCAAAAGTAAGTTTATAGGGTGTCAGTTTTTTTTTAACACAAATCAACATTTAAATACCTGTACATGAACTGTAGAAATATTTCAAAACATAGCAGTTAGGAAAGCACAAATAAAGCATATTTTTTGCCATTATGAAGCGTGATGGAAACAAAGATTTTAATAGGTTCTAAACAGAGCAAGATACTTTACTTGGTGAGGTGCAAATGATAAATAGTTGCTGAAACCCGATTTCCAAAAATTATCATTTGTGCGCTATATAGTTTTATCAGTACAGTTGCATGTCAATGTGAATTTTGCTGCTATTGCAATGGAAAATGTGCTGTCTGTAAATTACAGTGTGCTACAACACTATGCTTTAGTAATATATTTGTGTCAGTGTGCTCCAAAATGCACCACCAGCTACATACCACACCCTTATATTCTCCTGTTGAATGGGCGTGGCTCATTTGCTATACTTGTTCTTTGGGTGAGGCTTTGATTTTTCACAATCCTTATGGCTTCAGTTATGTTTTTTTTTTTCCCTTATGTCCTCATTCGCCAATAGATATACACAGAGCAATTTGGATTTCTCCGTGGCCCCCCTCTTGATTGGCACCAACTTGAGAGCTCTGTATCTAGATGGATGCACTTTACACAGAACCTCTCTTTCCCATACTTGGTCTGTTCTGACCTTCTCTCTGAGTGCCTCACAGAACAACCAGAGGGGTAAAGTATCACAATGTAGAGGCATAATCATTGGACTCTGTTTGCACCATTGTTAAAAGTGTCTAGCCAATTCACACATGGTAACCAAAAATACTTTTGTTGCTCTTCTTATTCCGTGAGGCCCTATCGAGCTTCATTGTATATTTAATAGAATGTAACCATTCTAAAAACGTCGGAGATATATTTTTAATCCAATATTTATAGATTTCTCTCCGGGCAAGTAATATTAAATAAAACAATAACTTGTTTTCCCTTGGGGACAATGACTCATAATTTGGTAAGACCCCAAAAAATACCAGGATTAAGCTGGCCCAAACATGGCTTCCATACCTCTACTTACACTGACCCAGAAATGATGTAGCATTGGACAGCTTAAAAACATATGCACATCATCTGCTTTTTCCTGAGAACATTTCAGACATTTTGGGGTGGCACCCTTTGCAAATTTGGAGAGCTTTAAAGGAGACCAGTACACCCTGTGGAGACAAAAGAGGTGATTTCTTCTTAAGTTTGCAGCTTGGACTGTTGAATACAAGATGTTATAAGATACTTGCCATAATTCTTCTGGATGTGAGCGTGGCAAGAACTCTCCCCACAGTTCGATGGAAGTTTGAAGTCACCCTCTGCCAGGTCTATCAGAAGCCAATATAGGTTCGCCACCTCTTTCTTTGTCCCGACTTTCTACCTCAGGGTAGTCTCCAGTTCGTTAGATATACCAACAGTTATACCGACAGCTTGGTGCCAGCTCTTAATTTGCAGATATTTAAATTTAGATAATTCATTATCCGTAATGTTTCTCAGATTTTCCCACAACAGCAGCGAGCCCTCTGGTGCAAGTTGTGCCCAGGAGCATATTCCGGCTGTTTTCAAGGGGATTACCAGAGAGTCTTTTGTCCATTCGGGAGAGCCCGGAGCATCCCAAATAGGCGCCAATGCGCTGTAGTAGCTGATTTTCAATAATTTTCTGATTTTGAACCATGTAGCGGCTAACCCGTTTAGGATCTTTAGGCGTACCTTTTTAAAAAGTCTTGGGTCACCAAATTTATATAAAAAGCCTTGGTCTCCTCCCTTTAGATCTAGCAACATTTCCTTAAACATTCTCCCAATGTCCGAGCTGTCTGGTTCGTTCAGGAGCATTTTCCTGGCCCTCATTAGGACTATCCATGCATAAGAAACTAGGTCCGGCAAACACAACCCTCCCTTGTTTTTCTTTCTACGCAATTTTTTCCACGCTATCCGTGTACCTTTAGAGGCCCATATAAAGCTATTTATTTTTGCCTGGAGTTTCTTCAGACCACAATCTTTAAATGCTAGGGGGATATTTTGAAATAAAAAGATAAGTTTCGGTAAAACCATCATTTTTATTAAATTTACTCTACCAATTAATGTTAGAGGTAAATATGCCCAACTCGTTAGAGAGTTGCGTATCTCCTTGCTGGTTTTGTGAAGGTTCGTATCTGTGATGTTCTCAATATTTTTCATAATTATGATACCCAAATACCTTATCTCATTTTTTATTAGATGTACATTTGCATATAGATTCCAGGCCATACTCTCCGTCTTAGACGCATTTATCTCGTAGCCAGAGACCCGACCAAACTGTTTGGCCACCTTGTATATTATTGGGATTACCGTATTTAAATCTGATGTGTAGACCATCAAATCGTCAGCATATAAAGCCACCTTTTTTTCCCAGGTATTGTACTTAAAGGGTGATATTCCGGCATGACTTCTGATCTTTCCAGCTAGAGGCTTGATGTATAGATTGAACAGCAGAGGTGATAACGGACACCCCTGCCTTGTCCCCTTTGGATTTTAACTGGAGCAGACATGTTCCCGTTCACTAAAACTCTATCTAAAGGGGTTTGGTAAATCAAACTTACAGCCCTGCAGAAGTTTTCCCCCAAGTTGCACAGTCTCAATATTTGCATTAAATAAGCCCAGTTGACTCGGTCGAACGCCTTTGTGGCGTCCAAAGTAATAATGGCCAATGGTACTTTATGGAGAGTTGCCAAATCTATTGCCCCGATCAAGTTATAAGTGAGGTCTTGAATTCCTCTCCCCTGTACAAAGCCTTTTTGATCCTTATGCAACAGACTCCCTGTAACTCCTTTCAACCTCTCTGCTAAAATCTTAGCAAAGATTTTATAGTCAAGATTAAGCAGAGAGATCGGTCTATATGAATCACAGGAGCTGGGTCATTTTGATGGTTTAAGGATCAAAGCCACTGTGGCTTCATTCCAAGATTGCGGCATACTCCTGCCCTTTTCAAAGATATGAGAGAATAACTTCTCCATGACGGGGATGAGGATCTCCATCAGGCATTTGTACAGTTCCGCAGGTAGTCCATCCGGTCCTGCAGCTTTACCGGGTTTACCTGCTGCTATTGCTTTCTTGACCTCATTTCTTGTTATTTGACTATTAAGATTGTGAGATTCTTTCTCGCTAATTTTATTCGGGACATCTTGGTCCAGCCTGGCTCTTATTTCTTCCTCTTGGACAGTTAAATCTTCTCGATACACCTTTTTGAAGTGCTTTTGAAAAGCCTCTTCGATCTCTGCAGGGCTCTTGAATACATTCCCAGAGGCATCACATTTTAATTCTTTTATGTTTCCTCTAGCTAGGTCTTGTTTGGTTTTCCAAGCTAGGAGCTTTCCACAACCTTCCCCATACTCGAAGTGGGCAAGCTTGCTAGCTAGCCATCTCTTTTTTAGTCTTGAATCAATCACCCCTGCTAGTTCTAATTTGAGAGATTGCAGCTCTGCTGAGGTGTCTCCAGACGGCAGATTACTCCCATTGGTAATGAGCTTTAGCTCTATCTTCTGGATTTTACACTCTAACTCCTCCACCTCAGCTCTACGTTTTTCTGTCTTTCAATCTGGAGTGACGTTATACATCCTCTCAGGAAAGCTTTGTAAGTGTCCCACACAATTTCTATTGGGGCACTATCGATGTTAATTTGGAAGAAATCTTTTGTCTCTGCAATTAATCTCTCAATCACATCTTCCTCTATCAGAATGGCGCGATCTAACGTCCATCTCCTATCCGTCGGTCTAACTGGAACTTTGAGGATTAAGGTTACTGCCGAATGATCCGAAAGATGCTCCCCCAAATGTTTTACATCCTTCACCCAACTTTTCAGATCGAGGCTGACTAGGAAAGAATCTAATCTGGACTTATGGCCATACTTCTTATTATGGAAGGTGTACCCTCTTCTGTTTCCCATTTTTTCTCTCCATACATCGAGCCATCCTAACTGTCTCAGAGCATTTTTAATCGTTGATCTCATCTTACAGTTCTGAATTGCCCTGCTCTTGAGTGAGCGATCCAAGGCTGAGTCTAAGACCACATTAAAGTCACCTGCCAAAATTAAGGGGTCTGGAAAATTTAATAGTTCAGAAAGCAGACCCCTAAAAGGGGCTGGGTCGTCTGTATTGGGACCATATTATCCTGGCACTGTAAATTTATAAGAGTGATACCTAATTTTAGCTATGGCCCATCTCCCTATCTTGTCTACTTTACTTCTTTCTACTGTGATAGCGGGGTTTCTTTTAATTACTATAGCCACACCCTTCGTTGTTAGTTGTTGCGTGGTGCAAACTACATCTTGGACCCAGCTCCTAGACTTACACAGATTCTTCATCTCAATGTCTGTTAAATGTGTCTCCTGAAGTATAAGAACTTGTTCTGAGATGTCTTTCAGATATTGAAGGATCTTCTCCATCCTATACTTCAGTCTTAGGCCATTTAAGTTCCATGACAGAACCCTCAGGTGTATATTTTGGTCAACTATTGACTGTGCCATATCTCTATTGGCGGAAAAAGATTTTTTTTTTAGGAACCACCTCGGCGAATCGGACACATTTTTTTGGACTTTTCTCCCACTGCACCCCACCCTGTGCTCCACACCCTCTCCCTACCCACTCTCCCTCGTGATTCCCCCACGGAGAACCTCCTCTTTCCTTTTTATGGCCCTACCCTGGCCTGCGAGGCCCCCCTCCTAGAGTCAGGAAATTAAGACTTATATTACACGTTGTCTTGGGAACTTTTTAAAACTAGTTTATGCTCCTTATATATCCATAGATCTGATCTTAACCGATGTGGTGAAAGAGAAATAGAAACCATACAAATGCTTTACTTAGCCTACCCCTTCCCCCGAAAACGACTGCAGAAAGCTTTCGGCTTCCTCCACCCGCCTAAAAACTTGCATTTTGTTGTTGTACATCACTTTTAGTGTGGCAGGAAATTTAAGCTGTGCTGTTGCCCCCTGCTTCCTAAAGTGTTCTAATAGCTTCCCCAGCTCCCACTGCTTAGTTGCTGTGATGGATGAAACATCAGACCGTATTTCGAAAGTAATTCCTTCCGCAGTTAGTGAGCTCTTCTTTAGAGCTTTATTCAGAATTTCATCTTTCAATTTATATGTTAAAAAATGTACTAAGATTTTCCTGTGTCTGGTTTTGTTTGAACTCAACCTAAAAGGATCCCTGTGTACCCTCTGGATATCCACCATAAGAGCTTGCTCTGAGCATTCAATTTGAGTGGCTTGTTTAATCAGTTTAGCCACAAACTCCTTAATATTACTCCCCTCAGCTCCCTCGGGAATTTTGAGCAAGCGAATGTTGTTCCTCCTTTGGGAATTCTCGAGGGATTCCAACTTATCCTGGAAGCCCATTTCTCTTTCTTTCATCCGATTTATCTCCTTTGTGTTTTCCTCTGATTGTGAGGCTAGCTCTGCTATAGTGGATTCTAATGCTGTTGTCCTGGCTGCTAATGAGTCCAGTTTATCTTCCATTTTTTCGCATGACAGCTTGATTTCAGCTTGATTTTTCTCCGACACCACAAATCTATTTCTGACTTCCGATGTCAGCATTTGCAACAGATCTGAAACTGACTGGGGGGTAGTCTGGTCTACAGGGTCCCCCATCTGAACTGCCACTTGCCCAGGGTCAATTTCACCTATTTGGTTCTCTCTTAAAGAGGCCAGTTCTCCCTGCTTCATCAAGGTGCTCATATCTGGAGTTTTGTCTCCTTCGTCTGTCATCGTTATTTTTCTTATGACCTCTCCTTCTGATATCTCCTGCTCGCTTTCAAGTGGTTGGAACCTATTTGGGCTTAGTATACCTTCCGGGTATTCAGGTAACCTCGTGGCATTGCTAGAAGTAGTGCAGGCTATTGGTTTTAATATTAGAGTACTGGGTGCGACCTTAAAGTAGCTCCTCAGCGAGGGGGTGAGTTTCAATTTCTGTTGTTTTGGAGGGGGATTTTTCGTTTTCCTAGATTTTTTATTTTTAGGAGTGACCCATTCCCCTGTTGTTATTTTATTTTGGGAGGGTGGAGGTTTTGTATATTTTTTGCCGAGTTCGACCCCCTGCTTTCGAATACTATCTCGGCTACCTTGTTGGACTTGAAAATCAATGTTAGAAAGGTTAAGGCTCGCACTTCTTAAAGCATATCTAATTTGTCCCTCTGTGCCTGTGCCTGTACTTATGCTGCCTATTCCCCCTACCAAAACCACAGAAGTTCCCTCAATCAATTTATCACCCTCCGCCTTGTCCTCCAGTATTGGACTTACATTACAGCCTGCTCCTGCACCGGCACCGGCAGTGCTCTTCTCTGTTGCCTCCGTCCTCCGGGGGTTTCCTCGTGCTTCCTGCGTCGCGAGCACCGTGTTTGTGCTGGCCCTGCCTCTGCCGCCCTGAATAGGGAACCTCGCCGTAGCTTTCCGTCCGCATCCCACCTCGAGGGCCACACAGGACCAGAACAACTCCTGAGTCTCTTGACCCCCCCGGGGGTGCCGCCCAGCGGCTGCCGCTGCCACAGACTCAACTGGCCCCGCCACCTCCACCACACCGCAAACCAAGCCGCTAACACAGCCGAATGCCGAAAGCCCGAACAAGCCGCCTCCAGCTGCCTCCAGCGTCTCACGTAAGCTTTCTTTCTCTTTCCTTGTTTTTTTTTTTAACGTCGGTATTTAATTCGCTGCAACAGATTGCTCCTAACATTTGATAATTTGTACATCCTCAAAGTTGCGATTTCACGGAGCAATCTCCTCGATTCTTTAACGTTCATCCAAGTCATCCTGGCTCCTGACTCTCGGAGCCTCCGCGACCGCCTACTCGCTAGCAGCCAGGTTCTCCCATTGTGTTGGCTTCAGTTATGTTACATTGATGGCAGAATCCCCACTCAGAAAACTGTTCCAGCACAACTGCAAAGCAATGAACCTTCCAGATGGCTGATGAGCCCCAGGCATTTGGCAACAAATCAAAACATATTTTCAGGCATATTCAACTGTGATCTACTTTAACTTTGATTCTTAAAGCACTGCATTAAGTAAGGGGTTAATGGAAGCCCAGGGACTTCTGAAGCAATTTGGCCAATATTTGAACAGGTGCTTTTGCCACTGCCCAAGCACCTGTTAAACCCACCATTTTGCCTAAAATCTGGTATAGCAATGCAAAGGTTAACCTCCAAAATGTACCCTTAAAAAGATATTTCGTCATAGTTTATTAAAAGAAGCCATGGCTGGACTATCTTGGTTACCTTGATGATGCCGGCAGGCGTTAACGAGACAACTTACGCAGCACGCATGAAGGCACATGTACCAGTACAGTCCACAGGTCCAGGAATGTACTGATGAGTGGGACTGAGGGTCCATATTTATACCTGGTGCCAGCTATGAAGTGGGAGGAACTTCTGAAGGCTTCCCCTACAGAAGGGCCTCTAATTTCCTGCCTCCCTACCGTGGTCCTACGATGTCTGTGGGCACAACAAGCTAGTGTGAAATTCTTTGTGGGTGTGCTGAGGCAGTTTCTTTGAAATACAGGTGTGGCTGTGTACACCTCTGCGCTCTCCCATCCTGCCAAACCCCAATCCCTCTATTTTGTGGCTGCCTGGGTGAAATCCACAAAGGATAACTGCCAACTACACCCAGGAACAGGCTGAAGGCACCAAATGGTTAGGACAAGTAAAGGCCAACTTTCTAAAAGTGGCATTTACAAAGTTGTGACTTGAAATCTGCCTTTACCATTAAAGAGGATTTTAAATTACAATTGCCAAGACACCAAACATGATATTTCTGCTCCCAAACAAAAGGTATCGCGTATTAAATGTACTAAAGTAACCCAATGTTTTCATAAGGCAGAGGTAGACCACACAGTACTGAAAAGCGAAATTATGAGTTTTTCACTGCAAGTAAAAATTATCGTACATGTCCAACATTTTATATACAATGCACTCTGCCATAGATGCTGTTTAGGCCCTACCCTAGGGGTGACTTTTATGTATTGAAAAGGGAGGTTTAGGCCCGGCAAAAGGTTTATTTTGCCAGGTTGAAATGGCAGTTTAACACTGCACACAGGCCACCATGACAGACTGGAGACATGTTTAAAAAGTCTGCTTGAGTGGGTGGCATGAGTGCTGCAGGCCAACTAGTAGCATTTTATTTACAGTCCCTGGGTACATGCAGGTCCAATTTACTAGGGTCTTCCAAGTAAATTAAATGTGCTAATCAGGTGTAAGCCAATTGTCCCATGTTTTACGGAGAGAGTGCAGGCATTTTAGCACTGGTTAGCAGTGGCAAAGTGCACAGAGTTCTAGAAGCCAACGAAAACAGATTCAACAGAACAGGATGGGTGACAGCAAAAAGTGGAAGAAAGGCTGAAAGTTGTTTACCTGTGTGTATGTGATGTAAGTTGTTTCGTCATAGGTTCTTATGTTTGGCTCTTGATTACATTGATAATGTTTTCCTTTTTATATAGATAGTGAACTGTTTGGATGGAAACATCCCTCACATGGTGATGGATGTGCACCCCTGCATGGACTGTAATAATGTCAGGATCCCTAATACTGATTTCAGTTGTCCGGGAGTGGCACCCAAAGCACTACCCTCATTTTGGTGAAAGGTTGCTGCCTTTTGCAGGAGTTAAGCAGCACAAGCACGGTGGTGGCAGCATACTGTGTAGTGATCAGTAGAAGTGAACCGGTCCTTTTTACCTGTCACTGGAGTGAGGCCTGCAGGCTTACTCATTTAAAGTTCCACTGCTGTGTGCTTAACTCACTCTTGGCCTACATTGGTTTAGTGTGTAGTGCTGTGCAGTGCATGTGTGGTATCCATGAATCTATGAATGGTGCAATACAGGGATAATGCAGTACTGCACAGTGAGTGTATTTTAGGTGCATGTGCTGGGTGTATGTGTGCCTGTGAGTGGGCAATACATAAAGGATGTAGTACTGTGAAGTATGCGTATATCATTTGCGTAGCCTGTTTGTATATGTGTGCCTATAAGTGGTTCAATACAGGGATAGCACAGTACTGTGCAGTGTGTGTATCTTGTGTGTGGGTGCTGGGTGTATGTGTGTCTGTGAGTGGTACAATACATGGAAGAATCTGGGTTTCATTTTGGGACAATCAGGCCTGCATGATGAAACATGAGGAGAGGAGGTACAGAAATCCTCCCAGACACACACAAATGTGTGTATTGCTGCATTTCTGTAAGCTGGGTGGGGCATACTGGAGAATGGGAGAGCAAGGCTCTCCAGTACACTTCAAAGGGTGCTCTTTGATTCGCAGAAAGATCACATGGAGGGGCCTGGGCTCATCTCAGGAAGGAGATGGGCCTGATAAGAGACTAGCACTGAATAGCATTAAGGTCCTGGAGTAACGTATTACTGGATATACATCTCACTGAGGCTGACATCTAGGTATAAAACTCTAGTCACTCCCATGGCCTGTGTTGTGGGACTATCAGATTCTGAGTCACTTCTGCTGTGATAGACTGCTTCAGGAGGAAGAGAGGACAGAGGAGTGAGTCATTCAAAAGGAAGCAGACCTCCAACATAAACTTCAAAGGATCAGACTCTAAATTACATTTAGTGTCTAGAAATGGACTATAAGAAGGGGAGTTTGAACCCCAAAGAGTGTCACCTGTCAAGCAGTCAGTCAGGCTGTGCAAGGAGAAGAAGCTCTGCGGACTGGGGGCCAAAGCCTGATAGTATTCCAATTGAGTAAGGAGACACCACCCAGGGAATCCAAGACCGCCAGCCTAGAGCACCAGTGCCTGCCTGCATGACAAGGCCAGTGTGTCCTCTGAGGAAGAGGAGAGCATCGGAGGGAACGAGATCCAGTGGGTAATCCTGGAAAGTGGATCTCCATAGTGTTGTGTGAAGAGATGGCTGCTCCACCGTTCGGGTCATTGACCATGTGCAGGAGAATTTGCCCACCCTCATATGCCAGAATAGGCCCACTGTGAAGTGAACCGTGATTGCTGCCGAATTGAACAGGTCATCGCCCATGTGTAGTGTGAAGTCAGCGACCACGTATGCTAGGAGGGGCTGCCGTGAAGAGTATTGCCATGCGAGCTGGCCGTAGCCCCTGTGTGGTGGTAAACCAGTAATTCAATGTGCCAGGTGGGGCTGCTATGAAGAGTTTTGCCCTGCTGAGCGGGCCATAATCCATGTGCGGTGGTAAGCTAGCGACCCCGTATGCCAGTTGGGACCATAGGGAAGAAAACTGCTCTGATGATCAGATTAGAGCCTGTATGCAGTGGAGAGACACTGACCCCATATGCCAAAGGGGGCCACCGGTACCAAGCAGGATGTGTTACCGGTCGAGAACGTCATCAGAGGAGAGAGGACATGGTGGTGACCCTAGCAGGCCTGAATCGTGACTGAGGACCAGCTCCAGGATCTTACACACACACGCTTACACACGCACACACACCCCCACACACACACACCCAATCACACCCACCCACCACCTGTGTGAAGAGCAGAAGAAGTTACTCAGCCTGGAGGATCATCAAGAACCCCCCTACCACTGACAGACTGCGTGTGAGAAACTTGGACAGCCCAGCAGAGCCTGTCTGTGGAGGAACCACGCTCAAAGACTCTGGTCACTGCGATCCTGCTCGTGCGGGTAAAACTGATTTAAGGCCAGTCGGCCTGGGGGATCATGCTTGTCAGATAGCTCTTCGGTGCTGGAGCACTTTTGACTTTAATACAAGTTGGAGTGGGACTCCTGAGACTCAGACTACTACTGGGGCCTAACCTGAATGTCACCTATAGTGAATGGGGAATACCCACTACTGCTAGCTTGATGGGAGTGGGACTCAGGCGTTCACCTATGACACTCTAGAGCCCTGACCTTATGGGACCGTGTGTATTTTTTATGAGTGTCTTATTTTACTTTGTAGTTGTAGATGAATACAGTGAAGCCTTGGGCTGCTTGACCCGTGCTACCGGTGAGAGTCAAGTGCTGAAGGGGTACTTGGCCCAGTTGCTCTGGATCCATAGTAGGTTGGGCCCTGGTACATCGGGAGTAAAAGGCCTCAACCTCCATAGTTGGGCCCAATAACCCCTGCTTGCCCCTTGGTCTTCTGAACAGAGTTCTGACATGAACATAATTGAAATGGTTTGGTTTTGCACTTGTTTTTTTATATGGAGTACTGAGTTATGTGGTATGTCTGGATAGTGTTTTTTTAGGTATGTCTGTGAAGATTTTGAGGAGTGCGTGATCAGTGTGGCATACTGTCATGTTTATCTTTGAGATAGATGCATGGATGTTGAGTTTCCGGGGGTGGGGTTCTCCCTGATATTACGGGTTGTTTGTTAAATGATTCTTCTGATATAGCACTTCCTTGATCATACAGGTTCCTGGAGGGTATCTGTCTCTAGTTGATGATAATGTGTGGATTCTTTGTTGGGTCACTTTGGCAATAACCAGGCCCACTCCTAACCACCCTAAGTGCTTCTCAGTGGCTCTGGTTTTTGCAGGTAGGAGATTCCAAAGTTTTGCCGATTGGACGTAGAAATTGGTGCCACCACTGGTTTTCTTCCTACAAGCAGGAATTATTAAGCTCCATGGCAGTCTAAAACAGATTTCTGGGTTGGGAATATTTTGTGATGTTTGCTTGAAATAATTCTTTCCTTTGTCATTAGTAGCTCTGTGAGAGATGAGCAGTAGATTGAAAGAGTATCTTCATACTTATGGAGCCAGTATAGAGCCTTCAGGATTGGAGAAATGTTGGGTTGTATATTTACATTTAGAGGTACTCTTGCTGTTGAATTTTGGATTCTTTGTAGCCTTCTACTTCTACTGATATTTGAGAGTGGAGTACTGTTATAATCCTTTAGTATAGTCAAATTTTGAGAGGATGAGGGATGTTATTGCTTATACATTTTGAAGAAATCCAAGATGTGGAAAGAGGAGTCTAAATGTATTCATTTTGTAGAAGGTTGATTGAGACAGCCTGCCGACTTGAGTAGCCATGGACAGTCTAGAGTCAAAGAAAATTCTGAGAATTTTCATGTTTGTGGCTATTTTTGGTGAGGGTTCAGTTCATTTGGCCAGAAAGACATAGCGTCAATAGTTTTTCCAATCACCACAAGTCAGTATTGCAGATTTTGATAGGCCTGGATGCAACATGTGGAGTTCAATTCTATAGAATTCTGCGGAGTTACAACAAAGCCTTGCAAGATTCTGCAAAATTCTGCAACCAAGAGGAAATAGGCATGTTGCGCTGCTCACGCTTTGATTTAGCGCAGTGAGCTTGTTCCATGCTGAAAAATCAATGCAAATGGCACCACGCAGCGCACCAGAGGGTGCATCTTCAAGGATTGATTTTTCTGCCGCTTTAGTAGATGGTCTACTTGAGCAGCTGCTTTATCACAACGAACGGTCGCGACCTCCCACAACCATCTGCGTTGTAGAAATCCTGCCGGGTGCCCTCCTAGCGACCGGAAATCCCGCTAGGGGATGCCAAATATTGCTTGCGCTTGGCAAGCCACATGTGAGAAAAAAGTCCACAACGCTGTGGTCAGCGGAATTTGGTCGGAACACCATGTTACAAACGTAATGCGGAGTGGCCAAAACTCCACCAAAGCCGGCGGAGTGAAATATACCGCCCACCCCTAATTTTGAATCATTCAGCTGGAGTTAATCCCATGTCATCCATTGTTCTGCAGCTATGAAGCACGTGTTTATTTTTGGTGTTCCAAGGTTCTTAGGGGTTTCCAGTATGAGGATGTGTTGTCTGCATAGTTGTAGTAGGTGAGTTCAAAGCTGCTGATATTATTTAGTAGCGGTTTTGTGTCTACGTTAAAGTGTAGAGGTGAGATGATCCTTGTATAACTCCTGTTTTTATGGAGTAAGGAGAAGTGCAGTGTTTGAATCTTGTATAATCTGTTGTTTAGGTAAGAGGAAATACAGTTGATGGTGATACCATCTAAAATAACTTCTTTCAGTCTCCGAAGTATTGTGTCCTGGTGTATTGCATCAAAAGATGCAGACAGTAGTAATAATGCAACAAACACACAAATGTTGATCGGAGAATTCTTGCAATTTGTCTAATCCCTGGCGATCGCTTGAGGTAGCATTCCAACCCATATTACTTTTGCCCACCAGGCCACCAGCCATATGCAAATCAGTCTTGACAGTACTCCAGTATGAACTTCCAGGTCCTCCCTAAACCAGAACACAAGCAACCCAAGACCAGTTTCACCTTGATTGGGGATCTTCAGTCGGTGTAGCTTGGTTCTAGTTGCACATGGAGTACGGAACCCATATCTTCACATACCGTTGTCACTAAGGCCGGTACATCAAACAGGCAACCGTTTATGACAGCAATACTTGCAAGTTGTCTAAACCCTGGCAATCACTCTGGGTAGCATTGCAACCCATCGTTCTTTTGCCCACCAGGCCACCTCAATTTGGACCCAGCCATTTGCAAATCATAGGAACAGACCAGCCTGAACTGCCAGGCCAGGTCCTCCCTAAACCGAAACACAAGCAACCCAAGACCAGAACCAAGCTATACCTGACTGATGATCCTTAATAAGGTCAAACCAGTCTTGGGTTGCTTGTGTTCTGGTTCAGGGAGGACCTGGCCTGGAGCATCGTCAAGACTGATTTGCATATGGCTGGGTCTAAATTGATGTGGTATGGCTTACAAAATAACGATGGACTGGGATGTGGACCGAGTAATTACTTGCATCTGAGATTAATCCAAGCATTTCATCCATCACTTTTTTGCATACTTTAGGAGCAGTAATGCAGCAATACCATTTTTGTTGACGTTTTTGAGGTCAACACAAATTGAGATTAGTGCAGATTTAGCCCCCCTCCCTGGGTAAAAATCCAGTTTGCCAGTCTGAGAGTGGTTTGATTTCTAATTCTAAAATCCTGTGAAATGTTGCTCTTTCCATACATTTGCTGAGGAAAGCAAATTGGAGGTGTGTCTGTATGTTGTTCCTATAAAGGAATGGGTGCATGTATGCCTTGTTTAATATCTCTGGAAAAGTTCCTGTTTTTAAGGAGGTGTTGATAATATTTGTGATTGGGATAAATGCCAATGTTGATTGAAGGATCTTTTTGAAAATGTTTGCAGGGCAGGGGTCAGAAGGGCAGCCAGTCCTAGGTCTTCAAATTCTGAAGTTGCTACTTCATTGTAGGCTGACATAGATGGAGGTTGAGTATCTGCTGTAATTGTTGTTGGCTGTATAGACTGTGAGAAAATATTTCTCTTGGGATGGGAGATAAGAGACCATTGTGTCTGATTTGTTTAGATAATGTGTTATTAGTTTATTGCAGAAGTCTTGTGAAAGTTGGATAGAGATTTGACAGCTCTCTAAATTGGAAAATTCTGATAGACTTTTATTGAATTTCTTGGTTGGGCATTTGGCAGTGTCGATCCTGTTTGAGAAGTATTTTATTGCCCTTCTTTATGCATGATTTGTACATTCTGCTGTATCCGTGCAGAGACATTTTGTTTTATGGGCTCTTTGAACTAATTCAGTTGAGTTGTTGAGAGTTGTCCTTTCATTTTGTTCAGCTGTTTTGAGGTTGTTTTGAGGATTAATATGTGGAAGGTTTTGGACATCCATTCATAGAGTGTATCACTGAGTTTATTGTTTCCAGTTGAGTATTTATTGTAGAAAATTACATCCAATGTATGACCTGCTATGTGGGTGGGTCCAGTGATGGTCTGTTGTAAGTTGTGTGTGTTCGGACCTCATATGATATTATTCGATTGAGGCATACTCGGTTCATCAAACCTGATGTTTAGGTCAACAAGTAAAGATATATTCGACAGTTTTGTTGATAAATCTAAGACTGTGTCCAAAAAAGGATCAGAAAAAAATAAATGGCTAAGCTAACTTAGCTAATTGATAATTGATGTAGTTAACTGATAATGTCCATGGCCACTTTTATCAATGATCCAATTTACGCTGTTGGTGTTATCAAAATTCACATTTATTATTTCCTAATTCAAATCATGGTAAAGGCGACTCTACTTTCCATCCTTCCCAGATTATTAAACTGACTACCATTAAAATGGCACAAAAGAGTACAATAGTTGTACAACCTTTTAATTATTACAGCCGTGTGTCATGGATATCAAAAGATATTGGAAAAGGACACCTCATCCACATTTTTTGGTACGCTTCATAATTGGTGTCTTTCTCCCATCCTAGTAGGTAAGTGCCACTGGGACCAATTCAACCTTTTGAGCCACTTCTCTTTTAATTACAGCGGGATAATTGCAGGGATCCAGATATAATATATTATAATAATTACCCAAAATACCTCCTTTATTAGGGTGTGTCCTGAGTAAGGTTAAAAAGGAGAATTGTTGAATGTCTGTCGAAATGAATGTTTCATGCATCCATTATCTGCCAACAAGTTTTGGCAGATGTGCTCAATCGGTTCAGTGGCCTTCGTCGCAGATTAAGAGAGCCCTCCTTCCTGGTTGTGAAGGGGTGGCGCTTCCCTTTCGTCAAGGGTATGTGGCTGTGGGGGAACCCAGTTGGTCCTCTTTTCGCACTTGTTTCAAGAGAGCAATGATGAAGCACCATTGATGAAGAATGTCATGAAAATATGAGTGAGGTATCCTTTTCCAAAATCTTTTTATATCCATGAGACACAAGGGTTCCAACTGTCATACTCTTGTGAAATGTATAGATAGACAAGTCATACGCCAGTGTTAAATCTCTCAGTCTCTTTTTGTGGTAAGAGTCGGATTAAAATGGGTCATAGTAACAGCTGTTATCTACAGTGCATAGAAAGAGCAGACCTGTGATATGAAGCGCTGTATAAAAAGTAACTTATTATTACTAATGTTCCTGCATAAACTGACAGAGCTGTGAATTCTCTCCAGACTCACCATTCTTAATGTCCATATAGCCGTAGCTATTTATAATGCCAATGGCAGTTTTTTTACTAGCTGATTAACATGAAATGTAGGTAATATAATGCGTGTAAACATACTCACATGACTTGGGGAGATTTCCTAATTTTCAGAAAGCCTCAAGAGGTACATTTGGAAATTGGGGGGCAATATAAAACCTAAAAGAATTGATCACTAACCTTTGAATATTAGCAAGTGTTTTTCACCTCTGGGTTCTGAGTTATCTATTTTATGTCATTTAGAACCCTTCAGTGAAAAACATCTGTGCTATTCCCAGTTACCCATGTATAATTCTATATGTATACCTTACTGAAAGGACACAATAACCAATGCATTGTTTTACTGTGAATAGATGTGAGTCTTTACTGCATGAATTGTCAATGTTAATTTCTAGAGACTGGGACAACGAGAAAGCCTAAATATGAGACATATATTTCAGAGAATGTCATGATAGAGTTATTCAGTAAAGTGATGATTGTTTATTCTATTTATTTAAAGAGTACTGCAAAACATATATTTGTATTCCAAAATAATAAGTAAATATTTTATTTATTTTGTTGGCCATTTGAAGGTCCACAAAATATAAGTACCGTAAGAAATCAATGCACTGGAGACCTTGATGTTTTCAGAGGTTCAATTCACACATATTAGTTAAAAAGTTATAAATCCTTTCAAGGGGTTACAGATCAGTTGTAGTGGGTCTGCATAGAATTCAAAGTGCTAAGTATTCCAAGATCAGGTAGCTGTTTTACAGAAGAAGGAACCAGCATGTTGCACATGTAGTTACTGTGGTCCAATTCACAAAGTTTATTCTGTGAATAGTTGAGTCTTGCCCCTTTCTTCTGGTGTAACACACTACTGTGTTTCTGAAATTTAGCTATGCTTGCTCTAGTTTCTAAAGCCTTTTTTCTGCGTATAAGGATGCATCACCCATACCTAAGTCTGGACAAAGATGAAAGTACTCATAGGAATTGCTATTTGATTTAGGGTTGAAAATGAAGGAGATATTCTACTCTCAGGACAATGTGATTCAGGTCCTAAATTGACAAACTCTGGATCTGAATAGGACATATTGAAGACAATATAGTTCTATGGCACTCTCATAATGTACGTATTCTGTAGCACAAATTTACTAGCAATGCGGGAAAGAGAATTACAGGGAAAAACTACGTCTTGAGATGACCTTGAGCAAATGGCACCTACTACATTTCCTAGCCGAACATCCCCTTGGCCAGTGATACTAATAGATACCTAATAATTGTATCTTTCTGAAAATTGTCCATTTTCTGAAGACTTAAGAAATAACCATTAGGCTTACAGCTAATCTGGAAAACTACAGAAGTGCCCTCAATAACAGAACAGGGCTTCATGGTTAACAACAATGAAAGAGGATGTGACAGATTAATTAAAGATAGTGGAAATATGGGAATTCATCATCATCTTGAGTCAACCAAAAGGGGACAACAAAAAGGACCAAGAAGAGTGTGAATCAGAGCTAGTTTTACCCCACCTATTTTGGGGTCAAATCCAATAGGTCTGCCTTAAATTATGAATTCTAATATATTATTAAAAAAAGGTTTAGTATAGGGAAAAAAAATATTGTTGAAATGCATTTATGAGATAAAGAATCTAATGTGCAATGATTCAGTATTCTTTTGAGATGTAATGTAGTCTCTCATGCACCGCAATGCAAGCGCTCCATCGGTGATGGAAGGATACACTAAACAGCCAATAGTATGCGGTAAGAGAGGTATGCCTCTGGGGAGAGCCAAAGCCCATTCTAATTGTATTTTAAAGAATTGGCAACATTAGGTAATGTAGACAGCTGTACTGTCAAGTCACACTTAAGAAAGGGCCGGTGAATCATAGATCACAACACACCTAGCTCAACAATATAACATAAAATCTAAATCAGTTCCCATCTGCATGGTTTAATGAAAAATGCTAGAAACGTAAGTGAAGAACACAGAACATATTCAAAGAGAAATCAGAACTACAAGGATGCAACAAAAATGGGCTACCAGACAATATAAGAAAGAAAGAAACACAACAGCTAGTTTATGTCATTGTTCATAAACATACATTAGCAATGAGAAACAAAGTATTTTAGAAACGGAAAACAAAAAAACACCAATCTCAAATATGTTGCTACAGAGTGATTAGGTCAGTCAAAAATTGGTGGATGAACATTTTAAAGAACGCTTGCCAAAACTGTTCAATAAAATCGTGATTCCAACAATATTGAAATATCAATATAATTTTCAACAAATTACAAAAAAAGAAAAGGAAAGGTAATTAAATTGTTTGCATCCTAAAGATTGATGTCCGATCAAACAAATGGAAAACTATGTACGGATACAATCATATGGTAATTAGAAAAAATGGGCAGAAAATGACACTACTATGAACAAAACATAAGCAGGTTTTTAGAAAAGATCACCCACACTGCTCCTCACTTACAGCTCATGTACAGACGTAACCGGTCCCCACCCTACCAGTCAATATGTTAACTGTATCCGCATTAAATCATAGATACCTAAATATCGTTCTAGGAGACATGATCTGGAGACCTTTCCCGAATATGTGTCCTTGCACCATTCACCACTACCTATAGTCATAGTGGACGTTCAGCAACTGTCCTTTGTCAGCATTGTAAAGTTCTGAAAATATCTTAGATGCTTGATGCTTAAGCACTCAGTAATAAGCCCAACATAAGATATGTGGACCATAGTCAGGTCAGATCTTCATCTTTAGATTTCTCATTGACAACTTGTACATGTGAAAGGTGTCCTTAACCGAGACTCATCAATTAAGCACACCAACATATGCAATCCCACAGAGCTAAAAAGTCCCCACCTTGGAAATTTGGAACTATGTATCCTTTTTCTCACCTGAAAGTATAAAGACCTAAATAAAAGGTCACCACCTTAGAAATATGTATCCTTTTTCTCACCTGAAAGTATAAAGACCCCAATAAAAAGTCACCACCTTAAAAATGTGTATCCTTTTTCTTACCTGCAAGTATAAAGACCCCAACAAGGATTAGAAAGACGAGCAAGTAGAGTCCAACAACAGCATATTTCAAAGCAGCTAGAGAGCCGAGCTGACCACAGCGGCTCACTTTCCTTCGACTAGCTGGACCTAGAGATAAAGATAATACTATTAATAGTATTAATTTGCTTTTTCTTCTTGAACACCGGCTTACTTTTCACGCACATGTTTCAAGTTTAATATTCTTTTGACATTTTTTAAGGCAAATAACAATAGTGTGAAATTCACAGTAAAAACCTTATTCATTAGCCATTTGAAAATAAAATATATTACAAAACCTTAGTAAGAGAAACAACATTTATTAGCTTTAAATTTGTAAGACAAACATTCAGCGAATATTTCTTGATCATATTGAATTTGTGTTATGTACAATCTTAACAGCTGCAATAACTTGGCTTGGCACAGGGTGAGAAGATGCACAATGTGGGCTTGGAAGTTGCCTTGGTGGTGCATGTGCGTGCTACAAAAGCAAAACCAGAAAACATAAAATAATAGTCAGTGTATAGACCCTCCTTTAAGCGCAAGGTTAAATCATACTTCCAATGTAGCTCAAATCAAAACCTTTTGGGAGCTGCTTGGTGTCTTTGTTTGTGTTATGTTAATCAGCATTTATTGTACATTCCATGCACTTAAGTTTTAATATGGCCTGAATATGACTAGCCATCTCTCTTTGCAGAGATCTAAGTTGACAACACAAGGCAGCCACTGGCCATCCACAACTTCCACACAATTATGCTAAATGCAGATGTGATTTGTGGGACTTCCTCCACATTTTCTGAGCCCCATGTCTGCATTTCATGCTGGGTATAAAAACCACCTCTGACAAAAGATGTCAAACAAGCCAAACACTCCAGGATCCTGTGCCTAGAATGGGACCACAGAGCCATGGCTGGGTCGTGACAGCACATCCATCTCTGAAAGCAGCCCCATAGCCCTGCAACCTGCATGACATATGATGGACCACAAGGCTGTTTTAACCAATCACAATGTTAGTGAAATTTCCAAACATAGTTACAGAAAATGTGATGTACCTTTGCTGGAAAAATAACTACAGACATCATTCTGTCTAGTTGCTGGCCCCTATACGAATAGCCTGTCTTAAGGAGATGTTGTATTTCAGACAATAATGTTCAAAGCTTCTTTCCTAGCTTCCTTTCCAGCAGGATGGGGAAGTGGCAGCATGAAGTGGCTATTCCAACTAATCAGAATGTGAATGTAAATACAACTGGAAGATTTTTGCTTTCCAGAATGTCTTTCCTATGCCCTTTGCATACATTCTTTAGCTCTCCTGTAACACCATTTCCCTGGACCTCCCCAAACAAACTCACATTGCCCTCCACCTGAGAGACCTCCAGTGGCTCCCCATCCAGAAGAGATGCCAGTTCAAGATCCTCGCACTCCACTCCCTAGGGCCTGCCTACATCAACCATCCACTGAAATTCCACCAACCCTCTAGACACCTGCGCTACTTTTCACTCGCCCTCGCACACACCCCTCGCATCCATCACAGCCACAGTGGTGGCCGCTCATTCTCCTACATCGCTGCCAAGACCTGGAACAACCTTTCCCTCCAGCTCTGTACAGCCCCCTCGCTGGCTGACTTCATAAAGAGACTCAAGACCTGGCTCTTGGATGGAGTTGACTGGGGGTGAGTGTTTGATTAGCTCAAACGCTCCGTCCATCATCCCCTTTGGTATCGCCTTGGATGGAGACACAGCACCCAGATACGCCTAGGGGTGACAGTGGTGTGCATTGTGAATGCTGTTTGATTGATTGATTCCTCAGTAAATCAAAACTCACTTGCAGCCCAGAGACGGGTCACCTGGTTCAGCAATTTGTGGGGAAGGATTGTCTTAACTTATGTGTCATTCTGGTTGTTTTCCATGAAAGGTAGAGTCTAGATACCTGCAAGAGCACCACCTTAGGTGATAGGCCTTCCAATATGAGACCCTGGACTGGCTCAGACCCAAACAGGTGTAGGTCTACGAGCAAATGAGACTGGAAGTGAGGTATCCAGCATTACTTGTCTTTCTGACATCATCAAGATCTCTCTAATTTGGGGTGGGAAATACTATGATGAGGTTCAGTCTAATGTTCTGAATAGCATGCGCTCTCTGGGGACTGACTGTGAAGAATGGACCTCCCATGTGCCCCATGGACTACAGAGTATATAATAATCTCAGTCACCGATTGCAGATACACTTCTTCCATAGGGGGAGACTGTGCTACAGCCTACTTTTCCGTGGGCTCGACTCATGTTGCCACTCAGCAGGTTAAACTGGGTTAACTATCCCGTCTGTAGTCTGCAGCCACTTCAGTCTTGGATTTCAAATACCCACCTTCTTTAATATTCAGACTCTGCTACCAGAACACCGTCCACGCCCATAGTGGAAAGCTCCTAAACTCCAGCTGCTAAACTGTATAAAACTGTTTGTTTGAAGAGTTCACTGTGTCCAACCTGCTGTTTTGGCTTGCTGCCTTTCCAGTGTTTCTCATTGGATCCTGTAAGCAGACTCTTGTTCGAGATAGAGTTGTGACCAGCCTGCTAAGGGCTCTCTGCTGTCATGCAAGAACCCTCAACACTTGAGAAATGTTAGTTCTACAGGTCAATAAAGTCATATTTATCACTGGATCTTGTAACAAGGGACAGAATAAAACCAAATGATAACTTCCTCAAGGAACCCCCTTTAAATAACTTTAAATTAGCAGTGAACACAGGTCCTCCTGACCACCACGCCAACCACAGAACCCTTGAAAATGGTGCCACTGAGACTTTCTAGCAGCTTGCCTTAAATAAAAACTGACATATTTAAACAGCTACAAGAAGTTCAGTTCAAGCCTAATTAAATGCAAATTAAAATCCAAACAAGGGTTTGATAACCAGTAAAATCCAAACAAAGGTTCCATAATCTGTCCCAAAGAAGCATTGCTTATTATGGAGGAGGAAGAGTTTTAATATTGAGGAACCTCTTAGGAGAATAACTAAATTTGTTGTCAGAGTTATCCATAAACATTCTAATCCCTGTTCTTATAACCAGGTGTCGGGGAGCAGGGCTAGAGGTACAGCTGACATTTGGAGCTTTCCAAGTACAGGGACGTGGATTTCTACACTTTCTTTCACCGTTAGGTAGCGTATGGTGATCGTTGCTGAGTGTCCGTGTTATCTGGAATGAGACTTCTCATGCTGAGACAATGCACCACACAACAGTGTGGTAGAGTTTTCTCAAATTCATATTTTAGTGAAAATAATGACAATAAATAATGTTTTTTTTAACAATGGATCCAATACGCAAATGTTGAATTAATACGATTACGGTTAAAACACTTTTAATAAAATGTGTAAAAGAGCATTTATTACCATAATTTAGCCAAGCCACATTTTATGGAAAACTTGATTTTTGGTTAATATGGACACTGTTTGTTGATCACTCTTGTCTACCCCCTCCAGTCTCATTCCTCTGTATATTTTTTCTCTCTACAACTTCCGCAGAAGCAAAGGCAAATTGATGTCATAGTTGTTTTCTGTGTGTCTGTGCGCATTGTGGATGAACTTTTGAGTGTTCATAACTGCAGCCAATATCAAGGTTCTTCTGCTGTAGTTCCATGGCTGGGTACATGCATATCATTGGTGTAAAGACTCACAGCTGAAATGTTGCAAATTAGTTAGACTATCTCTTGCTAGCAATGGCACAGATGATGTTTGATGCTTTCTTAAAAATGGGCTAGTGTTTATGAACCTAACTATGACGAAGAAACCTCTGATTTGTCAAAAACGTGTTACTTTCGAACATGACATGATGCAACTGCATTTTTCCTAAATTGCTATGCAAGGCTTGTGTATAAGAATCCCATGTTTTGGGGATGAGCTGGAGAAGACTTTCCTTTCTATGAGGGATGCTGCCCGATTTCTTTATGATTTTACTGCTCATATAGGACTTTGATTAATTCCTGATTTTGAGAACTCAGTATTATTCTGTGAATGAGACTTCATGACATTTATTCTGTACCGCTTATTTTGACATTTTGTAATAAACCCTTTAAACTTTTCTTCTGGTCTAGAACTCAATTATTAAATGGCCCCAGTTACTAATGGTTATTACTCTGCTAATTTGATGTTGGGGAGGGTGCCTTTTAGTGCAAGATCATCCCAGAGCAGAATCACTTGAGGTAAATTTTAGGGTGGTTAAAATTTGGGGTGTACTTCAAATTGGGTTACGGGGTTCTGCTCCAACAACAGCATCCCAACAATGAACAACAGTTACCAGCAGGCCATCAACTCACACATAGACTGGAGATACAGTGGCCATCTGAGATATTTGGACATAACGTCTCTTGTGGCCCACAGTGTGCAATTGTGTTAGTGTTGCCGCTGCCAGAATCTTTGTACACCGATCTAGGATTTCCTAGCTTAAGACCAGCTGCTTCCGTAGATTATATTGAAGGGCACTGGGAGTAAAGAAAAGTATTTTGGAAGTCGTGTTGAAAAGAGAAAATAAACTTTTAACTGTTTTGCCCATTAATATGAACTTCAAGAGTTGGTGGGTTGTCACTTTTCCTTTAAGTTTCCTGTTACAGAATAGGAAGGACTATTAAACCAAGACTGCAAAACAGGTACGTATAAGTGTGAAAGCATTAGGAAGTAGAGTTCTAGTATGTTTACATGAAATACTAAGGAAGAAATTGCAAAATATTTAACATTTATTAATTATCTTAAAGTGCTACATGTATCAGGTGAAACTATGACTCATCTTCCAGAGGCAGTGAATATTGACGGAATTAGAGGTAGTTATTCTATTTACAAGGAGAAGTGGATAGCAAGCATGCATTTAAATGACTCATTATTTGTTTTGATGTATGTTTAGTTTCAAGAGCTACACGTTCCACATCAAAGTTTAGAGGGTTTGGTACACAGAGATATTGCTAACGTATATGTATTTACTATTTCAGTCAAGACCAGAACTTTCATGATAATCTATTAAAGATATCTCTTTGTCTGTAGGTATTCACTACAGACATCACTGATGAGCAGATGTGACAAGTCCGAGTTGTGAAATCTAGAGTCTCTGTTTTTTCTCTTATTCCATTCTCCTTTCTATGTTTCTACAAATGACCCTTATATTCCTGTGTATCTGGTGACTGGTGGAGGGATTGAGAGACAAAAGAGTTCGCCTCTCGGATTCCAAACACAAGGTTAGTGCATCCTGACACTAAGACACATCAAACATTGTATCACTTGAAATGTCTTAAACAAACTGACTTAAAAAAAAAATTTACTCAATAGAAATTGACTATTGATCAAGTTATGAATGGTGTCAGTATTGTATCATAGGCACTGCTATTTGAGGCGTGCCATGCACCTACTAGTGTGACACCACAAATATTCTTGCAGCAAATGTTTTAATGTTTGCATATTCTGTCAAAGTGACGAATTTATGTTATGATGTTGTCTAGGTAAATATATATTTACAGAAAGATTTGATTATGGTGTATATATACTTGTTTTGGTCTTGCCAATCAGGAAGTGTGGCTAAATTTCTAATACTCTTGGTTTGAATCCCTATTGAGTAAGTTATAAAAACTAAATGGTTTTAACACTTAATAGTACTGTACCAACTTGTGGCTAGAAGTTTCCCTTTTTTCTTTGCTAAAGTAGTCCTAGTGACACTGAATTGTTCCCTCGTTTGCAAAGACAAGAAAGTCCCTGATCAAACTGACAAAGTGGTGTCCTCTAAAAAGAGACAGAACACCAGTTCACTATAATAGTGAGCCACTGAGACACAGGTGAACTAACAACCATTAAGCTTACATACCTGTAACAAACATTTGAATCACTAGTCCTGCCTTAGCAATTATAGGCCCCTGCCAGCCCTAAGTACTTTATGTACACCACAAATTCAAGGAGGTAGGGACAGTGATTTGCCACGGAAAACGATTAAGACCCATTGCCTGCATGCGCTTCACTCTATTAAGGGCAGAAAGGCACAATCAGTGCACAAGCTTGAATTCCTAGTGCAAGGTTGTCAGGGATGTGAGGTGTTAATGATTTGGAGGAAGTCACAACTCAAATTATCGCGACATAATGGAAAATGCTGTTTTAGTAGGATAGTAGTTGGTCCACTTTCTAGATTTGTACAGCTGCAAAGTCTAGGACTCTTAGCCAAAAACTCAGATAGCTTCCTTTTGCTGGTGCAGATTACGTTTCTAGTGCCATCCTTCAAGAATGGAACATTATATTTAGGAAGGGAGTGCTTCATTGCTAACTGATGAGTTACATTTGTACCAGAGTATCTTACCTTCTGGGTGGATGGTCCAGTAACTTTGCAGTTGCTGTCCTAGCACCTCCTTCTCATCAGCTCCATACTGAACATGCATGCACACATACACATATATGCAGCCACACATGCACACGGAAAACTTAGGGAGGCTTGCCTGTTGATGACATATCTGAAAGGGCATCTTATACTATGATACCATTTT
The DNA here is from genome assembly GCA_963921515.1 of Calotriton arnoldi. Lineage (NCBI taxonomy): Eukaryota > Metazoa > Chordata > Amphibia > Caudata > Salamandridae > Calotriton > Calotriton arnoldi. The sequence goes on from CAWUFW010001133.1 coordinate 1,380,716, forward strand.
TGGATGTTCCTAGCTGTCTGTCTGCTCCTAGAGGGTGGTCTCCTAAATTGAAGCAGAGGTTTGAATTGGCCTGGATTGTGAAGAATCAAATTACAAGATGCATGGTAAGAGAAAAGGGACAGCATAGGAGCCCCTGGATAGTGTCAGGCAACCACTCTCTGAAACCTTACTTTAACTCTCTATTGCTCTCTGCAGTAGTTTCAAGTTCTAACGTCCTGCCTGATACTTCTATATGTGCGTGGAGTCGCTTTTTTCAAATCCACAGTTAGCAAATGCAAAACTAAGATCAGTCCAAGCCATTTCCACTGCTTTTACAACTGAGTGCCAGATATTTAAAAAGAAAAAGGTGAAATGCAGGCAGAATGCCTTGCAGCATAATAAGTCATCGCTCTTCACAGTGTGAGAAGCAAAAATAGGAATGCTTGTGTTATCCAGCAATATCAGGGCCGGATAATGTAATTACCTGATTGGTAATTGCATTAGGTTATTTACACTATATGTTCCCTAACAGAACTTCAAAGCAAGATCCACAGAAGGGTAACCTGTGTGTGGTGCTTGCCTCCCAAGAAGAACCTACAGGCAGGCACTGCACAGAGGCTTCCTTTTGTGGCAATGGCTTTCAAGAGCACTGCCAGGGGTTGAGATAATGTATTTACCTTAATGCAATTTATCATGAAGTCAAACACATTGCTCTTTTAGGCAAATGTGTTTGTGGTTTCGTTTTTTTACGGCCTGAGGAGCAGAGGGGAAACCCTAATTCTGCTCTTCAAGCAGACAGAAAATCAGTGAATTTTGCAATGTTTAAAATCTGCCTTAATATTTCGGTCTTTCTAATTAGTTGCTTTCTTTAATCTACTAGGTTGTGACCACCTGCATGGGTTGGATGAGAGGCAATATATAGACACAAAACAGTCTAATACACACGAGCACATCAATAACAGTCAATTTGCAATTGTTCGTTTCTGGTCTTTTTTATTGTGTGATGTGCTTCTTAAAAATAGAACCAGCCAACGCGTTTCACCCAAACATGGGCTTCTTCAGGGCAATAAGGTAGAGGAATAATGTGTATCCTCAGATGCTGAGTCAGGAAAGATAAAAGCGAGTCCTAGGGCGCATAGGTGAAGCTCATGGTAAAGCGATGTCCTATGAGTATAAATAATGTGAAGTATTTAAAAGGTAAGAACTCTGTGTATTCGAGGAGCCGTGTCCGGAGAACGTCCTGTGACCAGCAGGATAGTGACCACCACTATGTGCTGTGACCTTGCACACCAACATGACTGACACAAATTCACCTTTACCGCATGTTCACACCAGATTTTAACCTTTTTTTCAAAACACTGTTTTTGCAGGTATTATTATCAGTGCCACGGTTTGTGTGTGCGCTCTGGCCCTATAATGGTATTAGTAAAATTGGTTTGCCCCAATTGACCTTTTTAAATATAATGTAAGATCCTTGGAGATGGCGCAGAAAATGCACCTATGGCATTGAAGTTAAATGTCATATGTCGGAGATATATATATATATCTCAATTTGCTTGCGCCGTAGTGCTTGCAAGAAAGCCAGCACTCCGGGGTAACTCCTTATTTGTTTATTGTAGCTGACGCATTTCGACTACTCTGGTCTTTCCCATCCTCGGGGCCTGCCCCTTTTAAAAAAAAAAAAAAAAAAAAAATTTAAACAAAGGGAGGGGTGCCACGCGGCCCCCCTCCCGGACCATTTTTGGCCCCGGTGACCCCATCCCCCGGGGCCTGCCCCTTTTTTTTTTTTTTTAAATAAAAAAAAACAGGGGTGAGGGGCCACGCGGCCCCCACTTCCCCGGCTGATTTTGGCCTTGGGGACCCCATCCCCCGGGGATAGGCCTTTTCTATTAAAACAAACAAAAAAATCTCTAAAGGGAGAGGGACAACTTTTGGCCCCGGGACCTAGCCACTTCGTTGGGGACCGCGGAGGGAGCCGCAAGGCCCCTGCGGTCCCTGTCAGCTTCCCACCTCCTGCGGGAGCCGGCATTGCTTTGAGACCCAGGGAGGTGCTAACAGGCAGCTCCCTGGATCTCAAAGCAATGTCAGTTTCCCTGCTCGCTTAACAGCGAGCAGGGAAACAGGCATGCTCTGTTCTCAGCAAGCGAGAGCATTTTCTGCTCTCGCTTGCTGAAAGCAGACAGTTTGCTATGGCTAGGTGGAAGTGGTGCTTCCGCCAAGCCATAGCAAACAGCAATGTCCCGGGTGTGGGCACCCTGGGACATTGCTGGTGCCAGCCCTGGGGGGTGGTGGTCCCCAGGACTTTATAGGGCTCCAGGAGGGGGGCCGCGTGGCCCCCCTCTTTTCTTCAAGTTTGCCTCAGGAATGTGGTGGTCCCTGGGGCATGCAACGGACCCCCTGCATATATATAATTTGAGCCCGGGGAGGTGGCGGTCCCCAGGGCTGCAGGTGAGGGGCGCCGCATTGCCCCGTGCATCACTGTTATGTGTAGCACAGGAGAGGTGGTGGTCCCCGGGGCTGCAGCCACATCATTATAAAATAATTAGTTTGCCCTGGGAAGGAGGCGGACCCCTGGGCACGGGGCTTGCTGCTAAGGCAACCCCCGCATAAATATTAAAAAATGCCCCGCAGCCCCCTCCTATATATTTAAACATGCCCCAGGGACCTGGCCCACCCGGTGGCCTATATTAAACTATGCAAGGGAGACCGCGCTTCGTTTCATTTTTTTTTATTTTCGGCGGGAGTTGCGGATCCAGCGCGACTGCCGCCAAAAATGTTTTTAAGAAAATGCTTTTTTGGCCCTGGGGGCTCCCCATGGAAGCCTCCCAAGAGATCTAGGGAGTCAGGGTGTTTCTACCCTGCCCCCTTTTCAAGTTTTTAAACGTTTTTTCTTGTGACTCGGTTCAACCGAGTCACAAGATGGCTGCCAAAACTTCCTGGTTAATGTCAATTATTGAGTGGGCTAAAGAAATCAATGGCTATTCTCTCCCTGGAGGATGCACAATGGTATAATTGTATTCTTGCAATCATAGTCCCCACTCTTCAATGCAAGGAGGCATCTTTGCTTTTGGATTGCCAAAGATAGTCAGTAAAGCTTGATGATCACTTACCAGCATACAGGAAAACATGGAAATGTTCACAAGCACATACCACAGCCAAACTTTCCTTCTCAGGTTGTGAGTAAGCATGTTCTTTCTGGGGCAAACTTCAACTGGCATATGCCACAATATTTCTTTGAGCATGTGGGTGCCTTCGGTGCTGCGCAAGGATAGCGCCCAACCCAACTGGGCTAGCGTCAACAACAATCTCAATATGAAGCTTTGGATTGAAGTAGGCCATTTCAGCAGCAGTTTCAATGGCTTGTTTGATTTGCTTGAAGCTTCTCACATTATTGTGATCACTTGAATGAAACATTTTTCTTCATAAACTCTTGTAAGGGAGCACATATAGTAGCAAAGTCTTGTATGTAACTTTAACAGTAACTGGCCATGCCAAGAAATTAAAGTATCATAGAAACATCTTGTAGGAGATCAGCCTTTGACAGGGCTTGTACTTTGGCAGGATCAGGTGTCATAACCCCATCTGAAAAGATATGGCCACAGAACTTTAACTTTATCTTGTAGAACTCACATTTTTCTGCATTTAATGTCAGGCCTGCATCAGTAAGTAAACAACATACTTGGGTGAGAGCTTTATCATGTTCCTTCTGTATAGCTCCGAAAATCAATATGTCATTGCTATAATTGAATGCATTCACAACAGGCTGTATGACATGTACAATGACATCTTGGAAAAGTTCTGCAGCGGATGACACAGACCAAAATGTGTAGAAAAGGTTGCAGTATACCTGCAATCTTCTTCAAGTTCCAGTGATGATAACCTTTATTCAGATTAAGGCAAGAGAAGATCATTGCACCATTTAATTGCGTTACCATGTTTTTGCATGTCACCTCTTGTCAGCATAGGCTTTCATTTTTTCCTTGTTAACAAAGTCCTTTGTACGAGTTATATTCTCCTTTCCTTCTCTTATGTTGGTCCATTGAGGTAACTTGGTTGTCATTGCTCTCCTGTGGATGTTGTTCTTGTTCAATTGCCTTGCTTGCTTGATGCATATCAACACATATGCGTACAGCCCCTTCACTTTCCTCCTTTAAGGGCACTAACACTATGGAAAAAACCCATGGCGTCGGACCAGTTGAATGCTCAATAATCGAAACGATTCAAGTTCTTTTTCAACAGCTTCTTGTAATTGAAAAGCAACTCACCCGTGTCTCTGAGCAACAGAATGGACATCTTCATTAATATGTAACTTTACTTTCATTGTCTCAAGCTTTTCCAAACCATGAAACAATGAAGGAAATTGACTTACTATTTTGTAGTGAGCATTCATGTTGTAATTCACAGAAATCAGTCCTATATCAGTAGCAGTATTGAAACCGAGCAGACAAGCACTTGACTCTGTACCTTGAAGCACATGGATGGGTGCTTGCACCTTCATTTCCTTGTGTTTCATGGTCGCAACAAATGAACCTTGACTTTTCATCTGCTTCGATGCAGCCTATGTGTACACTTTGGTTTTTGATGGGGCAAGTCGGGGCAATGGGCAATGGAGATAATTCACTGTATTTCTCATCAGGCATTATGTTTATTGATGCACCCCTGTCAATGATGAAAGCTATTGAGCAATCATTTATTTTCAATGTAATTTTTTGATAATGTTTCCAAAACCGTGGTGCTTTGGCATATTGACTTTTCTTTGACTGACATTTTCCCTAACATGCAGCCAATCCGCAATGCGCAAGTTTCTCTGCGGTAAACATTGGCATGACGCAACTATCGTCCTCACTTCCACTTGATATTGAGGCAGACAAACTGCTTGACGATGATTTAGATGATGATGGACTTCGTTCAGTGTCAATGTGGCTCAGTTGATATTGCTGCTTGGCCTTTAGGTGTGCGCCGAGCATTGCTTTCGGAATGTTCTGGCAGCCATTTTTATCTTCGCACCGTGATGCATATACTTTTGCCTTCGCTTTACAAACCATCACAAAATAGTTCTCTTTCCTACAGCCTTTACATATCTGTCCAATGGTGGGAAATTTACCTTCGTGTGGAAATGAAAATCCATATCAAAAACATAATTATTTTTATGTGTAGACATCACTTTATGTCCTTCAGTCTTTTGCTTTGGCTTACTTTATATACTCATGACTGATTCACTCTGGGCACCTCCGGCCTCCATGTCAGCAGCTTGTTTGTCAGCACGCTCCTCAGCTCTGGCAGCCATCAACACTCGCTCCAGACTAAGAGTTTCTCTCAGCATTCATTGTCTGAATGAATCTGACAAGCATCCATCAATAACTCTAAATTGCATAGCTTCCTTATCATTAAATTCATTGAACTTACAGTGTTTGATGAGTGTGTCAAGTCTCTCCACAAATTCATCAATGGTTTCACCGACTTTTTGGCATTCTTGATTGAAAACGTATCTTTTGTAATCAACGTTTGGTACTGGATTGAACTTGAGATTTAGCGTTACTTTAATCTGACAATATAAAAATTTCTTCATCAGTTCATGGCATTTTCTTTACAACTTCTTTCCCACCATCACCAGCAAGATTTTTGAGATACTTGATAAGCTTTTTGTTATCAGTCTCTTCGAGTGCATCAATGAAATCATCAAATGTCTCTATCCAAGCAGTCCATCTATCGCAAATATTTTGCTTTTTGGCAGTATTGAAAGGTGGTGGTGGTTTCAGGAACGCAGAAGCGTTGTAGACCAGTGCGGAACTTACTGACAGCGCGGGTGCATCCCTGTGACTTGGTTTAGGCAACTCATCTGTGAGACTTTGCAACTTGCTGGCCTCTGACTCATCTTTAATGATAGCTGGAAACTTGACTTTCTTTGCTGCATCTGAAAAATTCCGTTATTCCGAGAGTTGCTCTCAGCTCCTTATTTTCCAAAGACCTGTGAAGTTGTTCTGACGCCCACTTGGCAACTTTGTGAATGGACCACTTTGGATCTTAACTGTTCCATAAGCACATCCCCAAACACCTCTCCTTGAGCCAACTTCACCGAGTACTCTCTTTAGTGTATTCAGTAAATCATTTATTTCTTTTCTTCTAAATGTCAATTTGCAATTTCTAGCACTTGGTTTATCTCCGCCTTGCAGCACTTCTGTTCGCAGTGTTATTTTGCAAGCTGTGATTATGAACGGCTGCACTTAATAAACCAGATTGAATCTGTTTTCAGCGTTAACACTCTGTATAATGTACAACTCTATCTTGCGTGGCAGCACAGTACCTTTATGTCTGGCTTGACCAACAGGTTCTCAACCAATGGTGTGCAGATTCTTTGCAATGCTTCCATTGTCTTCACCTGCTTTACAGAGGCTGGAGTTGTGCTTTAAGACTCCATATGCATGAAGCATTGCTTCTCTTCTTTGACAGCAACACACATGGCACACACGAGCAGTTTATTTGGAACATGGCAAACTCTCTGGACAGCACAGTCGTTCTTCTGGTTACTTATCCATGGACGTCATTTGGGGGTAGTCAGGGGTCGCAGTTGTGACCCCTACCTTGCTCCCTGCTACTCCTAGCACTTCCTTTGTGACACCTGGCCTCAGAGCGGGCAAAACTTTTGGGTTGCAAAGGAAGTGCCAGGAGTAGCAGGGAGCAAGCGAGAGGTCACAGCTGCGACCCCTGACTACTCTCAAATGACGTCCATATACTTATTCCCTATCTCGTCACCATTTGTAGCATCTTCCCCAGCATGGGTACCCATCAATGACTACGCCACACACGGAGCTTAGTATTACATGTCTTTATTCTGCTGCGTTTAACTGCAAACTCAACATTCTAAAACAAGCTTTCATGTCATTGTGCTCTGACACCTACGTCACAGCTCTACAGAGTCCATTAGAAGCCAAAAGTGTTCAGTCATAAAAAATATCACGAGACACTACAGATGGAATGTTCTGATACCATTATAAAGCTTCTTTTTCAGACTCTACTGGTTGATAAAGGACTTCGCTATTGCTTTAGGCTCTAACCCTTGGGTCGGGACTGTTGGTCAGGTAGTGGGTATTAAAGGACCAGTATAGCCACGGTAGAGGTTTACGATGCTATAACTGAGCACTATAGCCCACTGCCAGGATGTACAAGTCATTAACGGTCTTCTTCATTAGTTACAGGAGTAGCCACAAGTGAGGGCCTAAAATGAGAAAGAGGGCATTTAATGGTTGAAATGGCCCAATGAAGAAGGATATAAAGGTGTTAGAATATTCCACCCATTGAGGGTAGAATGTTCCAAATTTAAGTGGGAGGGGGAGAAAGAAAGCATATACTACACTGGCGCCTTCAAAGTTTGAAAGGTTTTTTTTAATTTTTTTATTAATATTTTTATTTATTTACACAGTTTTTCTGAAGTGCTCTGTAGTTTAGTCAGTTCCAATTTTCGACATATGAACTGATAGAGGAAGGCAAGAACAATATGAAAAGACTTCACAATGAGACCATCTTATAATGAAGGGGACACCACAAACTGATGTGTTAATGTGGTACATGTCCGACCAAAACAATGATGCCAAGATATTAGAGTTTTTAGGACATCCATTAAATAACAGTTAAAAGGAGTTTGCTACAGGCGACTCAAAGATGAGCATTTCGGTGAATTCAAGCAAAACCCTTTTACAGTGAGTATATAACCAAATTACAGTCAGGTCTGGAGGACAACAAATGCAGTCAACGTCACAATAGAAAGGTGAAGAAATGTAATGTTAAGATCAAAGTGACCAGTCCTTAGAGGAGAATTTTAGGCAGGTTTTAAAAGCTCACATTGCATTTTGATGCACTTCCTTCACACCATGCTGGAAAAATTCAACATGCATGCTGCAGTATAGCTGGTATTTATTTAACCCATATGGATAGTGTTGAAGAATCATTAAAAGGCAACATATTTTCCCTTTGGAAGCATAACCTTAAAACAAGAGTGTAATAGCAAAATTACTTCTAAAGCCTTTTGGGGCTGCCTAAACAATTCCTAAATGTACTAGTGTAAATGGTGGCAACTTGCAATGTCAACGAAGAATAATGCAGATTCTGCAGAAATTATTTTTCAAGTTTCATTGCTTGGCTCTTCCGGAATTTGAAAACATGAACAAATGGCACGCACTGTACTCTGAAAATAGTGGGAACCCTGAGCGTGCAAGAGAACGAATGCTAATGTAATTTGAAATGTATGCAGGATTGGAAAATTCAACCCATGATGGAATTTTAATGCCGTTTTATTCTATGTTTTGATTTAAAATGGTACTGTTTAAAGTTACAGATTTTGTTAACTCCTTAGGGTGTGGGAAGTTGGCACCATCAGTAGAGGGAACACACATTTTAAAAACAGTTATTTTGTTTACTTTCTGTTCTTATGTTTGAGGCGTGAGGTTTTGTGTAGGGTGCTATAGAGCTAAGTGTATAAAAATGACTAGTCAATAAATTGCAAAAATATAAACCAAGTAAAACCAGGCAAGCTCACGTGGCAAGTCCATGCTAAGGGCAACCATTTGATACACAACCAGTAACTTCCATCGCCGATCACTGGTCAATAAACAAAATAATTATGAACACACTAAATATATTTGTTTAGCCACAGATCTTGCCATCGTATCTTTTACTCCTTTGTTTTGCTTGTACCCTATACTTTAAATAATTTCTCATACAATAAAACATCATTGTCAATAAAGCATCATTATTTATTTGAGCATTGTTGCCATCTTCTCGATGTGTTAACATCAGTTAATGCCTTCTCTTGTGGAAATTAACCATTGTAATTGCCCACCCCACAATTATCGGCATGAGCCACAGGCTTCTAACTTGAGGAAGGGCAGGTAATAGCTGTTAATGCCTGACTGATTGCCAGTTATATGTTCTGGTGGGCTTTTTCTACTTACTTCACATTCACTGAACTTAGACTCGAGGCAATTAATAATGGGCCCGATTCACAGAACTAACTTAAGAAAAAATCCTAAACTTACTACCATTTTGGTATTCACAGAAGACACTTACTCATTTTGGTATTCACAGAAGGCACTTACTCATTTTGGTATTCACAGAAGGCACTTACTCATTGATGAGTAAGTGCCTTCTGTGAATACCAAAATGGTAGTAAGTTTAGGATTTTGTCTTAAGTTAGTTCTGTGAATCGGGCCCAGCATTTTGTGTGAGCCTTGTAAAAAATTGTGATTCAAGATGGTCAAGAAAATGTAAACATTCCAATAATGGTGCAAATTATATTTATATTGCATGGGCAGTAGAATAAACGGTGAGCCAAGAACCTCAAACCCTTGTTTGATACCATTATGATGTAGTGATGACACTTAATATGGATATTTCAATACACATCAATGAAATGAAACTGTGTAGGCAGCACCATAGTGAAGACCGGGGTGTAGAGACTGAAAAATCTTAGGGGCGCATGGAAAAGTTGAGCTCATGGGGTCTCATCTGTGATTTTTCCCAGGGTCCCTTATAAGAAGAGTCAGGGGCTTGCTAACAGAGACAGAATGGAAAGAAGAGGGACTACCAAAGAAGGAGGGTAGAGGAATAAGGACTACCAAAGAAAGAGTGCAGAGGGGATGAAAGGAAAAAGAGATGGTGACTGGGTAGAGTCTCTGGCTATCTGGGCACCTTTAGCACCACCACCAAGGACCCAGGACTGGAGGGGCACCACTCAGGCTGAGTGCAAGTGCAGGTTCAAGAAGGTTCTGTCCCTGACGTTCTAATCAGAAGGACAGCCTACTAGCCCTTGGAGTCACTCTGGCAGTCCTGGATTCAGCAGTGGAACACGGCTCAAGCCGCAGGGCAGGGCACTGCGGGTTCAAGGCAGGCTTCAGACAGCAGAGCGGTCCTTCTAGGTGCAGCAAAGCAGTCTTCTGAAGTACACAGCAAGCCATAGCAGAGTAACAGCCCTCTGAGAGTCATTTTGCAGGTCCAGAAAGTTAATTGAAGAGTGGTTCTGAATGTCCTATTTTTATACCTTGTGCCTTCTTTGAAGTAGGAGACGTTTCTAGAGAATTCACTTTGAAGTACTTGAAGATTCCTGCCTCATCTGCCCTGGCTAAAAGCTGGCTGCATGAACAATGCACAAGTGTTAAGTCCTTTGTGTGAAGGAAGGGCAAAGCCTAGGCTATGCCCAGCTCCACAGTCCCCCCCATCCTGCCAATGATGGCCCATCCAAGCACACTTAATCCCTCCAGTGTGCCTGCCTGGGCTTAATGAAACAAATTTCAACTGCCAATTACACCCAGTAATGTGACCCGGGAACAGGCTGCAGGCACCAAATAGTTATGGCAGGAAAATGCCAACTTTCAAAAAGTAAAAAGAACAGATGTTGGACGGAATGCTGAATAAAGCAAACATTCACCACAGTCAACAGATCTGGGTTTAATCCATCATTTCTTTGCCCACCACACCACCTCAGATTGAACCCAGCCATATGCAAATCAGTCTTGACCCTGCTCCTCATGGGAACACTCCAGCCAAACTGCCAAGCCATGTCCTTCCTGGACTAGAAACAAGCATCCTGGGACCGGTTTTGGGGTATCAGCCCTCATCAGCCAGGCTAGCTTGAATCCAGTGGCACAGTGAGCATGGGATCCACGTCTGGGCATACCCTTCCTACTTAGGGCGTCAAAATCAAAAAGAACAGATGCTGAACAATGCAAACATTCCCCCCAGTTAACAGATCTGGGTTTAATTAATCGTGGGACTGGTGTGCCAGGATGTGGGTCTCGTGCTCTTCATGCCACTGGAGTCAAGCTAGCCTGCCTGATGAAGGGTGATGCTTGCTTCTGGTCCAGAGAGGACCTGGCCTGGCAGTTCGGGCTGGACTGATCCTGAACATCCCATGCCGCAGCCACATCACCGGCCACCTGAGAGACCTTGACTGGCTACCTATCAACAAAAGAATTACCTTCAAACTCCTCACGCACGCCTACAAAGCCTCCACAATGCAAGACCTGCATACCTCAACCACCGCCTCTCCTTCTACACTCCCACCAGACATCTCCGCTCAACTGGCCCTGGCCACCATCCCATGGATCCGCAAGACCACGGCTGGAGGAAGATCCTTCTCCTACATCACTGGGAAGACCTGGAACTCCCTGCCTCTGCACCTCAGGCAATCACCATTGCTGCAGCAATTCAGGAAGGACCTCAAGATCTGGCTGTTCGACTGAACCGCAGATCCACCGACCCCCCCTCCCCCTCCCACTCAGTGCCTTGAAACCCTTATGGGTGAGTAGTCACGCTTTATAAGAAACCTGATTGATTGTTTGATTGCTGCTAGTTAGAAAGCAATAATTGACTGTGTCAACTGGACAGTTTCTACAACCATTCAGTGGTCTCAATAGGTTAAGTCCATCATCACCATAAAGTCATCCAAATTTTCTTCTCAAACAACCATAGATTGTCCATGCAATCAAGGTGTTTGCAGACTGTATCAGATAGCATATTGATAATTGTATACCAACTTCAGATATTTGCTGTGTTCAATTGATTTTTTAATTGTCCTATAGGCTTTATGGTTTTGGGCTCTAACCAAACCTTGGTGCTTTGGCATGTTGACTTTTCTTTGACTGACATTTTCCCTAACATGCAGCCAATCCGCAATGCGCAGGTTTCTCTGAGGTAAACATTGGCATGACGCAACCATCTTCCTCACTTCCACTTGATATTGAGGCAGACAAACTGCTTGACGATGATTTAGATGATGATGGACTTCGTTCAGTGTCAATGTGGCTCAGTTGATATTGCTGCTTGGCCTTTGGGTGTGCGCCGAACATATCTTTCGGAATGTTCTGGCAGCTATTTTTATCTTCGCACCGTGATGCATATACTTTTGCCTTCGCTTTACAAACCGTCACAAAATAGTTCTCTTTCCCACAGCCTTTACATATCTGTCCAATGGCGGGAAATTTACCTTCGTGTGGAAATGAAAATCCATATCAAAAACATAATTATTTTTATGTGTAGACATCACTTTATGTCCTTCAGTCTTTTGCTTTGGCTTACTTTATATACTCATGACTGATTCACTCTGGGCACCTCCGGCCTCCATGTCAGCAGCTTGTTTTTCAGCACGCTCCTCAGCTCTGGCAGTCATCAACACTCGCTCCAGACTAAGAGTTTCTCTCAGCAAAAGTCATTTGAATGAATCTGACAAGCATCCATCAATAACTCTAAATTGCATAGCTTCCTCATCAGTAAATTCATTGAACTTACAGTGTTTGATGAGTGTGTCAAGTCTCTCCACAAATTCATCAATGGCTTCACCGACTTTTTGGCATTCTTGATTGAAAACGTATCTTTTGTAATCAACGTTTGGTACTGGATTGAACTTGAGATTTATCGTTACTTTAATCTGACAATATAAAAATTTCTTCATCAGTTCATGGCATTTTCTTTACAACTTCTTTCCCACCATCACCAGCAAGATGTTTGAGATACTTGATAAGCTTATTGTTATCAGTCTCTTCGAGTGCATCAATTAAATCATCAAATGTCTCTATCCAAGCAGTCCATCTATCGCAAATATTTTGCTTTTTGGCAGTATTAAAAGGTGGTGGTGGTTTCAGGAACGCTGCAGCGTTGTAGACCAGTGCGGAACTTACTGACAGCGCGGGTGCATCCCTGTGACTTGGTTTAGGCAACTTATCTGTTAGACTTTGCAACTTGCTGGCCTCTGACTCATCTTTAATGATAGCTGGAAACTTGACTTTCTTTGCTGCATCTGAAAAATTCTGTTATTCTGAGAGTTGCTCTCAGCTCCTTATTTTCCAAAGACCTGTGAAGTTGTTCTGACGCCCACTTGGCAACTTTGTGAATGGACCGCTTTGGATATGAACTGTTCCGTAAGCACAACCCCAAACACCTCTCCTTGAGCCAACTTCACCGAGTGCTGTAGTAGGATGACTCTCTTTAGTGTATTCAGTAAATCATTTATTTCTTTTCTTCTAAATGTCAATTTGCAATTTCTAGCACTTGGTTTATCTCCGCCTTGCAGCACTTCTGTTCGCAGTGTTATTTTGCAAGTTGTGATTATAAACGGCTACACTTAATAAACCAGATTGAATCTGTTTTCAGTGTTAACACTCTGTATAATGTACAACTCTATCTTGCGTGGCAGCACAGTACCTTTATGTCTGGCTTGACCAACAGGTTCTCAACCAATGGTGTGCAGATTCTTTGCAATGCTTCCATTGTCTTCACCTGCTTTACAGAGGCTGGAGTTGTGCTTTAAGACTCCACATGCATGAAGCATTGCTTCTCTTCTTTGACAGCAACACACATGGCACACACGAGCAGTTTGTTTGGAACATGGCAAACTCTCTGGACAGCACAGTCGTTCTTCTGGTTACTTATCCATGGACGTCATTTGGGGGTAGTCAGGGGTCGCAGTTGTGACCCCTACCTTGCTCCCTGCTACTCCTAGCACTTCCTTTGTGACACCTGGACTCAGAGAGGGCAAAGCTTTTGGGTTGCAAAGGAAGTGCCAGGAGTAGCAGGAAGCAAGCGAGAGGTCACAGCTGCGACCCCTGACTATCCTCAAATGACGTCCATATACTTATCCCCTATCTCGTCGCCATTTGTAGCATCTTCCCCAGCCTGGGTACCCATCAATGACTACGCCACACACGGAACTTAGTATTACATGTCTTTATTCTGCTGCGTTTAACTGCAAACTCAACATTCTAAAACAAGCTTTCATGTCATTGTGCTCTGACACCTACGTCACAGCTCTACAGAGTCCATTAGAAGGCAAAAGTGTTCAGTCATAAAAAATATCACAAGACACTACAGATGGAATGTTCTGATACCATTATAAAGCTTCTTTTTCAGACTCTACTGGTTGATAAAGGACTTCGCTATTGCTTTAGGCTCTAACCCTTGGGTCGGGACTGTTGGTCAGGTAGTGGGTATTAAAAGACCAGTATAGCCACGGTAGAGGTTTACGATGCTATAACTGAGCACTATAGCCCACTGCCAGGATGTACAAGTCATTAACGGTCTTCTTCATTAGTTACAGGAGTAGCCACAAGTGAGGGCCTAAAATGAGAAAGAGGGCATTTAATGGTTGAAATGGCCCAATGAAGATGGATATAAAGGTGTTAGAATATTCCACCCATTGAGCGTAGAATGTTCCAAATTTAAGTGGGAGGGGGAGAAAGAAAGCATATACTACACTGGCGCCTTCAAAGTTTGAAAGTTTTTTTTTAATTTTTTTATTAATATTTTTATTTATTTACACAGTTTTTCTGAAGTGCTCTGTAGTTTAGTCAGTTCCAATTTTCGACATATGAACTGATACAGGAAGGCAAGAACAATATGAAAAGACTTCACAATGAGACCATCTTATAATGAAGGGGACACCACAAACTGATGTGTTAATGTGGTACATGTCCGACCAAAACAATGATGCCAAGATATTAGAGTTTTTAGGACATCCATTAAATAACAGTTAAAAGGAGTTTGCTACAGGCGACTCAAAGATGAGCATTTCGGTGAATTCAAGCAAAACCCTTTTACAGTGAGTATATAAACAAATTACAGTCAGGTCTGGAGGACAACAAATGCAGTCAACGTCACAATAGAAAGGTGAAGAAATGTAATGTTAAGATCAAAGTGACCAGTCCTTAGAGGAGAATTTTAGGCAGGTTTTAAAAGCTCACATTGCATTTTGATGCACTTCCTTCACACCATGCTGGAAAAATTCAACATGCATGCTACCGTATAGCTGGTATTTATTTAACCCATATGGATAGTGTTGAAGAATCATTAAAAGGCAACATATTTTCCCTTTGGAAGCATAACCTTAAAACAAGAGTGTAATAGCAAAATTACTTCTAAAGCCTTTTGGGGCTGCCTAAACAATTCCTAAATGTACTAGTGTAAATGGTGGCAACTTGCAATGTCAACGAAGAATAATGCAGATTCTGCAGAAATTATTTTTCAAGTTTCATTGCTTGGCTCTTCCGGAATTTGAAAACATGAACAAATGGCACGCACTGTACTCTGAAAATAGTGGGAACCCTGAGCGTGCAAGAGAACGAATGCTAATGTAATTTGAAATGTATGCAGGATTGGAAAATTCAACCCATGATGGAATTTTAATGCCGTTTTATTCTATGTTTTGATTTAAAATGGTACTGTTTAAAGTTACAGATTTTGTTAACTCCTTAGGGTGTGGGAAGTTGGCACCATCAGTAGAGGGAACACACATTTTAAAAACAGTTATTTTGTTTACTTTCTGTTCTTATGTTTGAGGCGTGAGGTTTTGTGTAGGGTGTTATCGAGCTAAATGTATAAAAATTACTAGTCAATAAATTGCAAAAATATAAACCAAGTAAAACCAGGCAAGCTCAGGTGGCAAGTCCATGCTAAGGGCAACCATTTGTTACACAACCAGTAACTTCCATCGCCGATCACTGGTCAATAAATAAAATAATTATGAACACACTAAATATATTTGTTTAGCCACAGATCTTGCCATCGTATCTTTTACTCCTTTGTTTTGCTTGTACCCTATACTTTAAATAATTTCTCATACAATAAAACATCATTATCAATAAAGCATCATTATTTATTTGAGCATTGTTGCCATCTTCTCGATGTGTTAACATCAGTTAATGCCTTCTCTTGTGGAAATTAACCATTGTAATTGCCCACCCCACAATTATCGGCATGAGCCACAGGCTTCTAACTTGAGGAAGGGCAGGTAATAGCTGTTAATGCCTGACTGATTGCCAGTTATATGTTCTGGTGGGCTTTTTCTACTTACTTCACATTCACTGAACTTAGACTCGAGGCAATTAATAATGGGCCCGATTCACAGAACTAACTTAAGAAAAAATCCTAAACTTACTACCATTTTGGTATTCACAGAAGACACTTACTCATTTTGGTATTCACAGAAGGCACTTACTCATTTTGGTATTCACAGAAGGCACTTACTCATTGATGAGTAAGTGCCTTCTGTGAATACCAAAATGGTAGTAAGTTTAGGATTTTGTCTTAAGTTAGTTCTGTGAATCGGGCCCAGCATTTTGTGTGAGCCTTGTAAAAATTGTGATTCAAGATGGTCAAGAAAATGTAAACATTCCAATAATGGTGCAAATTATATTTATATTGCATGGGCAGTAGAATAAACGGTGAGCCAAGAACCTCAAACCCTTGTTTGATACCATTACGATGTAGTGATGACACTTAATATGGATATTTCAATACACATCAATGAAATGAAACTGTGTAGGCAGCACCATAGTGAAGACCGGGGTGTAGAGACTGAAAAATCTTAGGGGCGCATGGGGTCTCATCTGTGATTTTTCCCAGGGTCCCTTATAAGAAGAGTCAGGGGCTTGCCAACAGAGACAGAATGGAAAGAAGAGGGACTACCAAGGAAGGAGGGGAGAGGAACAAGGACTACCAAAGAAAGAGTGCAGAGGGGATGAAAGGAAAAAGAGATGGTGACTGGGTAGAGTCTCTGGCTATCTGGGCACCTTTAGCACCACCACCAAGGACCCAGGACTGGGGGGGCGTGGCCACGACGCGCTGCAGGATGGTCGCCTGTTGAAGGGGCTCTGCAGGTCGGGCTTGAACAAACGGCAAATACCATGGCCCAGGTCGGCGGAAACCGGGGAAAATGACAGATATCGCAAACACAGCACCCCCGGACACGATGTGGTGACTTTCGTGTGTCTGGGAGGCCTGGAACCCGCTCAACTATCGAAGAGCCGCGGGCGCGTCTGTATATAGAAAATGGCCGCCGCCATCTCCAAGGCTACTGCGCAGCACCCCGATCTGGGATCCGGGTCTTGCAATGACCGCCTGAACTGTATGTGGGACTAGGCGAGGACCCAACTGCTGGTTTCCTGTGGGCAGATACCCATAGGCGCGTTGTCAAGATCCCGGAGGGCGGACAGTGGAGAGGGGCACCCGCCGGAGGAGTTGCGGCTGGCAACATCAACTGAGGCCGCGGCTGGACTCGCACTGGAGGCCGTGGGCCGGACGAAGAGGCGATTGAACATCGGGGGCGGCCCGAAATACCTACAGGCTGAGGAGGTGAGTGTAGTGCTTGTGGCCACCGAAGGAGACCCCTCGCGGTACTGAGGCGCCCGCTCCGCTTCCAGCGGTAGCGTGCTGCTGCTGAGAGGGGTGTGATCGGCTGCTGAAGGCCGAGGGAAGGGATCCTCCACTGGGGCTGGGGTGCTCGCCTGCCTCTACAGACGGCGAACGGGCTGTGGTGCAGGTGACGGGAAGCGGGGGGTCACGGAGGGCCGGTGGCGGAGCTCGCTCATCGGCGTAGAGGGCCGGTGAGTGGCTTGTCGCGCTGTGGCCTGCCGGGGCCTTCCTTGCCCTGGTGCGTGACTGCAGGGCCCGTCCCAGATCTGATGCCCGGTCTGACCGATGGTCTCTGAGGCTGGGAGCCCTGGATCCTTGTGGTGCTAGTGCTGGGATCCATCGGTGAATCTATGGAGTGCACGATGAGGTGGTGACTGACCCCCATGGGCTGTATGGTGCGGAGTGCCTGATCCCTCATGGCTCGCTCTCAGTGCTAAAATGACCCTACATGCTATGTTACCCTGGAGCGGCCTGGCTGGATATCTGCTGCTGATGAAGTGAGGGCGCTACATCTTGGGGGCCCATGCTGTCGTCTTGACTCTACCGGCTGAGGGCTCACCCCTGTGGGGAGAATTTTGAGACGGGCCCGTGCATATTGAAAGGGTGAAGGTTGGAGGCCCTGCCTGACTGTGAGTGATCCACCTGACGCTGCCCGAGGGAAGGAGAAATACTGTCTTGTTTCTCGAAACGTTGCGGGATACTAGATACACCTGCGTGGTCAGGCCGTGAGGGACTGCTCTTAAGACACTATGGGTAAGACCGACCCTAAGCAATCGAAAATTCCCTTTGAAAAACGTCAGACACGCAACATGGACGCCCCGACGGATCAAGGAGGTGCATCGGTACTACGGGAGGAACCAGATCTGTCTGGGGATGACCTGCGATCCATTCTAAAGGATGTGCGCTCAAGCTTACAGACAATAGACGGGAAAATAGATTCCTTGACGGCTAGCCTAGATGCCGTACGGAAGAGGGTAGACACACATGAAACGCGCTTAGACCTGGTGGAAAATAGGCTCTCGGATACCCAGGATTCACAATCTGAGGTCAAGTCCCAGCTGTCCAACATGGAGAAAGTGATGGAGGTGATCAGGGCAAAGAATGAAGACTTGGAGGCCCGCTCTCGAAGGAACAACGTTCGGATTCTTGGCCTTCCAGAGTCAACAGCCATCTCAAAGATGGAACCCTACATCACTACTCTCCTCCAAGATCTGTTTGGGCCTGCCCTGTCTCCACTGCTGGCGGTGGAGCGTGCCCACCGTACACTGGGTCCCAGGCCAGCACCGGGCCTTCCACCACGGCCTATTCTTGCGCGTATACTGAATTATGCGGACCGAGATGCAATCCTAAGGGAGGCCCGGGTGAAGAGCCCTGTAAGTCACCAGGGAAACACCCTATCCTTCTTCCCTGACTACACTCCAGCAGTGCAGGCTGCGCGCCGGGAGTTTCTTCCAACAAAACGGATGCTACAGTCATCTTCCATCCCGTATGCGATGTTATACCCGGCAAAGCTAAAAATCACCTATGACGGCCAGGCACACTTCTTTACGGACGCCAAATCCGCTCTTAAATACACAAAGCATATTTGTCCACGGAACTCGCAGCAGAGCCCATCAAAAGAGAGACAGAACTCACACACGTTGCTTGCTGATAATGATTAACTGTTTGACACTTGCGCACCAATAGTTGAATCTGCTTACAGCTTCTAAAGCATTGATATGGGACATTTGAACGCCAGGAAGGGGGGCGAGAGAATAATTCACTGTTGACACGGTTATGTGATTTGCGATATGTCTGGTAAACCGAAGTTGGCTGACTGTGGAGGCTATTCACGTTGATATCCTTTAGCCTGACCACCCCGCCACCAGGCGGGTATTAGCCGTTGTTCCACGCCCTCACAGGGAGATCTCCCATGAGTTTGTATTTTATATGTTTGTTTATGGGAGGGTTTCACAGGGGGAGGGTAGTTCTCGACCTAATTGGGAGGTTGTAGTGGGAGGGGGAAGGGGATGGGAGTTCATAAGAAGAGAGAAATGTACTATTGTTTTTTGATTTACATACGGAGCAAGAGGGCAATGAAAGATCGGCTTCTCAAATGCACTAGACTAGGAGGGCAACATGGGGAATGTGGAGATTATCCCAAGGCAGCTTGTCCACTCACTGATATATACCATTGGTCATGGCTGTAGTTAACTGTCTAACATGGAACATCCGAGGACTAAATGACTTCAAAAAAGCTAGACTGGTACACACGTATTTACGCAGGCACCGTATTGATGTCTGCTTTCTACAAGAGACGCACCTGAGTTGTGGCACTGATTCCAAGCTTAAACACAGATATTGGGGAGAGGTTCACTCAGCCACCTTTTCCAATTATGCTAGGGGGTCACTATACTGATTAGACGAGGACTGGGCTGGAAAACGATAGAGACACTGGCAGATAAAGATGGGCGTTACGTCTTGATGACTGGATGTCTTTGTTCCACGCGTGTGACATTGGTGGCCATTTATGGCCCAAATACAGACGACCCGCAGTTTTTGTTGGATGTATGGGCCAAGATAGTACAAATGGGCTGTGATACTGTTATCTGGGGCGGTGATTTTAATGTCGTGTCGGATAATACTCTAGATAGAGAGGGAACGGCGCGAAACCCACACACTAAGACTACTCAACTACTAAACACTATACTGAAGGAGAATGGGCTGCGGGACGTCTGGAGGGAATTCAACCCCAAGTTACGAGAGGGGACTTGCATCACTGCTCACCAGCAGGCCTGGTCCCGCCTAGACTACTGGCTACTCTCTGCGGATGTGCTGACATGGACGGTGGAGGCAAGACACCTTCCGCGTACACTCTCAGACCATGCCCCAGTGTTGCTGAGTTGGCGCGCCCCAAATACACTCCCGAGGGCCTTTAGCTGGCGGCTTCCCCCACATGCTCTTTTAGATACTGTATTTCAGGAGGAAATAGCGACTGAAATAGATAATTATTTCACTACAAATGAGGGGTCAGTAGACTCTGCAGCAACGCTCTGGGAGGCCTTCAAGGTGGTTATACGGGGTGCATGCATCTCCAAGGGCTCGGGGGTCTTGAAATCTATACGCACAACCTTAACGACGCTAGAGAGCACCATACGAGGTCTTGAAAACACATTCTATACCACGAATGACGTAACAGTACTAGCCTCGATAAAACAAGCCATATCCGATTTTGGGGAGGAGGCGGAGAGGGAGACCAGATTTCTGGGTAAGGAGACTAAAGCCAGAAGCTACGGGGAGGGAGATAGACCAGGCAGAACCCTCGCGAATCTGCTGAAACAAACCCCAGCACCTACATTTATTTCTGAGCTGACAGATATGGGCGCCCCGCCTGTCCGAGGCCAAGTGGACACACATGCGCGCCTAACTGCTTACTATTCTGACCTTTATACCACAAAGCACACGTCTACTTCCGCAGAACTCACGGAATATTTGGATTCTGTACAGCTCCTATGGCTGAGCCCTGAGCATAGGGAATATCTAGATCTCCCATTCACACTAGAGGACGTTACGCGGGTGATTAGGAGTCTGCCGTCAGGTCAGGCGCCTGGCTTGGACGGACTGACTACGCTCTTCTACAAGACATACGTTGAGACACTTGCCCCTCGTCTTCTTGATGTCTATCAGGAATCCCTGGAATCGGGGACTCTTCCACCAACACTGAGAGAGGCGGTTATTATAAACCTTTTAAAGCCAGACAAACCAGCAACCAGCTGTGATTCATACAGACCACTATCCCTGATGAATGTGGATACTAAAATCCTAGCTAAACTTGTCGCAAATAAACTCCAACCACTGATGCCCCTCATTACCCGACCGGATCAATCCGGATTTATTCAGGGTCGTTCGACAGCCCACAATCTTCGTACCTTCTTTTCGGTTGTACATCAAATAGAGCCCAAGCTTCCAGCTGCTGCAGTCTTTTTGGATGCTACTAAAGCATTTGATTCACTTGAATGGTCTTACCTTTTCACTATCCTCACCAGACTGGGCCTGAGTCTTAAATTTATCAAACTTATCCAACTGCTGTATACACGGCCTATGGCGCGCCTGCTGGCAAATGGACTCCTTTCAGACGCTTTTGAGATCTCCCGAGGCACCCGGCAAGGATGTCCGCTTTCCCCCTTGCTATTTGCTATTGCAATGGAGCCACTAGCTGCCCGAATACGCCAATACCACTCGTCGAGGGGCCTGGTTTTCACGGACCGCAATCTCATCACATCTATGTATGCGGATGATATTACCCTATATGTCAGATACCCGGATGACAACCTAAATCCGTTGCTGAGGGAGATGCTTCGGTTTGGAGGCCTTTCTGGTATCACGGTAAACTGGAGAAAGTCTTCGATACTGCCCTTGACGACCGCCCCCTGAGCCAATCCTTGGACTTCCCGCTAAAGTGGGAGGAGGAAACTGTAAAATACTTGGGCATATGGCTTAGCAGGGACCTCCAGCTTATCTGGAGCCTCAACTTTGGGAGGTTGTTTGACTGGTTCACGGATAGAATAAAATTCTGGTCCGCACTTCCCCTGTCGCTGGCAGGACGCATAGCAATATTGAAGATGATAGTCCTCCCTAAATTTTTATATTTGTTTGTGAACATTCCGATACCTCTGACGCAGGCGTTTTTAAACAGCTTCGCTCGGCTGCGATCTCTATGGTTTGGGCGGGAGGTCCGCCCAGAATCAGCTGGGACATTCTCACACGTCCACTGTCCAGGGGCGGCCTGGGAGCCCCAGACTTTGAACTGTATGCTTTAAGTGCACAGGCCCAATTCTTGCATTACTGGGTCTATCCTACTCCTTTCCAACCACATGTGGCGACGGAGCGAGATATTGCGGATCAGATACCACTGCAAGTGGCGGTGTACTATCCCTATCGTAGATCCCCAACTGAAATTAACACAGTGGAGACGGCTAGATGGGCTTGGGAGGGCCTGAGACGACGATCCCGAGTTCAATGCCTATATGCACCCCTAGTGCCGCTAGCGTACCATCCCAGTTTCCCCTTCTTACAGGATAAGGGGGCAGTGGCGAGGGCTCATAAAATGGGACTTAGGACAATGGCAGATCTATACCCAGAGGGGACTTTCTTACCTGAACTTACTGCGCAATCGTGCGGCCCTGTACCAATGTTGGAGAGGCTTCTACTCCACCAATTTAAAGTGGCATGCAAGAAGCAACATGAATCGTTTCCGGCCTCTCCCCCCACGTTGCACTCCCTGGATAACCTGCTGGCCACACCGTCGCCACGGAAACTGGTTACCAGGATATACACTTACACGCAGCTACACATGCCATGGTCCGACCCTGGGGCGCTTGCGCAATGGCGCGAGGACTTACCAGACCAGATCACAGACGATATATGGGCCTATTGCTGTTCACAAACGAAACGTCTATCCCCAAACTACAAACTACGCTTAATCCACTTTAAATTTCTGCACCGCTTCTATCGCACACCACAACACCTATTTAAAATAGGGATACGTTCAACGTCTAACTGCTGGAGATGTGGGCGGGAGGGTGCAGCCTTTATGCACATTGCTTGGGAGTGCCCCAGTGTCTCTGAATATTGGGGGAGGGTGGCAAATGTCATAGGAGATATTACAGGCGAGGTGCTGGAGTGTACCCCGTTGATTATGCTGCTGGGCTATGTGGCCCAATCCAAA
The DNA here is from genome assembly GCA_963921515.1 of Calotriton arnoldi. NCBI lineage: Eukaryota > Metazoa > Chordata > Amphibia > Caudata > Salamandridae > Calotriton > Calotriton arnoldi. Next base: position 1,403,577 of record CAWUFW010001133.1, read on the forward strand.
CCAGAATACAGTCGTTTAATTGCAATGCTGCTGGTTCTTGCGCGGCGTAGACTGGCCATACATTGGGGCTCTCCGCACCAGCTGCACATAAACACATGGCTGAAAGATGTGGCCTACTGTCAAGAGCAGCTGGCTAACTACTGGGATCTTATGCCGACAGCGTCCAAGCCTAGGGATATCTGGGGTCCATTTAGTGATTGGTTGCGTATGCGCGGGAGTCAGGACACTGGAGCTAGACCCAGTCGGAAGGAGAACTGCCCCTCTCTCTCAGACACCTAGTTTGCTGTACTCGCTATTGTGTTGGTGTGGGCTCGGAAAGTATTATGGTCCTGCTTATGAATGGATGACTTATGTGTGTGTTGTTGGGATGTGGGAAGCTTAGCCTTGATTGTTTTTAACACACCGTACCTCCAAATGTCAATATTGGAAGTTTGCTGTCTCTATGGTGAAGCCCAGATTGTCTCCGGCGAAATAGATGCATTGTCGATCTGTAATATATCTACAAATGTTTATTGAATGTACACATGTATGCCTAATGTGGTTGCTCTCTCACAAAAATGTTAAATAAAATAATAAAAATAAAAAAAAAAAAGGACCCAGGACTGGAGGGGCACCACTCAGGCTGAGTGCAAGTGCAGGTTCAAGAAGGTTCTGTCCCTGACGTTCTAATCAGAAGGACAGCCTACTAGCCCTTGGAGTCACTCTGGCAGTCCTGGATTCAGCAGTGGAACACGGCTCAAGCCGCAGGGCAGGGCACTGCGGGTTCAAGGCAGGCTTCAGGCAGCAGAGCGGTCCTTCTAGGTGCAGCAAAGCAGTCTTCTGAAGTACACAGCAAGCCATAGCAGAGTAACAGCCCTCTGAGAGTCATTTTGCAGGTCCAGAAAGTTAATTGAAGAGTGATTCTGAATGTCCTATTTTTATACCTTGTGCCTTCTTTGAAGTAGGAGACGTTTCTAGAGAATTCACTTTGAAGTACTTGAAGATTCCTGCCTCACCTGCCCTGGCTAAAAGCTGGCTGCATGAACAATGCACAAGTGTTAAGTCCTTTGTGTGAAGGAAGGACAAAGCCTAGGCTATGCCCAGCTCCACAGTCCCCCCCATCCTGCCAATGATGGCCCATTCAAGCACACTTAATCCCTCCAGTGTGCCTGCCTGGGCTTAATGAAACAAATTTCAACTGCCAATTACACCCAGTAATGTGACCCGGGAACAGGCTGCAGGCACCAAATAGTTATGGCAGGAAAATGCCAACTTTAAAAACGTAAAAAGAACAGATGTTGGACGGAATGCTGAATAAAGCAAACATTCACCACAGTCAACAGATCTGGGTTTAATCCATCATTTCTTTGCCCACCACACCACCTCAGATTGAACCCAGCCATATGCAAATCAGTCTTGACCCTGCTCCTCATGGGAACACTCCAGCCGAACTGCCAAGCCATGTCCTTCCTGGACCAGAAACAAGCATCCTGGGACCGGTTTTGGAGTATCAGCCCTCATCAGCCAGGCTAGCTTGAATCCAGTGGCACAATGAGCATGGGATCAACGTCTGGGCATACCCTTCCTACTTAGGGCGTCAAAATCAAAAAGAACAGATGCTGAACAATGCAAACATTCCCCCCAGTTAACAGATCTGGGTTTAATTAATCGTGGGACTGGTGTGCCAGGATGTGGGTCTCGTGCTCTTCATGCCACTGGAGTCAAGCTAGCCTGCCTGATGAAGGGTAATGCTTGCTTCTGGTCAAGAGAGGACCTGGCCTGGCAGTTCGGGCTGGACTGATCCTGAACATCCCATGCCGCAGCCCCACATCACCGGCCACCTGAGAGACCTTGACTGGCTACCTATCAACAAAAGAATTACCTTCAAACTCCTCACGCACGCCTACAAAGCCTCCACAATGCAAGACCTGCATACCTCAACCACCGCCTCTCCTTCTACACTCCCACCAGACATCTCCGCTCAACTGGCCCTGGCCACCATCCCATGGATCCGCAAGACCACGGCTGGAGGAAGATCCTTCTCCTACATCACTGGGAAGACCTGGAACTCCCTGCCTCTGCACCTCAGGCAATCACCATTGCTGCCGCAATTCAGGAAGGACCTCAAGATCTGGCTGTTCGACTGAACCGCAGATCCACCGCCCCCCCCCCTCCCACTCAGTGCCTTGAAACCCTTATGGGTGAGTAGTCACGCTTTATAAGAAACCTGATTGATTGTTTGATTGCTGCTAGTTAGAAAGCAATAATTGACTGTGTCGAGTGGACAGTTTCTACAACCATCCAGTGGTCTCAATAGGTTAAGTCCATCATCACCATAAAGTCATCCAAATTTTTCTTCTCAAACAACCATAGATTGTCCATGCAATCAAGGTGTTTGCAGACTGTATCAGATAGCATATTGATAATTGTATACCAACTTCAGATATTTGCTGTGTTCAATTGATTTTTTAATTGTCCTATAGGCTTTATGGTTTTGGGCTCTAACCAAACCTTGGTGCTTTGGCATGTTGATTTTTCTTTGACTGACATTTTCCCTAACATGCAGCCAATCCGCAATGCGCAAGTTTCTCTGAGGTAAACATTGCCATGACGCAACCATCTTCCTCACTTCCACTTGATATTGAGGCAGACAAACAGCTTGACGATGATTTAGATGATGATGGACTTCGTTCAGTGTCAATGTGGCTTAGTTGATATTGCTGCTTGGCCTTTGGGTGTGCGCCAAACATTGCTTTCGGAATGTTCTGGCAGCCATTTTTATCTTCGCACCGTGATGCATATACTTTTGCCTTCGCTTTACAAACCGTCACAAAATAGTTCTCTTTCCTACAGCCTTTACATATCTGTCCAATGGCGGGAAATTTACCTTCGTGTGGAAATGAAAATCCATATCAAAAACATAATTATTTTTATGTGTAGACGTCACTTTATGTCCTTCAGTCTTTTGCTTTGGCTTACTTTATATACTCATGACTGATTCACTCTGGGCACCTCCGGCCTCCATGTCAGCAGCTTGTTTTTCAGCACGCTCCGCAGCTCTGGCAGCCATCAACACTCGCTCCAGACTAAGAGTTTCTCTCAGCATTCGTCATCTGAATGAATCTGACAAGCATCCATCAATAACTCTAAATTGCATAGCTTCCTCATCAGTAAATTCATTGAACTTACAGTGTTTGATGAGTGTGTCAAGTCTCTCCACAAATTCATCAATGGCTTCACCGACTTTTTGGCATTCTTGATTGAAAACGTATCTTTTGTAATCAACGTTTGGTACTGGATTGAGCTTGAGATTTAGCGTTACTTTAATCTGACAATATGAAATTTCTTCATCAGTTCATGGCATTTTCTTTACAACTTCTTTCCCACCATCACCAGCAAGATTTTTGAGATACTTGATAAGCTTTTTGTTATCAGTCTCTTCGAGTGCATCAATGAAATCATCAAATGTCTCTATCCAAGCAGTCCATCTATCGCAAATATTTTGCTTTTTGGCAGTATTAAAAGGTGGTGGTGGTTTTAGGAACGCTGCAGCTTTGTAGACCAGTGCGGAACTTACTGACAGCGCGGGTGCATCCCTGTGACTTAGTTTAGGCAACTTATCTGTGAGACTTTGCAACTTGCTGGCCTCTGACTCATCTTTAATGATAGCTGGAAACTTGACTTTCTTTGCTGCATCTGAAAAATTCCGTTATTCCGAGAGTTGCTCTCAGCTCCTTATTTTCCAAAGACCTGTGAAGTTGTTCTGACGCCCACTTGGCAACTTTGTGAATGGACCGCTTTGGATATGAACTGTTCCGTAAGCACAACCCCAAACACCTCTCCTTGAGCCAACTTCACCGAGTGCTGTAGTAGGATGACTCTCTTTAGTGTATTCAGTAAATCATTTATTTCTTTTCTTCTAAATGTCAATTTGCAATTTCTAGCACTTGGTGTATCTCTGCCTTGCAGCACTTCTGTTCGCAGTGTTATTTTGCAAGTTGTGATTATAAACGGCTGCACTTAATAAACCAGATTGAATCTGTTTTCAGCGTTAACACTCTGTATAATGTACAACTCTATCTTGCGTAGCAGCACGGTACATTTATGTCTGGCTTGACCAACCGGTTCTTAACCAATGGCGTGCAGATTCTTTGCAATGCTTCCATTGTCTTCACCTGCTTTACAGAGGCTGGAGTTGTGCTTTAAGACTCCACATGCATGAAGCATTGCTTCTCTTCTTTGACAGCAACACACATGGCACACACGAGCAGTTTGTTTGGAACATGGCAAACTCTCTGGACAGCACAGTCGTTCTTCTGGTTACTTATCCATGGACATCATTTGGGGGTAGTCAGGGGTCGCAGTTGTGACCCCTAGCTTGCTCCCTGCTACTCCTAGCACTTCCTTTGTGACACCTGGCCTCAGAGGGGGCAAAACTTTTGGGTTGCAAAGGAAGTGCCAGGAGTAGCAGGGAGCAAGCGAGAGGTCACAGCTGCGACCCCTGACTACCCTCAAATGACGTCCATATACTTATCCCCTAGCTCGTCGCCATTTGTAGCATCTTCCCCAGCCTGGGTACCCATCAATGACTACGTTACACACGGAGCTTAGTATTACATGTCTTTATTCTGCTGCGTTTAACTGCGAACTCAACATTCTAAAACAACCGTTCATGTCATTGTGCTCTGACACCTACGTCACAGCTCTACAGACTCCATTAGGAGCCAAAAGTGTTCAGTCATAAAAAATATCACAAGACACTACAGATGGAATGTTCTGATACCATTATAAAGCTTCTTTTTCAGACTCTACTGGTTGATAAAGGACTTCGCTATTGCTATAGGCTCTAACCCTTGGGTCGGGACTGTTGGTCAGGTAGTGGGTATTAAAGGACCAGTATAGCCACTGTAGAGGTTTACGATGCTATAACTGAGCACTATAGCCCACTGCCAGGATGTACAAGTCATTAACGGTCTTCTTCATTAGTTACAGGAGGGCCTAAAATGAGAAAGAGGGCATTTAATGGTTGAAATGGCCCAATGAAGAAGGATATAAAGGTGTTAGAATATTCCACCCATTGAGGGTAGAATGTTCCGAATTAAAGTGGGAGGGGGAGAAAGAAAGCATATACTACACTGGCGCCTTCAAAGTTTGAAAGTTTTTTGTTTTTTTTAAATTAATATTTTTATTTATTTACACAGTTTTTCTGAAGTGCTCTGTAGGTTAGTCAGTTCCAATTTTCGACATATGAACTGATACAGGAAGGCAAGAACAATATGAAAAGACTTCACAATGAGACCATCTTATAATGAAGGGGACACCACAAACTGATGTGTTAATGTGGTACATGTCCGACCAAAACAATGATGCCAAGATATTAGAGTTTTTAGGACATCCATTAAATAACAGTTAAAAGGAGTTTGCTACAGGCGACTCAAAGATGAGCATTTCGGTGAATTCAAGCAAAACCCTTTTACAGTGAGTATATAAACAAATTACAGTCAGGTCTGGAGGACAACAAATGCAGTCAACGTCACAATAGAAAGGTGAAGAAATGTAATGTTAAGATCAAAGTGACCAGTCCTTAGAGGAGAATTTTAGGCAGGTTTTAAAAGCTCACATTGCATTTTGATGCACTTCCTTCACACCATGCTGGAAAAATTCAACATGCATGCTGCAGTATAGCTGGTATTTATTTAACCCATATGGATAGTGTTGAAGAATCATTAAAAGGCAACATATTTTCCTTTGGAAGCATAACCTTAAAACAAGAGTGTAATAGCAAAATTACTTCTAAAGCCTTTTGGGGCTGCCTAAACAATTCCTAAATGTACTAGTGTAAATGGTGGCAACTTGCAATGTCAACGAAGAATAATGCAGATTCTGCAGAAATTATTTTTCAAGTTTCATTGCTTGGCTCTTCCGGAATTTGAAAACATGAACAAATGGCACGCACTGTACTCTGAAAATAGTGGGAACCCTGAGCGTGCAAGAGAACGAATGCTAATGTAATTTGAAATGTATGCAGGATTGGAAAATTCAACCCATGATGGAATTTTAATGCCGTTTTATTCTATGTTTTGATTTGAAATGGTACTGTTTAAAGTTACAGATTTTGTTAACTCCTTAGGGTGTGGGAAGTTGGCACCATCAGTAGAGGGAACACACATTTTAAAAACAGCTATTTTGTTTACTTTCTGTTCTTATGTTTGAGGCGTGAGGTTTTGTGTAGGGTGTTATAGAGCTAAATGTATATAAATCACTAGTCAATAAATTGCAAAAATATAAACCAATTAAAACCAGGCAAGCTCACGTGGCAAGTCCATGCTAAGGGCAACCATTTGTTACACAACCAGTAACTTCCATCGCCGACCACTGGTCAATAAACAAAATAATTATGAACACACTAAATATATTTGTTTAGCCAGAGATCTTGCCATCATATCTTTTACTCCTTTGTTTTGCTTGTACCTTATACTTTAAATAATTTCTCATACAATAAAACATCATTGTCAATAAAGCATCATTATTTGTTTGAGCATTGCTGCCATCTTCTCGATGTGTTAACATCAGTTAATGCCTTCTCTTGTGGAAATTAACCATTGTAATTGCCCACCCCATAATTATCGGCATGAGACAGACTTCTAACTTGAGGAAGGGCAGGTAATAGCTGTTAATGCCTGACTGATTGCCAGTTATATGTTCTGGTGGGCTTTTTCTACTTACTTCACATTCACTGAACTTAGACTCGAGGCAATTAATAATGGGCCCGATTCACAGAACTAACTTAAGAAAAAATCCTAAACTTACTACCATTTTGGTATTCACAGAAGGCACTTACTCATTTTGGTATTCACAGAAGGCACTTACTCATTTTGGTATTCACAGAAGGCATTTACTCATTGATGAGTAAGTGCCTTCTGTGAATGCCAAAATGGTAGTAAGTTTAGGATTTTTTCTTAAGTTAGTTCTGTGAATCGGGCCCAGCATTTTGTGTGAGCCTTGTAAAAATTGTGATTCAAGATGGTCAAGAAAATGTAAACATTCCAAATTATATTTATATTGCATGGGCAGTAGAATAAACGGTGAGCCAAGAACCTCAAACCCTTTTTTGATACCATTACGATGTAGTGATGACACTTAATATGGATATTTCAATACACATCAATGAAATGAAACTGTGTAGGCAGCACCATAGTGAAGACCGGGGTGTAGTGACTGAAAAATCTTAGGGGCGCATGGAAAAGTTGAGTTCATGGGGTCTCATCTGTGATTTTTTCCAGGGTCCCTTATAAGAAGAGTCAGGGGCTTGCTAACAGAGACAGAATGGAAAGAAGAGGGACTACCAAAGAAGGAGGGTAGAGGAATAAGGACTACCAAAGAAAGAGTGCAGAAGGGATGAAAGGAAAAAGAGATGGTGACTGGGTAGAGTCTCTGGCTATCTGGGCACCTTTAGCACCACCACCAAGGACCCAGGACTGGAGGGGCACCACTCAGGCTGAGTGCGAGTGCAGGTTCAAGAAGGTTCTGTCCCTGACGTTCTAATCAGAAGGACAGCCTACTAGCCCTTGGTGTCACTCTGGCAGTCCTGGATTCAGCAGTGGAACACAGCTCAAGCAGCAGGGTAGGGCACTGCGGGTTCAAGGCAGGCTTCAGGCAGCAGAGCGGTCCTTCTAGGTGCAGCAAAGCAGTCTTCTGAAGTACACAGCAAGCCGTAGCAGAGTAACAGCCCTCTGAGAGTCATTTTGCAGGTCCAGAAAGTTAATTGAAGAGTGGTTCTGAATGTCCTATTTTTATACCTTGTGCCTTCTTTGAAGTAGGAGACGTTTCTAGAGAATTCTCTTTGAAGTACTTGAAGATTCCTGCCTCACCTGCCCTGGCTAAAAGCTGGCTGCATGAGCAATGCACAAGTGTTAAGTCCTTTGTGTGAAGGAATGGCAAAGCCTAGGCTATGCCCAGCTCCATAGTCCCCCCCATCCTGCCAATGATGGCCCATCCAAGCACACTTAATCCCTCCAGTGTGCCTGCCTGGGCTTAATAAAACAAATTTCAACTGCCAATTACACCCAGTAATGTGACCTGGGAACAGGCTGCAGGCACTAAATAGTTATGGCAGGAAAATGCCAACTTTCAAAAAGTACAGATGTTGGATGGAATGCTGAATAAAGCAAACATTCACCACAGTCAACAGATCTGGGTTTAATCCATCATTTCTTTGCCCACCACACCACCTCAGTTTGAACCCAGCCATATGCAAATCAGTCTTGACCCTGCTCCTCATGGGAACACTCCAGCCGAACTGCCAAGCCAGGTCCTTCCTGGACCAGAAACAAGCATCCTGGGGCCGGTTTTGGGGTATCACCCCTCATCAGCCAGGCTAGCTTGAATCCAGTGGCACAGTGAGCATGGGATCCACGCCTGGGCATACCCTTCCTACTTATGGCGTCAAAAGCAAAAAGAACAGATGCTGAACAATGCAAACATTCCCCCCAGTTAACAGATCTGGGTTTAATTCATCGTGGGACTGGTGTGCCAGGATGTGGGTCTCGTGCTCTTCATGCCACTGGAGTCAAACTAGCCTGGCTGATGAAGGGTGATGCTTGCTTCTGGTCCAGGGAGGACCTGGCCTGGCAGTTCGGGCTGGACTAATCCTGAACATCCCGTGCCGCAGCCACATCACCGGCCACCCGAGAGACCTTCACTGGCTACCTATCAACAAAAGAATTACCTTCAAGCTCCTCACGCATGCCTACAAAGCCTCCACAATGCAAGACCTGCATACCTCAACCACCGCCTCTCCTTCTACACTCCCACCAGACATCTCCGCTCAACTGGCCCTGGCCACCATCCCATGGATCCGCAAGACCATAGCTGGAGGAAGATCCTTCTCCTACATCACTGGGAAGACCTGGAACTCCCTGCCTCTGCACCTCAGGCAAACACCATTGCTGCCGCAATTCAGGAAGGACCTCAAGACCTGGCTGTTCGACTGAACCGCAGATCCACCGCCCCCCCCCCTCCCACTCAGTGCCTTGAAACCCTTATGGGTGAGTAGTCACGCTTTATAAGAAACCTGATTGATTGTTTGATTGCTGCTAATTAGAAAGCAATAATTGATTGCGTCGAGTGGACAGTTTCTACAACCATCCAGTGGTCTCAATAGGTTAAGTCCATCATCACCATAAAGTCATCCAAATTTTCTTCTCAAACAACCATACATTGTCCATGCAATCAAGGTGTTTGCGGACTGTATCAGATAGCATATTGATAATTGTATACCAACTTCAGATATTTGCTGTGTTCAATTGATTTTTTAATTGTCCTATAGGCTTTATGGTTTTGGGCTCTAACCATAAACACGCACAAGGAATTATGAGTGCCAGACAAAAGGGCAATTTGACTGTTGTGTGCTCCTCTCCCCTAACAAATAATATCAGTTAGGCCTTTTTGCAGCCTCACCCTTTTAGCACCACTATTGGTAGCAATATAAGGCAGGTGCCCTAAATGGCCTTAAGGCAGAACTAGACCTCCTTGAACTGCAAGCAGGCAAAGCACAAATTGCACTCAGAGTTAGTAACATTTTGCATTTTATTAGAAACACGTTTAAAGCTGAAGTTTTTGTCACTAAAAAGGGTCAAGAACTTGATTACAATCACACTCTATAATTAGACTGCAATTAACAAAGTTCATTAATGTAGAAAAAATATTATCAAAAAATCCACACCAGAAGGATTAGGAATATAAATTTGAAAAATGCAACAATGGATATTACCAATTTTAAAATCTACTAAAACTCACCTTCCTACTTCATCATACTCTTCCAAGTCTATATTGAGAGATTAAAGAACAGTAATATTTTACCAGTGAGTCACAACTGGTATCCAGCTAATTGAAAAGATATTACATCTTTGTGTACTCCAGTGATAAGATGTTTTAATAGCTGTTATTGGACACAGAACTGCTGTTTCCATTGAGCTTCAGCTCCAGCATCAGCACCAGATTTTCCTTATGCAGCATGAAGACTGGAACAAAGGGTCAACTCTTGCCATTGGGATCATAATATTTGCCACAAGTTTTCTAGAGCCCAAGAATGTTAGGACAGGGCACTAGCCAATGGTCTAGGCAATTCTGAATGCTGCATCTCATTCAGGTGAGCAAATCCCTTCCCGCTGTTAATCAGTCCGCATTCTCAATTGCGCTGCCCCACCCCCCTCATAAATCAGATAATCTTGTAAAATGATTATAGTCCTGAGTCCTAGGATTTATATGATGATATAGTCTAGGTTGGGCTTACAGCCAACCACGTTTTTAAAAAATGCTGCCTTGCTACAATAAAACTCAGGCATGAATAGAAGAGTGAGATTTATAACAATACCCTTATTATTATTATTATTATTATTTGGTTTTGTATAGCGCCAGAACGACTCCGAGGAGTATCTCTGCGCTTTGGACGCGTATCAATTTCATATGCAGAACTGTCAAACTTAAAAGCAAAACAAAATGGTTTTAAGTAACTTTCTAAAATGAAGATGGTTCGAGCATTCTCTTAAATGTAGGGGGAGTTCATTCCAATATTGCGGGCCAAGATGTGAGAGAGCTTTTCCTCCTAATCTTGCTCTCCTGATTCGGGGGACCTTCAGCAAGTGTTTAGTACTAGAACGTAGGGATCTTGGGGAATGATAGAGAGTGAACTTTTCTGACAAATAACTAGGGCCAAGATTAAACAATGCCTTGTGGATAGTACAACAGACTTTAAATTTTATCCGTTGGCGTATGGGTAACCAGTGAAGTTTTAAAAGAAGAGGGTGGGAAGCTGATCTGGGAGGCATGTTCAGAACCAGTCGTGCCGTCGTATTCTGAACCACCTGAAGTTTACTAATCGAAGTTTCATTGGCAGAGAGCAGCAGACCATTACAATAGTCTAGGCGACTCAATATGAGTGCCTGAGTCAGAGTCCTTCGAACAGAGTCCGGGAGCAAAGGAAAAACTCGAAGTAGGCCCAAAGTATGGAAGCATGTGCCTACTGTCTGGCCAATATGTTCCTTAAAGGTAAGGGCATGGTCTAAACGGACTCCTAAGTTCTTAACAGAGGTTTTGGGAATGGGAGGCTTCCCAAGATTAATAGGCCACCAATTTGGTGACCATAATAAGGGAGCCTCTCCGAAAAGTAATAGCTCAGTTTTCCCAACATTACATTGGAGGAAGTTATTCTTCATCCATTGTGAAATGGCACTCATACCCAAAGAAAAGGTCTCTTGGACAGTGGGAGTGAGTTCATCGAAAGTCAAGAAGCATGTCATTTGCTCATTATCTCCATTAGCAAATCCTCCTTGTGGATTTAACTAGTTGTTCCACAGGTGGAGACTGGGTCAAAAATAATGTCCCGCTGTCTTAAAATGGACAGTAGAGTACCTATCCTGAAAGAAAATGCAGTCAATCAGTCTAGTGCTAACAGTAATTAATTGTTGCTAAGAATGTATAATGAACCAATATTTTAAATTTGTCTAATTCCAGAATTTTTAAAATAATATTATATTTTTTATTTTATATGGCTATCACATGGTGAAAGATACAGCAGGAGGTAGGTAATCAAGACCTGTCCTAATGTGTCATGGGTTTACAATGGTTGTAAACCACGCGTGCATCTACTACGCTGTCTAAACCACGACTGAGTCTGAACAACGCATTCCTTTACCACGCATGCCTTTACCACGCAATTTTTTGGGTAAATGCATAACTGGTATAAGGATGTGTGGTAATGATCCCACCCAATGCCACCTGCCCTTAGCCCTAACAACTACCCCGACCCCTACCTGAGCACTAAAAAGTGCCCCTACTCCACCCTGAGCCCTAAAAACTAATCCGACCTCCCCGATCCCTAAACATTTCTCCAATCCCCCCTGAGCCCTAAAAACTACCTGGCTCCTCCAAGCCCCAAAAAGTACCCTACCCCCCTGAGCCCTAAAAACTACCCGACCCCCCTGAACCCTGAAAACTACCCCACCCTAAGCCCTAAAAACTACCCTGACCCCTGCTAAGCCCTAAACACTACCCTATCCCCCAGCCCTAAAAGCAACCCCGACCCCCCTGCCCTAAAAACAACCCCACCCTCCCAGCCATGAAAACAAGCCAGAACCCCTAACCCTGAGCCCTAAAAACTACCCCTCAAAACCCGGCCCCAGCCCTACTTACCTCACTGCGTCCTCTCCCGATCCTTCCTGTTCCTGGGCTCGCCCATCTCAGCATCTAGACCACTCATATGCCTTAACCATGCATATGCGTGGCTACGGCAAGCGTGGTTGCGCTTGTGTTGGAACTGCCCGCGTTGTTCAGGCCATTTCCTGTTTACAATATGGTCTCATCAGAGACAAAAGACAGAGTTCTAGCACAAGAAAAGGGTAGAAGGCAAAATGGCAAAATGGTAGACCACCTTCTTATAGCAAGCATCCGTCTCATCACAAATGCTTACCCGAGTTAGCAGCGTGCTCCCGGTTGACGCCTTCCAAAAAAGCATGACCGGCTTAGGGTTAGGTAGAGAGCGGCACACCAGACACCTTGAGAAGCACTGCCCTCAGGGAAAGGTGTGGAATGTTTTGACGGGGGTGTGGCCACAAGCCTGCACATCAAACCTCAACCTATCCATTAGCTTTCAGGAAAACAGTACACACCTCTTCTATGCCAAAACCCAATCAGAATCAAAGTAGAGAGGGAGAAGGCAGGCAGCAAGCCCTGGAACTTCTTCTTTATTCCAGGAAGTAAAAACCTATCACAGGGATGAGTAGAATCTACCTCTAGCAAAAGGACTAACTGACAGGTTATTAGAACTAGATAGGAATTTAATGTTTTGCATCCTGAGAAAAGATTTGATGCTAACCCTGAAAAGAGACCCAGGTGATGAGACTCAACGTCAATTATTGATGACTCCTGGGAAAATGGGAAGAGATATGAAGAATAATATGTAAAAATGGAATGATATCAATTATATGATGAAAAGTGAAAAAAAAAGGCATTTCTTATTCCATAATCCTGACTCCCCGGTTTTCTTTGTCACAGTGAATTCATTACATTGCATTACTGAATGACCTTATCTTACTGACACACTACTACACTGAGCAGTCAGGTGCACAGCTATCATCAATGCTGCACCAGGACCCAAGGGTGTGATGGCTCACTTCAGTTCAATCACTGTTATTTTCACTACAAATCCAGAGTAGAGGGGTCCCAATTCCCTTCCTTGCAATAGGGCATAGAGTGCCACAGTTATCACTGCAAGAAGACATCAATTGAATAATAAAACTATTTATTTAGCTGGTATCTAAAAAGTATTTATTTATTTATTTACTTTGTGAGGCAGTGGCTTCTGATAGGAGCGCCTTCAGAGCACTACTGTAGTATGAAGAGTATTTCTTGAAAACTCTGTTCTCTTCCCCAGCGGTTCTGTGAGGATTCAATAACTGAATGTAAATGAGAGCGCATGATCACTTATTAGATACATGTCTCATTCACAGGCACGCTCAACAGGGCCCTCTTACTATAGGATGGTGAGACACTGGGGATGTATTCCTGGGACTATTAGGAAGATGGCTTGTTTTCAATTTTTTCTTGAACACAGGCAGACCGGAAATCATCATGAGACTGGAGAGCAGCAGATTCCAGAGCTGTAGGCCCAGTGAGTGGAACGACCTGCCTCCATGCATCTTATGGTAAGCGGGTACATTTGAATAAATGTACATTAAGAGCTGTAAAACAGTTGGACTGACTTACAAAAACCAAGGTACTAGAATTTGTCATTATGCAAGATTGATGTTCTTGACATGTGTAAGATTGTTACAGAAAAAAAATATAAAAATGTTAAAAACAGAGTAAATAGTTAAGTGAGCAAATACTGCACAGCAGTACATATGTCTGTATGTTGCATGATATCCCCCTAGGGAAGTTTTCAAAGTTTGGACACCATAATACAAGTTCCTGATTTTGTCTTCATCCTTCTCCTGTCTCAATGGGTTTATGTGTTTACTTCCGTGCAACACTGGACTAAGATCCTTTATGCAGTTTGAGACTACACCTTTACCTTTACTGCTATCACTCTCCTGTCTCGGTGACTCTGTGTTTACTTCCCTGTGACACTGGACTGAAATCCTTTATGCTGCACAAGACCACTATTTCCTGCCAAGTGAGTGGTCCTGATTGGATCACTCTCCTGTCTCGGTGGCGCTGTGTTTACTTCCCTGTGACACTGGACTGAAATCCTGTGTGCTGTACAAGACTACATCTTTCCTTCCAGTGTTGTTCTCTCAGACTGCTGCTCGCCCCTGGAGGACAGCATTCTTCTAGCTGCAACTTTTCCACTTGGCAATTGGAGTGGAATGTTTGTTTACTATCTCAACACAGTCTGAGTCTGGAATGCAAATACTAAACATATATACAAAATAAATTAGCTATAAACCAGAGACCCTGCTTCCTCTCGTGGCGCTGCTAAAATGTATTTATTTTAATGAGTCTTTCGGGGAAACCTTAGTGATTCATGGGAAACTTCACAAAATGTGCAAAGAAAATATTGGCAAGTAAAATGAAGCATGGGAGTAGCCAGTAAAGAAATATAAAAATAGCCCCCACTTTCAACTAAAGTGCTGAGGCCACCAAGCAAGTGAAGCAAGTGAGCCTCCCTAGAATACCTTCCTTGTCTCTTCCATCCATGCATCTATCAATTCATTCTTTCATACTTCGATCCACCTTCTGAACCATTTATTCTTTCATCCATCATTTAATCTTCCTTATTCCATCCATCCACTCTGCCATTCATCCCACAATACATTCACTTTGTCATCTATCCATCCACTCTGCCTTCCATCCATCCAATCTGCAATCCATTCACCTATCCACTCTGCCATTCATCCATCCTTCCAGCCATCCATCCATCCATTCAACCATCCATCCAGGCATCCATCCATCCTACCATCATCCATCCACCCATCAATCCATCCATCCATCATCCATCCTCTCCTCTATCCATCCACTCTGCCATCCATCCACCTATCCACTCTGCAATGTGTCCCTCAATGCGTTCACTCGGCCATCCATCCATCCACTCTGCCATCTATCTGTCAATCCATCCATCTATCCATTCTGCCATCCATCCTTTGTGCCATCCATTCAACAACTCAGCCATCCATCCATCTATCCATTCATCCACCCTGTCACCCATCCAACTACTCTGCCAACCATTCACTCATCTTTTCACCCACTCATCCATCTATCACTCTACTCTGTCATTCTTTCAACTGTCTATCCATCCATCCATCCTTTCACTCTGCCATCTTTCACCCATCCGCCCATCCATCCATCCATCCATCCACCCATCCATTCACTCTGCCATCCATTCACCTATCCACTCTGCCATCCAGCCATTCAGCCATCCATCTAGGCTTCCATCCTACCATCACGCATTCATCCTACCATCACCCTTCCATCCATCAATCCATCCATCATCCATCCTCTCTGCCATCCATCCACTCTGCCATCCATCCACCTATCCACTCTGCAATTCATCCCTAAATGCATTCACTCTGCCATCCATCTATCCACTCTGCCATCCATCTGTCAATCCATCCATACATTCTGCCATCCATTCTATCTGCAATCCATTCGCCAACTCTGCCATCCATCCATCCACTAGGCAATCCATCCACCCTGCCATTCATCTACCCTGCAACCCATCAAACTACTCTGCCATCCACTCACTCATATTTTCACCCACTTAGCCACCTAGCCATATAATCTGCCATCTTTACACCTGCTCATCCATCCTTTCACTCTGCCGTCTTTTGCCAATCCATCCATCGCTTTACTCTGCCATCCTTCCACCTGTCCATTTACTATCATCCATCCCTTTACACTGCCATCCGTTCCCACGACCATCCACCTATTCATTCACTCATCATCCATCCATCCATCCACCCATCCCTTTACTTTGCTATCATTTTAGCTGCCCATCCATCTATCATTCACTCATTCATCCACATACTCATTCATCCATACCACCTTCTTTTCCAATATTCCTTATTTCTTTCCCTGTTCTATTTCCCAGCTGTCGTTGAAGGCCCCGGCATCCAAACCCAATAACATATTCTGCACGTTTTTGCTTGATAAGTTTCACTTTGTTGCATCAGGCTGTGCTGTTTAACTGGTGTGTTGTAAAATAAAAGGAAATGAACCAAGACCGGTCTCCAAGGAGAAACAGATGAGGCCCGCCGCTCATAATACATTATTGTTCAGTGATATCTCCATGTATTTCATGCGTTTTTCCTCTAAACGTTGCACTCAAACGTATGTTCTTCCCACAGAAGATGGATGCACGGAATGCCTCTCACATACTGCATTATGCACACGTCGTGACGTCAGTCCCGTTGGACACGGAGCTGGCAGGTGATTTCCCAATGATGCTGAATATACGTAATTGAACAAAATCTGCCATTCTCTTTCAGAACAATCGAAACATCAACTAGCGGATGGCCAGTGCTGGGCATGGAAAAAAATGTACACCGGGAACCCACAAACTGGGGGTCAGGGTGAGGCAGTAGATAGGGGGTGTAGTCGGATAAGTAGCCATCGTATACAATTACTTTAAAAAAAATCTGCCACAGAGAATGTGGCATCGGGGACAAATGTGCCAGCAAATGTGTTCTGTTTTAATGGCTCACAAAGTGGCTGCATTTTAAAATACCTCACAGGGTTAAGGCGCCTGATGCAGAGAACTTTGTGAGCCCAACAAATTTCAAGGGATAATAACAATGGTAACTCTGGTGGTTGATGCGCTTGCAGAACAGATCTGTGTTGTGTCTAGTCACAGTTTTAAAGTAGCACAGAGGGTTAATGTGCCTGCTGCAAAGCACATCATGTAAAATGAGGGCCACAGATTTGTATTTTATACAAATAGCTCAGTGGGTTACTGCTTTTGCCAGAGAGCTCCCTTTGTTACTTTCAGATCATAAAGTTTCAATCCTTGTAATATAACACAGTGAGCCATGAACTGGGATTAAGGGGCTGCAAACTGCAAGGCAGGGGTTTGGAACCGTATTGTCTTTTTCTCAGTCCTTCGCTATTCTAAGCTTGCTAAGAAGCGTTTCTTTCGGTAGTAAAAAAGCCTTTTCAGTACAGGCAAGCCCAACTACTGTGTTACAGTTTAAATCCTGACTTTGTGTTTCTTCAGACCACCCACCCTTAACATATAATGCCTTACAGTATGGACGATAATTGACTCCTACACTCATTAACCCTCATTGTTTTATATAACATATCCTGTACCTTGATTTACACTTGTATGGTAATTGTCTCTCTATAACGAGTGTGTGTGTGAAGACCTAAAGCTCTCTGATAACCTACATTAGGATAAGAAGCACTGTAAAAGAGATTGAATAAAAAATAATGAGTGCCATTTAAATCGTTATCAGTGTAGTGATTCATACAGACAGATGCATCTGGCATTCTTACAATGCCTGCATGTCTTGCATACAGGATTTGAACAAAGTCAAAAACCTGCCTCCAAATTTCTTTTAAGTCTTGTGAAGTGATAGTACGCTGTGTATTTTTGTTTCCCTCCATAATATTGGCATTTAGGAGTTAGGCTCCAGGTACTCCGAACCAAGAGGAAACTCAAACAGAGGGAGGGCTCAGGCCGGACTGGCTGTACCAGGAATCGGGCGTTTCCCCGGGAGGCTGGAAGGGTGGGGCCGCTTTTGTTACTGGGGCCGCTTTTGTATCAGTGCAGCAGTTTTAAAAGCACTGCAGTGTTTCTTGTATATCCAACAGTTTTCAGGCAAAAATAAAAGTGCCAAGATAACTCTGGTGATTAATGTACCTGCTGGAGAGAGATGGGAGTTTTGACTAGTGGCAGTTTTGACTCACCTAAGGTAGCGCAGAGGGTTAATATGCCTGCTGCAAAGAGGGTTTACTATGCTGATCACAGAACATTATTTAATGTGCATAGCTCAGTGGATTACTGCTTTTGTGACAGAGATCCTTTTGTTACTGTACAATTCATAAGTTACAATCATAATCTAGGTTTTTTCCCAGCCTTTCATTGTCCTAAGTTTTGTAAAAAGGATTTGTATGTGTAAAAATTAAATTCTTATTAGTAAAGTCAACCTTAACCACTGTGTTATGTTCTGAATCCTAGGTTTGTGCTTCCCCTAGACGGAGGACTCTTAAAAATGCCTACCAGTATGGATGAAATGTGAATCCTACACCTTGTAGTCCCCTTTTTCTTATGTAACATTTTCTATACACTGATCTACACACGTATGATTCATTGTCTCTGTATGTGTGAGTGATGTACAGTGTTACAACACCCTTCACTGGTATGAGAGGCACCATAAAACAAATAAAATACATGTGAGAGAGGGGCAATCGGTACTTAATTTGAGCCGGGGCTTTCCGGTGCTAAGCACCGGCATTTAATTGGTTTCCGGTGCTCGGCACCGGCACCTAATTGTCAACACCACACTTAGGGCAGTCTGCCACAAGGTGGCGCTGCTCATGTAATTTAGTGATGAGCAGTATAACAGTTGTTTAGGAAAACAATATACATTAAAAAAATTGCTAATACCTGCCTCCCCAGCCATTCTTTTAGCTTTGGGGACCTGGAATAATCTGAACTTTCGCATTTACATGCGAGAGAGATGGTTAGTAGTTGTTTTGGCAGCGATGACAGGGGCGATGGGTGGTGCAAGCTGCAGTGGCCTCCTGGTCAGAGCCCTGGCATTTAATATTTTACAAATTAAGCACTGGAGGGGCTATGGAGAGATGAGAGGCATTGTTGGAGGGTGATAGTGAGGGAATCATTGAAGAGCCCCAATAAAGATTGCTGCATCCTGGTGCACTGTAAGGTCATCATTTACTATGCTCCAAAAACTAATACAATTAAATATATGATGAAAAATATGTTGCAGAATGCATAATTGTTTCCCAAACTATCTTGGGGGAGAACTCCAAGCCTCCGTGTAGTGGTCAGGATCTGCACCATATGGGAGTTAGTCTAACAACATTTGCCAGGGCAGCTTTGGGTTCCCAGTCTGGCCCTGGGAGGGTTGATGGCCCTTTAAAGGAGGCCTTTAATGATGTTTGCAGCTGGAAGTGAAAATAGGAAAGCCCCCTCACCGCCTGACGGTTGCTGCTGAATGTGTAAGCAAATTACACCGGGACACATTCAGCATACTTCACTGGGGCCAACGAGCACCTCAGATCTGGCTCAATAATAGTGGCTGAAGCCAAGATCTAGCTGAATTGTGGTCATTTCCTGCACTGTGAATGGTGCTGGACCAAACGTAGAAGTTTTAAGGCACTTGCAAGGGTTTTTCCAAGTGTACTTATGCCCTCCTAAAATGCTGCCAGCTCAAAGTTTTTGTTTATATTTTCTAGTATTCAATCTCCTATCTCTCAATATTAAAGCTCCATTATGTTTGGTTCAGTGTCTCCTTTATTAGATCTCTGCAGGAAGAGAAAACTATTTTCTCTGCAGACTTACTACTGAAAGCTACCTGGCATCGTCTCCAGGTAATGTAATCAACTCTCACCTAGTGCTTGGACACTATGCTTAGTGAGAAGTGTAGGTAGCTTTCTGGACAGAAGCCTACTAATTGCCAATATGTGGATCATTGATGCTGGGGGGCTGCTGCCTTGCCTGATCTAATCCCAGTGCTCTTGAGACTCTGTGGGAGTTCAAGCGCTACACCCAACTGTTTGGCAATCACTACTCTCGCTCACATGAAAGCATAAGGCAACTCTATTACTATGGCACTTGGAAGTCAAAGAGTAGAAATAAGACTTCCATCAGCTCGTTATACCATAGTCACTTGATAGGGAATCCACCTTCATGATTCTCTTCCTCTGAGCAAACACTTCAAGAAGAGTAGTAAGAAACACAGACTAGTCAGGCTATCACAGTGTGCACTCCTCTCCCTTGGCTCAATTACGGTCTATGCAGAGTTTACTAGTGGGAATTTACACCTGTGAGAAATGCAGAATGCCCCTTTTGGAATATTCCATTAAAATAGCACACAAGTTACGGAACAGATGGGAAAATAATTCATGTCCATGTGTGACTCTTGTCAGGCATAAATGAATGATTATAGTAGTTTTTGTTCTCATATTGGGCTTCCTTCTGGGAACATGATAATGTGTGCTCTCTCAAGTAGACAATCAATTCTGGGATGCTAAAAATCAGGAGACAAGAGGTTGCCTTTGTGCATTTTGTGCATTTCTGTTTAGGGATTAATAGACTGTAGAATAGAGATGTGTTCTAGTGCAAATCTCTTTGAATGATGAGATTGTTCACTTTAAGATTGAAGGGCAGCTAGCCCAGGATCGCATAAGAAGACCACAATGCTGCAGGCCAATAACGTGTGTGAATAGTGCGTGTAGTAAAGAATCTGCTGGTACTATTGGAGACCGTCACCATGTGAATAAATGAATGAATATTAATCTTATAAAGCGCAAACTTTGCCCAGCGGAAAGAGCCAGCAGTCAAGGTACGTGAAAGGCTCATACTGATTAGCTGGTGAAGAGCCAAGTCTTCAGGGCCTTGCGGAAGAGAGAGTGAGGCTCTTGTCCAGAGATTGAGAGAGGGAGACAATTCCAGAGCCTAGCAGCAGCAACGGAGAAGGCTCTTCCCCCCCATCTGACTCTCCTGCACCTAGGCACTACCAGCCAATTTTTAGAAGCAGATCTTAACTGCTTGGTGGGAACATATCGTTGAAAAAGGCTTTTAATACCTTCCGAGCCTAGATTATAGAAAGCCTTGTGAGTGAGGCAAAGGGCTTTAAACAGGATTCTCCGGCCTAGAGGAAGCCAATGCAGCTTACTGATAGATGCCGAGACTGAGTGGGATTTGGGAAGGCCCATCACTAGCCTGGCCGCTGCGTTCTGCACCAGCTGCAGTCGATGGACGAGTCCCTTATAAGTGCCCAGATAAAGGGAGTTGCAATAGTCCAATCTGCAGCACTAGGGCAACAACTGCCTGCTTTCGGGAGGAAAAAGAAAGAAATTGAGAGATCTTCCTAGGGACCCTGATAATTCCAAAACAGGTGGACACCGTTCTGTTGATCTGGGGGCCCAGGGAGAGGGAGTTGTCCACTATGACACCAAGATTTTTTGCTAAGGGACCTGGGCAGGGGCCAAGCATGTCAGGCCACCAGGCATAGGACCAAATAGGCTGTTGGTTTCCAAAAACCAAAACCTCTGTTTTATCACCATTAAGTCTGAGGTAGTTCTCTACCATCCAGGAAGCCACTGACTGCATGCAGTTTTTGAAATTAGTTGCAGATGCTTCTATGCTGTTGGTGATGGACACCATAATTTGGGTGTCATCGGCATAGGACAGCACCTCCAGCCCAAAGGATCTAACGACCTTGGCTAGAGGGGCAACATAAATGTTAAAGAGTCGGGCTCAATGAGGAGCCCTGAGGGACTCCACAAAACAAATGGTTGGGGTCCGAGTAAAATTGATCCATCTTTACTATTTGTGACCGGTCAGTAAGAAATGAGGTAAGCAACTTCAGGGCAACGCCCATGACCCCCATTTCCTTAAGCCGGTCCACCAATCTCAAAGGAGATATGGTATCAAAGGCCGCCGTAAGGTCTAGAAGAATCAATAACGTAGTGTGCCCAGCATCGACCTGGGTTCGAATGTTATTGATTACAAAAGTTAACGCCGTCTCCGTGCTGTGATCATTTCTAAAGCCATGCTGTGAGTAATCAAGCAGCTGATGTTCGTCCAGATAGGAACTGAGATGAGAATTAAGATGTTTCTCCAAGATTTTTGCTAGAACTGGTAATAAAGAGATGGGCCTATAATTTTTAACTCAGAGGAATCCAGGGAGGCCTTTTTAAAAGAGGTTTGACTACCGCAGTCTTCCAAGAAATGGGGTACTGCCCAGATGAAATAACTACATTAAGTGTAGAGGTAAGGTGAGGTACAATTACCCCCCCTCCTAATTTCATGATCTTCAGGGGGCAGCACTCCAGCGGGGAACCAGACATAATTCCAACTAACAGGTGATCCGTGTCCTCCTGCGATAGAAGGGGGAAGGTAGATAAATTGCCTGCCTTCACGGGGGTTGCTGGGGTATTAAAAGAAAGGAGGGGCATGGCAGGAACTATTTTGATGCCTCAGAGTTGAGGATTTCCAAAGAGGAATATATTTCCGAGATCTTTGAGCGGATAAAGTTAGCCATTCTGTCGCATAGATCCTGCGAGGTGTCAGTGTGAGCAGAGACTGAAGGGGAGGAGAGAAACTTAATTACATTAAAAAGTTCCCTAGAAGATCTCAGGGATTCTGTCACTTTAGAGTAGAATGATACTTTTTCCTCTATAATAGCGATTTTATATTCCCTTAATCTTTGTTTGTGCAGATGTCTTTCAACAGGATTGAGGTCTAGGCGCCAGATCCTTTCTTGATGTCGGCAAGATTGTCTTAGTTTCCTCAGCCTCTCTGAAAAACAAGGGGCAGAGGGCTTTTTTCTGGCCGCATAGTGCTCCTTAAGGGGAGCTAAGAGGTCCATGGCTGCTAGAAGCCAGTTGGAAAACTCTGTGGAGGCCAAGTTACCATCAGAGTGATGGAGCCATTGATGGTTGTTGAGCGTGTTGAGGAGGGCTTCCTTACTAATAAGGCTAAGGTTCCTCTTCTTCTCCATTCACTTATTATTATTTGGAGCTGGATGAGAGACCGGGATCTGGAGGAGGAAAGGAATAGCATAGGGATCTGACCAGGAGAGTTGAATGGGTTCCTTTACCATAATCCGAGAATCATTTGAGAAGATGCCATCTGAATATTTTTTTATTTTACGGAGTTTTATATAGCGCAAACTTGACCTGAAGGTATCGGGTATCAGAGCGCTTTACATAGCACCAGTTGCGTTACATGAGGACACATTCATTTTTGTTAGGCACGGGGAGATTAAGTGATTTGCACAGAATCACAGGATGTTCAACGTCATTGCTGAGACTCGAACCCGGATCCCCAGATTCAAGGTCGACCGCCCTAGCCGTTAGGCCAACTCCTCTCCCCAAATATGTCCCGCCTTATGGGTAGTGCTCTTTACCAATTGAGATAAACCACAACAATTCATGGTTTCTAAAAGGATTTGAGTTTCTTTACATAGGGTCCTATGCAGTTGAAAATTAAGATCGCCCAAAAGTGTAAGATTAGGTTTCGCCAAATATGGTTCTATGAGATTGCTAAAATCCTGGCTAAATGCCGCTCTTTGCCCAGGAGGGCGGTAAGTCACGATTCCAATGAAGCTTTCAGTCGGGAAAATTTTCAAAGAGAAATATAACGCCTGATAAGGATCAGAGGAAGTTGTAAGCGGCTCAGTATGGATGAATAAGAATCTTTATACAGGATGCCCAAACCCCCACCCATTCTCCCTACCCTGTCGAGTCTAGATAAGGCATATCCGGAGGGGATTGCTTCTACCAAATCAGGACCAGAGCAGTCCCTGGCCCAGGTTTCAGTAATAAAGACCCAGTCCAGCCTGCGAAGAGATACAAAATCCCTAAATTCAACTTTGTTCTTAATGAGCGATCTTGCATTAATAAGATAGCCCAGAAAGGAGTTGTCAGGGGGAGAGAGAAGAGCAGGTGATTCTCCGTGGAGATATCGCTGGCGCTGACCTGTGGAATATGAAAGGTACAGGAAGAGCAATCATATGCCTGACTACCAGTGACAGCTTCCAGGTTCATGTGCTACCAATATAAATCTCCATACCTATGTAGACCAAGAAGCTGGTTTTTCGAAATAAGCGGCTTGTTCAGATCTACAGCAAAAAGGCCAGGGTTCCTGGCGCAGGGTGCAGTCCGGGCGCGGAAGGGCGGAGACTGGCTTGCCTTCGGCGTGCCGGCAGCACGCCCGCTGCTCGCGTCTGCTGCACGTCCGACCCAGCATGCCCTGAAATAGGCTGGGACGGAAAAAGACTAGTGTGGGAACCCCCCACTGAAGGGACCGGTGGGTGGGAGGAAGAATAGAGATAGTCACTTCCCTCCGCAACAATCGGCTAAGCCGCAGCGGACCAGGGAGGTGAAGAGAGCCCCCAATGAAGCCCCAGAAGAAAGTGCACAGAACCGGGATAACAGCTATCTTTTAAAAAACAGTAAGATAAAGTCACTTAAAATGTGAGCAAAGTTTTAAAATTCAGCAAAGTGAGCAGTGCGAGCAGCAATCAGTGTAGTAGGACAACGTTTCAGTACCTGTCTAAAGCGGCCTTCTAACCGCTAAGCGTCCGACCCAGCATGCCCTGAAATAGGCCAGGTCCGGAAAAAGACCAGTGCGAGAACCCTCCACTGAAGGGACCGGAAGTGGCTGGGAGGAAGAATAGAGATAGTCACTTCCCTCCGCAACAATCGGCTAAGCCGTGGCGGACCGGGAAGGTGAGGAGAGCCCCCAATGAAGCCCCAGAAGAAAGTGCACCGAACCGGGATAACAGCTATCTTTTAAAAAACAGTAAGATAAAATCACTTAAGAGGTGAGCAAAGTTTCATGCCATGTGATGTCATATGATGCTCTACTACTACCAAGCACAAGGTATGGGATGCTTAGTTGGGTCATTCTAAAGCTGTCGTCACATTCATGCTTTTGTGATTGTTTCTAGTATAAATGTCTCTGGATCTGTACTGAGGATGCTGACTTAAATTTGTCCTTCTCACTGAATATGATATAACTTTAGGTGTGTCCTCTCTTCATCCCACTTTTGTTCACACCTGCACTTACATGTGTGCTCAGTCTGGGATTCCCCATGTCTTTGGGTCATTCATAACCTTCAGAAAGTCAACATTTTCCATCTTGTTGGGCACTAGGTGGAGACAGGAAAGGTTGTATGTTCCATCCTGTTTAATTTGAAAGAGGTAGGCTTTGGAAACTTTTCACAAATGAGTTACTACTTTTCTCTGCAGCCACCAAGTTGGAAATGTACCCACCACCTGAACCTGGTGATATATCCATGGATGGCTCTTGACTGATATCAGTTCACTTTCAACTTCACAGAAGACAGATTTAAGGAAACCTCTAGTGAGAAGATTCATCTCAGCTGTTCATGTATCAATTTGCAGGACTCTGGGTAGGAACACATATTGAATGAAGTAGGGCCCCTCTTCCAGAAAGGCAAGTTCTCCAAATTCATTGCCACATCCATAAAAGCTTCCTTTACTCAGGACATTACTTTTGTCCTGACCCTGCATCACTCTCTCTTTTTGATTGAGAGGTAAAGGTCTGAGGTGTTCACAGTAAATACTTTTATGATGGATAACTTCACAGGGCAAGCAATATTGATAGCATTTCAGGAACTCAAGTTTACTCTAGATTGATTATACAGAAGAGTTATTGAAATACTTTAAAAAATATAACAGAATGTTTTTGTGCTTTGTACTTCAGAAAATAATCGTATGTTCTTTATGCTAGTTGAACTTATTACCCATAGGGTAGTCCTGATCCTCTCCTACTGCTGGAAGATGGTGGTCCATAAGTAAAATCCTGGAAGCCATGCTTCCATCAGACCTATATGAGGTTTGGGTGCAATTGTAAATGTCCACAATGAGTAGCTATCTCTGCAGATAAGAGAAGGGTGTTCCAGTGGAAGGACGTCAGGCTGGAGAAGGGGTGTGATCAGCTGCAGTGAGGAGATAACTTGAGGCACTGGAACTCTAGAGCCTAGGGGCGAACCTATTTAGACCACCAAGCTTAATGACAATGAGAATCAACCACTACTGCCTGGCACCTGAGTAAGGTGTAGGAGACAGGCGCACTAGATGAGTCAGCATTTTACTTTAATGGTAATGGAAACTCATTTAAACTCTCATTTGAAAATCATTGGAAACAAATAAACCAATTTGTGTTTGAATAGTTGAAAATTATCTTAATCCTCCTGTGTTTATGGTCAAGTTATCCATGCAATGTGTTTCGTATTGTAATTAGCAGATGTAGAGACTGAAAATGAGTCATGCAATACATTTCAGCTCTGCTACAACATATCCACAAAGGATTCTTTCTCTTTGAAGAATTCTGTGATTACTCATCACCTTCAATGCTTTTTTTATGCTTATCCTGACTTTTGGGTTGTACCACCTCTTAACAAATAATTCCCTTCAGGTACATTTGGCGTCATTATGTAAATCTATATGTCTGGTTGACGGCTGCTCTACAATTCCTCCCCATGCTGCTGTGCATTCACAAAAATGTCCACCAAGGCCAATGCCCTATCTGCTTCTCAACCATGAACAAGGTTCCAAAGGACAACACAATAACTTTATGACATCATCAGTTATTTTTAGGTCTGGCGTTAGCTAAGACCTTTTGATCTTACTAAAATCATATGTTTAATACATACATAAAGGGGCTGTCAGCCACCTTTCTTCATCCAATGGTCTGTTCTTGGGACATTCACGTTTTGCTTCTGCCCACTACACTATACAGCATGGAGCAGTGGGTCGGCCTACTTCAGCCACTGACTAACTGTACTTTTAGTGACTGCATTTAGTCATGTCCACAAAGAGCACATCCACACACAATGTAGTTCCCTTCAGTGCCAGCATTTTTGTTTTTACTTTATTTTTACTTTAGTGTTGCCTTTGTTTTTAGAGCTTGACGTGATACTGGGATGCTTTCTACAAGATGAGAGCACAGGGCACATTCCAGCTTTCCTGAGGATAGAACAGGCGCTTTCTAGCTTTATCTGTTCTTGTCTCCTGTCAATCCTGTTGCAAATTACTTTTGAAGTGGCCTGCTGCTTTTTTACACCGTACCAGAAGCTCACATGAACTCTGAATATACTCTCATGAAGGGGCTGTATATCTTTGTAACCCTGTCTTTCTTTCCTTCTTTGTTTCCTCTTACTTTCGTTTTTCTTTTGTCCCTTTGACCTTTTTCTCACCTTCCTCTTTCTTATATTCGTTCCTTCTTTCTTTCCTTGTTCTTTCTTACCTTCGCTCTTTCTTTCCTTCTTTCATGATTTCTTTCCTTCTCTCCTTCCCTCTTTCCTCTTTTTTTCCCTTTCTTTTGTTCTTTCCTTTCTTTCTTGCCACTTTTTCTTTCTTTTTCTTTCCATCTTTCCTCTATCTTTTTTCCCCTTTTACTTCTTTCTTACCTTCCTCTTTATTTTCTTTATTTCCTTTTTCTTTCTACCTTCTCTTTCTTTCCCTATTTCCTGCTTTCTTTACTTCTCTCTTTCATTCGCTTTTTTATTTTTTATTTCTTTCTTTTCTTCCCTCTTTCTTTTTTGCTGTTGCCTTCTTTTTCGTATTTTCTTTCTCTTTCTTTCCAGCTTTCTTTCCTTCTCTCTTCCCTTACTTCTTTCTTTTGTTTTCCTTTTTTCTTACTTTCTTTTCTTCCTCTTAGTTGTCTTCCTCTCTTTCCTCTTTCTGATATTCTTGCCTTCTTATTTCTTTCAGCTTACTTTTTCCTCTTTTTTCTTTCTTTGTTTCTTTCTTACTCTCTCTCCCAAAAGCCAATACCAGACCAATTTTTAGGTCTGTGTTAGCTAAGACCTGTTGATTTTACTAAAAGTATCTGTATTACATAGTTATCTATATGGGTTTTCAACCAGATGTCGTCCATTACTCTGGGGTTCTGCCATTCACATTTTTCTTCCACCCACTCCAGCAAGCATCAGAAGGCAATTTGTTAGCCCACTTTAGCTATTGGCTGATTTCACTATGAGTTGCAGCTTGCTGCCCTTTCACAAGAAGCACATCAACAAACAAAGTAGTTCTCTTCAGTGCCGAGGAATACTATGGCAATGTGTGCTTTTTTGAGACAAAAACACATTTTTTTGTTTTAGCCAATGTTTTTTGTTTAGAAGGATGAGGGCGGAGCAGGTTCCCAAACAAACTTTTGCAAAAACCATGACAAAACAAAGCAAGAATTGCCGAAACACTGGCATCCATCGCAAGACCAATTGGCTTTGCCAACTCATGATTATCTTCTGAATTTGCGGAGGTTTCCTTTCTAAACTGTCAAATTAAATGTAAAAATACTGTGTCATATGAAAAGATGAGATGTGCTCACTTTTTGCATATTTTATTCTCTCTCTTGGCATACAAGTTATTCCACAGTTAATCATCCACCTGTTCATTTCTTGCAGGCACATTTTCAAATTGTTTCTGTACCAGCTTTGCATCTATTCTTATTTGACAATTCCACTAAATCTAAGGCTGCCGGGGGGTGGAGCTTGCCCGGCTCGAAGATGGCGGCTAGTTAGGAGAGCTCCCGAGCCCTACAAGAAAATCCTGCATAATCCTGGTGCCATATGACCACTCTGTAACTGACTGGAGCAGATAATGAGCCATATAAGGTAGCAGCATTGACAATATCTGGGGAAAAACAGTTTACGTACCGCCGCTGAGAACGGAAGCAAACTGATGGCCTGCAAGTGGGGACGCATGAGAAGCCGCGGCGTCGAGTGAGGACATCGCCGTCGAACACCTGGGGAGCTGTGAGAGTTGCCGGGTCGACGGCTCAACTAAGTGTGCACCGGGCACAGAGATACGTGCAGCGTGCAAAGGGACATGCAATCTAGGCAGAGAGCTCCCAAGAAAGAAACGGAGGAAGCGGTGACCAGCGCGCAGCGGGGGAGGCCTGCACGAACTGCCCTCGGAAGGTGCACTGCATCCAAAATGAGCGGAGCCGGAGCCTGGCCGTAGAACAGGCCATCTGACCCTGAAGACACCCTCGCTGAAAGTGACTGCTCAGATACCGAGCAGCAGCGTCAGGTGGGCCGCGAGGTAGCGGCGATGAAACAGCATAGCGGGTGGAGGCTCATCTGCACAGCTTAGTGAAGGGCTGCTAACGTCGTGATTACTGGAGTGGAGCATGAAAGTGTGAAACACTGCTGTGAGGCTCAATACACTTGAGTGATAAACCAGTAGAAAGCCCAGGAGAGTAAATACAGGTACCAGCGAAGAAGCATCCATACAGCTGGACCTCGCACAAGGCATGCAATTTTGGCTAGATTGGGTGACAGGCGGCTGTGTGACACTGCGAGGAGACTGCCTGGGTGCGAGTCAGGGTGCTTCAGTAAGTGGAAATCAAAATCCAAACAAAAATAGCACTTACTTAAGCTGCCACAATGGGTAAAACAGACAAGTTACAGTCCAAGTTACAGTTTGAATTACGCAAAACCCCTTGCACACGTGAAACAGGCACCCCAGAGTCTGATGGACCGACAGAGGAGGTGGATACAGAGGCAGGGGCGGAGCCAGACATTAAGCAAATATTGAGAGCAATGCAACAGAGCTTAATGAAGATTGATAACAAAATAGATGCCATCACTTTCAGGATGGACAGAATGTCTGAGCGCCTGGATAAACAGGGTGACAGGCTAGACAACGTTGAGCAAAGAGTGTCCAATGTGGAAGACACAATGCAAACAGAAGTGGGGGAACACAAAGCCATGAACAAGCTCCTCAAGACACTACAAGTCAAGGCAGATGACTTAGAGGCCAGGCCACACCGAAATAATATTAGAATCCTTGGAATAGCGGAGTCGACAAACATCAGTAACATGGAGCAGTATGTGGAGTGCATATTGGTGGAGCTATTGGACAGGAGCACCTTCTCCGACATGTTTGTCGTGGAACGAGCGCATCTCTCTCTGGCAGCTCAGCCGGCGCCGGGGCCACCCCCGAGGCCAATCATAGCTAGACTGCTAAATTACAGAGATCGAGACACTGCTTTGCGTAAATCTAGAGAGCTAGGGAAACTCCGGTGGGAAGGTATGGAGATCTTACTATTCCCTGATTTCAAGCAGCAGGTCCAGGAGGCACACCACCTATTTCTCCCTGCCAAGAAGAAGCTCCGTGATCTAGACCTCGAATACAGTATGCAATATCCGTCAAAACTTCAGGTCGATCGGAGGGAAGATTCCACCACTTCGTGGATCGTCAGATGGCGCTAAAATGTGTCAAGCAGCTGGAACGAGACGGAGGCAAACAAGGCTCCCTGGGGGCAACACAGAGCACAGACGGGGGCGCGCAAGATCCTGAGGAGCAGTGAGGCTCACCGACGAGACACAGTATGCGGTGGTGGCGATGAGCACGCGTCCGCACTGACACTTACTTCTAAGATTGGAAAAGCTGGCGTGTGAGAAACACCAATACCCATCAGAGAATTGGTAAGACTGTTCTGATAATTGGGGAAAGAAAGTAACCTTAAAAGGTATGGACATAAAGAGCAATTGGAAGGGCCAGATAAAAAACTTTGGCAAACACCTAGGATACTCCAGTGACTATACAATAAAGAAGTTACCGTAGAGATAAAGGGGCACCGTGCACAGAATGTAATTTATTGTGGGGGAGGGAATGGGTTGGCATGAGCAAAAGCAGGAAACATCTGTCCCCCAGTGTACTTCACTGCAAGCAATGTTATTTTTGTTGTTTTGTAATGTGGGTGTGCGATGGGGAGGGGGATGGAATTGAATGCTATGACAGTTGGGGTCACACATAGCTTGGGTGGGTTTTTTGGGATAGTAACTGTTATTGTATTAAAGAAAAGAAGAGAAATGATTGAACCAATGACCGATTGGCATCATGACACAGTTTTAAATGTAGAAAGATCACAGACGTAGGCACGAGTGACGTAAGCGATAAGTTAGGCCGGCCGGCAATTGAGATTACTGACTTGGAACGTAAGGGGGCTAAATGACAACGGAAAGGTCAGGAATGCAGTGGCATACCTTAGGAGACACAAAGTAGATATCGCAATACTGCAGGAAACGCACCTACAATCAGATAGCGAAGCTCATGCACACAGTAAGCTGCAGGGGCAATGCTATGCTGCTACTTATAAATCTCATGCTAGAGGGGTACTGATAAGGGCGGGACATCAGTCTGGGGTGTCTCTAACAGGACTGTATAAGGACCCAGGAGGTAGATATGCAATAGCAAAATGTAGAAAAGAAGATCTGACGTTCTTGCTTATTGGAATGTATGGCCCGAATTATGATGATCCCCAATTCTATCGTGCAGTGGAGGCTAAAGTGCATCAGTGGGCGGGTGTCCCGCAGATATGGGGGGGAGATTTCAATTGAATACTAGACCCTAATGTAGATTGATCAAAGGGCCGCCCCAGGCATCCCTCAGCGGCAGCCAATGCTATACTAGACATGATGCAAAGGGGAAAGGCTTGCGGGTAGACAAAGGTCCATAGACAGGGCGGGGAACACACATTACTCAGCTGCTTATGATACGTATACTCGCATAGACTACTGGCTGATATCCAACAAACTGAAAGCAAGGGTAATTGATTGCGAACACCTCCATAGAACTTATTCAAATCATTCCCCAGTGCAACTTACACTTGCATATGCTGCACCCAGAATCCCAGCCTTCACATGGATGTTTCCACTATACTCTCTACTAGAAACAGTTTTCAAAACGGAATTGCAGCAGGCAATAGAAGAATTTTTTTGAAAAGAACATAGATTCAGTTGATACTTTTGCGACTGTGTGGGAGGTGTTCAAACTATTAGGGGCAGATTGGGTAACCTGGAGAAGGAGATAGCAGTCTTGGAGGGAACACTGCAGGAAGAGGGAGGGACACAAAAGAGGGCAGACATTAAGCATAAACTGGCAGAATTTCAGGAAATAGCTAACGATGAGATTAAGCATATGGGAAAGTACACCACGGCACAGGTCTACGAAGAGAGAGACAGGGCAGGAGCGACGTTAGCAAACCTATTGAGACCCCCAAGAACGTCAGATGGGATCACAGATGTTTTGGATGATGAAGGAGGTACCCTTGGTACTCCCGAGGAGATTGTAAAGCAATTTAGCAAGTACTATAAAAAGTTATACAGATCCCAAATACAGCATAATGAAGACGCAGTAGCTGACTATCTGACCCACCTTAAAATGCCATGGCTAGAACCTGAGCACAGGAAACACCTAATGGCGCCCCTAACGCTGTCTGAAATTTATGCTGCACTACAGAGCATGCCGGCTGAGAAAGCACCTGGCTCCGATGGGCTGACAGTCACATTCTACAAGGCGTTTCAAGAACTACTAGTGCCACACCTTCAAATGTTATTTGATGAGATGGCTGAAAATGGGATAATGCCCCCTTCTATGAGAGAAGCCATCAGAGTTACAGTACTCAAACCAGGCAAAGCGCCAACACAATGCTCTTCCTATAGACCGCTATCCCTGCTTAACATCGATGCTAAGATCTATGCAAAAATCTTGGCAAACAGAATGGCACCCTTACTGCCAGGGATAGTAGGTTCGGAGCACGCGGGATTCGTTCCGAGCCGAAACCTATCCTACAATTTGCGCACACTATTTGCAGTCATACAGCTTCTGGATCCAGAAGTATAGGCCACTGCAGTATGTTTAGATGCCGAGGAAGCTTTTGACTCGGTGGAGTGTAGGTTTCTGTTCGCAGCACTCCGTAAAATAGGTGTGGGTGAGATCTTTATGAGGCTGGTTTCTACATTATATACAGCACTGACCGCTCGAGTGCGAGTTGGGCAGATGGTTTCGGATGCTTTTGGTGTCTCCAGGGGCACAAGACAGGGATGCCCACTGTCCCCCCTGTTGTACTCGGTGGTGGCCGAACCGCTGGCCTGTGCCTCATGTGAGTACCACAGCCACAGAGGACTGTGTTTCCCGGGCGATAGGCTAATTATATCGGCCTATGCAGATGATACCCTATTGAACATAAATAATCCAGACACCAATCTTTCCCCTATACTTAATAAGGTGGTACAGTTCAGAACACTATCGGGCCTGAAAATAAATTGGGATAAATCGCTCATCTTCCCACTTACCCCTGTCACAAGATCCCCGACGCTTGAGTACCCACTGATGTGGACAACAGAATTGGTAGGTTACTTGGGGATTCGGGCGCATACACACCCATCGGTGGTATCACTAGAAAACTATGGGACAGCAATACAAAAGCTGAGTGACAATGTGGGCAGATGGATTAGGCTCCCCTTGTCGTTATTGGGGCGTATAGCAGTAATACAAATGGTGGAGGTGCCAAGGTTTTTATTTCTTTTTCAAAACATACCAATATCGCTTACAAAGACAGTGTTAAAATGTCTCCACGCGCTACTGGTAAAGCTAGCATGGGCAGGGAAGCAGCCCAGAGTGCGATGGGTCTCATTAACGCTACCGTATGAGTTGGGGGGCCAAAATGCCCCAGATCTGGAAGAGTATTATAGGGCAGCCCAGAGCACATTCGCCCATTACTGGATCCATGGTCCGCGAGATATGCCTAATTTATGCCTGGAGCGGGAGGCAGCGAACCCAATCAATGTGCAGCAGATATTGTTCCGCAACCCGTCACGGAAAAGGGGAGTCTTTGACTCCCTGGCAACCACAGCACAGGCGTGGCATGTACTCCTGAATAAACAGAACGGAGCGCTACTATACTCCCCACATGTTCCATTACACTGGTGCCTATGGTTTCTGATGGAGCAGGAAGGAGGGGCAAAGAAGGCACTGTGCACCCTGGAGATAAACAAGCTGGGCGATTTTTTCATTGATGGCAGCTCGGAAGTGATTCAGGAGGGATGCCCTAATATGTCAATGCTAGCTAAGTACCATTATCACCGAGCTAGGCACACATGGCAAGAACTCCTAGGGGATGAACTGATGGAACCACATGTAGTGGGGGGTGCTTTCAACGCTGATACAAGAGGAGACACTGTGTAAGCTAATCATGAGATTGTACACAAGCGCACAGGAGCCATGTAAACCGATGATGTTAAAGGTGTGGCTAGAGTGGCAGCGTGACCTAGGGGGACCCATAAATGATAAGGATTGGCAATACTGCTGCGCTAAAACCAAATCTGTCTCTTTAAATGGACGACACAGGCTCATACATTTTAAATACTTGCATCGAGTCTATTATAGCCCTGAGAAGCAGCACAGGTATGGGCTGAGAGAAGACTCGCAATGCTGGAGGTGTCGAGAGGACAATGCGGGATTCCTACATTTAGCCTGGCTATCTCCCGGAATAAATAAATATTGAGTTGAAATATTTAAGGAGCTGAGTACTATCACAGGGACAGATATAGAGCCAGATCCGAAATTAGCACTATTGGGATATGACTTAGATATTGAAAAATCAAACAGATCACTAGTGGAAATTGATTTTGTCGTGTGGTTTGTGGACTCATGGTCTGCATTGCTAAGTTAGCTTAGGCCTGGCTGCCATGATGCCTTTTTGCGCACGTTACTTTGTGCCTTTGTTTTCCCAGAATCTGCTTGTGCCCGGCTATTTTAGAACTGTCTGCATTTCTGCCTTTAACCTTTCTTCCTATCCCCTTTGGGTTTCGTCTGCACATCATGTACAAGGTCGAAAAACAATGTCCCTTGTTCTTGCTGATTTGGTCAGCCCCTCGCACTTAGACATAACACTGAATGCAGATGCACGGGGGAAATTCATGTGCTTTTAATATTGTGATTTCAATGTTAGAGACACTTGGAGAGAGATCTTTCCAGAGAGAAGAGCTGTGCTTGTCTGATGATGTAAACCTTGCATCTAGATATTGAGGTATGAGGGTCTGCCCGTCAAAGCCCAGAGGTCTTCTGTTTTTATAATAAACCAGCAACTAGCACGGGGAGGGTGGTATTGTCTTTTAGCCATATATCCACTGTTTTATGAAATGCTTTCCCCGTTTGTTTTCTATGGAGTTGTAACTATGCTGCTTATATTATCCTTATGCATTATGCTGATAGTACTGGCACGTGTACTGTATCTTAGAGCACGGTAGTTGAAATAAACATTTTAAACTATACAGTGTCTCTTATTACGCACATTGTGGACAGGTGAGTTATGAAAGGGTGTTCTTGCTACTGCGAGTCCTGAGAGAGAGATACCGTGTTCTGGGTTGTCTAATCATTGGTAGTATTGTTGCTAATGAGACACTACAGCTAGTCGGGTTGGGGTTTTAGGTGCTAAGGTTTATGGTTGGCTCACCACTATATTCCGAGGTCCTATTATCCTGTGCATAGCTCTGTGTATGTGCAGAATCCCTATAACATGGCGCAACCAACGAGTGGGCTGCTTATCTGCGAGACGCTTGAGTAGTATTTGTGCTTGTCCACAACTCCCTTCGCAGACGCTTCCGGAAGCGTGTGTGACGGTGATACCTCCTATATTGACGTTTTTATAGGTTCTTTCAAGCTTGAAGTTGTTAAAAGGTTTCTTAAATAATACCCACTATTGTGCTGCCTACTATTAGGTTGTCGAAACTTGCTAGCCTGAAATGGCTATGCAAATTGCGGCACATAGCCGAGCAGCGCTCCGAGCTCACTTAACAGTGTATGGAGTGCCTGACGCGGGTGTCGATCTGATCTTTGTGGTACAAGCAGATCCAGCTTACCACTTTGAGGTTTTTTACTCATGGATCACCTTTCCGGCGGTGGATGGGACTGATAATCTGTTCCATGAATATGAAGCCACCGTTGTTCCTAATCACTATAGACCGTATATGAATCTTGAAGTACCGCTCACGGCTTGGCAACACCGTGTTTGGTTTGATGGCGCCCTCCCCCAACCGGTTACCGCGGTTCGTTTGGGCCCCTTATCAATTGATGGGGCCACTTGGCCTGTCTTGGCCGGGTATACACCACATCCGCGTTATATGACGGTGGCAGTCGCTGAACTGCAAAATATGCATTCGTCTTTGATACGAGTACATTTAGCTTTAGTACAATATGTTACAGGCAACATCCAGGGAGCCCCGCCTGGAGTTGCGGCCCATCCAGCTGGTGCAGGCGGTGTAACCATAAGTCCTGTCATGGTGAATTCTGTGATGGGCAAGCGCCCACAAAATAAGGATAATTTTCCTTATTGGCTTGCAGAAAAATTTGACCAGCTGGAGGCAGTTTTTCAAATACATCTCCCGTGGAAAAACACAGGATTTTGACGATCAGTTTGCCAAAAGACTTAGTACCCGAGTTGGCGGAATGCAACAACTGGGGTAGGGTATTCGCCGCAGTATATGCGAAGTGTTTCGGCACTCCTTCCATGACGGTTCTCCCCTCTGTGATTAAACGCGTACAGGATGAACATGGCCCTGAAGCGGCTGTGGAATTAGGGATGAGACTGGTGGGAGTGTTCGACGTAGTAGCTGAGTTGATCCTTGCAAATGTCAAGGGCGATGCAGTTAACTTTCAAGTAGCTAATGCTTTGGCTTTAGTCCCAGAATTGGACAGGCCGTGCGAATTACCAAAAATTATAGCCCAGGCTTACAAAACAATTGGCCGAAATAGCCTGGGAGTTAAGCCTTTCTCCAAATCGTAAACACAATCGCAACAACAACCAAAGACTCAGTCTGAAAAAGATGAGAAACCAGTTTTTACTAAAAAGAGCTGGAGGTTGAAGAAACAGGGTAAGCAACAGAAGAAGCCGGGGTCGCGAGGCGCATCCCCGGTTTCTGTCTCTTCTGAATGCACATATGATTTGCGGGAGAGGGCGAGAATTAAATCTCCCGAGAGATTTCAAGTCCCTGATTCGCGTTCTCCTCGTTCTTCACAGGCACCAACAACTTCGCAGGCTGGTGGAGGAGATCGCCAGGATAGAGGAAGGGGTCGAGAGGATCCACAGGGACGAGACCAACCTCGACAACAAGTCAGAGGGAAAACAGACGACTTTCAACGTTCTCGCCCACAGTTTCAGAAGAAAAAAGTTGCCGCTGTAACAGCGAGATATGCCACAGACGGTGAGAACGAGACTCCTGGATTGGACGTGGGCAGTGACCCTCCTAGACAGCGCCGCGGAAGTTACCATAGTGCGGGAGGCGCTACGTCCTCATGTGGAGGCGACAGCAACTGAAACATTCATTACTGTCGAGACAGCAGACACCAGAGTGGCACCCCCTGACAGACTATATAATATTGTCATTCAAATTGAAGGTGACATACAGCGTGTTATTAAAGGTATTTTTTGGGAAAATCTGACCTCGTCATACGATATTTTGTTAGCGGAGGTGGATTGGCCGCCCCCATTCGTACTTGCTGCGCATAGAGGGGAGGAGGTAATCCTTCCTAGCTTTTCTCGTCATGTCCCAAAGGACAAAGCGGAGGCTCTTGCAGCTGAGTGGGCTGTGTCCCTGGCTCCAGTGTTATTCCGCAACCACGTGGGCTGGGATGAAGATTCACCACCCCATGAAATACCTTTGCATTCGCTGCCACAGCCACAACCCCAATATCCCATAAAACGGGAAGCAAAAGGCCCCGTTTCCGAAATTCTGACTCAGTTGGAATATCAGGGAGTAATTGAAACATGCGTGTCACCGATGAATAATCCCCTTTTCGCGGTTTCTAAACCCGATGGATCGTACCGCTTAGTTTTGGATTACCGACATTTGAACTCACATTGTCAAACCTTTGCGGTGCAAAATACCCACAGTTCTGCGCTTGTAGACAGTCTCGTTCGTAAAAAATATATAACTACACTTGACCTATCCAATGGATTCTACACGCACAACTTGGCCCCGGAGAGTAGCCAATGGAGCGCTTTCACCTCCGGTGGTAAATTATTCAAATTCAGACGTTTACCTATGGGCTACAAAACAGTCCAGGTGTATTCGCTGCCCGTGTTGTCTCTTTGTTAGACGGCATAGACCCAGATGCATGTTCGTACGTCGATGAAATCTATCTGACAGATGACAAATTGTTCCAGCATCTTTCCAGAGTGGACCGCATTATTCTCGAATTTGCGGTTTTAGGTTATAAGTTTAACTTTGCCAAATCTCACATTGCTGAATTTACTGTGTTGTTTTTGGGCTATGAGCTCAACAATGAAGGTAAGGGCTTAGCCCCCCATTTTCTGGAGAAATGTGCACTTTTGTGCCCTCCGACCACTCTGAAGAAACTTCAGTCTTTACTGGGTTTTCTAAACTTCGGGCGTACTTACATTCCCGAATATGCCCAGCGTATCAAGCCACTGTATGCCTTGATACAACCTAACTTTTCGAAGTCATGCTGGCTTCCGGAGCATTCCTCCATTCTGCAGTCTTTGCAGACAGACCTACTTGAATCTAAATTCTTGTTGACTCGTGACAACCACACAAACCTAGTGATTAGAATAATTCCAGGGGCAGTGGGTTTCACGTATTTGACCTTTAACGAAGGTGACACAGTACAGATTGCATACAAGTCACATCTTTACACTTCTGCAGAAATGCGCTTTTCCTCAGTGGAGAAAGTTTTGACTGCGGTGCAAATGGCGATTCTGAAGGAACGCGCACTGGCCCAGGGAAAACGCATTTTGGTGGTAACACCCTATCCTGCCCTTGAGGCAGTGACGAAAGCAAGTGTACCGAACTCTAAAGCTTTGCACCCCCGTTGGATACAATGGGCATCATCTTTGACGTCTCCGGATGTCACTTTTATCTTTGATTCTTCACTACAGACTCAGGAGTTTTTGCAGTATGAATTTGTTCATCCTCCTCCTCTGTCTTTGCTACCGCTTGAGGATTACGAATGTATTATCTATACCGATGGTTCGGCGCAGCCGGCCACGGGTTCCAAGCATGCTTATTCAGCAGCGTGTGCTATTCTTGCAGGTTCCTTTGTGAACAGAAAATTTAAATCTACTGTAGTGCATACTCAAGCACTGGGAGACAGTACTGCACAATTGGCCGAGCTGCGTGCATTGGTGCTAGCACTTGAGTTCGCTAATCCGGATGTGACCACTCTTATTGTATGCGATTCCTATTACTGCGTTCAGTCTTACAATGACAATCTCTTCTTTTGGTCACAAAATGACTATAGAGAAGCAAAAGGCAGCACAATCAAGCATAAAATGCTTTGGGTTCAAGTGGCAGATTTGCAACAACGTCTGCCTCTCACACAGGTGGTACACACTCTTGGCCACCAGCGTGTGGGCGCACATGCTGTCGGTAACGGTTTGGCAGACGAAGAAGCCAAATCAGCAGTAGCCACGTGCACAGTCGCAGCAGTTACCAGATCCATGTCTAAAATAGATACTGATATACTAGCAGCTATTGCTGCGACAAAGGAAGGTGCAAATTACCCTAGGGGTTTCCCTTCAAAATACTCTTATCAATTAGGTCCCGAACAGGCTCCTTATGTAAGAATTCCAAACGTTGGTGATCGGCTGATTCCCAACGCGGACCGCAGACTTTCCTTGATAACGGCGGCACACGAAGGCATGGCATCGGCTCATGCTGGAGTGTCTGCGACGGTTTCCATCTTGCAGCAACGTTACTGGTGGCGTGGTTTATACAAACAAACCCGTACTTATGTGCTTTCTTGTGACGTTCGTCAGCAAATTAAGCCTTCCACGGTTACAAGACCACCACAGACCCCGCTCTGCATTTCTAACAGACCTTTTGGGTGTTTTTACCTGGATCACTGCGGTCCATTCACATTAGACACTGCTTATAAATATATCTTAGTTGTAGTGGATTCGTGCACACGTTTCATATGGGTTTGGCCACAACGAAGTGCTGACGCTCGAAATGTCATAAGGGATTTGCATGTCTTTGTGGGAATTTTCGCCTGTGGCACCTTCCATTCTGACCAAGGTCCAGCGTTCGCCTCTAAGGCTTACAAGGACGCAATGGGTTCACTGGGGGTGCGGGTGAAATTTTCGTCTCCGTATCGGCCTGAGGGCAATTCGATTGTTGAACGAATGAACTGTGACTTAAAGCAATCCTTGACAGCTAGAGTCTTAGGTACTGGCAGGAACTGGCTGGCCCACTTGTATACCGTACAACGTGCACTTAATAATCTCCCAAGAAGACCTCTGGGTGGGCGGACCCCATACGAAATGCTCTTTGGCATAAGAATGTTTGTGCCTCACCTTGATGGTCTAGACATGGCGGCGCAATCCGCCATCTTTGATGTAGATAATCATTCTACTATGTTACAGGACTTACAAGAAGCCCGAGACAAACTTGCAATCGCACATTTACCTTCAGCCACAGACATTGCACTGCAGATTCCGGTTGCCGGCTGGCTTCCGAGATCTGGTCCGAGAGAAGGTGGAGAAGAAGAAAGAATTTGGCCCCTCTTATCGTGCACCGGTTCCAGTCCTCGGCTTGAAAGGAACTCGTACAGTCATCTTACCACCGCTTCCTGGTCACAAAGAGAACAGATACATCTCAGTGGAAAATGTCAAGTTACAACATCTGGCCGATCCTGAATAGTGTTACACCAGCGGTCTCTTGTCCTGTCATTTACCGGACGAATGTTCGTGGCCCTCTTGCCCGAACGGTCACTGATGTTGCTATCGAGATGGTAGATTTGCCTGACTACCCGGATTCCCCCTGCAACGAGGAGACCGAGTATACCTACCCCGCAACCGAGTCCGTGGCTCATTTACCAACAACGCCACTGAGCCCAACACGTTATTCCTTTGACTCGGCTTCCACTTCATCACTTGTCCCATCCAAATTCAGTATTTTTGTATCCTGGTTCAGAGACAATTTTTTGGTCCCCCCATGGACTTACATCTGGTTGGTACTTTTCCTGATTTTTTTGTTCATGTCCATTGGCTTTGTCACCGTGTTTTTTCTGCTCATCAATCGATACTATTTGCCAGAACGCTCTGCGGTGAACTCTGTTGCTGGAACTTTGGCTCCACATTCTTCATCTCATATTATGAAGCGAGACCACACCTTTGTGAACATTTCAGCAGTTCCAGTCACTGATGGCATCGTTTGGGATGCAGTAAACTTCCAAATTCATGGACCGACCGAAATTATTAATGTACCAAATGTCCTTCGTGTTTCAATGGGTGATGTCGTAAAAAGTAATATTCATTCTGACGATTGGGATGTGCATGCAGTTGAAGCATTATTTACTGATTTGAAATATTATGCTGCTTTTCATGCTGAGGATCTGTACATGAATTCTGCAAATTCTGCTGATTTGTATTGTTACCAGCATTGGTGTAATCACTTCCTCCATAAACCCAGTACCCTTCGGGGTCTTTTTAATTACACTCAATGGGAACATTGTCCGACCCCTTTGCCAGGTAGCTCCCAGACTCTTAGAAATAAGTTTACTTATTTTACAGATTTTAATAGAGGTCCTATTTCTTTAAATTAAACACTTCATTTACTGAGAAAATCATGTTAACACATACCAAATTGCTATATTCCGGCTCCTTTTTAAAAGCCTTGGCTGTGGGTGGGTATGAACATTGGCGTGACACCATTGATTTGAAATCTATCTGGGGCTCAAAAGCATGGCAGGTGCAGGGCACAGAAGCCTTGCACCGTGCTTGCCTCATCCCGGCCCAAATTCTATTTTTAAATCAGACCATCTATCAAACGACATGTTGGGGTTTGGCTGCGTCCAAACAATTGAGTGCCCCGTCCTTTCCTGTCTTGTCTTCCACTCCCAACGAAAGCTTGTGCTTTAACATGTCCCTTACCGACTTGCAGGTTTTGTTTCAGAACAATTCGGTTAATGTCTCTACGTTTGTTCAGTCACCCTGGTTGGCTTGGCCCATTGCATCTAATGCCTGCCAACTGCGTTTTCATAACACTGATACTGGCTACAAACAGGATAGGCCAGATCCAAGGTTTTCT
Source organism: Calotriton arnoldi (assembly GCA_963921515.1). Classification (NCBI taxonomy): domain Eukaryota; kingdom Metazoa; phylum Chordata; class Amphibia; order Caudata; family Salamandridae; genus Calotriton; species Calotriton arnoldi. The sequence continues at coordinate 1,445,114 of CAWUFW010001133.1, forward strand.
GACTCTCGTACTGTTACAACATATTCTGTTGGTAAATTGTGTAAACAGTGGTTGCAGCACTCTTCCTTAGATTCTGTTAAACAACATTTATCCCTCCTATCAGGCAACATTGATCTGTCCGACTTTATTCTAGGGCCTCGTGGTCCTCGACCAAAGAGATTCATATATGAGACTTACAATGAACTCTGGAAGCTTTCGCAAATTGAAGCTGCTTCCCGTCTTCAGGAAATTGATCAAGCAAATTTAGAAAAAGTGCTTGCTGTTGTTGACAATAGTATTAATACCCTGTCTTCCCGCATTTACACATTAGAGAATATTATTTCCTCTGTTGTTGATATTGTACAAGATGATGTTTCTGTGTTATATCATGGTCAAAATCAATTACGTTCAGTAATGCAGTTTGCATGGACTTTGCAAACACTTAAGATGAGGAAGGTTCCTTGGCAATTTTTAAACACCACTGCCTTATTCTTACCTTTTAATTTGACTGAGAAACAGCGGTTTATGTCCATGAAGGATGCAGCATACACTCTGTTACATATCGAAAAAATAGAGCCCGTACCATTCTCTGTCGCAGAATTGGATTCTGCTGTGTGGCTAGTACAGGGTTATCGCTTTGCCTTTTTCATTGTTTGAATTTAGTTCGTGTATGAAGCATTATCCTGTAGGCCGTTTTCAGCGTTTGGGCAGTGCCTTCCTGCATGAACTTTGGTCCCTGCCTTTCATGTTTAAATGCCTTAGAGACGGAAGGGAGGTTTTTCTCACGGGGGAGTCATGCGATTCAACTGTCGGTCATTCCCTTGTTTGCAAACACATTCAATTGCACGGGGCTTGTAACATTTCGGCTCCGAATCTTGCTTGTGTGTTAAAGGGCATTCCTGCTCCTGCTATTTCTCCTACTTTCACTGTGCTTGCAAATGGTAGCTATCTGCTTTTGAATAACCAAGACTGCTGTGGTATGCTGTCCGGCATACCCTATATTGTTACAGTTTCACACAGGGTTGTCTGCTGCAAAAATGTGCTATTACCTCCCCCGCACGACATCATAGATAGTTCTGTTTGGCCTTCCATTCCTACTCTGAGGGCGGATTTCAATAAATTGAGCAGAATAAAGGCACTATTATTGAATCAGGAGGTTATGCTCACATCCGCCCGGGAGACATTCATTCTCCAGGTGGCGAGTACCCACAGTGAAATACAGGCCCTGTTGAACACAAACCTCCCACAACATTTTGGTGAACTGATTCACCGTGTTTTCAATGCTTCACGAACCGAAGGTCTTGTGCACTTTTTTAAAGTTGTGGGCTCTGGCCTTGTTACCTCCTTTCAAACTATTTTTGGTGTAATACCAGCTTTTATTCATTCCATTTTTTCCAGTGTCTTTGGAGGCTTTCCGTTGATCCTCGCCTTAGCGGCTGGTGTTTTGCTTTTGGTCTGTGTGCTACGCAATGGCTGCACTTCCTGGGGTCCTGCTCGACCACAGTCGGCTCCGGATGCTCCGTGAACGCATCCTCTCCGCCTTTGGCGTCCTGCCGTTGGCGACCTTTGGGGTGTCATATAGACTTTCTTTTCGCTTTGCGTATTTCACTTGCGTGCAACCTGTGATGTCTTGCATCCGATGTCCTTTCTCCTGGTCCTTGGATTACTGCCTTTCCAATACGTCTCTGTCTTGCCCGGATTTTGTCCAGTTGGTGGATCCCTTAGAGGCCCATGAACGAGACTGTTCCGGACCTGGCTACGTGGCGCGTGCGGCTGCACTTGGAATTTTGGCACAATGGGATGTCTGGGCGGCCGCTCAGGATCTCCTACAACAAGGTTATATAGAGTATCACGCAAGTTGTCCCGCAATGCTGTTCACTGCTCCCTCTTGCGAGGAACATGAATGCAGTTTTGATTTATTGGACTGGATGGCATCTCTTTTTTCCGATGATTCCAATGATGTCCTCTTAGAAGGTGTGGCATTTTTCTGCACCTACACCTTTTTGGATTAGGGGGCCTCCGCTTTCAGCGTTCCTGATAACCTGCAAGTTTTTATCTATTTTGTCTTCACGTCTGTTGCCATTCTGCTCCATCTATTTGAACTCTGTCTTCATCCTATGTCTTTGCCGTTGGACTGACCAGGGGAGGGTGTCGTGTGGTTTGTGGACTCATGGTCTGCATTGCTAAGTTAGCTTAGGCCTGGCTGCCATGATGCCTTTTTGCGCACGTTACTTTGTGCCTTTGTTTTCCCAGAATCTGCTTGTGCCCGGCTATTTTAGAACTGTCTGCATTTCTGCCTTTAACCTTTCTTCCTATCCCCTTTGGGTTTCGTCTGCACATCATGTACAAGGTCTAAAAACAATGTCCCTTGTTCTTGCTGATTTGGTCAGCCCCTCGCACTTAGACATAACACTGAATGCAGATGCACGGGGGAAATTCGTGTGCTTTTAATATTGTGATTTCAATGTTAGAGACACTTGGAGAGAGATCTTTCCAGAGAGAAGAGCTGTGCTTGTCTGATGATGTAAACCTTGCATCTAGATATTGAGGTATGAGGGTCTGCCCGTCAAAGCCCAGAGGTCTTCTGTTTTTATAATAAACCAGCAACTAGCACGGGGAGGGTGGTATTGTCTTTTAGCCATATATCCACTGTTTTATGAAATGCTTTCCCCGTTTGTTTTCTATGGAGTTGTAACTATGCTGCTTATATTATCCTTATGCATTATGCTGATAGTACTGGCACGTGTACTGTATCTTAGAGCACAGTGGTTGAAATAAACATTTTAAACTATACAGTGTCTCTTATTACGCACATTGTGGACAGGTATGAGTGAGTTATGAAAGGGTGTTCTTGCTACTGCGAGTCCTGAGAGAGAGATACCGTGTTCTGGGTTGTCTAATCATTGGTAGTATTGTTGCTAATGAGGCGCTACAGCTAGTCGGTTTGGGGTTTTAGGTGCTAAGGTTTATGGTTGGCTCACCACTATATTCCGAGGTCCTATTATCCTGTGCATAGCTCTGTGTATGTGCAGAATCCCTATAACAGTTTGCTGCTGGTTAAAAGGCATGTGGCATTGTGGTGGGGAAAGGGCCCGATCCCAAAGGTAGAGGACTGGCACACAGATTTACTGTATTGTAACACACAATCGGGTGTATTTTGCGAGCTACTTCCCCCGAAAAGTTGGCCTAGAAACTACTGGGGTCCGTATCAAGCGCACCTGATAAGTAAGGAAACAGCGGTGGAGAATGGTGTAAATCACCAGGCAGAATGAACTAAGTAGGAAATAATGTCGAGAAAGCACAAAACAAAAGGTGTATGGTGTCTATCTGCGTATAGACTCTCAGTAAAATATACTAAAGTGCACATTATGTTTTATGTAAACAAAATGAATTGAACGTGTTACCCCTATGGAAAGGTATATAATAAGGAAGATGTACTTTGCCGAATCTAAATATGCTGATAAAATGGGAGGAGGAGCCAACGGCCATGACGGCCGTTTGAAGCCGATGCTACGTGGTGAACCCACGCTTCAACATCCGTAGCGGTGTTTCGCCGCATCAAAAACCCACCTGGAGAGCGAATTCTGCAACCGGAACACCTGCAGCCTTTCTAGAACTCGGCTCCACTGTTCTGGGATGTCGGAAAACCGAAAAATGAGCTGCAACGATTTCGAGCGCCCATGACCCAAGATGGCGCCTGTAGCAAGCCGAGACTACTATCGGAGACCGTAGGTCGGAAGCTGTGCCATCCAGGGCTCCTGCACAGACTATCTGCGAGCCCCCCCCCTCGTTCTTATCCCGAAGCACAGCACTACGATCCACCCCCCAGCAGGGGATGGCTGCTACAGCGGGAGACCTGTTTTGCCCGTAACATCGGTGCTGGGCAGCCGCGATCGAAGGGGGAGGGGCCCGCACACTGTGTTCACGACCGAGACTTCCTGAGAGACCGGGACTTCGGTAGGAGTATCGGTGGGCCCTGGAGAGGGCTAAACATCCTGCGGACCTCTCACGAACCGGCAGATATCCTTTTAACAGGGATTGGGATCAACTGTCCAACACGCCCACCGGCAGCCGCTTGCTTCAGAGTGGAATGGAACGGTAGGAGCGCCCCCCCGCTCTGTGACACTGACCTGCAGGACCGTTGTTGAGTGGCCTAACCTGCAGCAGAGAAGGGTAGAAGTGGGTGAGACACCCAAGCATGTACCACTGTGCGATTTCAGCGTGCACTGCTTGAGCCTTGTGAGGGTGACTCCTAGGGGGAAGACACAGATGACTCTGGTACGAGGAACAAACGTTGTGCCCACAATTGCCCCCATAGTTATAGTGAGCTCTAACCCTAACTTAATGGAATTGAGACCGGGGGCCAGTGCCTGACTCCAAGATGGCGCCCACAGTGACTGTATAGGGGCCTTTCCAAGAAGCACTAAACTTCTAAATGGAAGCAGTGGGGGCTTTACTGGGATTCCCACCTGATATAGCGATCGAGCCCAGGGACTTGGTTGAGGCCAATTTATTCTTTGCAGAGTCTTCTCAGGGCAGTGCCTGACTTCAAGATGGCGACTGGGACCAGTCTTGACCACCTCCGAGGGGGACTCCGGAGGCTCCGGGGCACTCCTAAACTGAGCTGCTGGGGCATCCCTTCTGATCCCCCTTTACATAGGCGCTCCATCCTGGGGGCATTTCAAGGACGGGATGTCTACTGTACGATCGGGCCAAGAAAACGCCTGACTCTTAGATGGTGCCCGCCCCCTGCCCCCGTTCGGCCCGCTGTCTTCTCCAGCTCTCTGGCGTCTGCCTCTCCCGGCAATCGAGCCTCCTGCTGATGGTGCCTTGATAATCACCGAAACAATATCCCCATGCCCATCTGGATTTTGTTCGGACAGCGGTTTCTCATCTCTCCAACTCCCAACCGGACATCCGGCTCAGCCTCTCCCCATCTCCCTGTTTTGTCTCCTTCCACCCCCCCCCTCTGACAGCGGAGTCTGAGCATTATGGACGATGCCCGGTAGAGCTGCCAGACAGCTATAGAGGAGATCGGCCCTGGTTCATCCCCTTGACCGTCACCTACCCAGCCGGACATTGGGCAAGGTTTCTCCCCGTTCTCCCTGTTTTTGTCTCCTTCCTCCCCCTCCCTTTGACAGCGGAGTCCGAGCATTATGGCGAACGCCCGGTGGAGCTGCCAGACAGCTATAGAGGAGACCGGCCCTGGTTCTTCCCCTTGACCGTCACCTACCCAGCCGTACATTGGACACAGCTTCTCCCCGTCTCCCTGTTATGTCTCCTTCCTCCCCCTCCTCTGACGAATTTACCTTAACACTGCTTTTTTATCCTATGTTTGATTATGCTTTGTAACAAATGTAACTTGTAACCTGTAATTCACTGATCCTCATGTAAAGTGCTCTGTTACCTACAGGTCTAGCCAGCGCTATATAAAACTCAAGAAAATAAAAAATAAATATGGTTAACGCCAGGGCCGGACTGGCCGTAGCGGGCACCGGGCGTTTCCCCGGTGGGCTGCCAGGGTGGGGGCCCTGTGGCCCCTGGGGGCCGTTTTTGTTACCGGGGGTCGGAAATATCGGCCCCCTGTAACAAAATCGGCCGAAACCGGCCCTAGCAAACCGCTCGGCTGCACCCCCCTCCCCCTAGGGGGGCCCGGCCGAGCAGTTTGCCAGGGCCGGTTTCGGTTCCCAGTCCGGCCCTGGTTAACGCCATTGCTTGAGAAATGTAGTGCCACAAAGGACACTTAGTGATATGAAGTGTCAACTGGTCATGATATGTGTATTACTATATGTTCTAATGAAAAAAAAATAAAAAAAATAAAAAAAATCTAAGGCTGCCACTATGCCATTCCAGAGGGATGGCTCAAATCAAAGACCAGTAATACTGTAAATGGGCTATGGCACTCACAGTCTGTAAAATAGGAGTCCTTAATCTTCCTTTTTGGCAATTTAGATAACTAGTATTCTTATTTAAGGACATATTGGATAAATTGTTGTGGCATTCATGTTATTTTATCTTTACATTGCTTTGCTTTATTGTATTTTAGTTATTTCATACACTTGTCATTGTGCCCCCCACAGTACTGAGATTAAAAGAAACAGACGTAGCTGTAGGAGAGAAGGTTATGGAAGCGCGATTCCTGAGTAACTGGCCCTATATTAAACAACGGCTCCTACTAGGATAGGAGATAACATATACAAGTTACTCATAGTATGAAACAAACAAATTAGTCAACTGAATGACATTAGCCATAGCACTATTTATATATCATAAAGCCTTTGGGCCTAATTACAATCCCGGTGGACAGGGTTACACTGTCACAAACATGACTGATATCCCGTCCGCCAAATTACAATTCCATTATATCCTATGGAACTTGTAACACGGCGAACAGGATATCAATCATGTTTGTGGCGGAGTATCCCTTCCGCACAGATAGTATCAGGCACTAAACGTTCATACCGAGTGCTCGGTGTTCAAGTGATCACATGGTGCAGGAAAAAAATTGTAAACAGTCTTTGAGTGTGTATGCTACAAGGAAGGCAATGAAGTGAAAATAACAAGGACCCCCTGCAGAATTGATGTCGCAATTCCTAGGGCAGGGCAATTATGCAATGGAAAACAAACCCCTGGGCAATTAGCAGTCTACAATATTTACAGACCATAATATCTGAACATTTTGATATTTTGAACTCAGTGTAACAACCAATTTACATTGTATGGTTGTGATACATTGTGTTTTGATAATTTTATTTGTCTTTGATGTACAGAGTATGTTGTATTTATTTTTTATTTGTATTGTTTAAATTAAATTGAATTTTGTGTTTTCATGTTGTATCAATTTTTTTTAACCAATTCTAATTAAAATTGAGAATTTTTAAACAATAAATTGGTTGTTACACTGAGTTCAAAATATCAAAATGTTCAGATATTATGGTCTGTAAATATTGTAGACTGCTAATTGCCTAGGTAGATATTTTGTTGCTGTTTTGTCCACTTAAAAGGAAACAGTCCGTTGTGTTAGTATATCAAGTTCAATTAAAGATAAGTACAGTCAAGGGTTCAACAGTGTTTAGACCTATTAAAAATGTGAAGGTCTATATCAGGACATTAACAATTCAAGAATCAAACAAAGGATGATGGGAGGAATGCGTGCAAAAAGTGTAACCACTGGCAATCGCTTGGGGTAGCATTCGAACCCCATGTCTTTTACCCACTGTGTCACTTTAGACAAAGGTCCACCTTAGGCAAATCAGGACCGTTCCTGCTCCTCGTGGGAACAATCCATCCCAAACTGGCAGACGAGGCCCCTTCCAGAAGATCCCCAGACCGGTTTCTGAAGTTATGATCAGAGCTGCCAAATTGGAACTGGGGAATCAGGTTTGTCTCACGGCATTCGCTCAACATCCTGTGATTCTGGGCAAATCACTTAATCTCCCCATGCCTAAAAGAACCAACTCTGACCTTGAGTAATATAATTGGTGCATATGTAAAGCGATCTAATGCTCTTGGACAACGTTTGCAGTATATAAAACTGTGGGAAAAAAAATAAGGGAACATATGCAACCCCATACCAGTTTCGGCCAATTTGGCCTCATAAATTAGTTATAGCTTGGATCCTATGGCACACTGAGCAAGCAACCGATGTCTTGGCTTACACTTTGTCACTTAGGGCACAAACGGTCCAAAAAGCCTAACCACTGGCAATTACTCTGGGTAGCATTCCAACTCATCGTTTTTCACCCAATGTGCCACTCTGGGTCTTGGGTTGCTCGTGTTCTGGCTCAGAGAGAACCTAGCTTGGTAGTGCGGACTGGACTGCTCCTGTTGGAGTAGGACCAAGAATAATTTGCATATGACTGGGTCTTAACTGAGGTGGCATGTTGGGCAAAAGCACAATGGGTTGGAATGCTACCTCAAGTGAATGCCAGTGGTTGGACTTATAGCAAGCATTTATGCCATCAATGTCATGCTCAGAAATAGTTCCCTTGCTCATTGTCCTACTAAAACGAAGGTACACCTGATTAAAGGGCCGAAACCAGCTCTGGTCTGCTTGTGTTCCGGTTTGGAGAGGACCTGACTTTGCAATTTGAGTTGGACTGTTCCTATTGGAGCACGACCAACACTGATTTGCATAGAGCTGGGTCTAATCTGAGGGGGCTTGGTGGGCAAAAGAGCAATAGGTTGGAATGCTACCCCATGTGATTGCCAAAGTTTAGATTTATTCCCGATATTCGTCCCATTACCTTTTGTGTGTTTTGAATAACAATTCAAGAATAGTGGAGTGTTTTGATGTGCCTGTGTACAGCACAATAATGAATCTGCAATCATGTCCAAACCAGAGACACAAACTCCTGCGCGCACAGGAGCACCGGGGGCATCAGCGCTCACCCGAGCTCAAACGGAGAGGCTGATTTACTCTACCTGCCTCCCACTTATATTGTTGTGTCCACTCAAGCCTCCAGTGGGTCTCGTCCATGCTGTAAAACAGTCACGTAGTCCTAATCTGCCGCCCTTTTGATTACATTTTCTTGGCGGATACTCACAGTGGATATTTAGTACCTTTGGCAGATGCTTCAAGTATGTGGACAAATTCAGTTGCCTCATTTGGATGTGGTTGCAGGACACCGTCGCCTGCCAGCTCTCGCTCTGGGGACATCCTTGGCCAGACACTGGGCACTGACAGTCTCCACATTAATTATTGTGCTCTATATACACAGGCACATCAAAACACTGCTCTGCTCTTGAATTGTTATTGTCCTGATGGTCACCCTCAATTTATATCTGGTCAAAACACCACCAGAGCCCTCCTGGCAAACGGACTGTACCCATCATTCATTTAGCTTGCTGTAAAACACAAATGACTTTCTTTTGAAAGGGAGAAAACAACAACAAAGATTTCTATGTACTATTGCTATCCTTGAATCATACACACTCAGACTCTGTTTGCACTTTTTCTCATGCACTGTGTGATCACTTGAGCACCGAGCAGTCACTATGAACATTTTCTCTTCGTGATGTATAAATACTGTTAAGGGTAATGTCTTTTTGTTCTTGACTAATTTGTTTCATACTATGAATAAATTGTTTATGCTATCTCCTAATTCACTAGGAACCATGGTTTAATATATACCTATTGCCTCTGGTCCTAGATTTTTTTTTTTAACGGAGTTTTATATAGCGCAAACTTGACCCGAAGGTATCGGGTATCAGAGCGCTTTACATAGCACCAGTTGCGTTACATGAGGACACATTCATTATTTTTTTTTTTTGGGTTGGGCACGGGGAGATTAAGGGGTCGATTCCGATCTCGGCCGGTAGGGCACCGAATCGGATTCGGCTGAACCGGATCCGATTCGGAGCCCTTTTTCCCGACCGACTCGTACGTGCGTCCGGGCGAACGAGTACGATGCGAGCGCGTGCGAATTCGCCGACCGACTCGTTCGCGGGTCCAGACCGCTCCGACCGACTCGCACGGATGCGCCTCGCACCTCGCAATGGAGACGTTCCCCGGCCGGGCAAGTACGATGTGCACAAGTTTCATTTACTTTCAAGTCCCTAGTAAATGGATCCAGGGCCTGTAAATTAACTGCTAGCAGTGGGCAGCAGCTCTCATTGTGCAACCCACTAGAATAGCCCTGCAAATCATGTCTCAGGCCTGCCACAACAACCTGGAGTGCAGTTTTAAACTGCTGTTTCGACCTGGCAAAACAAACCATTTGACAGGCCTGAACCTTCCTTTTTAATACTTATAAGTCACCCATAAGGTAGGCCTACCAGCACATAGGGCAGGGTGCATGGTATTTAAAAGGTAGGGCAGGTGCACTTATGTTTTACATGTCCTGGCAGTGAAAAACTCCTAGAGTCCTTTTTCACTGTTGTAAGGCTATCTGTCCGATAGACTAAAACTGGGTTACCTTATTATCAATTAACAAGCGATAACCAGTTTTGAAACAGATAAATAAATCCACACATTTAATGGTAAAGTCTGATTGTAAGTTACTTTAAAGAATAACACCTTTAGAACCTCTCATCAGAACACTCGTGGACCTGTGGAAGGTTCAGAAGGACTGCCATCTGAAGAAGTAGGAGCAAGTGTGGAGGGCATGGCAGGCATACAGAGGCTTTTGAGGTGGGTGTTTGGGCCATGCAAGGACTGTCTCAGGGGTGTGTTGGGGGGCACTCAATGGATTGAAAGAAATGTTGGAGTCGGGCCATAAAAGCACCTCCGAACATTGTACTACAGATTCAGCATCTCACGGGGGGAGCTATATACACTTATAATGTATGTAATATGTGAGCACAAGAGTGTTGTGCAACTATCCTGTGATGATCGAAGTTCAATAAAAAGAGTTTCAAAAAATAAAATTTAAAAAAAGAAGAAAGACTGGACCTGCTTGCCTTGAACTCAGGCTTTGAAGTTAGTTCAAGGGTTTGTAGAATAACCTCCTGTTTGAGCTACAGGGACACAACAAGTTTCCAGAGGCCTCCCTCCAAACGCCCCAGTGACCAGCACCAACTGAACCGGTCTGAGCCCTGCTGCTGACCTCTGCTGCAGTGAGCCCAGATCCCCTAGAGGAGTCCCCAAGGTTCTGGCTGGCATTAGAATGTACTCCTCCTACATCAAAACCAAAGTAAAGATGAAAATCCAGAGGTTTTGGGCTCTCCATGATCACAAGCATACTTTTCTCACCAAGGACGACCGCCAACACAAAACTCCTATGATGACCTGCTATTCACATCAGGTATGAGCGTCCGCATCAGTAATAAGGGCCGGGACTCCTGCCAATGCGAACCTCCAGTGACAACCTGCTCTTTGTGCCAAACAGCAGCCACCCATGTTAACTGCCAGCGCGAAGCTCCAGCGGTGACTTGCTCACTAAGCAGACAGCAAAGTCCTTATGACCTCCGCTAATGCGATGCTCCAGCAGATGCTCCCCATGTGGACTTGATCTGTGAGAAGGTAAACTCTTCACCAGGACAAAACTGGTTGCTGTATCCAACCTGTGCTCTACCGCAGTCTGTCTGAACTTGACTGGGTCCAGAGCTGCAGATAACCATCAGCGGCACTTTGTGCGTTTTGGAGCTATTTTCAGCTAAAACTATAAACACTCATGACTCTGGTTCTACTGATTGGATTTTTGTTGTTTTGGTGTCATTCTATTTAATACCTTTTTACTCTATTTTTCCAAATTGGTTTGTGATTTTTCTAGTGTTGTGTTTTCACTTTATTGCTTTTTGACTGCTGAATAAATATTTTACACATTGCCTCTAAGCTAAGTGTTAGAAATGGGGGTCTCTAGTTGGCAGAGGTAGGTACCTTTGTCAAATAGGGACCCTTGCTTCTAGTCAGGGTAAGGGGGATACACACTTTAGATAACCCCTGCTCACCCCCTGGGTAGCTTGGCACGAACATACAGACTCATCCCAAAGGCAATGTGTAAAGTATTTGTACTCAAAACACACAGTAATACAGTGATAACACCACAAATGGACACCACACCAGTTTAGGAAAAATAAAGTATCTTTATCTAAACTCAACAACAAGACCAAAACAACAAAAATCCAACATACATTTATTTGAGGTTTATATAGCGCTGGCTAGACCCGGAGGTATCAGAGCGCTTTACATAAGGAACAACATAGCGAGTTACAAGGTACAATAATTTAAACATTTGTTGCACAGTAATTACAAAGTAAATGGCAAATCATAAGGGGCAGAGAAGGTAAAGGGGGACAAGAATAGGAGTCTGAGAATAGGTGAGAGGAGAGAAGGGAACCTGAGGGGGGGATGGAGTTAAGGCAGTCCAGCTAAAAAGAGAAAAACGTTCGAGGGTCATCAGGAGGAGTCGGGAGGGAAGAAGGAACGGACAAAGGTCAGACAAGATGGCGGGTCTGGGTCGTGGGTATCGACAAAGACCATCTTCAAAAATGGCGGGATGCACAAAAGTCACAAAAGTCAAGAATCCAGAAGAAAAACCCAGAGAGCAGGATTCCATTGAGTAGAGTCAGAGGGGGACGCAGCCACAAAACCAAAGTAGGACGGAAGGCTGTAAGATGCGTGCACAGGCTCTGGACCACGGGGGCATCGGTGTCGACGATCCGCAAGACGAAGGTCCGGGGAAGTCAGCTTGGGAGTTAGGGAGCAGTCTTGGCGAAAAGGGAGGCAGCAGCGAAGTCCGGGGGGGGGCTCGCCTCCCAGGCTCAAAATGGTACGGAAAAGCCCGGGAGCGTCGCACCGCAGAGTAGATTCACCACCACTGCACCCCCATACCTGGAGAGGACTCACGGGTCCCAGATGTCCAATCGGAGGCGAAGCTGGAGGGCAGGCAGTAGGGGAAGAAACTGCGGTCGCGCCCATAAAGGCCGGGGGATGATCAGGAGGGGTGAGCCTCGCCCCCGCTCTTCACCAGCCATCCAGGGAGCTCCACGAGGGGTAAACACCGTTGAGACTGGCTCCTTCGATAGCCGAACCAACAACAATTCGCCGGAGTACAGGGGGAGGAGGGAGACAAGCAGCGGAGGAACGACGAGACATGTTTGCTGTCCGGCTGGGTAGGTGACGGCCATGGCGGTGTGCCGGAACCAATCTCCCCTATAGCTGTCGACCGGGCATCGGCCATGTTGCTCGGGCTCCGCCGGATTCGGAGGCATAGCTTCAAGAGGCGCAACTACAGTCAAATTTCCGGGGAGGGGGGGGAAATCTTCCAGCAATCGGCAGAATGGAGATGCAGGGGCTCTGCTGGGCCTTGGAGCACTGGCGGTCCTCGTCCGGTTGTCGTCTGGTCGTCGTGGCGGTCTGAAGAATATGACTTTTCAAAGGTTCCAAGTAATTGGGTCCATAAAAGACTATGGATGAGTGATTTCTCACAAAGTACCTGTAGATGCGTCAAAATTCACAAGGCCAAACAGCCGCAAAGATGGGAAGCATTGGAAACAAAGAGATGTGTCAGTTCCTGAGACCTTGGGGAGGCGATGCGACAGTTCTGCTGCACGCAGGAGAAGTGATGCGTTGAATCCGGACTGTAAGGGGAAGTGATGTGTCGACTCCAAAACGATTCTGGTCCATGGGTGATGCGTCGGGAAAACTTGCCGCACAGGTACGATGCGTGGAAATCCGGGATGCATCAGCGTTCGATGCGGCGTCGTCGAGCTGCGCTGCATCGGTTTCTTCAGCCGTGATTCCGGGATGCATTCGTTTTTGCAGCTGCGACAGGTGCTGCGTCGGTTATGCAGCAGCGCAGCGATGAGTGGAGATTCTTCTTGCACAGCGGTGCTGCGTCGGAAAAACAGCCGCAGGAAGAGCGATGTGTCGATTTCTTCAGTTCTTTAGGTTTCTTCCAGCTCCCAACAGCAGGAACAACTTCCAGAGGCCAGCAACTGGAACAGGCATCTCCTGGCTGGTCAGAACTCTCAGCAGCAGAGTTCAGGGGAGCTCGGGGTGAAGTCTTTGTGTCCCTGAGACTTCAGAACAGGAGGCCAGCACACACAGGCCCTTGGAGATCTTCTTCAAGCAGGTTCAAAGCAAAGTTCCACTCGTTGTCCTCTCCTTGGCAGAAACAGCAACTGCTGGCAAACCACATACAGCACACAGCAAAGGGGCAGTACGTCCTCCTCACAGCTCTTCAGCTCTTCTCCTTGACAAAGGTTACTCTTGAGTCCAGACGTGATTTAAAGTTCTGGTGTTTTAGGTCTCGTACTTATACCCCTTTTGTCTTTGTTCTCTTTGAGCAAGGGTCTCTGAGCCCAGTCCAAACCAATTCTGACTTCAACGGTGCAGTATGACCACAGGGGGTGGAGACAGCATTGTGCAAGGGAGACAGGCCCTATTCAGGTGCAAGGAAAACTCCTCCCACTACTCTAAATTCAGCCAAGCTCTATTCAGCTCAGCTCTGAGTCATCCAGGAAGGGCTAGGCACACCTCAAACCCCCTCTCCCCCCAGTGGCTGTCTACAGTGAATGCACATCCCCAGCCCCTGTCACTCCAAAACCAGACAGTCAATACACAAACAGGCAGAGACACAGAATGGTTAAACAAGAAAATGCCTACTTTCTAAAAGTACTGGAGTCAAGCTATCCTGGCTGATGAGGGGTGAAGCTGCTAAACCGGTCTTAGGATGCTTGCTTCCAGTCCAGGGAGAACCTGGCCTGGCAGTTCGGGCTGGACTGTAACCATAGGGAGCAGGGTCAAGACTGATTTGCATATGGCTGGGTTTAAACTGGAATGGCATGGGGAGCAAGAAAACGATGGCTTTAGGCCCAGATCTCTGTACTGGGGTGAATGTTTGACATTGTTCAACATTCTGTCCATCAATTGATCTTTTTGCATTTGGCACCCTGAGTGGGATGGGTATGCCCAGACGTGGGTCCCATGCTCTCCATGCTAGTTGATTGTAATCCTCAGTTCAAGATCCTGGTTCGTCCGAGTAAGTGTAGCATGGACTGGAGACTGCAATGAATTTGTGCAGTGCAAATACCATCCTTATCTTCCCGCGCTATCAGTCGTAAAATAAGGACTAAGAGCAAGGTGGAAAAAAGGTAGGTAATTCAGACAAGTGTGCATAATGGTGTCAGTAGATTTTAGAAATTCTGTGGTTAAAGGTAATGCCCTAAAGATTGCTATGGTACTGTCACTCAAGGGGATCTATGGAGAGCTAAAATCAGATTGCTTCTTACCAATGATATAAACCAGAAGAATACCTAGTCCTATGCCTGGCTGGTGCCTGGACTGGCACAGATGGGCTTGCTTTTTTTGCACCTTAGGAGTGCTGGCTGCGTTTCCATGCTGCATCAATCTCTAGATAACGCAAGGTGGTCTGCACATCACAGAGAGGGGAAACACTAGACCGTTCACTGCCTAAAATGGCTGCTCTAATGTGGCAGACTCAGGGCAGTCGCAATGGCCGCTCTAATGTGGCAGACTCAGGGCAGTCGCAATGGCCGCTCTAATGTGGCAGACTCAGGACAGTCGCAATGGCTGCTCTAATGTGGCAGACTCAGGGCAGTCGCAATGGCCGCTCTAATGTGGCAGACTCAGGGCAGTCGCAATGGCTGCTCTAATGTGGCAGACTCAGGGCAGTCGCATGTCTGACAGATCTCTTAGAACACCCGTTAACCTGAGAAAAAAAAGCTCTTTCTAAAAAATTCAACAGTGGAACAAAAATCCACTCAGGGGAGGAGACAAGAGGGGAAAGAGAAACGCATTAGCAAATCTAAAGGGCAAGATGAAATAAAAACTTAAACTGAGTATAGATTTAGTATTTTTAACTCCACGTCTCTGTATTTTAACAGCATACAGGAACGTTAAATCCTTATGGGTTTTTGACAGACCTTTTAATTGGCAGTTTAAAAGATACATATACATTCTGGCCAAGAAAAAACATAATGAGTTTATTTGTATAGCTCTATGCAGTGACAGTGAGCAAATAATGGTAAACTTCCCACTTTTTCGGGTCCAATTTTGTGAAGATTCTTAAAGGCCAATGCATGTAAAATACATTCACTCAAAATGAATGATAGGACAATATGCACACAACATTTTATGTATTCATTGAATAATGACTTGCACTGCTGATGGTTGGTCCGCTTGAACTAGGCAGGCAGGGATAGTAGGACTGGACTGGAGAGAAACAGACAGCATGACAATATGTCCACAGTCCTTTCACTCTTCTTTGCATGCATGACCAGGTCTCAGGTATGAAGGGCATCTGTGGTCTGCACCGGGCAAACATTAATGGTTCATCTGAGCTCTCACATCAGTGAGCTGCTGGTGCCACTGTGGAGCCATGGAGCAAAGCTGGTATTCAGGAGGCTGGGCCATGCCACATACTAGTGCACAAGTTCAATGGCTTATGTCCCCATTTGCTAAGGGCATTCCCACCATGCCAGCACTAGGTGTGGGGACAGTTGGAGCTGCTTCTCCACTACTTTAATAAGGGTCCAGCACATAAAGCAGGACTTAATCTGTACTGTAGGTTGGCTGTAAGAGTTTTTAAGAACTTCTTAAAACAACACAAATTGCAGGGCATGCACCACAGGGCACACATGGGCAGAGATGGAAATGAGTGTGCATTGGCATAACCATGCTGAGGCTGGCTCTCCTGGTTGAAAGCATCATTTGGCATGTGTGGGCCAGCTAGTAACTGTCCCTCTCGTGTGCCATGTGTCTTGGTGACCCTTCATAACTGACACCTATTGCTGTGCATCATATGATACTGTCATGGGGAGAAACTGCCATTTTGACAAACACCAGTTCAAATTAAGCACTGAGTAGGTTGCTCAGAGACCAGACTGACAGCCATGTTCTGAATTTGTTGTAGTTGAATAAAGGAGGAAGCAGAGTAAACATGTAGGGCATTGCCATACTGAAGACATGAAAGAACACAAGTACTAATAATCATGGCAATCATCTGAGAAGTCATAAAATGTCTCTACAGAAGATGAAGTTACAGATATCAATAAGGACACAACTTTTCAGTGTCCAGAGACTGATGTGTAAAAAATATGATGCACAGGTTATTGGCTGTGAGACTTTGGGCAGATAAATGGCTCAAATAATCAGCTTAAAACCACTGTCTTGTCAAAATGTATTTTTTAAGTTATTTGCTATGCAGTTGTGTATGTCATTAAGGTAGTCTCCTATGTGGCCAGTGATATTGGGTTAAAGGTGGTTGAAGTTCAGCATAAACTGAGTATCATCTTCATAGGGGAATACCATGCATCATAAAGAGCAAATCAGCTTCCCAGGGGTTTCCACATAGATATTAAACAGAAGGTGGGGGGCTCCCATACTCTTGAGAGACCCCACCCGTGGCAGTAGATACCAAGGAATGAAAAGGGGGAATCAATATCTTTGGAGCCTGATCTCTGAGAAGAGACCTAGTCCCCCCAAAGTGTGATTTCCCATTTTAATTCCCATATGGTTCTTTGCTCCTCGATATGCAAAAAAGTGCTGAATGGAAGTACACCAAATTTGAAACAACTTTAGAACTTTAATAAAGGGGTGCGCTTTTGCTGGGTTAGTGTAAATCCGCTCAGAACTTTTCAAGAAATTAGCATGTAAAAAAGGTGCTTCAGTTGGGTGTGAAGAGGTTACATTCTGATATATTCGCAGTTGGAAAGCTATATTATTAATTTGCCAATAACTTTCGTGCTGATGGCAAACTTGCACGAAATTTGCAGATGATCAGCCTGCATAACTTACTCCTGGTATTTTTAAACATGTGCAAATTGGTTAACTGGGGCACTTCCAAAGGTGGGAGTAAAAATGTCTTTAGTTGCTAATAACTATGGCATCATATGACAAATCCACATGAAATTTGGCAGACACTACGCATGATTAATCTTCTGTAGGTATGGCTAGTTTCATGCTGATCCATCAGGGTGCAAAGCTGAGGAGGGGGGCAAAAACGATTTTAAGTGCTAGTAACTTTTGTGCTCTATAATTAAAGTGCATGACATTTTAACAGGCTCTTAGCATGTTACACGCAGTGCAGGAATCTCAGGTTTCATGCAGATCTGAGAAGGGTGGAAAAAGTTAGATGGAAGGGTCAAAAATCACTGATTTGCTAATAGCTTTAGAAAGTTTTATAGATCTGCACAACATCTGGCAGGTGCCAAGCTTAGCTTATTTGTGATATTTTGAGTTTGATGCAAAGGCATCAAATTGGGCACACTTAAAAGGGTGGTAAAAAATGCAGCCGGTCCCATTTTAACTCCCATAAGAACCTTTACTGTGCACAACAGAAAGAAATCCTGTAGGGAATTATGGAAAACGTAGAATGTAAGTAAAGCTTTAGTCAGGGAAGTACTGTCGCTTGGTTTGGAATAAATCCATTTAGTTGCTTTGAAGAAGCTAGTATTATAATAATGTGTCAGTGGGCTTGGCAAGACTACAAGATTGTGCTAGCTGAACCATTAACGTGCAGACAGTTCTCCAACATAGGTTTGCAAATTTATCTAGAGCCTACATTTAAAAATATAAGTCCACATTGGACAAAGAATCTTTTAGCTCCTGTTGTCCATTTTGAGACTGCAGTACCAAAGTTTGGTCTGCAATCCCATTAAAGCAGGGTCCACGAATAACATTACCGGCCAACCAATGCTATGCATGTTTGAAGGCTGTGTGCATTGGGGGTTTGCGTCTGCATCAGGTTAGCAAATTATCAGTAAATGAACACTTCTTCCTCCCCTGGAACTTTGTCCCCGTTGATGGATTTGCATAAACCTACATATGTTAAGGGTAAGGTAAACATGCTATGGTTCTGCCAAATTTCATAATGGTCCATGATACAGCACCAAAGACATTAGCAATTAAAATAATCTTTGACCCCCCTCTTTAAATTTGCCCCTACATCAGATATGCCTGAAACTTGAGATTCCTGCACTGGGCACTACATGCTAACAGTCTATCAAATTGATTAATTAACTAGTGTTAAAATTATTGGTAAATGAATACTTTTTCCCCTGCCACCTCATTTAACTCTTCCCCTCCTTGATGGACTGGCATGAAACTCAATATTTCAGGAGAAAGCTGAACATGAAAAGGGGCTGCCAAATTTGATGCAGATCGCCAGAATTATTAACATCTAAAATATTTTGTAGACCCCCCGATTCCTTTAACTTTACTCCCCTTTTGATTGATCTGTATAAAAACTACCACACCAACAGAAAAACAAACTTCTGTCCTGAAGTGTTTTTTAAATGCAGCTTATCTCCAAGCAGGAAGGTTATCCAAGCAGCAGACAGAATAAATTGGGTATCAGTGTGAGTATGTTATTAATTATAAGCAACCGGTTTTTATTGGCTGCCTCCAAACGATGATGTCAGAGGCGAGCTGATGGGATGAGTGTTTCATAAAGAAGAGAGCCTCCTTATTATTCTGACATTCACACTTAGATCAGGCCCCAAGAGAGAACAGTGGGCCTCAGCAGCGGCCACTCCCAAAGCCTGGACAGTGTAAGGCTCACAGCTGTGCAAGCACAGATGTGAGTTATGCAGTGCCAAGGTGCTGGTTCAAGGCGCATCAGAGTCTCCTGTAACTAAAGGGGAAAGCAAATATTTTTCTATGAAATTAAACTATCAGGGTGAATATGTGTGGTGGGTCACGTGCTGCGAGCTGACAGGACCACTTAGGTTAGCTCTAAAGCCTGTCTCTAAGCTCTTCGCACAGATTTAGTTACCATAGGTAATTCTTTGCAGAGTGCCTCTGCTAAAAAGGATTAGATATATACTCATATGTGCATCTCTGTACACATGTGCACACACATGTATTTAGACTACTACATGTGTATGACAGAGGTATCCTGGTCTAGTTCAGGTTGCCACACTTGACTGGAAACCTCAATTTAACGTTGTTATTAGCTTTGTCTCCCCTCAACCAATTTGCACCAAATCTTTAAAAAACATGGCACAAAGTTATGACTTTCATAGTGACAACTCTGGTGCGAATTGGTCTTATGGGTGAGAAGTTGAAATGGGGTCCCAGAAATCTGTTTCTCACTTTTAGCTTGAAAGCTCCATAAGTTACCCATGAAAACTGCTATTCCTACTGGATATTTTGTGTTTCGATTGGACCGGATTTCAAAAAGGAGAAGGGTTCAAGCTGTGGTTTACCGCAACCATATGGTAGCCCTATTCCTGTCAGTGGCCTCTGCGGAATGTGACGCGCTCTCCAAGCTTTCCAAGAATAAATCCTTTACTGGACTAGTAATCTATCACGCCCTTGCCCTAAAACTGCCTTTGTACAAGCAGTTAGTTTTCTCTTCGAATCTTGCCTTCATTTCTGCAATTTTACCTTACTAGGAGATATTAATTTTCATCTGGAGGCTTTAACAGGAGAATTAGTGGACACTAAGTCCAGTTTGGCCTTGGCGCAAGTAGTAGGTTCCCCCAATGCATCTTGCAGGCCATTCCGTCCCTAATTCACCAGGATGAAAATGGGTTTGTTCTCAGACATAATACTTCCCTAAACATACACTGCTTATGCTACATGATGGAAGCGGCTGTATGCGCCTGGCCTGGTGCAGTATGTATTTCCATTGACCTTGAACAGGCGTTCGATACACTGTGTTGGGAATATATGTTTGCGGTGCTTGAGACAATTGGGTTTGGCCCCCACCTGTTAAAATGGACAAAATTATTATACCTTTCTCCCACAGCCAAAGTAAAGAATGGTTGACACGTCTCTGACAGTTATGCCATTGCCAGAGGGACTAGACAGGGAGGGCCTCTCTCCCCGCTCTTGTTCATATGAGCACTGGAACCTCTGGCGATTAAACTACAAGTGGTGGAAGGAACGTGGGGCATACCGCTGAAGGACAAAATACATGTTGTTTCGTTACACACAGACACACAAACAACATGCTGCTGTTCCTCTGATCATTCGGTCTGGACCTTATGTGGTGTCTCCTGCATGTTGTTCTAACATTAGAACCACATGCAGATTAGTGGAACTAGGAATGCTGAAAGTAATGCTCTATTACTGCTATGCGCGTGTCATCTGGAGTCAGTTGCTCTCAGCTGGCGATGGATGAGGTGTATTTATAATGAATCTCTTATGGTACCTAACTGCGTGTGAGGAGTATTCTTTCGGATGTTACACTGGCGACAATGGGTGTAGCCAAACCTCAACATAGAGGAAGAGGAATGTGACGGCGCTGTAAGATAAATAGCAAAGACTCACAGTGTTAAGGCGTGCCTTTGGAAAGTATCCAGCAGGCAGCGGTGGCAGTGTGCTCCAGGCTAGTCATGAGGCTAGTAGACGCCGTTGTGAACGGGAGAGCTTAGGTGAGGAAATTTGACGACAGGGTCATCCGTGGAAGATGACGTAATTAGAGGCGTGTGGGAGTTGTGGCAGTGCGCGAGTGAGTGGAGCTGGAATGCAGGTGTGTTTCAATGTTTCAGTTCGGGCATGTCTCTGTGCCCGATCGCTGAGGGAAACTGACGTTTTGTCGAGATCGTGATGCATGTGTGAAAAGACTCCATCCCCTGCAGAAACACATGTTGTAGCGCCGCACTGCAGCCATGTTGGGAGACCAAACGTGGAGTTTATCGTTTCAGTTGCATGACCAGGTGCAGCACGGACAATTCAGTGACGTGCTTCGTATTGCCTCGCAGTTGTGAAGATACGTGAGAAGGAAACGAGGCGAGTAATCTGCCGGGCCGTTATATATGCAGCGGTGACTGGCACACCACAAACACTTGCCAGTCAGTGAGAGACAGCGAGATGTGACTGGCACACCTCGTATAAGACAATGGACTGAGCGTGCCGAGTTGAAAGTTTGGTGTCTGGTACTTTCCGTCTATTTTGCACTACCGTGACAGGCATACCACAGTTGAAGTGTCCTGCTTAAGTTTATACTGTTATTTCGGTGATAGGCACACCTACGCCTGTCATTTCATGTAGTTCATGAGCATATACTGTGGTAAAAGAGTCTAGACTGTGGGGCGAGTTTTTGGGGTATAAACCTATCACAATTTTAAGTTGGAAAAGGGAAACGCTAAACAGAATTAACCAGCAAATTTTGATACAGGTGTGCAATGGTTTTAAAATATCTGTTTGGGTAAAATAGGTGCGATTTACAACTTTATAGTGGTGGTTAATATAATGTGTGGCATTAGGGTGAGAGAAACTTTAGATCACTTATTTTTGGTGTAGAGCTGTGTGTTTCACACAGTATTGAATTATGCAAAAAATTACGCCACCCCCATTTTTCTTAAGCAGCCCAGGTGAGCCCAGCATACCACGTAGCAAATATAAAAAGATGTTCAATCATTATGCAATGGTATGTGGGCCAACGGTAAGTGCGGAAAGGAGGCACGGATTATTAATGCATTGTTTGGGGTTGAGGGTCAAGAGGTCATGGAGAATCTACTAGATCTGTGTGCTAAGGAACAGAGGATTTCAAATTAATATGAGATATGTTTATTGAGAATGGCCAGACATTTCCTCCCCAAAGTGAGCACGATAATGGAAAGGTATTGCTTTGGAAGGTGGAAACAAAGGAAGGATGATACGAATGCGGAGTATATAACGTGTCTAAGGAAGTGATAGAGCGCAGTGATATTCTGAAAATTGTAGGGGTACATTATATTCATGGATAGTCCGTACCCGCATATATCCTTATGTGTGCACTAACCTTGGTTAGAATTCGTGATGTAATAATCAGTGGTAAATGAAATGTTAAGATGAGTTGTGCCATTCAAGAAACGTAAAGTGGCATTTAGAGGGAATTATGTAACTTTCAATGTTCATTGAAATAGTATAATGAGGTAGCTATATGTAATGTAATGCAGTAGATTTAAACGTGCATCAAGTTGAAGTTGCACACGCCTAGATGACTAATTGTGTTTAAATATGATGAAATGTAGTGCTTACAGATGTAACATTTTAAATGTGTTTAAGTTGATGTTAAAGGCCAGATGGAGTATTTACTCTTTCGTGCTAAGAAAGGCCTATTCATTTTTCTTATGTTAGCTGGTTTATGTAGGCCTGAAATGTATTTTCCCCTGGTGAGGCTCTTATTTGGAGACGGTCAGCGAAATTCATGTACGTGCAAGGTTGTTTCGTTCTCATGCTTCTGTTGCAGGTGCAAGGACACCGTCCTCGTTAGTTAGAATAACGCTTTTGTTTTAGGAGTTAGGTATGGACGAAACCCGTTACAAAGTCTCCAGGAATGCCGATAATTAGAAGATGTGCTGAAGAAGCCTGAGACCCAAGGACACACGAAACGTTGTTGGACCGAGTACAAGTTTTGGTGGAAAGTTACCTACGAGAGGTGCCTGGCCAGAGGAGGTGTTGCAGGAGGCGTGGTCATTAAGTGTCCATTTTGTATTAGGGACAGTGCCCCGAGGTAGGAGATTGCAGAGAAGGTAGGAGCGGAGAAGGTACAAAGAGCAAGGAGAGAGAAGAGAGCTGTTAGAGGGTAGAAGGAAGGGATCGATTCTTAGAATGAAGACTTAGACTGGCTTTCACAACGTGAGTGTACTTCTTAGGAAGTCTTCAAGAGCTGACACTTTTCTTGATCTTGCTTGGGTGATGTTAAGTAGGGATGCCACTTAGGATAGTGCAGGTGTAGATTAATGGATTTCTTTCACAGTTACCCATGAAGACTAATATAGATGTTGGTGCAGTTATTGCTTGTTTAGTATTCCTGGAATTGCTTATTCTTTTTATGTTATATCGAATTAGATTGGTTCGTAGGATGGACTTTGTATTAGTGCCTTTGTATTTTTACAACCTCGTCTTGAGGTGTCTGTATGTACAGTTATTTTTGGTTTTGTAATAAACCCCTAAACTTGGAATTCGGAGTCAGTGATCTTTTCCGAGATTTTCCTAAATTGATTCATGACAGTTTTGGAACAAATGTATTGTTTCTCCCCTTTACACTTCTCAGCAGGTAATAAAGATTCAGTCGACCGAGGGTTCCTAGTAATATATATAGGGAAATCCGGCGTTATCAGTTGGTAGCGAGAGGATGGTTACCTCTGTAGTAAGGGGATAAGTAGAGAAGGGTAGTCATTGAATCCCTATAGAGCCCAAGTGATGGTTATCCAGTGGATTGTGAGCGGAGGACGACGGCGTTTGATGGAAACCGACGGCGTTTGATGGAAACCGACGGCGAGTGACTGTGCGGCGGGAACAGCAGTTCGTGGTAGAGTGAGTATGAACAGGGATGTATGTCTGTTAGATTGCGGTGTTGTTTTGATTGTGTGATGTCTTGCGGAGTTGGAATGAGAGTTGAGTGATTGTGGTTTCGGGCCGAATGCGTGCGGTCCATGAGATTTGATTTATTGATATCCCGGGATAAGAGATTGTGGTGTAGAAGACACCCAGAGTTGAAATTGGCTGACCAGAGATTGTGGGAGTCATGAGACGTCGTTGACGAACCCACCGGTGATAGGGAAACGTGTGTGTGAGTGCGTGAGTAACCGACGCAGGTCGTGGGTTACTGCATGTGGAACATCGAGTGATTGGATCCTATCGATTAAGTACATGACTGTCCGGCCGTTCGTGGGCAGATAGTCTGGGGCAATTGTCCGGTCGTTCGCGGACACACGGTTGCCAGAGTTGAGGTCGACAATTACGAGACTGTCCGGTCGTTTTGTGGACAGACAGTCAGAGAAGTGACTGTTCGGTCGTTTGGTGGACAAACAGTTATTTCAGAGTGAGAGAGACGCGTGAGTGTGCGAGAGACGAATTGTAAAGGAGGGGAACTGCTGCATGAGGAGGAAGAGTGATGTCAGAGAGTGTCACGCTGTGATAGGTCGGTTGGTGTGAAGCCGCGTTGGGATTTGTGGATCGTCATCAGGAAGTCGAGTGAAAACAAGTGAAGAAAACGTTTATTTCATCATGAAATGTTTTAAAGTTTTACGAGATATGTGTAGAGGAGACAGAAGAGTGGTTTCTCGGGGGGGAGAAGAAGCTCCACCTGAGGATACCCCAGCCCATTATATGGCTACGAATGTGGGGTTGCATACTATAATTTGGCTCGAAAACTGGCATAAAATGACTGAACATGAGGGAGAATTGACTTTTCTGCGCTATGGCACTTTCAGGTTGGAAGTGTTGTACCAATTGAAAACGGTGATGTCCTCATTGCGACCTTTACCCAGACCAACACAGTTTGAGGCGCTACATGCATGGATAAGAGCAGCACTTGATAGGAAAAGAGACAGAAGTCAGGAAAGGGTGAAAAAGTCAATTAGGGCGTTTCAGGATGCGCGATGGGACGCATTGGAGAAGAGATGGAGGGTGGAAACTATTGAAGGGGATAGGCTATTACCGTTGATGATAAAAGTAGGAGAGGCCCAGAAGAAGTGGGGTGAAGAAGACGATAGTGACACAGATGACAGCTTGCTAGATAGACTGCTATCAGAAAGACCACCTCCATATAATCCAGATTCCGCAGAGGGTAAGGCAGTGTCAACAGAAGGAACTGGAGAATCGCAGACTCAACCTAGTGCGAGAGTAGTCGGAAGAATATCAACCGGAACAGAAGAGATGGGAACACACACACCAGCAAGCATCGAAGCTAATGGAGTTACAGTTGTTACGAGGCTACCGGATGCTCTTACAGTACCGGTTACCATTGGCCCCATAGTGTCAGTATATGACCCAGATCAGGCAGGAAATGGAAGTCTAGCACAGTCAGTAGCAGGAGAAGGGACTGGTTCTGGAGGGAATGGCATAGTGAGTGGAATAGGTCAGCTTCCGAGACCCATGGAATCAAGTACTCCTTTGCCAGCCATGGCAGACTCCTCTAGAGGACAGGGAGACGTAAGAACGGCAAGACCAAGGTCTTTGGTCGATTCAAGATCTGACATAAGGATGTGGGAACCACCAGTGAGAAACCCTAATGATAGGATGACAGGAGACTGGGATCGCGGGAATACAGGAAGCCGACCAGTCCTAGGGAATATAGCAGAAGGGAACTGATGTGAGGAACGGGGCAGTGAGAATGGAGAGTCGAGTGGTGCATCAAGTCAAGGGACCCTTAAAACTGCTATAAGAGCAAAGATGTTGGATGTGATAAGGTTAAAAGCTGAGGTAGATGAGATAATTAGTGGGAACCTGCCATTGGAAAGAGTAGAGCTTTATGGACCAGACGAGTTGCTGTTTGTAGCAAAAGATGTAACTCGCAAGGCGAGATCAGCGCATGAGAAATTGACAGACTTGGCAAAGAGACATGAGGTGGATCTGTCCAAAACTAAGATGCTGCAGGGAAGTCACAGGTTGCAGTACAGTGACCAGGAACTGGAAGAGAAGAGAGTGATAGGGCTGAAAACTCACATTAGAGAATTGATTGTAGGGATACGTGCATGGAGCATGCTTGACAAATGGGGGGAAAGATGGTCCACAAAGAAGAGCAACAAAAAGAGTGTAGGAGAGACACCGCCTCCAGGAGGGGGGACGATAGGAGTGGGAAATTTTCCTTTGCGAGAGGTACAAAACGGAGGGTATGTGCATGTGCCTTGGAGTAGAGGTGATTTGGCAGCGTTTACAAACGAATTTCCTCGGCTGAAGGAGAAGCCTGTTGAGTGGTACAAGCAGGTTGACCGATTTGTTAAAATCTCGAAGGTGTTGTGAGTTGACCTGAACACATTGTTTGATATTGTAGTACCAAGTGATTTGTGGGGAGCTTGTAAAGTTGCAGTTGATTGGCCAACTTCTGAACCGGATAGGGATTTGGTTATCAATGGTTCTTCACCAATTGTTATGAAAATATTTGAGCAAGTAATTACATGGCTGAAATCCAAAATCTCACCACAAGACATTGATTGGGTTAAGATAGATCGAACTGTCCAGGAACCGAAAGAGTCCGTACACGAATATTACGAGAGGTTCTTACAAGCCTTTAAGCAGTACAGTGGGCTAGACACGTTAGACCCCAAAGACATGGGACAATTCGTCTCCAAGTTCGTCTTGGGTCGGAGACCAGAATTCAGCTTTATGATTCAGCAGCACCTGATCTGCTGGCAGAACAAGTCGGTGGATGAAATCCTGCGGTACGCCAGGTACTGCAGCTATGAAGTGGACTCGAAACACAGGAAGCTTAAGGATAAGTTGATGCTGGTCCAAATGCAAAACACTGACAGGGAAGTCCAGACACAGTCAAGTGGAGGGACGCTAGGGAGAAGACAGGGAAACAACCAAGGAGGGACCCAGAATGGGCCGGGTCCGGGAAGGGGGAAACCTATAGACCCTAAGACAGGGATGGATGTGGCAACACTGAAAAAGACAACTGCATGTCACTTTTGTAACAAGATCTGGCATTGGAAGCGCGAGTGTAGATCGAATCCAGCGAACCAAGTGCAACCCAGAGGGAGAGACGGTGCAGGTATCTGAGGACGTCAATACAGTGACGAGACCCAGGTCCATGCAAGGGGGGACATTGTGCCCGCAGGTGCAAGTTCCGCAACCTCTGAGAATTCCACAGGGAAATCGAACGTACCAGCAGATGCCCCTTTTCGAAGATTGCGATGATTACAGCTCAGACCCGTTGAAATGACGGTGCCTGAGGGGGGAGGAAGACTGCACTCTTGGGGCAGTCTTAGAGGTAGACCAGAGGGGACCGTTTGTAGAGGCGGATGTTGGCGGTCATCCCACCACCTTTTTGGTTGATACTGGTGCTACCCGTTCTACTGTGAGATCTGCAGTAGTTCCCAACCTACCCCTCTCGGGACAATCAATCCAAGTAGTAGGAGTGGCAAATAAGAGGATGAATAGCCCATTGACTGAGCCGATTCCTGTGAGAATAGGAACTTTCCGAGATCGACACCAGTTTGTGGTGTGCGACTCAAGTCCAGTCTGTTTGCTAGGACGTGATCTCTTGTGCAAACTGAATTGTACCATCTATTGCACCCCCAAGGGAGTGGAATTACAGACAAGTGATGATGATGCCACCTTCAAGGTTGCAAATCAGCATTTATGCATAGAGATGTACCCTATGTTAACAGTGGAAGAGCTTCCACTTAACTTGAGAGACTCGGTTTCATTGGATGTGTGGGATTTTACAGGAGAAGAGATTAGACTGATCAGAGGTGTTGAGCCAGTTAAGATCCAGGTCAAACAAAATGTTGAGTTTCCGAGAACACCCCAGTATAATCTGTAGCCCGAGACGATCACAGGGATTAAACCTGTAATCGATTCCATGATTCAGCGGGGAATTCTGAAGGAGATAATGGGCAGTCCATGCAACTCACCCATTATGGGATTGCAAAAACCAAGTAGGAAATTCAGAATCATGCAAGACCTGCGAAAGGTCAACGCGATTGTGGTTCCGTGTTGTCCAGTGGTACCGAATCCATCAGTGATACTATTCCAGATTCCATGTGAAGCCGAGTGGTTCACAGTGATTGACTTGTGCCAAGCGTTCTTTTCGATACCTTTGCACGAGGAGAGCCAATTTTTGTTTGCGTTCCGTCTGGAAGATCGTGTGTTAACGTGGTGTCGTATCCCTCAAGGGTATACAGAGAGTCCATCAATCTTCAATCAGATCTTGAAGAAGAATCTCGAGAGTCTTGTACTACCGCAGAATTCTGTTCTCGTGCAGTACATTGATGATCTCCTCATCGCGTCAGAAACGGAGGATGCTTGTAGGATTGATACGATTGCCTTACTGAATCATCTAGCGGAGAATGGACACAAGGTGTCCCCAAGCAAATTGCAGTACTGTCTGAGTGAGGTTCAGTACTTGGGTCATCGAATTGAGAAAGGCAAGAGAAAGGTGTCACCAGATCGAATTGAGGCGATCATGAACATGACTGTGCCTACCACTCAGAAGGAAGTCAGAATGTTCTTGGGAATGGTTGGTTACTGTCGCCAATGGATTCCCAACTTCTCTCTGAAGGCAAAGCCTCTGCAGAGGCTGACGCATAAGGATGTGAGTGATCCGGTACCATGGGACCATGACTGTCTGATTGCGTTCTTGGAGTTGAGAGAGGGCTTATGTCGTGCACCGGCTCTGGGAATGCCTGACTACAACAAGTCCTTTTCATTGTTCTGTTATGACCGAGAAGGTTGCGCATTGTCAGTCCTGACTCAGAGTCACGGAGGTGTCCGTAGACCAGTTGCCTACTTTTCAGCTACTTTAGATCCAGTAGCTTCAGCGTTGCCCGGATGTCTCAAATCCGTTGCTGCAACGGGTGTCAGCATTGAAAGGTGTGAAAGCATTGTTATGGGTCACCCGCTCATGGTATATGTTCCACATTCTGTTGAGCTCTTGATGACAAGGACTAAAACACAGCACCTGACAAACAATAGACTCACACGCTACGAGCAAGTCATACTTGCCGCGGAGAATGTGACTCTGAAAAGGTGTTCTGTTTTAAATCCTGCTACATTGATGCCATTGCCAAATGCAGATGATGAAGATCGTGAAGACCATGACTGTCTTGATGTGACTGAACTTTGCACCAAACCGAGACCTGACATTGTTGATGAACCTCTGGCTGACCCTGATGAAATTTTCTTTGTCGATGGTTCATGCTTAAGAGACAATGTGGGTCATTTGAGAGCAACGTTTGCTGTATGTACCATTACTGGAGTGGTCGAAGCTGCTTGCCTAGAAGGACTATACTCCGCACAAGTGGCCGAAATCATTGCTTTGACTCGCTCCTGTTTGGCAGCTGATCAGATCCGAATCACCATCTACACCGACAGCCAGTATGGGTTCGGTGTGGTTCATGACTTCGGACAGCTATGGTCTCAGTGGGGTTTCTTGACATCATCTGGATCTCCCATCAGAAATGGAGAATTTGTGAGACAACTGTTAGAAGCGTTGCAATGTCCCAGGGAAATAGCAGTGGTAAAGTGCGCTGCACATGGAAGGGGGGACGGATTTTGTTTCTATTGGGAACAAGTATGCTGATGAAATTGCATGTTTTTACGCTGAACAAGGGTGTATATTTACTGGAGATTACACTGGAGAGAGCCAAGAAAGAACCGAGCTCAGCATGATGTTAGCCATGGCAGACACTTGGGAGGAACTCAAGAGCCTGCAGGAAGGAGCTTCAGATCAGGAAAGAGATGTTTGGATCAGATCAGGGTGTGAGAAGGGGGATGTTGGCATTTGGGTTTCAAGTGATGGTCGAGCAGAGTTACCAGATGACCTATTGAGCCCGATGGCAAGGCAAATTCATGGTGCTGTGCATCTAGAGAGAGATGCGATGATGCGAGTGTTCAGACAAACGTGGTAAAATCCACCGTTCCGTGCGTTTGCTGAAGCAGTGTGTCATAGGTGTGTTACCTGTCAACAAATGAATGCTGGAAAGAAAACTGTGGTTGCACTGAGTCACATTGGGAGGTCGGGAGGACCTTTCAATAGGATACAGCTTGATTTTATCGAAATGCCTAGGTGCAATGGACTGAGGTACATTCTAGTGGTGGTATGTGTCTTTTCACGATGGGTGGAAGCTTATCCAACACGAAGGTGTGACACCCTTACAGTAGCGAAGCTATTATTGAGAGAGTTGATTCCGAGGTTCGGTTTTCCAACTTCATTGGAATCGGATAGAGGAACACACTTCCACAGCGAGATCATGAAATTGCTTTGCGCTGCTTTAAATGTTGATCAGAGACTCCATTGTAGCTATCGACCAGAGGCTTCTGGGATAGTAGAGCAGATTAATGGAACTTTGAAAGCACGGATGGCAAAGGTGTGTTCGTCTACATTTCTGAAGTGGCCTGATGCGTTGCCTCTGGTGTTGATGAGTGTCCGCAGTGTCCCAGATAGGAGGACCGGTCTTTCCCCGCATGAGATCCATATGGGGAGGGCGATGCGATTGCCAGCAATACCATTCTCAGCCTTGATGAACATCACTGATGACTTAATCCTTGATTACTGCAAAGGACTAGCTGATGTGGTCCATTCTATGTCTCAGCAGGTGGAAGCTGCTGCTGTTCCGGCTTCAAGAGATCTCTGCCACGACCTGTGCCCAGGGGACTGGGTGCTTGTCCGTAAGCACGTGAGGAAGAGCTGTTTGGATGCTCGGTGGCGAGGCCCCTACCAGGTGATACTTGTAACGAACACAGCGGTGAAGTGCGGAGGGTTGCCGAATTGGATACATGCTTCCCACACCCGCCGAGTTTCAGAACCCTTGGAAGAAACAGCTCCTCTCGAGAGTGAAAATTCAGCTGTGGTGGCAGGGCCACGAGAGAGGACAAGCCAAGCTGTAAGGGTTACTGACGAAGCTGGTTGCTCACCAGACCAGGCTGAGGAGGGTTACGCTACACACAACCCAGGTATTGACTCTGAGGAAGAAGGTAACGTTGCGGGTGATATAGAGTCAGACTCAGCCGAAGGAAGTGGTGCGCAGAGTGTTCGAGAGGAGAGCAAAAGGGCTGACTGAGCAAGAGAATTGTGGCCTGAAAGACAGAGAAGGCTGAACCTAAGATTGGCCCCCGAAAGAGATCTTGCCCCTGTGTCGGAGACATCCGAATCAGAAGTGAGTGAAGAAGAGCAAGCCCAAGGAGGCCTGAGAAGGTCGAGAAGGACAAGAGTGCCTTGCCAGAGATACCCTGCCCCGGAGTCCACTTACGTAGTAGCTGATGCCGGGAGTAGTGAGTTCCGGGAGGCTGAGGTCCGTGCGAGTGATCAGCAGAAATCCTCTACTGAAAATTGATGTGGGACTGATAGTTCCAGGACTTGAAGTTGAAGGCGTTCTGACAATCACGGTCCCAAAACCTCCAGTTTTGAGCAAAGTGCGAATTCTGATATTGCATAAATTAGTTTTCCCAACGTTTGGATTTGAAGCATCACCTCATGAACTGGTAGATGTTCGTCTTGAGATTTTGCAACATGTTCTAGCTGCAATCGGATCTGAACTTATTGTAGTTGCGAATGAACTGTGCGTTGTAAATAGATGTTTCAAAGAAGATAACCTAGGCCCGAGTGGAAGAAGAATAAAATTAGGGTTTTTAGTAGAAGAAGAAAGAGGGCTAGGGAAGTCTTTTTGGACTGTGTAAATAAATCCGGAAGAACTGAACTTTGAACGGATTTCCAGGATCTCCATGAACTTTGTTTGAGCCCCTCAGCAGCGAATTGAGGTGGAAAGAAGAGACTTTTGTGTATCCTCTAATTTGAACTGCTATAACGAGAGAAGATGGAGTCTGGAAATCCGAACCGTAGATCCAAGTGTATAATAGGTGCTTCCATAGTGGGAGTGATAGTCTTAATAGTCATAGTCATTGTAGTGTCAGTTATTGTTCCACATGAGGTAGAAGTCATAGCGGTGAAAGGGACACCTACACCCAGTACTTCTAGCAAGAAGGAGGATATCATAGGAGCTGAAAAGGCTATGCTAGATCAAAATAGTCGTAGATTACATGCAGATTTGTCTAGAGGTGATTTTAAGCTTAATGCGTATGCCAAGCTGCTATATGAGTACATCGAGACGATGGATGTGAGCGACTGTTATGTGTGTATGCAATTGCCTGCATCAGTGGATGAGGGCATTAGATATCATCATCTTCCGTTGACTTATGGGATTTCATGTAGTTTGTTGCTTAGCATGTTTTATGGGAGAGGTCATTATGAATACTTCTTTTCCAATTACGACGCAGTGCTTTCAGAGGTTCCAGCATATAAGCACCTGAATAAGTACGATTATTATAAGCAGGAGGATAGGATTGGGAAGTATTTCATACCGACTATAATGTTAGATACCGCTTATGCACATAGACATAACCTTACATGTTCACTAACAGAGATAGAAAAGAAGTTTGTAGATCAAGTAGAGGATAGATATAGACAGCTAACACAAACACGCAACACTGGAGAAAGTCCATTAAATTGGACAAAGGAAGAGTTGGCTCACAGAGCGAAAGGGAGCTATGGCCCTATAGCATTAGATCTAGAGCAAAAGGGGAAGCTGTGTGTGAAACGTGTACAAACCTATTATGATAAGGTTTATGTGGGACAGAGTGCATGTGATCACGTTTTCACCATGGAAGAGTCAGCAAAGAACTTTTTGCAGGGTCTGGTACAAGTGGTGCCAACAGTATACTTCGTATGTGGGAAAAATGCTTATGTGAGATTGCCTGCCAATTGGTACGGTACTTGTTACCTGGCAGCTGTTTTCCCCAAGATTTACCATGTAGAGGAGCTAGAACCCCTGGAAGGAGGAATGCATTCTAGGGTAAGGAGCGATGCAAGTGCAGGAGGAGTGATTGGAGATATTTTTGGAGTTGTAATACCAGGTTTGGGAGTGTTTTTGAATGATGTGAAGATTAGAAAGCTGGCGACTGTTGTGGACAAGTTGTCGACGAATACAGCTAAATCACTATTGCTCGTGGATGGAGAGATGTTGTCGATAAGGACAATGGTGATGCAGAACCGTCTTGCTTTGGATGTCTTATTGGCAAAAGAGGGCGGAGTCTGTAAAATGCTGAAGGTGCAAGAGTGCTGTACTTATATACCAGATAATAGTAAAGATCTGAAGAAGTATATAAGTGACATCACTGAGATTCATCATGAGATCCAGGATCTGACTGAGGAGGGTGTTTGGGAGAAAGTTGGAAAAGGGTTTGGTAGAGTGGGGAGTTGGTTTGCAAGCCTGGGAAAAGGTATTCTTGGTTACATCTTGAGACCTATCATTATAATCGTGGTCTGTGTGATTTGCCTGTGGGGCTTTGTGAGGGCTTATCAGTGGTACAGGGCGAATCAAGTTGAAAGATCCTTTAGGGAGAGAGAGGTAAGGATGTCTAGACTGCAGGACAGTCACTATGAGAATATCAAGAATCTGGAAAGGTTCCGATAGGGAAGATTGGCTACAAGTTCTGTTTAGGTCAGTTCTTTCTCCAGGGAGTTGTGATTTTGATGATGACACTGGTCATCAGAGGGGGGAACTGATAGAGCGCAGTGATATTGTGAAAATTGTAGGGGTACATTATATTCATGGATAGTCCGTATCCGCATATATCCTTATGTGTGCGCTAACCTTAGTTAGAATTTGTGATGTAATAATCAGTGGTAAATGAAATGTTAAGATGAGTTGTGCCATTCAAGAAAGGTAAAGTGGCATTTAGAGGGAATTATGTAACTTTCAATGTTCATTGCAATAGTATAATGAGATAGCTATATGTAATGTAATGCAGTAGATTTAAATGTGCATCAAGTTGAAGTTGCACACGCCTAGATGACTAATTGTGTTTAAATATGATGAAATATAGTGCTTACAGATGTAACATTTTAAATGTTTAAGTTGATGTTAAAGGCCTAGATGGAGTATTTACTCTTTCGTGCTAAGAAAGGCCTATTCTTTTTTCTTATGTTAGCTGGTTTATGTAGGCCTGAAATGTATTTTCCCCTGGTGAGGCTCTCATTTGGAGACAGTCAGCAAAATTCATGTACGTGCAAGGTTGTTTCGTTCTAATGCTTCTGTTGCAGGTGCAAGGACACCGTCCTCGTTAGTTAGAATAACGCTTTTGTTTTAGGAGTTAGGTATGGACGAAACCCGTTACAAAGTCTCCAGGAATGCCGATAATTAGAAGATGTGCTGAAGAAGCCTGAGACCCAAGGACACACCAACCGTTGTTGGACCGAGTACAAGTTTTGGTGGAAAGTTACCTACGAGAG
This sequence comes from Calotriton arnoldi, assembly GCA_963921515.1. NCBI lineage: Eukaryota > Metazoa > Chordata > Amphibia > Caudata > Salamandridae > Calotriton > Calotriton arnoldi. The sequence goes on from CAWUFW010001133.1 coordinate 1,479,172, forward strand.
GTGCCTGGCCAGAGGAGGTGTTGCAGGAGGCGTGGTCATTAAGTGTCGATTTTGTATTAGGGACAGTGCCCCGAGGGAGGAGATGGCAGAGAAAGTAGGAGCGGAGAAGGTAGAAAGAGCAAGGAGAGAGAAGAGAGCTGTTAGAGGGTAGAAGGAAGGGATCGATTCTTAGAATGAAGACAGACTGGCTTTCACAACGTGAGTGTACTTCTTAGGACGTCTTCACGAGCTGACACTTTTCTTGATCTTGCTTGGGTGATGTTAAGTAGGGATGCCACTTAGGATAGTGTAGGGGTAGATTAATGGATTTCTTTCACAGTTACCCATGAAGACTAATATAGATGTTGGTGCAGTTATTGCTTGTTTAGTATTCCTGGAATTGCTTATTCTTTTTATGTTATATCGAATTAGATTGGTTCGTAGGATGGACTTTGTATTAGTGCCTTTGTATTTTTACAACCTTGTCTTGAGGTGTCTGTATGTTCAGTTATTTTTGGTTTTGTAATAAACCCCTAAACTTGGAATTCGGAGTCAGTGATCTTTTTCGAGATTTTCCTAAATTGATTCATGACAGTTTTGGAACAAATGTATTGTTTCTCCCCTTTACGCTTCTCAGCAGGTAATAAAGATTCAGTCGACCGAGGGTTCCTAGTAATTGATATAGTGGAATCCGGCGTTATCAGAAGCTGGCAGCTACGTGCAAATTTGGTGAGACACTGGAGGAAAGAATTGATGATCAGTTTGTACTAAGATGTGGGAGTGACAAGATCAGGGAAGAATTGTGGTTAAAAGATGAGCCACCCTTGGAGGAGGTGATCATGGTGGGCAAGAGAGTGGAGCACATGTTGAAGTGTGTCTCGGAGCTAAGTTCAAGTAAACAGAAAAGTGCATCAAGTTCATAGAAAGTGGAAGAGCTGGTGTGAGAGGTAAAAAGAAAGTAGTAGTCAAGGGAAAAGCGAAAGAGGTACATATAAAATTCCTGGGATAATGTTACAAGTGAGGCAAAAGTGGTCACAGAGCAAATGCAAGAACTAGCCCAGCATTGAGTGTCTATTGTAATGTCTGTGGGAAAAAAGGGCATTTCTATAAGTGTTGCCGTAACAGGAGCAGGAAGAATATCAGAAGAGATGTTAAGGAAGTTTCACAGGAAATTGTGTTTCAGATAAACAAGTCAACGGGAAAAGACGAACACCCCAGTGAGAATGTGGTGACAGGTGGAGTGAAAGTGTTAATGCCGTCTGACTCCTGTTTGCACATGACTATTATTCCTAAACAGTGCTATGTATGAAACTTTGAGGAAAGGAATTATTTACACTCTATGGATGTGAATCCAGGAGGGTATGGCGGGCATCTCAAATAAATGAGAGGGACCCCTTATCACCAAAGGAGTAGGGCACCAAATAGACCTAAGTCAGAAAAATAATCCCCTTTGGGTAAATCAAAACACCATATATTATACACTCAACCAAATCAACATATCACCAGAACATAACACCCCCACCATCAAAGGGTCAAGTGCTCAAAAATGATATATACAAATATTTTATTAAAAATAACCAACTTGTGGTCACACATAGAAAATATTTTCCATACAGTATTAAAAAACTTTACATCAAAGATAAAAACACAATAAACATACTATAACACACAAAAAGAATTTAAAAATCACACAATTCAGTGCAATATTGGGAGAGCCTGCAAGAAAGTTCTTTCTTGTCATAGAGAGGCAAATTCATCTGACAAGGATCATTTGTATAACATTCGATTTTCTATATACATGTGACTTTATTTCTCACATCAAATGTCCTCATAGTCTAACGTGTCTCTCTCAGTAAGCATCGGTGCGTTTCGGTGGCTATTAGTGTTCGACCGCCACCTTCATCAGGACAAGAGACGATATCGCCCAAACCCAAATTCGAATCTGTACACAATTATACAAACAAAAAATAAAACATAAAAGAAACAGTTAACCCTTGATGTGTACAAACTTAAACCATGTTTATATCATGGTGATTCATCAGACCTTTCACACATTCTATCATACAAAGGACACATTCTTAACTTTCCTTCTAAAAATAACAGCAGGTAAGTGCCATATGGGAATCATATATTACCTTAAAGTGCAGAGATAAACTTGCACTGGAGGAAGAAATTCTAAATTTATATCTTTATCTATCCTCCAACTCTTCTCTCAATATTCATATTCACACATTTAAACACAATTTTGTATAAATTCCCATCTTGGCCCCAGATCAGAGTGCCAGCATATTGGTACCTTTTCTCTGTTCCAGGTATCTTTTAATGAAATAGGCAGGTTTCGCCTCACAGAGATATTGTAGGGGGTATACAAAAGACCTCCCTCTCGTTCAGCCACCCAGGTTCCGGAGCGTGTACTGTAGAGTAAATACAGATATCCTTTCAGATGTCTAATTATTAAAGGAAGGATTTACAGAATATTTTCAAAAAAACGAATAGCCATTACCTCCAACTTCTATGTATTCAGATCCCAATGTTTAGGGGGACTTTAAACGTAGGAGGCCTTTGAACTAGAGATAAAAAATACAATACAAGTTTCTTCTCAGTCCTATCACCTCGATACGCTACATCACACCGCGTTGTCACTTTTAAATATGATCCCGATTACCTTTATATTCGCGAATTCAGAAGTTATTGTAGGACCTCTTCTCTATGTTTCTCTGTATTTGAGTTTAAATATATCCCTTTCTGTTGTATCAGCGAGACCTCATATTTCCTTTAGAATTCAATTTTCAATCTGAAAAAAGTAGGAGCGTCTAAATATTTACATTCACTATGTGGTTTCCCCTACATTTCTTTGTTCTTACCTAGGCTTTCCTAGCTCTCCAATCCTCTAGTTTAAAATCAAGCCATTCTGTTTATAGCATTATGTATCTCTCATTTGCAACTGCTACCAATCTTAAGTGTATCCAGCCTAATTACGCATTCATAGCCTGTTGCTATTCAGAAGCATGGGTTGTTTTCCTCATACTATCAGTTATAGGTATCTTTACCATTTTTCTAATATCTAATACCTCTCGCCTACCCTCTCTTAACCCACATTGCCATTTATAGTAGGGTCTAAATTCACATTCATTATATGAGCAATAATATCCTCGTACCGGCACATCCCGCCCAAATTCTAATGAAGCTGACGTACTAATAGGCGCCATTACGTGTGATCGACAATTATACACAGCCTCACTTGTGCTACGTAGACTGCTAAGTTATCCTGCTCTCACTTGGAGATAGGGACCCGACTACCGTGCTACTAACATACAGCACCCCGCAGCTCCCTTACCTTGAATCAGTCGTCGTACGGGGTAGAAACGCCTCCGTTCAAACAAGAATTCTAACAGTATACGAGAACGGAGGGTTTTTAAATCTGTAACCCGTATCACGTGATTCACTACGTCGATGAGGTTGCCCATTCACGTGACCTTCTCCGTACCTGTCAGGCAGTTGATACGCCTCATTTTACCAGGAAAGATCCACGTAAACATCGCGGCCATCTTAGCCTGATTGATTCTGTCTATTTCCTAATGGGTGTACAAATTCACACAGTGTATTTCAAGATGTTATTTGAAAAAAATTCTTTTTATAGCTCTTCCCTACTAATTCTTCACGAAAACTACATTTTATATAAAGAAATAGCCTGTCCAAAATCCCCACATTCTTTGACTGTTATTATTTAAATATTATGCTTATTTTCCATAGTGTTCTTTGACTGTTATTATTTAAATATTATGCTTATTTTCCATAGTGTTTACCATAGACGAAATTCTCCATTCTAATGTGACTCTCTACCTCAGTACTGAATGGAATTTCGTCTATGGTAAACACTATGGAAAATAAGCATAATATTTAAATAATAACAGTCAAAGAATGTGGGATTTTGGACAGGCTATTTCTTTATATAAAATGTAGTTTTCGTGAAGAAATAGTAGGGAAGAACTATAAAAAGAATTTTTTTCAAATAACATCTTGAAATATACTGTGCGAATTTGTACATCCATTAGGAAATAGACAGAATCAATCAGGCTAAGATGGCCGCCATGTTTACGTGGATTTTTCCTGGTAAAATGAGGCATATCAACTGCCTGACAGGTACGGAGAAGGTCACGTGACTGGGCAACGTCATCGACGTAGTGAATCACGTGATACGGGTTACAGATTTAAAAACCCTCCGTTCTCGTATACTGTTAGAATTCTTGTTTGAACGGAGGCGTTTCTACCCCGTACGACGACTGATTCAAGGTAAGGAAGCTGCGGGGTGCTGTATGTTAGTATGGAGGCTAAGGTCTTCGATGAGGTAGCACGGTAGTCGGGTCCCTATCTCCAAGTGAGAGCAGGATAACTTAGCAGCCTACGTAGCACAAGTGAGGCTGTGTATAATTGTCGATCACACGTAATGGCGCATATTAGTACGTCAGCTTCATTAGAATTTGGGCGGGATGTGCCGGTATGAGGATATTATTGCTCATATAATGAATGTGAATTTAGACCCTACTATAAATGGCAATGTGGGTTAAGAGAGGGTAGGCGAGAGGTATTAGATATTAAGAAAATGGTAAAGATACCTATAACTGATAGTATGAGGAAAACAACCCATGCTTCTGAATAGCAACAGGCTATGAATGCGTAATTAGGCTGGATACACTTAAGATTGGTAGCAGTTGCAAATGAGAGATACATAATGCTATAAACAGAATGGCTTGATTTTAAACTAGAGGATTGGAGAGCTAGGAAAGCCTAGGTAAGAACAAAGAAATGTAGGGGAAACCACATAGTGAATGTAAATATTTAGACGCTCCTACTTTTTTCAGATTGGAAATTGAATTCTAAAGGAAATATGAGGTCTCGCTGATACAACAGAAAGGGATATATTTAAACTCAAATACGGAGAAACATAGAGAAGAGGTCCAACAATAACTTCTGAATTCATGAATATAAAGGTAATTAGGATCATATTTAAAAGTGACAACGCGGTGTGATGTAGCATATCGGGGTGATAGGACTGAGAAGAAACTTGCATTGTATTTTTTATCTCTCTAGTTCAAAGGCCTCCTACGTTTAAAGTCCCCATAAACAATGGGATCTGAATACATAGAAGTTGGAGGTAATGGCTATTCGTTTGTTTGAAAATATTCTGTAAATCCTTCCTTTAATAATTAGACATCTGAAAGGATATCTGTATTTACTCTACAGTACACGCTCAGGAACCTGGGTGGCTGAACGAGAGGGAGGTCTTTTGTATACCCCTACAATATCTCTGTGAGGCGAAACCTGCCTATTTCATTAAAAGATACCTGGAACAGAGAAAAGGTACCAATATGCTGGCACTCTGATCTGGGGCCAAGATGGGAATTTATACAAAATTGTGTTTAAATGTGTGAATATGAATATTGAGAGAAGAGTTGGAGGATAGATAAAGATATAAATTTAGAATTTCTTCCTCCAGTGCAAGTTTATCTCTGCACTTTAAGGTAATATATGATTCCCATATGGCACTTACCTGCTGTTATTTTTGGAAGGAAAGTTAAGAATGTGTCCTTTGTATGATAGAATGCGTGAAAGGTCTGATGTATCACCAGGATATAAACATGGTTTAAGTTTGTACACATCAAGGGTTAACTGTTTCTTTTATGTTTTATTTTTTGCTTGTATAATTGTGTACAGATTCGAACTTGGGTTTGGGAGATATCGTCTCTTGTCCTGAAGAAGGTGGCGGTCGAACACTAATAGCCACCGAAACGCATCGATGCTTACTGAGAGAGACACATGTTAGACTATGAGGACATTTGATGTGAGAAATAAAGTCACATGTATATAGAAAATCGAATGTTATACAAATGATCCTTGTCAGATGAATTTGCCTCTCTATGACAAGAAAGAACTTTCTTGCAGGTTCTCCCAATATTGCGCTGAATTGTGTGATTTTTAAATTCTTTTTGTGTGTTATAGTATGTTTATTGTGTTTTTATCTTTGATGTAAAGTTTTTTAATACTGTATGGAAAATATTTTCTATGTGTGACCACAAGTTGGTTATTTTTAATAAAATATTTGTATATATAATTTTTGAGCACTTGACCCTTTGATGGTGGGGGTGTTATGTTCTGGTGATATGTTGATTTGGTTGAGTGTATAATATATGGTGTTTTTGATTTACCCAAAGGGGATTATTTTTCTGACTTGGGTATGGCGGGCAGCCAATCAAAATGCTGGGTTATTTTGAAGACTGTTTGGAGTAAGGAGGAAGGTATGTGGTAGGCAAGGTTTATGTGTCTAACAAAGGAGACAATTTGTTGAGTTGGCCACACCAAAGGCTGTGCTAAATCCTAATGCTGAGCCACAAGTTTAGGTGCAAGAGATTCACATGAGTGACATGGATTTTGTTGCTAAGTTTTCTGAGGTTTTTACAGAATCTTTGGGGTGCCTGAAGGACTACAAACATTGTATTAAGTTAAAGGATAGAGAAATTCCTGTTACTGCAAGAGTGAAAAAAATTCCTTTGGCATTACAAGATCAGGTTAGTGTGGAACTTAGGAAATTGAAGGCCACAGGTGTAATAGAGGAGGTAGTGGCAACGAAGTGCCTGGCCCCCATTGTGTTGGCCAAGAAGGGCAATGTGGACATCAGATTATGTGTGGACCTCAGAGCACTGAACAGAGAGGTTGTGGTGGACACGTTCCCTCTTCCCAACATCAAGGAGATAATTTCGACATTGGGGGGAGCAAAGTAGTTCACCACATTGGACTTAGCGTCAGCCTGCCATTATGTGGAATTGGATGGTAGTCGCAGAACCTATGGCATTCATAACACCCATGGGTGCTTTCAAATTCTGGAGAATGCCGTTTGGTCTTGTGTCAGAGGCATCAGTGTTTCAGCGCATAATATGCAAGGTTTTAAATGATTTGGATGGGGTAAAGTGCTACCAAGATGATGTTTTAATATTTGGTAGCACTGTGGAGGAACACAATGTCGACGTTTGTAGGGTTCTGGAGAAGTTGAAGGAGGCAGGTCTGACTCTCAAAAGAAGCAAATGTTAGTTTGATATGGTTGAAGGGGGATACCTAGGACATCCGATCTCAGGTGGTGTGAAACCCAAACAGGATTTGGTTGACACTACAAATAATTTGAAAACACCAGTCAGAGGAAGAGTTAAGTTTATTTTTTGGAATGATGGAATACTATTGGAGATGCATAAGGAACTTAACATGGAAATCAGTGAATTTGAGAAGTCTGTTAAAGAAAGGCAAGGAGTTTGTGTGGAGTGATCTATGTGGTTTGGAGTTCAGAGCGATCCAGGAAGAGTTGAAAGAGGCACCGTGTTTGCAGGCATTTGTCCTAGGTGAAGAAATGTACGTTCTTACAGATGATAGTTCTAAGGATTTGGGAGCTGTGTTGACCCAAAGGAGCAAAGGACAGGAAAGATTGATAGCGTCTGCCTCCAAAACGTTGAACATCTCCGAAAACAACTATTCGGTAATTGAAAGAGAAACACTGGCAATTTATTGGGCCCTTAGGAAATTTAAGAACTTCATCTGGGGAATGAAGTTTGTGGTGTTATCTGGCCATAAGGCATTGTTGGAGGTGTTCAAAAAGAAGGGGTTGAATTGCTTTCGGCAAGGATTAGAAGGTAGATAATTGCATTGCAAGAATTTAATTTTGGTGTTGAGTATCTGCCAGGCATACAAAATGTAAGTGCAGACTGCCTCACAAGACTGGTGAACGAGGAGCAAACTGGTGACAGGCATGATGAGTTCTGTGATTTGGAGGAAGATGTGTATGAGGTAATGCAAGATGTGTATGAAATTACCCTTGGTGCTGTAACTGAAGAGGAATGGGAGTTAGAATTACAAAAGGATGAGATTTTGAAGGAAGTGATTGGTGCCATAAATCATGAAAAGTTCCGAAATCTGGAGAGAGTGTGGAATTTGGTCAAGGATGAGTTGGCTGTTGATTGTGAATTATTATTGAGGGCAAATAGATTGATTCCACCTTCAAAGTTGAGGGGCAAACTAACAAAACAGGCTCATGTACGCCATCTGGGTATTGTATAAACAAAAGAAATCTTGAGAGCCGATTTTTGGTGGCCAGGTATGGATGGGGAGATTGAGTGGGCAGTTAGGGAGCGTGTGGAATGGTCTTGTAGTGATAAAGTTTTGAGAACTCATCAGGTTCCGATTGTTTGCAGGGGTTTACCGAGTCAACTATGCTGGGCCTGTTGCATGGTGAGCAGGTCACACCCTACCTAACAGTAATGATTCAAGGTGGGTTGAGGTAATTAATGTCTTCGGCACTTCCTCTTTGGAACCGGTGCATCGCAATTGTTGCATGGAGAAAATCGAAGCATCGACTCAACTGTGGGATCAACACCGATGTATCGCTCGGCTACATCTCGCATCTCGCTGTTGCGACTAGTATTCTTTGTTCAGCAGGCCTTGCGTGGCTCCTGTATCTTGCCCGCGCTCCATCGTGGTCGGCCTGAACTCTTGACTTTGCCCCGGTTCAGCGTGACCACATAACCCCCTTAGGCGCTTATTGCTAAGTGCTATTTTCACATTTATTCTTTAAAAATTCAAATGTCGACTTATACTTATTTGCTCTGTTCTCAAGGTCTCGTTTCAGTTTAATTTAAGTCAGCTAGTACGGTCGCATACATGCCAATCGTGTTGCGTACAGTGACCACCCCACTCGGACGACAACCTTGTATGACTCCCATTCAATCACCGCTGATGAGGCCATCCCTGCATTATCATGAAAATTATGCTTAGAAGCATCATGCAGGGTCTCCTTACATGCACCAGCCTCCAGCCATAAAGGCTGTAAATGCCATGTGTGGAAAGGAGTGGGTACTCTACCCCAGGCTATAAACAAAAGCAGAGAATTATGGTCTGATTTTGTTTTGCCAGATAATCGGCATAACAGACTTGAGATTTCAGTGAGTCTGGGCAAACCAGGTGGTCCAGGCAGACGAGAAGGTGATAGAAAGAAGGGGGTTCGGGCACACCATGCTTCAATCAGTTCCCAATAGTGGAGCCACTTAGCAATCACTGCAGAGTTCCACACTGCAGGTGTGCCTGGGAGAGGGTGGTGCAAGCGATCTAGCGTGGTATCAAAGACTGTGCTAAAGTCCCCTCCAAGAAGCCAGTCAAGGTCTGCCCAGAGTGGTAGCTGTGTGGAGAGACAAATTAAGTATTGATGCTGGTCAGTATTAGGAGCGTTTAGTGAGCTCAGCACTACCGGTATACCATCCAGGTGCCCCTGACCATCACAAATCTGCCCTCAGGGTCCACCGGGGTGTCCTCAGCCCAGAAGCAGGTCTCAGTGTGTATCCATGTGATGGCTCATTTTCCCTAGAAAGAATAAGTGGTGCTGTGCCTTTGTCCCCGCCATTTGTGTGTGTGCCTACTTCTCAATCAAATGCGTATCTTGGAGAAGAACTATGTCAACCCCACTCCAAACTAAATGTTCACAATATTTCGTAATGTTCGCCCACACACCCCATCCCCCACACATTCCATGTGATGAATTTGTGTTTACCCCGTGTCTCTGTGGTAGCCATAACGCTTAATGTTGCAAGGAGCTTGAGACAGTGGAGAGGGTAACCCTCAGAAGAGGAAAGAAGCATACCACCAGCCATGTAGTTGGCTATGGTGGATTGACATCATCCATAAATGTTTAAAAACTTACACAATTAAGTTGCTGTATGTGGGACTTCCCCTTGACATATACGAAATGAAGGTAAAAAAGGTGTTTTTGTTCTCTGCCACACAGTTTTTTTTATAATTTCTGCTCTGTGGAAAAGGGAAGTCCCACAGATTAGTTGCTTGGATTGTGACTCATACCTCTCAATCTCTCCTGGGGATGTCAAGCTCCCATAGACACCATAGACACCGTTGCGGACATTTTTGCTCATACTGACTGGTAATATTGATGTTCATTATTGCAAGGGAGTATCAATTACCAGTACTGCAAGGTACCATTCTTGCTAATTAATGAGTATGTTGTTGATTTTCCGTAATGTGATTACTTCTTTGGAATATTGATGCAGAGTAATGGAACTGCTATTAATACTTAATATTTCTTGAGCCTGTTTATGTTTAAAAGTGCATAGGGCCATTAGTACTCATTAATGCCTGATGTCATTGAGGTTCATTACTGTTTGGGGTCGATACTGATACTTAGTACTGACTTGGGTTATTCGTGGTCAATATATAATTTCCTGTGCTGATAAAGTTTAGCAATGGTATATCTCGAGGCAGAAGGGCTAAAAGGCCATTAGAACAGTCCATCCACCAAGGGTAGAATGTTCTAATCTAAATTATAACAGGAGAAACAGAAAGACAAACATTGGAATGTTGGAGCAGATGGCTTATGCCAGCCAATATAAGTCCGGAACCACTCCTTTGTCTTCAATGGACCTCTCAACATTCAATGCTCTAATGGATAGCTTGTATGGCTCACCACATATGTGGCTTTAATAGGCCAAATGCATTACAAAAACATGGATATCCTGTGGCTCGGGCGCATAACTCTGGTGTATTGCCTTTACAACCAGGATAGCCCTTAGCAACTGCCAATATGGCTATTTTATAGCCTAGGGCTATGCGTGTTCTTTAATGCATTTGGTCTATTAAAGCCACACACAAGCTGGCCCGGTAAGGCTTAACTATGACATCAGCCATTCATGTTCCTTAACTTAAAGAGTGGGTCCATTGACATCCAGTGACAAGAACAATGAATGGTCATCGCTGCCTGAGACCATTAATGCTTTTAGAGGCATGGGGGCACTAAGGTCTCCATTACAAGTGTGTTAAACATGCCTGTTTACCCAGATGTCACATTTATGATAGGTAAAACTTTCTGACTCCTTTGAATTTTCTGCAGTTAAATATCACTAGAGCAAACCGGCCACCATTTCTGGACATAAAGGTTCTGGGATAAATGGGATATGCATATCTGGGTGCAGTAAACACCATAACCTGCTTGTTACTCCCCATTATCTCAGAAAAAGTCATAATTGCCGTTATCTATTGTATAAAAATACATAATGACCCCTAGCATATGGTTATTTATTGGGTGCAAAAAAAAATACAAATGCCAAGGTAATCGAGGCCAGAGGCTCATACCAACTGGAGTACATTGATCTTTATTAAGGCACTCTTGCTAAAGGACTGTGTTGATGAGAGGTGAGTAATGCGTACAACATAGAACTTCAAAAGAGAGAAAATATACCAGTTAAGCGCCCACGCCACCTTTATCTGCGAGGGGGGGCAGGCATATAGCAAGAAGACACTGAGTGAGGGTGCTGCTATGTATGTATGTATGTATAGGATTTGTAAAGTGCTGGAATCGCCCCCGAAGGGGTATCTCCACGCTGAAGAAGAAGAGTATGCCAGGTCAGAGCACTTAGTAACGGAACAGTTCTGTCTTTAGGAGTTTCCTAAAGAGAAAGAGATTGGTGCACTTACGTAGCTCCACAGGCAAAGAGTTCCAATATTTCGGAGCCAAGTAAGCAAAAGTTTTGCCCCCCGTTCGAAGTTTTCTAATGCGGGGGACAACAAGCAGCCCTTTACCTTCAGAACGCAGCAATCTGCCAGGAAGGTAGAGCTTAAGTTTTTCCGCCAGATAACCAGGGCTTCCGCCATGAAGTACCTTGTGGGCTATGCAGCAAATTTTGAACTTAATTCTCTGGCGGATGGGAAGCCAGTGAAGCTGCTTCAGCAATGGCCTAGAAGATGTTCTGGGAGGCATATTGAGAGCGAGGCGAGTTGCTGTATTCTGAATCACCTGCATTCTATTCAGAAGGGACTCATTGGCCGAAGCAAGAAGAGCATTGCAGTAATCGAGATGGCTTATAACCAAGGCCTGAATCAGGGTTCTGCGGATTGATAAAGGAAGCATCTGGAACACTCTACGGAGAAGGCTCAGCGTGTGGTAGCAGGTGCCTAAGGTGGCCATGACTTGGTCTCTCATAGATAGAGAGTGATCCAGTCGGACACCCAGGTTTTTAGCCATAAGTGTCGGAATAGGAACAGTGCCCATCGAGGCGGGCCACCAGTTGGGGGACCAGTTCTTCTGAGCAGCGCCAAATAGCAGAATCTCGGTTTTGGTAGCATTCAGCTGGAGGAAATTATCTGTCATCCATCCAACTATTGCTAGCATGCCCTCAGCGAAGAGATGATTGGTAGAGTCAATATCATTATCGAAAGATAAGAGCAGTTGAGTGTCGTCTGCATAGGAATAGGGGGTAAACCCATGTTCCCTGATGATCTTTGCAAGAGGGACCATATAGACATTAAACAAGGTAGGGCTAAGGCAGGAGCCCTGGGGTACCCCTTTGCTGAGCTTCATGGTGCGAGAATGAAAGGGACCCAGGTTAACAGTTTGAGTGCGCTGGTCCAGAAAGTTTGCAAGCCACTTGAGAGCCAGTCCCTGTTTACCAGTCTCACTTAGTCTGTGAATTAGCACCTGATGAGAGACTGTATCGAAGGCCGCTGTCAAATCCAACAAAACAAGCAGCACTGCCTTGTTGTTATCCAGGGCAGATTTGATGTAGTCTGTGACACCTATAAGGGTGGTTTCAGTAGAATGGTTAGGTCTGAAACCCAACTGAGAGGGACCGAGGTAGCCTTGAGATTCAAGATATCCCATAAGCTTAGTGTTGATATACCCTTCTAGCAGTTTCCTCATGAGTGGGAGGAGAGAAATAGGGTGGTAATTAGCAAACATTTCAGCGGGTACCTGTGCTTTTTTCCGAATCGGTAGCACTCGTGCCGCCTTCCATTCAAGTGAGAGAGCCCCTTCACTCATGGAGGCATTGAAGATGGAGCAGATGGGTGGGGGGGCTAGTAGCGCTGCAAGTGAAGCAAACAGATAGGCTGGCATGATATCATGGGGTGAACCAGGTTTAGCTGTTCTTACTCTTGCTTCAACTTGAGCTATCTGCAGAGCAGGAAAAAGCTCAAGGCAGACATCCTCAGTTCTCAGGGATGATGGTGTAGGTTAGGGTTAAACAGGTGTTTAGGATCATTGGGAAATTGATCAGATATTGAGTAAATTTTTTCTGCTAGGCCTTTTGAACACCTGGGCAGAAGCACCAGCTGTGCCCAGGCCTTTCCACCATCACCAACCCTCCACTGCTACCAGCAGAATTAGCCATTGGTTCCAGATGCCGCCGGGCCATAGCCGGAGGAGGACAGGGCTGTGGCAGAACTTAGGGTGGCACTGGAAGCACACCCTGTTGATGTCCCAGTTTCCACAGGCAGCCCCACAAGGCTGCTCGGAGAGATTAGCACCTTCTGAGGGGTCGCAGACCTGGGAATCCCCAGGTATTCTGTAGCTGCAGGACCTGTGTGCCAGTGGCATCAGCAATGGAATCCCAGGGCCCATGGGTCTCAAATCCCATTGGCACTTCCAAACACTTACTTTCCCTGGGGTGCCACTGTACTCTCTGACAGAGGTAAATCTCTGGGATTCCCTTGTCAACATGTGCAGCCTGACTTCCTCTGGCAGCGTTTAAATGGGTATCGCAACAACGTTTCTTTGAGGTAAAATTGGCTACTTGATTTTTTTGTTTCCACTAGATGATAGCATGGTTGATTAAAATCCCTGATATGCACCTTACACAGGACACTACTAGTCTGTTGGAGAATACAGGCCTAATGGTACCGCCCTATAAAAGGGACATCTAACAGTTGCCCTGGAGATAGGAAATTATCATTTTCTTTGTGAGATTTTAGTTTTAATATTTTTACCCCACACAGAAGACAAAAATCATTCTGAATCTGTTTGTACAGCAAGGTTACTGAAGACCTACTGAAATTTAGGAAGAACTGACATTTTATTGTGTTTATTTGGCCCTATAAAATTTAGTTCAATTTCTCCCTTAATCACATTTTGATTGCTTGCATAGTAGGCTAGAGGCCCTATTCCAATGCAGTGACGTAATGGAAAACGAGGGGGCCAACCTACAGAATGAGCTCAATGGGGGCCCCCTGAATGGTGGGCCCCCTTACACTGCAGTGGCCTGCTCGGTAAAGCAGAGTGGCTTTCCTGAGCATTTAACTATTTCTTATTCCAAATCATTGCACACATTCTGCAAGGCATGCAGTGGTATGGCTTAGAGTGTGAGGGGGCCCCTTCCAAAACAAGAAACCCTGGGAGCCCCCCACAACCTGGGGGCCTCCGTTACGCCCCTGTTCCGATGATAGAAAGTTCCCTAGAACCATGTAAATCATCAATGTACGGTTTTACCACCAGCCCATTAGAACTCATAGTTATTGATTTGCCCTCTGAAATTTTATGAAGTCATTATTTTTATATACACACAAAACATCCGAACTCAAAGGTAATGCTCAGCAATGTCCAATCATTTTAATTGTATTGTTATGTTATGTTATGTTACAGTAATTTGTTAAGCGCACATATACCCTGAGGTGTCTTGGCGCTGACTACTACTGAGCAGGAAAGGAGCCTGGGTGTTAAAGAGACAAGTTTTTAACTCTTTTTATTTCCTGTGTTTTCTCTTCGAGGTCTGTGACATGTAACAGAAGGTATTATATTGATGTTCTCCATCTGGGGAACTGCTGTTTTCTGTGCACGGAACTATAAAAAGTGAAAAATAAAGTCATTAAAAAATAAAAAAGGAAATGCTCGTTAGACATTAGAGGGTATGACAAGAATTGGGTGATTAATTTGGGAGAGGAGGACTCCCCAACTCAATAGGTCACAACACAAGTCCATGATCCGCCTACCAGACGTCTGGTAGCTATGGCACAAGCAGCAGGCCATTTTTCAAAGAGATGTGGGCAAACAATACCAATTAACATGTTTTTAATTATTTGTGGTATTTATAAAGCGCACAATCACCCAAAGAGGGCATCCATGTGCTTGACCTAAGTCAGACTAGAGGAGCAAATGTCGCAGTGCACAGCCAAGTTTTGAGTTGCTTTCTAAACAATAAATGAGCAGACCTCGTACAATGTTAGTAGGAAGTAACTTCTCATATTTGGCAGAGAGAAAAAAGAAGAGCCTGCCACTGATGCTTGAAGGTTTACTGCATGGTTTCAAACTAGGATGTTGAGAGGTAGAGCTTAGTGAGCGACAGGGTATGTAAGGCGGAGTCATGTGCGGATAAATGTGGGACCGCGATTAGTCAGGGTTTATTGCACCATGAACTGGGCTTTAAAGATCCATCTTATCCTAGTAGGAAAGATGGAAAAAGCACAGGTAACGGACTGGGCGACAGGGAGAAGGTGGATCAGTGGAGGCACAACCTTTTGGACTGCCTGGGGTTGAGAAATGCGGCACACCTAGATAAAGGTTGTTGCCATAGTCTACTCGAGTTGTGATCAAAACCCGAACCGTAGGCTAACAAGAATCGGAGCAAGGTAAGAATTTTGCACAAAAATCTGATGACAGAAAAACGGAAGGCGAGACCTGATTGACTTGATTAGCAAAATTTAAATTGGGGTCACTTAACAAACCAAGTTGTTCTGCAGAAGAGGCTGGGGTAGGGGCAATCACCAGCTCCACCAGCCACCAGAGAGGTGGAGGTGCTATTATCAACAAGCATTTGCAATGCAATCAGTCCCGCCTTTGGGACCTTATAAGTATTTAGCGATGCAGTGGGAGCACTCCAGGGGGTTGTGGACGATAGGGATGCACACTTTTGGATAGGAAAGTTAAGGAAGGGTAACCTATCAGGGCTGCAGGAAGTAAAGCACAAAGAGTTATTGCAATGTGGTAGAGGTGCAAAGAAAGGCTGGCGATGCAAGCAAAACAGAAAGAGCTGAAGGGGGGGGGGTAGACACACAGAGCAGCATCAGTACAGGTGGGTGACACGCAGAGGTACAGTAGTGTGCAGAGTGGCACATAGGTTTCCCGGATGGGAGGATGATGTCACACAAGGCCTGTAGGGGTGGGAACACAGAGGGCATGCAGGGGCATATAAATAGGTCTGGGGCACACAGAGTGCCAGCAGAGTCAGAGCAGGGTGACTCACAGATTGACTGCAAAGGCGAGGCTAACCGGCATGCATAAGAGCTGCTTCATGCAGAAAGACTGCAGGTCCAGTGCCAAGGCTGCGCCAAGAGGGGCTGCAGAGTGGTAAGGGGACAGCGGTGGTGTGATAAGTTGTCATGGGTTCACACAAGCATTATACATCAACACCCCATATGCCAAAACAACACCATCATATGCCAATATAACCATATAAATGTGTCCACACATTCAACATAGTACGCCAGCATACACCATCCTATGCCAACACAACTAAAATCTTAAAATTACATCCATTATATGTCAACACACCGACATTGAAAGCCAGGACACCATCATCATATGTTAACATAAGCAACAAAATACATCCACAAACGTCCCATCATGCACCAACACAGCCACCATCATATGCAAACATACCCATCGCTGGTCCACAATGTATGCCAGAAGTCCCATCATCATGCACTAATAGGCACACTATTATGTATCCACACTACCAAAATCCCACCACCATACCTGTCAAAGAAACCGAACACTGAGGCCATTTCAAGTTTTAATATGTTTAGTTATAATATGTGAATCACACAATCGATCAACAAGGAGGCCTCTCAGCAACTGTAAAAAAGTGAGCACTTTTAATCAAGGGTGAGACAAACAATTTGTATTTTAAAAACGGGCTCTTTATATGAATCGCATGGTTTCACGAAACTAAGAGTGTGAATATATGATTTTCAACAGCTTCAGGAGAACATATATATGATGCACATGGTGTTCGCTGAAAATCCTTGTTTGGGTGAAGCACACTGGTTTAATGTTACACGTTTATATGTAGCAGTTTATGTCGAATTCAACTCACAAAATCAGATCCTCTGTCACATTTTTAGTTAGCCTTCAGCATATCGATCAGTATTCGAAAAATGGCAAACTAGGAAGTTCGGCGATAGTGACGAGAAATAACTTTCCACTGAAATGTACGAAATTAGAGCATCACGTGTGATGCTTGTGATAATTACATATAACCTATTTGGGGAGAGGTGAATCGTTATGCTAGGCCGCATTTCAAGTAAATATCAGCCAGTAAGAAGCCCCCTCTTCCCCTCCTTAAGGCCTCTCATCTTGCAGCCAATATTCACCGCGGACGGCGCAGGGAATCGGTCACGATAATGACAAGAGTGCGAGGCCCGTGATATCGCAAGTTGTGATTTAACCATAGAGACTATTTAGACTGTCTCCTGGGCCGGTTCCAGCCTGCGTTGCCCCCGCCCTGCCCATTGGGGGACCCCTTACCTCAGGTGAGATCTAGTGGGAAGTTTACCTCGCCGCCAGAAAATAAACAGGTAACATAATTTTAGCTGGTGGGTAAAGCTAAAGACCATGTACCACTTGTGTGCACGGAACAGTACTACGGTGGGACTTACCTATCTTTCGTCACTTCAGTGCAGGCCCAGAGTGAGTGAATCCCTCAGTTTGGAGAATTTGAGTAATGTGGCAGTGCGCGGTGCGGGTGGATATGTTACACTGTAAAGACGCTGTCCCTTTAAACACTCGACCCGTCAGCAGAACATTAAAGCAACTAAGAAATTGCACAATTTCAGTCGTAATTTTGAAATAAACAGGCAGCATTTGAAGACCCCCAGGAGGGACGCAGAGAGTCAGACCCACCTGGTATGTTATGTTATGTTAAGAAATGTATTGAGCGCACGTACACCAAACGGTTTCATGTCGCTGAGGTCTAAGGAGATGCAGCCGTAGTGAGAGGATTGACTTAGTCATACGCCTGGGAGAACAGCTAGGTCTTAAGCTGTTTCCTATATTGTGCATAAGAGGTCGCAGACCTCAACTCCGCAGGGAGAGAGTTCCAAAATTGCGGGGCCAAGATCGCAAATCTCAATCCCCCATGTTTTTTACGTTTAAAGGGCAGAGTAGCCAGCAGATTCAGATGGGAGGACCGCAGATCCCGAGAAGGAGTATAGCGCTGGATCCTAGAGGAGATAAATGTTGGACTATTACTGGAGAGGGCCTTGAAGATAGTGCATCCCAGCTTAAAAGCACAGCGTTTGGCCACGGGAAGCCAGTGTAGGCTTTTCATTAATGGTCTGACGTGATGCCATTTGGGCTGGTGGAAAATCAACCTGGCCGCTTGGTTCTGAACCAACTGTAAGCGATGTAATTGATAAGCTGGGATGCCTACATACAGTGAATTTGCGTAATCAACACGGGAGATTACCAGAGCTAGGATGACTAAAGTCAGGGCTTCCGTGGTCAGAAATCTACTGATCTTCCGAATTCTTCGCAATTGGAAGAAGCAGGAGGAGACCACTGAGCTAATATGAGCTTTCATGGATAGATCATTAC
This sequence comes from Calotriton arnoldi, assembly GCA_963921515.1. Lineage (NCBI taxonomy): Eukaryota > Metazoa > Chordata > Amphibia > Caudata > Salamandridae > Calotriton > Calotriton arnoldi. Next base: position 1,497,551 of record CAWUFW010001133.1, read on the forward strand.
TGATCACAATACCCAAGCTCTTAGTTGAGCTTACTGGGAGTGGGGGATTACCCAATAATGGAGGCCAAAATCAGGAGTTCCATGGGTTAGCTGGGCCACCCGTAAGGATCAGCTCAGTTTTGTCAGGGTTCAGTTTTAGTTGGTTACTATTCATCCATTCGCAGATAAAACTCAGGGTGGATTGAAAATTGAACACGGAAGATGCCGATTGGTTGATATCGAATACCAATTGAAGGTCGTCAGCGTAGTTAAATATTCCAACCTTTCTTTCTCTCAAGGAGCGTATCAGGGGAAGTAAATTCAAATTAAAAAGAAGCGGTGAAAGGGTGGAGCCCTGGGGAACCCCGCAGGTCAGTTTCACTTTGTTGGAAGAAAAATTGGCGAGGCGAACCGCTTGAAACCGGTTGCTGAGAAAAGAAGAGAGCCACTTTAGTGCCAGACCCTGGATCCCGGCATTGCTGACACGGTCAACCAGGAGATCATGACCGACCGTGGCGAATGCCGCCGACAATTCAAGAAGTACCAGGGCCTGGGTGATACCCTTGTCTGCCCCCTCCCTGAGCTTGTCCATAACCGTGAGAATAACTGACTCCGTTGAGTGTGCAGGTCTAAAACCTGCCTGATGAGAATTAAGAAAATGGGAGTGTTCAATGAAGGAGCTGAGGCAAGTTGCCACATGAGCCTCTAAAATTTTACCTAAATAGGGCAACAAGGAGATGGGCCGATAATTACTGAGGACCAGTGGGTCAGAGCTAGGTTTCTTTAAAATTGGGACAATTTCTGCCCTTTTAAATATGTTTGGGTCTATACCCAGCTTGAGAGAATTGTTCAGGAGTGAAAGAGGGGGATCCGGGCAGGTGAAAAAGGCTTCCCGAAATATGTGAGGGGGACAGCAGTCAGTAGGAGAACCGGAACCGACCTTCTTGAGCAAACCAAAAAATACTTCCCTGGAGATCAACGGGATTTGATCAAGCAACAGTGGATTTTTGCATATAAGCGGAGAGTATGTGGGGGAGGTAAAGGTAGGAATACTAGACTTAATAGTGGCAATTTTCTCAATAAAATAGGAGTTGAGAGAGTCACATAAGGATTGTGAAGGGACAGGTTTCACCATGACTCTGTCTGGTTTGGAAAGCTCATCTACTATAGAGAAAATATCCTTGGACTTATTTGCAGAGTTTAGGATTTTCTTAGAAAAATACTCCGCCTTAGTTTGAAGAATAGCCTTTTATATTCTTTGAGCAGGGTTAGGAATAAATCCTTCTTCTCAGGGGAATAGTGGCGTCTCCAGGTACGTTCTGCCTGTCTTAGAGCAAGTTTCTTAGCTTTTAAATCGTCAGAGAACCAACGTTGTGCGTCATGAGGTCGCATAGTTTTGGTTTTCTCAAGAGGAGCGACACTGTCACTAGCCGATTCACGCCATGTCTTAAAGCTTTCTGCCGGATTGTGAAGAGACTCCTGTGCTGACGGAGCCGTGGCGGTTAATAGCGAGCAAAAATCGCCTATATTAGCGCAACTCCAGTTTCTAGCTATATGGTTCTCTAATCGTTGAGGTTTAGATGAGTGAACACTGGAGAGAGTGAATGTAATAAAATAATGGTCAGACCAAGTACAAGGGGAGATCAATAACTTAGAGATCTCCAAGTTAGAAGTCCAGACTTGGTCTAAAATGTGCCCTTTTATGTGGGTAGCTACGCTCACATGCTGGGTGCAATTCATCCCAAGGAGTAGATCTGCCAGTTCAACAGAGCTAGCACTCTCCCGTACATCATTGGGCCAATAATTAAAATCTCCAATTATGAGGATTCTAGCATGATTTATGACTAAATGGGAGATCATTTCACCCAATAACTGGGGGAATGTAGGCATGTGATAAGGAGGTCTATAAAATAAAGCACAAATAAAAGAAGACTGAAGAGATTCAAATTTTAAAACTAGGCTATCAACTGAGGGTAAGCCCGTAACCCCTAGTGAGGTCAACTGGAGTTTATGATGAATGATGGCTGCAACCCCTCCCTCCGCTTTTCTTTTGGTCCTGTTTGCCTGAAGGATATAATAGCTGTCAGGTACTGCTGATAGAATATCAGGGACAGACTCTTCAGTAAGCCACGTTTCAGTGAGAAGGAGTATGTCCGGTTTATCTGAGTCTAAGAGCTGAAAAATTTCCAGCTGGTGTTTTACCAGCGAGCGAGTATTCAAATAGCTAACTGTAAGTCCCCTTAACTCCTGATGCTGAGAGGTGGTGTAATCTGGCGAGATCATTTGTTTAAAATGATCCTCCAGGCGGGGGAATTCCGGATAGATTTCTGGATGGCTATCTCTGTGTGTTAAAATCCCCGACTTGTCTAATTTAGCCCGGGTCTTAATATCAATTGGCGTGTTACCTTGCAGTTGTTTCAGCTCCTTAGCAGAGTAACTGAGAAATAGGGTGTGGGGTGTAGCCCCTAGCCCCTGTCGGCCGCGGACGGGCGCAGACGGGCTTGCCTTTGGCAGATCCGGACCGTCGACAAGAAGACAGGGAAAATATGATTAAGGCCGGAACAAGGTGAGCAGTTCAGATTCAATACATTTAAAAATGAGCAGCATAGAGTTTAAATATACATTATTTTAAAAGTAAAACGCAGCGATTAGTAACACACAAAGCGCAGTATAATCAAAACGCACAGAGCAACACTCGTACCTAAGACGAGCGCTCCTGCGCTGCGACCGTCATTTGAGGCCAAGAGTGGAAATAAACTCCTCCCCCCGCCCAACCTGGTAGGCTCTGGGGGTGAAACCGGAAGATCCGGACCGTCAACAAGAAGACGGGGAAAATATGATTAAGGCCGGAACAAGGTGAGCAGTTCAGATTCAATACATTTAAAAATGAGCAGCATAGAGTTTAAATATACATTATTTTAAAAGTAAAACGCAGCGATTAGTAACACACAAAGCGCAGTATAATCAAAACGCACAGAGCAACACTCGTACCTAAGACGAGCGCTCCGCGCTGCGACCGTCCTTTGAGGCCAAGAGTGGAAATAAACTCCTCCCCCGCCCAACCTGGTAGGCTCTGGGGGTGAAACCGGAAGATCCGGACCGTCAACAAGAAGACGGGAAAAATATGATTAAGGCCGGAACAAGGTGAGCAGTTCAGATTCAATACATTTAAAAATGAGCAGCATAGAGTTTAAATATACATTATTTTAAAAGTAGAACGCAGCGATTAGTAGCACACAAAGCGCAGTATAATCAAAACGCACAGAGCAACACTCGTACCTAAGACGAGCGCTCCCGCGCTGCGACCGTCATTTGAGGCCAACAGTGGAAATAAACTCCTCCCCCCGCCCAACCTGGTAGGCCCCGGGGGGTGAAACCGGAATATCCGGACCGTCAACAAGAAGACGGGGAAAATATGATTAAGGCCAGAACAAGGTGAGCAGTTCAGATTCAATACATTTAAAAATGAGCAGCATAGAGTTTAAATATACATTATTTTAAAAGTAAAACGCAGCGATTAGTAACACCCAAAGCGCAGTATAATCAAAACGCACAGAGCAACACCCGTACCTCGGAGCAGTAAGTACTTATACAGCGGGGAAAGTAGGCAGCCTGGCCCAGTGGGTGCTGAGTGTTTCCACAGCCGGGGCTCGTGCAAGCAGCAACTTGTGGCCTTACGGCCAAAACTGCGCTTTAGAGCTGCGGAACCGGGTTCGATACTCAGCATCGGCTCAACATTGGGTGATTCTGGGCAAATCACTTAATCTCCCCGTGTCTACCAAGTAGTGAATGTGTTGTTGTGTAACGTAATTGGTGCTCATGTAAAGCGCTCCAATGTAACGTAACTGGTGCTCAAGTAAAGCGCTCCAATACCTTCGGGTCCGGTTCGCGCTATATAGAACTGAAAAAAACAAGCAACGAAAAGAAAGCAATTTTGCCTTCTGAGGAGCCCCGCTCGGGGTTCATCACTCGCCAGGCTGGTGACAGAGCTCGCCGCCCACCCAATAACTTGTCAACGCCCATTACAGCGTCTCTCGTGAGCGTGTCTGACCGGTGTCTGATTTAAGGCTGTGCCGGGGAGATGTGTTCTCCAAGACAGGCTGTTCAACAGTCAGTGCTTGTAAGTCGTCCCAACGCTCAGTCATCCATGCCAATATTTTAAAACCAAGCATTTGCACTGCAATATGTCTTGCATTACTGAAAGTTTGAGCTATTGGCGTTGCTAATAATAATGCAATGCCAATAGCTCAAACATTCAGTAATGGAAGACCTGTTGCATTGCAAATGCTTGTTCAGCTGTACCTCCTATCTGTAGGCAGGCCTTCTCCACAAGGGACAGAATACCCATTTACCTGTATTTGAGATCACCTGGGTTCAGCTGTCCAGTAGAAACAACAACTTCCTTCTCTTTTTCAGCTTCACTTCGGCAGATCGTTTTCTTTTTTTTTTGCCCAAAACAAATAACACTTTTCAGGAGAAAAACAGATTTGTGTTTCGAACAGTTATTTATGCGAGTTAAAGAAACAAACTCAGTTCTTTCCACAACATGTGGGCGTGTGGATGCTGATCAAAAGAAGGACCACGTTCAATTATTTATTTATTTATTTCTAAATACCCCCAGGGTGTCATGAGCAGGCGACTGGTCAACCCCAACACATCTGACTTACAGGACAGAATCGAGCAGAAAGAACAAAGACGACATTTACGTTCCCGAATTTTCACCCAGAGCAGCAAGAGATTTTACCCCCTGTTGTCAGCGCCATCCAGCTGTGTGAGAACGACGGGGGAACATTGTGACGTGAGTGACTCCGAGTGAACTGAGAGACATGAAGAGAATGTAGTTCCACAGAAATCCCGCAATCCGCACAAACTGCCTCAAAACGAATGGCCAGCCTACCAGTGAACCCAATAATTAATAAAGAAAATAGTACACGTACCTGTAACAACCAAGTAAAGGGGCCAGTAACCATGGGAAGTTACAAATGACGACATGGCCGTACTAAGGAGGGACTAACAAGCCTATTAAGGAATCAGACGCCAGCAGTTAGGAAGGACAAAGACACAAGCCAATGACAAATATGGGCGGGGCTTCTCCTCCGTACTCTACCTACAACAGATCGCCAGAGCAGCGCTTGCGCGCTGGCTCAGGCTCAACCTAAAAAGGAGCATTCCTGTCATGTTACAATTTAATATTAGATAGTCGTCATGCATTAATTTAGCAACAGAGCAAGCAGTAAAATTGTGTCCAGTGTAATTGACATTCTCATAGATGGAAAGTATTAGAAAAACTGAAGGAGAGGACCAAACCTGCAAGAGGAGCTACATATATGTTGTGTAGGGATTAAAGACATGCTCTTAGGGATGCTGTAGGAATCGATTGAGTTCTAGAAGTGTAAGGAAACAGCTAAGGAACAGTTATGGAAAAAGGAATGGAACCAGTATACAACGGGGTAGAGAGACACCGTAACAAATGCTGCTGAGAGGTCGAGGAGGATTAAGGTGGCAAAGCAGTCCTGATTCAAGATGGTTCTGATGTCTTCAGTGACTGTAAGGGGAGCTGACTTAGTGCTTTGCTGGGGTATGTAAGTGCACTGAAAAACTTAAGTAGATGACTAGTTTCCAGAAAATTAGAAAGGATCTTGTGATCTTCTTGACATGTTCTGTATAGGTTTTGAACGGAAAGGCAATAAAAAAATGGGACAACAGTTGCGGGTTTGTCTGACCTTTTTTTGGAAGAGAGCTAAAAATTGCATTTTTACAGGAATTAGGAATGGTAGATGAACTCAAGGAGAGGTTACATAGGTCTTGTAAAAAAGAGCCTACAGAATCAGCGGCCAGAAAAAAATGAAAGGTGGGGCAAGGGTCCTGATGAGAACCAGATTTATTAGATTTACTAAAAGAAATAATTTCGGTATTAGATATAGGAAGTAGCTCCTGTAAAGAAGGAACCTTAAGTGAATAAGAGGTCAATGTGAGGAGGTTGGAGGGTGGCTGGATGGAAACAGGAGTGGATGTTTGAAACTATGTGAAAAAAGAAGTAAAAGGTTATTGCAAAGTTCTTCTGAAGGGGTGATGGCAACTTTTTTGCATTATGGAGCAAGAGAGATTTGACAACGTAGAAAACGTTTTTGGAAAACAACTTTTAAACACATTTCTAGCATTTTTCCAAGCTGAATAGAAGTGTGCCACCAGAGATAATCTACGGCCCATTTATGTACAATGGAGAAATTGTTTTGTCAAACACTGGTGTTTCTCAGTTCTCTGGTGTTTGTCAGGAGATTTTTCAAAGGAATTGGATATTGTTGATTGGCGAATCATGATTCTTAGAGTTGCAACGTGATCAAGTAAGCAATTTGAGATAGAATCTGTGAAAATAGACCTAGGTGTCACATAGGTTGATTGTCCTGAGCTGAAAAAAGTAACTCTGAAGTGGAAATAGTTTTTGAGGCATAGCGGTGTTGAGTCTGGTGATATTTCAGCAATAGGAAATGTGTGGTTTAAATGGTAGCAGTCTGGGAAGCTCAGAATGTAAGGAAGAATATGACTAGGTGTTGGAATGTGGGAAGTATCAGACGTCAAAGGGGAAACTAACTGTGGATGGAAAGAGATCCCAGATATATCCCCGGGATTTGTATTCTTCTCCACACATCTCAGTAGATGGAGAGAACACTATTTGAGGAAATTTCTCCAGAAGCACAAATATAATCCATTTTAATTCCTGCCTCTGTCACAGTGGCAGTCCCAAACTCCCTACAACACATTTAATCCAGAGGATGAGCAGGTGGACTTTGTAGCATACAAGATAGTAACTGTGGGATGGCTGCTTCCATTCCACTCTAAGGTGAAAGGGACCCAGTGTACTCTCACTAGCTCATGATATCACACACTTCTAAGCTGTCTTCTCCGCCCAGGAACACTCCACCAGACCACTGCTCTACTGGCTCCCTCCTCACATCAATTATATTAATAATGGCAAACATCAATGCTTCGCTTTCAGCACACCATAACCTTTATCTCCCCTCTTCAAGCAACATAACTAATGCCTATCTTGTAGCCACCACAATGTCCAGCCTCTAGGACAGGTCAGTCACAGGTCATCTTATATCTCAAATTACCACCCTCATTCTCCAAAGTTGTCCATGGTAAACCAACCAAAAATACATAGATCTCGCTCAGCATCATACTTTCAGGTCCTCTATCAGGTATTGTTTCCTTGAACAGATATGTACTTAATATGGCCCTTGTACTAACCAACAAGGCAATCTTTTGCTTAGGATGCCTGTTTGCGTATCCTTAAATCACTCTATTACCTCCAACTGCGCATCATGATTTACACCCAATCCCTCTAAGCCATTAGTGTATCGTACCCCAAACTTCCCACCCTACCTCCTGATTCACGCCCTGCTGATCTTAACTGTACATAAATGCCACCTGAGATCATGTTCCTGTTAATTTAGTTTGGTATAATTCCCATTCTTTTGATGATCAACTACCAGACACTCTCCTCATCTGACAATATTATGATGAACTTCTTCGTTGAAAGGGAGATGAAATGTAAGACGAAATAGCTGCTAGAACTATATCCAATAACCTGAAAATGAAAGTGGATAGATCCTAGCCACTGGTTTACCACGCTGCATTCTGGTGCCACTTCTGAAGTTGAAAAGTACCCACTTTCAATCCTGAATAACAGAAGCATTGAAGTACATAATGTTAGTGGTGGTCATCACCTCAGCACAGAGTATTCCTATTCAATTTGACATTCTCATGTCATTTTTTTCTAAACAAAATTGACTTTCTAAGGCAAGTATTTTATCGCCAACTTCTTGTTTCATTGACACCCAAAAGTGAATGGAAACTTTGATCAATGCTTTTTAGGTTTATCAGAATTCTCACCAGGACACTGCTAGGATCATATCATTGAAAATCACCTATCAGAGATGTTAACAATGCAAAATTAAGAAATGTTGGCTGGCCTCCCCACAATGTCTCCTACCATCACCAAATCTCATCAGTGTCTTTCTCTCTTTTGCTCTCTCATCAGAGATAGCCTCCTGTAAACCCAACACAAATGAAAAAAAAGAATGCATTTCCTAGTAACCTGTCCAGTTATAGTACTAGTACTGTATTTATTGAAAACAACAGTTGTAGACAAGTAAAATATACATGTAACTATGGTGCACTAGTGTGAGAAATTGGGTTGGCGTTTGAATGGGGGCGTGACTCCTGTTGAAGCAACAGCCACAATACCTGTCAGGGTGAACAACAAAAATTACTAAATTAACCTGCTCTTAACCCTTGGTAGCTTGGCACAAAAAGCAGTCAAGCTTAAATTAAAGGCAATGTGTAAAGTATTTATGCAGCACACAAACAGTAATAAAGTCAAAACACAACACAAGAAAAATCCCACATCAATTTAGAAAATTAGAGTAAATTGTAATAAATGATTTGACATCAAAACAACGAATATTCAATCAGTGGAACCGAAATTATGCGTTCTTAAATTTTAAAGTAAAAACTAGCGCCTAAAATATCAAAGTGCCAACCGCACACATCTAGTCGCGCAAAACTGGGTCAAAGTCACAAAATATGGCCAACCGCAGTGGAGTGTGAGTCGGATACAAGAAGTGGATTGAGCCCGGTCAGCACTCACAAGGAGAAGACCGACGGAGCGCTGAAACTTTTCAGACACTCACCCCAGTCACAGATCTGGGTTGAATCCATCATCGTTCTTTAGCTCACTTCGCCACCCCAGTTCAGACCCAGCCATATGCAAATCAGTCTTGACCCTGTGCCTCATGGGAACAGTCCAGTCCGAACTGCCAAGCCAGGTCTTCCCTGGACTGGAAACAAGCATCCTGGGACCGGTTTCAGGGTTACACCCCTCATCAGACAGGCTAGCTTGAATCTTACCTTTGAATTTAGCCTTTTCAGAATTATTCTTCAAAATGTCATCTAAGTTAAGCGGGGCAAGACGGTAGGCGGTGTCTAAGGAGAGTACGTCATCATCGTGGAGCTGCTGGATGAAGTCGTGGTTAAGATTTCTTTGTTCGGACTTAGTCACTTTTTTTGGAAGTCGCAAATCTTCAGTCTGATGAGGCAGGAGGCTGTACCAACGAGAGTTCCAATTGGTTGGATACTCCTTCCCCGAGGGACCTCGGAACAGAATTTTCTGCTGCAGAGATGAACTTAGAGGGAGCTACTGCAAATTCTGGCCGACCGGTGAAGCCCCTTGGGCGGATATACAATCAGGTTGGTCCCGGACTTTCCTTGGTTCTCAGAGGAGTTATAGGGCAAAAAAATTTAACTCCCATTTTTGGATTTTGGCTATCTGGGCACCTTTAACACCACAACCAAGGATCCAGGACTGGAGGGACATCAATTGGGGGGTTCAGAACTCACTCAGGCTGGGTCCAGGTGTGGGCTGAAGATGGTAGGAGCCTTTTATGTCCCTGAGGCTCTGATCAGGAAGCCAGCAAACTAGCCCTTGGAGTCACTCTGGTAGTCCTGGGTTCAAGTGATGAAGCAGGGCTCAAGCAGTAGGGCAGTGTTCTGTGGGCTCAAGGAAGGTTCCAGGCAGCAGAGCAGTCCTTTCAGGTGCAGCAAAGCAGTCTTGTGGAGTACGCAGCAGGCCACAGCAGCAGGCAGTTCTCAGACTCCTTACGTAGGTCCAGAAAATGAAATGAAGAGTAAGTCTGAGGGTCAGTTTTTTATACATGGTGCCTTCTTTGAAGTAGATGTTTTTAGAAGTTGTATTAACGTAAGGTCTAACCCCACCAGATAGGGTCAGAAATGCATTCTAATGCAGGAAAAAGTGCATTAATGTGGGCACATTTTCTTGGGCTTCTTTTTAGTTTCCAGTCCTGGCTTTAGCACAAACCCATGCTGTAAATATTACACTCTAATCTGAATAGATTTAAAGAGAGAAAGATTTCCAGCAGAGGTGCATTCCAAAGTGTCCCTATATAGGACCAGAGGAGGAAACTTTGTTTTATGTTTTTATTGATATGTTTGTAAAATAATATCAGCTTGGGCATGTAATGATTTTGCTAGGAATTTTAATATTATGATGCTACATATTTATTTTTTAACTGCTCTTCGGGCGTGCAGAGATACTTTGTAGTGTTTGGACCTACAGTTGCAGTATTTTTGGAAGCCTGTAAAGCAGAGTTTAAAATATTCTCATGAGTGTAAAAACTATCTTCAGCAGTGTATCCTAGCCAGATTACTTATGACAAAAATGGGCCTGATTCACAATCGCAAACTTATAAGTGTAGAGTTACTCACCTAAGAGTAGACATACCCCACTGTTGGAGCCTCCTACAAAAGGATGTACAAGTGTAAAGTTACTACTAGTAACTTTTCACACATAGGTGGAGATCTTCGCCACCGTGGCCGAGAGTGCCACACTGAAAAGATAAGAGAGGTGGCGGCATAGGTCTCCACCAGTAGGTTAGTGAATAGCATTTTGGAGGACATGAGTAGTACTTTTTTAATAGCACTCATGTACTACAAAATGCAGTTAGTGAATAAATCCCCAAATATATTGGATTACACTACAGAATAACAGCCACACTCAAATAGACATGGTCTAGTCCACAAGACAATGAGCTATTGAAATTGACTCCAATTCCTTGTCACTTATAAAGCCCCCTAAGACTCGAAAGCATCCATGAATGATTGCAGTTGGACTGTATAAAAGAGCTGGATGATCCGTTCTTGTCTTTGTATCTTTAAAAACAGTACACAGAATAGTGATGAAATGGTATGGCTCAGTGATTGGAATTTGGCAAGCAAAGTTATTGGACAACAGAGCAATGATTACACAAGAAAACCTGAAAATAAATTACTTCTCAATTGCTCTTTATTCATAGCAATGCATTTAGATGTCATTAGATGAAAGAATTCTCGTTTTATTATTTATGGGGGGGACTATTAGATGCAATCTTCATTGTCCTGGAGGTGGAGAAGCACAAAGAAAGGCTGTGACCTCCACTGCATATGAGCAAAGAAGTATACATGAGCAACCATGAAAAGATGGAGAAAGGTTGAATATTTGCAGTATATCGCCAAGTAAAATGCACTGGGGAAGACCATTTAAGAGATTAATGAACAGCCATTAAAGCTAATGCAATCTGTGCCTTGGCTGAACCTGTCCTATTGTGTGCCTTTGCAATGAAGCTAGAAATAAAATCTCTACTGACTAAAGGAAGGAGCTCGCCCTCAATTGAACCCAACCTCTGGTACGACAAATGGCTAGTGTAGCAGTCATATGATATGTACTTCTAAATCTGACTCATGGATGTGAACGGTGTCATCATGAACCCCACACTTGAACTGCTAGAGCTCAGGATCTCACTATTCCAGATAGGCTGGTAAGCTGGGTCACTCTAAAATACTGACCACCCCTTTGTGGGCTTATTTTGTTCGCAGGTCTGGAGACAAACCCTCATGAATAACCATGTGCATAGGCGCTGGAAGTAGGGGTGCACAGAGGGCAATAACCATGCTGGAGTTTGGAGTACAGAAGGTGATTGAGTAATAAGCATGACTCTAAATTTTGATTTTATCTTATCCTATTTTCTGTGCGTTCAATGACAGAGGTGAAATGTCAGATATTTATTCTGACAAATTGCTGCTTATCCTTTTTACTAAACGCACAACATTTAAATTCCTGCAAAATAACTGTACAAATATTTCAAAATATATCAGCAGTTGAGAAAGCACAAATCAAACACATTTTTTGTAATTCTGAAATGTGATGGAAACAAAGATTTCAATAGGAACAGAACAAATCCAGACACTTTACTTGGTGGTGTGCAAATGGTAAATATTTGCTGAAAACCAATTTCCACACATTTGCGTTTGAGTGCTATATAGTTTTATCAGTGTGACCTCCTCATGTCAGTGCAAATTTTGTGGCATTTCAATGGCAAATGTGTTCGACTGCACAAGACGGTGCGCTACCACACCATGCTTTAGTAATATACTTGCAACAGTGTGCTCTAAAATGCTTCACCAGCTACATTCCACACCCTTACCACTCTCCTGCTGAATGGGTGTGACTCATTTGCTATACTTGTTCTTTGTGTGACACTTGGATATTTCACAATCTCTATGACTTCAGTGATGTAACATTGATGGCAGCACCCCCAGTCTGGAAATTGTTTCAGCACCACTGGCAGACACTGTGGCCCTCGTTGCGAGTCGGCTGGAGTGGATCTCCAGGAAAGATACTGCCACAGCCAATTATGAGTGGGCCAGAGTTCCTCTACCTCAACTTTCCAGGAGTATTACCAGGCCCACATATAGTATGTGCGAGCACCTTGTAAACACCACTGGGGCTGTTCTGAATATTGTGTTTTTTCAATGCAGAAGACCTTTTATTGCAGCTTGAAAACATGCAACAAGGGAATAACTATGATTCCATTGAATGCACATTTCTAGCAAGTTTTTTTCTGTTTTGCAAATGAGTCATGATGGTGTAATAATCAAGCTTATGCAAAACACATTCATAGAAGTTCAATATCTGGGTGATTGTTTAGTTGAGGAATGTTCACCAAGAAGCGAAAGAACACTCGGCCTCCCTATGTTGATTGTTTAGTTTAGGAGTTTTCCATTATGATATACATTTAAAGTCTTTCATTTGGTTTAAAGAGCGTGTGAGTAGTTAGGCATGCACACAAATGCTTCCATCTCATGCACTTGCTCTCTAGGATTGTTTGCTATAACTAACATGTATAAGATAAATGTGAAACTTGAGTTGACACATTTACATGCATGATTGTGTGTCCGCTTGCTAAGTTAATCATAACATGGATGGCCACGAGCTCTACCATTGTTTTCATTATATGAAGTAAAATAAAGATAAGGTCGATTTCAACAAAGCTCCTTATCAGATCATATAAAAACCAGGTTAGAGTGGACTTCAAGCAGGTGATCAGGATCAACACTGGACACGTCATCAGCATCCACCGGAAGGCTCTGGTGAGACATTTTTTTTTTTTTAACGGAGTTTTATATAGCGCGAACTTGACCGAAAGGTATCGGGTATAAGAGCGTTTTACATAGCACCAGTTGCGTTACTTGAGGACACATTCATTTTTGCTAGGCACGGGGAGATTAAGTGATTTGCCCAGAATCACAGGATGTTCAGCGTCCCTGCCGAGACTCGAACCCAGTTCCCCAGATTCCAGGTCGACCGCCCTAGCCGTTAGGCCAACTCTTCTCCCCATACATCCTTCACTGGCTCGTGCGGGGGGCTGTGTTTGTTCTTGGACAGACACGACTGCCCTTGCCCTTGAGAAAGGAATAGCAGGCTTGCTTCTTCAGATGGAGCAACAGACCCTGTTGTCCCAGACCAAGTATGTGCACCACATTTGAAACTCAAAATAGACTAATTATTTACTAAATATGCTAGAACTAGCATAGCGCCTAGAGCACAATGAGGGGGTTAGGGCCATAAAGTTCAAAAACTATGTTAAATTTTTTTCCTGTTGTTTTCACTGTTCCCGAATTCCTTTGCCCTGCTTTATTTTAATATTTTTTTATATTACCATTCATAATGTTTGCACTAGATGAGGATGTTTAAAATAAACATTTCAAAATGCATTTTCCGTGTCCAGTGATCCTTGAGTGTGTGATTCATTAACGAAAGAGAGTTTGGAGTTCCACTACTATCCCTGAACTCATCTCATGCGACTGATTCTTACCAGGAAACACTTCAGATGCAATATTGCTCAGTGGTTGTGCCTGGGTTGCAGTCCAACTGGATTTATAATTCGGGTTGTCACATTGACTAAGTCCTTAGTGCTAGGTGGTTAGAAATCTGACCCCTGTGACTCAAGGGGTCCCCAGAGAACATAACAGGGGGAAAGGTTAGAGGCAGTGAGGAAAGCTCATGTCAGCCCCCACCTGAGCTCCTTCTCCTACAGTGCCGAGGGGAGCAAGCAATTTTCCCCCAGCAGCCTGGGGTATGTCCCATGGAGGCCCACCTAGTCAACTGCTGTGGCCCCTTTGCATGTATTTACCATCTCTTCAGAGCAGGTACTAAATGTGAGTGGAAAAGTTCATGGACTTCGGGACAACTTAATGAAAAAGATCAAGTCATTCCTCATTCTCCATGTTATTCCTAATTTTAGGGATTTTATCTCATAATGGCTTTATCAAGGGAACATATTGGGTGAATCGGTTAATGCATCTCTAAGTGCCTATAACCAAATGCTATGCCAGAAGCAAGGGGTTTGAGGTTTGGGCCACCAAATCAGCAAAATACAGTGAAGGAAAGACAAATGAACAGAAAATATAAAAATGAGTAAAAAGGCACTCATAGAGAGACATATAGAAAGAGAGAAATGGAGACAGAAAGGCATTAAAGAAAAAGTAAGGAGGTAAAAAGAATGAAAGAAGAGCAAAAAGAAATTTAAAAAAAGGGGAAGAAAATGGAAGGAAATGTAAAAGGAATGGCTGAAGACAGGTAGCAAGTAGAGGAGAGTTGAAACAAAAGAGGGAACGAAGGGCAAAAGGAAGACAGGGTAGAATGCAGAATAAAATGATGGATGAATGAATGAAAGAAAGGAAGGGGGAAACATGGAAGGAGAAAAGGTTGAAAGGTAGATAGGGTAGAAGTAAGGAAAGGTGAAATGATGAATGAAGGGTGAAGGGACAGAACAGTGAAAGGATTGAGGGCGGGTAGAAGAATTAAAGAAGGGTACAAGAATGGGTTGATGAATGACTGAAAGGACTGATAGAGAAATGATAGCTGGGTGGAACAGTGAGTGGGTGGATGGGCCAAATCAAAAGGTGAAAGGATGTATGAATATTTGGATGGGTGGGTGGAATGAAGGAATGGCTGATGTGTGGGTGATGGATGAAAGGAAAGATGTAAGGATGAATGGGAGTGTTCTATGAGGGGTTGGGCTTGTTTGCTTTGCTCGCTTGATGCCATTGGTAGTTTTGCTCAAATTGAGTTTTTTTTTAATTTTCCAATTACTCACTTTGATGCCAATTAGGGGTTACCTGCAGTAGCAGCTGCTATGTCTGGCATGGTCTTTGGTACCCCTGGAACTGACCTTTCTAACTCGGGTCTCTAGGGTCATGAGGACAGTAGCAGGAAGAGACCATAAACCGTGCTTTAAGAGTTTCTATTCCTTTCCCTTTGTCTTCCGCTCACCCATCCTCTACCAGACCTCTGAGAAAGCACATTAAAATACCTGCTCTGTAAATAAATTATAAGATGGGAATTCCAACCTACACTCGTCTGCCCTTTTCCACCATGCAATGAATGCTGGAGACGCACAGAAAAATATTCACTGTCCACCACTCATCGGGGAAAACTCCCTGCAAGTCAGGGTCATTGATTGTTTCTTTCTTTCTCAGAAACAAACCCCTGATTTGGGAATTTGTTTATGAAAACCATAGACTATGCATCTATCTCTTACAGCTCATCATCCACCGCGCTGCTTCGCAGTAACGATAACCAAACCACGGAGGTCATCAGACTCGACATGGAATCACTTTCCACACAGGATCACAAAACAAAGACAACACACTTCCAGCCACTCACCCTGCAGGGTACAGCTTGCTGCCCATGTAGGCAAGTGCTTCAGTGCCCAGCATATGGGCATTAATCGCTACATAAATTCTTCAGTACAATACAATCTGCAGGAAGGGTGGAAAGAGAAAGGCCGTGGCAGCTCGTCCGCTAAGGAGGAGGAGCGTCGCCCCACTGCTATTTCAGCAGTGCAAAAAATAAAAAAATAAAAATAATAACAGGAAGTTATTTTATCATTTTATTTTTCTAAGCGGGACTCGGAGCCGGGGCGGGGCAGGGCTCTGTGACCAGAGCAGAGTGAGGAGTGGTTCGCACCCCTCTAACTGCGCATGGGCCGGCCAAACCATCATGCGCACTTAGTATGTTCTCCACTGGACTGTGCTGCACAGCCACGTGGAGAACATCCCAGGCTCCCAGGCACTACCTGAGCAGACAAACAGGCCTCTCAGACTAATCACGATGCTGCATGAGTTGTGATTGGCTGAGAGAGTACGGGAGCCTGGGTGCTTCTGGTGCTTTCCAGCAGATGAAGAGGACGGAGGAGAGGCGTGCGACGGCGAAGGTGTAGGTAAGTTTATTTTTTTTTATTCATTCCCGCTTCACCACCCCCGTTCCGTGGCAGCCGCCACTGGAGAAAGTCACATTTTAACCAGAAGCTCCTCTCCCCTCTCTCGCCTCATCTTTTCTCTATACTCCTGCTTGACTCCGTTCTGTCTACTCCAGCCTGTCATTACTCAGTCTTCTTCCTTGGGAACCAACAATGATCAAACACATTCGGCGGTTTAAACACATGCCAAGAGGAAACTTTTGGGGGAACTCAGGGTTTGTTCTGTCATTGACTAATTAGAAATTAATTCTGCAGGAAGCGTTCCCTAAGAAAACAATCAAGTTGACTGATCTTAAATAATCTTTTAAGTCTTTATTTGACGCACTTGAGGAAATTTGAGATTTCGTGCAAAAATACAACTTCAATCTAACTTCATGATGTTGAGTTATTTTTCTATCTGTAATGTCATCATTCAAATATTAAACATTAATTGTTTGATCAACAAATAAAACGTTTTGCTGCATGGGAAAGAGTAATTCTTTACATTCACTAAATCTGTATAATATAATATGAGCTACATGTGGAAGTTACAAAAATATATTCCTTACTTAATGTGAAAAGGGGCCAACTATAAATGTATTGGCTGCATTTGCAACCTCAGTAATATTGGTATAAGACTCAGTTAAATAGGAACAGCCTTCTTAGGAGGCTTATACTTAGGTCCTTGATCTTCATAACTCTAGTAAAAATTATTTGGTCAACTAAATGCTTCTGCTCAACTTGGTGCAGATCTTTAGTGGGATGACCACCTCTCTTTAGGCCACTATGGACACAGTTTCCAGACATGACATTTTGTGTCAAAACTTTATACATTCTGGGTGTCGTAATCTTGTTTGGCTTCCATTCCATGGCAGGCCTTAGTCCTTGAAATTGAAAGTTGTTTGTGCCGCCACATTTCTTGTACAATCTCAGGACTGGTTATCTCAAATTGTTTGTAATATTGTGTATTCTGTTTGTAACACTTTGTGTTTTTTCATTTGTTTTCATTTGTTAGTCATGTTATATGGATTGTTCTAAATTGTCGTTCTTCTTGGTTTTGATCCAAAATATTGAATGTTTATGTTCAAAAATTGATCAACTTACAAAAGTGTAATAAATACACGAAACCACTTTAATAGTCAAGGTGGTTTTTGTCTAAATGTTGTTTACTTAAAGTACACACCCCCACAACTTGCTGTTTATAATTATTGATGAGGCCCAGTGAGGGTGTGGTTTAGGCCCCCCTCCCCTTTTTTTTGCTAAAAAGTCAAGTGGAACAAAGGCATTATTCCGACTCTGTGAAATGGGTTTACGTTCGTAGTAACATCATTACCAGGGGAATCGCTCACCATGAGTCCAGTGCCGCATATCCTGGGGCTCTGGCCCAAAGTCTATAAAGTTTGGCTTCCCCATCCACGGGTGCCTGGACTGAGTTCAGTGAACCATCACTTAGTTCAGGCTATTGTAGCCCCTCACAACCCCACTGAGCTTACCTGCTTGTGTGGTGACCTTGCTTTCTGGGTTACTAATACTCCTGTAAAGGGGTCAGGGATGCAGTGGTAAGTCAAACCCAATTTTGTTCTTTAGAATAGCACATTTAAGCACTGCACTAAGAGAGGACACTATGTTTAAAAGTGTTTTAATTCAACAGTCTCATCCTGCTGCTTAGTACATGAGAAATACTGACACAGGGTATAATTGAAACAGCACTTACGCATGCTGCTAGCAGCGAGAATAAGATGAACAGTTCTAACATAATTAGTATGTTTCTAGCAGTTTAAGTAAATACTACTTCTATGTGCTCCACTATCAGAGAATGGGGTAGCTAACTTGCCTCTAGAGTTTCTTGGGGCTCAGCGCACTGCACACCTGTTCACAGTGGATCAGCTGTGGTTATCAGACTTGAGCTGGGTGAGAGTGTTCTTTCGGAAGGAAAATACACGATCAGCTGAGCTCGGCTCCTCTCCTCCCTGTATTGGCTCTCAGCAAAAGAGTGGATGCTGCAGCACTTAGGCAGGACCTCTTGTAATAACCTGGTGAAATGGCCTCTCGGATTCAATGCCCAATTCATGGGGTTTATATAGGGTTGACCACTGACTTTTAGCCTTCTTTGGGGGACTTTCCACTAATCCAAGACGTAATCACTCTAAACCAACATGACGGAAATATGTCAGCTCAGACTACATGTTTATTTTACTAGTCTACTGTCAGACCTTGAAATTTAGATATCATGTAGCTTGTAGCAGACTTGTGTCTCTTTATGTGTTAGCAAAGTCATTGTTTAGATGAATTGACAGTTTCACAGGTTCCATGAAAGATAATAACATGCTGTATGTGGGCCAAAAGCAGACAGGTTAACTTGACATGCTCAAAATGAAGTCTGGGAGTTTTTTGATACCAGTTCCCCTGGTAATTCCCCATTTTCCTCTGGAGATTTCAGTTGCTTTCAGAAGCTGGTGACCCCACAGGAGATATTAACAGGTCTGCAGTGTTCTCGCATAGCTCAGAATACAGATTAGGGCCGGTAATTGCAATTGCGGCTTCTGCTCAAAGTCAATCACCTTAATCACCACCCCACCCCCTCAGCCTGCCGGCTGCCACACACAGATACTGAAAAGGAACCAACCTGCGGCTGAGACAGCTAACTGCTGCGGGCTGAGATTAAGTTGTAATGCACTTTTTTTGTACATGCACAGACATTTACACATTTAATTAGGGCCCGGGGGCAAAACTTTCAGGGGAGGGGCAACGCCCAAACACTCATGAAGGAACCGCCCCTGGGTAATTGTCCATCATGGGAAAATGTAGGGATTAACACATTTGTCAGCCTATTTTGTCAAACCTATTTTATGTCCTAGTACAGAGGCTCAGAAAAGTGTATAGTAAATTGAGTAGAAGACATCTTGTTCACTGATAAAGGATGTAAAATGAAAAGTTCTTCTCTTAGTTATAAATCTTACACCACATGTCTTAGTAAAAAACGGATTAATAAAATTGAGGAAGAAATTCTGAAGTGCTTGTTATCACGGAGGTTGGGTTTTCTTATAAACACTGTGCCTGGAGGCTGGCATTACAGAGGCTTTTTATAAAGCCCAGGGTGCAATTGTCCACTGAGGTCATGAAATTTATCAGGTTGAAGTTGGTTCATTGAAGGATTATGTTCACTTACAGTTAATTAACATTCCTGCACAACATTCCCAGTTTATCTGAAGTTTTACCCCAGCTCTTATCCAGCTGAAGATCTCACTTAAGACTATAGTGGGATGGATCAACCTTAGCCAAATGAAGATGAAAACTAAAATATCTCTGACTACTGCTAGGTTTCCCACTAATGTTGTTTGTTGTGCAGATTCTAAAATATATGAATTAATTGCAGAAACTGCTAAGATAAATCAGAAACAATGTCTGTATTTACTGCAAGTAATTGTCTCGTAAAATTACTCTTGGTGCTGGGCAGTGAGAGTCTACCTCTTAAATCTGTAGGGGTGGGGTGTAGATTATAAGTAAATCAATATGTATGGCTATCAAGCAGGGCCGGACTGGGCACCGAAACCGGCCCTGGCAAACTGCTCTGCCGGGCCCCCTAGGGGTGGAGGGGGGTGCGGCCGAGCTGTTTGCTCGAGCCGGTTTCGCCGATTTTGTTACAGGGGGTCGATATTGCAGGCCCCCTGTAACAAAAACGCCCCCCAGAGGGCCAAAACCGGCCCCCACCCTAGCGGCCCACCGGGGAAACGCCCGGTGCCCGCTATGGCCAGTCCGGCCCTGCTATCAAGTGCTCTTGAACTGGAGGACAGGAACCATTCGGCTTTTGTATGTCCTGCTCTGAAATCTTCTCAACCACATTATCTAAGGCAGATGCTCTTCTCACAGAGCTTTGTGTTTTATAATGTCCTCCCGACTTTATTTGACTGTCACTGTATTTTTATTTTTTTAATCTTTCTTATCATGATATTAAATTTTGCATTGTGATGTAAGATGATTATACTTATGTATGTAGAAGTTGTTTATAGGTTTCTGTATCTAGCTTAGCCTAGAAAAAGCGAATAAAACTGAATTAAATTGAAAAACCTAATAGAAGTTGTTATCATGTGCCTCTTCACTCTCACGCGCCGTGACGACATTGTGAGAAGGCCAATGAAGGATACGCATTACAGCTCACAACAAAACAGTCAAATAAGCAATGATTATTTAAATATGTATGCAAAAACAACAGTTGATGGACAGAATGCAGAACAATGTCATACATTCACCCCAGTACAGAGATCTGGGCCTAAATTCATCGTTTTTTTGCTCACCATGCTATTCCAGTTTGAACCCAGCCATATGCAAATCAGTCTTGACCCTCTGCCTCATGGGAACAGTCCAGCCCGAACTGCCAAGCCAGGTCCTCCCTGGACTGGAAACAAGCATTCTAGGACCGGTTTCGGGGTTTCACCCCTCTTCAGCAAGGATAGCTTGATTCCAGTGGCATGGAGAGCACGGGACCCACGTTTGGGCATACCCGTCCCACTCGGGGCGACAAATGCAAAAACAACAGTTGATGGACAGAATGCAGAACAATGTCATACATTCACCCTTGCTCACTTTGCCACTGGATTCAAGATAGCCTGGCTGATGAGGGTTTTGAACCCGAAACCGGTCCCAGGATGCTTGTTTCCGGTCCAGGGAAGACATGGCTTGGCAGTTCAGGCTGGACTGCTCCCATGAGGCACAGGGTCAGACTGATTTGCATATGGCCATGTCTGAACTGGGGTGGTGGAGTGAGCTAAAGAATGATGATGGATTAAACCCAGATCAGTTGACTGGGGGTGAGTGTTTGATTTACTCTAGCGCTCCGTCCATCATCCCCTTTGGTATCGCTTTGTTCGCCCTAAGTTGGCAGGGTATGCCCAGACGTGGGTCCCTTGCTCACTTTGCCACTGGATTCAAGATAGCCTGGCTGATGAGGGTTTTGAACCCGAAACCGGTCCCAGGATGCTTGTTTCCAGTCCAGGGAAGACATGGCTTGGCAGTTCGGGCTGGACTGTTCCCATGAGGCACAGGATCAGACTGATTTGCATATGGCCATGTCTGAACTGGGGTGGTGGAGTGAGCTAAAGAATGATGATGGATTAAACCCAGATCTGTTGACTGGGGGTGAGTGTTTGATTTGCTCTAGCGCTCCGTCCATCATTCCCTTTGGTATCGCTTTATTTAAATATGTAGACATAAGGGCAGATCCGCAAGGACCTGAGCTTAGATCTACAATCAATGCAGTGTGAATCAGAAATCTGCACTCATCTGGCAACATCACATTTTACTGTGCTGACAAAGGGGATGTGCACATGTCCCATCTTATGTGGGAGGGTCTGAGCGGGAGTGCAGCTGCTGAAACGGTCTCTCCCCTGTGGATATGCAAATATCAGACAATCACCTAATATTTACATGTACATTGACTGCCAGTGCCGATGTGGCTGAAGGGGCATGTCCTGATGACATCAGCGGCCCACAACCCTCTAGCCCAGTAATAGTAATGGGGTAACCCAGTATCCCTCAGAACCTGGGAAATCTAGTGGTATGCAACAATAATTGGTTCTGTGGGGAGTAGTATTTTCTATCACAAGAACATTAATTCATTCACAAATATTTTATGTCGGTCTGATGACTCAATCATGCCTTGGTATAGACCACAAATTATAAGACAGCAAAACACAAGAATATGGAATTATGGTATAATAATAATCTTATATCATAAAGAGATGAAATTAATGACAAATCAGAATAAATTAAATTATAGCACAGGACTGTTAGGAGACATACACATTGAAAAACAAGGACTGGAGACATATACCAAAATGAAAATAGATAAAAATTGTAGATTCAAAACATACACAATTACAATGATACATAAACAATTTGTTTTCAGGGTATCCCAATGAAATAGATGCCTGTCCAGGCAGATGTCCTTTCTATATTTACAAGTGGAAATAGCTTGGCAGGTTTACGGGAATACCAAAGATTGCCCCCGCACCTTCAATTCATGCGGTGCAGCGGTATTACTGCAAGGTACTAAAACAAATGTAAGGTCATCAAAGGGTTGTCATGAAGCACTCCCAAAGTGTATCACGAAGAACACAAGGGAGTGGAGATAGTGACTAGGAGTCAGTCTTAGGTGAGGGAGTGTGAGTGTTACAAGTGAACATTGTAGGCTATCGAGGGCCTGTTGCAATGAAGGTGAATGCTTGATGTAGGATGTCTAACTCTGCGATATGAGACGTGCAAATAATCTAATTACATTATCCCGCTTACTACTGGAAAACAAATTCATTATTATTATTCATATGGGCTGCTTTTTGAAGATGAAATTGACATGTTTCTGACCATTAAAATTGGTGTGCTGCCCTCTCCTTCACTCCCTTGTCGTTTTCCCTTTTGATTTCTAAGTAACATTTTTATCTTTTTTCATTTGTGTTATAGAACTATATAACATTCCCGAAAGAGCTAACAATTCACCCTGAAGAATGCTGCAAACCCAAAAGTACAACAAGCATTTGCAATGCAATAGGTCTCGCATTTGCGAGAGATTAAGCTATTGGCATTCTAAATGACAATGCCTTTTATTTATGTTTTAAAAACCAACACGTAAATAAAAGGCATTGCCATTTACAATGCCAATAGCTCAAACTCACAACTGCGAGACCTATTGCATTGCAAATGCTTGTTCTCAGTTGCCACAGTTTCAAGGCTTGCATGAATGATTAGAAAGCCTGCATTATGGGAAAAAAGACTATTCCGCACTAGAGGTGGGACAGCCAACAAATTAATTGTGAGAGTGGAGCCACTGGTATGGTTGGGTTTCAAGAGCCTGTGCATAAGTTGTGCAATGAAAATGTTTGCCTTGTGCAACAAATACTATGTAAAAATATGATCAAGGCTCTTCAAAATTCTAGAAGTGGTTATCTTAAACATTCGGATGCGCCTTAATTTATCAGATTATATCACTGCATTCAGGGTTATTTATTAAGTGATAGTTTTTAAACACAAACATTTACGCTCCAACACCCTGGCGATTCAGTTAGTGACCCAAGAGGTAAGTCAGATGACTTAGTTGTGCACTCTACATGTACAGCACAGGTCCTGAATTCACCCATTTCATGCTGCTCATATACAGTAGTGAAGAATATAAAATAAATATGAAATAAAATATTTGCCTATGATCACACACTTTGGTTAAGTGGGCACTTTTCCTAGTTTTTTCACATTGTGCAATTCAGGCACTTGAGAATGTCACTTTCTCTCTCCTGTTAATGCTTTGTTTGTAATTCTTGGTGCTTGGAGTTAAATTGTGAGTGGTTGGCAGAGGACACATGAAAACTTGCCTCGTTTTGGGCTTGAGGGTCCAAGAGAACCTTAAGCCTAGCCAGAGCCAGGCATCTGGCTCGAGCCTTCGCCGGCTCACCCACCCCTATTAAGCACTGCATTAAAGGTGTATTTAGATTCCAACTAAAGTTGAGCCAGGTGAATGTGTTGAGGACCAGTGCATGGCAAAACAGAACAAGGTATTTTTGTGCGAGTTATACAATGATGGTCTCGTAAAAACGTGCAGCAGGCACCAGTTCTCTCTTCCATTTCAGCAGCAAGGTCAGGCATATATGTAAAGTTCTGCTTTGTCCTGGTTTCTTAGTGCAGCCATTTCACTTTGTTGAATTGACACAAAGCTCTGTCCCACTCTAACCATTTCAGAAATTAATCCTAGCACCTTCGATTTGAAAAAAGGCAGTTGGTGGTTTAAAATCTATTGAAACAGATAATTTCATTGAAATGCAACAATGAAGACATATGTCTCTGCTAATGAAATTATCAGATATATTTTAATTGGTTAACACTAGATTGTTGATGCATAACAAGTGATATCAGTTCTCTGAGTCCGGCATAAATGCAAAGCTGTTTTATACTTGCTAATTAGTTCAATTGCTTATTTGAACAAACTGTTACACAGCTTAGTCTAAGTATTAACTTCTGCCCGAATTATAGCTCTTTAGTTAATGTTGTAACGTAGCTCCTGAGTATTGCCATGGACAAAGTAAACCTGTTCTCTCTATCTCCTTCTTGATGACAACTGTCAGGTCACCAGAGGCGAGGGTGGCCATGCCTGAATGTTATGCTCTCGTGTAAAGAACTGCCAACGATGATATGCTTTTTCAGGTGGTATGCCACTGTACTGCTCATTGAAACCTTACTGGTAGATATTTGATAAAACATCATCACACCGTGTAAACAGTGTAAACAAAGGCCATTGTTTCCTTTCGATACTATAGTCAAGTGTGTGGTCATGTAGTGACAACGTATGTAGGAGCAGTTGTAGTAAGATTTGGGGAATTGTTGGTGTTTGAGGTTTTTCATTTGTCCCAACTACTTTTGGATACTTTATTAGTAATTTTTAATCCATCTCTGTGATACCACTTGCTAGGATTTCAGCATGGTAGAAGATCTCATGATGTCAACGCCAGTGATTCAACTCCAGTGATATAATCTGGTTAAGGGTAATATGCTTCCATTTTCTGTGATGTCATTCGAAGTTTGGTGGTCGAAGGGCACATGATGTCACTTCCGCTATGCCCGGTAGTTGGGTCAATTGACGTACATATTTTTACTGCTGGGACAAATGTTGGATTTTCAGGTTTGAACGGATAGGTCTGGAGTGCATGTGTTGCAAACTGAAGACGGGGCTCTGCTATCCAGGGGGCACGTGCATGGTGATTGTTTATGCAGCGAAATGCGACAGAGTCTACCCGCTGTCTCAAGAATAGACCCCTTACCTACAGGCTGGACCATCAGTATGCATGCTCTTACTCCAGCGGGAGCTTGTAAGGCACCACAGTGACAAGTCTCCTCTTCAAGGGTCCAGGCCCTTCCCTGTGCCGCTGTAAGTGCCATTCATTCGGGACCAGAGGTCTCGGGCTCCTGTTCCAACAATTCAGGTCTCTGCATGGAGCAGGGACACTGTAATGTGTGACCCCCGCCCCCCTGGTGGTGCATCTGTCTCCCTGGTGCACTATTATTCTGTCCTGAAGTGATGGCGTTAGGCCAACACTGCAAGAGCAGGGAGATGAAACACTACATCAGCCCACGTGATGTGACTACAGGCCAAGTAATGCCCCCGATTGTCAGGAGAGCAGTTGCATTTTTTACGTACTTTGGCAGCGGGAGCCCCGTCTCCACATCAGAGACAGTTCGAGAAAGGGAGAACGAGAGGAGAAAAGACAGACGGGAAGAGAAAAACAGTCTAGAGGGCGAAAACGAAAGCGTGGGGTAACAGACAATGGTGACAGCAAAAAGAACAGATGAACAAGAACAAAGGACGTAGAAGTGACAGAAGACAAGATGACAGAGAAAGGAGGACAGAAAGAAGAATATATAGAGGGGGAGAGGGGAAAGAAAGAGAAATTCAGAGTGCTAAGAGAGACGAGGAGCAGAGAGTGAGCCGCAGAGAGGGTAGGAGTCAGAGCTCCGTCACCGTACGTCTGGAACAAGAGTGCACCGGCCTACGGGCCTGCCCGCCTAGTTGGTCGGGAGTCGGGTAGCATCCAGGCCCGATGCTTCGCGTGCATACTCGGTATGGAATTAATTAAAATGCTTGTGTCCGAGGCTGGAAACGAGGGGCTGATTGAGGACTCTAGGAATGCGGCCGAGCAGGGGAGCGCACGCCGGGATGACATTTGTGTACAGCACTTAAAGCGCTTCCGTGACGGGGCGCGAGAGGCAGCGATGCAGAACTATGCACCCCCTGCATCTAGGCAGCACATTATGTTCACCGAGGAGGTCCAACCCACCCAACAAGCTGGCACCATTCCCACAAGCCTTCACGCGCGCACCTGCCCAATATTAAACAATGGCTGCACCCCTGGCCCCGCTTGCTGGGCGAGTGAATGCCATGATGCGCGGGCCAAGCGTGAGTCCTTACGTGCTGCGAATGAACGACTCAATGCAACCTCGAATTGGACTCATCTTTGCACTACAAACAAGCGGCAGTGAAAGCGATATTGTAAAAAAAAACAAAAAAAACACGCCTGCGAGTGGTGCGCGCGCGCGCCACAGCGAAACATGTGGTTTCAATTATCGCGCCCGTGTCTGGGCACGATAATTGAAACCACATGGCCTTTGGTGCGCGTAATAGACACCAATAGGCCATGGGCGGAGCAATGCGCCCGCCTTTGGCCAATTGCGTGCAGTCTTTTATAAAAAGACGCACGAAAAGGCCAATGGGGTAGCACAAAGGAATCGCACACGCACAAGCGTGTGCGATTCCTAGGTCAGTGCTGAATCCCCGTTTTCCATCTACTAAATGTCTCGTGCTGCGCGAGCACCGCTACACAGTGCAACGCTAGGCGCGAGACCTAAAAAGGAGCTCCAGTGGTTAGTACTGGGCATATGTGTCTGGAGTTTGTGGTTCCAGGTTAACGTGGCCTTTGGGGGTCCAAAAGCTAGCTCTGAAACAGACACAGTTAAAGAACAGTCTCAAGTGTAATTGGTCAAAAGTCAGTGTTCATGGACTCCATGGTGCTGGCAAACATGCGGTTACCCACAGTCTGGTCTCAAGACGGTACCACAACGTCCTCTTCTGGGGCTTGTGTATTGGTAATGTCCGGATGGGGTTGAAACCTACCACTTGTAGGGGGAACCCACCAGACCAGCAGCACCTACAGGACCATTGGACACCAGCTTGGAGGAAACATTGGTCTACATCGACATACATATTAGGATTTACATGACAGCTTTGTTTTATGAAATCTACTAAATGTACATGATACACTGGGAGAGGTATTGAGGCTACTGAAACCTGTAACTGTGATCTTACAGACCAGGGAGTTATTGAAGCTATTGAAACCTGTAACTGTGATATTACAGACCTGAGAGTTATTGAAGCTACTGAAACCTGTAAATTTGATATTACAGACCTGAGAGTTATTGAAGCAACAGAAACCCTTAACTGTGATATTACAGACTTCACAGTTATTGAAGCTACTGAAACCTGTAGCTGTGAAATTACAGACCTGAGCGTTATTGAAGCTATTGAAACCTGTAACTGTGATATTACAGATGAACTCAGAAACAACTAGTAAGTGTGCAATGCACCAGTAGACCAGAAGGAGTAGAAGGGTGAGAGTCCACATCTGAAAAGTAATCCCTGTGGTTTGATTTCAGGTAGCCAAGGTGCAGGTATTCATTTAGGGTTAGCATTAATTGGAACTTTATATCTCCATACCTGTATGTCTACAGGTGAGTGTTAAATTGGTCCTCATTTAAGGTGGCCAGTGTTAACCACGATACAGACCTTTGGACTTAGGTTTTTGTCATACATGAGCTGACAGCGATGAACTAAGGGACACGTTCCTTTGCAACACACAATG
Organism: Calotriton arnoldi; assembly: GCA_963921515.1. Taxonomy (NCBI): domain Eukaryota; kingdom Metazoa; phylum Chordata; class Amphibia; order Caudata; family Salamandridae; genus Calotriton; species Calotriton arnoldi. The sequence continues at coordinate 1,525,059 of CAWUFW010001133.1, forward strand.
TTACTTGAGGGACTGAAAACTTATACCTTGTGTAAATTAAACCACTTGTAATCTGACATTGCTGCAACTCACCCATGAGCTACAGGCAGAGTGAATTACAAATAATGATTTGCATAGAAGATCATTTTGAAAGTACGTATTACCATATAATTAACAGTATGGTCATAATGTATGCAGACATGAACATTCTAATTATATAAATCCGTAATTATGATGTAACAGATGAACTGTAAAATATCCAATTCCAAGGTCTACATAAAATGAGACAATAGAGTCAGAAGAGAGTTTTTATTGTCAAGGCAAAAAGAAAAACTGAAGTAAGTTATGTTTGATGGTGGGAGGTCTCAGTACAGGTTTTTGATCTATGGTTAGAGTTTATTGCAATTTCAGACCTGTATGTCAAAAGATAGTTTTTCAAATGATTCCACAATCATGGAGTATACTGCAATGCGAGAGGTCAAAGGGTGTGGACATTTGACCAATCTTCCAGTATGGTAGGTGGGGCTTGCATGCATACATGGCTCATCATCCTTGAATGGTCGAAGCACCTCCTCAACCCTGAGGGTGATGTTGCTCTTTAGTTGATCTGTGCTCAGCTGGGCTGCAGATTTTGGGGGCTCTCGCTGGGCAGGTGACCTTTCACAACTCATTCAATTAGCAGGTCTCAGTCAGCTTGAATGCGTTCATGGAGTAACAGTTAAGACAGCCCTCTGCACACAGCTATTCCAGCACCTGAGCTTGCAGGCAGAGCCAACAACAAACCCCGTCAGTGTGGCAGGCTTGGACTCAGTGCTTAATTTGTAAAATAATATGTGCCGTGGCCCAAAGGTTTGTTATATTAAGTCTGTGTATTCTTGATTCCAACTCATGCCTCTTTAATCCACTACCAGACGGTCCCTGCCTCTTTATCTCATTCTTGCAGATTCTTTTTCCTCCCTGTGTTCTCCTTCTCTCATTGTTCTTCTTTACTTCTCGTCCCCCTTTTGTCATTTTGTGTTTTTCTCTCTCCTACTCTGGATCAAATTTGTTGAGGAGAAATAAGTGCCACTTCCAAAGAATGAGGGCCGATGGGCCTCACTTGCAACCATCATGGTCAAATAAAAGGATTGGTCATGCCTCTGAAGAGGAACAGCAACATATATGGCTGGTCCAGTCACACACCTTGCCCAGCTATTGCAGCAGATCTTTCACAGAAGCCCCCAAAAAACGCAAGAGACAGGTTCTGTGCAAAAAGGTCTTAGCCATTGGTGGAGGACACAGGCGAGGGCTAAGCAGAATCTGTGCCCCCTCCATGCTTTATATATATATATATATCTATATATATACATATATATCTATATATATATATAGATATATGCAAAAAATATCCTCCTCCTTCGAAAAAGACAAGGGGACACGGCAGGGCTTCAAGGAATCATTTATTCGAATTCTATGGCATGACGCGTTTCGGCGGTAGCCTCTTCAGATGCCTCCGGTGTTACAAATTTCAAAGTTTCCTTTTATTTATTAAGCCCCCTCCTTCTAAAGTAGCGTGGGGCACACCTGCACCATATCTCATCAGAGAACACTCGGCCAGTTCATAGTTATGGACTGCAGATCCCATCATGCAGTTGGTTCGCAATCTGGACGAATGTCTCTTACAGCCGGATTTTTCCCTCCTCAAAGTGAGTGGCTGAAGAATGGTTGGCTTGAGATTGTAGCACTGTGCTGGGCAACAAACGATTCCTGAGCCCTGCGCTTCCAACCTCACAGTCACGGTGTTGGCAAAACTTGGAGACGATGGTAAAGTAACTCCGTCTCTCCGTGTGAGTCACGGACTGTCAGCTGGCAGCAAAGACCTCTGCCTCCATCGGACGTGGGGCGGTCCGGGTTAAGCCACTGCACCCTGAACACTTTTGGAAGGGTCCCCTTTGCGTGGTACTGGCTTCACGCTAATATGCAAAAAATATCCTCCTCCTTCGAAAAAGACAAGGGGACACGGCAGGGCTTCAAGGAATCATTTATTCGAATTCTATGGCATGACGCGTTTCGGCGGTAGCCTCTTCAGATGCCTCCGGTGTTACAAATTTCAAAGTTTCCTTTTATTTATTAAGCCCCTCCTTCTAAAGTAGCGTGGGGCACACCTGCACCATATCTCATCAGAGAACACTCGGCCAGTTCATAGTTATGGACTGCAGATCCCATCATGCAGTTGGTTCGCAATCTGGACGAATGTCTCTTACAGCCAGATTTTTCCCTCCTCAAAGTGAGTGGCTGAAGAATGGTTGGCTTGAGATTGTAGCACTGTGCTGGGCAACAAACGATTCCTGAGCCCTGCGCTTCCAACCTCACAGTCACGGTGTTGGCAAAACTTGGAGACGATGGTAAAGTAACTCCGTCTCTCCGTGTGAGTCACGGACTGTCAGCTGGCAGCAAAGACCTCTGCCTCCATCGGACGTGGGGCGGTCCGGGTTAAGCCACTGCACCCTGAACACTTTTGGAAGGGTCCCCTTTGCGTGGTACTGGCTTCACGCTAATATGCAAAAATATCCTCCTCCTTCGAAAAGACAAGGGGACACGGCAGGGCTTCAAGGAATCATTTATTCGAATTCTATGGCATGACGCGTTTCGGCGGTAGCCTCTTCAGATGCCTCCGGTATTACAAATTTCAAAGTTTCCTTTTATATATATATATAGATATCTATATATATATATATATAATATATATTTATTTTTTTGCCGAAACAAGTCGGTTGGACACTATGAGCACGGAGCACTTTTGTGAAATTAAAACAGAAATAGAATAAAAAACTTTGTGGAACATAGTGATTGGTGCCATCTCCTATTTGATGGTGAATAGAAGCGGCTGAAGAAATACGGGAATTCAACTCATATATATATATATATATATATATATATATATACATGATATATGATATACTCATATGATATAAACATATATCAGAAGCATGTGTCCCGTAAGAGCTAGGCCACATCCACCTGACGGTGCTGCTGCAATGCAGCGGGTACGGGTCCCGTGAACATTGAAAAGGCGGCACCTCACGTATCAGTGGGGCACAAAGATGATTGCACTCAGCGTACTTCTTTTTAAAAAAAAGATTTATTCCAGGCCTGAAATAAATCTTTTTGAAAGCAGTACTGTAATAATCAAAGAAGTCGCGTAGACAGCTCTTGTAGTTAGTGGTTTATTCTCCAAGTTACATCTTAGTAAGATCCATTATATGCCTCAATGTATGCCCCACCAGGAACAGCCTCCTGGCTGCTCAGCCCATCTTCTCCAACTGCCCTCTCACCAGTACAAACATTCCTCACATTCCAAATGACATCATATTGTTAGAGCATCAGGCAGAGAACAAGGGCAGGGAAGGTGCATTACTTAACAAGCAGATTACTACACATCTTCCTCTTTATAATGATTAAACAAAATCAAACAGTATACACATATATAAACATAGTAAGAGAAGATAAACATTCCAGAAATAAACGTAATAGAACACAGTACTAATATGGGAAGAAACTTTCCTTATGTAATAATAAATATAATAATGAAAAATGTAATAATAGTAATGCAGTAATAATAAAGCAAGTAATAAACTGTAAAATAGAAATAGTAAATGTAAACAAATAGCAGGACCAGGGAATATCACATGCCCTCTACTGCACGCACTGTAATATACCGTACACTTACCCCTACTGCACACTTTTGCAAGATCAGAGACTCACACTCCCGCAATAATACTCTGTTCACATACTGCATTCCCATGCAGAACCAGTAACTTTATAAAACACTGTAATAAAGGAAAACACTTCCCTTGTGACATTAAATATCAAATCAGACTTTAACATCACCCTATAAATCATTGTAAAGGGGGAATCCACCTCCCTATAAACCACACACACGCAGTAACCTCCCAAAGGGGAATCCACCTCCCTATAAACCACACACACGCAGTAACCTCCCAAAGGGGAATCCACCTCCCTATAAACCACACACACGCAGTAACCTCCCAAAGGGGGAATCCACCTCCCTATAAACCATACACACACAGTAACCACCCAAAGGGGGAATCCACCTCCCTATAAACCACACACACGCAGTAACCTCCCAAAGGGGGAATCCACCTCCCCATAAACCATACACACACAGTAACCACCCAAAGGGGGAATCCACCTCCCTGTAATACACTGTAAAATAAATACACATTAAATATCAAATCAGACTATAACACTCGAATAGTACCTTGCAAATTAAAAGCAGATGTACATAACATTGTTACATATCACCAAGTTCAACACAGTATCACTGCCCCAGTTATGGGCTTACTCCGGATTCTAGTTTCTATAATCGCTGTCTCTGTTATGGGTTCTGTGGCCCTTTTCTCTCACTCGTATCTAGTCCAGCTCGGTATCACCATATTGGATTATAGATTCTCTGACTCACGGTCAATCTTCACGTAGCTAACTATTCATAAACTTTATTGTGAATGAACCAAACCTGTGATAAAATATAAGTCACAATGTTCATGAAGTGATTTTAAAACGTTGACTCCCGTCAATTTCATTCCACGTTTGCTCAAACATCCAACAGTTCCACAGTCGTCACGTCGGGAAGCGTCATTAATCAGGTCAGCTACAGAACACAGAGACACGACGTCAATCTGGGGCCCTCGTGCAATTCCGTTTTAATATTATGGAGGCACCAGTCGTGGTTGGCAAACATTGCATTACAGTTACAATAGACCGTGCAAAGGCTTGTAGACTCCAATCTAAAGATGGCGGGATGCGTCGTGACGGTGCGCCGGGTGGCTTGCAGCAACAGCATGCACCAACCCTCTCCATAGCGCAAAGCTTGGACAGCATGGAGGCATCTCAAGTTCGGTAAGCTGTGTGTGACGAGAATGTGCGCGTGATGTTGGCTCGAGAGGCATTTGAATGATAGCAGTAACTGTCATAGCTCAGTTCAGGCAACATTAACAAGTATTTTATTTTCCTTTAAAATGTCTGCGCAAATCCAAAGCTCTGCGATCACAACTTGAGCCACTCACTTCGTTGTTGCCTTAATTACTTTTTACACTGCATATTTTCAGATGATATGGTCACCACACAACGGGACTAACTGCAGTTTAATTAGAAGTCATCAGTTAATAGATTATTCCCCACAGTTGAAACTCTCAATTGGCGCTGACTGCAGTTTTCTCCACTTACACGTTAACACGACCACTTCACAGCGCTTCACTAGTTCACACTAGGACTCGACCTTTTCAGGATGCTTACATTCGTTCTCTGTCACATATTTAGGGTTAACTCTTATTGGTGTCACATTCTCTGTAGATCATGACAGATTTACACTTGCGCCCCCACTCGATATTTCACAAAAGTGCAACCACTTTGCACCGGGACTCGATGTTTGCCCTCGATCAACATATTAAAGGGGCCACACTATGGCTCATGTTAGTCTCAAACCGGGGCTCGATCTGTGCCCCCGAACAACATCGAAATATCATCCAAATTTCATTGGGCTGCAGTTACTCTTTACAGTCTCACACACAGGTGGATCTGGCACCTTGAATTTTTTAGGGCGACCGTTGTCGGGGTCACTGGTGGGGCGGGTGCCAGACAGCTTAAATAGTTCAATGCCTTTAGTAATATTAGTACCTTAAGTTCCAGTAGCCGTCAAATAGCTTTCTTTTCTCCACGCGTAAGTTCATTTCCTTTTAAATCGTCGCCAGTGTAATAATCAAAGAAGTCGCGTAGACAGCTCTTGTAGTTAGTGGTTTATTCTCCAAGTTACATCTTAGTAAGATCCATTATATGCCTCAATGTATGCCCCACCAGGAGCAGCCTCCTGGCTGCTCAGCCCATCTTCTCCAACTGCCCTCTCACCAGCACAAACATTCCTCACATTCCAAATGACATCATATTGTTAGAGCATCAGGCAGAGAACAAGGGCAGGGAAGGTGCACTACTTAACAAGCAGATTACTACACATACGCTCAGTGCAATCATCTTTGTGCCCCACTGATACGCCTTTCCATATATATATATATATATATATATATATATACATACAATCAAAGTGGTCACAGGATGGCGCGCTCTGACTGCTGGTGCAAGCATTTGGGGCTTGACCATCTGCCACACATTAATACTGATTGTAACGGGAAATGACGCTGCACATGAGTTAAGGTTTCAAGTTGTTTAAAAAAGTTGGTATTATGTTTTACACTTCACCAGACATACCAACGCATTTCAACTTGTCCAGTCTTGATCACGGTAAGTGAGTTCATTCATGCATCATGTCCCAGATTACCACTTAGGGGCATTATGGGAAACGTAGTCTCATTTGCCTACCCCATAGACAGTAAACTGCTGGAAGTGTGCGCTCTTCTTAGCACACTGCCCAGTTATTTCTCATTTCTACAGGCATATGTTTGCTTTCACCTTCAATATGCTTATTTATACTGCTGCCAGCATTTGCTTCGTAACTTATATATATTTTAGGGTAAGTCAGTTTCCCAAAATGTTTACTCACTTGTCTGGTGATGAAAAGTTTGCTTTAAGCTCACGGGCCCATTTTACTGAAGCAGTCTCCATGAACATGATGCTAACACATTGAGCAGAGCCTCTCCTGCTGCCTGGCCACTGCAGAACAGAGGAGGGAGGCAGAGATGGCCACAGATATGTGGACTGGAACAGGCCCAAACCTGACATCCTGGGCTGGAGTTTGCTATTACTAGTCTGATCTGGAAACACGACAGTATAGATGGTCGAGCAAGTTTTAATTTGTTCCTGTTGCAAGGAAACACTCCTCGACTGGCACATGTAGAAGAGGTCCCTCGCCTCTCCCTGACAGGCACATGCATGAAATGTCCCCCAGCTCTCCCTGACAGGCACATGCATAAGAGGTCACCCGGCTCTCCCTGAACGGCACATGTATAAGAGGTCCCCCAGCTCTCCCTGACAGGCACATGTATAAGAGGTTCCCCAGCTCTCCCTGACAGGCACATGATTAAGAGGTCCCCCGACTCTCCCTGACTGGCACATCTATAAGAGGTCCCCCAGCTCTCCCTGACTGGCACATGTATAAGAGGTCCCCCGACTCTCCCTGACAGGCACATGCATAAGAGGTCCCCCAACTCACACTGACAGGCACATGTATAAGAGGTCCCCCAGCTCTCCCTGATAGGCACCTTTATAAAAGGTCCCCCAGCTTTCCCTGACAGGCACATGTATAAGAGGTCCCCCAGCTCTCCCTGACAGGCACATGTATAAGAGGTCCCCCGACTCTCCCTGACAGGCACATGCATAAGAGGTCCCCCAACTCACACTGACAGGCACATGTATAAGAGGTCCCCCAGCTCTCCCTGATAGGCACCTTTATAAAAGGTCCCCCAGCTTTCCCTGACTGGCACATGCATAAGAGGTCCCCAGCTCTCCCTAACAGGCACATGCATAAGGGGTCCCCTGACTCTACCTGACAGGCTGCAGGATTTTACCGGAGGCAGCTACATGCTGCTCGTCACATCACAGAGTAAAGTTACCCCAAATGGAAACCTCCATGCTGAGCTGCAATTAAAGAGTCAGCAGATGGGCCACCATTCCCACACCACATGTGGACACCCAACATGTAACTCACACAACATACAAACAGTAGGTCACAACCCACAACAAACAATCGGGGGGAGTAAAAAGTCCCAGCTGTAGGAACCTTTATAGAAGATCCATGGTGGAGAAGTGATGGAGGGAGCTATGGGGGGTGGAGGGATAAACACTCTTGTAGGGGTACTGGAAGAAACACCCGACACGGTAGGATTCCGTTTTGCTGCTAATTGTTGCTAATTGATATTCGCTTATATTGGCATGATATTTATGTTTTAAAATAAGGCTGCTACTACTTTTATACTTACTGCACTTGGCACGTTACACTTGTTTTAAACTGGCATGTTAATGATGTTTTTAAAATAAAGCTGCTACTACTTTTATACTTCTTTTATACTTACTGCACTTGGCACTTTCATCAGGGACTTCGTTGTCTTTCTGCCCGCACCCCGGTCCGTCACGGCAAGTGCCGATTGAACGGAGGGTGATTTCGTGGCCTTTACCTTTCTATACACTTCCGGAGACATTGCTACTTCCGGGTGGTGAGCGGGCTAGTTGTTCCCGCTGCTCACTCTACATAAACTAGGGCCAGAACGGACGTCGAGTCCGACACGGTAGGATTCCGTTTTGCTGCTAATTGCTGCTAATTGATATTCGCTTATATTGGCATGATATTTATGTTTTAAAATAAGGCTGCTACCACTTTTATACTTACTGCACTTGGCACGTTACACTTGTTTTAAACTGGCATGTTAATGATGTTTTTAAAATAAAGCTGCTACTACTTTTATATTTACTGCACTAGGCACTTTCATCAGGGACTTCATTGTCTTTCTGCCTGCACCCCGGTCCGTCACGGCAAGTGCCGATTGAACGGAGGGTGATTTCGGGGCCTTTACCTTTCTATACACTTCCGGGGACATTGCTACTTCCAGGTGGTGCGATACAAAAGGGGATGATGGACGGAACGTTTGAGCCAATCAAACACTCACCCCCAGTCAACTGATCTGGGTTTAATCCATCATCATTCTTTAGCTCACTCCACCACCCCAGTTCAGACATGGCCATATGCAAATCAGTCTGACCCTGTGCCTCATGGGAACAGTCCAGCCCGAACTGCCAAGCCATGTCTTCCCTGGACCGGAAACAAGCATCCTAGGACCGGTTTCTGGCATTCCAGCCGTCATCAGCCAGGCTTGCTTGAATCCAGTGGCAAAGTGAGCAAGGGACCCACGTCTGGGCATACCCCCGCCAACTTAGGGCGAACAAAGCGATACAAAGGGGATGATGGACGGAACGTTTGAGCCAATCAAACACTCACCCCCAGTCAACTGATCTGGGTTTAATCCATCATCATTCTTTAGCTCACTCCACCACCCCAGTTCAGACATGGCCATATGCAAATCAGTCTGACCCTGTGCCTCATGGGAACAGTCCAGCCCGAACTGCCAAGCCATGTCTTCCCTGGACCGGAAACAAGCATCCTAGGACCGGTTTCTGGCATTCCAGCCGTCATCAGCCAGGCTTGCTTGAATCCAGTGGCAAAGTGAGCAAGGGACCCACGTCTGGGCATACCCCCGCCAACTTAGGGCGAACAAGCGATACAAAAGGGGATGATGGACGGAACGTTTGAGCCAATCAAACACTCACCCCAGTCAACTGATCTGGGTTTAATCCATCATCATTCTTTAGCTCACTCCACCACCCCAGTTCAGACATGGCCATATGCAAATCAGTCTGACCCTGTGCCTCATGGGAACAGTCCAGCCCGAACTGCCAAGCCATGTCTTCCCTGGACCAGAAACAAGCATCCTAGGACCGGTTTCTGGCATTCCAGCCGTCATCAGCCAGGCTTGCTTGAATCCAGTGGCAAAGTGAGCAAGGGACCCACGTCTGGGCATACCCCCGCCAACTTAGGGCGAACAAAGCGATACAAAGGGGATGATGGACGGAACGTTTGAGCCAATCAAACACTCACCCCAGTCAACTGATCTGGGTTTAATCCATCATCATTCTTTAGCTCACTCCACCACCCCAGTTCAGACATGGCCATATGCAAATCAGTCTTACCCTGTGCCTCATGGGAACAGTCCAGCCCGAACTGCCAAGCCATGTCTTCCCTGGACCGGAAACAAGCATCCTAGGACCGGTTTCTGGCATTCCAGCCGTCATCAGCCAGGCTTGCTTGAATCCAGTGGCAAAGTGAGCAAGGGACCCACGATGGATTAAACCCAGATCAGTTGACTGGGGGTGAGTGTTTGATTTGCTCAAACGCTCCGTCCATCGTCCCCTTTGGTATCGCTTTGTTCGCCCTAAGTTGGCAGGGTATGCCCAGACGTGGGTCCCTTGCTCACTTTGCCACTGGATTCAAGCTAGCCTGGCTGATGACGGCTGAATGGCCAGAAACCGGTCCTAGGATGCTTGTTTCCGGTCCAGGGAAGACATGGCTTGGCAGTTCGGGCTGGACTGTTCCCATGAGGCACAGGGTCAGACTGATTTGCATATGGCCATGTCTGAACTGGGGTGGTGGAGTGAGCTAAAGAATGATGATGGATTAAACCCAGATCAGTTGACTGGGAGTGAGTGTTTGATTTGCTCAAACGCTCCGTCCATCGTCCCCTTTGGTATCGCTTTGTTCGCCCTAAGTTGGCAGGGTATGCCCAGACGTGGGTCCCTTGCTCACTTTGCCACTGGATTCAAGCTAGCCTGGCTGATGACGGCTGAATGGCCAGAAACCGGTCCTAGGATGCTTGTTTCCGGTCCAGGAAGACATGGCTTGGCAGTTCGGGCTGGACTGTTCCCATGAGGCACAGGGTCAGACTGATTTGCATATGGCCATGTCTGAACTGGGGTGGTGGAGTGAGCTAAAGAATGATGATGGATTAAACCCAGATCAGTTGACTGGGAGTGAGTGTTTGATTTGCTCAAACGCTCCGTCCATCGTCCCCTTTGGTATCGCTTTGTTCGCCCTAAGTTGGCAGGGTATGCCCAGACGTGGGTCCACTTGCTCACTTTGCCACTGGATTCAAGCTAGCCTGGCTGATGACGGCTGAATGGCCAGAAACCGGTCCTAGGATGCTTGTTTCCGGTCCAGGGAAGACATGGCTTGGCAGTTCGGGCTGGACTGTTCCCATGAGGCACAGGGTCAGACTGATTTGCATATGGCCATGTCTGAACTGGGGTGGTGGAGTGAGCTAAAGAATGATGATGGATTAAACCCAGATCAGTTGACTGGGGGTGAGTGTTTGATTTGCTCAAACGCTCCGTCCATCGTCCCCTTTGGTATCACTTCCAGGTGGTGAGCGGGCTAGTTGTTCCCGCTGCTCACTCTTCATAAACCAATGCCAGAACGGACACGCAGCGGACGCGCGCCGCCGCCGCGCCGAAGGCGCGCCAAATGCAAGCCCGCGTCCGTCCGTGCCTGGCTCGGGCCTAGGGCCAGAACCCCTGCATCTTTGTCGAACAGATCACCAGGCAGAACTTACACTCACAACGAGCTATATAGGCTCAAGGGTAAACCAGGATGTCCACTCCTAGACATGCAGACTGAGACCAAGCGGTGTGAGCATTGTAAGCTGACATTTAGTCACTTGAAAATTAACGCGCTACAACCAAGGTGTTCCCCCCTAGTCAAGAAGGCCACTAAGGTCATTAAGGCGATGCTACTTAATACACGTTCTTTAGTGAAACATAACACGGAGGTGGCAGAATTCATTGAGTCACACAAACTGGACCTGGCATTTATAACGAGACTTGGGCAGATAGGGCCTCGGAAGTGGACATTGCGTTAGCACTCCCAGCAGGCTACTCCGTTATTCGAGCAGACAGAAAATGGAAGAGGGGAGGGGGGCTGGCGATTATTTACAGAGAAGAGCTGCAAGTAAGGGGATCCGCAGCTGATAGTTCCCATGATTGCGAATTTTTATCCTTTCAGGTCTCACCTGACAGTAATCATACCCTAAAAGGTCTATTACTTTATGGACCGCCAAGGGCACGGACTCCTCTCTTGGATATACTTAGTCCTATCTTAGAATCCAGCGCTGTTGGCCCTGATTTTACGATTCTAGGGGACTTTAATTATCACCTAGAAAAATTAGCTGACAACAATATGACCTTACTGGTTGACGCTATGGCCAGTCTCGGTCTAGATCAGACTGTCAAACAGGATACACATGTGGCCGGGCATACGTTGGACGGGATTTTCTCCTCCAACTCTAACCTTAAAATTGATGAAATAATACCTGTTCCTTGGTCAGACCACAAAGCTATCTTGTTCTCGGTAACTATAGACCAGGGGCAGCAAATTCGTACAAATGAGCATAGGCTAGTCACCTATCAGGACTGGGCCAATATTGATGCCCCTACGCTACAGGAATTATTAGATAGGACTAGACCGGAATTAGCGCCTAACAGCAATGTGGCCGTAGATAGGCTCTGTTCATGGATTAAGTCAGCAGTTAATATTGCAGCCCCTACAAAAAGCTTTGTTTCTAGGAGGAAAAATCCGTCAGAACCATGGTTCACGGAAAAACTCAGGATACAAAAACAAATCTGCAGAAGGGCCGAAAGGAAATGGAGAACTAACTATGACCAAGATAGGAAAAGGGAATATGCACGAACACTGGCGGAATACAAAAAATTGCTTATAGGGGAAAAAAGCAACTATTATACACAAAAAAATAAGTGAGGCTAAGAACTCTTGCAAGGAGCTTTTCGCCACAGTCAAAAAACTAGCGAATCCTCCCTCTGTAAAACAAATGGAAAGTAGTACAGAACTCTGTAATACTCTCGGACAGTTTTTTGTAGATAAAGTTACATCAGTTTATGAATCTTTTAAGAGCAATAATAACGCCAGCAATTTAGTCAAACACTTCAAGCAAGGCATGGATACTTCTACTCCCAAAACTGGGTTCTGCTTCTTACCTCCCTCAGCAGAACAAATCAGCCTGGCGGTAAAGAACATTTTGTCCGGGGGTCCAACGGACCCTTGTCCACCTAAAGTGATGCATATATTCTCAGAAATACTTAGCAAACAACTAACTCTTGTGTTCACTGAGATAATTCAGTCTAGTAACTTCCCAGACATATGGAAAACAGCATCAGTGCTCCCACTTTTGAAAAAAGCCAATCTGGATCCAAAACAACCCAGCAGCTACCGGCCAATATCTAGAATCCCGTTCCCAGCCAAAGTTTTTGAAAAATTGCTTAATAACCAATTGACAGAATATATAGCATCTAAAAACTTTTTAGACCAATCACAATATGGTTTCAGGGAAGAGCACGGAACAGAAACTGCATTGGTGATGGCAGCAGAGGGACTTAGGAGTATATTAGACGCAGGAGGGAAGGCCGCCCTGATTCTATTGGATCTCTCGGCGGCCTTCGACACTGTGAACCACGAGAAACTCTGTGCTCGTCTAGCAGAATTGGGGCTTCAAGACTCTGCACTCATGTTGATGCAATCTTTTCTAAGAGACAGATCCTTCTCGGTCAAACTGAGAGATTTTACATCCAAATCCTTTAAATCTCATTGTGGAGTGCCTCAGGGTTCCTCCCTGAGCCCCACGCTTTTTAATGTTTATGTTGCTCCTCTGGCAGAGATTATCAGGCAGTATGGGTTTCTTCCGGTATCGTATGCTGACGACACCCAAATAGTGGTGTCAGTTGCAGGCAATACGGAGGAAACAGCTGAGTGATTCAGTGACTGCATGACGCAGGTAGACCAGTGGATGCAGTTAAACTGCCTGAAGTTGAACGGTGATAAAACCGAGGTTATGCTGTTGGGATCAAAGACAGACTTTTGGTCTCCCAATTGGTGGCCGGCCAGCTTGGGCGACTGCCCAAAACCAGTGGGCAAGGTTAAAAATCTGGGAGTCACATTCGATAACAAACTGACTTTTGACGCCCAGATAAATAACCTCTCCTCGACCATCTGTTATATTTTAAAGATGATTAGAAGAACTTGCCCATTCATTCCCCTCGAGTCACGTAAAACGTTGGTTACGGCATTGGCCCTGTCCAGACTGGATTATGGCAATGCCTTGTATGTAGGTATCCAAGCCCAACATCTCTCAAAACTTCAGCGCCTACAGAATGCTGCTGCAAGGCTGGTCCTCGACATTCCTAGATCTGAGCCAGTTGGACATAGATTGAAAGCCCTCCATTGGTTACCCATGGAAAAAAGGATTATGTTCAAATCACTGTGCCTGGCTTTTAAGGCCTTGCATGGGGCAGGACCACAGTTCTTGAGATCTCACCTGAAATGGTATGTGCCGACCAGAAATTTGAGGTCAGCCCACACAAAACTTCTACAAGTTCCTAGGTTTAAGCAGGTGAGGTGGGGAGGGAGAAGATTTTTGTTGCGGACTGCCAAAAACTGGAATCTCCTCCCGATCGCGATAAAAAGCAGTCCTTCTCTTTTACTTTTAGAAAAGCTGTAAAAACGTGGCTTTTCACTTGTTAAGGCAGCATACTACTCTCTCCCAGGAATCCTCTGTGCATCGGAGTCAGCGCCAAGACGCCTTCGGGCATTCGCGCGCTTTATAAATTTCTAATCAAAATCAAATCCTACACTGATAATTCAGCATCCACCAACCAACAGTCCTAGCTCACGTTCAGAACAGACAACATTGTGCCCTGATACAGTAAGTAAGCAAGTATAAAGCACTGGCACTGGTCACAAAGATGTGGAGTTCACTGTGCGAAAAGACACAGTGCATTTCAGACAGTCAGACATGGGCAGAGAGGCAAACTTCCCTTTATGCCACAGGAGTCTTATCCAGCATATAGATGCAAGCACACTACAACTAATGTCAAGTCACCAAAACTGACACCACACGCCTTTCGACCCTCTGATGACATCACATGAAGTGAAGACAAATCTCCTTTGATCACAGTGACCTCACGAATTGTGTCATGAGACAGAAAAATACCCAGCTAATAAGTAACTTCAAAATTACACAGAAGCAGATAAGCGGGACGCATAGGGGTCAGATGTAGGATCATAGGTCTCGCGATAACATCCCCTTTGACTCCTAAATAGGGTCTATGGCGTCAGTTCCTGTGCCACACTCGGCCTGCCGTGCTCTTTCCGGTGGGATGTGGGATGTCCAATGCACAGCCAAACTTCATTTAACGTTACAGCAAAAATGACAGCCTCAGGCCAAAGTGGTGTAGAGGTCCCTGGAGGTCGATACTGCGCCCCTTGCACCCTCTATGGGCGTGGGTGTCATAACACCCCCGTTGAAGAAATAAACGCTGTAAATTGTGACATAGGACTATTTGCCCCAAAGACTCTGCAGGTGCAATAATAGGGCCTTTGGTATGCTGTGTGATGTCAGCAGCAAGGAGAAGGTTAAATCCTTTCTGCAAAGCTCCACGTGCTGCCAGATGTGCCTGGCCGGTGCACGTTCACAGCTGGAGACGCTTAGGAAAACAAATACCAGAACACATTCTTGATTATTTTTTTTGCAAAATTAATTTTCGTCCATTATGTCTGCCATTCATAAAAAGTCATTGTTTTATTGCAGAAAAGGCTGCGTGTGTCTATGGCGACCTCTTGTACTGATTGCAGGTTTGTAGAGGGTAGACTTCACCATTTTGGGGTTTTCTGAAGCGAGGCTCGGAAAGTTCGGCCCACTGCCTCCCTCCTCTAGAAGGTTTCATCCAGATGTGCCTGGGGACCAGTTTAACCTAATCTCAGTAATCCACCCAGTTCTGTTCTTGTTCTTCTTTCCCTTACTAAACACTGACACATGTGGATGTGAAATCTTCAGGGTGAAGAGGTTGCGTGGTGCTGCAATAAATTAATCAAACCACACGCCATTGGTGCAAGCACATTAAACACGAGTGTGAAATCTGTAACAGTCCGATAGGATGGCTCAGTGAGTTCATACTGCTGTTTCTAACCACGTGCACGGAACTCAATTCACCAACCTTGGAAGGATTGAAGGCTGAGCTGGAGTTGCCGGGATTTGACCTATGACCCGCACATAAACCAGTGTCAATCGTTTAACTCAGTGAGCCTCCCTTCCAGCCTGTCAGCTAAAGGCTTTACAAACCTAATGCAGGGAGCTCTTAGGTACAGGAGGATGTCAGAGGATATTTAAATTCCTAGTACACGTCAGTGGGCTCTTGTACCCTTGGCAGGGACATTCCCTGGAGGAGACTTCTTCTAGAATGGGGCCAGGAGGCATCGCTGGGTAATGGCAGCCCATCCTATTCTTAAAGTAGCCTTGCAACCCGCAGCCCAGCAAGCAGGAAAATGCCAGTGTGGGGGAATGGCCAGCTAGGCCCTGAAGAGTGCTCTGCCTTCTGGAGGTCCCAACTTGGGAGGAGAGCTTCTAGGAGAGAAGAGTGATGCAGCGGGAGTGCAGGGTACCCATCCGAGTGGGTGGCGATGAGTTAAGTGGGAAACAACTTCTCAGCACTTCAAAGTGTCTTGTGTCTGCTCCGGCCATTGCATATTCTGACAGTATCACTGATGCCTGCTCACCTCTTGTGAACACTCTCTGTTCTTGTTTTACCCTGTCAGCGCCTGGATTCCCTCACGGGTGACAAGAAGTGCTCTACAAATCTACTAATTGATTCATCACGGATTGTTCCTCCTCCTTCCACATACACCAGGTATTATATCTCCTGATTCTGTGCAGAGTGCTGCTTCTTCTCAGCTGATGTGTGAGGGTAGCAGACAAGAACACCATCGGATTAGCTTATGTAACTGACCCTTCCCTTGCACTATCAGCCTTTCAAGGAGGAACCATCCATGTGACTAACTGTACCTCAGTCCAACCGCCCAGTTTTTCTTAAGCATCAGCCTAACATGCGAATGACTCTTAACAAGCCCTACATATCTACCACATCACTAGCAACGTCTCAGCTCTACCAGTATTTCACAGGAGTGTCTGACCAAACTCTGACCAGACATGTTTTTCAGAGCCCAGCTTGACCTGTAACTGGGGCTCCTCCTCGCACATGTGTCCGAGGCCTAGTGTCACTTAAAGGTTCTCCTGACATGTAATCAAACCTCTTCCAACCCAGAGGGGGTAAGATGCATTGGAAATTCCTGCAACTGGACTTAGTCCTAGCAAAGAGGCGACTGTTCCTAAGATGGTTGAGTGATTGACTGCCCTCGGTCGCGTTGTGGTTTGAAGACATGATGGAATGGGAGCTTGCACATGAGGAACACATGAAAGCCAGCAGGAGAGATGATAAGTTACAAGATGATCTTGAAACATGGAGGTCGCTCTTAACAACACTGCAGGAAGCCAGCGAGGGGGAGCACTCCCAGGAGACACACGTTCGGGGGAATGGATCCCCTGACAGTGCACCTGGGACACACCAAGGAGCAGGGTTGCAATGGAATAAAAAATAGGCCTGGGCATCCTAAAAAAAAGTGGTCCACATTTGCGGATCGTGCCTTTTTGCAAAACACGACTTCAGTTTTTTAAGTATTATGAAAAGAAGGAGGGGGCTGGGGGTTCGCTAAAAGAAGCATGTTTTCTTAACTTCACTGAAACAAAAAAAAATACAAATATTGTCAGGACTCTTTGTTCATGGATTAGTTTGCAATGGTGAACCGCACCTGAATATAAGTGAGGCCATTTCTGCTCAGACCCTCTGCTCAATCTGCATATATTAAAGGGCCAGCCCAGCGAGAGACTGGGAATGACACATCCACAGCCCAAATCGGCCACCACGCTGTCCAAAAAAACATGTCCCACAGCTGCAACTCAGATACTGGCCCATCGCCCATTGCCCGACTGCCCGCCTTACTAATCCGACCCTGCCAAGGAGATGGGGTGGAGGTCGAAGAGTGTGCCTGCATGAAATGGGGGTACAGGGGAAAGGATAGAGGTTCAGACAGGTGAAACGTAGGGTCCTGCGGGGAAACCTAGGTATATCCACAAACTATAGGTAAAAACGGAGAACGCGATGCACCTTGTGGGGTAGGGGGTTAGGAAACTGACCTGGCATGGTTGAATACTGTAAAGATTGAGTGAACATTGAGCAATTGTTGTTGTAGTTGGTTTTATTGTTATACAGGTTCTAGTTGGTGTAACTTTGTATACTGTATGGAAATGCTAATAAAAACATACTTTTTTTTAAAGAAAAAAACCTCTTCCATAACCTTCCAATGAGCCCAGCCCTATCCTGTCTTTTATAGCCCGACATGACTGACTGCATTAGTGTATTCTCTATAGTCTAGCCTATCATCACAAGCTTGCATTTTTAACATTCACTAATGCATGCTATTGTGGCAAACTCTTGCAATGGCTATGATCACTTGCTCTGATCTCCCTACTGGGTTATCTGGTTTAAAATACACATTCGTGAAACAGGAAGCACAGCTTTACTTGCCTTTTTTAGGTTTCGCCTGCACAGCGCTTGTGAAATCTATTGTATTCAATATAAATCTTAAAAGGTTCTTACATCCGGCCCCCTTGCTTTTAATTGGTTCCTGTGCTTGCCACGTAATTTTCCTTATTCTGTTGGCTGCAGCATACTGTTTCCTGTTGTTCCTCGTGTTGTTCCTCATGTGCTTCTCTTATCAGTATCCCGCCTCCAAAGTACTGTTTCCATCCACTTTTGGGGAACTTTTTTTAATGTTTGGCTGCACAGCGCTTGCGTTTTGCTTGTCTACATAATCTCCCCCTGAATGCACGCATTACATGCTTGCTTCTCGGCTCCATTTTTTTCGCTTGTTTGTCCAATGCCAGCAAGCCATCTGCAGTCCTGCTCACCTCCAGGGAGACCGCCTAAAACGCTAGAAGAAGCACTACTTTTATCATTTAAAACTGCTCCGGTCCCCACACATATCTCAATCTCAGTGACCAAGCAAAGCAATGTTATACTAAATTAGGTTATAGTAACAGTCGTTCTTTAGAGTGATTATATTTTGCCTTATAAAGCTGTTGAAACCTAAAAAGCCATGTTCGCCTGACCCTAACATTGCCACTGCTGAGCTTGGAAAGGGTATGCCCAGTTGTGGGCCCTGTGCTCACTGCGCCACTGAATTCAAGCTAGTCTGGCTGATGAGGGGTAATACCCCTAAACCGGTCCCAAGATGCTTGTTTCTGGTCCAGGGAGGACCTGGCTTGGCAGTTCCGGTTGGACTGCTCCCACCCATGAAGAGCAGGGCAAAAACTGATTTGTATATTGCTAGGTCCAAACTTGGGTGGTGTGGTGGGCCAAAAAAACAATAGGTTAACCCCAGATCTGTTGACTGGGGGTGAATGTTTGCATTGTTCAGCATTTAGTCCATCATCTGTTCTTTTTGCTTTTGTTGTCCTAAGTGGGAAGGGTATGCCCAGACATGGGCCAATGGATTCAAGTTAGCCTGGCTGATGATGGGGAATTCCCCGAAACCAGTACCAGGATGCTTGCTTCCAGTCCAGCAAGGACCTGGCTTGGCAGATCAGGTTGGACTGTTCTCATGAGGAGCAGGGTCAAGACTGATTTGCATATGGCTGGGTCCAAACTACTGGAGGCGTTTTGGGCAAAAGCACAATGGATTAACCCCAGATCTGTTGACTGAGGTTGAATGTTTGCATTGTTCAGCATTTCATCCATCATCTGTTGTTTTTGCTCGTACATATTTACTGTCAGGGCAGTGCTGCAGTCTGTGCCCTGTAGGGCCTTCGTGTGGTGCTGCCACATGACCAATGACTGCTCTGGGGAAGCTGTCAAAACCTAAAACGCCATGTTTGCATAATCCTAACATGGCCACCGCTGAGTGTACGCACTTACTGTCAGGGCATTGCTGAAGTCTGCGCCCTGTAGGGCCTTCGTGTGGCGCTGCCACATGACCAGTGACCGATCTGGGTTATGCGTGGAACAGCAGGGAGAGACACTTCCTGAGTTCGGACATGTTTGCACGTACGGAATAGCTCTACAGGAAACATGAGGTTGCGCAATTACTGAACATGTAATGGCGGCTAGGGGGCCCATTCGTCGCACTACCACGTGTGTTATATTTGTTTCAAGACGAAATTCAATTGTTGCCCACCTCAAATGGTTCGCCACCAATCTGAACCATGCAACATACACGTTTTTTCAAAAACACAACAGAGAGGCAACTTTAAAGCAAGAATTAAACAACAGCAAATGCTGCTTGTTCACAAACAGATAAATCGAGAGGTAATATCCTTAGCTATTGCAATTCTTTATTCAAGCATCTTCAAGTTGAGAAAATTACTTTCCATGCAGCCAACGCATTTCGCCCAGTTATGGGCTTCTTCAGGGCCTATAGGGAATTATGCATTCATCTTCTATGTTTTGAAAAGAGCAAGAGCGCGTCAGATGCTGAAACCACGAGGACATGGTTTCAAACCGAACAATGCTCAAGATAACTAGACAAATCTAAAGAAACTGGGCTTGACTGCACCACATTTGAGGGTATTACTTTGTCGCCCTGCAATGTAACATAGAGGATCCACAGATGGAAATTGTGTCTATACAGGGGACAACTGATGGGCATTTCTCTTTTCAAAACATAGAAGATGAATACATAATTTCCAATAGGCCCTGAAGAAGCCTATAACTGGGCAAAACGCGTTAGTTGCGCAATCACCTCTGGGGTCTATGGCTATTGTGTGCAATTTTGTCTGCAGCCTGCACTTTCTGCACCACAACAGGGAATGTTACCGGTGAGTATTATGATGCCAGCTGGAAAGCTGTTACACATATTTTGCCTCTCATGATCAGGTGCCCTCAGTGTGTGTCACACCGTTATTATTTTCTGTGCTACCCAGGATACTGGCACAAGCCACACCCTCCCCCCTTTGCCACTTTTGACAACGTATGCAGTCTGTGACTGACCTGTGCACCGTATGCTACTTTAGCTTTGTGTGTCGGTTAGGGTTACTACTACTAGATGGTACCTGTCACCACAGAGTATATATTAACATATTACTCTTCCATTTTATAAATCATTTTTTCAGGTATCTTGAGTGCATATTGTGACTCAAAGACTAAACTCCCGGAATGCATTACTGTACTCAGAACCGGAATATGCAGCCTCTGGGGAAGTGAAGTATCTGAGAACACAAGTGCCAGTCCGACAATGTGTGCCAGTCCCCCACCCCCAAACCACCCTCCGCTCTAGTGTGCCTATGTGGAGGCCTGTCTCCAGGCTTTTGGGTTAGTGAGGGTTATTGTTAGAAATGGGTGTTTCTAGTTGGCAATGGTCTGCACATTTGTCCAAGTAGGGACCCTTGCTTCTAGTCAGGGTAAGGGACTTACGCCTTTAGACAACTCCTGCTCACCCCCTTGGTAGCTTGGCACGAGCAGACAGGCTTATCTCAGAGGCAGTGTGTAAAGCATTTGTGCCCACCTACAGTAATACAGTGAAAACAGTACAAATGGAAACCACAGCAGTTTAGAAAAATAAGTAATCTTTATTTAAACCAAACAAGACCAAAACGACAAAAATCCAACATACAGTTCTCAAGATATGACTTCTAAAATGTAAAAACAGTTCTGTCCATAGCAAACTATAGATGCAACACTTTCAACACAAAGTGCCTTGGATGCGTCAAAATCATAACAAAAACAGCTGCAGGAAAGGTGATGAGTTGGTTCCTTATGCGCAGTGAAGGTGATGCCTCGGTTTCTTGCTCCAGGGGAGGTGATGCGTCGGTTCCTTACTGCCATGCAGGGGAGATGATGTGTTGGTTTCTTACTGTGCGGGAAGGTGATGCGTTGGTTTCTTACTGCAGCCCCGTCGTTGTTGTAGACTTGGCGCCCCGGTGCAAAACGTGGGGATTCGGGATGCGTCGGTTCTCGATGCCCGCGGCCTCCAACGGCTCTGCGTTGATCACTCCTGCCGTGGTCCCACGATGCATTGGTTCTTGCAGTCGCACAGCAGAGCCTGCGTCGGAATCGGTGCAGTGATCTCAGACTTTAGAGCTCAGTGCACGACACTCAGTGTGCGGCGATTTCTCCAGCCGCGGGCAGACTCTGCGTCGGTTTCTTCAGCAGCATGATGGCGATGTGTGGGAATTCTTCCCGCACTGCGGTGTTGCGTCAGAAATGGGTGCGGATGCATCACGCTTCTTTAGTTGCTTCTCTTTTCCCAGCTCCCAAAAGCAGAAACAACCTCCAGAGGCCCAACACAGGAACAGGCACCACCTTGGCAGGTCATAACTCCCTGCAAGGAAGTTCAGGGGAGCTGGTGGTGAAGTCTTTGTGTCCCTGAGACTTCAGAACAGGAGGCAAGCTCTACTTCAAGCCCTTGGAGATCTTGCACACAGCAAAGTCTTTGTCCTCTTCTTGGCTGAAACAGCTACTGCAGGACAACCCCAGACAGCACACAGCAAAGGGGCAGTACTTCTCCTTCAGCTTTCCCATCTCTTCTCCTTGGCAGAGGTTCCTCTTGAGTCCAGAAGTATTCTAAAGTTCTGGGGTCGGATCCCAATATTTATACTCAATTTCTCTTTGTTCTCTTGTAGCAGAGAGGCTCTGTGCTCAGTCCAAACCAGTTCTGTCCTCTCTGGTCCAGCTTCCCGGCAGGATGTGGAGACAGCATTGTGTAAGGCAGACCAAGCCCATTCAGGTGCAATGAAATCTCCTCCCCCTACTCTAAATGCAGCCCAGGTCTATTCAGCCCAGCCCTGACTCATCCAGGAAAGGCAGGACACAACTCAAACCCCCAGTGACTGTCTACAGTGAATGCACATCCCCGCCCCTGTCACTCAAAAAAGCCAGACAGTCAATCCACAAACCAGCAGAGGAACAGAGGATGGCTAAGCAAGAAAATACCCACTTTCTAAAAGTGGTATTTTCAAACACACGATATAAAAATCATCTTTACTAAAAGGTGCATTTTTATATTCTGAGTTCAGGCATACTAAACTTCATCTTTCTACCTTGTCCCAATGGGCAGTTATACATATAAGATCTTATAAATAAACTCCCGTTCTATCCTATGTGACAGATAGCCTTTCAATAGTGAAAAACTAAATGCACCGTATTTCACTATCAGGACATGTCACACACATCAGTACATGTCCTACCTTTCTCATACAATGCACCCTGCCCACAGGGGTACCTTGCTCCTACCTTAGGGGTGACTCACATGTAATAAAAGGGAAGGTTAGGGCCTGGCAAGTAGGTGCACTTGCCAGGTCTACATGGTGTAGAGACTGTGCACAGACACTGCTGTTGTATTCCTCTTAGGGTGTCCATAACGGGCTTTCCAGTATCATGTCCTTATATAGGCACAATTCGCCCTGCCCTTATATAGGCATAAATTCCCAGGCCTTATTTAGGCATTAAACCATGCACTCCAAATACAGGCATGGTCTCCGACATCCGTCCACCCTAACGTCACAACGAGTACATGAAGAACAGACCCTTAGGCTGCGGGAGTTTCCCTAGTCCAGGACTATTGATTTCTTCAAGGACTCATATATTATGTATGAACCGTTATTCCTTAGGGGTTCATTCATGACGTCTTTCGCTGTCCGACTCACGTCAATACTAAACATTCCTAGGTACTCTCAGGTATAAATATACCTTCCCTAGCCCTTGTAAACCAGAGGAGACCTCGACTTCAGAGGAGCCCCTTTCCCGGCCTGACGCACTGAGAAGACGCTGTCATCCCTGCACGCAGAGAGTCCAGCTTCCAGTGATCTGACTTCCCTTGCGGGGTGTTGGAGTTCGAGTCTGGCAAAGAGATTCCTACCTCTCTCATTCTTCAGGTATGGAGCTGATAAGAACCTAGAGGGACTCTTGGCATACTAGGCATACTAGGCTTAACATACTCTTAGTATACCATAGTAAGGAATACTTCACCTACTTCATACCTCTCCCTACACCTAGGATTAGGTTAGGTACATTGGGGTAGAACTAGATTAGAAACGCATCGTATGAGTACTCGCATTTTTAGCTCATGATATTTATGTATGTGAATATACGCTAAAAGATAATGCTATCGCAGTATTATTTATTTCTACTGCTCCCATTGTACATTATTTATCTCGCATACTGTCTTGTGATCGTAACAGCACATTTTACTTACACCAGAAACAAGACTGTTCAATAAATATTTTATTGAAAACGCCCGTCTATTTCTTTCTGTGTAACTTGGAGAAAACTAAGCATGCACGATTGAGCTGAGTGAAATAGTTATCTATTGTTTCCACGACTCTGGGACACGTTCTGATTCTAAAGGGAAACATAGTGGTCATGTTTTGCGGCTGCCAGAAACTACTCCCTTCTTGTTGTCAAGGAGTTTCTAGTGGCCTCTGAGCTAGCTGGCACAAGTAATTAAGTTTAATATACTCGATAGGGACATACTGACCTTAGTCCTATGTCAAACCTATAGGATATATTATTCCAATGCGCAGAGCCTATTAGGGAAATAGGAGCTACACTACATGGCGCCCAACGGTTTGGTAAGGCGGTAATTCAACGTTAGATACTGAGTAACTCAACCGTGCTTTTTTCTCTCAGAAACCCCTACCCATATACTCAAAAGACGTCTGGAGTGGGCAGGGTTAAGTATCCACCTCGGCTACATAGGGAAACACCCTATATATTAGCTGTTTGGTTTGCTCAACGTTGAAGGATACAGTGTTCCAAAATATTGTGCACCTTATCTTTGTTTCCTTGAAACTTGTTCTACATTTTTCAAAAAACAAAATGCCTGAAAACGACAATAACACTGGAAACGGTGGAGCTGCGGCTGATACAGCCCAAGCAGCAGTTTTTAACCTTACAGGTTTAAATGAAACCGAGGAGGGTGTTATAGACATCCCTCAAAACTTAAGAAGAGCCATCACTCTAAAACCTATAAAACATGGCCTACCGCCAAGAGGAGGTAGAGCAGTTTTCGTGATAGAGGCACATGAATCGTTTCAGACAGAGGTATTCTATTCATGGGTAATACTTCCTGAATGCAATGCAATATCACACACATTTCACTTCTACAAAGAAGATGATCCACCAGAGGAATACATTCCTTTCGAGGATATTGAAATTCCATTAACATACCAGGAGCATCAGCTCTGGTTTAAAGGCGCCCTAAAACATCACAAAAACATTACTAGGCTTGGTCCACTAGGTAGACCAGGAGCAACATGGCCGATTCTAGCCGGCTACACACCTCATCCTGAACTGGATATAATGTCAGATGAGGAACTACTTACTCAAATACAAGAGTTAATAAAAATCTACAGACAATTAGTCCAATATGTCATGCAGACTTTTACAGTCCAGCAACCATTAACACTTCCAAATCCAACTCCCCAACAGGGGAATACACTAAAAATTACACCACAGACTCTATACGCAGTCATGGGTAAAATGCCCACAAAACGTGAGCAAATTCCGTTTTGGATAGCTCAAAAAATTACTCAAATCGAAGCAGTATTTCCAAATACTAGCCCGTATGAGAAACACAGAATCCTAACAATCAGTTTACCAATGGGGATCACACCACAACTGGAAGACTGCACCACTTGGGGCTCAGTCTTTGCTGCCATCTATACTAAAACATATGGCATTCCGTCAATTGCGGTAATACCCGATGTCCTCAAACAAATTCAAAATGAATACGGGGCAGAGCCTGCTCTAAATTTAGGTATGAAATTACTGAAAAATTTCGACCAGGTCTCAACAATAATATTATCTAATATTAAAGGAGAGGCAGCAGCAGTTGCGATCCGCCAAAAATTAAGGGAATTTGATGTTACAGAACATCAAACTGAGCTACCCAGAATAATAGAACAATCTTATGCAGAATTAGGCAGAGATAGTTTGGGTGGAAGACCAGTGAAGCCGAAGCTATCTGAAAGTCCTGAGAAGGACTCTATTAAACAAACTCCTACATCTTCTAAAAAGAAGTGGGAAACTAATAAACAAAATTCAAACGAGAAACGTTCTCAATCCCGAGGTAGGTCTCCTCAAAAGGAGCCCTCTGAAAGGAGGTATAACCTCAGGAATAGGGATAATTTGAGAAAACTGACAGGTATCAAGATACTGATACACGTTCCTCTCGTCCCTTTCAGATCTCATCACAGACTTCGGAAAGAAGAGGACGGACGGAACACAGAGAAGAACGCGTGAAATCGAAAAACGACAAACACGCTCCAAAAACTAAAGCAAAACCTCAATTCTCCAAAAAGAAAGTAGCAGGTCTAAAGATTAGACATGCCGAGAATACTGAGAACACAACTCAAGAACGGAGAATGGGCTCAGACCATGCTGGACAGTGCAGCAGAAGTCACAATAGTTCGCCAGAACCTGAGGGAACTTCTGGAGATAGTGGACTTGAATGAGTACATCACAGTAGAGACTGTAGACACCAGGGTTAGTACTCCACAAAGGTTATATGAAATAACACTCCGGATGGAGGGAGACAAACCTAGACAGGTGAAAGCACTTTTTGGGAAAGACTATCAAAGGGCTATGACATACTTCTAGCAGAAAAAGACTGGCCACCACAATTTGTCAGGGAGTGCCCACATGGCGAGGACATTATTATGCCTGCCTTCTCCAACCATATTCCAATAAACCTAAAATATACATATGCCAGGAAATGGGCAGTAGCCCAGGCCCCAGCATTGTATAAAAATCATGTAGGATGGGATGAGGACTCACCTCACCATAAAATACATCTGAAACATGAACCAACTGCACAACGGCAGTACCCAATAAAGCAAGAAGCTAAAAAACAGGTCAGGGAGATCTTAGATCAACTTGAATATCAAGGGGTGATTGAAACATGCACCTCCTCAATGAACAATCCTTTGTTTCCTGTCTCCAAACCAGACAATACATATCGTCTAGTTTTGGACTACAGACACCTAAACACTTGTTCTAAAACTTTTGCAGTGCAAAATGCACATAGCACAGCATTAATGAATAACATTGTGCGTAAAAAATATAAAACAACATTAGACATCTCAAATGGTTTCTTTTGTCAAAATATAGCACCTGAAAGCAGGTACTTAACACCATTCTCCATAATGGGGACCCAGCGTCACTTTTGTCGACTCCCACAAGGGTTCAAGAATAGCCCCGGTTTATTCTCAGCGGGTACAAATTTATGACAATGAGGCATTGTCCTATGTCGATGACATCAATCTGACAGACGATGACCTGGACAAACACTTGAACAGGGTGAGCACCATTATATTGGGTTTCGCTTCTGAGGGCTACAAATTCAACTTTAAAAAGTCCAGAATTGCCCATCTCAATGTCCTATTTCTAGGATATGAGCTTTCAAGTGAAGGCAAGAGCTTGGCAGCTAACTTTTTAGAAAAGTGTGCGCTGCTCCAACCTCCAAAAACGCTAAAAAACTTACAATCCATCCTGGGTTTCCTAAATTTTGGAAGAACGTACATTCTAAATTACGCAGAAAGGGTTAAACCTCTCTACGCATTAATCAAACCTGATTTTTGATCAGAAACTGGACACAGGAACACACAGAAATCTTGCGTTCACTACAAGCTAACATGTTAGCAACAAATCACTTACAAACACGCGTAAGTCAACGCAATTTGGTGATCCGAATAATTTCGGGTCAATGCGGATTCACCTACTTAACTTTCAATGAGGGTGAGAAAATACCAATAGCGTACAAATCTCATTTGTACACACAAGCGGAAATGCGCTTCAGTTCAACTGAAAAATTCTAACAGCAGTTCAAACCGCTGTAGCAAAAGAAAGAGCCTTAGCCCAAGGGAAACACATTATTGTCGTCACCCCAGTACCAGCTTTAGAAGCGGTTACAAAAGCGAGCATTCCAAATGCTAAAGCATTACATCCAAGATGGATACAATGGGTTAATTCTCTTGCTGCAACAGATGTTGAATATGTTTTTGATCCAGATTTAAAAACACAAGCATTTCTGCAGTATGAACATGAATGTCCCCTGCCTACTGAAATTCTGCCTCTCGATCAGTACGAATTCATAATTTACACTGACGGATCCGCACAACCCGCAATAGGGAGTAAGCAAGCTTACAGTGCAGTGTGTGCAATCGTTAAAGGTTGCATGCGAAATGGCATCTTCAGACCTATGGTCACAAAGACGCAGTCTCTAGGAGATTGCACGGCTCAGCAAGCTGAACTACAAGCATTCAAACTGCCACTTGAAAGTACAGATCGAGAATTCCCCACACTAATAGTGTGCGATTCCTTTTACTGTGTTCAGTCGTAAAATGACTATATACAAAACTGGCTTGAAAATGGTTTCAAAGATGCGAAAGGTGGCACAATAAAGCACAAAATGCTTTGGGAACAAGTAGTTCAGTTGAAAAACGAACTACCAAAGGCTCACGTGATCCACACACTGAGTCATCAACGTGATGGCGTTCACGTTGCAGGGAATTCATTGGCTGATGAAGCCGCAAAGGGGGCTGTGCAAACGGCTTCCGTAGCTGCGATCACTCGTTCCAAAACAAAAATAGACGGTGAGATAATGTTGGCTGTCAATGCTTCAAGCAAAGGCAGTAGTGCAGCGTTACCAAAAAAGTTTCCACTCAAGTACTCTTATGTAATTGATGCGAACAACGTTCCTTTTGCTCGAATCCCTGGAGTGGGGGATAGGGTAATTCCAAACATGGAACGTAGAGCAGCCTTGATTTATGAAACACATTTGGGGGAAGGTCTGCCACATCAAGAGATCTCTAAAACAATTTTGACGTTAAAAGAGATGTACTGGTGGCCTGGAATGAATACAGAAATTCACATATTCATCAACAACTGCTTAGACTGTAAATTACAGCGAGAGAGCCACCAGACACCACCATGCAGCGAATGCGGCAACCCAGTGCAGACACCATTGTTAGACAGCATTAGACTATCTACGCACCTGCGTCCTACTGGACAAAGGCATTCCCACAAATACTGAATCTAGGTTCCTATGGTTATGGCCTCAGCGCTCAGCTGACGCTCGAACTGTTATAAAAGATTTGCGAGTCTTTATCGGCATATACGCAATAGGCACGCTACATTCTGACCAGGGTCCTGCGTTTAGCTCTCGGGCTGACAAAGAAGCCATGGCCAGTCTGGGCGTTGCATTGCGGTACTCCTCTCCATTCCATCCTGAGGGAAATTCGGTTGTGGAAAGGAAAAACCGAGACATAAAGCAGTCTATAACAGCTAGAGTATTAGGTTCGGGTGACGGGTGGGTCAAACACCTTAGTGGGGTACAACGCTCTTTGAATAATCTGCCAAGAAGTTCTCTAGGGGGGGTCACTCCATATGAGGTCCTATTTGGGACAAGAATGTGGGTACCGGACCTTGAACACATAGGCACAGTGGTGGAAAATAAACCTTTTGATATCAAAGATCGTTTGGCTGTTTTACAGGACTTAAACAAATTAAGAACGAAACAAAGCAACGTATTCCTACAGCCAACCACCACTGGGGAAAAATCGGCGGTCCCAGCAAGGCCTGTCTGGATTCCAAAAGTTGGGGATCTAGTCAGAGAACAAATTGCGGACAAGAAGGAATTTGGACCTTCTTACAGACAACCAGTACCTGTCATAGCAGTTCAAGGAACGAGAACAGTACTTCTGCCGCCCCTTGCTGGAAGAAAGGAGAAAAGATTTGTGTCCATCGACCTCATCAAACCACAGTATGTGGCCAATACTAAATAGTAGGCCTCGTGGACTCCGACCTAGTAGCAGACGCACTCCTCTCGCTGCTATCCAAGAGGTTCAGACTGAAAGACTCATAACCATCGAGAATTCAGCAGTAACAGATGAAGGACTAAGCAACAACGCTATGGAACTCATCCCTCTTGAACACCAAGTAACAGTTCGTCCAAATACACCTGTCTACACCAACGTAGCACGTGATCGACTGGTTCCAGTGATTTCTACAAATCCTGATGCAATTCCAACAATTGATAGGACTGCTTCTGGCTATTTCATTAACTTTGACACGTTCTCAGAAGATCCGAGTGAACCTGAAACGACACCAGCATCATTCAAATTCAAGCAGCAAGTACAAGACTTTCTTCACTTTCTGAAAAAGACTTATTTGGTTTCTCCATGGATTGAACTCTGGATTATATCTGGACTTTTTGTTTTCCTGCTCTGGCTAGCTTTGGTTACAACTGTGAGCGTGCTTATAAGTGGCAGATACATCCATGTGAACACTGAAGGAAAAGGCGTGACCGTACTTTTGAAACCTCATAAATCTTCCCATCGTGCAGCAAGAGACTTGTCATCAGTGAACATCACAGCTGTTCCTATACATGATGGTATAGTGTGGGACAAAACAGATTTTGATATATTCGGTCCGACGGAACAATTGAACATTCCACATTTATTTAAAATTTCACTAAGTGATCTAATTTCGTCCAGTACCTATTCTGATGATTGGGACTTTGAGACTGTAAATGACATAATGTTTGACCTAGAAAAATCTGCTGCATTTTCTAAAAATGAATATTTAGAGGGTTCATCAGACTATGAACAACTGTATTGTTATAACCACTATGGTCATCATTATTTGCATAAATCTGCATATCCAAGAAATGTGTTTATGTTTAACCAATGGGAACATTGTCCTACACCACCTAAAGGTAGTTCAAAAACATTTGCTAGTAAATTTCCATATTTTTCAGGTTATAATACATCTGTTCCAGAAATGTTTTGCTATAAAAATGTAAACAAGACAGGACTGAAAATTATGTTAACAAATACAAAACAGATTTATTCTGCATTATTTAATGCCCAACTGTCTAGACAGGGTTTCGACTTTTGGAAAGACACAATAGACACAAAAACTGTGTGGGGTACTAAAGACTGGCAAGTGCAGGGGATAGAAGCTTTATTTAGAGCCTGTATCATCCCTGAACAAATAATGTTTTTGAATGAAACAATCCAACAAACATCTTGTCTTGGATTAGCCAAGATCAAAGAGATGAACACACCTTCTGTACCAGAACCTGCAAAAAATAACGAAACATAGGCAGTGGTGACAGTTGACAATATACTACAACTCAACAGATCTAATCCTGATTGGAAAAAATGGTTGATCTGGCCCACAGACACGAATAACTGTCAGGAAAGATTCCTGAATAAAACTCAGGGCTTTACTATTAATAGGCCAGTCCAAAGATACGTCCAAAGACAATATCCGGGGGTAGTAACAACATACAGTGTAGGAAAACTATGCCTCGATTGGCTGCATAAGTCTACACTACAGGATGTGAAACAACACTTAACCTTACTTGCAAAAGACGCAGACCTTAGGGAATTCTTGCTTGGACCAAGAAAACCGCGTCAAAAACGTTTCATATATGCCGGCATTTATGCTGCCTACAATGAAGCATGGAAAGTATCACAGTTGGAGACTGCAGAACGAATACGTGAACTTGATCGTATTAATTTAGAGAAAACACTCTCTGTGGTCGACAATGGGTTAACAACTTTGTCCTCCAGAATATATTCACTGGACGGCATTGTATCCTCTTCTATCGACATACTAGAACAAGATTTGGCGATGTTACAACAAGGCCAATCTCAATTACGTTCTATTGTGTTATTAAGCTGGACGCTGCAATCTTTGCGAGCGGGCTATGTGCCTTGGCGTTTTATCAACACAACGGCTCTGTTTGCAGAATACAATCTCACTGATAAACAGATCGAATTGGCACAAAGAGGAGCAAGGTATACAGTGCTGAGCATTGAAAAACTGGAAAAGTTACCCTTCACAGTGGCAGAAAAACCAGCTACAGAATGGCTTATTCATGGCAAAATCACACTACCTGGGACTACTTTTCAGTTTCAGTATTGCCTCAGACAAATGCAAGCAGGCAAATATGAAAGGTTGGGTAAGGAATACATTAAGACATCTTGGGATTTACCGCATACATATAGATGTTGGAGTGGGGATCGTGAAGTGTTTTTGAGCGGTACAAACTGTAAACGTGCACTAAGCGGTTCACTTATATGTCAGGACATTTCCTTACACGGGGCTTGTAATGGTTCTGTGGCAAATTTGTCTTGCCATCAGCAGGGTACACCAGCTGCTGTGATTAATCCAACGTTTGGACAACTTTCTAATGGGAGTTACCTCATGTTGAATGATCAGAGTTGCTGTGGCATGCTGCCAGGCATCCCATATCTAGTAACGGTCAACTCCAGGGTCACTTGCTGTATGCAAGTATTGTTTGCCCCAATAGACACAGTCAGGGAGTCGCCTCTATGGCCTTCGCTGAACGTCTCTTTTATAAGATTTGATACTTTGAGCAGAATGAAAGCCATGCTTTTACAGCAAACAGTGCCTTTGACCTTGGCCAAAGAAACCTATGATCTACAAGTAGCAAGGACTTCGGCTGAGATACAGACTTTAATACGTACAAACTGCCCTATACATTTCGTGGAAATGATAGGACGAATCTTCAATAGGTCTGATACAACCGGAATTGTACATGTATTTAAGAGCATCTGCTCCGGTCTGTCAGCACCTTTCCAGGCAATACTCAGAATCATCCCGAACTTTGCACATTCGGTGTTTGGTGGCATACCATTAATTCTAGCACTTGTTGCCGGAATTCTATTTCTCTTCCTGCTATTGCGCTATGGCCAGCCTATTCGCCGACATCACTCCGAGCGAAATGGAGAAAGCTCTCCTTGAACGAAAGTGCCGTGAGCAAATAGCAGAGCTTTTGGGCATAAATCGTCTACGGGACCTTAATACCACGTGGTTCCTGTCATTCAGACCAATCTGGCAAGATTGCATCTTACCTGTTCTACGATGCCTGCTATGCGGTGTAGAATGCGTGTTGGACACCTGTCTAACATTTCCATCGGATACGCCAACGGATGTCGATACTCTGCTGGACCAGATAATGGCCCATGCTATGTGTTGTCCCCAGAGGCTACCAATCCTGATGTCAGCATTCATTGAGATCTCACAGACGCTTCCGGCTGCTGCTGAGGTACGAGAAAGATCTACAGGCACACAGGTAACAACGGACGCGAACATTGCTGCGGCGACCGATGCTGAAAGCGATGCTTCACATCTCTGTGCGATTAACCTGCTTCACGAGGTGTTCCAACTAACACCAACTACAGTGGATGATGTTTTGTCTATAGAAATAGATGATCTCATGTTTACACCAGACCCGTAAACTGACTCTGATTCAGCATACAGTGTTCCAGAGATGCAGTAACAATTTGGCCTTCATTCTACAAAAACTTGGAACTCTACCAAAAATTGAACTTTTCCCCATTTTTTCGAACGAAAATGGCACTTCAATCTGCTTAAAGTAGAACTAGCCTTATAGTACAGACTTGGCGGTCCTTCCACAGACATTTAGTCATCTTATGTGTCTAAAAACAGTTCATTGATTTTCATGACATAAAATGACTTTGATTTTTGAACAACTTATCGAACATTTTTTTGTCACATGTAAATATTACTGCTTATTTCATTCCAATTGCATTTATTTTCAAAACTATATGCCTGTAATGAAAAGCTGTTGCTTCAAATGTACAGTACCTTTTGCAGTTTTTATTATGTTTTTTAATATTTTTAAGAAATATTTTTTAAATATGCGGTGCTCCATTTTATGTTTAGCATTTTAAATGTTTAGCATTTTAGTATTATCGTATACACGAAAGTGGAGTGGGTGTTGTATTCCTCTTAGGGTGTCCATAACGGGCTTTCCAGTATCATGTCCTTATATAGGCACAATTCGCCCTGCCCTTATATAGGCATAAATTCCCAGGCCTTATTTAGGCATTAAACCATGCACTCCAAATACAGGCATGGTCTCCGACATCCGTCCACCCTAACGTCACAACGAGTACATGAAGAACAGACCCTTAGGCTGCAGGAGTTTCCCTAGTCCAGGACTATTGATTTCTTCAAGGACTCATATATTATGTATGAACCGTTATTCCTTAGGGGTTCATTCATGACGTCTTTCGCTGTCCGACTCACGTCAATACTAAACATTCCTAGGTACTCTCAGGTATAAATATACCTTCCCTAGCCCTTGTAAACCAGAGGAGACCTCGACTTCAGAGGAGCCCGTTTCCCGGCCTGACGCACTGAGAAGACGCTGTCATCCCTGCACGCAGAGAGTCCAGCTTCCAGTGATCTGAGTTCCCTTGCGGGGTGTTGGAGTTCGAGTCTGGCAAAGAGATTCCTACCTCTCTCATTCTTCAGGTATGGAGCTGATAAGAACCTAGAGGGACTCTTGGCATACTAGGCATACTAGGCTTAACATACTCTTAGTATACCATAGTAAGGAATACTTCACCTACTTCATACCTCTCCCTACACCTAGGATTAGGTTAGGTACATTGGGGTAGAACTAGATTAGAAACGCATCGTATGAGTACTCGCATTTTTAGCTCATGATATTTATGTATGTGAATATACGCTAAAAGATAATGCTATCGCAGTATTATTTATTTCTACTGCTCACATTGTACATTATTTATCTCGCATACTGTCTTGTGATCGTAACAGCACATTTTACTTACACCAGAAACAAGACTGTTCAATAAATCTTTTATTGAAAACGCCCGTCTATTTCTTTCTGTGTAACTTGGAGAAAACTAAGCATGCACGATTGAGCTGAGTGAAATAGTTATCTATTGTTTCCACGAGTCTGGGACACGTTCTGATTCTAAAGACATAGTGGTCATGTTTTGCGGCTGCCAGAAACTACTCCCTTCTTGTTGTCAAGGAGTTTCTAGTGGCCTCTGAGCTAGCTGGCACAAGTAATTAAGTTTAATATACTCGATAGGGACATACTGACCTTAGTCCTATGTCAAACCTATAGGATATATTATTCCAATGCGCAGAGCCTATTAGGGAAATACATTTACAGGCTACTCATGTGGATGGCACAATCAGTGCTACAGGCCCACTAGTAGCATTTGATTTACAGGCCCTGGGCACACATAGTGCACGGTTCTAGGTACTTAGTGGTAAATTAAACAAGCCAATCATGAACACCAATCCAGAATAACAATTTATACAAAGAGCATATGCACTTTAGCACTGATTAGCAGTGGTAAAGTGCCCACAATCCTAAAACCAACAAAAACAGGGTCTAAAACAGGAGGCCAAAAAGCAAAAAGCCAGGTCTAACAGCTATGAAAAAGCGTAGGAAGATTGTGAAGTTGCACAAGTGAGCGAGAAAAATTAAATGCAATTTCCGTGGATCTGCCATTTTAAATAGTAATAAATCTGTCCAATTTTGAGTATGCCTGAATAACATGCAGGTACCTGTAGTAGCTTTAGTTTTAATGTGCACCCTGTTTCTTCAGAGTACATGTGTCCTTTACCTTTTTAGGTTTCGCCTGCACAGAAGCACAGGCTGAGCTCCTTTCAGAATCTCTATCTCTATTTATATCTTTCTGTAGATACGATTCACATACCACTCACCCTATACTCGCACACCTCTTACCTTGTACGGGGTAACATTCTAACCCTGTACACTCACACGATTCTCATTCTGCACTGAACACACATCAATCAACGTGCATTCAGGCACTTTCACCCTGCACTCAGACACTTATCAACCTTCATTCCTGCACCACTCACCCTGCACAGAGAGCGCTCATGCCAATCTCCCTGCACTCATGTACTGCCCCCACACCTCTTAATTTATTATTAATCCCATAGACGAAACCTAATGTATTTACCAATGCTTGTTTAGTGCCTTGTAAGTTTGCCACTTTCTGTATGTGGTGAATCCCGCTGGCATGCTCCTACATCTCCTCACCGGGCAGCAACATGCATTTCCCTTCCAAAAGCCATAACACAAAAAAAAGGTTTCCACTAATAATTTATCCAAGGTTTTTATATAGACCAATGAGGTATCAAAGCGCTGTTAACATAAAATTTAGACATGCTGCACAAAGGAATAAGTAATAAATAATAGAAATGTAAGCCATTAATTTGGTAGAAGGAGGAAACCTATGAAGGGTACAAATGTCAATGGAAGATTGAGAATTTGATTTGTTTCTTGAATGTTTGAAAGCTGCAAAGAGTTTTGGTTGCTGGGGAGAGGATGGGGCAATGCTTAATTTGTAAAAAGTAAGTGCCAGGGCAGTCGTCAGGAGGGCACCTCAGCTTCCAACATCTATTGCCACTGTCAGCACTTCCAATGACAGTACCTACACAACTACTAATCGTCACACTGATACAAGTGTGAAATTTCAGACTGTTCGATACCCTAAAGCTAAAAGAATGGCTTGGGTGGCTGGTATTAGTTGTTTTTGATATATATTGAGTTGATAAACAACTGTTGCTCCGCTCATTTTTTAATCGCACAAACAGCGCCACCATGTGGCAGCTGTCATAATTGCCAGAGTTGACAATTAAGTGCTGGTGCCGAGCACCGGAAACCACCGGCTCAAATTAAGCACTGGATGGGGGGCGGCGGGGGTTCGAGCTCCAAATCCTCTGTGTATTCCCTGAGAAAGCTTCTTTCTTTGTCTTCTTTTTCTTAAAGGTTGAAGTTTACAGCAACAAGGACTCATGGCTTCTCAATGCGCTGTCTGTCTGAGATAGTCAGCTGCTGGTTGAGGTAGTGAGGCGTCTCTGTGAATGGCACTGTGTGTAAGACAGACAAGCTTGAATTGGCATCTGGTTTCCATAGGCAGCCACCATAATGAAGTCACCAGAGGGGTGATGTGTGCACGTGTGACGAGTTTTGACCCTATGAGCAAGGTTGCTTTGGGAGGCACCCCATGAATATTGGGAGTGCCGCAGAGAATGGACATTCCTTATTCCAATCTTGACAGTACTGGAGCCTGTGTTCAGAGCCAAAGGAATTAGGCTATTTTGCGGCCACAGATTTTTAAAAGTAATTATGGATTTGCCTAATTATCCATCATATTCTGCATAATCTGCAGATTTTAACAAAAAATGTTTCTGACTCAAACGCATCAAAAGTTACCAAAAACGCAGCAACACGTGCGCCACACAGTGGAAGTTCCTTCGTAGTTTGAGTAACCCCCGCACTTTGCCCACTCCCAACTTTCCATCCCTGTATTCCTTGTCATAAATAAGCCAACATACACATTCTCTTGTGGTGGTCCTTTGTTGGCCGCAGTTTTATTAGGAATACACGCATATACATATTGCCTATTGTTGTGCATCCTGCCATACATAATTATTGGCGAGCTGTCATCTTTGTGTCTTGCCTTGTTTGCATCTCGTTATATATTGCGTTTGCGTAAATCATATGTACATTGCACAATAGCAGATTAGACTGACAGTTCGTTGTACAGGTCATTTGCAGGCTTACATTGTCTCTTGGCCCTACTGGGTCGTTGCTTAGTTCGGTTGGATTTGCCCTCGCAGGGGTGTAGCTTCCGTCCCCGGAGTTAGGCCACATCTCGCTACCTTGCCGATTCTTGTTGTGCCCTGCCATCCGGCGGGGGCTGGGCAGCGAGCGCCGTCTCCGTTAGCTACCCCCTTGTGGTAGGCCAACTCACCCAGCCGTAAGGCATCCCAGAGTGAGTGGTCCTACACACCGCCCCTTAGGCCAACTCACCCAGCCGTAAGGCATCCCAAGGTGAGTGGTCCTATTCCGGCGCACCGCACTCCGGTGTGCCGCCGTACCAACCATTATCCCCGTAGTTTCTTGCCAGCGTCTTGCCTGTTCCTCCGTACTGCAACATAGCCGTTCCTTAGGTGTGGGTGGGTGGGACAAAGATTCTCGCCGGTGCTGCTCCCCCGCTTCCAAAAGATAGGAGCTTACCTGGGGGAGCAGTGCTTATATCCCCCCCCAGGTGCTGGGCCGCCTTCTGCATGGCCTCCCCATTGGGGGGTTTGTATCACGCCTAGGCCCCCATTGGCCGGGGGGCCGGCGCCTCTCTGGCGGTCGCAGCGGGGGGCGCGGGAGCTTCCCTGCTCCTTGGCGCGAAAACCGGTTTCGTCCGGGGCTCGGCGTTGGTTATGGCGCCGGCCCTCTAGGCCCCCTTCGGTGGCGGCCTTTGCTATAACCCCCACACTTTGCCCACTCCCAACTTTCCATCCCTGTATTCCTTGTCATAAATAAGCCAACATACACATTCTCTTGTGGTGGTCCTTTGTTGGCCGCAGTTTTATTAGGAATACACGCATATACATATTGCCTATTGTTGTGCATCCTGCCATACATCATTATTGGCGAGCTGTCATCTTTGTGTCGTGCCTTGTTTGCATCTCGTTATACATTGCGTTTGCGTAAATCATATGTACATTGCACAATAGCAGATTAGACTGACAGTTCGTTGTACAGGTCGTTTGCAGGCTTACATT
Organism: Calotriton arnoldi; assembly: GCA_963921515.1. Classification (NCBI taxonomy): domain Eukaryota; kingdom Metazoa; phylum Chordata; class Amphibia; order Caudata; family Salamandridae; genus Calotriton; species Calotriton arnoldi. Next base: position 1,562,898 of record CAWUFW010001133.1, read on the forward strand.
GTCTCTTGGCCCTACTGGGTCGTTGCTTAGTTCTGTTGGATTTGCCCTCGCAGGGGGTGTAGCTTCCGTCCCCGGAGTTAGGCCACAACTCGCTACCTTGCCGATTCTTGTTGTGCCCTGCCATCCGGCGGGGGCTGGGCAGCGAGCGCCATCTCCGTTAGCTACCCCCTTGTGGTAGGCCAACTCACCCAGCCGTAAGGCATCCCAGAGTGAGTGGTCCTACACACCGCCCCTTAGGCCAACTCACCCAGCCGTAAGGCATCCCAAGGTGAGTGGTCCTATTCCGGCGCACCGCACTCCGGTGTGCCTCCGTACCAACCATTGTCCCCGTAGTTTCTCGCCACGCCGCCAGGGAGGCTTCCGTCTTCCTGCGGCTCCCCCCTACCTCCCTTTGCCGGCTCTTTCATCTGCAGCCTGCTAACGCCATTGCGCCCCACAGGTTGCTCCAGAAGACACTCATGCCTTCATCAGACAAGTGCACCCTATCTTTCGCATAGAACTCCGGGCGGCCTGTGTGGATGAGCCCGTGCCTAACTGATTCAAACCCATTGGTTCTGCAGAACTTGCTCACGGTGAGGTTCAGCTTTTTCCGTGAGTTCTCAACTGCGCTCTGTGATTGGGCCCCTCGCCATTCGTTCCTGCTGATCAGTTCTGACCAGATGATGGTGGTGCCCCCAAAAGCCTTGCCTGCCTCAGTCAAATCCTTCTGTATGTCTTGAAGCAGATTGCGCCTCCCTCGCTTGGCCAAATCGTTCCCCCCTAGGTGTATGACCAAAATGTCTGGGTGCCAAACAGTCTCTGCTTGTAGTTCCGCGAGTTTTGCCGGCAGCTGCTCCCATTTCATTCCCGGCTGGCCAAATCACCTTATGCAGGTGTCTGCTGGCCGTCCTTCTCGCTTGTACCCCTTTTGGCGCCACCAGGATTGCATCCGGATTATGAAGGAGTGGCCCACCACCCACACCAAGCGCGGTCTCCGTCCTGCCGGGGGAATGAGAACATGTCACTTCATTGTTCGGCTGGGCCGGCGCTGAGGTTCAGTTTTTTTTTTTTAAATTATACCAGCTGGGGCCTTACGTACGTCCGGTATGCCTTAGACCGCCATCTCCCCACGGCCTGTATCCCAGCCTCAGACATCCCATGCTGTGCGGCTGTCGTGACGGCCCCTATCCTGAATGAATGGGACCCGAAAACTGACGGCGGCAGCCCTGCTTTGCTGAGTGTGAGGCGCATGATCGCGGTGAACTGGAATCTGCTAAGGTGTGTACCGTCGCTGTGCTTGAAGAGAGGGCCCTCGCCGGCTGGACGTATTGTCATAAAGGCGAGCAAACAGCACACCGCGCAGCAGTTCTTATCCTTAATGCACCGTAACCTCACCACCGCCCCTTTACCGGTTTGGTCTGTCTTTGAACGCCTTAGTAGTAGCTCTATCTCCCCTGTTCTCGGTGTGACGTCGCCTGCCTGTAGGCAGTGGTCCGCTGGGCCTGTCCTTGCAGGCGCTACTAATTCGCTAATGCGGAACGCCCCAAAGAAGGCGGTAGAAAAGGCTGCCCTGAGCAGTAGGTGCTCGAAATTGTCCTTTGTTGTGCCCGCAGTGCACCCAACAGGGCCCCCAGCTTTGTATAGTCTATCGGGCGTCTGGTGTCCCTTCTTGCGCCCTCCGCGCGCCTCCACCCCTTCATGCTGCCTTAGTGTAGTGTGTGGCCACGGGATCCAGCCGGGTCTCTAGCTTGGCGTAATATGCCACGGCGGACAGGTGGGCTTGTGTCCATGATCTGGACTTCTGGGCGTCAAATGCCCACTGTATGAACTGTTCTGCTGCCCTGCAGGTGGCACTCGTATTGCCCAGTGACTGGATCCCCACCACCCGCATTACAGTATTGATATACGTTTTGTATCTCCTGGCGGCTTCCGGGGTGAGGGCTTGGTTGACCAGCTCTGACAAATCTATCCCGCCAGGTCCCACAGCTGGCCCAGGAAAGGGGTCATTTCCTGCTCTGCGCTGGGCGCCAACTCCCTGAACTTCTCCATCCGTGCCCGGGACAGGGCGTCTGCCACTTCGTTGTCCACCCCTTGTACGTGGCGCGCCCGCAGGTCTATGTTGCTTTCCAGCTGTAACTTAACCAATCTGCGCATTAGTCGAAGTGTATCCGGGCATCTGGCTGTCCCCTTATTAACTGCTTGCACTACCCCCTTGTTGTCGGACCATAGTGTTAGTTTCATGCTCTGCAACTCACGCTTCCAGACTGTGAGTGTGACTATGATGGGGAATAGCTCCAGAAAGGTGATATTATTGGTCCTGCCCGTCTTGTGCCAGCTGCCAGGCCACTGCCCTGCGCACCACTTCTTACCCAGGATTGCCCCAAAACCTGTGATACCTGACGCGTCTGTGTATAGCGCGATTTGTTTGCTAGTCACCCAGCCTTCCCTCCAGATGAGTACACCGTTAAAGTATGCCAGGAACGTGTCCCACATTGCTAGGTCTTTCTTGACTTCTGCTCCGAGCCTGACATGGTGGTGTCTAAGGGTGAGCCCACATGTCAATTGGGTCAAACGCCTGGCGAATGCCTGGCCGGCTGGGATTACCCTAGCCGCAAAGTTCAGTTTGCCTATGAGTCTCTGGAGGTCCCTCAGCGTTGCTTTCTCCCGCCCGCGGAGGCTCCTGATTTCCCCCCTGAAATCTTCCACCTTTTCTGGGGGGAGCCTGGACGTCCCGGCGACAGAATCTAGCTCTATTCCCAGGAATGTGATTTTGGTCGCTGGGCCTACTGTTTTTTCTGCTGAGAGTGGGACCCCTAGTTCCCCAGCCAACTTCACAAATGCTGATAGGGTGTCTCCGCGGGACCAGTGAATAGGAAATCGTCCAAGTAGTGGAGTTTTCCGCCTGACGGGTGTCTTACGTGTAGCGCCCATTCCATAAAGGTGCTAAATAATTCAAAATAGGCACACGACACCGAGCACCCCATGGGCATAGCTTTGTCAAAGTATAGTTTGCCCTCCCATTGGAAACCTAGTAGATGAAAACTGGAGGGGTGGACTGGGAGTAAGCGGAAGGCGGACTCGATGTCTGCTTTTGCCATGAGGGCCCCTGGGCCCGTCGCCCAAACTAGGTCGATGGCATCATCTATCGTGGAGTAGGTCACTGAACATACCTCCGTGCTAATCCCATCGTTTACGGAAGTGCCGTCGGGGAATGACAGGTGATGAATTAATCGATATTGCCCTTGCTCCTTCTTGGGGACTACCCCTAAAGGAGAGATCACCAGTTCCTTGATCATGTGATCGGGCAGGGGGCCCTCTATCCTCCCCAGGACGCTCGCTTTCTCTATTTTCTTCGTTACTACCCCCGGGTGTTGCATTGCTGATTTCAAGTTTCTAACACTGCCTGGTGGGAGGTGGCCTGTAAACGGGATGGGAAAGCCTTCTTCAAAGCCGTGGACTAGGGTGTCAGCGTCAGTCCTGTTATGGTAGCCGTTGGCTAGCTTGCGCAACAGGTGCGTGTTAATGGGGGACCGTGCTAGCCTGTAAGTTTGTAAACCTGTAGTCCCCCCCGCACCCCCTTCTCTCAGATCATTGCTTCTTTTTCTCTTTCCTGTCTCCCTTGTGGTCTTTTTTGCGCTTGCACCCTGCCGCCGGGTGACCCCCCCCGCAGGAGGAGCAGGTATGTTGGAACTTGCACGCTGCCCCGTAGGTACATTCGTTTGATTCGAACTTCCAGCAGATAGCTGATGTTCCGTTGTTGTGAGGTGCTCTCCACGAGTTGAATTGCTTGGGCTTATTAAATGGCCTCCCCTTCCCCTTGTGGGCGGACCCTAGAAAGGACTGCTCGTTTCTACCCCCCCATGACTTGGCCTCCCTTGCCACCATCATTTTGTGAATGAATCCCGATACGTCCTCCTCGTTCCACTCCATTTCTGGGTGTGTTTGCATCTTTAGCCTGAACCCCTTATCATATTCCAGCCATGCTTCGCCTGGGAATTGTCTCTGCGCATTGTGGATGTTGGACTCATACAGCCATAGGTCGGGTGCGCAGCGCGGGGAATTTTTCCACTATAATACAGGCCATTATACGGAACGCGTCTAGCCAATTATCAAAATTCCTATCCTTGCGCTCTTTTCTCCTTTCCCTTTTGTCCTTGTCCCTCTTATCGCAGGTGGTCAAGTCAAGCCCCTCTAACTGTATCTCTAGCAAGGAAAAGATGTCAATGAATTCTTTCCTCCAAATTCTTTCCTTGACCGCCAGCGGTATGAGGCTAGCTAGCCCTGTGGCCCTGGTAGTTAAGGACGCCGGGCCCGGAGAGGGGCGTGTATATGCGTCGGGTGCCGCTGGTGTGGTGGGCAGGATGGGTGCCGGGCGTGCCCCCAAGCCATTGTGGGTGATCCCGGCTCGCCCCCACCCCCGGGGTGATCTGGTCCCCTAAGCGTGCCGGCGCGCGTGGCCGGGGTCTATCAGGTGCCATGGTAACCCCGAGGACTCTTCCCCTGCCTGGGCACCTATCCCCCCTGGTCCTCCCGTGTCTCCTTGCCGCCCTCCTGCCTGCGCACCCGGTGCCCCAGCCTGCCTGACTAACCCTTGCATAAAAAGTGGCGCCATAGTCTTGAGGCATTCCTGCACAATTGCACTGATATGCTCACCGCTTGTCGCTGTATCCGATGTCCCCCTGCTCGGTCCCGCCGCCGCCGTGCTGGCTACAGGTGACTGGGCCTTCTTCTGGGGGGCCTTCTTGGGAGCTGCCGCCTCTGCGAGCTTGGCCGGTGCCCTCCTCTGTCGCTTGGCTGCCGGTGTGCCGGGCACGCTCCGATGCTGGTGAGTTGGCCCTTCCCCTGCGTCCTCCTGCAGGGGCTGCAGCTATTCGCTCCCGTGGACTTCCGATGCCGCCTGGATCCGGCGCAGCAGGTCGTTGAGGTCCTCTTGCTGACTTTTGTTCCCTTTCTTTGCCATCTCTCTTGTCGCCGTAGCAGCTGCCCACTCATGATCCTCCTGCAGCCTATCCCTTACGTGCTTCACTGCGGGGTGCTGCCGCCAATGTATGCACCAATCGCTGTTGTCCACCCCTTGCTGTGGGGGTCAGATGTGGACGCTTATTAATGCGGGGTGCTGCCGCAGCCTGATGCACCAAGCCCCAACTGATTGCACTGTGTAAGCCTCTGCTGGGCTGAGTGGCGCCGCGTCCGAGGCTCCTGTCCCTTCAAGGCCCCCGTGTCAGGGCTGCCAAGCCAGCTTGCTCAGTCACCAGTGTGGGGGAAATGTGGTCCCTGGGCCTTGTGTTCCTCCCTTTTTTTTTTTTTGTCTTTTTCAGCCGGGCGCCGAGACCGAGGCGCCTGCCCCTTTAAGGCTCTGCTCTCGCGCCTGCTCCGGCTTCTCGGGGGCGCGCGCTCCTGGCTCTAGAGTGGAAGGCCGGGATTGACTGGGAGTGTGCAGTGCCGCCGCCGGAGACCGCCTGCCGCGTGAGTTCGTGAGAAAAGGAGACCGGGGTTTGTATGGCAGTTGCGCCGATTTAGCGCACAGCACTCCCGAAGTCTGGCAGCCTCAAACTCCCACCGCTGGGCTTACCGGTACACACCACCACACCCCAGCGCTCCCGAACCTCACCACAGCCTTTGTCCCGACTCCGGTCCCCTGCACGCCGCAATGTCTTCTTTCTGGGCCGCTGAGGCCGGGGTGGGCTCCCGGTCGTCCGCTGTGTGCCGATCCTTTCCCTGGCGCCCCCAGGAGGCCGGGGTGGGCTCCCGGTCGTCCGCTGTGCCGGTCGTCCGCAACTGCGTTGGTTTCCGGGTTGGCGGTCACTTTTTTCGGCGCCGCGGAGGTCGGGGGTAGGCTTCCGATCATCCGCAGTGTCCCTTCCTGCCGCGTTGCTGGTCTTCCTTGGAGCCAAGGAGGCCGGGGTGGGCTCCCGTTCGTCCGCCTCTTCTCGGTGGAGTCGGGGTGGCCCGAAATTCTCTCTGCTCTTTTGCCTCTTGGTGCTGCCCGGCGCGTGATCGTCTTCCGATTGCCCTGTTCGCCGACAACGAACAAAGATTCTCGCCGGTGCTGCTCCCCCGCTTCCAAAAGATAGGAGCTTACCTGGGGGAGCAGTGCTTATATCCCCCCCCCAGGTGCTGGGCCGCCTTCTGCATGGCCTCCCCCCATTGGGGGGTTTGTATCACGCCTAGGCCCCCATTGGCCGGGGGGGCCGGCGCCTCTCTGGCGGTCATAGCGGGGGGGGCGCGGGAGCTTTCCTGCTCCTTGGCGCGAAAACCGGTTTCGTCCGGGGCTCGGCGTCGGTTATGGCGCCGGCCCTCTAGGCCCCCTTCGGTGGCGGCCTTTGCTATAGTCATCTTTCTGTGCTTTATTGCTGTATTCGAGTATTAAACCATGAGGTGGAACTTACACAGTTTTAACATGGGTAAAAATGACAAAATAATGAAGTAACACTACCACAAAATGCGCCGCTTTACGCTGCATAATTGCCTTTTTTTTGCCAATTGATGTTGTACCCCTTTAGCTAACGAGCCCATGTGGGTCTGGAGGTTTCAGTTTCTCTATCGTATTTCAGCTGTTTACAATTCATGAGCTATTCTTGGAAGGCAGTGGAGCAGTTACAGGTTTCTAGGAGCAGGAATTCTGTTTTACAAAACACAAAAGTATTTTTGTCTAGTAGGAAAATAACTGGTCAGTGAAGGAGACACTGGTTAGACGCGTTGTTTTGTAATGTAATTGCAATTGTATAGCATTTCATGGCCACGGGGAGGCGCTAAAGTGCACTTGTGGAGGACAGCTTGCGACTGTGGGGGTGCTGTTTCAGTGTCATGCACGAAGTGCAGAGTTGTGCTTTTATGTTTTTGTCCGTGCATCCTAGCATGTAGTGAAAAGTAAAAAGAGTGTGAAATAGGCATAGGCATTAGGAGGGGGTAATGCATGGACGAACAAAATGTGAATGAAGTCAATGTGGCTTTGTGGGCACGTTGTTGTGCTGTGCATGCCTGATGAAGGCAGTTCACACAGAGCTACATTACAAAGTAGCACTATCTCTCCAGGGAGATACTGGGACTGGAATGAATTATACTGTGCAGTATCACCTCGTGAGATTATGGGGATTACAAGTTATTTCCCTCAGAATGAAGAATAAAATGCAGTCCCAGTAATAGAGGATCCATTTCTGCATATTTCCCCATTCTGGATAAAATAATGGGGCCAGATCAGCAAACGTACCACCTGCTTGGAGCAGGTGGTAAATGTTGCATGGGGCTTTTCTTTGCTGCAGGGAGTGTAGAAGGGGCTTCAGGAGGGCAGATTTAGTTTTACTTCAGGTGGAGTGAGCTACTACTGCCCCCAACACAGAAAGCAGGGGCTGGTTGCAGTGGTGGCTCCTCCGCTAAGGCGGTGGAGCGTCGCCTCACTGCTTTTTTGCAGTAACACAAAGAGAAAATAAAATGATAATAACTCGTGTTATTATTCCGCCAGCTTTGCGGTAGGGGGCGGGGGCAGGAGAGGAGAGGTAGCACCCTCCTAAAGTGCGCAGTGACTGCTTGGCCAGCCCTCTCGGCCGCTCAAAACAATCTTGCGTACTTCGCATGTTCTCCATGCGGGCTTTATTACAGCCTACGTGAAGAACATGCCCAGGCCCCCAGTCAGCGACTGAGCGAAGAAACACAGCGCTCAAAACAATCACAGCGCTGCTAAGGCAGCATTGTGATTGGCTGATTGGTCGCCTGGGTGTGCTTCCAGTAAGGGCAAGCGAGGGAGGACTACGGAGGCGAGGAAGCGGCGAGAAGGTATGTTTTTATTTTTATATACCCACTTCCCCGGCATCCTCAACTCCCCGCCACCTTCTTCCCGCGTCCTCCCCCCTCCCACCCCGCCCCGCTAACTCCGATCAATGCTGGCCGCCGCTGGCTGGTTGCCACACCTTTCCGCTGGCTCTGTATCTCTGCAGGGATGTCCAGGCCCAATGTTTCTGGGCCCGAAATTATCAGGCCCAGCAGAGTTTGTCAACCCGATAATTCCAGGCCCGGACACACTGGTAAACATGTAAGACAAATGCACCGAAGCACACCAAACCACTGTTACTTTTACAGTTCGGGAATATGGCGGATGCTTTCCCCCAGATTACAAAATGCGCTTACTTATTATGGTTTAAGCGCCCTTACGACATCACAACGTCGCGTCTTTGGCATATAAAGAACCGTTTGCAACTGACTAACTGGGATATAATAATTGTCAAATTTTACATTGCCATGACACCAAGAACATTATCTATGGTGTGGTTACACTAACTTCAGGTTGGCAGTTATACTACTACTTTAGAAGGAAAAAGAATAATATACTTTTTCACGTTTGGAGTCTTGAATATATTAGACCGGAAAGGACTGTTTATTGTCAATCTTGAAATAAGCCTTGAGAAAGTCCAGGAGGACGAAACGTGCGTCGGCTGCCTTTGTTTTGTCTACAATGGAATAAACTAAAATGATCTGATACGTCTACGACTGTGAATCACTTCTTGGGAAGTTGAAAAAAGAAGTCTATTTAATCGATGGTGTTCTTCTTGTTTCATGACTGTCTGAGGATAAAAGTAACAGTGGTTTGGTGTGCTTCGGTGCATTTGTCTTACATTTTGGTCTAGACTGCGGCTGCAGGTCTAGCAGATTTTTACCCAAGGTGGGTGGGTAATACGGCGCCACGAGAGCACCCTTGTACTTTGACATGTTATAAATTGAATGTTCAAATACAATACAAACTGATTTACAGATGTGCAGATCTGAGAGCATATCCACCTAATGTATATATGTACACTGGTAAACAGGTTGTTGCTCTGAACGATATAATGAGGCCCATGTTAGTTCTGCCCAGAATGTGTAGTTTCGCTTATGTGCGTGGTGGAGCAGAGGAGAGTGAGCCTAGCAGCGCATGTGGCTGTGCCTCTGGGTGATTTGTTACAAATTGGGGTGGGTGTGATTTTGAGTTCTGTTTTTTGTGCACTTCATACATCTGTTAGAGTAAGATTTGTACTTGCTCTTTTACGTTCGCGCAGCTTTAATGCTTATCAGGAAGGTTTTAGATATTTATTGCATCTGGACTATTTAGATATTTGCCAGGCTGTCCTTAATTTTATTAGAGGGTTCTTGAGTGTCAGGAAGCGCTACGGTTAACATGATTGGACTCAAGAGTTAGTGCTGAGATATTTTAATCATTATGGATGCAATGATTTTGTGAATGTTATATGCATGAAATGAATTTTATGTATTTTATATGCTTTGCTTTGATGTTTTATGGCTTGGTAAGCCGAATAACATTTTTGACTGGCTGTCTGAGCTCTGTACCTCTAACCTTCTAGAAATGCAAGGGCTGCTGTCAGCTCCTGGCTGGGTCAACTTTGGAAGAGCAGTTTGTGACAGTCTTGACAGCAATATTCCTGAATTACCAGTTGTCTTGAATTTTCCTTGTCGTGACGAGACTGGAATTAAAAAGCTTTGCTGCTTTTACACAAAAGATATTTCACTTCAACATTTTTCCTTGTATTGTAGGTGGTCAGTTGGCACCTTATAGTGTATTTCCACCTTTTTTGTCAGCCAAGCCATTACACACATCATCAATGTCTGGCTGCCACCGCCCACAAAGCAATCCATGCCCCAGCATTCCCCCACAGATGAATAGATGCTGCGGCGGGCCTTTCATGCCCTGGCGCCCCAACACTTCCCCCTCAAATATAGTGATCTGGCAGAGCTCAGTTATGTGATTCAGTCAAATCATTGTAAATAATCTTCTCACCTAAAGAACTTGAAGTCAGTGAGGCCTTTTGTGCATTATCCAAGACAAGCGGAACGGCCAATACTAAGAGAGAAGCATTGACCGCTTTGTTGACTTTTTTAATGGCAGTTAAAGACCTCGCACATTCAAAAGAGTGCTTTAGACGAGGGCGTGAAAAGAAACAAAGCACATGGCGACCCAGCCACTTTTCGGGATTAGGAACGGTCTGCACACCCCCAAGAACACCATTAGAAGCAGCCAAGACTAGGGACATGGTGATTAGCGCTTAAACACTCCGCCTGAGAATAGAGCGCTTGGACCCGCGCCAGCCGCACTGCATAGCTAAGTGACCCCAGACCCTGGCAGCGCGCCAGGGCGTGAGTGCAAGGGTCAAGGGCCGCCTGGCTGAGGAGGGAATGTAGTGTGCTGCGTGTCATCCCCACATAAGTCAGTCAGAAGTGATAGCGCCGCGCAGACATCTGTTTCCCAGCCAGGCAGTGTGTGAGCGCGCGCTGCTGGAGCGCGTGGGACGTGCAGGTCTCCAGGCGCCAAGGCCCTGCGGATACATGTATCAATCATGGTTCTTCTGTGGAGGACTCTCGCCCAAGTGGTGAAGTGTTGGGCGCGATTTGTTCCAAAACCCTTTTTTTTTACAAAAAAATAGACGTAAAAAGATTAATTTCAGGGCGTCATGTTCGCCTCAAGAAGCTGGAATCCTCGAAAGAAGCCTTTATGAAAAATATGTGACAATGTCGCTATTCCAGAAAGTTTGCACTTTAAAAACAAGCATTTGCAATGCACTCGGTCTCGCCTTTGGGACCTTATAAGTATTTCGCCATGCAGCACATTATCCTGGGTGCTGCAACATAGAAGCTTTAACGCTAATAGGAACACCAATGAAACATTGCATGCTTTCAACACACTACAGATCAAGCAGGAACAACACTAGATCTTCTACTTGTAAAAAGAACTACTGGTGACACCAATGTGAGCATACTGGAAATCAAGGAGTAATTTAGAGCAAACTCTGCAGCATTTGTTAAAAAAAATACGGTAGTATTAGCTCCGTTTTTAAAGGGGCTGTTAAGACATGTATTTAAAGCCTTGTCAGAAACACAGCTTTAACACATGCAGTGTCACTTGATTCCCTCCATACAGAATTATGTAGTGTAACCAAATGCAAAACTAATTCGTACTTCACTAGCAGATAGGGTTATTTTTGGGTGCTGGTGGTAAGTCTTTTTAGAACTACAATAGGAAGGCGAACATGGTATCTTTAAATATAACTTTGATTTCTCCTTTTTAGTATGCTGTGTTGATTGATGTGTACGTTTCCATTGGCTCTAGGGCAAGTAAAAGCTTTTTGACAGGACGATTAGTTGCATGCGCTCTGTAAGAAAGGGAATGCCGTCAATCCATATTTCGCTGGTTTGAGACTCAGGATATAGATATTTGATTGGTTCACAAAGGATAGTAAGCGTCGTGATTGGTCAGTGAGCTCCGTGCATCTTTGAGGAGATGACACGATAACGTGAAATTGGAGTAATGTTGCAACAATTAATACAATTAATCTGGTCTCAACTTCTTGGACACCCAGACAGCTTGTAAAAAAGATAAAACCGTAAGAATCACCCGTTCGGAGGGAAGCATCTGTAGATACATCAGGGCAGGCCTAACTTGTTTAAAATTCAATGATTTGAGCAAGGAGATTAAAAAACGCTTCCTAGGCCAGCTGATGTAAGGGCACAACATTACACAATGGAGCTTATCCTGTGAAGACAAATTGTCGCAGCCACAGGATGCCCTTCCCTCTGCCCCAACCCACCCATTTTCTACAGCCATTATTGTCTTATATGTTAATGCAGTTTACTTTTGAAAATTTGATCGATGGGCAGGAGAAAGTGCCCATAAATTACTTAAGGGAAATGCTATTCTCTTAACACTCCACTTGTTTTGCAACATTTGCCAGTGTTTGAGTTTCTTTTTTTTTTTTTTTTTTTATTGTCTCAATCCATGTCACAAATACATGTCATAGCAGTTATGATCAATACCAACAAAATAATTGATACAATATTAACTATCACGAAGTGGATCAACACACGCAACATGAACAAAGCAGGTTAGAATCAAATTATCATTAAACAGAAATCAACTAATTATTTCATATATTGTATCATAGACTCCCATATCTGAATCCCAAGTTTTTGCCGTTTAGATGATTTTAAAGCATATAAATTATATTCCATATTAAAGACATGAAAAAATTTAGCCCTCCACATCTCGAATGAGGGAGCCTCACTTTGAAGCCAACATAAGGCAATACATAAACGTGCCACAGCTGCGGCAATAAATGCTAAATATCTACATTTATACACTGGTTGCACATGTGAGATATTAGGCCATATCCCTAATAGCATCGTATATAGTATAATAGTCATATAATAGTTTGAGTTTCAATGGGAAAAACTTAATTTGCTGAAAGCTTTGAAGTTTTTTTGCCTCTTTTAGGCAATCTGTATCAGAGGCATTAAAAGTTGCACTTCTGTAGAACTCTGGCTTTTAATTGCCTCTGAAATATTTGAGCATTTGTGCCTTGGGAAATTGTTACCGATTGTCATGTTTCTATTATGACATAATTAGGAAATAAAGACACTTCTGCAAATGCGCATTAATATGACAGTAACAAAGAGCAACATCTGCGTACTCTGCTTACGCTAATTATCTAAAGGCTCCTCTGTTCAGCACAGTGTGTTCTTAGTTTCCGTGGCATTTAGGGAATAAAGCAGAGGAGGCATACATCGTCCTAATCGATACCGCTTTTTATTTTGCTTCTATTGTGCTGCTTTTTTCTTTCTTTTCTTAGTGCCAGAGTCCAAAAAAGAACCCTGACGTTACCGCCATAAACTGTAATTCTTCTGCAGAAACAGAGACAAATGCTTTCTGTGTGCAGGCGTTTTGCATATTTTTTAGGCACAGTCTCCTTAACCCGGCAGCAGGTGTGGGAGGAGCTAGAATAGGCAGACTGTATTTGGTGGTGGAAGGGAGGGTACCTCACGGGGAGATGCAGCTTCGGAGCTACAAGTTAAAGATAAAGTGCGGCACTTGTGAAATGGGCGCCGCGCTGTTGTATAAAGTTCACACACATAGCGTTAAGCAACACAACTTTTATACATTTATTCATCCAATCACTCACACAATCTTTGTGTAGTAAAACATGTTACACACTTACCATTACTCATACGCTCACATTAACACATGCCACGAGGGTACTGCTCTATAGAAACCATTTGGTACTGTGGACAAAGGACAAAAAACCCTAAATATTACTGTGAGGGGGTGCCGAACATGACACGCCTGTTACCGGGGTCGACACGTCCAAACAACGGCGGTGGCTTACCTGTGGTAATCACCTCGCGGAACCAACGATGCAAAACAGCGGCCTTCGCAAAGATAACTCCTCCCCCATGTCCTCTGCCCATACAGGGTCACGACGCGCGCGAATCAGAGGCTGAAGAAGGAGGGGCTAACCCCGGACGTGGTTTCCCCCAGGAAGAGAAAAAGGCCGGAGACACTGACAGTGAGCGCGAACAAGCCGGAGCGAGGAAGGAGCTGAGAGAGAGAGGAGACGTGAGAGAGGAGGTCGTGGAATCGCAGAACGGAGAGGACGAATCCCGAGACAAGGACGAGACGTGGTGCGAGGATTGGTGGTCCCCACAGGAGGAGGCTGGAGAGCGGCCGCAACTCAGGAGAGTTGCGGCGGAGCCGGTGAGTGACCACGAACAGGGGAAAGAGGGAGCGGGGTGGCGGGAGGCCTGAGGGAGTAAAACGGGGTTTTTGCGTTGTGTGCTTTCCCTTCCTCACATTCCCACCTGAGTGATTGTGTATTCGGACATCGTGGGAGATCCTAGCACTTTACCCCCCCTCTAATTTTCACAGTGCACGGTAGTGCCCAGTACGATACCATCACTACTCCCCCCCTTCCCTCACTAGAACCACCCGTCCTATCCTGCAACATTTCCCCTAAACAATACACCGAACGGGTGTGGTGACGGAGATAGTATCGCCTATGGGCGTGATAGTAAGGGGGTGACTGACGGCTCCGTGTTTTCTTTCCTCCTATGAGCCTCCCTGGGAGAACCATCCAGCCCATAGAAGATCAAGCAACCTCGAAACCTGAAGGCAACGAGGAACCACAGAGGAAGGAGGAGATCCGGAAGATCACCGACAGCCCCCCCAAGGACAATAACTAAGGGCACCTACCCCAGAGTTTTGAATAAAACAAGCCGACTGGCCCACTACATACAGCCTCCGCGTCTGTTTATCCGGCCCGCCCTCCCACAATTACTAATGATGTAAACAGATGTTGAACGACTCCACTGATATCCTCTCAATTGGACTTTACTCCTAGATGAAAACAAATATGAAGAATACATTTCAGATAACAACTCTGGGTCACAATGTTGAGTCTCATACTAGAGGCCAAAGAAGGAAAATCGGCTTGCACAAATTCCACATATACAGCATACAGATTACAAACCCACTTTTCGTGTCTACTTTTCACGCATGTCAAAATGTTACCTATTTGTGTTCTTGACACACCCACCTGTTCTAAAGCCTCACTCTACAGCACAGGCACAAGCACTCCTACAGTGTGTTCTGCATTGCAACACTTTACACAATGGCCAACATGGACGGTCGTTTTATGCTGGCTAGATTGTCTGATTATACTGCAGGAGCTGATGGGCTTTATATTCCTTTATCTCTGTTTAGTAGAATAACCTTTATGTATACTGCTTTTTTATATCTCTTTAGGCCAATTTCCGTTTCCTCGTATTCCCTATTTGAAGCAAGCTTTTCCATGCATATGAAAAATGCAAATACAATTGCAATCATAAACATCCTATAACAGCTGCATATTTGAGGACCGGGTTTTGCTATCATTGGCTCGGTGGGCCGTGGAAGCTGCCATGGGAAGCAAATCTAATGCAATCTTGCAAATGCATCAGCTGACGATACTGGAAACGCAGGAATTCAATCTAAATCTGATCAGCTCTGCAAGTCAGCCCCAACCAAACACACCAATGAGCCATCTGATTTCCTTTATCACTACAAGGACTATTTTATCTGTCCCATCAGTGGAAGCAGCAAAGGGGCCCTCAGAAGCATTCTCTTCTAAATATAGAAGGGAGAGGGTTGGGAAACACAGAGTAGAAGAAAGTCAGGGAACAAAACAAGAGAAATCATGCAGAACAATAAAAGCAAAGAGAAAACAAGCATTTGTAATGCAATAGGTCTCGAATTGCTGAACGTTTGAGCTATTGGTGTTGCTAATAATAATGCAACACCAAAAGCTCAAACTTTCAGCAATGCGAGAGCTATTGCGTTGCAAATGCTTTTTTTTAAGGTGGGCGTGGGCAGTGGAAGCACACGGGGAAGGATGGGGGGAGGGGGGCAACCGGCAAAGTAACACAGGAGGAGATATGAAAACAACAGGGGCTGGAGGGGATGCAAAAGCAACAGGAGAGGGGCAGAGCGAAGTGATCCTGGTGGGAATGGTAGCTGCCAGTTACATTAAAGTAAGACAGTATTCATATTTTTTTTGGGTAAGAACAGGGATTAGTGACATGCTCTAGAACATATTCTTGTAAGAGCTACAGCTCAAAACTCAGCAAGCAAATCTCAAAAGTGCTGTAAGACAGTCTGGAACCCAACGTTCATTAGGACTTGCAGAGCACACAGGCTACCATTAGAAACGTCTAGTACCTTGAAAGCGCTACATGAACAGCTGGCCTATAGAGCTACCTTCCAATATGTTGTGCAAAGAGTGAAAATAGAAAGCACCAACAGTCTCTAGAACATTGTGTTTGAACATGTAGAACTTAGAGAATAAGAATGGTTCTAGGACATATTGTCTAAAGTTGTAAAATTACCGCCCGGAAAGCGTCTATTGCAATTCGTAGGAAGAAATGTTCCAGACCCCCGGAGCAGGCCCTGCAATGTGTTGCACCATTAACTAGAACCCAGCGGTTAGACACAGGCGGTGGAATGCATTGGTTGAAGAATAGAAAGGCTTCGATCGATAGGAAGCTGTGGAAAGTGGTGTTCAAAGATATAGTGCCACAGTCTACAAAGAAGGCTCTATGGAGATTCGTGCTAAGAGCTGCAGCAGAACCACACAGCACTATCTATAAAGTGCTGTGCAAACTGTTGGAATCCGTAGCGTTGGTGCAAATTCTAAGCCATGTAAGACGCAGAGCAGGAACTTATAACTGTGGTGCAGACTCTAATGTGCTTTACAGAGAGGTGAAACTGACATCTCGGGAGCTCGGTCTACAACTCCATTCAAGCCACGGAACCCAGAGACCTGGAGGAGAATCTAGAACGTGCTGGACAGACAGCAGGATTGCAATGCAATAGGTCTCACATTTACGTGAGTTTAAGCTATTGGCATTGTAAATGACAATGCCTTTTCTTTATGTTTTGGTTTTTAAAACATAAATAAAAGGCATTGTCAATTACAATGCCAATAGCTTAAACTCGCGAAAATACGATACCGATTGCATTGCAAATGCTTGTTGTTTCTAGCAGGTGGGTGGTGTTATTTCTGGAACCCAGCGCTAGCTTTCCCCACCAAAGCTGCCCATAAAAGTAGTGGCTTGTTTAACTGTGTTGCCTCTGATTCCTGCAGGTCAGACTTATTTTGGTATAGGACTGCAACCGGCAAGCGTTCATCCTCCTGAGGAAGATAAAATGAGTACCACTGAGACGGGAACAATAAACACCTATTAATCACACTGAGGGATAATCCAAACTTAAACACATGTCCCGCTGTGGCCAGAACAGGCTTGTCGACATGGGACACTTCTGCCCTGTTAAAATAACTGCCAATGCTTAATGCTCACTGGAACAAAGCAATAGCCAATGTAACGCTTGGTCTGATGAAAAATATTAGCTCGTAGGCTCAGGGCAACTTAACAGGAATATCCATCGCACAGTGAATGTTTATGGAGTACGTACACAATTGTATTGTGGTGCATACACGGTATGGTATGACCGGCTTTAATATTTACAATAATTTCAGCTGCTAAAAATAAGTGGGTTACAAGTGCGGCTTTCCCTTAGATGTGTACCTTGAAACAGAGGCTGACAATTAAGAATCACAATTCAACCATGTTTAAATAGACAATAATACCTCTGTCAAGGGCTCATTCATAAACCAAATTAGCAATAAAGAAAAATCAGAGACTTGTAGGCATTCTGTTCGATTTCATCAAAAGAAGAAATGTTCAAAGAACAATTTCAGAACGAGAAAATTAGCTCCTGAGCCAGCAAGAATAAAATAGTTTATCCAATGACCTGTTTCCTCTAGAATGTGACAGGCCCAATCAAATTGCTATATTACTTTTACGTGTACCGTAGGCATGCCACTCACTGGAGCTACAACTCTGGCCGTCGTATTTGCATAAGGTGAAGGGTTTGTGGCAGTGAGAGAATGCACCACAGTTCGCAGGCTGTTAGTATTGGAAGGATGAAAGGCTTACTGTGCGCTGCGCGCTTCTCTCCGCTTGCTCTTGCCAAGGGGAAGGTATTCCATTTCATTCAGTTCCGTGAATGTGAAATGTTTGGAAGTGAAAGCATATGCTACAGATCAATCAATCAATCAATCAGGGGTTTGTTAAAGCGCGACTACTCACCCGTAAGGGTCTCAAGGCGCTAGGGGTGGGGGGGGTGCAGGTTCCATCCATCAAGGAGGGGGTCTGTCGAAGAGCCAGGTTTTGAGGTTTCTTGCGAAGATGGGGAGCGATGTTGTCTGTCTGAGGTGGAGCGGAAGGGCGTTCCATGCTTTGGCCGCGAGGAAGGAGAAGGAGCGGCCTCCCGATCTGGTCTTTCTGGTGCGGGGACCACGGCGTAGGAGAGCTGGGCTGATCGTAGGGTCCTTTGGGGTGCGTGGAAATTGAGTTGGCTGTTCAGGTATGCTGGTCCGGTGCCGTGGAGGGCCTTGTGTGCGTGGGTGAGCATCTTGAAGGTGATTCTCGCCTCGACAGGGAGCCAGTGGAGTGTGCGCAGGTGCTGGGAGATGTGGCAGTGTTTTGGCAGGTTGAGGACCAGTCTTGCGGCGGCGTTCTGGATGTTCTGTAGCTTGCGGGTGAGGTTTTTGTTTATTCCGGCGTAGAGTGCGTTGCCGTAGTCGAGTCTGCTGGTGACCAGGGCGTGAGTGACGGTCTTTCGGTGTTCGAGGGGGATCCATTTGAAGGTCTTACGAAGGAGGCGGAGGGTGTGGAAGCAGGAAGACGAGACAGAGTTGATCTGGCGGTCCATTTTGAGCTCGGAGTCCAGGATGATTCCCAGGTTGCGTGCGTGGTCCGTGGGGGTTGGCGGGTTTCCCAGGGCGGGGGGCCACCAGACATAGGGGAAGCTCGAGAGCAGCAGGAGGGTCCAGACTGCGTCCAGTGGCTACCTGGTAAAAGCTGGGAAGCACCTCTTGCCACTTGAGAGGACACTGCCGACACTGCTACTGCCGGTATTTCGTCTGGAAGCAGGAGCAGGACCGGACTACACGTCCCAGGCTCCTTTGCTACCACTGCAGCTGACCACGCGCCCGGAGGCGCCTACTTAATTCGCGGTAACCTCCCGCAGCGCGGGAAGCTCGAGAGCAGCAGGAGGGTCTAGACTGCGTCCAGTGGCTATCTGGTAAAAGCTGGGAAGCACCTCTTGCCACTTGAGAGGACACTGCCGACACTGCTACTGCCGGTATTTCGTCTGGAAGCAGGAGCGGGACCGGACTACACGTCCCAGGCTCCTTTGCTACCACTGCAGCTGACCACGCGCCCAGAGGCGCCTACTTAATTCACGGTAACCTCACGCAGCGCGGGAAGCTCGAGAGCAGCAGGAGGGTCTAGACTGCGTACAGTGGCTACCTGGTAAAAGCTGGGAAGCACCTCTTGCCACTTGAGAGGACACTGCCGACACTGCTACTGCTGGTATTTCGTCTGGAAGCAGGAGCGGGACCGGACTACACATCCCAGGCTCCTTTGCTACCACTGCAGCTGACCACGTGCCCGGAGGCGCCTACTTAATTCGCGATAACCTCACTCAGCGCGGGACGCGCGCGGGCGAAGCCCGGGCCAAGGGCGGGCCCGTCCACGCCCGTCGGAGCCCGGAGGAGGCTGGGCTGGGGCTATACCCTTTCATCTGCACTCCTGTTAAGGTACAGTTTATCCCTTACTATCCCGGCTCATAACTATGTCGAAAGGAAAGGGTTGTAAAGAGAGGTGCGGAGGGAGAGTCGGAGCAACATTGGACTCCTTCCTAGTAAGAGCGGCAAGCGTCCTCTCCCATGAGATAGAGTTGACCGAAAGACGCCTTTCTCTGGAATCTACCTCACTAAGATTGAGTCTATCCCCGACACCACCTCCCGAGTCTGTCACTTTACCACTTACAATGTTGCCAATCCCTGTAACCCCAACAGTCCGGGTATTAGATAAGAGCGGCTGTCTTCTTGTAAACCACATTATAGAATCTGCCCCAGGAAGGGGCCTAGACCGCTCCCCCAGATTGTCTCCCCATTGAATTATTCTTCACCGCTGCCACCCGCCAAACGAACTAGAGCAGGCGGGGCCATTAATGGTGCAATGCTCAAAAAACCTAAGATCATTCGCGTTCCGAAACCTAAACCTGCCCAAACAAAGGCCCATGCCAAGAACCTAAAGGTAATATCACTACCAGAACAAGCAAACATTTTGTTACCCCCGGACCCTAGTGGACCAGAGGCTGGGCTGGAGATTATAGGGAAAATAAGTGAGGTACTGGCTCCCATTCTTGATAAACTGATCCAAAATGAGCTCCGCTTGGCGGAGTTGGAATCGCAGAATCGGACTCTACTTGCCAGAACGCCTGCCACCCACGTCCCCCACCCATTAACATCTACAACTCAAAAACCATCAAGAGAAACTCGGGACACTCCTCCAGTGGCAAATTCGAACCAACCATTAGCACCGTGTTTACCATCTGGAGGCCTTAACAGTCATCTAATGCAAGATCCTAACACTCCCCAAAAATCCAATTCAACTGGGGCCACGCAAGGCCTTCTAGGCCTGAAGAAAAGAGCCATTACCTCCCAACCATTATTATTATCCCAGAATGGTCAAATGAGAGTTGCACATAAGGCAAGAATCCAAGATCAAAATGTCGGAGTGCAACAGATTTTCCGGCAACACATCCTTCATCTTCCACCTGCCGCTGCCCCATTGGTCCTGGTTCTGGCAAATACTCCTCGCCTCCGTGAAAATCAGAGTGAAACTACTGGACAGTTAATGGACAAATGTTTGCACTGGTTACTTCACAATGTTAAAGTGACCGATCGGGGGAAGAAGGTGTTGGCTCATGAATTGATTATGGCTAGGAGAGTTGGCTGGGTGGGGGGACAAAGCAAACATTATGTTGGAGATTGCGTAGTAATCAATTTTAATAACTCGCACGCAAGTGCCTCCCTCCTGGCTAATCTATATATTCCTGCATTAAGGAATACCCAAATAATACCCCTAGCGCTGGAATACTTTTATGTCAGCCAGGATGACCCCAGGGGGAGGGCTCAAATGGACAAAACTAGGAATTTACTAACGGACAGGAACGGGGGTTCCAATATAAATCCTGGGATTAGTCTACAAAATAGATTCACTGCCCTGTCTAATATGGAGGATTGTGATTGACTAATCTTGTCACTATCCCAATCATCCATCAAATCTCCCATTAAGGCCATAGTAGAAAACAGCTTACGACCACCTCTATTTAACCCAACACCTTTTGAAGTGGTCGCTGAAGATGTAACACTGGCGCAAGGAATTCAGGGACAGGGGCAGACCCTGCCAACCCCCTCAAATATGATTAAGGGCTCCAGAGCAAACATGGTATCATGGAATGTGTCAGGCTTAGCCTCCAAATAAATGAACCAACATTGGCTGAATGAGTGGCAAGATATGGAGTTAGTCCTATTCCAGGAAACGTGGGCAATAGACCCTCCCTTCTTTACGGGGTTTCGTTCCTTCCACTCTCCAGCTACGCCTGCAGCTTCAGGAAGGGCAAAGGGGGGTTTACTTACACTAATCTCAAATACCACACCACTCCAAGTCAGACAAGTTGGCTCGCTACACACCCATTTCCAGATACTAGAGTTGGACATTATGAAACAGAATATTTGTACTCTCGTCAATTTCGATAATAATGAATTCGGGAGAAACTCTAGGGCTGTGGTGGATGCCTTAACGGTGGAGATTGACAAATTGTATAAAGGGAAGAAAGGGGAAATGTGAATCTCATATGGGCGGGGATTTTAATATCCATCTATGTAAACTTACGGAGACTAGAGTCTGTGGTGTAGAAACCACAGACGGCAATCCCCTCCTGCATTTCTCGCACAATGGGTATGGAGAGGCCTTAAACAACTTGTTATCACAGTGGAACTTGTTTATTCTAAGCGAGTTTAATGAAAAAGGGCAAGGGTCAACTTTTAGAAGAGGCACTCAGGAAACTACTATCGATTTCGTCTTAGTGTCTGGACATCTACTTCAGAAGGTAGACCCTAAGAGCATTAGGTTCTCACCCCATAGCGATCATGCCATCCTACTGACTCAGCTAAACATCCTTCCTACACCCAAAGAACATAATCTGGTTCTTGCGGATGTGAACCTGTCCAGGAAAAATGGTTACCAACTGAAATGGACAGTGGTAATAAAATCAAATTTGGTCCCCGAAATTCTAGCACATATAAAGAAAGATATTATAGAATGCCTGGGAGAAGACCTAACCCCCACAGACACGGTCACCAGATTCACTGCCCTTCTGGCAAAAATAAAAATAGCAATTACGCGGGCAAAGTCATCAAACTTTGCAGCAAAAAAGGGGTGGTTTGACTCGGCCTGCACTAAAGCCAAAACAGACCTTGTAAACGCCTTAAAAAACCTCCCCAGAGATTACCCTAAGATTCGTTTACTACGCTTAGAATATAAAACAGCCAGGAGGGTGAGAGAGAATGATTTAAAAACACAGGCGTGGGATGATCTTGAACAAGCAGCCAGCTCTGGCAGTAGCAAAGCTTTCTGGGAAGTTGTAAACGCTCCTTATTTTAAAGATATTAATGACCCCGTACTAGATGTTCATGTAGACGAAGAGTCTTGGGTGAGACATTTCGAAGAGATTTTTAGGTTAACCCCTCCTGCATTCATACAAACACTCTCCCCATCAAACACACCTCAGGAAGGACTAGTCTTCACCACACAAGAGCTCCGAAGGGCACTAAAATCATGTATTCCCGGTAAGGCACCAGGGCCGGACGGTGTTCCGATTGACCTCTTCCAATTTGATTGCGACATGTGGGTCCCTTTACTTATAAACACTTTTAACAGCATTGTGTTAGCAGGCCCACCGCCTTCGTGGAATCAAAGTATAATAGTCCCGATTTATAAAAAAGGGGATAGGGCCTTACCAAAGAATTATCGCCCTATATCCCTCCTCGATATTACCTCCAAACTAATGGGGAGGGTCCTATTGGCTAGACTGGAGGAGTGGGCAGAATCACATAATATAATCATGAAGGCACAATATGGGTTCCGGAGAGGTATGGGGACAGTCGACCAGTGCCTAAACCTTTCCCTAACTATAGGGAAGTATTCGAAGGCCAGAAATGGGAAACTATACATGGCCTTCATGGACCTAACATCAGCCTTTGACTGTGTGTCACATTCTAGGCTATGGTCCATGATGGAGGACATGGGTATAGACCCGCCGATTATTGGGTTCATCCGCCAGCTGTATGCCAATGCTACTGCCTGTGTAAGGTAAGGGGGAGTGTACACGTCACTTTAAAATTGAAAAGGGAGTTAGACAGGGGTGTGTGCTCGCCCCGTTCCTTTTCTCAATCTATACGAACGGGGTTGAGTCCTCCCTGTCTGCTCTCTCTTTGGACGTACCCAAATTTGATCAAACCCCCTTCCGATTTTGGCATACGCCGATGATGCGGTGTTGATGGCAAGAACGGGCCTGGCCTTACAAAAATTAATTAAAGCTTACGCCATCTTTATGGCTTCCCTTGACTTAAAGATAAATGAAACAAAATCTTTCATAATTGTGGCCGGAGAGACTAGAGGAGAGAAACTCCCGCACTTCCAGATGGCTGGCAATGAAATTAAGGTGGTGGACTCCTTTTCATACCTAGGAGTGCTCCTTGATAAGGATCATTCTTGGTCCAAATTAGAAAAAACAAGAGCTCAGGGTATGCAAAGGAGCCTAAACGCATTTAAAAGATTTGCAAAAAAGTTGGGTGGAAGTTCACTGGATGTAACAAAATATATTTACCAAGCCAAAATAAAATCAGCCACAACATATGGAGCAGGCGTGTGGGGGATGGCCAATGTTGGCCTGTTACAGCAAATGGAAGAATCCTTTTTTAAAAATCGTGTGTCCTTACCCCAATCGGCTTCAAATTATATTTTACATTTCGAATTAGGGCTCCCCTTTCTGAGTGACACCATAAGAATGGCCCCGGTCCTCTTGTGGCTATCAATTTGGCAAAGATCTACGGTCGACTTGACACAAACCATTATAAGAGAATGCTGTAACCTAGATTATTACAAAAGAATTGGGTGGCTAAATCATGTAGAAACTGTATTGAAGGCTATAGGGATGGAAAAACTCTTTCAGGACCCTGCCTCTTGTAAGGGGTCACGAAGAAACGGTTAAAAGATCTATATTCCCAAAGAGCAGAATACGCCCGCAGGGAAAAAAACGGATGCATCACTCAACTATTGTGTATGACTTGGTCCCATCAATACCAGGAGATGGTTTCCATTACTTAGCACGGATAAACAACGCGCAGCACAGATTTATTCTACTGCGCTTCAGATTAAACATGATCCCGTTACTCCTGGGATATCCACAAAAAAAGTATAGGCTAGCAGATCTTGATCGCTGCCCCTGTAACAACCTTTCGGCGCAGACAGAGCTGCATATCCTACTTTTCTGTCAAAAATATTCTGAGGCAAGGAAACTGTTTATTCTGCCAATCCTGAGGTATCATAATTTCAGGCAATGTCGGGTCGCAATGTATTTTTTAAAAGCCCTACGTGACCCATTCGTCTGTTTCTGTGTCGCCTCATATTTATGGGCCTGCTTCAGGAAGAGGAAAAGGGTGGGCATAGTTTCTAGCAGCACCCTGTAATCATATCATGAACTGTTCTTTTTATATAATCTGATTTTAAAGGTTTTAATTGGACCATAGCAAAACTTGTTTAATAATGTTTTAACTAATGTATATATGAATATTTATTGATCTGGAAATTTTTTATATGTATTTCTTGTGCTTTTATGGTCTATTTATAATGATCGAATAAAGGGGTGTGACTGACTGACTGACTAACTGACTGACATAGGATTATTTACACCACGCTGCAGAATTTGCTTTTGGATTCTTTCCAGTCACCATTTCTGAAACAGCATTTCCAAAGTATGTTTGTCTGCATATAATTAATGAGGTCTGGACGATGTTCCACGTAACCATCCATCCTCACCCCTTGTTGCTGCCCCCACACCAGTTTTCGTTAAAAAAACGTTTTTGCACTTTAGTTTCATTTTAGTTACAACTTGGATCAGTAATTAAAAAGAAAAATGTTATTCACGGCACCTGCGCTTTACCTTTAAACATGTTAAGATAAAACGCGAGTGCCGTGATTGCTGCAAAAGTAAAGACATTTTTTTTTTTCTATTTCTTTACTTTTGCAGCAATTACGGCACCCGCGCTGTATCTTAACATGTTTAAAGGTAAAGCGCGAGTGCCGCAATTGTAACAGGTGTAATCAAATAGAAAAAAATGGCGGCTGCATGCTTTTTGTTTATCTATTTGTTTACCTTTGTTACAATCTCGGGACCCACGCTTTACCTTTAAACATGGTGAGCTAAAGCGCGGGTCCCGTGATAGCTCACCATAGACAGCAGGATTTACAGCTCCGGCCCAGACTGCAGAGTCAGCTGGACTCCCATTGAGCTGCGAGTCAGACGGGTTCACCCTCAGCATCTGGAGCCCAGAGCCCTGGAACCATCTTCACTGGAAGGCACTTTCACAAGAACTACATAGCCTTAGCATGAGGGGCACCCATCGCCCAGCCCCCGGAGGTTCTTACCGCCAGCACACGCTGCCTGCCCGCACCCGGCTCCCCTGCCTTCCTTCAAGGGGTTTACTGTGTTAGATCACCAGGCGCTACTCTACGGAGGTTCGAGTCCGGCCTGGAACGGCAGGATAATGATAATAAAAAAGCATCCAAGTCTAGAAAAAGCTTGCGCAGGAACTAATATATATAAAAGTGCCGCGTGTGTGCGAGGTGGATGCGCAGGAGTTTAGCAGCTCAGTGGTGAGTGTTGTGCTAGTGAAGCAAGCGGAGGACGTCCCCAGTGTTTGTCTTGGTGATGGGGAGGGGTATAACCGAGTAAGGATAACACAGTGACCACAGGGAAGCCCGAAAAATTAGGTGCTGATATTCTCAAAGACGGCACCGTAAGTGCGTTCGAGCTGCGTATGGCATACTAAAGATGCTGCCGAGATTTTCCGAGCTGGAGTTAAGAGTGTGACGGGACGAATAATTGAAAAATACCTCAGCACAAGTCCGTCTGGAAATAACCCGGATCCAAGATGCGATGCGTGTGAGGCGTGCAATGGGAACACTCACGCAGTAACATTAGCATGATTTTAAAACAAGTAGGCGCTTGTAATGGTAATTGAGAAAGCATGCATAGTAAACGTATGCGCATGGCGTCCGGTGAACCAGGCGCCATGGCAAAAAACAACCAAGTAGTCCCTACATGCAAAGATACCGCCCTGCAGCGTAATTTAACTGTAGTTGGCCGATGCTGCTTCCTCCTAAAACGGAAAAAAACGGAAGTGACGTATCGGACCACCAGCCAACAATGAGAGAGATAAAAAGAGGAATGCCAGATTTAACCAATGGCAAGCGAGAAAACAAACAAAAACGCAATGGGTGGAGTTTCACCACTAATACTGTTTACTTGATGCCTCGGAGAGGCATCGCATGCGCTGCCTATTCGAGACCTAAAAACAGGTCCCGGGATGGACGAATAAAAGAAAAGGCAACAGAGAGTATAAGAAAGAGTAAAATTAGGACGAATACCAGGAATACAGGTGGGGGAGAAAGAAAGAGCACAATAAATGACTAAATGGATCGAAATGGGCTTAAATAACATCAGAGAGGGTAAAAAGGCACTAACAAAAGGGAAAAACGGACAAAATGGAGCACAACGGAAAAGAGTGCAATAGAGGTAAAAAAAAGCATGTCCCATTTTGAGTACAAAAGGAGGCACAAAACAATGCAGGCAGGGAGAACACAAATGGGGGTAAGAAAACAGTGAACAAAAATCCAAATAAAAATGCCTAAGCGGGTGACAAAGGAACACTACATGTGGAATGTCAAAAGTAAGGACATTAGAAGAGGTGAAAAGAGCAAGCACTGACAGAGCTAATAGGTCTCACCATTGTGACCAATTGGCTTTGCTAATGTTTTTAACCCAATGCTCTGCAGCGTGGCTACAGTGGAAAAATAAAAAGCCCTTTAAGTGGCTGCCCACATTATTTTGTATGTGCACACACCTACAAAAACACACTGGTGCTTTTTAGGTCGAGCCTCGAGTAGCGCGCAAGCGCTGCTCTGCGAGACTTATAGTTAGGGAGTTTGAAAAGCTGACCAGACGCTCGTGTGTCATGGCCTTTTCCATGCGGTTACGCGCGCGGCAGACATCTGTTTTGCATTATCGTGCCCGATAATGCAAAAAGATGTCTCGCTATGCATGCGCGCGCACTCACTTGTTTTTGTCAGCAAAAGCGTGCCTTTCGCTTTCGTAAGCATCACCCCACTCCCAATGAAAGTTGCGGCTTGCCAAACTCTATTTTTATAATATTTTAAGCTTTAAATAAGCAGCGCGGCACAGGCGGCATGCTGCACTGCTTACTAAAAGCCTAAAATATTGAAAAAAAGAGTTTGGCGAGCCTTTAATCTGCGCCGCTCGACAAACTCTGTTGGGCGACCTGCAAGCCCCGCCTCCCAACCGCAACCTGAAGGTTTCTCCCGATATCAGCGCACACAGGCACTAGAAGCTAACAAGCATTGGCATAGCCAGTAGGTCTCGTTTCTATTTAGAATGAGCACTTCTGTAGCCCGCTGATGGAATTTGAGCGTGCCTTCTACTCAGCGCCAGCTGCACGCGTGTACCAGCCATTGGATCAAAGTGTGTGTTTAATCCTTCTGCCGTACGTCCGCCACCCCCCTCACCCAATGGCGAGAGGTGGACCATTCCTCTGCAGATCAGCTAGGTTCTTTGTTGTATAGACCTTCGGCCACATCAGGGTGCATGTGCTTTTAGGCAAACAACTCGGACCTAAGCAGTCCCGGCATCAGTACATGGCAAACTTCACCATTGGGGAGGCATATATTGGCTTGTGTGTACCTGAAACAACTACTTGGTTGTATGAGCCCGCGGCCGCAGCAGTTACTTGAACTAATTAACTTGGACCATAACGGTCCGGGAGGGCACATTATTCACACCGTACTCGAGACTGTTGGCCCGAGGGGGAGCGGTCCGAATCTACCCATGACCGTAACTGCTCTAAAACGAGCCCAACTGAATTTCAAGCACTGCATCCACATTTCTGCCACCCCGCCAGTGCCCACCTACTGTGCATCCCAGGAGCAGTACACTTTCGTACATTCCAGTCACTGTGGTTTACTGTGTAGCTGTTTAGCACACAGCAAAATCTTCATTCCCATCAGCCATAAACCGTTTATGTCTGTTGTCCAGCAGCATCGGATAGGGCATCACAAGGCTCTAACTAAGAAAACAGTCTCACTGCACACACTGCTGCTGAATGCAGAGTAAAGAAAATCTGAACTGAAGGAGCTGCATGTGTGCAATGAGCCAAAATCCTACTGAGCAAACATAACAGCGGGCACAGCAAAATGGGCCCTGATACACCAGTCATTCCCTCGTGTTTGCGCAAGCATCCCCTCTGTGCACGGTCACCAGTGAAGTCCATGCCTGCAATGTGCAGAGGCGCTGCACAAGTGCACTGATCACAGCAGTATATCTTGTGGCACAAGTGTGATCCACTGGGGAGCCTGGGTAGATCGGTCCCACACGTGACCCCATCCCTCCTTGGTCTGTCCACTCAAATGCCCCATTAGTGAATATTTGTGTAACACTTGCACTGAAAGGCAGGACGAGAAACGGAAACCCAGAGCATACAGCTGTGCTCTTCCTGCAATGCAATCTTCACAACTTAATCCAAGGCGCTGTGTAAGGAAAGAACAGCCAAAGTTGAATTCCTTGCACGAAAAGCCTCGAGTCCTAGGGCATTTCATTTCTTTGCTTTAATTTCCACTGTCGTATTAATACAACACTAACAAGTTGTGATGCTGAATGCAACTAAAACTACAAGACCATGACTACCACAGGTGAATATTTCGTATACTAAATTATGTTGCATTTTTTAATGTTTTTAACAACCCACGCTAGAACAAACATTCCTTATATTTTATGAGTCAAATAAACACCTTTCAAGGCAGCGGCAAACTAAGGGGCTAATGTAAATTTACCAGTTCAAGTTATAATGAAATGTTTCATTGTTTTGTAACACATCAGTAAAATTATTCTGCTATAAGAAACCCATGTTGGTGATATATTACCTATACCCTTTTCTGCTGGACTCTGATGCCTGTCCAGTATCCTGTTATAAATCATCCATCCATTGAAAAGGACTTATTTGGTTAGTTTTGTATTCTTTTACATGGATTGTTAAACAAGTAACGAAGCCCTCCAAAGTCATATACTGAGTGTCATTAGGCAAAACGGACACTTCATTGACAGCAAATATTAGTTAAACAAGCATTGGCATAGCCAATAGGTCTCGCTTTTGGGACCTTATAAGTTTTTAGCCATGCAACAGTTGATGTTGTTGCACCAAGGATATTGTGCTGCATAACTAAATACTTATAAGGTCCCAAAAGCGAGACCTATTGGCTATGCCAATGCTTGTTTTTGTTGCTTTTTTGGTTACCGATCTGAGTTTGATCTGTAACGTAAAAGAAAAAATGCATAATTTTTTATTTTTTTGAGGTGTTTAAAGTGATCCACTGGCTAGAAGGAGAATCTGAAGCAAGGGAGTAGGCAGAAGTAATTGGGGGGCAAAAGAAACAAGGCGAAGGGTACCGGTAACAAAGGTGAAAGCAACACAGGTAAGGGTGGGAGGGACAAATGCGAAAGCAAAATGAGGGAAGGAAGGGAAACTGAAACGAAAACAATACAGAGAGGGAGGGTCAAGTTAAGCAACACGGGGAGGGCAGGAGGGACGGATAAGAAACACAGAGGGTGCGGGTGGGAGGAGGCAATGAGGAGAAACATGTGGGTGAACTCCACAGGGAAGGGCAGGTGACAGAGAGCAAAGCAGGGGGAAGTAGTACATGAAGGAGACAGCCGGAAAACACATGCACTCTCATGGATCGCTCAACACAAAAGAAAAAAGTAGTGCTTGAAATGCAAGGAATGGAAGCTAAGATGTCAGCCATTCACAGTGATGGTGAAGAGGCAATACTAAGCAGGTAAATGAGAATGACAAGGAAAGTGAACCAAGGATAAGCAATGGGTGCCCCTCCCCCCGTGTTTTTGGTAATCGACAATATGCCTTGCAACAGACAGCACATGCGCTGTCCAGCAGGCTTCACCTAAGAAAGAAGTGTATGAATCAAAATGCACTGGCGGAAAAAAAAAAAGAGCAATAGAGGACAAGTGTAAAAAAGATGAGTGAACGAACAATATAAGCAGCAATCTAGAATTTGAACAGCTTTGTTCAAAGCTTGAGCAGATCAAGATAATAGTGAATAATCAAAAAGGGCAGAGATAATGCAAACAGAGAGGCAGAAAAGAAAGTGGCAAAGAGAGAACTGAAAGGGGGCGCCAGAAGGAAAGAAAGAAAAGCCATAATAAGTGGAAGAATGAAGCAAAATTGGGTGCAAGACAAATTCCAAATGGGGAGCAAGACAAAAAGCCAATCTAAGGCATACAAAAAATAATTTGGGGCACGTGAAAAACAAAGTGGGGACCAGAAAAGGAAAAAAAAGCCACAGGGAACGCAAAAGGAGTCACAGGGGAAGTAAAAGGAGGAAGAGGAAAAGTAAGAGTAAAGTCGAGAAAGTAAGAAGTGCTTCCAGAGAGTAATAAGGGGAGGTGGGTTGCAAAAGCAACAGGGGCATTGAGGAAGCCAATGGGGGAGAGTCATGAAAGCTGAAGTGTGTGAGAAAGCCAGAAAGAGTGGTCAGGAAAATCTGAAAAGTGTCAGGAATGCCAGGAGAGAGAAGCCAAAGAGGGCATGCAAAAGAGGAACGAGAAACCATGCAAGGGGGCAAAAAAGCAAGGAAAGGAAGGCAAACAAGAGATAGCTAAGTAAGCAAGTTAGGGAACAATAAAACACAATTTTCATCCCATATGCTCTCTTCATTGTTACAGTATTTAGCTCAATGGACAATACCCAAGCTGGTACTGCATTCCTGATGAATTCAGATATAGAAATTCTGTTCACAAGCTCCCTCCATCTGCAAACACAAAGAGCTAAACTATCCACTGCCAAATGTGCATCACCAGCCGCTCTATTGCCTGATCTGTGCCCCGTGACACTCCAGGGCTCATGAAACCCTTAATCCTTAAGCAACCAGCATGCAACTGCCACCAGTTCCACTTAAAAGCCACCCAGTACCAGAAAGTCAAAATAAACGGTGGATTTTCCAGAGTCAAGGTATAAGAATCATGCGCATTTCCATCTTAGGGGTAAGAAGTTGGTCATTGGGATCATTCATGTGATGGATATTCATTCACAAACATTAACCAGGGAATTTTCTACCCATTTTGCAAAGGTAACTCTGCTATAAACAAGGGCAGAACCTAAGTAGGCAAACTGGGTAGACAGAGCCACAAACACCCCTTTATTTTCATATTCTGTAGATAGAGGCTTTTCTCCACGTGGTTAAACTGTTTTGCTGCGGGGAAAACATTGAAATATGGTAAATTTGCAAACACACATAAAAACACAAATTCTTTAAAGTATAATAAAGTAGACAATCCACTGGGGCAAGGGGTAACAGTAGGTGAGTAGAATATGACTGAAAGTCTAAGGCTTGCATAGATTTCTGGGGTTCCTTAAAAGATAGAGATAGATATAAATATGCACACTTATAATAGAGAGATAGAGAAACAGATAGATAAAGAGATAGAGAGACAGATAGATAAAGAGATAAAGAGACAGATAGATAGAGAGCTAGAGAGACAGACAGATAGAGAGACAGATAGATAGAGAGACAGACAGGCAGAGAGACAGACAGGCAGAGAGACAGACAGGCAGAGAGATAGACAGATATCGATCTATGCAAATCGAAATAATTAGGAAGCTCACTGCATAACCTGCACATGAAATATTCAAATACTGGCAGAACCGACTCAGGCATTTGTCCTATTGAGGTGATGAAATACCATTACGTTTGGGGCAATAGAAATCTGTTATCTACAGAGGTACGAAACAGAAAACTGCATCAGCGAGCGCTACATAAAATCAAATTATTGCATGGCGAAACCGGTGTGAGACTTTAATGCGACCATATAAACAAGCATTGGCATAGCCAATAGGTCTCGCTTTTGGTACCTTATAAGTATTTTGTTATGCAGCACAATATCCTTGGTGCAACAACATTAACTGTTGCATGGTTAAACACTTATAAGGTCCCAAAGGCGAGACCTATTGGCTATGCCAATGCTTGTCATTTTTAGGTAGGAGATTATTTTGGTCAATCGAGCTGGGGTTGAGTTTGTGCGTAGAGGGAGGGGGTTTAACATTACGTTCTCGTTTTCAATCATGGATGTAATTTAAGCACAGATTATGGGGGTGAGGAGGGTTTGATGTGGGTAGTTTAACAGAATTTATAGAATTTGCATGGAGTTGTTGGTTTAGACGTGTCTCATTTTGTTGCAGAGACCCCTGACCAAGGGCCTTTCAGGTCCGAAATGCATTGGGAGTAGTGAAATGAGCACACTTCATATGAATGGTTTAGCTGCACATGTCGCTGTTTAAAGCCTGGATGGGCAAGCAGGAGACATTTGAAAATGCTGTAATAAAGAATCATGGTGTAATCACGCTGTCTCCGTAGTGATTGACAAAGCATGGATGAATATTTGAATAAGGAACATCAATCGTTGGTTTACTTTTGGTCTCAAAAACTGGATTAATTATTAAGGAGTGGCCTATCGTGAGGATAAATATTTCTGCGCTTAGCAGTGCGACAGAAGGGCGCGTAAGCCCACGTGCCTATTGCGGTTACCTTATATAGTGCTGTGATTTTGGGGTGGTGCACAGCTTCTGTTCGCACGCAACAATATTACAATATGGTTACATAATCAATATGATATAAGACATCATAAGGGAAAGAGTGCATCTTTATATATCTTTTTTTTCAAAAATGCATTGAGGCATCCCGAGATAAGTATCAAAGAGATTATGATACTAAACATGGCGTGAATGAAGTAAAGCAATTCGCGTATCTACTTCTAGATAACCAAAATAATAATTATGTGAAAAGTCGGGGGGGTGGTGAGAGGCACAGGGGAAGAATTAATTTTTGCGACAGGTGGTGGCGATGCTTGTGATACTACCGTTTAAAATAAGACTGACAACTATCGGTGGTTGGCTGATGAGAGTAATTCCAGCAAAGATAATTCTGAAGGGGAAAATGTTGAAGAAATTTAAGTTGTGTTGTTGTGAAAGTCTTTGGCTGCTTCTGATGCAGTTATTTGAATGACATGTTTGTAGAATATAAATATATAATTGTGGGAGTGATTCTGGTAGTGTACACAACGTGCTGAAGAGCTGCAGTGCAGGACGGGTTGCCCATTGAGAATAAAAGAGTGAGCCCTTTTGGTAAATGCATAAAGTTTCCTAGGAAGCTTTGTGATTGTTCTTAACATATTTCATTTAAAAGTATCAATTTACCTTGCTTACTATTTTCTAAATACTTACTACATATACGTTTTGTTTATAGACCGGGATAGAGAAGTTACTACTATAAGTAGTCTATTTTCTGTTTTGTTCATAGAACTTTCAATATTTATAGTTCTGTGTGGTGTAAAGTGTTCTTTGGAATGTTGTTTTTTGAGTAGCAGCGGTTGGAAGGCGGTGGGAAGGTTAAGTACCTTTCATTGTGACTGTTCAGGAAAATAAAGCAGTTACTTGGATCACTTTCTTTGGCATCTTCACTACAGTATTAAGTGGACATGCTAGAAGACCCAGAATGTCACTTTTTTGTATCAATACCATAGAATAAGATAAAGTATAACGGTATAAAGAAAGTGTTATTTTTACTGTAGGAACAAGTGACTGTCATATGATCCAAAAATATGTCTTCTTGCTATGATTGGTCTTCAGAAATGTGTACAGAATGATCTAGGGAGTATGCGCCAAAATTGTGAGGCTGTACGGGATAGTGATGACTATGGTTCTGGTAATGGAAACAGGTTAAGACGAGAGTATAGAGGATAACAATTGATGGAGATAATACTGTTGATAAAAAGAATCCGTTGGGTGTCTCTCCAACTGTATGATACTAGCGAATATACTTAAGAGTGTAGTACAGAGGAAACTTCTAGAAAAGAGGGGGCAAAAATACTTGTCAGACTAACAAAAAAGCATAATAATTATATAATGTATTGATTAGTTGGTTCATATGTAGTTAATACATTTTCATTTATTTTGTTATGGGGATTAACATATGTTGAACGTGCTATGCACGCCACTTGTACTGAATCCTACATACATTTTACTTTGTGATATGTTTTGGAATGGTAGCCTTTGAGTGTTATAGTTTTTCCCAAAAGCCGACTAGCATCTTGCAGATTCACTCTGTTGGATTGGGGGGGGGGGAGGGCCTCCGTTAACTTGGTGGAATAAACATACTTGTTAAACCCTTCTTTGATCTAGGGCTCCGTCGTGATTGCACGACCTACAGCAAGACCTCTTCCTATTGCCAATGTAGGTTTGTGTAACAACTTTGCCTGGTGGGGTTAGTACGACTATCATCATAAAGGAGGAAGTGAAACTTCAAGTCCCAGAATCCAAAGTGCTATTAGATAAATAGTACGAACTGTCTAAACCGCAAGCACGACACTGAAACAAAGGAAAGCAATGCTATTGTGGCATCAAAGTCTGTTATGACTACACTCCACCCCAATCGTTATGGGCAGGTGATTTGCTGGTCACGCTGACAAAACCACGCCTGAACAACGGCTGCAGAACGACTGCTTGCGCAGATGAACCGCACACAAAGTGTGTGAGTTCCCAGTATCTATGGCCTGGTCGCCAATAGCACGTAAAGGTCCTGGCAGATAACACTACAGGCCCTGCCACTGTGCGCCAATGTTCATACCTTTCCCGGCTGAAATGTTGCTGAATCGGATCTGCGCCGGCTTGTCTCGGTCCTGGTAAGCGCCCTTGATCCTGGCGCCGGTGCCAGCGGTCAGCACCCGTGGGGTGGGGTATTCGGGCATGGTACTGGCTGCTGTGCGTGTGGTGGATGGATGCAGATACTGAGCGCCCCCTTCTCCTGCTAGCAGCCTTCAGTGAAAGAACGAGCGAGCGCGGCAGCCTGCAGAGCTGACCAGACGCTCGTGCGTCATGGCCTTTTGCCTGCGATTACGCGCAGGGCAGACATCTGTTTCCAATTACGATAATTGGAAACAGATGTCGGCCCTGCGTGCGTAACCGCCCGAAAAGGCCACGACGCACGAGCGTGTGGTCAGCTTCGGAAACCCCCTTACTTAAAGTCTCGCCAGAGCAGCGCTTGCGCGCTACTCGAGGCTCGACCTAAAAAGCAACAACTCATTTTCAATGTGTTCATAATGAAGGGAAAAGCAATTGCCAAATACAGCTGCAGAGACATTTACGGAACCTTTATGCTGGCCACGGTTGTGTGTGTGTTACCGTTAGCAACGAAATAGCTGAAAACTCTAGTGAAAAATTGTGCAAATAAAAAAAAGAAAACATTCATGTTGAAATCCCTTAATAAATTAACCCACTATATGTGAGAACTATAACAAAACACCACGTTCCATTTGTACAGCGGGTTCGTGATTTAAAAGCATCATGAATGTGACAAGCCATAACTGGAAATAACATATGCGAGCGAACTGACAGACTAGCAGAGGTTATCAGCTACTTCAAGCTGGGGGAGCAGACAGGCCCGACCCTTCTCGCTTAGCACAACTTCGAGCACAGGAGTCGGAGCTTCAGCCGATCAGCAGCTGTCCTCTAGCCTTTTAAACAGGGCCGTCATTGCAGGCGCTTTCTGGCGCTCTAATATATTGACGGCCCCAGGGCACAAGTCCTAAAACAAGCAATTGCAATGCAATAGGTCTCGCATTTTTTAGAGTTTAAGCTATTAGTATTGTAAATGACAATTCCTTTTATTTATTTGTGTAAAAAACCAATACATAAATAAAAGGCATTGTAATTTAAAATACTAATAGGTCAAAATCTCGCAAATGCGAGACCTATTGCATTGCAAATGCTTTTTTATGAATGAGAAAGCGATATCTGAGTAGATAAGTAGTTATTTACCTACATTGATGTGACAGTTGAAATGACTTTTGTATACCCTTCAGAGTCCTAGTACCCGCCATGAAGGGACTGATGAAGGCCATGCTTGAATAAGTGGTCTCGAAATGGTGAGGCTACAGATTATTGATATATTACCTGGTTACATTACGTTTGCAGTGTTGGTGATGGACACTGGTGTGGTGAAGAATTGCGGGCACAGAGAGTATATACTGTGTTTTGGCCTGTTTCTTATATCTTTAGAGCATCATGTGGACCTAATTAGAAGTCGGTACCACTTGCAGACCCCATACTAGTGAAAGTATGGCATTTATGAATTGTTAATTTTCACACACATTGAGCAGAGTGACATATTGCTTGGTCCTGACGAATGCTGAGACCCTTTTGGTCTTTAGAGGCAGAAACATGTTGTGATGAGTACAGTTGGGTCTAAATAAACATCTCGTAGTATTAGGTGAACATGCGATTTAGAAATACACGTTATGTTATGACTGTAGACTGTCCAACCATGGGCCTTGCACAGGCCAGGTTTTCGGTACAGTCTCTTGAGATATATTTTCTAGAGTTTCCCTAAGTCAGAGTAATTGGTTATCCTGAAGACCTGGAATGGATCGTCCATCCATGCACCAATATTGAAGATAGGAGCGCATATTCAAATACAGTCCAGCTCCACCCACTCCCCCAAAAAAATCCTTTTTTCACGGGATATTCGTCATCTCAAAATTTGCTCGCCTGAGCCCTATAGGCAAGAAACAGCAGTGCCTGAAATCTGATTCAAGGATGAAGTTCAAAGGTTACGTGGCCTTGCCCAAACTAAGAATTGAAGAATCCACACCTCTAGCTTGCATTTCCCCACCAAATGCAGGGTACGCAATGCCTCGCCATAAAACAAAGCCCTTCCGTTAAAGAACGAGGCGAAGCAAGGCGCGTTTTTTTTTTTCTTAATAAAACATCGGTTTATAGAAAAGTAATACTTGGAGACACGAGAACGTCACATACGTACATATGACTCAAACATTCATACTGGTGGTACGGTACTCTAATCTCGTCTTTCTTTTTTGTAAATTATCATTAAAATGGAAACTTAAGCTCAATGCCCGCCCACCCAAGAGAGAATGCTAGCTGTGCTTTATGAGTCTGGCTGTCCCAGGCCCCCTAAGGGCCAGCGCTCAAAGGAATTGTTCCTTTCACGGCTTATACTCCCTTAATACTAACCAGTGTTTGCTTTTCGTTTTATTTCTCTCTGTTGCTCCTCTATTCTCTTTCTCGCGCTTCCTTTTTGTTTTCCCCCCAAACCTCCTTCCTCTGAATTTCTTTTGTTCTCAGTTCACCTTTCTTTCACTTAGTTTGCCCTCTCATCTCTTTGCACTGAATTGCTGCTTGTTCTTTTCCCTCTTCTTACGCGCGCGTGCTCTCTCTTCTCCACGTGCATCTCACTCTCTCTCCCTCCCCTCCACCTTTTATACCCCACTTGATGGGCACTAAAAGTCACTGTAGCTTGCCATCTCTCTATAGCTCACTGACGCGCCTTCACACAGCATCCTTACTGCGCTAATGGAACCCTCTTAGCCTTGAGAAGCCCTACACCCGCCTCCTGCATTCTACAGTGAGTGTCTCCACAGAACACAAATAACAGGCACAATGTAAGTGAGTGAGTACTACTTACCGAAGACCCCCCAGAGCCCCAGGAGGGTCCAGAGGCGCAGCATAGCTCCTAGAAGCAGAGCAGGTGAGGGGTCCCCAGCATGGCGCGTGGCTCCTCGGCTAGGGCGCGATATGCAGCTATACCCTCAGCTAAGGTTGAGGGCTCTGCTCCTGAGCTGACCTGAGGTTAGGGGTTCTGCTCCCAAATGGGGGGTTCAGTGCTTAGCTCCTAAGCCTGAGGTGCGGCGCTGGATGCTCCTGAGCTGACGGGTGGTGGGCTGTGCTCCTGAAATGTGAGGTGGTGGCTCTGATCCCGAGCTGAGGGGTAGAGAGGCTGTGCCCCCGAGCTGCGGGCCCCTGAACTGGGTGGAGGTTCTTCTCCTGGCGTGGAGTGTTTCTCCCGTGTAGGGCTACGGAGTTCTGCTCCTCAGCTGGAGGTGTTTCCCCCGAGCTGTGGTGCTGCTGAGCTGGAAGGGGCTCCGCTCCTGGGGAGAAGGCGCTGCTCCTGAGGTGGGGGTGTCTCCCCTGAGCTGGAGCCGTGGCTCTCCGATGCTGGAAGGAAGCTCTGCTCCTGAGCCAGAGGTGTTTCTCCTGAGCTGGGGATGCAGAGTTCCGGAGTTCGAGGTAGGCTCCGACTGCTCCTGAGTTGAACGGAGGGTCTGCTCACGAGGCGGAGGTGTCTCTCCTGAGCTGGGGCTGCAGTGCTCCTGAGGTGGACGGAGTTTCTGCTCTCCAGGCGGAGGTGGCTCTCTTGAGCTTGGGCTGCAGCGCTCTGCTCCCGAGCCCCGGCCAGCATAGACTGTGGCACTCAGCTGCTCTCATCGCTTTAAGAGCCGCTGCTTCCCATCCTGTGGCAGTCAGTCGTGTGTGAGTCACAGCGCCCTGCCCCCTCCACCCGTGAGTAAGGCGCACAGCGCCCTGTGCACCAGCAGGCACAGGGGGCAAGGAGAGGGCGAATGGCCTATCACCAAAGATGGGGCGAAGGGGGCTGGCAGGGCAGGGGTGTCATGGAGGACCGGATAAATGAAAAGAGAACGGGACGGGGTTTAGTACTCAAGATGAGACGGGGTAACTGTGTGTGTGTGGGGGGGATGTTCTGGGGGGGGGGGACACAATTGTGAGGGTGTAAGGGGTGAAGGAGGACCAAAGTACCTGCGCTCAGTGTAAGCCAAACAAGTGCTCGCCAGGCAGCCGCTGTTTATTTTTGCATCGCGCTTTCACTTTAAAGTGAAAGCGCGATGCAAAAATAAACACGCGGCGCCATGTCTCCTTTTTTGTCCGGCCCATCCGGACTGGATCGCAGGGCTTGTTTACATAACACGCCTCTGCGATAAGAAACTGCTTCACGACAGCCGTAAAGCAGGAGAGCCAGTCCGGGTGGGCCGGGCAAAAAAGCCAAAGGGAGGCAACCCAGAAAGCTCATTTCCAATGGCAGGCCACCGTTTACCATAAATGGTGACGCCACCCAATGGAAATGAGGGGCGGGGCTTAAAGCCCTTTTCTGAAAGTCCTCTCTTACAAAATCTCTCGCGGAGGCGGAGCAGCGCTTTGCGCTGCAACACCCACGCGAGACCTAAAAAGAAGTGGGGGGACGCTCCAAGTTAGGTGGTGTCACAGGAAGTGACGTCACAACAGGAAGTGACGTCACGAAAGGTGATGGGGGCAGGTTCAAAGGGCAAAGCAGAATTTTGATAGGTAGCGCATTCGTGCGCTACACAAGATTGACAGCCAGCCCTGTACTTGGGAGATCGACGGGGCGGCAGTGCGGGCAAGTAACGCCATCATTGAAAGTCCAGCTTTTGGGCAGGGGTTAGTCTAACCCTTGATGCTTCGTGATTGTCAGGGCTGCAAACGCCAGAAGTCCCCGGAGAAACAATTCAGCTCTCCCAAAATCTACAGTACATTCACCAGATCAGGCGCTGGCCATTGGCCACAGATCACTCTTTCCTAAGCGGCCTTCTTGTAGCCTAGTACACCCACTACCACCATGTGCCCCCTGGCAGCTGCCATGCTCCTTCCCAGTGTAATCCATGACCCACCATACTTAGTGGTAAAAGTATACGCACCTCCGAGAGGGGAATCTTGAAAGCCTCGGCAATCTTCACATACAGCTCCTTCACATTGGTGAAGCCCTCAATGCGGCCAGCTTTTGGGCAGGGGGGGCGGCGTCCACCTGGTAAAATAAGTGGGGGGACGCCGTCCACCCGCGTGGTACCCCGACTCGAGCCCTGGACGGCCCTGCAGACAAATATCACTGTGGGCCCGGGGCTCGGTCAATAATGACACAAGTAGTTACCCTAAGGCGCTTTCCTTTCACGCCTTAAAGTAACTACTTGTATCAATTGTGTGTGAGCCTGCTGCTGCCTCATAGGAGAGGGTGGGGGCTGACTTGGGGAGGGAGGGGCAGGCTAAGGAGAGCCAGAGCTTGCTTGCTTGAGGTCCGGAAAAGAAACCAGGCAGCTGAATCATGCGTGCACCTTGGGCGCAGTCGGAGGCATTAAAGGGGGCGCCGCCTCTTGCAGGAGCAGCGCCGCCTTTAAAGTTAAATCCAAGCAGGAAGGAATTTCCCTGTT
Organism: Calotriton arnoldi; assembly: GCA_963921515.1. Lineage (NCBI taxonomy): Eukaryota > Metazoa > Chordata > Amphibia > Caudata > Salamandridae > Calotriton > Calotriton arnoldi. The sequence goes on from CAWUFW010001133.1 coordinate 1,602,535, forward strand.
CCAAAATCAGTGCAGAGCACAGGGAAAGCGAGAGGGAGCAAGGGGTTAAGGGTGGGTGCATGGTGGGAGGGTGACTCGGTGAGGGAAACAAAGATAAACCCCTTTAAGGGGCTTGTCTTGAAGCGAGGAGTGGCTTAACATATAAAGCTGCCGACTTTGGAGCTGGAGAGCAGGGTTCGAGCCTCAGTGTGGGCTGTATCACCTATTCATAAATAAATAAACAGCGATTTTGGAGGGGGGTGGGGAGAGACAAATAAAAAAACACAACACACCTGGAGGGGCGAGACAGATAAAATTAAAACAAACATGGTCAAATGTAGCATCTGAAACCAACTGAAACAAACGGTGCACAGAATCGAAGGGAGGAGGTGGCTCAACATATAAAGCTGCAGACTTTGGCGCTGGAGAACAGGGTTCGAGCCTCCGCGTGGGCTGTATTAATCATAAATAAATAAACGAAGATCTCAGATGGGGTGGGGAGAGACAAATAAAATAAGCATTGGCAATGCAATAGGGGGAGGGGAGGCACGGGAAGAAAGTAGTCTGTGCAGTAAAGGGGCCAGTAGCCGTGAAAGGACACAAATGAAGACATGTCCATCATAAGGAGGGACTAACAAGCCTACAACCAATCGGAAGGCAGCATTTAAGACACAAGCCAATGGAAATGATGGGTGGAGAGTGGGTGGAGCTTCCACAAAGCTTCCACGCTATAGTGTATATTGCATGTCTCAACGAGACAGCGCAAGCGCTGCCTAGGCGAGACCTAAAAAACTGCACTTTGTAGTACATTTAGCCGAATTAAAATAGTACTACTAACAAGCTACAAAATGCTATTAAAAAAGGCGACTATGGAGGTCTACACCTACACCTCTCCTATTGCGTCTCTGTGGAGATATTCACCCCAACTGCGGAGAACTCTGCACATGGAATATATGTTTTAATAGTAAATGTGGGACTTGAAAATGCGGAATACTAAGGAGGGTTCAAGGGAGGAGTACGGATGGGTTTGAGGAGTGTTAGGGAGAGGCTTTAGGAGGGACAAACACCCACTCACAAAAGAATAAACCCATTGTTCTTCACAAACTGCCTTTCTATAGTTACTATAGCCAAACAAGGACCCCAAGCAGTGGTAAATGTACCCCATCTCAGAGCTGGAGTCCAGCACCTCACATGGCCAACCAGCAGCAGTAACTTTACAGTTGTATTTGACGTTTTTACTGACTTCGACCCCTATTACAGGGTGGTGGGGATATGCAAGTCTAAACTTTTGAGTAACTTTACACGCGTACATGGTGACTAGATCACCGTAGGAAGAGCAGGAGCACGGGCCAAAAAGCAGTAAGTGGGCCCTGTGGGTCTTGGTCCCTTACACAAATGTCTTAAGGATTGAACTCGATGAGCTGGGTGACCTGAAGACAGTTCAGCAGCTCACATACCAAGGCTTTCCTAAAGGGTTTCTGTTAGACCTGGCACCATTGGCGTGGGTCTCCCTTCCATTTTTTGCTGTTGCCTCCTCTGTTTTTGCTATGTTTTTGCTGGTCTAGATGCTTTGGGCACTTTGCCACTGCTATTCAGTGCCAAAGTGCAAGTGCTCCCTATTGTAAATTGTTGTATTGGATCTGTGACTCCATTATTGGCTTATTTGATTTACTTGTCAGACCCTAGTAGAGTGCACCATGTGTGCCCAGGGCCTGTAAATCAAATGCTGCTGGTGGGCTTGCAGTACTGATTGTGCCACCCACAGAAGCTGCTTGTAAAATATGGCTCAGGTCTGCCATTGCAGAGCCTGTGTGCAGTCTGGGACTGTCATGTCGACTTGGCAAGTGCACCCACTTGCCAGTCCCTAAACCTTCCCTTTTCTACATATTAGTCACCCCTAAGGTAGGCTCAAGGGCAGGGTGCATTGTATGTAAAAGGTAGGACATGCCCTGATGTGTGTAGCATGTCCTAATAGTGAATTACAGCCAATTTCGTTTTTCACTATTGCAAGGCCATCTGTTCCCATAGGCCAGAATGGGCAGTTTGATTATAACACCTTATAATCCTAACTGACCCTAGGAACAAGATAGGAAAATAAAGTTTAGTATGCCTGAACTCAGAATGTTAAAATACATCTTTTAGTGTGGGTGATTTTTACATTCTGTGTTTGAAAATACCACTTTTAGAAAGTAGGTATTTTCTTGCCTAACCATCCAGCATGCCTCTGCTAGGTTCGTGTATTCCATGTCTGGTTTGTGAGTGACAAGGGGCTGGAGAGGGCCTTGGCTCCAGCAGTCTGATGGGTCAGTGCTGGGCTGAATAGAGCCTTCATAGAATAGAGAGTAGGGGGAGTAGATTTCCTTTCACTGGCCTCAGCCTTCATAGAATAGAGAGTAGGGGAGGAGATTTCCTTTCACTTGCCTGAGCCTTCATAGAATAGAGAGTAGGGGAGGAGATTTCCTTTCAGCTACCTGGGCCAGGTCTGCTTTCAACAATGCTGTCTCCACCTCCTGCCAGGAAGCTGCACCAGGGAGGACAGAACTGGTTTTGGCTGGGCACAGACACTCTCTGCCTTCAGAGAACAAATGATTTTGCAGTATAAATATTGGGGCCCAGACCCCAGAACTTTAGATCACTTCTGGGAATCAAGACGAACCCTTTGCCAAGGAGAGAAACCAAGGAAGCTGAAGGAGGAGACTGCCCTGTGCTGTTGCTGTTTGGGGTTGGCCTGCAGTGGTTTACTCATTGCCAAGGAAAGGAGAAAAGGAACTTTGTGTGTACTTTTACTATCTTGAGGAAGATCTCCAAGGGCTTGAAGTTGAGCTTGCCTCCTGCTCTAAAGTCTCAGGGACACAAAGACTTCACCACCAGCTCCCCCTGAATTTCCTTGCTGGGAATTCTACCTGCAGTGAGGTGCCTGCTGTTGATTTGGGCCCTCTGGAGACTGCATGTCGCTGGGAGCTGGAAGCGCGACGCAACGAGGAAGAAGCGTGACGGCGCCGCAGCAGTTGCCGTCGCATCGCCGAAGAAGCATGTCGCCGCCGCAGTTGTTCGCCGTCGCTTCGCCGAGGAAACGTGTCGCATCACCGGAGAAGCGTGCCGCCGCCATAGAGGTTGCCGTTGCATCACTGGAGAAGCATGTCGCAGGGCCTGTCGCGGCTCCAACGTTCATCGATTTTGCCGCACGGCCACCGGGCGTGCACGCATCACATCCACGTTGCCGCATCGCATCAAAGACGCCATTTTGTCGCATCGCACCGGACCGTCGCATCGCGAGGCGCCATTTTGTCGCATCGCACCGGATCACAGTAAGAAATAGACGCTTCGCCTCCTCTCCGGTAAGGAACAGACGCATCGCCTCCCCTGCGCTGCAGTAAGGAACAGGTGCGCCGCCTCCCCCGAAGCAAGGAACTGACGCATCGCCTTCCCTGCGACCCTTTTGTTTGTTTTGCGTTACGCATCCAAGGTACTTTGAGAGTAAAGTGTCGCATTTACCATCTACATTAAACTAAGCTATTTCTACCATCTGAAAGTCATATTTTTATTACTGTATTGTGGATTTTTGTCGTTTGGTCTTGTGTTAAGTCTAGATAAAGATTACTTATTTTTCTAAACTGGTGTGGTGTCCATTTGTAGTGTTTTCACTGTATTACTGTATGTGTTCACAAGTGCTTTACACACTGCCTCTGAGATAAGCCTGCCTGCTCGTGCCAAGCTACCAAGGGGGTGAGCAGGGGTTATTTTAGGAGTGTAGCTCCCCTTACCCTGACTAGAAGCAAGGGCCCCTACTTGGTCAAAGGTACCTACCTCTGCCAACTAGAGACCCCCATTTCTAACATTGGTGGTCAGCGGTGAGGATTCTGGACTTGCATTTGTGACTCATATACAGTGATTGGTGTACACTACTAGTGAGTGCAGACCATAACGCCACCACATACATTTTGGTAGAATGTTTTCCTTGGAACTTCTATTTTTGCTAAGAACTGCCAATTCTTGCCACCATGACCCAAGCAGCATCCAACGCATCTATGGATCTCCAATTTGAAGAAGATAGGGTTGATACCTACTCTGTGCCACAGCTTAAAACCTTCTGTAAAAGATTTAAAATCCCTGTGACAGGCCTCACCAAGAAGGTAGAGTTCCAAAAGGCGCTGAGGGCCTGGTTGGAATCTAGGAATGCCAGTGAGCATCCTGAAGAGCCTAGGGAGGAGGCAGAGGATACAGATGGGCAGCTGGATGGGCCATTGGGTCTGACCGGGGAGAAAGCACCTTCCGGGGCAGGCAGCAGTGTTTCTTCAAAGGGCCTGTCCCCAGAAGAGCTGGAGGACAGGGAGAGGGATAGGATGCATAAGTTGGAGCTAGCCAAGCTCAAGCTGGGTGGACAGATGGAGTTAGAGAATAAGAAGTTAGCCTTGGAGGAGAAGAAAATGCATTTGGAGCATGAGAGGATGTTGAGGGAGTTGGAATTGAAAGCCAAGAGTTTAGAAATTACTCCCTCTGGTGGCAGCACACCATCCGTGCCTGTAGAAACAAGAGTATTTATCCCCAAATATGTCATTAAGGAGTTCCACAAGAATGAAGATATTGGGCAATGGTTTAAGCCTATGAGGTAGCTATAACCTCCCACCGGGTCCCTGAGAAGGATTGGGGGGCGGGGCTGAGGGGGCGGTTTCTCAGTGATGGGCGGGACACCTTATTAGACTTGCCCTCTGAGGATCAGAATTCCTATGTCCCCATGAAGGAAGCCTTAATGACCAGGTATGGGTTGACCCCAGAGCTTTATAGACAAAGGTTTAGGAATTGTAAGAAACTGGAGTCAAGTACCTGGGTAGAATATGTGTCTTTTTTGGCAGAGCATTGGATGGTTGGGTGAAGGGTAGCAAAGTGAATTATTTTGAAGGGCTCTATAATTTGATTGCATGGGAGCACTTGTCCAGTAATTGTTTTCCAGAGCTACGCCAGCACCTGATTGATAGTAAGCTGACTAACCCTAGGAAGCTTGCTGAGGAGGCGGACCGCTGGGTTAGTACCCGGGTCCACAAGGGTCATGTGGGAGACTTCGCCAAAGGTGGGCAGGGTCCCCAGCAGAAGAGTGGGGGGGCAAGGGTAAACAGAGGGAGTTCCAGAAAGGGCCCCAAAGTAATCCCCAAGGGAACCAAGGGAAGGGTTCCCAGCCTCCCCCTGAGAAGAAGTCAGGGGCCCCGACAGATAAGCCTGTTCAGAGGGGTCCCAAGAGATGTTTTAGTTGTGGTCAGGCGGGCCACTTCTATTGGGAGTCTCAGTGCCCCAACAAAGGTAAAACAGCACCCACTGGTGCACCGCCCGGTCAGATGGCTAGTGTAGCCCTGGGAGAGGAGATGGGTGCCCAAGGTGGGTGGAGTCCCGCAGAGATGTCCCTGGTCTCTTTAGGAGGCAGTGAGATGGTCCCAAGGACCCAACTGCCTGATAACACTAAGAAATACAGGCAGTGGGTGACCATCAATGGCCATAGGGTGGAGGCTCTGAGAGACACCGGAGCCGGTGTGACAGCTGTCAGTTGTCGGCTGGTGTCTGAAGAGCAGGTGATCCCCCATGCATTTTACCCTGTCGTTGCCGCTGACAACACAGAGAGCCACTGCAAGGTGGCCCAGGTTCCCTTTGAGTGGGGGGGGTCTCAGGTACCCTTCAAGTAGCTCTGAGACCAGCCATGCCTGTTGACTGTCTGCTAGGCAATGATTTGGAGAGCTCCCCTTGGGCTAAGGTGGAGCGAAGTGCTCATTTGGAGATGTGGGGTCTGCCTGAGTGGGCGTGTGACCACTCGGTCCATGGCAGCCAGTAAGGGTGTTCAAGAGGACCTGGAGCCTGAAAGAGTGTCCCAGGTGCCTGCCTTAAAGAGAAGAGGTAGGGGGCGCAGGAAACCAGCCCCCAACGTTCCCAAGGTCCAGGAGGAGGCAGACCTTGAGGGGGATGCCCTGGAGCCTACAGGGGAGCAAGTAGCTGAACTGGGAGACCTGCCTGAGCTGACCCATTGGCAGCAGGAAGGAGGACCCTCCAGGGAAGAGTTCTGCGAGGAGCAGAAGAAGTGCCCTTCTCTTGTGGGTTTGCGGCAACAGGCCACAAACCAGGCAGCAGCTGATCAGTCTGGATCACATTGGATCTACTGTGAGAATGGTCTCCTGTATAGCGAGCCTAAGGTTGCTGAGCCTGGGTCAGCCCCTGCGCTGGTGGTACCCCAGCGCTTCAGAGCCTTCCTACTGGGTCTGGCTCATGATGTACCTTTAGCAGGACATTTGGGGCAAGACAAGACCTTTGAAAGGCTTGTCACCCACTTTTATTGGCCCCAAATGCGCAAGAGTTCAGATACTCATTGCAGGACCTGTCGGACTTGCCAGGCAAGTGGTAAGAGTGGGAGGAAGCACAAGGCTCCTCTCCAGCCTTTCCCTGTGGTCAGCACCCCCTTTGAAAGGGTGGGCATTGACATTGTGGGGCCTCTGGATCCCAAGACAGCCATGGGCAACAGGTTCATCCTGGTCTTGGTGGACCATGCCACCCGGTACCCGGAAGCCATCCCTCTCCGGTCGGTGACGGCCCCCGTGGTGGGTCGTGCGTTGATGGGGATTTTCTCCCATGTGGGGTTCCCCAGAGAGGTGGTGTCAGACCGTGGTACCAACTTCATATCCAAGTATATGAAGTCCCCGTGGCAGGAGTGTGGTGTAACCTACAAGTTCACCACTCCTTACCACCCCCAAGGTAACGGGCTGGTTGAGAGATTCAACCGGACCCTCAAAGGCATGATTATGGGTCTTGAGGAACCTATGAGGCGTAAGTGGGACGTCCTCTTGCCATGCCCTCTGTTTGCTTACAGAGAGGTGCCACATAAGTCCTTAGGGTTCAGTCCCTTTCAACTGCTGCATGGTCACCCTGTAAGAGGACCTCTGAGTTTGGTAAAAGAAGGCTGGGAGAAAGCTCCCAGTAAACCTCCCCAGGATGTATATAGCTTCATGCTGGCCTTCAGAAACCAAACTAGGCATTTCAGTCAACTCGCTCAGGCGAATCTGGAAGCCAGCCAGGAGGAGATGAAACGGTGGTACGATCAGAATGCCACTCTGATCGAGTTTCAGCCTGGCCAGAAAGTGTGGGTCATGGCCCCCATGCTGCCTTGTGCGCCCCAGGATAAGTGGACCGGACCATTTGAGGTGGTGGAGCGCAAGAGTGATGTCACCTACTTGGTGGACTTGCGATCTCCTAGGAACCCTTTGCGGGTCCTGCATGTAAACCGCCTGAAGCCCCACTTGGAGAGGTCCGAAGTGGGCATGCTCCTAGCGACAGATGATGGAATGGAGGAGGAGACTGAGCCTCTTCCTGACCTCCTGTCTGCAAAAGAGCAAGATGGGTCAGTGGATGGTGTAAACCTCTCTTCCACCCTGACCCCTCAGCAGCAAGATGACTGTCGCCAACTGTTGGGACAGTTTCCTGATCTGTTCTCCCTGACTCCCAGTGTCACTCATTGGTGCGTCCATGATGTGGACACTGGGGACAGTCCTCCTGTCAAGCACAAGGCTTACAGAGTGACTGACAGGGTGAGAGCTTGCATCAAGGAGGAGGTCTCCAAGATGTTTGCATTGGGGGTGATTGAGTCCTCTAACAGCCCTTGGGCCAGCCCAGTGGTCTTGGTCCCAAAGGCTGCCGCGCCTGGTGCCACACCCGAACTATGGTTCTGTGTGGACTACCGAGGACTCAATTCAGTCACCAGGACTGAGGCGCACCCCATCCCCAGAGCTGATGAGCTCATCGATCGATTAGGGGCTGCCCGGTACCTCAGTACGTTTGATTTAACGTCTGGGTACTGGCAGATCGCCTTAACTGATGGGGCAAAAGAGAGGTCAGCATTCTCCCCACCAGATGGGCACTACCAATTCCGGGTTATGCCCTTTGGGATGAAGAATGCCCCTGCCACCTTTCAGAGGTTGGTCAACCAGGTGTTGGCTAGACTGGAAGATTTCAGTGCCGCCTACCTGGATGACATTGCAGTGTTCAGCGCCAGTTGGGAAGAATATCTGCGCCACCTCTGGGAAGTGTTGATGGCGCTGCGGAGGGCAGGCCTCACGATCAAGGCGAGTAAGTGCCAGATTGGGCAGGGTTCTGTGGTGTACTTGGGACACCAGGTTGGGAGCGGCCAGGTGGCGCCCCTACAGCCCAAGATTGATACCATCCTGGCTTGGGAACCCCCCAAAACCCAGACAGAGGTGAGAGCCTTTTTAGGACTCACTGGGTATTACAGGAGGTTTGTCAAGGGGTATGGCAGCATTGTTGCACCCTTGACAGAGCTGACTTCCAGGAAGCAGCCCAAGAAAGTGAACTGGACTGACACCTGTCAGAAAGCTTTTGATGCTCTGAAGACTGCCATGTGCACGGCGCCCGTGCTTCAGGCGCCCAACTTCTCAAAGGAATTCATTGTGCAGACAGACGCTTCAGAGCATGGTGTGGGGGCTGTACTTTCACAGATGAATGAGGAGGGCCTAGACCAACCCATAGCCTTCATTAGTAGGAGGTTACTTCCACGGGAACAGAGGTGGAGTGCAATTGAGCGTGAGGCATTTGCTGTGGTCTGGGCACTGAAGAAGTTGAGACCATACTTGTTTGGGACTCACTTCCGGGTTCAGACAGACCACAGGCCCCTCAGATGGTTGATGCAAATGAGGGGTGAGAATCCAAAGCTGTTGAGGTGATCCATTTCCCTACAGGGGATGGACTTCACTGTGGAACACCACCCTGGTACAGAACATGCCAATGCTGATGGTCTGTCCAGATTTTTCCGCCTTAGTGAAGAGAACTCCCAAGAGGTAGGGTAGTTCTCCACACATTTCAGCTGGAGGGGACACGTGTTAGACCTGGCACCATTGGCGTGGGTCTCCCTTCCATTTTTTGCTGTTGCCTCCTCTGTTTTTGCTATGTTTTTGCTGGTCTAGATGCTTTGGGCACTTTGCCACTGCTATTCAGTGGCAAAGTGCAAGTGCTCCCTATTGTAAATTGTTGTATTGGATTAGTGACTCCATGATTGGCTTATTTGATTTACTTGTCAGACCCTAGTAGAGTGCACCATGTGTGCCCAGGGCCTGTAAATCAAATGCTGCTGGTGGGCTTGCAGCACTGATTGTGCCACCCACAGAAGCTGCTTGTAAAATATGGCTCAGGCCTGCCATTGCAGAGCCTGTGTGCAGTCTGGGACTGCCATGTCGACTTGGCAAGTGCACCCACTTGCCAGTCCCTAAACCTTCCCTTTTCTACATATTAGTCACCCCTAAGGTAGGCCCAAGGGCAGGGTGCATTGTATGTAAAAGGTAGGACACGCCCTGATGTGTGTAGCATGTCCTAATAGTGAATTACAGCCAATTTCGTTTTTCACTATTGCACGGCTATCTGTTCCCATAGGCCAGAATGGGCAGTTTGATTATAACATCTTATAATCCTAACTGACCCTAGGAACAAGATAGGAAAATAAAGTTTAGTATGCCTGAACTCAGAATGTTAAAATACATCTTTTAGTGTGGGTGATTTTTACATTCTGTGTTTGAAAATGCCACTTTTAGAAAGTAGGTATTTTCTTGCCTAACCTTCCAGCATGCCTCTGCTAGGTTTGTGTATTCCATGTCGGGTTTGTGAGTGACAGGGGGCTGGAGAGGGCCTTGGCTCCAGCAGTCTGATGGGTCAGTGCTGGGCTGAATAGAGCCTTCATAGAATAGAGAGTAGGGGGGAGGAGATTTCCTTTCACTGGCCTCAGCCTTCATAGAATAAAGAGTAGGGGGAGGAGATTTCTTTTCACTTGCCTGAGCCTTCATAGAATAGAGAGTAGGGGGAGAAGATTTCCTTTCAGCTACCTGGGCCAGGTCTGCTTTCAACAATGCTGTCGCCACCTCCTGCCAGGAAGCTGCACCAGGGAGGACAGAACTGGTTTTGGCTGGGCACAGACACTCTCTGCCTTCAGAGAACAAAGGATTTTGCAGTATAAATATTGGGGCTCAAGCCCCAGAACTTTAGATCACTTCTGGGAATCAAGACGAACCCTTTGCCAAGGAGAGAAACCAAGGAAGCTGAAAGAGGAGACTGCCCCTGTGCTGTTTGCTGTTTGGGGTTGGCCTGCAGTGGTTTACTCATTGCCAAGGAAAGGAGAAAAGGAACTTTGTGTGTACTTTTACTATCTTGAGGAAGATCTCCAAGGGCTTGAAGTTGAGCTTGCCTCCTGTTCTGAAGTCTCAGGGATACAAAGACTTCACCACCAGCTCCCCCTGAATTTCCTTGCTGGAAATTCTACCTGCAGTGAGGTGCCTGCTGTTGATTTGGGCCCTCTGAAGACTGCGTGTCGCTGGGAGCTGGAAGCACGACGCAACGAGGAAGAAGCGTGACGCCGCCGCAGCAGTTGCCGTTGCATCACTGAAGAAGCATGTCGCCGCCGCAGCTGTTCGCCGTCTCATCACCGAGGAAACGTGTCGCATCACCGGAGAAGCGTGCCGCTGCCGCAGAGGTTGCCGTCGCATCACCGGAGAAGCGTGTCGCAGGGCCTGTCGCCGCTCCAAAGTTCATCGATTTCACCGCACGGCCGCCGGGCGTGCACGCATCGCATCCAGGTTGTCGCATCGCATCAAAGACGCCATTTTGTCGCATCGCACCGGATCGTCGCATCGCACCGGATCACAGTAAGAAATAGATGCTTCGTCTCCTCTCCGATAAGGAACAGACGCATTGCCTCCCCTGTGCTGCAGTAAGGAACAGGTGCCCCGCCTCCCCTGAAGCAAGGAACTGACGCATCGCCTTCCCTGCGACCCTTTTGTTTGTTTTGCGTTACGCATCCAAGGTACTTTGAGAGTAAAGTGTTGCATTTACCATCTACATTGAACTAAGCTATTTCTACCATCTGAAAGTCATATTTTTATTACTGTATTGTGGATTGTTGTCGTTTGGTCTTGTGTTAAGTCTAGATAAAGATTACTTATTTTTCTAAACTGGTGTGGTGTCCATTTGTAGTGTTTTCACTGTATTTATTTCTGAGATAAGCCTGCCTGCTCATGCCAAGCTTCCAAGGGGGTGAGCGGGGGTTATTTTAGGAGTGTATCCCCCTTACCCTGACTAGAAGCAAGGGCCCCTACTTGGTCAAAGGTACCTACCTCTGCCAACTAGAGACCCCCATTTCTAACAGTTTCACTATTCTAAATAAGCCACATGCCAGTGGCAAAGATGGGGTGCAAGTGGTTATGACATGCAGCTAATAGAAGGCTCCACATAGCCTCGATTTCTGATAGGCGGCCATTAATTTTAGCTATTGATCCTTCAAAAGCAGCCAGAGTCAGCATGACTTCTGACCATTCTGAGCATAATGGGGGGGAGGTGAATTTCCATTTTCTCAGAACACAGATCTTTACTGTCACCAGTGAAGAAGCCATCCATCGCCTCTCCTGAGAAGTCAAATCAACCATATCCTCAAAGTTTTGTAACAGTACCAAATCCAGGGTCGGTGGGAAGCTCACCAAGTGGGCCTGGTGCATCGTGCTCCATACATAGGACCAGAAGGGCTCGAGAATGGGATCTGACTTTAGGATGTGAATAATGTCGCTGTCAGGCTGGTGACTTCGCTAATAGTGTGATGTAGAAGTGGGTTTAGTTTCATACAGCTTGTGAGAGGACCAGTGACAGTCGTGAAGTATTTTGAAATAATGAAATTTAAGGTGGGCTTCCATGAGGCCATTGTGGTAGGTTGAAAGGACCTGTGTCCAGGTGTCCTCATTGAATTCCTTCTGGCATTCTTTGTACCACAGCTACTGCAGTTGCTTCTTAGTGGGTTTGGAGCATAGCGCATCTTTAATGATGGTGTAATGCCCAGAAATTAATTTCCTATAGGCGCCCTACTTAGTAAGATAGTTGTGGAGGACAGAAGATGCAGGCATGGTCGGATGTTTTCTCAGTTTCACGGAAATGCAGTTTTTGAGTTGTATGTATTGCCAGCGTTGGGAGACATCGAGGTTGAATTCAGATTGCAGATTTGGAAAGCTTTTCATTGCATCTGGTCTAAGCAGCTGTCCAATCTCGAGTGTACCTTTGGAGGACCATGTATGCCAATACAGGTGCCTTTCGCTAATCATTATGACAGAAGATGGAAAAACCTGTCTTGTTTCAACTGCTTGTGTTGCGTCTTCCACATCTGTATGGAGTGTAGCGAGAGTGGATTAGAAGGGTTTGCAGAGTTTGCGATGGGCTTGTAGACAACTTGTTGATCCTGAGCTCTGTTTTACAGGTTTCTTGTGATGAGGACCCAATCAGGAGTCTCCAAATCAATAACTCGCTTTCTAAAGAGAGCGACTACTTTCATCTCCTTCGCCTGCAGAGCACTGACACTGGTGACAGTAAAGTGACTATATTGCAGGGCATGCCGTTTTCCCCATTACCTGCCTAGGAGAGCAGCCCACTGGCCTCTATCTATTTTTAAATTGTTCTGCCAGTCCCCCTATTACCAGGCTCTTTGCCCATTCATGAGTTATATGGGTGTTGCATGTGTGTGCATTACCAGTGTGTAGATCCTGCCCAAAGAGTAGATGCATATTGCAGGATTCCTCCTGCCCCCCAGATCTCTTTTAATGGGTCTTAAAGAGGAGTTTTAATTAGGAAAGGAGACATTAGGCCCCTTTGTACCTTGAGGGCCTGATTCACAGAACTAACTTACGTCAAAAACGTAAAGTTAGTACTTTTTGGTATTCACAGAATACACTTACTCATTTTGATATTCACAGAATGAACTTACTCATTTCGGTATTCACAGAAGTTAGTAGTCCTAACTTTAGGACTCCTAAATGCCTTCTGTGAATACCGAAAGATCTTAAAGTTAGGATTTTCTCAGTTTAGGAGTAGTAAAGTTACTCCTAACTTTACTACTCTAAACTGAGAAAAATCCTAACTTTAAGACTTTCGGTATTCACAGAAGGCATTTAGGAGTCCTAAAGTTAGGACTACTAACTTCTGTGAATACTAAAATGAGTAAGTGTATTCTGTGAATACCAAAAGTACTAACTTTACGTTTTTGACGTAAGTTAGTTCTGTGAATCAGGCCCTGAGAGTTCCCGCTGCCCCTTCGTGGCCTATTGTTCTCTGGGCAAGGCACTCATCACAGGCAAACTGATAGCTAACTGGGACATCTTCACTTACCTTTGTGCCCTTGTTTTGGGCTGCCTTTGAGAGGAAACTCCGAGCTTCCCCCATCTTCCGGCTGAGATTTGTCACAAAGACCACAACTGAACCATTTTGTGTGGAAATAACAAAAATGCAGAATATCCGAAAACTAGTCACAGCCCTGAACTGCTGGAATACAAATGGCCTGTCTGAACCCTGAGTATGCCATTGTGCCAATATTTCCTGGCCAGAAGCATTGGGCCCCACATCAGCGGTGATTGGGAGACTCCTCTGAGCTCCAGGGTGAGGGTGCTGACCTCCAACTCCTCTTTCCAAGTTCATAACCAGTAACCTGGATGGAGTTGTCTTGCCTGCCAGGAGGGACTGCCTGGACCTAACTTCAAAGGAGATAGCTGGCTGACTGAACAGAAGGAGTATTGGATGGGTTGATGCATTAGGAAGAAGCCGATCGAAAGAAGACAAAGATGTGAAGGGACTCAGTGAAGAAAAGTGACATAAGACAGAACCTGCTTTAAGAAGCTGCATGAAGGTCTGGAGTTCTTATTGTGTCTCCCTAGAACTGATACCTCTGCTGAGGGTATCTGGAATCTGCAACAAGGAGAATTCCTGTTTGCGACTCAGTGTTGAAAAGTGCTAAAGATCCTAGGTGAAACTGACCAGCTGACACAGCTGGAATTCCAAGAAAGGTTTAGTGCTGAGAGAAGTCAAAATCAACAGGAAGAATGTTACGGCTGTGAACCAGGGTGGGCACCTGCTTTTTTGGGAGGGGGATTTTGAGATTGGGTCCAAGAAAGACCAAAATGCCAAGATCTCTGTGACCACAATCTGAATGCTCCCCCAGCACACCTCTTGCTGTTGGAGCTTCCATCACTTACCTGAAGTCATAGGTGCTGGCGCTCGTTGTGTACATATATCCTGTCAGCTCAGCCAGAGTCTGGGCCACGCTATATGCACACAATGGGCCGTGCACCGCACCCCGCTAGGAATTGTCCTGCTACAGCTGAGGACACAGAAGCCACCTGCACAGGAAGACCTCACAAATTATGCCACAGTGGACAAAGAGGCACAGTGGCATTGTGCCAGAAATGGGTGGGAAAGGTACCTAATTGGATGGGAGACAGAGAGTAAGACTAAGGAAAGAGCTCACCTCACAAGATTCATTCCGGCAGGCCTCACTGTGCTTTCCCCATTGGGCCAAAGGCCAATGGCATTGTCTAAATAGGCTGTCTTCAAATTAACGCGGGTAATGTTTCTCGTTGGCATTATGTAATTGGTGCTCTGTGTGTCTTATGTACACTGTATTTCTTTAGTGTGTGTAGTACTGAAGTACTTTTCGTTTCCTTAACCTTAAATACTGGCTGGACTGCAGTTTATTGATTGTTCCTTGATGTATAAGGAGTACAGAGTTTCTAACCCCACACTACCTCCCTGAGTATGACTTGGACTGCTTAACTTAGTTAACCTGAGAGTCAAGTGCTAAAGGGGTGCAGCTGATTATTCATTTTGGGTCCAATAGTAGGGAAGCTCCTGGACACCAATGGTAAACAACTCTTTTTGATATAATCTTTGCCCAGGGATCCGTGACTGTCCAAGGACTCATGAAAAAGTTATGCAATCTCCTATAATGCATCTAAGAAAGAATTGAGAAAATGGATTGCTTTGTTTCTACACCAGTTGAAAGTTTCTGCAATATGACCTCTCATATACTGTGTCTAAGAATAATGTTCAGATTCATGTGAACTAGGCACATTGGCCTAAAATCAACTGGAATATAATATAATGAGAAGCATGGGCTCCTGGTGGTTCCAGTCTACTAAACAACCTGGGAATGTGGTTTGATTAGGGGTTCTCTTTTAAGGCACAAAACTGTGGCTGTGAAAACCTCCAACTAAAACCTGTCAAACATTTCCATCGATTGCGGACTCCCTGAGTCCCACCTCCTCATCAGCACATCGTTCTGTCAAGAAGTGGCATGGGTTATGTAGGAGTTCAGGCCTAACTTATGGCAGGGCCTGGCGTCAGCAGGTGCAGACCTGTGTATTCAGAGCCAGTTTTAGACTGAAGACCACCAGCACCACAGAGCTGAAGTTGTGTACCGAGGAGTTCAGTCGTAGATCCTCTGTGGTGAGCGGAGCTTCCACTGCCAGTGGCTGAGGAGTGTACTCCTTTCAAGACGCATCCAAATAATAGTTTATAATCAGATATGCCGAGCCTGATCAAACAAGGGGGGCTCAGGAAAGTTAAATCATAGGCCAAGCAGGACTCTGTGCTTCAGAGCAGGATTCTGGAGGAAGTCCATATCCAAAACAATATCATTATTATCATTTTGTTTTTCCTATTGAAGTGAGTGGCTCTTGGGCTGGGGCGGGGGTGGCCAGAGCAAAGAGAGGACTCCCCTCCGGGGCCGGCCAAACAGCCCTGCGCACTTTGCAACTTCCCCACCAGGCTGCATTACACAGCCCGGTAAGTAACATGTAAAGCCTCCCAGTCTCCATCTGAGCGCCATGGTTCGGCGCTCAGACCAATCACAACACTGCATTGCAGCGTTGTGATTGGCCATGGGGAGCCTGGGAGCTCGGGTGCTTCTTGTTCCTTCCTGCAGCTGGCAGAGACAGGAAGAAGAGGATGGAGAAGAGGCAGCGGCCGGGCGGCCGGCCCAGGTAAGTGTTTTTTTTTTCTTCCGTCCCGCACCCCTGCCTCACCACTCCAGATCGGTAGCAGCCGCTACTGATCTAATGGGCTCCAAGTTTTCGTGTAGGAAGACTAAAAGAACCCTAGTTGAGCAATGTGAAAAAACTCTAAGATTCGTTCAAGTTCAGAAAGAAAGTAGGATGACCTCCTAAGAAATAAAGAAGACACAAAAGCATCCACTAGCAAATCCACCGCTGACCAGTTAACGTGAACTAGTGATCTGTAAGAAATTAGGATGCAAATGATGAATGGGTTTCCTTTAAAATATGCCCTTTTTTAAAGAAACTCATAATGTTGTGTGTGTCGCTCAATAAGCTAACTAACCCTTGTGTAAGGCCACTGAAATTATTCGACGGGGAGGACCAAATTATGTGGCAGGTTTGACTAAATTATGCAGCAAGAAAAGGCGAATTATGTGGCATAATGTGGAACATTTTTTTTTGGGTGTTACCTCATTATTTTGGAATTTTTACACCTTAACACTACCTAGGCAAACGTTTCACCTCATTGACACTGAAATACAGAACTAAGCATCAGAAAGGTGACCAATCAACATTTGCAAAGGGACAACACAGGTCACTGCATTTATAATACCTTTTGATCCGTTTGAATTGGAAACACATTTTGTTGTTGAACTCTGCAGATTATGCAGCAGATAATGTATTATGTGGCAAATGCACCAGATCCATAGTTTTGCAGAAAACGTTACAATCACAAAATCGCATAATTCCAGTGGTCCGGTCCCACCGTCGTATTTTACTGGTTAGAACCTCTGGGATATTGAATTTGCATGAACACTTAAAGTTTTATTTCTGTCTTCAACTTGAAATGTCCAAAAAACACTTTCTTGAAGAGGAATGTATGTTTTGATCCCAATCAGATATGATTTACACCCTAGGATTGCTGACACAGACTTGTACTAAATCAATAACTCGTATACGAATTCATTCAACATAGCATAATGTATCTTGGCTATTATAAAGAACTTTTAGTTTAGATTTCCATATCCAACAATACTGTATCTTGTATGCATTTTCCTTGGGATTCCCCTATATGTTTGTTGGATTGGCTGATTATAATGACAGTCTGTGTATGTAAAACCCCCAACCTGGTTCCCTCCCCCTGGAGTGTCCATCTCTTATCTTACACATGCACATTGCATCATCTAGAAATTCAAAGCCGCATTTGTGATAGGGATGTGCAGAGTAATGAAGTCTCCCTTCCTGCTCTTTTACTAGAAGTTCACAAGCTGCAAAGAGTAAAGCACGTGGAGGTGAAAAAAAAGAGTGACGAGACAGCTTCAACAAATCTTCATGGCAGCCGGAAATCGTCACGTACCTTGAAGGGCTGATCATAGCAATAGGGCAATTGATGCTGCTTGGCAGCTGTCATTGGTCCCCTTCTGGAAGTGCCTCTCCTGGGAAAACAAAGTCCTGGTGCTGTAATTACCCTCGCACCATAGGGTCCTACTGCTGATAACGACCCCAAAGCAGTGCTTAATTTGTAAAATATATTAGTTGTTTTTATTGTATTGAATTAATAAATAGCTGTTGTTCTACTCATGTCTGAATGATGCAAAGAGCGCCACCCTGTGGCAGCTGTCATAAGTGCCGGTGTTGAAAATTAAGTGCCGGTGCCGAGCACCGGAAACCATTGGCTCAAATTAAGCACTGCCCCAAAGCAAAGTATTCTCCCCCAGGACGTAGGCCTACTGCTATCCTCACTCTGGGCCCGATTCACAAAATTAATCTGAGACAAAATCCTAACTTTACGACTTTCGGTATTCACAAAAGGCATTTAGTAGTAGTAAAGTTAGGATTTTGTCTTAAATTTGTCTTAAGTTTTGGTCTTAAATTAAACTTAAGTTGAACTTAAGTTAGGATTTTGTCTTAAGACCAAAACTTAAGACAAATTTAAGACAAAATCCTAACTTTACTACCACTAAATGCCCTTTGTGAATACCGAAAGTCGTAAAGTTAGGATTTTGTCTCAGATTACTTTTGTGAATCAGGCCCTCTGTTTCTACAAGCTCAAAGCACGTTGTTGACTCCTTATGCAGCTATTCCATCCAGGCAAGTGGACACTACCACCTTTTCCTACACCCACACTTGCAAAATCGCTCTGCCTTACCCAGCTCTCATGGACTTACCTGTAAAGTCTGGGCGGTTTGCAGGCAGGGAAACATCATAATGACGATCTGCTGCCCACTGAACCATCCGGAAAAGGAAAGCGTCCATGTGGTTACTTCCTGTCTGCAGCTCACCAAGGCTTCAGAGGTAAGCCAGCTTCCTCTGAGAGTGGGAAAGCCAAACTTTTCCCAAGAGAAATGAGCAATCTTTTTCACATCTCTGCTCAACAAGATAGATAAAGAAAAACCTCTGTCTTCCGCTAGTTAGTGAGGTAAAAATATGAATCTGTACTCATAAAAGTATTAACACACATTTAAAATTACTCTGAATTTAAGTGTGAGTAAATCTCCTCACAGGGACATTTCAGGCTGAGGGCTCCAGCAAAAGGGTGGGAATATCTATACACCTTCAATTGCGTAGCTATTAAAAAAACTTTTGCAAATTGTTTCCTATCGTAAAAATAGTTCTCAGAAGTCTCTATATTTTCTTTACATTGTTTAACTGTTTTTTTCTGGGCTTAGCTCTTCGGTGAATAAGTGTGCTCCTTGCCGATAAACACGAGATAACATAAGTGACACCAAAATGGCTTACTTAGATTCTAGTCTGTCCATGTTAAACTGGTGCCTGAAATGACCCAGTGACATGGAAGTTAAATGTTATGTGAGCTGCCATGGATGCATTTATAACATATATGACTACAAAGTGTGCCTCCATGTGTACTTACTGACTGTAGTTTAAAAACCCTGCTATTACATGCCTGAGCGAAAATGCTATACCATACAGAAAAACCTATTAGGGCCCTTCTTTCAAGTTGGCCAAATAAAATAGGGTAGGGTATTTAACACACCTGACAAATACAACTACTATTGGGTGAGGTATTCAACAGATATGGTAAATACCTCCTACTCAAAATTTTCAGCCTTCAAATCAGACAAAACATATAGATCAGTTTTTAACACCATAAATTCTGCAACTTTTGCCTTTTGCTCTGCGCCTTTACCCCCTGCTGGTATGACCTGCCAGAATCTATCAGGGGAAACTGCGAGGGTGTGATAAGTACCACACAACTTGTAATTATGATCCTTTTGCAAAATCCCATTTACACGGGGATCAAAATGTAACCCTCAAATTGTAATCTGGGCCTATGCGTGCCCTATGAGCCCACGGACATGGGTACTTAATGTATAAAGACGTGACATGCTCAATAATAAAGAATAGTAAATTACTACAGTGAGAAGTTACCAAATGCTGTTTTTACTATAAAGGTAAAAGTACATTTTCCTCTGAGAAAGTCTGATTGATAATAAAAGTGTATTTTCATAATTTTGACTATGCAAATAATAGAAACTTGCTTAAAGATGGCATTTACATTATGTTAAAAAAATTATTTCACAGTGAAAGCGGATTATGGCTTTTTAAAGTGGAAAGGTAACTTTTAAAAGTCAGAACAGCTGGTAAACACAGATAAACTCCTTCTGCTGGCTTCTTCTTACCTCTAGTATTACAGCTTTATTTTATATGGTTAATCGAAACCGTTACAATGTGGCAATTCAAACACTAAAAAGATTCATAAAAACAACTATTTAATAAATTGCCATCAATTGGCCAACAGCCAGCTACCTGCTATATAAAATTTCATATCACCTTCTAATTTTTAGTGTCCAAGACATAACAAAAAAATTAATGCATTGACACCGGGGCAGCAGTGGCTTATTTAAATATTTAATCAAACAATGACTTAAAAAAAAATGTAAATCCAATCATTTGGGTACATTTATGCTAATTAATGCGGCAGAAGGACAACAGTGACTTAATAAAACATTTTATCATATACAGTGGTAAAAACATTAAAACCAATCATGTTAACAATTAAGATGCAGATGATTATAATAGCCAAATTGAATGTGCTGATGACTAGCTTCCACTAATCTATTTTCCACTAGCATCATACACTTTATAAAAGCAATGTTTAGTTGCAAGTTGTTTTGATCCCGGCATGCAATAATTGCCTGTCTTAGCTCTAGTGGCAGTAACTAGCATCCAAATTAGTTGTGAAGAAACAATACATCAACCACCTTCTAAATGCAAGAAGACTCATTTGGGGAGGACATAAACATCTGGCATCACACTGGATCAGGAGTAACTGACTTCTTATACACCATATGGAGATACCAGAAAGAGTACCAAGTGACAAACAAAACGTTTCGCAGCTAGAAAGTCCTCTGCATCACTTATCTCTATGCACAAAAGAAAGGAAAGTTGTTTCCAGATCATGAAGAGAGGAGAAGCATTCATTTGCATTTGGCTGGATCAGGGAGTGGGCTTACAGGTCCTGAGAAGGAAACCGTACGTCGGCCATTTTGAATAGAGCCTAACTTCAGCCATTTTACATAGATTCACTATCATGTGAGTCAGAAAGTCTTGAAAAAGAGGAGTTTTGGTGTAAATTATGCATGTCTCTGGACAAGGGAACTCTTTAATCATAGGTTAGTCCACTGGATGAAAATAGTTAGTCTCGACCCATTCCTCATCATGTAGCTGCAACTTGAAGAAACATCAGAAAAAGAAGAATCCTGCCTGACTTGTTTGTGAAGAAGTCTGAGGAGCCTTCTACTCTCAACTTCAACTCAGGGTCTCACAGAACTCTAAGGAGTCACTTGGATGATCCTTGTACCTACCTCAAAGGCATTGAAAGGCTGAAGAAGGGCACCATCCACTGCCCACTTGGGAGGAGACTGCACTCAGCCATATGGGGCCTTGTTATATTTGTTATGTGTTTCAAAACAAATTGGGCCTGATTCACAAAGGGCCTCCGCACTCATGGCAGAGGCCCCTTAGTGATGGTGGGGGGCTCTCACTCGTGGCGGGACCTCCGAACTGCATTTTCTCATCGCGGAGGTCCCGTCATGAGTGAGTGTCCCCACCAATACTGCGGGGCCTCCGCCATGAGGGCAGAGGCCCTTTCGGAATCGGGCCAGCTGTGTAATGTATAGCAATTATTAATATTGTATTGGGTGTTCCCTCCCTCTTTACCCTCTGAATCCCCGCTGCCTCCATCCCGTGAAGTGGTCTGTCCCATGGAACGTTGGTGGATGAAGTGATATAGTGAGTTGCGCCATTTTTCGTATGGATGTGTTCTCAGGACGTACTTAATGGTAGCTTTATTCACCTATTGCCTTACATTGTATCACGCTCAAATTGCAGATGAAGAACTGGACGCAAATCCACACCATCATTTCTCCAGGTTTCTTTGATGGTTATGAGAGGTGCCGCCATCCGTGCTGAAAGCAGTTGTGCATCGCTCAATCAACGTATGGAGCATCCCTCAGATCTCGCCCATATCTGGTGAGTGAGATCAGTGAAAGTGGTTGTTGCCGTCTCCTTTGTCACATGGACTGACATGACCATCCAGCCTGCGTCACCCCCAACAAGGTTCCCGTGTAAACCACACCCACTCTGAAGTAAATATCCACCTCCTCCTCTGTGACTAGCCTGCCGCTGGCTGTCCAAGGTGTGATTCCCAAGGAGTCTCTGGTTAATGCAATGAACATGGCTCCTCTACCAACCAATAGAGATCAATTGCTATCCTTTTGTGGCTTATGCAAGAAAAATTCACGTTTTATATAAAGAAACTTTGCGTCAGGCATGGAACCTCTACGACTGCTCCTTCGCAAGGACCAAAAATTTGAGTGCGATGACAACGAGAGTTAGCGTTGAAGTTGATAAAGCAGAGCATAACTAATGCTCCCACATTGAGGCCATTTGCGATCATTAAAGAGTGCACCATCACAGTCAATGCTAGTGAATATGGGTTGGGAGCTGTGCTTTCGCTAAAACAGGGCCACGATGAATGGTTGGTGGATTATGCCTCCAAAACACTCAGTCCAGCTGAAAGATGGTACGCAGTTATAGAAAGAGAATTGCTAACATGTGTCTGGGCAATAAATAATTTCTGACATTTCATATGGGGATCAAAATTTAATTTTGCAAACTGACCATTAGCCGCTCATCCATATCTGGTCACCAGATGGTGGGTTGAACACCCCAGTTTGCATAGCCAGGTTATGCTCGAAACTGCAGGAGTACTGGTTCAATGTCTTGCAAGTTCCAGGGAAAAGTAGCAAATGTGCAGACTTTTTGTCCAGATCCCCTTACCCAGATCAGAGTGAAGATATGGAAGATTACGGTGAACTAGATGTGGTTGCTAATGTGAATGAGATTTGTGCGTTATAGAATGTACCCCTGACATGGTTTAGCAAGGATGCGGTTGATAAGGTGCTGTGCAAGGAGAAAAGTACACCTAAGCAGTTTGGCCACAAAATAGACAGCTACGCGGAGCATTCCACTCCTTTGCTCAAGTAGCTGATGAACTGAATGTACACAATATTCTGTTTAGGAAGGACAAGTGTGAACCACTTGAGGTGATAGGGGTTATTCTGAAAGTCAGTCATCAAGGGCACATAGGCATGTTAGCTTTGAAAAACACACTGAGATCTCAAATTTGTTGGCCAGGTATGGATAGAGAAGCCGACCATTATGTAACAAACTGCGAAGAGTGTACCAAATGTGACAAAATCCTTAAATGTGTTGTTCCCCCGACGCATCCAGTTGCATGGCCTCAATCACCATGGCAAAAATTAGCTCTCGACATATCCGGACCATTTAAAGGATTGCCAGCTCATATGCATGATGCCAAGGTAATGGTTGATTATTTCTCTAAATGGCCTGAAGTTTAGTTTGTTCAGTGTGTGTCTACTGAGGAGGTTTTGAATTTCATGAGGGAGGTGTTCAGTAGAGAAGGGTTCCCTGAATATTTTGTCATCAACAATGGCATTCAGTTCACATACAATTCCATGTTGCAGTTCTTAAATTCTCCCAACATAAAACAAATCCAAACAGCTGTTTATGACCCACAAATCAATGGCCTTGAGGAACGGTTCAGGCGTTACCTCAAGGACAGTGTCCACATGGCTTTGCAAAATAGGATGCCTGTTTACAATCTGGTCACTGACAGGATGTGAGCATACCACATCAGTTCTATTCAACCACTGAGATTAGCCCTTTTAATTTATTAAGGGGTAGAACCACATTTTCTGATGTGCGTCCATGGTGGATCCTCAAAACATGCCCGAGGGTCGATATAGTGGTGAATATGTTAACTACGATAATATCAAAAGTAGAGTGGAGAGAATGCAGTGGAGGTCCAAGCAGTGGTATGATGCAGTGCACAGAGTTAAGTGTCAAGATCTGCATGTAGGGGACATGATGATCATCAAATTACCAGTGAGAGTGGAAAAAGGCATGTCTACGTTTTCCAAATCGTTAAAAATTGTAAAAATGAATAAAATGAGCTTTATCATGCAGGATGGTAGGTGTTGGAGTGTGAAGAGAGTTGCCAAATGCCCAGAAGGGTCACAGCGGTCCAACATGGGAAGGGAGGTGGGAGATGCTAACATCAGGTATGCATACTACAACCCTGAATTTGTGCCTACTACTATTCCTGAGGTTATTACTCATAACAATGACGATGACCAAAGTATTCAGGTACAACCGAGTGGGGATGAAAGGATTGCTCATGAGTCCCATTCTGAACAGTCCAGTGTTGGAGAAAGCTCCACAGCTGACAGAGTTAACATATCAAGATCAAGAACTCCCACATGAAATGTACTGCAAGGATAATTTCTGTGAAGGGAAGGATGTGTTATATCTGTTATGTGTTTCAAAACAAATTGTGCACTGTATAACATTTATTATTATTGAATTGGTTGTTCCCTCACTCTTTTCCCTCTGAACCCCCGCCGTCCTGTAGAATGGTCTGTCCCATGGAATGCTGGTGGATGAAGTGATAAAGTGAGTAACGGTACCTGTGCCATTTTATGTATGGATGTGCTCTCAGGGCGTACTTAATAAAAGCCATATTCCCCTATTGCCTTGCGTTGTATCAGTCCTGTGGCTGGAGAGTCACCTTGGAAGCCTGAGAGCTACGAGTAATCCCAGGAGTAACTTTTTCAGCATCGCGCCATCTTTGGGTAATGCACATAGATTAACATAGACTTTTAGCGTCCATAGCTCATTTGTTTTGTGTTGAAATTTTAAAATGTCATATCTCCAGATCCCTTAACTCACTTTTTGCCATTTTTCGATTTTTTCACAAATTTATCTTTCTTGATTTATTAGAATTAGATTTTATTGTTTAGTTTTCTTAACTTTAATGTTGTTTGGTAAAGCTAGAACTGATCATGCATTTCTTTAGGATATTGTCTGTTGTTTGTGTCATAGCTACCTGAGGTAGAGCAGGGTCTGTCAGTGAAGTGAACTGTATAGTTAACTAACAAGAATGGATATCTTTGAATTGGTAGGGTCAACCCTCTTAAATTAATTAAAACTCACTCTCTGACATGTGTAGGCTACATTGAAGTACTCACACATGGTTATCTGTGGGATTAACATAGAACTCGCAGAGAAGCCCACAAGTACTTTTGGGAATCTGTGAGGGTTTAGATTCCTAGGAGTCCTTGCATACTCTATGGTAGATTGGAAATGTAATCCAAAGGAATAATTGGAATCACTCTTGAAATGATGGAAGCTCAATGTGTGAGGCATGCAGTCAATATTAATATGTATCATTTGCATATCATTTAAATACTCTGTCCTTTCTACAGATCAACTTTGGTATCATACTGTAACTCAGCAAGCAGAGCTCCAAGAACTGTATGCATGTATGTATATCATATGATATATTATTTGGAACAAGAGTAGTATTGAAACCTGGTTCACACATTTATTACAACAGTGCAAAGGTTAATCCCATATGAGTACCACAGAGGATGTAAGATGAATGTTGATCAATCACACTCTTCACATTCAGTGCTCACACTGTGGCTTATGCAATGAGATGGTGCTTTGGGTGTACTTAAGTACTTGTTGTAATGCGTATTAGAGAGCAGCATGGTGGCATATGTGCAGAGTGCAGCATGGCTCCTATCATCATTGTTAAGGGATAAAAAAGGAAGCATGAATGGGTCAGGCTTCTCTTGTGGCTCATCCCTCCACTCAGGGACATGAGGCACACATGCTATACATTAAATTATACTTAATTATATGATACTTATATTATGCTTGTGTCCTATTCTATTAGTCTAGATGGCTTATGATATTATTAATTGTTTTAAAGTCATTTTATACCATTAAACCAATAGTTCAATTGGTGAAAATATTATACCGGTAAATGGAAACATATGGAATAATTTTCTCCCTCGGTGAATTACAATTCATTGAATTCTTTCAGAGCTATGGGACCACGAGTCTGAAGTGTTGCTTTATTTGTAATAAAAAGCAAATGTGGTTTGTAGCAAATCAGTATAATCTGCTTCAGGGGATTCCTCTGCCTGCACCATTAAGTGTCTGCAACAAAAGCGTTTCAGAAAATGCACTTCCACCGAATTTTGCTGCATGTCTTGATCTATGCAGCAGTTCTACAAAAAATTGTTAATGTGTATTTGAGGAGGCAACGAGCATTGTGCCTACCGATGCAACAAAGTATCAATGAGAAGCGTGCATGCTCTGAAAATGCAGCATTTCCAAAAAAACACTCGTACCATCCAGTGTTACTCTTTAACGATCAGACACAATTCAAAAATAATAAAAAGTGGAGTATTGTATACACACAGTTTACTCACTAATTTCACCTTCATCAACTCACCTCACAACGTACCTATTGGGAATGAGACACATTTTCTAATTTCACGGAGTAAATGTTTACTCCCCTCTTTCTGAATTCATCAGTAAGATTAGATCTCAAACCTTTTGTAATTGTACTAAATATAACTCGCCTTGTAATCTGGGCACTCCAATTTATAAACACTTATGGCTGCACTGGACACTGAGGACGCTATCACAAACCCAAGAGTCAGAAAGAAACCCTGCCACTGAGAATGACAACATCCCTGTTTGATGACAACCATTTGTCTCACTGATTGGCTGAAGCATTAGACCTAGAGAATGACAACATCCCTGTTTGATGACAACCATTTGTCTCACTGATTGGCTGAAGCATTAGACCTAGCCGCCCCCTCATTCAATAAGATTTTTTGGCCCGCTTATGTGAAATTCTCCCAACCCAAAGCAGGGGTGTAACGGACACCCCGCGGTGCGGGGGGTCCCCAGTCTTCTATACATAAGGGGGGCCCCCTCAGCTTGTCAGCTCAAGTGTATGGGTATTGCTAGGGGCCCCCTCACCAACCCTTGCAGGGGGGTGGGGGGGGGGGCTCCTAGGGTTTCCTTATGCCACTGACCAAAGTTGTGATAATGCCATTTCCATACCGACTGAGACCGACAAATAAAAACATGCAGGGAAAATATGCCCTCATTAGGCCAAAACAAAGCAACTGAAATGAACAGTGCTCAGAGGTTTCAATACAGCTCACTGCTTACCCTGAAGGCCATGGTTAGAGGTACGCCAATAAAGAACATCAGGTATTAGAATGCCAAACAAGGTGTAGCTCTACCAACCAAGTCATTCAAAAAGACATATATACTGCAAAACGTAAACAGCTTATACAAGCGCCCTATAGCACCAATCTCAACTCTAGAACCCAAAGTAGGAACTTAAGCACATCTACTTTTCAAAGGAATCCAAACCCTCCCTCATCACAGATTGCCGTAAGTAGGGGTGTGCAAAATTCATGTAATTTGCTTTTGCATAATTATGCAAAGTTTGGGAAATTGTGCAAAATTACACGTAAACATGCGAAATGCCAAACTAGCATTTAGTGCAATATTTCAGTACAAAATGCGCCCTTGCGTCCATTTTTAGACGTGAGGTTGCATATCATAATAAAAAGAAAAATAGTACTGAGTACAAGAGCTGCTTGCGTGCAGTTCGTTTGCATTGTTCCCACGCTCCTATGGTATACCTTTGCAGAGAACGTGCTGAAATTTTGGGAATTCCCCATAACAAACGTAAAGTGACATTTCAGAAATTATATAAATTACACTGGCGCAATTAAATTTCACCCATACCTAGTTGTAAGTAACCAGAGTGCCCCCTCCTCCAAAAATGGGAATTTCTAGAGACTCACTGCGCAAAATCAGTCTCAAGAAGACATGCAGGTTTGTGTTAGGCAGGCAGACCCATTTCTGTCTGATGGTGATGTAGAAATGTTGCTCACTAAGCTAAGTTTCAACATAACTAAAGATCTCAACATGGTCAATCAAAGAGCAAAACAAAAATAATCGAATGATGGTTTAATCCAGATTTGGTGAGCCTGTAGTGGAAGTTGAATATTAGACCACCCATCAAAAAGAGCCTTAGGCACAGGAAACTAGGACCACCATCTTGGACCTTCCTGCCCCTTCCACGTTGCCATATCCTCTGTAGCCCACTGTCAAGGGCTCACTGCATTAATTCTACCAATCAGTCATTCTTCAGAGTGTGCACATTTCTAAGAAAATTTAAACTTCTGCTTTACCATCTCACCATGTTCAGCACTGCTCCTCAAAGATTTAATTTTGCAAAATATCTTGGAGGTATTGAACATCTCCACCCTACAAGGGACTCTTCCCGATGTCCTCCAACATGATATAATAACCTAAGTAAGATAGACACATCCACTGACACAGGAGAGCAGCCCACCTAATGCTGCATTTCCTAAAACATCACGGAGAGGAGAAATCATGCAGCTGATGTAAGGCTATGAATGCATGTGAGTCAATTAATTTGCCGCCCAATTACCAATCAGGCTTCAGTCTGGGGGAATGAAACCACGCTTGTGGGTATAATTGATAAGTGTTACAATAACTTGATGAAGGGCTCCCATTGACCTTGATCCACCCTGAGCTCTCTATTGCGACAATTTGGTAAACCAAAAGATCCTGCTAGACACCCACGGCTACCGTCCACCCACCGGAAACCATTGCACACAAACCCCTGAACTGCATACTCCTCAACGTACACTCCCTGCACAGACACGCAGTAGAAATCTGAGACCTCCTCGACACCCTGTCGCCCGACGTCGCCTTCCTCACAGAGACCTGGACCAACGCCAGCTCCGCACCAGACATTGCAACCGCCATCCTTGACGGATACAAGATCCAGAGGAGGGACCACCTCAACCACCCTGGTGGAGGACTCGCCATCGAACACAAAAGCTTCCTCCGACTCACTGCAGCCAGCACGAACGACTCCTCGTCCCCCATGGAACACCTCCACTTCCAGATCCAGACCAACCCCAGAAAGACCCTACGCGGCACCCTCGCCTACAGACCTCCTGGACCGCGCACCATGTTCACCTCAACCATCACAGAACTCATCGCGCCCCACGCCATCGCCTCCATGGACTACGTACTGCTTGGAGACCTGAATTTCCACCTCGACAACCTCAGCGACCCCACTCTACCACCCTCTGGGACAACCTCGCCAACATCGGACTGAAACAGCTCGTCACCACCCCCACCCACAAGGCAGGACACACCCTCAACCCCATCTTTGCAGGAGGAAACAACATCCGCTTCAGCCACACTACGCAACCCCTCTGAACGGACCACCACTCCGTACATTTCTCTTTCTCAAAACCCACCGCAAACAAGCCTACACCACGCCCCGCACGGGAACTGGAGCAAGGTCACCGAAGAGTGCCTCAACTCCGCCCTCAACCGCGCTCCCCCACCTGTCTCGACCGACGCCAACTCTGCATCCAACGAACTCCACAGATGGATCACCGAATGCGCAAACACGCTCGCCCCCCTCTGGAACTCCGACAGACAACGCCCCACGAAAGCCACCTGGTTCACCATCAACCTCCGAGAATCCAGACGTACGTGCAGGCATCTCGAGAAAGCATGGAGAAACAGTAAAACCCCGGAAGCACGCACCACCTACAAAACCGCCATGACAGAATACCACCAATGCATCAGATCCACAAAGAGGAACTTCATCCAGGACAGAATCCTCTCCTCGCCGTCTCCTCCATGTGCTTCAACACCCTCCGCAAGACCTTCAAATGCATTCCCCCCGAATCCAGAAAGGCCATCACCCACACACTCATAACCAGCAGACTGGACTACGGAAACACCCTCTACGCCGAGATCAACAAAGCTCTACTCCGCAAACTCCAGACCATCCAGAACACCGCTGCCAGACTCGTCCTTGGCATCCCACGACAAGACCACATCACCCAGCACCTACGAGACCTCCATTGTCTCATCGTCGAAAAGAGAGTGACCTTCAAGCTGCTCACTCACGCCTACAAATCCCTCCACCCCACCGGACCCCAATACCTCAACGAAAGAGTCTACTTCTATGCACCCAAGAGAAGCCTCCGCTCTGCTGACCTCACCCTGGCCAAAACCCCACGCATTCGCAGAGTGGGAGGAAGAGCCTACTCCTACATCGCGGCCAAGTCCTGGAATGTACTCCCCTCAGCATCAGAAGATCCCCCACTCTGCAAGCATTCAGGAAAAGCCTCAAGACCTGGCTCTTTGGATGAGACGGAACTGCACGAAACCACCCACCCCCCCAGCGCCTCGAGACCCTCATGGGTGAGTAGCGCACTTCACAAATCCCTGATTGATTGATTTATTGATTGAGACAAGCTTGAGATACAGGAGAAGGTGGGCGGAATAGCTCTCAATTGTATTTGCTTATTCTTTCCTGAACATAGCGAGAGCTCAGAATTGGAATTGTAAAGCTGGTAGATATAGGCTGACTATATGGGTACCCTGGGGCGCCTCGTTGTCACCACTATTTATCTGTATCTATAAGCAGTGTCTGCTCCTCCGCTATGGTGGAGGAGCATCGCCCCCCTGCGAGCCTCAAAATTTCAAAAATATAACAATAAAACATGTTTATTATCCTTTTATTTTTCTTCCATTGAATGAGTCTGGGGGGCAGGGCCATCGCGGGGCAAGTCACGAGGGGGAGCGGTGGGCACTGCCTTCAGTGCGCATGTGGAATTGGCCGGCAGTCTCAGGACAGCCAAACCGACATACACACTGAAGCTGTCTCCAACCCAACTTGCTTTGCTATGTTGGAGTCAGCAGGCACAGGCTTCCAGTCTCCCTGGGAGTGCAAATCAAGGGGACTCAGGCCAATCCTGGTGCTACTTTCATGAATGAGAGCAGCGTCAGGATTGGCGGCAGGGGAGGCTGGGAGCCTGTGCTGCAGCGAGAAAGAAGCAGAAGAGCAGCATTTTAGCGGGTGGCGATGCGACAGGTAAGTTCTTTTGTTTACTTTTTATTTTAGTGTTTTCTTCATCCGTCATCCCCGCCCCAACCCACCACTCCGCCGGCACACCAGTCTCTACTGTCTATAAGTGACCTCTAGATGAGCTGATTTCTCTGTACTGACTTTGTTTCCTGATGGCATTAATTGCTTGCTTTGTAAAATTGCTCCTCTGTTGTTTTTAACCAGGTCTATAAGCCAAAAACCAAGGGTGGATGCCTGATGCTGTCACAGAGAATAATAAAAAATACGTGCTTGACTTAATGCGCACATATCCTCCTCCACTTAACTCAGTTCAAGAGTTGCAAACTTTGATGTTTATATAGTTCTTCCCAACCCTACAAATCATCAAGTGGCACTCACAAAAGAATTGGCCTGTTCCACTCAATACTTTTTCCAACATGCAAATAGAAAAACAGCAAATAAGGAAACTGAAAAGAATATCAAACTAATCTGCAAGATCAGCAACAAAACCTAGAATGTTGGGTAATGAGAAAATGCACTGCTTGGAACTAAGTGTTCGCTACTAGTGCATAAGATACCCAAATGTTGCAATAATTTAAACAGTAAAGGAAGCAAAGCAGAGATACTATATCAGATTAAAGAAGTCCAACAACCCCAATGCATCCATTCTTTATGATTTCTTCAGCACAAGGTACTATCTAATGATATCCCCATAGTAAGAGTCTTCACAATAAAATCTGACAAGTGTTTCACATCTTTTCATGGCTATATATTTTACGATGATTATGTAAATTTTTAGGTGTGAGGATTGTGGTGTGGTTATATGACCTCACTGTGTAATACACTCACAAAACCGCCTTGGGTCCAGTCAGGCTCGTTTGTAAAACCTCTAGCTCAACCCTGAAAAACAGTGGCTTTGATCAGCGCAAAGCACTATCTAATGATATCCCCATAGTAAGAGTCTTCACAATAAAATCTGACAAGTGTTTCACATCTTTTCATGGCTAATTATTTTATGGTGATTATTTCAATTTTTAGGTGTGAGGATTGTGGTGTATTATATGGCGTAGTTGTGTGACCTCACTGTGTAATACACTCACAAAACCGCCTTGGGTCCAGTCAGGCTCGATTGCAAAACCTCTAGCTCAACCCTGGGGAGCTGTGGCTTCAAGCAGCAAGGGTTAGGCAAAGGAACTAGTGTAAAGCATTTAGGTACACCAAACAACAGTAAAAGACATTTACACAGCACGAAGAAATCCAACACCAATTTATAAAAATAGATTATATTTTAAATGAATCTTTAGACATTAAGATGAGCGAAATCCACCAGATGGTTCCAGAGATATATATCTTTAAGCAGGCAAAAGAACTAGTGTAAAGCATTTAGGTACACCAAACAACAGTAAAAGACATTTACACAGCACGAAGAAATCCAACACCAATTTATAAAAATAGATTATATTTTAAATGAATCTTTAGACATTAAGATGAGCAAAATCCACCAGATGGTTCCAGAGATATAGATTTTTAAGTAAAACCTAAATCTCAGCGTTCCAGTCCCAACCACAAACAAGCATTGGCAACTGCAAAGTTTGGAAACTTTTGAAAAGTATCAAAGAGTTGTGTTTGACTACTCCAGCTTGGACTGGGTGACCAGTTCTGACAGGGAGATGATCATGGGGGGGGTGCACTAAGGAATATGGGGACAGTTGCCTGGTCACCAAAGTAGTCTCAAATCTAGTTCCACACTTTATGCAAGGACCGCCGTAGACGTCAATGGAGTGGTCCTGATGCTGAGGATACAGGATGCTGAAAGATGATCTGGGTACTGTGCGGTCGACGGGGGCATTCCTGGGGTTACTCCTTGGTCGGCAGTTGAAGTGGGCCAATTTGGGCCACAGGAGTCAATGTCCCTCGAAGTTCTCTTTGAACCAGCAGAAGTCCAATTACGACTGGGTCACTGGTCTCCATTCACAGCGGGTCCAGTGATTCCTTTGGTGAGGGCTAGTGTCCAGGAGAATTGTCAAAGTGCAGATTGGTCGCCAGACTTGGGTGCAACTTTAGAGCACTGAAGAATGGTCTTCTTGGCTGGACGTTGGTGGTCAGCAGTGATTTGATGAAAGACGCTACTGACTAGCCAGAATGGGCTACTTCAGCTTTTGTGGCTCTGGTGCTGGAACAGGGAGTCAGACAACTGACTCTTGGTGTTCACCTTCTCTGTCTGGGGCTCTGAAGTGACTTTTCCAGGAGTCAAGTATCACAAGCACAGTCCAGTGGTTGCAGCCTCCCTTGCCAGGTCCAGGGATCAGTAGGGTGGTCCTTCTTCGGTCCTTACACCAGTCCAGATGTCACCGGAGGTTCAGGGTGCCTTATTTATGCGTAGAAAGTGCCCCAAGGGGATGAAGCGGTACCTAGCCAGTGGGCTACCAGGTTCCCTCCTGCCTTATGATGACTTCCAGCTATGTGTGACATTTTAGTAATCCCAGAGTGTCCTATTCTGCACACTTTCACAATTTCTGAACACCTCTCTTACTGTGGAGAGCTTGGTAGCTCACCCTAGAGGTGGGGCTACCTGTGGGCTACACGCCCATGGAAAAAAATAACAATTTAGTGACTGGTTTCCCATCTCTGTTCCCGCCGTCAGCTCATCTACCTGAACAAAGTGGCAGCCCCTCTCAATTGTGCATGCCATTTGTCCATCAAAGGCGACTTCTCCTTTGCAGCTCCCCGTATGGGCCAACAACCTGTGTGGCTTCCTGCGAGGGGGCCTCCCTCTGTGGCAGGCCTCTATTGTTCCTGGGCTGGGGAGTCAATTAAATGACTCCCCGGAGTGGCAGAAATCTGTCTTGTGACCAGCATCTGTGAATGGCCACCAGTTAAACGAGGCAACTTTCTAAAAGTTGCTTTATCTTAAAAGTGACATTAAAATTCGACTTGGACATTGTCAGGTTTAATGTCATGATTAATGTAATCCCTTGAAGTACCAACTTTAGTAGTCCCATTCAGAGGTTATCAAGGCTGAGGTGTCAGCTTGTAACTCTGTACTTGCCAATGGGGCTTGTAGGACTTGGCCTTTTTGGCTAAAGTTCCCTAAACTTTTGCTTCCCCCTAAACCGTTTTCCTGACATAGAGTTGCCAATTTAGATGCTTTGGGTACTTTGCCACTGCTGATCAGTGTAAAAGTACAAGTGTTCCCTGTGTAAAGTGTAATGGTAATTGGTTGGCCATGATTGGTATGTTGCCTTACTAGTAAAGTCCCTAGTGATGTGCACTGTGTGTGCCAGGGCTAGTAAGGCAAAGGTGCGCGGAGAAGGGAACTCAGGCCTGCAGTGAGTTTGCTAAGTTAGCATGTTGTCCTGACAAGCGCAACCACTTGTCAAGCCTTATTTCCCTTTTGCGTACACAGTGGGCACCCCTGTGGTAGGTCCCGGGTAACCCCTGGGCAGGGTGCAGTGTAAGTAAAAGGCAGGACATATACTGAGGTGTGTGTTATGTCCTGACAGTGAAAAACACTCCATTTCGTTTTTCACTGGTGAAAGGCCATCCTGCCCATAGGACAGAATGGGGAGGCTGGGTATTGTGTTTGTTAGCCTAGTTTCCCATAAGTTTAAAATGGAGAGGTGAAGTTTAGTATGTATGAACTCACAGCATCATAACACATCTTTC
Source organism: Calotriton arnoldi (assembly GCA_963921515.1). NCBI lineage: Eukaryota > Metazoa > Chordata > Amphibia > Caudata > Salamandridae > Calotriton > Calotriton arnoldi. Next base: position 1,636,339 of record CAWUFW010001133.1, read on the forward strand.
TATGAAAGTGGTTTTGTCACTGTGTGACCAGAAGCCACTCTTTTAGAAAGTCAGCATGTGCATCGAAGGTGAAGTGAGTCTCGGATGCGCAGGGTGCGTGTCGTGGTGCACAGGAGGCGTCGGTGAGGAGCGCCTGGTCAACGTGTGCATCGGAAGTGGAGTGAGCCTCGGATGCGCAGGGTGCGTGTCAGGGTGCACCGGAGGCGTTGGTGAAGAGCGCCTGGTCATCGAGTGCACCGGAGGAGAAGTGAGGCTCGGACACGGTGAGCGTGTCGGGGTGCAGCCAAAGGCGTTGGTGAAGCGCCTGGATATCGGGGCACCGGAGTTGGAGTAAGTCTCAGTGAAGCAGTGTGTGTGCTTTGATGCAACCTGGGACTGTGGAGGTGATCGGCTGATGATCGTGTGCACCGGAAGAAAGTGAGTCTCTGCAGCGCGGTGTGCGGGTCTTGGTGCCAACTGAGACCGCAGGAAGGAGTGCCTGGTGAACGTGCACTCGGAGTCGACGTGAAGTCCCATCAGCGTTGTGTGTATGGCTTCGTGCCAGAGGAGACCCAGAGGGTGCTGTGGTGAACGTGCACCCGGAGTAACGTAATCTCAGGGGCGTGGGGTACGTGTGCCCTGTGGCCGCCTGAGACCTTCCTAACAGACGCGGCCCGGACCGGCAGCCCCGGAGGAGCTGAGCTGCCAGGCCGAGCTGCTGAGGCCCATTGAGAAAGTTCTACACGGAAGGCCCAGTTTGCTGAAGGAGGAGAGGAGAGTGGGGTCGCGCCCCCAGGTAACGTGGATCACTGCCTGGGCGGGGCGCGGGCTCGGAGGGACACTCTCTCGGCCTCTCAGTCCTTCTGGCGACGTGAGCCTTTGCTTCGGCTCAGATTGGGGCCCGTACTGCGTTCAGGAGTGGCAGTACTGGGGCCAGAGTGAGAAGCTGTACTTTATGTCATCGTTGATACGTGTGGGGGGCAACTGTTATCTAAAAGGCTGACTGTCGTAATACACATTGCCAATATCGCTGCCAACGAACTGCCGGACTGTCTTATGACGCCTGACATTATTTCTGCATAACGAAGTACACGATTGTAGCGCTACGCATTGCATTATTTCTCCATTGCAAAGTACAGGATTGTAGCGCCCCGCATTGCATTATTTCTTCATTGCAAAGTACATGATTGTAGCTACGCATTGCATTATTCCTTCATTGCAAAGTACATGATTGTAGCGGCGCGCATTGCCTTATTTCTTCATTGCAAAGTACGTGATTGGAGTGTGATGCATTGCATTATTCCTTCATTGCAAAGTACATGATTGTAGCGGTACACATTGCATTATTTCTCCCATTGCCAGGTACCGGGGTGCATCGTTACGCATTGTATTATTTCTCCTTTGCCCAGCACAGGATTGTATCGTTATGCAGCGCACTATTGTTTGTCTATTGCAACGTGTGTGATTCTAGCATTGCGACCAGCATAGCATTTTGAAAGCAGTGGTTGGGATTTGAACCTACCAACCAGCCGGAACGAATATTACCCTTTATTACATGTTGGCTTATGTATTGTGTGGTCTGATCAGATATCTTTTTACATAAAGTTTATACTCGTTTTATCAAACTCGTGTGGAGTCCATTTGTGGTGTCACCAGTGGGGTTGTTATGAGTGTGGTTGCACATACTGTACACTCGTGCCTTGGAGATAGGCCTGGCTGCTCATGCCAAGCTACTAAGGGGGTGAGCAGGGCTATCTCAAACGGTGTCCTTACTTGGCCTAGCGTTGAGTGAGGAGTCCCGGGTCTCGCATTTGGTGACAGTGGTGCGGGACGGGGACTCCGGCTTCCAACAGGGCTGCTAAGTTTTCCACAGTAAAAATTATAATTTGGGGGTTTTACTGTTAGGACATATTATAGTATGTGTCCTACTTCATAATATACAGCACTCTGCCTTAGGGCTGGACAGGCCTTTCTTAGCGGTGGCTCATATACTTTGGTAAGGGAGGTTTGGGCTTTGGCATAAGTTTAAATGGCAAAGTTGAACTAGCAGTATTAAAACTGCTCTTCTAGCTTGCAGTGACAGGCTGGGAGCCATTTTGTACTTTGTCACACTCAGGGAGGCACAATCAGTGCGGCAGCCCTTGGTGGACACATTAACTTACAGGCCCTGGGTACTCCTGGTACAATATACTAGAGACTTATAAGTAAGTTAACTAATGCCAATTGGGAGTAGCCAATTGAACATCCAGTTTGTAGAGGATTAGAACTCTGGCACTGAGGTCTGGTTAGCAGGCCTCAGTGCACTCTCAAAGACGAAAAACCAGCAGCATCAATCCAAAACAGTGGGGGTGATCATGCAAAAAGACACATTTCTTTACATTAGGTTTAATGATTCTGCCCCAGTGTTTGTTAGGGACTAGATAGATATGAAATAAATGCTCATATAGTATGTTGTTATGAGATCCTCTCATATTACATTGGTGGTCTATTCAAATTCATAAATGCCCATGATAGGACTTTGCCAGAACTGTAGCAAATAGTGCTAGACCTCAGGACCTGGGTTCCTTTAGCTCCTTCCTTAAATAAATATGGCTTTGTAGCTGAAACATAAATCAAGGTCAATGATCTCTGAACCGTACACAAAGGAGGCATTGGCCCTGATTACACTTTTAAGCTTTTTCTCCACTACATGCCATTTACGAATCTGAAATTAAACAAGTCCAGGTAGAACTGTCACCCAAATACTCGAAAACAAACCATCAAGCTACTGGCAGGAAATTCTCCTGGCAGACTGAGAGTTGAAAAAATTACACGGTGTAGAAGATGTCTTTCAATGGCCAATAACTGATGCAGGAAGTGAATACATTAAATAGCTTTTCTCAATGGGCACTATTTTGTGTGCTGCTGCCTAGACTATCAAACCTCACTATGAACATTACCGTACACAACCCTTTTCAAGAAATGCTTCCCTGAAACAGCACAGTTGTAGTAAGACTACCTACCTCATCAGAAGGCACAGGGAACCCATTCTCTTTTAAACTCATCCCTTGTATAACCCACAGCATCTACATCCACCTAAGCATTTGTATCCTTTATGGTGGTCACTGTAAGAAATTGGATTATTGATTGAGGGGTATGGAAGCCCCACTCAAGCAAAACACACAATCCATGGCAGGGTGAACCCCCAACAATCACTAAATTAACCTGTGCTTAAACCTCTAGTAGCTTGACATAAAGATGTCAGGCTTAACCTACAGGCAAAGTAGAAAGTATTTATGCAGAACTTATACAGCAATAAAGTGAAAACACAACACAAAAAAGACCAAAACAATTTAGAAAAATTGAGTATTTTTATTAAAATAAAATGATACCAGAAAAATAAAAATCCAGTCAGTTGAACTGGAGATACACAATTTCAAAGATTTAGGTAAAAACAGCGCCTAGAAGAACAACGCGCCACTTGCAGCCATCTGGTCATGCTAGACCGAGGTAAAGTCACTAGTTCAGGCCAACCGCAATAAAGTGTAGGTCAGATACAGGGTCCAGGTTAGTCCCGCTGAGGAGTTGCCTTCTAAGTCCAGTGCGAACAGTTGGTGGTGGAGGGGGCCATGAGGAGCAGGTAGTGTTGTGGATGGTCATCGCTGTATCGTGAAGAGTAGGCCGGGCGTTGGGGCTGTCACCTCTGTAGCATGAACAGCCAGTCGGGCATCACAGACGGTCAGTGCTGTAGCTTAGCATTGGCGGTCACCACGGACTGTTGTTGCTGTAGCGTGAAGTGCAGCTCTCGTGCTACCGGTCATCGCTGGTGATCGCTATAGCGCAAAGAGTCAGTCTCACAGTAGCTTTGCGTTGGTGGTCTTCGCAGGCTAAAAGTGTTGGGGTGAATGGGCTTGTTCATTGTCCCGAAGAGCCCAAACTTCAGGATTTTCACATTTTCCTGCCAAGAAGTACACACTGATGCCAGCCAAGGGTCTAGTCCCTGAGGAGGCACCTCTTGGGGATCAGGGACTCACTTCAGCAGAGGACAGCATGGCTCAGGTACGCTCGGTTGCAGGTGCAGGTAAGTCCAATTGCAGCAAGTTAGCTGGGCAGTTGCAGCAGGGAGGCCTCTGAAGCTTGTTGTGTCTCTGTAGCTGACACAACAGGTCAGCCAACTGACCATTGGAGTCACTCTGGTTAGCCTGGGATGAACATAAGCAGGTCCAGTCTTCCATCTCAGACAGCAAGGAAGTCCTTCAGCATCAGGGCAGTCCACTGGCAACAGGGCAGTCCTTCTTCTGTAATGTCCTCAGGTCCAGGAGTATTCTGAAGAGTGGCTCTGGAGGTCCAATATTTGTAACTGGTGCCAGTCTTTGTGCGGAGGGACCCCCTGTACTACCCCCACATCTGGTTCTGGAAAGGTCTTCCCCTTCCCCTGTCAAGGCTCCAAACTGTGTAGGGGTGACAAAAGGCAGGCGTGCTTGGTGTCAGATTCCTTTGTGTGTGCAGGAGCACAGCCCTTTGAAGTGTAAGTGAGGCTGGGTACAGCTACTATCCAGCCATCCTGTCCACAAAGCCCCTTTTGTGCCACTGTCTGAAAACAATACCAAAACACCAACAGCAGAGCCATTCACCGTCATGTAACCCAGGACACTGGCAGAAAGCACAAATGGTTGGGACAAGAAAATGTCAACTTTCTAAAAGTGGCGCTTTCTTAATTGTAACTTCAAATCCAACTTCACCATTAAGGAGGACTTTAAATTGCAATTCATTTGAGTGTAAACAGCTTATCTCTATCTACCCCAATGCAGCTTTAGCACTTGTTAAAAGTAATAAGGTAACCAAGTGTTAGTTAATGGGAGAGTTAGGCCTTACAACTGCGAAAAATTACTTTAGGAGTTTTTCATTGACAGGACATGTGAAACTTAAGTACACATGTCTTACTTTTTAAATACAGTGCACCCTGCCAGATGAGACTTTTGGGCCTACCTAAGGGGTGACATAAATATAGGCATGGTAAAATGTTTATTTTGCAAGATAAAATGACAGCTTAAAACTGCACTGTAGGCTGCAGTGGCAGGCCTGAGACATGTTTTAAAAGGTTGCTTTAGTGGGTTGCACAATGAGTGCTGCAGGCCTACTAGAGCATTTAATTTAAAAGCCCTGGGTACAGGCAGCACCATAGGGACTCTAAAGTAAATTGAATGTGCCAATTATGTGTAGTCCAATTTTATCATGTTTTAGGGAGAAAGTACAAGCATTTTAGCACTGGTTAGGAATGGTAAAGTGCACAGAGTCCTAAAAGCCAATAGAAATGGGTTCAGCAAAGGTAACAAGTTTTGGAGCGACCGTGCACAGAGGGCCAGATCCAACAATCACTTTCTCCAGAACCGATCACTATTATCACTCACTCACAATATGAAGAGGCCATAAGATGAACAAAAGGCCAGCTAAATAAATCGTACAGCAAAGTACTTAACCCAGTTACCCAAATTAACCTTCCAAAATGTGCTATGTATACAGCACTATTGCATTTAAAAGATGTTCTATGGCACTCAGTTAAAACGTATTAGCTGTTGTGGTATTTTGTTAGACTTTGCTTCATCCTAAAGTTTATAATTATGCCTTACTTAAAACCTGTGCAATCATCGTACTGACACTAAGGCTAACTAAAACACATTATTTCTGGCCATTCCAATATTAGCATCAAAGATTTCTTGGGTGTTCGGCATATTAAGTTGTGGTCACTGATAAATACCCATGCTTCATTCTGAAGTTAAAAGTCACACTTTACTGGAAACCTATAAAATCAACAGACTATGGGGCTTATTTACAAGGCCCTTGTGCCACTTTTGCGTCATTTTTAACATGGGAAAAGTGACGCAAAAGTGGCGCAAGGGGCTTGTAAATCTGCCCCTATGTTCCTGATTATGAGTGCGCCGGTTTTTGGAGTGGGGATAACGGAAGACCAGAATCCCCAATTCCGACCAGTATTCCTATACCGGAAACAAGTTTATCATCAGTGACAGGGAATAACCCCACGAACCCAAAGATACCAGGTCCTTTTCCATGTGGTTTTCTCCCATTCACGAGAACACCGCAACTCGTAATCAGGGCCTTAGAGTGAGGGAAAAATAAATCACTCTATCTCTGGGCATTCTACCACTGGTGTTACAGATTCCTTGGATGTTGTGTGTTATGCCATAATCATTTGTAGATTCTCATGACTCATTGGTTCAATGGACTTCATATTTGCAATTTTGCCCTCATAAAAGTTGAATATGATGTAAGATAACTCTCAAATGCCCCAGATTTTGTTGGACAGGGCCACTAAGTATCTTTGAATCCGGGTCAACAATGTAGGCTACAACTCAATATTATATTTGTGAATTTCACAGCAGGGACATGAAAAGGGTACTTACAATCCTCACAGAGGTTCATCTTGGAGAGGTTCCTGCCATTCATCCCTTCATGTGATTCCTCAAAGAGGGAGCCATTTTCTTTCTCTTCAAATGTGTGGAGATACATGGCTTTGTTGTCCATTGGTTGGGATGGGGCTCACCTGCAAAGGACCGAGGAATAACTGATTAAAAGAAGAAGCCAATGAGAAATATGCCTCTCTTTGTGGCTTGGAGATGTACACTGCAATGTTATCACTAAACCTAGAGTTATTGATTTGGTTATAGTTTACAAAATAACCTTAATGTAACAAGCATTGCAACATGCTCACTCCAAGCTACCTTAAAGTGGAATTCGTTCTGAAAAGCATACTATAACCACAGTGGGCTCCATTTATAAAGCGGTGTGTGTTCATATTCCATAGTGCACTAAGCGTATGCATGGGATGGCAACTCCCAGAGGCTCATTTGGAAATGCACATGCAGAAGGAGCCAAACCCACATGAGCAATAACTTACAGTGTGTGCAACAAACTATGCATGTGAATGGTCTACAATGGAAGGGGCAAAGAGAAACACAAGAAGGAGCACAGGACCTGATTTTCCATGCAAATCCACCACATGCTCCAACAGACGTTTATATCAGGCCCAATTCACAAACGTTACACACAAAACTTCTGAAGGTGTAATACAGGTCAATGAGGCTGAAAATTACAACCAATCGGCCTTGAAGTAAGACACACACCAAACCAGGCAACTCGTACGAACTGTAGAGGATTCACACAGAAACCCGTGGAGGCCAGGAATGAGACTACCAGGACAAAGGTAAGAGAAAATGAAACAAATAGCAATGGTACAACAGTTCACACACCCACAGCTGAAAACTGTGAGGTTTGGAACAAAATATTAAGATGAAAAAAATCCCACAACTAAGTAATACTGTCAATGGAAACAAATTGTGATCCACTGATATATATCTACGTAGCTGGCAACACGAGCACACAAAAAAACCAAATCACAGCCACAATCCTAATACACAGGTAAGTGTATACAAACTCTGCAGTCCACATACATAAGTACACAGTTAAGGGCCCAATTATGAGTTACACAGTACTGGCGGGGTACAAACTCCACAGATGAAATTAATGTTACTATGTGGTAACACCCTGGCAATACCGTGCAATTACAAGTTAAACCTCCTGGAATGAGGAATAACTGTGCAGTCCTCATTTAACTAAGCAATATTCTGCATGGTGTTTCCTGTTCTTGAAGGATGAACGTGCACATTTGCCACCTGGTTTGGCTGTAGTAAATGTGAGCTGGGGGACAGGTGCAGGGGTGGAGGGAGGATAGTTGGGAGGGCAGGAGAGGCAAGGGGGATAGGTGCCCTGGCAGGGGGAGAGCATTACATGCTCCCCATTCCTCCTGGGGAAATAAAAAGCGGAGCAAGGATGGGGAAAGAGGCTTGGCTGCTGTTTCAGCCAAAGGCTCAAGCAATTTTAATCAGCCTTATGTTTTTTGCAGCCAGGAAACTCTGGCCCACTTGTGATCAGATGGAGTGGAATCCCACACAGTAGTTCTGCTCTGCCCAATTCATAATAATCAGGCCCTAAACATGAAATCATTCTAAAAAGACAAATGTCAAACTACAATCCAAAGGGGGCCTCAATGATAACCCCTGCCCCAGATCCCTCCTCACCTGAGACTCATCAAACCACCAATCAATCGCACGCATTAACACCAGAATTAGGTAACGCCTTTTGCACAATATTAGTGCCACCTTTTAATGCACTGCACCTCATTCTGAGTAATAACGACTTGAGGAGAGAGAGTATATACCGCCAAAGGATATGTCTGAGGAAGAGGTAAAGGGAAGATACTGCTTCCTTGCAGATGTGATCCTGGTCACCCGTGCAGGGAGAAGGAGCTATCTTCACCAACAGCTTTTTCGCAAGCCATCCCTGCCCATGTCAAGGTAATCATTGCAATCCACTTCCTGACCACTGGATCATTTCCGAGGGCCTTCGGGGCACTGCCACCACCTTACAGGCAAGCGCACATCACTGCTTGCACTAGGTATTTTCCTGCTTCACCAGTGAGTTTGGCTGTACATCACCAAGTCACACTAACTGTGTGACAGGTAACAGCTGGCACAGTAGTTTGGATTTGTTTTTCATTTCCCCTGTGGGCTATGAGGCATCAAATGCACACATGTGCCATTTCAATACCCCCAGTATAGGGCACACTGTTAATGTGCAAGCTTTCTGAGATGCCAGGGACCACCTTCACACATGTGTATGCTGCCTTTCCAGGTTCATATAACAATTAACAATGTCTCAACAGGTAATATTTGGAAGACCATTAATAAAACATGCACATTTGTTACAGAAAGGAGAGACAGGGAGATTTAAGGGGTTGTATGAATAATGCAAGGGGCGGTCTATATTTAGAACCAAGTTTTGGACAAAAGAACAGTGTCAGCACTATTTACATTAAATGTGGGTGTAACCCGAAAAACACTTGTGCACATACGTGCTCGTGGACAACAAAGTGAACGGCGCAAGTGACAAGTGACACAGCAGAGAACGGCGCAGAACAGACAGTAGTGACAATATTTACAAGAGAATTCTTAGGTTCACGAATGTTTTGTTACAAAAATAAAAGGAAGTTGACAATTTGGTGAACCGTGGAGTTGCGCCAAGGTTGCGCTGGGAAGTCGACGACGTTTCAACCTGTTGTGGGTTCAGGTCATCTTCAGGACCAGGTTACATTTTAATCCATGCTGTACATAAGGGAGTAAAAAAGGAAAGGGTAAGGAGAGGTTTGGATGAGCAGACAGGTCAATCTAGGTAGAGAAGGGTGAATGAGTACCTGATCGGAAAAATGTTTAGGGGTAGGGAACTTCTAACACCCAGGTCTCAACTCGGTATACGGGGTACCTCCTGTTGTTTTGTTCCAGCCTTTCCAGGTGCAGCACATAAGAGCTTCAACTTCCACCATGTGTCGATTGTATGCCAGCTCTTAGCAGAGGATTACGGTGACATGTGCCTGCTAGGTGAATACTAGGCCTTGGCGGAGTTCTACTCCACGGAATTCCGCAAAGTGCCGCAAAAACTCTGACACACTCTGCGGAGTTCCGCCAGCGGCAGAGTCTATTGAATCAAGCTGCTCGTACTGATTTTAAGCGCCGGAAGTTTGTCTGCACTGTAAAATCAGCGTGAACTGCACTTCGCGTTGTGCTGGAGGGAGCTGCTGCTTTCTGGCGCTCGAGTAGACATTCTACTCGAGCACCAACTTCCTCAACGCGAGCGGCAGATTTCTCAATGTGAGGGGTAGCAACCAGCCACGACCGCCCGCGTTGAGAAATCTTGCCGGTAGGAGGTCTAGTGCGCAATTTTTTTTCTTGCGAGTGCTCACCAACTTAACGTTGGTGAGCTGCAAAAGGAAAAAAACTCCACTCACTGCGCTGAATTTTGCTGAACTCCATGCTCTGCTTGGAGTGGGCAAAACACAGTCCGCTGAGCGGAATTCTTCACCCACCCCTAGTGAATACAGCTAACACATGGGGACTATATCTTCCCTTGGGCTAGAATTCCAAGTGTCAGGCACACTTCACAACTGCTGTGTTGAAGCTTTTGAAGAATTTGATGAAATGGAAAAAAATAAACAAATTTGGAAAAAAATATTTGGAGTACATCATTCTTGATTGATTTTAAAATTTATCTCCATTTAGGAAGATGTGATAACAGAGTGCAACATTGGGGATTGGTGTAGGAGGTTTAAGGTACCGGGCTTATTTTTTCATAACCCATACCATTGGAACATTTTACAGCATCCTTGCCTGCATGAACTATGATACAAATTTCGAATGCATACATGTGTAAAATGTGATGAAATGTAAATTAATGCATGTCTTAGTTGCAGATGATGCAGCATATTGTATCTCCCCATCAAAAGCGGAATACCAGAGCACACACTGACCTGTAGCATCATTCATTGCACATTTTACATGCTCCAGTCATGCTTTGTATGTCTTGATCGCATGGGGAGGTGCAACTGTACTAGCCTAATGTTGTGTGCAAGATCATCCTTGTCCTTTGCTTGTTGCACAATATCGCCATGCAATGGGGCATAAAAAAAGGCCTACCCCCAGCAATCCTGCCCATGCAAAGCTACCACAGGGCACAGTGTAATGGGCTGCATGTAAGCTAACTTTATCAGATTTCACAAAGATGGCATGTCTGGTTGTGATAACACAGTGGCAGGACAGTGTTGCATCAATAACGAAAGTTGGATCATACCTCAATCTGCATCTAACATCCAGATGCTGGGTTGTCAGTCATACCGTGATGCAACAAACACCACAAATGATAAAATGTAATGCATAGTAATACTTTTGTGTCATGGTGTTCATAATATGTTACTTAATTCTGTGTCAAAGTTTTTGTTGTGTGCGTAATAATATACACTTAACGTGCACATATATATATAAGCAAGTCAAAAAACGCTTTTTCTATTGAAACTAGGTCCTAACTATGACTACCTACTGCCAACCGCCAGTAGGTGATACATATATATATATATATATATATATATATATATATATATAAACAAGGGACGGAGTTCCAACGAGCACTCAGGTCTACACAAGCAACAACAGGGTCCGTTCTTAAGCCAAAAATGAGAGGTTTATTAATGCATAAACCAGTCGTGACGCGTTTCGCACTCCAAAGAGCGCTTGTTCACACAACAAGGTCAATAAAGTTCGTCTCTTAAAAAGCATTTCGACTCAATACATTCATCGACATAAAGAGTGGACTGTGACATAAAAAGTGCTTGAGCGCCATCTTAACACCGGCAATTTGATATAACATACACAACAATTAAATTCAACCTTCAGTGCAAAGAAAATGTGAATATCAAATACCGTCAAGGGGCAAAGGACTGGCAATGCTAAGTATCACTATGATGTACCAAGTTCTGCATTCCTATATGTCATTAACATATTCACCTCGACTTATACCGCTCCCTAGATGATGTAACCTCAAGGGTGCATTGTGGGAACCGTAGTGCATACGTGCTAGTGAGAAGGTGACTCACGCACATCATGAAAAAACCTCACCTGTCTCTAAACATGTATACTTTAAGAGTATGTGAGCTCTTATTAATGCATGATTAGTGCTTTCGAGGGCCATATATTGAGCTATCGACATCGCGAATACCCAACAATTCTGACTTGTAAAATTATACGAGCCTGTGTATGTAGCTAGTTAGTGCCATAATGCTCATTATGCGCGTCGGGTATAAACATCGATAGCCTCATAATTGAACTATGTATTATGTGAATACACTAATGACAATTGAAAGCGAATATCGACCGCTAATGGGAATGCATGTATGTATGACGGCTATGCCACCCTTAATTAATCAACCTCGCCCCATAAATTCATCTGGCTTCCATGCACAATTCCCTGATTAGTGGAAACACAGTCCGTTAAAAGAAAGGGACGAACAGAAAATATTTAAACCTCATTCTCATGCACAAAGTGAATCACCATAAACATTACATGAATGTGCACATATGTACAAGTGTTGTTAAAAACCATATACATGGCAATGTATATTACTTGACATGATGTAAAGAAGATGAAACACGGAGAAAGGTTTAGGGTACAGGTACCGCAAGCCTGAGACAACGCCCCTCCCTTCCTTCCTGTGAGAGGGAGAAAAGAAGAAAAATAGAGCATAAATGTTAGAAGAGGTCCAAACATTAGTGCATAATTAAAAACATAAAATACATAGCCCAACTTGCTTAACAGAGATACTAGGTATACTCCAAAAATGGCTCTATTCATTTTGTAAATGTATGGCCAGCTCTTCATCCATGTTATGCCCTTTAGGGTATCGGGTGCACATACTTATTATGTATCTAGATTCTTTCTGTCTAAGTCTCAATGTGCGGTTGCCTCCCCTCTGATTAAGATTCACCTGTTCTACAATAAAAAATGAAAGTTTAGTTGGATCTGAAAAATGATAGGCCTCAAAATGACGGGCTATGGGGTATTGTTTATCATTCTTGTTTATAGCTCTAGTATGTTCAAGAATACGCTTTTTAGCCATATGTGTTATGCTGCCCACGTACTTAAGGTCACATGGGCATACTAACACATATATTACAAATGCACTAGTGCATGTCAAAAATTGTTTTATTTTGTTCATCTTATTGGTACTGGGATTCCAATATTCTTTTACCATGTGGCTGTTGTTACAGGCTTTACGTGACCACACGGATAAAAGCCATGCAAATCTACCCCTCTGTTCAGACTCCTACTACCAATGTTGTTCTGTACTAGAATATCTTTCAAGTTACGCCCACGTCTATATGTTATACTTGGGCGATCAGGTAAAGTGGCTCCGATAATAGGGTCCCCTTTAAGGATATTGCAATTTTTTGCTATACATTTCCGAATCTGATTGGAATTACCATTATAGTTGAGTATAACACGAGTCTGAGATGTATCAAGGTTCTCTTTTTGTGTGGCCAGAGTATTACTCAGTGACTTTTCGCGTTCCACCAGTTTGACTTTGTCGGTGGCTTTCTTTATTACCCATTTGGGGTATCCCCTTGCCAGAAATCTCTGTGTCATAATATTCTGTTCTTTGATGAAATCTAACTCAGTACTCAACTATAATGTATAATATTACGTGGGCGTAACTTGAAAGATATTCTAGTACAGAACAACATTGGTAGTAGGAGTCTGAACAGAGGGGTAGATTTGCATGGCTTTTATCCGTGTGGTCACTGTAAAGCCTGTAACAACAGACACATGGTAAAAGAATATTGGAATCCCAGTACCAATAAGATGAACAAAATAAAACAATTTTTGACATGCACTAGTGCATTTGTAATATATGTGTTAGTATGCCCATGTGACCTTAAGTACGTGGGCAGCATAACACATATGGCTAAAAAGCGTATTCTTGAACATACTAGAGCTATAAACAAGAATGATAAACAATACCCCATAGCCCGTCATTTTGAGGCCTATCATTTTTCAGATCCAACTAAACTTTCATTTTTTATTGTAGAACAGGTGAATCTTAATCAGAGGGAGGCAACCGCACATTGAGACTTAGACAGAAAGAATCTAGATACATAATAAGTATGTGCACACGATACCCTAAAGGGCATAACATGGATGAAGAGCTGGCCATACATTTACAAAATGAATAGAGCCATTTTGGAGTATACCTAGTATCTCTGTTAAGCAAGTTGGGCTATGTATTTTATGTTTTTAATTATGCACTAATGTTTGGACCTCTTCTAACATTTATGCTCTATTTTCTTCTTTTCTCCCTCTCACAGGAAGGAAGGGAGGGGCGTTGTCTCAGGCTTGCGGCACCTGTACCCTAAACCTTTCTCCGTGTTTCATCTTCTTTACATCATGTCAAGTAATATACATTGTCATGTATATGGTTTTTAACAACACTTGTACATATGTGCACATTCATGTAATGTTTATGGTGATTCACTTTGTGCATGAGAATGAGGTTTAAATATTTTCTGTTCGTCCTTTCTTTTACCGACTGTGTTTCCACTAATCAGGGAATTGTGCATGGAAGCCAGATGAATTTATGGGGCGAGGTTGATTAATTAAGGATGGCATAGCCGTCATACATACATGCATTCCCATTATCGGTCGATATTCGCTTTCAATTGTCATTAGTGTATTCACATAATACATAGTTCAATTATGAGGCTATCGATGTTTATACCCGACGCGCATAATGAGCATTATGGCACTAACTAGCTACATACACAGGCTCGTATAATTTTACAAGTCAGAATTGTTGGGTATTCGCGATGTCGATATCTCAGTATATGGCCCTCGAAAGCACTAATCATGCATTAATAAGAGCTCACATACTCTTAAAGTATACATGTTTATAGACAGGTGAGGTTTTTAAATGATGTGCGTGAGTCACCTTCTCACTAGCACGTATACACTACGGTTCCCACAATGCACCCTTGAGGTTACATCATCTAGGGAGCGGTATAAGTCGAGGCGAATGTGTTAATGACATATAGGAATGCAGAACTTGGTACATCATAGTGATACTTAGCATTGCCAGTCCTTGCCCCTTGCCGGTATTTGATATTCACATTTTCTTTGCACTGAAGGTTGAATTTAATTGTTGTGTATGTTATATCAAATTGCCGGTGTTAAGATGGCGCTCAAGCACTTTTATGTCACAGTCCACTCTTTATGTCGATGAATGTATTGAGTCGAAATGCTTTTAAGAGACGAACTTTATTGACCTTGTTGTGTGAACAAGCGCTCTTTGGAGTGCGAAACGCGTCACGACTGGTTTATGCATTAATAAACCTCTCATTTTTGGCTTAAGAACGTTGTTGCTTGTGTAGACCTGAGTGCTCGTTGGAACTCCGTCCCTTGTTTATATTAATTAACCGGCTGCTCCGCCGGCACCGAGCCACCCCGAGAAAGGCGAGGGATCTCCGGAAGGAGCCGTTTTCTTTTTGGATATATATATATATATATATATATATATTTACTGAAAAAACCATAGGTTTCAGGCACGTTATAGTTAGAAATTAGCATTTAAAAAACCTTAGAAATTCACTGAAAAAACCATAGGTTTTAGGGAAAGTTATAGTTAGTTGGACATTGCACTCGTACAAAACCCGTGAAATTTCCCCGTTATAGTTAGTTCAGCTAACTATAACTCGCGCCCGCAATGCACTGCTGATGACGTCACATATTACATCACTCATGACATGGTCAGTGACATCACTGATGACATCACTGATGACATCTCAAATGACATCACTGATGACATCATCCAGTGACTGTGTGTTTCTGTAAAGTTTAAATATGTTTAATATATATAGGGAAAGGCGTATTGAAGAATGAGTGGGTGTATAAGTGTCTGAATGGATGATTTAGTAGGTGCGTGACTGACTCTATAAGTGAGTGATTAAACTTATCTTACTGAATGCATGGGTTCGTGAGTAAACTGTGTGAATGTCTGTATCCGTCTGTCTGTTGGTGTGTAAGCGGCTGCATGGGTTTGTGAGTAGCTACATGAGTGTCTATATGGGTTATTGATTGGTTGTCTGAGTATCTGTATGGGTGCCTGAGTGTTTGTGTGGGTGG
The DNA here is from genome assembly GCA_963921515.1 of Calotriton arnoldi. Taxonomy (NCBI): domain Eukaryota; kingdom Metazoa; phylum Chordata; class Amphibia; order Caudata; family Salamandridae; genus Calotriton; species Calotriton arnoldi. The sequence continues at coordinate 1,651,870 of CAWUFW010001133.1, forward strand.
GGTGTGTGTGACTCTGTGCATAGATGTGTGAGTGGGTGAGTCACGGTGCATGGTTTCAAGAGTGCATCTGTGATGGACTGTATGGGTGGGTGAGTGTGTGTATGGGTGTGTTAGTGAGTGAATGTATATCTCAGTGGTACATGTGTGAGTAACTACATATGTGAAAGGCAGTATATATGTGTGTTGGAGTATACAAATGGCTATAGGTGAGAGTGTGTGATTGTGAGAGTGGTTGTATGGATGAGTGTGTGCTTGTATCAGTGATTGTATAAGAGTGTAAGAATGTGGTAGTATTTGTATGAGTAAGTGAGCTGGTGTGTGTATAACTGTATCGGTGAGTAAATGGCTGTGTGATTAATTATTTGCATGATTGACTAGGTGTGTGAGTACCTCTATGGATGAGTGGCAGTCTGTAAGTTTCTATATAAGTGTGAGTGCATATGATAGTCCTGTACTGAGTGACCATAAGTATGAGTGACTGTATGTACGGGTGAGTGAGTGGATGTGTGTGTGTAGGCCTAAGAATCAGTGAGTGGGTATGTAGTTATTGGTATTGGAGTGTCTATGGTTTTGAGAATGGCAGTCTGTAATTTAGAGCGGGTGTATGAAAAGTTATATTAGGGTGTGAGAAGATGCATCAAATTATCACATGGATGATGTCCTCAGTGATGTCATCAGTGATGTCATTTGAGATGTCATCAGTGATGTCATCAGTGATGTCACTGACCATGTCATGAGTGCTGTAATATGTGACGTAATCAGCAGTGCATTGCGGGGGCGCGAGTTATAGTTAGCTAAACTAACTATAACGGGGGAATTTCACAGGTTTTGTACGAGTGCAATGTCCAACTAACTATAACTTTCCCTAAAACCTATGGTTTTTCAGTGAATTTCTAAGGTTTTTTAAATGCTAATTTCTAACTAGAACGTGCCTGAAACCTATGGTTTTTCAGTGAATTTCAAAGGTTTTTAAATGCTAATTTCTAACTATAACGTGCCTGAAACCTATGGTTTTTCAGTGAATTTCAAAGGTTTTTCAAATGCTAGTTTCTAACTATGCCTACAGAGGTAGGACATGTGAAGAAAGAAGAAAACACGCACAGAAAGAAGCAAAAGAAATGCAGAAAGAAGCAACAGAAGTCCACAAAGACGAAGAAAAGTGCAGGAAGAAGCAAGACATGTGCAGAAAGAACCAACAGAGGAGCAGAAAGAGGCCTTGTTCCAAAATCATCCTGTGCCCACAACTTTTTCAGACGGGTACTGGTGGTAACTGACTCTGACTAACCAGGCCTAGAGCCAGTGCTATGCTAAAAGACACTTAGAATACAGTGAAAACACCTACATACACTAGGGAACACTATGCGTTGGGCTACCCCTGTGATTAGCATGACCTCCTCTGTAAGTCCCTAGTACATAATAGGGCAGGGGGATTAAAACTACCCTCTTAAAACGCGCTACGGGCGCGTTTGCAAAGTGGTGAAGGGAGGGGGGCCTGAGGTGACATGTGTGCAAACACGCCCTGTGGCCGTTTTAAGTTGGGAGATTAACTCCCTTGAATCCTGCCGGTCCCTGGGGTCCAACTAGCCAACCAGGTACCTCCAGTAAGCGCCACAGAGCTGCGTTGCAGAGAGGTGTAAAAAGGGCATGGCCTGGACCACCTCTCTGCAACGCAGCTCTGTGGCGCTTACTGGAAGCACCTGGTGGGCTAGTTGACCCCCAGGACCCTCAGTATTGAAGAGGAATTAATTCCCCAACTGAAAACGCGCCACAGGGCGTGTTTGCACACATCACCTCAGGCCCCGCCCCCTCCCTTCAACACTGTGCAAACACGCCCATGGAACGTTTTAAATTGGGGGATTAAGTCCCCTTGAATCCTGAGGGTCCCTGGGGTCCAACAAGCCCACCAGGTATCTCCAGTAAGCGCCACAGAGCTGCGTTGCAGAGAGGTGTAAAGGGGCATGGCCTGGACCACCTCTCTGCAACGCAGGCCTCTGGCGCTTACTGGAGGTACCTGGTGGCCTAGTTGGCCCCCAGGGGCCCTCAGGATTAAAGGGACTTAATTCCCCAACTTTAAACGCGCCACAGGGCGTGTTTGCACACATGTCACCTCAGGCCCCGCCCCTCCCTTTACCACTGTGCAAGGCGCCCTGTGGCACGTTTTAAGTTGGGGGATTAAGTCCCCTTGAATCCTGAGAGTCCCTGGCTCCAACTAGCCCACCATGTACCTCCAGTAAGCACCACAGAGCTGCATTGCAGAGAGGTGGTCCAAGGCCATGCCCCATTTTACACCTCTCTGCAATGCAACTCTGTGGCACTTACTGGACGTACCTGGTGAGTTAGTTGCACCCAGGGACCCTCAGGATTCAAGGGGACTTAATTCCCCAACTTAAAACGCGCCACAGGGCGCATTTGCACACTTGTGACATCAGGCCACGCCCCCTCCCTGCACCACTGCGCAAACGCACCCCCTGGTGCATTGTAAATTGGGGGATTAAGTCCCCTTGAGTCCTGAGGATCCCTGGGGGCCAACTAGCCCACCACTTACCTCCAGTAAGCGCCACAGATCTGCGTTGCAGAGTGGTGTAAAAAGGGACATGGCCTGGGCCACCTCTCTGCAATGCAGCGCAGTGGCGCTTACTGGAGGTAAGTGGTGGGCTAGTTGGCCCCCAGGGACCCTCAGGATTGAAGAGGAATTAATTCCCCAACTTAAAACGCGCCACAGGGCGTGTTTGCACACATGTCACCTCCGGCCCCGCCCCCTCCCTTCACCACTGTGCAAACGCACCCTGTGGCGTGTTTTGATTTGGGGGATAAAGTCCCCTTGAATCCTGAGGGTCCCTGGGGTCCAACTAGCTCACCAGGTACCTCCAGTAAGCGCCACAGAGCTGCGTTGCAGAAAGGTGTAAAAAGGGGCGTGGCCTCTGAACACCTCTCTGCAACGCAGCTCCCTGGTGCATACTGAAGGTACCTGGTAGGCTAGTTGGCCCCCAGGGACCCTCAGTATTCAAGGGGAATTAATTCCCCAACTTACAACTCGCCAGGAGGCGCGTTTGCACAGTAGTGAAGGAATGGGGCGGGGCCTGAGGTGACATGTGTGCAAACACGAACCTGTGGCGCGTTTTAATTCGGGGAATTAATTCCTCTTCAATACTGAAGGTCCCTGGGGGCCAACTAGCCCACCAGGTACCTCCAGTATGCGCCAGGGAGCTGCGTTGCAGAGAGCTGTTCAGAGCCCACGCCCCTTTTTACACCTCTCTGCAACGCAGCTCTGTGGCGCTTACTGACGGTACCTGGTGGGCTAGTTGGCCCCCAGGGACCCTCCTGTTTGAAGAGGAATTAATTCCCCAACTTAAAACACGCCCCAGGACATGTTTGCACACATGTCACCTCAGGCCCCGCCCCCTCCCTTCGCCACTGTGCAAACGCGCCCCGTGGCGCGTTTTAAGTTGGGAGATTAAGTCCCCTTGAATCCTGAGGGTCCCTGGGGTCCAACTAGCCCACCAGGTACCTCCAGTAAGCGCCACAAAGCTGCGTTGCAGAGAGGTGTAAAAAGGGGCATGGCCTCAGACCACCTCTCTGCAATGCAACCCTGTGGCGCTAACTGGAGGTACCTGGTGGGCTAGTTAGCCCCCAGGGACCCTCAGGATCGTAGGGGAATTAATTCCTAAGCTTAAAACGCGCCACAGGGTGCGTTTGCATAGTGTTGGTGGGAGGGGGCGGGGCCTCCAGCGCGATGCCGGCTTTTTTTTTCTTTTTCTTTTATAGAAGGGGGGCCGTGTGGACCCCCTTCCTTTCCTGTTTTTTGGGCCCTGGGGACCCCATCCCCCAGGGACTGACCCCTATTTTTTTTTTTAAATCGGGAAGGGGGCCGCGTGGGCCCCCCTCTCGAGGCCATTTTCGGCCCCGGGGACCCCATCCCCCAGGGCATGGCCACTTTTTTTTTTTTTTTTTTTTTAATATTTACAAAGGAGGGGGGCTGCGTGGCCCCCCTCCTGAGGCTTCTTTTAGCCCCGGGGATCCCATCCCCCGGGGCTCTGCCTCCTTGTTTTTTTGTTTTTTTGGGGGGGAGGGGGGCCTCGTGGCTCCCCTCCCGGGCCAATCCTTGCCCCGGGGACCCCATCCCCCGGGGCATGGCCATCCTTTTTGTTTTTTGGGGGGGTGGGGGGCCGCGTGGCCCCCCTCCTCAGGCCAAATACGGCCCCGGGGACCCCACCCCCGGGGCCTGGCCTCTCCATTTTTTTTTTTTTAAAACAGGGGAGGGGGGCCGCGTGGCCCCCCTCCCGGGCCACTTCTGGCCCCGGGGACCCCATCCCCCGGGGCCGGCCCTGTCCATTGGGGACCGTGGGGGGGGTTCCCAATGCCCCCACGGTCCCGCTGGCTCCCCGCGTCCTACGGGAGCCGGCATTGCTTTTCCATATGGGGAGCTGCTAACATGCAGCTCCCAATGTGGAAAAGCAATCTGCGAGGCTCCCGCCCTGTCATTGCAAACAGCAGTGTCCCGGGGGTGGGCACCCCGGGACACTGCAGGAGCCGGCCCTGGGGGGGTGGCGCTCACAGGGCCATCACTGGCTCCAGGAGGGGGGCCGCGCGGCCCCCCTCCCACCATTTGCAAAGCCCCAGGGAGGTGGTGGTCCCCGGGGCTTGGGGGTCTGTCAGGACCCCCAAATTTGAATAATTAGAGCCCCGGGGAGGTGGCGGTCCCCGGGGCGTGTGGGGGGGCTCGAGCCCCCCCACACAGGTATTTCTTTAAAAAAAAAAAAAAGAAGCCCCGGGGGCTGGCGGCCCCTGGGGCTGCGGGGGGCAGTGTACCTCCCCGCAAATAATTAATCAAAGCCCCGGGGGTGGTGGTCCCCGGGGCTTGCGGGGCCTTGAGGCCCCCATACATTAAAAAGAAGCCCCGGGGGTGGCGGTCCTCGGGGTTGCGGGGGGGCCGTGTGACCCCCGCAAATATTTATGCAAAGCCCCGGGGGGGTGGCGGTCCCCGGGGCAGTGTGGGGGGGATTGGGACCCCCCACACTTATTTTTTTCACTGCCCCCGGGACCTGGCCCACCCGGGGGCTAAATATTAACCAAGCGCGGAAGCCCGCGCTTCGTTTTTGTTATTTTTGCGGCCGGATCCGCGGATCCTCCGCGCATCTCGGCGCTTTTATAAAAAAAAAATGCTTTTTTGGGACCCCCTGAGCAGGCCTAGGGGGTCAGGGTGTTTCTACCCTGCCCCCTTTTCTTGTTTTACCCGACTGTTTTTCTGTTTTCTTGTGACTCGGTTCTACCGAGTCACAAGATGGCTGCCAACACTTCCTGGTTTGGAGTGTTGACAGCCAATTAGCATGAAGCTCGTGATCGGGAGGGTGCGCGGATCCACCACGGCCATAGATATCGAAACTTTTATTTTTGATTTTCTCAGCAACTACTAAACGGATTTACACCATTTTTAAAAAGGGTGCTATCTGAACCAAGCACTACCTTTTTGCCAAATTTGGTGTAATTCCGTTCAGCAGTTCGGGCTGTAGCCGTGTCTAAAATTTCCTATGGGAATTAACATGGAGAAAACACGTTTTGGGACCCCCATTTTTTCTCGGCCCCCGCTTGATGAATCACCCCGAAACTTTCAAGATAGGAGCGGACCGGAGCGGGCCATAAGTTTTGAAAATTTGGAGAAGATTCCTCAACCGGCGCCAAAGTTATTGGGTAAAGAATGTGACGAATTTCCTATGGATAATAGGTCCTAACTCTAACTATCTACTGGCGACCGCCAGTAGATAATATATATATATATATATATATATATATATATATATATATATATATATATATATATATATATATATATATATATATATATATATATATATGTATATATTACCTACTGGCGGTTGCCAGTAGGTAGTCATAGTTAGGACCTAGTTTCAATAGAAAAATCGGTTTTTGACTTGCTTATATCTTTGGCACCGGTTGACGAATCTTCACAATTTTTTTTTTTTAAGTGTCATAGTAAGTCTTGTTGTGCATGGGATGATCCGTGAAGCGGGGGCCAAGAAAAAGGGGGCTCAAAATAAGTGTGTTTTCCCATCGTAGTTCCCATAGGACACGTAGTCGAACCTACAGCCCGAACCGCTGGATGGAATTACACAAAATTTTGCAGAAAGGAAGATTTTGTTAGGCAGATTGATCTTTTTGTTATTTGGTGCAAATCCATAGAGTAGTTTTTGAGATATTTAAGAAGAAAAAGTTAATGATATCTCTGCCCGCGATGCATTTGCAAAAAAAGATGAGCTTGTGCAGGGAAATGCACAGCTCAGATTGGCTGCCAACACTTCAGCCAGGAAGTGCTAGCAGCCATCTTGGGGCTTGGCTTCACGGAGTCCCAACAAAAGAAAATATAGAAAAAAGGGCAGGGTAGGAACAAAGCAAAAAAGCATTTAAAAAAAAAAATTACTGCGAGGTCGTCACGAATACGTGATAACAATTTTTTTAAATAACTAAGTGTGGGCTCCCGCGCTCCGTTCATTATCAGCCCCCTGGTGGGCCAGGTCCCCAGGGAGTTTTTTAATGGAGGGGCGCACAGGCCTCCCCTCCTGGGGCTTAATATTGCCCCGTGGACCACCACCACCCTGGGGCTTCTTTAACAATTAATGCGGAGGAGGCCCGTACCGCCTCCCACGCTGCCCCGGGGATCACCACCTTCCCGGGGCATATTTATTTTTTAAATTGGGGGGGTCCTCTCAGACCCCTCCAGTCCCAAGGACCGCCACCTTCCCAAGGCTTAATCTGAAAATATTGCGGGGGCTGTGCGGACACCCCGCAGCCCTGGGGGCCGCCACCTCCGCAGGGCTTTAACTTTAATGACTGGGGGAGGGGTGCACGGATCCCCCCACAATCCCGGGGACCACTTATTAGGATTATTGTCAGGTATAGATAATATTTAATTTATTAATTATGAGTTTAGATGTGAATTCTTGACACCAATGGCCAATAACTGTTACAGCTACTAATTTGTTTTTTGATCTATTGAGCATAAGCCATGGGCTGGATGGATGTGTTTCCATGTTTTGTCTATCTGAACAGCAAATGAATTTTTATATTGCAAATGGCCATTGCATTTGTAAGGGTATGAGGGGCACATTGATGTAAAATGAAGTCCGTTTTAAAAAAAAAAACTCTTTTTATTAAGCGCACGACTTGACACATCATCTCATACAGAATTATCTACATGCAAACAAGGTTCAAGCTTTTATGCTACAGCTGGTTTTTGATGCTGCTAACTGGTACAATTGTCCAATGAATCACATAAATATGTATTTATCTTTTTATCATGGACATGGACATGAGGTATTTGTATGAATGGTGGATATTTATCACAATCATTTATTTGTTTTTTGATTGTAAAGTCTTGAAGCAGCATGATGAAATCTAGTTATGTGAACAATCAATGATGTTATATGTTACAAAATGGCCACTGCTTCAACATGGATAAGAGGGGATATATGCAATAGAATATAGTCCGTCCTCTATGCTGCTGACTGATCAAACTGTCCAATGAATTGTGTTCTGTTTTAAAGGTGAGAGTTCACGTTATCTAACTGACATTGACAAAGGCCAGGAGGCCGAAACACGTTTGTCAGTTCTGTGATGGTTGCACGCTGAATAAACAGTAAACCTGTGGATATTGTAAAACCTCGAGTGCTCAGCGTTTTTGTTGTGATAGTGATATATATATATATATATATATATATATATATATATATATATATATATATATATATAGATATATTCACTTTTTTTTTTTTTTGAGTTTTATATAGCGCAAACTAGACTTGAAGATATCGGGTATCAGAGCGCTTTACATAGCACCAGTTTCGTTACACAAGGACACATTCATTTTTTTATTTTTTTTTGTTAGGCATGGGGTGATTAAGTGATTTGCCCAGAATCACAGGATGTTGAGCGTCGTTGCCGAGACTCGAACCCGGTTCCCCAGCTTCGACGTTGACCGCTCTAGCCATAAGGCTACATCCTCTCCCCACTTCTTCACTTCCACTAAAAAAAGCAAAGGTTAAAGTAACGTTGTAGTTAGGTGAAAATTTAAGTGACAACGTAACATTTTGAACTAAAAAACACTAAAATTCACCAGTTATAGTTATTTCAAGTAACTATAACTCGTGCCCTCAGGTAACTATAACTCGCACCAGCCCAATGCACAGTTTGCTTATCAATAATGATATAGCAAATGTTGCAATGATACTATCAATGGTATTACAGAAGATGTCATGAGTGATGTAATATGTGGGGTAATAAGTTGTGCATGGTGAGGGAACGTGTTATAGTTACTTGAGATAACTATAACTATAACTGCTGAATTTCAGTGATTTTTTCAGTTCAAAATTTTACGTTGTTACTGAACATTTCACCTAAATATGACATTACTTTACCTTTGTTTTTTTCAGTGAATTTCTTGGGATTTTTTAACGTAAATTAATAATTTATTATCATAAGTAAAGCCAACACCTTATCGACAGGTAGTCAACCCCACGCTGTGCATGGGCGACAGAAGGCCCTTGGCCAATCCACCTGGAGGCAGCCAAGACACAATGCACGCAGCCTTTAGCCATGCGCGATGAGAGTTTGGCCCCAGGGCCTGGCCTGCAGCCAAGCCCAGTGGCCAACCCTTCCGCCGCAGGCAGCCAACCCCACACTGCACACGGCCTTCGGTTGTGCATAGTGGGGTTGACCAGAGAACCTGGCCTGCAGCCAGCCTTGTGGGAAACCAACCTGGAGGCAACCAACCCCAGGAGGCTGTGCGCAGCGGGGGTTGGCCACAGGGTTTTGACTGCCACATGGCCCTCTGACCACACCCCCAGAAGGCTGCCAACCCCACACTGCACACAGCCTTTGGTGTGCACAGCGTAGGGTTGGCCTTCGGGGCTGCGGCCCCTATCCTCTGGGGTCAAAGCATATATATTAAGGGAATGGCGGTGTGCAGCCCCCTCCCCGAACCTTAATTGGCCCCAGAGACCCCTTCTCCTGGGCCCAGTTCCAATAAAAAAGGAGGGGGAGGAGTTGCTCCACTCCACAAGCCTTATTAGGCCCCAGGTACTCCATCCCCAGGGGCCAAAATCTAATGGGAGGGGGGTTTGCAGGCCCCATCACCGAGCCTTAATAGGTCTTGGGTATCTCACAACCTGGAGCTAAATACGATAAAAAGGGAAGAGGGCGATACTTACATGAAATTGTGTGCTGTAAGATTTTGACAACTTTGTCATCATTTCAAATTTGGAATTTTGTGTATGTCAACCAGGCCCGGCTCCAGGAACTTTTATTTGGGTGGGCCAAGGGTGCATTCGGGTGGGCCACTGCGGGCCCGATTTGTCGCTTATATGTCTAGCCAGGCCTGCTTCTGGGCCCTCCTTTATCTCTTAGTCTTACAAGGCCCAGTAAAACGCACTCTTTTCCAAATCTCTTGCTAAATGTTATCACTCTCAAAAAGTGTTTTTTTTCCATGTAATGTCCCTTTGATGGTGTGAGAGGGATGGGCGGAAAAGGAATCTCGGAAGCCTTATAGGTGGATCAATGTTGGCGTATTTTTATTATGGTGGGCATAAACAGGAAAGGTAAGGGTCTTCTTTTCTTCTTCGTGGATTTATTTTTCCATGGTCTTCATCTGGGAAGGCTGGGCTTCTACTGAGAGGACGTCCCCAGGAGTCTCAAAAGAGAAGAAGGAGCGGTAAGTATAACTGTCCTTATGAGTAGGATTTCAAGGATGGGGCCCTTCACCATCCCGGGGAGTGGGTGGAATCCATGCGACATAATAGCGTGCACCGAATTACCAAAAAGAAATAAACAACAAACTGAACAAAATAAGTAAGACCAGAAGGATTCTTATCCTCTGATAGTCGGTCGCCAGTCCCTTATCTTCAGGGTACTGAGTATTGCTGCAAATCAGATAATCTCTGGTCCTAAAATGGCACATGCAAGGTAATGTCGGGAGATATCCCCTTCCTTTAACGACTCCCGCACATGTCAGGTTTATTAAATAAAATATAGGTTCTGGGAAGGGCTCATGCAGGCGGTGTAGATATCGAGGGAAGTGCACAGAGAGACGGACAACAGTTACGTAATTCTATGCTGCCCTCCGTGCTTTCCTCCCTCCACCCCTCACTCCCCTCCCCTTCCCGAATCACGTACTGCAGGGGCCGCAACTCTCCTGAGTTGCGGCGGAGTGAGAGCGTCCTCCGGGGGTGTCCACCAGTTCTCGCACCAGGTCTCGAGGCTTCCGTCTGCTTCCTCGTCTTGGTCTATGGCGTCAGCCGGGTTCTCCTCCTCTTCGGCTGGACTGTCCTCTCCTTCTTGGGGCTCGGTCCCTTAACGCGGCGTCCTGCTCCCTCAACGTAACCGGGCTCCTTCTCTACTCGGGGATCTCGGCGTCTTCCGGGTTTCGCCGCCCTCTCTGGGACATTGGCCCAGACTGTTGGTGATACATGCGATAAGGGGAGTAGATGAAAAGCCAATGCCGGATCTCCCTCCTCACAGATGGGAAGAGGAGGTTTCTAAGGTGGGAGTATCAGGCAAGTGACACTACTCAGGCTCCCTCTGTGCGCGCCTTCAGGGAGAATCCCTCTTCATTACTACCTCCACCTCACCCCTGACTCTGCAGCGCACTCCCTTACAGGCTTGATTATCCACTTTTCTACCACCCCTCTCCAGTGCATCTTATCTCACGGCTGACCTTGGGCCTCCAGCCCCATATCAGCCACCATCCGGTTCCACTTTCAATATTCCCAGGAAAAACATTAGTAAAATCACCTTCAAACTTGAAACATTGAATATAGCAGTAAATGTAATTAGCATGCACTTTAAAGTATCTTCCACAGTTGTCCTAATCACCCGACTGTTAATTAAATAAACGAAAACAGAAAGGCCATGACAGGGCCGGCTTTAGTGCTGGTGCGAAAGTCTTTTTTGGCGCCCAACCAATGACCTCTTTCTCCATAGATACCTTTACTACCACCCTCCTATAGTGCCATTCATCTCTCCGTAGCCCCTCTCCCATGACCTCCTCATCGGCTTCCCTCACTGCCACCCTCCACACGTGCCCCTCATCTCTCTGTAGTACCCCCCACCCCATGACGTCCTCCTCGGATTCCCTCACTGCCACACTCCACCAGTGCCCCTCATCTCTCCATTGTCCCTCTCTCATATGCATTTCATTTGTTGTATAGTGCTATAGTGTAGGGTGTCACAGTACTTTACATCACGCACACATTATACAGAGACAATAAATCAGTCTACCGGGAATGTCACATAAGCCAATGAGAATTACAAGGTGTAGAAATCACATGTTATCCATACTGGTGGGCAATATATTTTACGAGGGTTTGGTCTGGAGAAGCACAAACTCAGGATTTAAAGAGTACTCCAGTGGTTAGGGGTTGGCTTTACTGATAAAAATGTATAACTGCCCAAACAAACTATTGTTAGCAACATTAGAATAGTGAAAGACTGGAGAAGTTCTAACTATATCACAACACAAAAAAGCGAAGTTTGTATGCAGCTCTTTGATGACAGTTCATAGGTCACTGTCCTATGTTAGGATAGTAACTTCTGAACTGTAAGTAACACAAGGTTCTCTGTGACAAAGGCAGCAATCCACTGAGCTATCCACATAAAATTCAGTTTATCTGCATTTAAAAACTACCAGCAGACAAATGATTGCTCTACAGCAGGATCATAAATCACCAGTTATCTGAACATTTTTTATTGTTGTTGTACATCGGTGGCTGATTCACTGTGAGGGCCAAGGCTCATGTTTGGGTGGGCCTGGCCCACCCGGCCCACGTCCTCTCAGTAGAAGCCCAGCCTTCCCAGATGAAGACCACGGAAAAATAAATCCACGAAGAAGAAAAGAAGACCCTTACCTTTCCTGTTTATGCCCACCATAATAAAAATACGCCAAAATTGATCCACCTATAAGGCTTCCGAGATTCTTTTTCCGCCCATCCCTCTCACACCATCAAAGGGACATTACATGGAAAAAAAACCACTTTTTGAGAGTGATAACATTTAGCAAGAGACTTGGAAAAGAGTGCGTTTTACTGGGCCTTGTAAGACTAAGAAGAGATAAAGGAGGGCCCAGAAGCAGGCCTGGCTAGACATATAAGCGACAAATCGGGCCCGCAGTGGCCCACCCTTGGCCCACCCTTGGCCCACCCAAATAAAAATTCCTGGAGCCGGGCCTGCTTAAAGCTCGTGCATCGATGGCTAAGGTTACAGAAATTGTACATAATCAGCTCGCAAACATACGAAAACGCCCCCTGGTATCAGAAGAATGTCGAGAGAAAAATGCGCAATTGTTTTAGCAGACATACCATGATCAAAGCCTTATAGTGAGAATAAAAATATTACATGTCACAAATAACTATGGGGCATATTATCAAGAAGAGGCGATAATCATCGCTAACCCTGCTTAGCGTGATTTTTTTTATCGCCGGCTATCGCTGGAATATATCGCCACGCTAACGCTGTATTAGCAACGATTAGCGCTATGGCGATGAATATTCCAGCGATAGCGAGGAAATGAGCCAACATCGCTGAAAAACCAGCGATGTTGCATGGAGAAGGGAGAACACCTTGCTGATACGACCCTGTGGTCGTATCAGCATAATCCACCCCCCCATGTTAGGTATGGCTAACACCTGCTAATTGCAGGTGTTAAATAAATGGCGATGACCCCGGTTAGCGCGACTTTTCACGTCGCTAACTGGGGCCATGGCCACCTTGCTAATAGGCGATAGGCCTGTTAGCGAGTGTTTCCCAGGTTTGTTCGTCGGGAACGCCCACTTTGCATGTCATTAGCGATAAATATCGCTGACATGCAAAGCGGTAAAAAACGGGCGCTAATGCCCCCAAACTGTCGCTAACTGCTGTTAGAGACAGTTTGCTGATAGGGCGATATAAATATCGCCGCTTTAGCGCCAAAAAGTGCCGCTAAAGCGGCGATAGTGCCCTTGCTAATATGCCCCTATATTCTCCATTTTCCCGCCTATTGCACCAGGGTTTAATGAAAAAGATCCCTCCAGCGCCAAAACCAACGGCCCTCCCATCTGGAGACACTTGCATGAGTTATTACTCTGCACGCCCCTAGTAAGTCTCTCTTTCATGTCTTCTATTCCAATCAAGCCTGTGACCCGTGAACCGTTCTTTCATTGGTGAATTATTCCAGATGTAATCTATCGCCGCTCCTCCGTACAGCCATTACGCTGCACCTGATCAAAAACCGCATTCCATTCGCACGCAATAAAGTGCCAAGAAAGAGTTTGGTTTCAACAAGTGTTTCCACACGCCGTGAAACACCTCAGGGACCGGCCAAGTCGTTTCCCTTTTTTGGAGATCCCTTCAGATCACACACGTGGCAGAGCGATGCTTTGGCAGCGGCGCAGGAATGCTAAAAACATGCCTTTGTTTTCCTCCTTTTATTCAAAATTTTCGTTACAGAAAACGAAGCCTCTCTTTTTCTGGTTGATGAAATAGGGGCAATTCACAGATTCTCAAACAATTTCTTCACAATGGATGCCAGATGGCAGCAGGCTGGCGGATGCTGAGGTGCGTGCTATTGGTGTTACATTCTAGTACATATGTAGCAATATGCTTTTTTTAGTAAAGATTTCTTCAGCATATATTCAATCCAGTTGTCATGAGGGGGTTCCATAAAAGGAATCCATGACGTCATTATGAACCCTGGCATGTCATCGGTTGCACTGTGCAGGTGACACATTGAGGACTAGATTTCTCAACTGTTTGCACTCGTGCCATGATAAATGATACAACGTGTTGCAAAACATCGAAAAGTGGTGCAAACAGGAGCAACTTTCCCATGCAAAAGCAATTTTGCGCTGAAAGTTGACTCTCGCGCTACATCCAAACACCTTTGTGCCATCCCTCTGCTAATGTATGCAAGGGCAGCATGTCTGGGGCAGATCAGCGCAAAAACCTTTTTTTTTTTTGGGTGCAAAGCCATATTTACCACTGACTGGGAGGCACAGCCGACCCTAGAAGGGGGGCATTTAACCACCCCGTGGGCGGCAGACAAATGGCACAGCAGCAGCAGACCATGAGGAAAAGGCCAGTGAGTGACCAGGAATTTGGATTCAAAGGGCCCAATCAAGAATGAGGGGCGTGGTCACAAGCACGGCCTGAAAGGCGATCGGGACACGCAGTCCCCAGCTTTGTCGCAAGAGGAAATTGATCCCACCCACCCACACTAGAGAAGGCGGGTGTTGCAGCCGCAGTTTGACGAGGCGGCGGGGAGTCACAAGGTTTAACAAGAAAGAATCTTCACATAAGTACGTAAAAGGGCAGTTGCCCAAACAAGGTCCTTGGGATGCCTTACGGCAGGGATTCTTGAGATACGTTCCCGTACAAGGTCCTTGGGATGCCTTACGGCAGGGATACTTGAGGGCAGACAAAAGGGTAAGAAATGGTTAGCGCTGGGCGGACACGGCACTTGCAGTCCAGGCATGGCCGTGGGGTCTCGAACACCAGACATTAGGTAGCAAGTTGAAGCCTCGAAGCCGCAACCCGCTGTACCAAGTAAGTGACAGAAGTAGAGCTGACACAACAGTAGGAAGTTATGGTTATTAATATGTAATAAATCATAGGATGTACACTGTATAACCTGTTACGAAAATGCCTTATGTTGCAGTCCAAGATAAGCCAGAAAGTAGCATGTTGATGACCAATGCTATCATGGCAAGTGTGTACCAACCTATGATGTGAATAAACTGCTGCCGTTCTGACACCACAAAAAGGTCTTGGTGTACATAATTGATGGGAAGGAAAGAACAGCGGGAGGGCCCATTAGTTGCTCGCACAGCTGGGGGGGTACAAAAATAGCTTGCTCTCACTATGCCACATATGCCAACAGCAAAGAAAAGCAGCTGCAAGCAAGGAATCAGGGACTATCTCCTGCATTATCTACATGTAATGTATTCTTTATCCTAAAGCAATGATCTTCCATGTCTGACCACACCCCCGTGTGGGTATGTAGACCTAGGAATCTGTAGTGGAGAGTGCATCTCCTGTACAAATCTCAAACTAGACAGTACAAATCTTCTTTGAACTACAGCACAAGGCTCTGTGTGACACAGAACACCTAGATTTTGTGCCGACTCTTAATAAATCTGTTTCTGCACTTTTTTCTGTCATTCGTGCAAAGCAGTGCTGCAATTTTTCACACAATGCTCCCTTGCACAAAGGAAAGTTTAAACTAAAGGCATATGAGGCAGCATAAGGAAACCCTGACCCCCAGGCATCTGAAGGGGGGGGGGGCACAGAGGGACCAACCACCTTCCCTGAGATTTAAAAAAAAACAGATTTCATGCGGCAATACTGCTGTGGGACACAGCACGGCATTCTCATGAGATTCCGTAGAATGCCTACAGCACCTGCCTAGCAGCCTTCCCCCCATAGTACCGCAGTACCATGCAAGCTTCCCCATGGAACCTTGCCCGGTACCTCAGTACGATTGGCTAAAAAGCTGTGTGGAGGCAACCACAAGAGTACCAAGGCAACAGAATTTGTTTTAAACTAAATTTTAAAAAAAGCATGAGGGTTGGTTGCGCACTGTTGGGTGCAAGTTGAGGGGTTGGGCACAGGGCCTACCCAAGGTTGTGCAGAGCAGGGATTGGCCACATGTAGGGGGTTGGGAGCAAGGCCTGGCCAAAGGCCACGTCCTGCGGCCAAGTCTTGCTGCACACAGCCGAAGGCCATGAGCAGCGGGGTTATCTGCAGATGAGTGGTTGAGTGAAAGGTCTGGTCTTTGGTGAGGCCCTGTGTCCACTCCCCCTCTGTGCATGGCCAAAGATGTGTGCAGTTGGGTTGTCTACACATGGGGGGTGGGCACTGGGCTTGGCCAAAGGCAGAGGCTTGATGCATGTGAAGGCTTGTCCATAAGTCCAATTTAGAACAGACTCAAAAAACCCTAGGAATTCACTGAAAAACACAAATGTTAAAGGGACATTATAGTTAAGTGTTGGAATAAGACATAAGTTAGAGTTAAAAACTTACAAACCACAGAAATACACCTGTTATAGTTTAGTCAACTAACTATAACTTGCACCTCCATCATGCACCGCTTATGATCTGAGGTTCAAAGGCTTTTCTGTGACTGTATTTTCACTGAAAAAAACAAAGGTTAAAGGGACGTTATATTTCGGTGAAATTGTCAGTTAAACCATACCATTCTAAACTAACCAAACCACTGAAATTCACCATATAGCTATCTCAAGTAACTTTAATTCATGCCCTAAACTATAATGTCCCTTTAACCTTTGTTTTTCTCAGTGAATTTCTAAGGTTTTATTTAATGTGAAATAAGTCATTATTACAATTCATAACTATACCGTCACTTTTTGAGTGAATTTCAATTTTTTTTAAACATAAAGTAAAATACCAATCCCTGTTCATGGCATGGGGTTGGGCGCAGAGAACCCCTGCCGCGCATGCCATTGCCGTCTGGGGTGGGGGACAAGGCACATGGTCTGGCATGCACTAAACAACTATAAGCGGGTGCGCACGGCTGACTATATCATGTAACAATATAAAAGGTGCCATTTTAAGTAAGACAGACCTCCTGGCTTTGTCAAAGAATCAGAACACCTACATTTACAAAGCAGCGGGTATATTGGCTTTATTAACGGGTCAGCACATCAACACATCTAAAGTAGACCTATCCGCATTGTCAAAAAGTCACTAATAACTATAATCAAATGTATATTTTAAAAATGCACATATTGCAAGGTTTAATAATGAGTGTCAAAAAGTATTTCCAATAAAGCATTATTAACAAAAAAAAAAAAATAAACATGCCTTTGAGCACAGCGCTGCCATAGAACCAACCACAATCGGTCCTTGCCAAGGAAATACCCAGAAAATTAAAATAACACCCCCTATGAACCAAAGGGAGAGGAGTTGGCCTAATGGCTAGGGCGGTCGACCTCGAATCTGGGGAACTGGGTTCGAGTCTCGGCAATGACGCTGAACAGCGTGTGATTCTGGGCAAATCACTTAATCTCCCCGTGCCTAACAAAAATGAATGTGTCCTCATGTAATGCAACTGGTGCTATGTAAAGCGCTCTGATAACCGATTCGGGTCAAGTTTGCGCTATATAAAACTCTGTAAAATAAAAAAATAAAAATAAATAAATAAAGCTCTTACGGCACCAAGCAAACTAAGCAAGTCGTCACAACCCTTCCCAGAAGGGCTTGATTGTCTCGTCGGTCCAAGCATCTATCCATTCATCCTTTCATATTTCCATATACCCACTAATATCCACTATTTCACCTTTACATTCTGTAATCCATTCAATCTTTCATCCATCATTCAGTCTGTCAGAGTTCCGTCCTTAAGTCCGTTTTTTTTTATATAGCGCAGCTACTCACCCTTACGGGTCTCAAGGCGCTGGGGGCCGTAGTGGAAATGAAGTGAGCTATTGCCCAGAGTCACATGGTGCTGAGCTGAGCTGCCGCCGGAGATCGAACCGTGAACCCTGTGCTCCGAAGTCAGCTGCCCTGGCCGCTGCACCACACCTCTCCACTTCCATCCATCCCATCCGCCCATCCATATCCAAACCTATCCATCCATCTTCAAACCTATCCATCTATCCATACATCCATCCATACATCCTTTCACTTATCCATCCTTCCTTTCACTCCATCTATCCACCCTTTCACCCTATCCATCCATCCATCCTCAGTCTCACTCATCCATCCATACATCCACCCTTTCACTCATCCATCCACCCTTTGACCCATCCATCCACTCATCCATCCATCCATTTACCCTTTCACTCATCTATCCATCCTTTTACCCTTTCACCCATATATCCGTTCACTCACTCATCCATAAACCCTTTCACTCATCCATCCACGCTTTCATTCAGCAATCCATCTACCCTCCCTTTTATTCATCCATCCATTCTTTCACTCATCCATCCTTACATCCATCCATCCTTTAGCTCATCCCTCCATCCTTTCACTTTGTCCATCCATCCATCCAGCCGTTTAGTCCATCCATCCATTCATCCATCCATCCATTTACTCTTTTACTTTTCCATCCATCCTTTCACTCACTCATTCATCCATCCATCAATACACAATTTCTCTCATCATCCCTCCATCCACCCTTTCACGCATCCTTCCATTCACCCTTTCACTCATCCAGCTATCCATCCATCCTCCCTTTCACTCATCCATCCATGCATCTAGCCATCCACCATTTCACTCACTCACTCTCCCACGCTTTCACGTTAATTATGAGCCTTTGTCTGCTGAGCTGCAGACAGAAGAGGCCCATCAGAACACCACTCCGGCTGTAGCTGCTAAAGCGGGGTGTGATGACCCCAATGGTCCTTGCACTCTGGCTGCAGAGCATACAGCTCCAGCTTTGAGTGACTTAACAAATATGGTAAGCTGCCAAGGAGTCCATCATGCAATAACCCAAGAAAGTTACTGTGTTTTTTAATGTTGCTTGGGGGCTGCTGTGCTCCCTGGAATATTAAAAAAGCCATTGCAGAGCATTATGAGGCCCTCCCCAGCTATTTCATGGCCCTGGTGACCCCCTGCACCCCGTGCCCAACCCCATGCTGCACACGGCTAAAAGCGGTGCACTGTAGGGGGTTTGGCACCCACAGAGGGTTGGACGAAGGCCGTGTGCTTTGTGGGGTTGGACTCCCAACTCCACGACATGAATGGCAATAGACATTTTATTTCACATTAAAAACCCAGAAAAAAATCAAAGATTAAGGTGACCTTATTGTTAGGAATTGTAATAATATCCTAACTTTATAATAATAAACACCTTAGAAATTCATGCGATCCTCCTTCCTGAGCATTCTGTGCCCCCGGGGACACCATCTCTGGGGCCGGCATACTAAGTATGTCCCGGGGAGCCAACCCCCGGGACATAGCGGTTTCCCTGCCCGCACCGGAATGGGCAGGGAACCCTGTGTTTGCTCCCACCGGGCGGGAGCATTTTTTAATCTCGCGCTAAGCGGGAGCACACACAAAGTCTGCTCTTAGCCAGTGGGAGCTTTAAAAGTGCTCTCACAGAATGGGAGCAGACTTTTGATCTGTTTCCCTGCCCGCACTGATACAGACAGGGAAACAGATCAAAATATTGCTCCCGCCCGGAGGGAGCAGAATTAGTAGCTGCTCCATTCGGGTGGGAGCAATGCCGCTCTCGCTGCATCTAAAATAAAAAAAAAGAGGAGGGTGCACAGCCCCTCTCCTCAAGCCTCATAATGCCCTGCAGACCCCATACCTGGGACTGGTTCCAATTATGGGTTCTGGGGAGACGACTACAGGGACACTGTTTATCTGCCTGCAAGAGCATGGGCAGTCAAAGAAATGCTAAAAAAATGCTCCAGCTGGGTGTGAGCACACATTTATTCACTGCTCGTGCTCTTGCGGGCAGGGAAATAAAGACTGCTCCCGCCCGGTGGGAGCAGAGATAAAATTACCTGCTCCTGCTGCGCCCAGGATGGATGCATGCAGAGGAGCCTTTGGGGGCGTGTGGGTCCTGGGGCTCCCCCTGCAGGCCCCAACGTTGTTTGTTGTGTGTGTTCAAGGTGGGCACCAGGGTGCCCACATTAGGCCCCAGGAAATTGGGTCCCTGAGGCCTGTAAAGACTCAGGGAGGGGAGTAGCGTGCCCCCTCTTCTTAAAAAGACATTGGCCCTGGGGATAGGAATCCCGGGACAAGTAAAAGCTTGGGGAGAGAGGCTCCCTCCCCATTATTATTAAAATTTGAAAAAAGGAATTGCCTGGTCCAGCCGGCACCTAGGATGGGTGCTGGTAGGGGAGCCTGCAGGGTCCCAGGAGCTCTGGGGCTCCCCCCACAGCCCTCAGCAAAAAATAAGCTTCTGGGTGATCTGGGTGCACACTGGGACCCCCTAAATATTAAACACAAGAAAAAAAAGGATAATAAATGAGTGGCAGGAGCCTCCCATTTATTATTTACGGCTCCTAGCAAGGAACGGCGTATAATGCTCTAGGGTATTTTAACATGATATATTTTCATGCTTGTGGTGCCCATAGAAGAGGCAGGCGAACCACCAAACAGTTTTTAATGTTGTAGGGGGGCTGCAGGGAGTGCAGCCGCCCCCAGCAACATTAAAAAAAAAGTATAGTAAGTCCCCTGCATCATTGAATCCATGACACCAGGAGAGCTTACCATATTTCTTTAAAGCACTCCTAGCTGGAGCTCTATGCTCTTCAGCTGGAGTGCAGAGCGCCCTTGTGGTCAGTTCTATGGCTGCACTTTGTACCTTGAAAAATGTTTAAAAAAGAGTCAAAGACATGTTACTTTTTTTTATAAAGCTTTATAAACTTTTTAATGACCATTACTTTTATTAAACATTGAACTGTGTGAGTTAATGAAATATACATTTCCTTATAATTATTGGTCATTTTCTGACAAAGACAATACAAGTGCTTTATACATGTTGATATTCTGCCACCTTCATAAAGCCAATAGGCTTTCTGACTCTTTGACAAAGTCAGTAGCTCTGCCTTACTTAAAATGACACCACTTGTATTTAGCCATTTGCGCTCACTGGGGTTTGGGCATCAGGCCCTGCGACTAAAACTCTGCTGTACAGCGTGGGTTGGGCGCAGGGCCTTGCAGATGGTCAGACGCATGCCGTTCGCTGCGTTATGGTGAAAAAATATTACTTTACGTTAAAAACCTAAGAAATTCACTGAAAAAAAAACAATGGTTAAAGTGATGTTACAGTTAGGTATGGTAATAATATCTTACTTTCTTTTAAAAATAACCTTAGAAATTGACTGAAACAAACTAAGGTTAAAGGGATCTTAAAGTCAGGTGAAAATATCAGTTAAAACATACCATTTTAAACTAATAAAACTACTGAAATTCACCAGTTATATTTATCTCAAGTAACTATAACTCCGAGTAGGACACCCTGAGCCCCTAGGTCTAGTGTTGGGATCACAGAAGGACCCTGCCTATGGCCGATAAAATTTTGAATTTTTTTTACTGCATATTCACAGAGGCTCTCCAAATCTGTGGCAAAATTAGAAATAGAAAATCTGCAGCAAAATAAAAAAATAAAAAAACAAGGGCTCCCGAGCTACTCTTTTAAAAAGAAAAAACCCGCGGTGAGCCACGGACAAGAGGCAGAGCAAACTATTTCGAAAGGGGAGAGGGGTGCATTGTTCCCCTTCCTGAGCCTCTGTGAGGCCTTGGGAGCCCATCCCCTGGGCTGATATGAATTGAAAATGAGTGAAGGGGAGGGGGCGAGCAGCATATGTTTGCTCCCGCCTGGCAGGAACATTTTTAAATCTACCGCAGGGTGGGAGCAGATATGCTTTTCTTGCCTGCAGGAGCGAAGGCAGAGAAGGCATGTCTGTTCTCATTCAGCAGGAGATTTAAAAATGCTCCTGCAGGGTGAGAGCAGACATTTGTTTTCCAGCTCGCACTCCTGTAAAAACAGCTGCTCACTCATGGTGGGAACAATGTCGACTCCCGCAGCATGCAGGATGCTGGCTGGTGTTGCAGGAGCCCTGGGGCTCCCCCTGCAACTTCCAACTAGTGGTTTGTGGGTGTCCCAGGTGGGCACTGGGGCATCCACATCTGGCCCTGGGAAATGGGGTACCCCAGGCCCACACAGACATGGGGAAGGGGGCCATGCACCCTGTCCCCTTTATTTATAACATAGGACCCGGGGAATGGGGTCCCCAGAGCCCAAGGAAGCTTGGGGAGGGGGGCACCTTAAATGAAAATAAAGGCCCCGGGGATGGGAACCTTGGGGCTGTAAAGGATCAGGGAGGGGGGCTACCCACCCCCTCCCCAAGATTTATTCTTAAAAAGGATGTCCTGGGTGGGTCATTTATTATTCACTGCTCCTTCAAGGAACACCCCACAATGCCCTGCAAGGGCTATTTACATTTTTTTGGTGATGTCCCTATAAAGGGCAGGGGCACCCTCAACAATTTTTTGATATAGTGGGGGACCTGCAGTGAGTTCTGCAGCCCTCAAGTGACATTAGGAAAAAGAACAGTAATTATCTTGAGTCACTGAAACCATGAGCCCAGGAGAACTTACCATATTTGTTTGAGCACTTCTCAGCTCGAACTATTGCTCTATAGCTGGGAGTGCAGGTCCCTCTAGGGGCTGGCACTGCGTCTGCACTTTATGTAGTCTCAAGATGTATATAGAAGTACAAAGTATAGAAGTGGTTGTTTTTAGGCCTGGGCGGATCTCTTGGGGTTTCAGTCCGCGGTATTCTGTAGAATTAATAAAAAACTTTGCAGAATTCCGATCACGGGCAGAGTTACCGGCTCTACTTGTGCACAGGTATGTTATGGAGCAAGGAGGGATTAAATATATATATATATATATATATATACACACACACACACACGCGCACACACATGACCTACACATCTGGTTTGATAAACTAAATGCTATCATATCAGGTCTCTATAATAGATTGCAACTGGACCTATCCCACATAGCAGGTCACACATTGGTCACACATTGGATTTAATTTTCTCGAATCGGGAACAAAGCATTATTCCACAAAGCAGACCAGTTACATGGGACGATGATCATATCATAGCCTTCTCATTCAAGATCTCAAATAAAATATCAACTTAATACACAATAATGCATAGACAGTGGAACAAACTAAACATGCAGAAGTTGGAATCACACCTAGCAATACATACTCATCTGGAAACAAACTTAGTGGTAAGCCTTCAACATATTAATCCCAAAAACAAATTTGAAACAAGGCAAAAGGAAGAAGGTGGCCCCTTGGGTGAATGAAGGGCTGAAAAATTAATGGAGAACTCTCAACACTTCAACGCAGATGGCTCAAGTTCAATAATCCGCAAGACAAATTATCTCTACACAGTAACAACAGAATGTACAAATCAAACATAAAGAAGAGCAAAAATTTCACTACTCAATCAGGATCGACAATGCCAAATGGCCGTCCAAGGAACTCCATAAAAGTCTATTGCAATTTCACAATCCAGAGAGCTGCCAAACCTCCACCCTACTTTCACAAGCTTTCTGCAATAAACTAGCAATGCATTATCTAAACAAAGCAAACACACTGGATTCATATCTAACAACCAAAAGAAAGAACTCCTCCCATTCTATACAGCCAACAACATACAGCCTTTCAAGAAATTACAAACTCCTAATTTGAAGTCCTACTAAAAGTTAGCAGTCCAGCTGGCTGCCCTTCAGCCCTCTGCCCCCACACAGTGTCAAAAAGATCCTGCAATCCACATGTATACCAGTCAGAAACATTATCCACAACTCTTTTAAAAACAGAACTTTTCAAAGACATAATAAAGAAGACATACATACTCCCACTATTTAAGACGAATAACTTTGACCCTCAAGACTGCAGGGGCGAGAGACCAATCTCTAATGTGCCTTTCCTTTAGCAAACTTATGGAAAGAGCAGCATTTTGCCAGATCGCAGAATTCATAGAAGAAAACAAACTACTCTCAGACTGGTAAACAGTATTCCGCCCAGGGAGATGGACCAAATCTCCCCTAATTGTAATTTGGGTCTAAACAATATAGTTGCCACAAATAGTGTAGAGGCATTACTATTCCTGGACCTTTCTTCAGCTTTTAACCCAGTACACCATGACACATTTTTTCTTAGACTGAAAGAAGTTGGTAGAGATGGCATCACCCTCAACCGGATTGCCTGTCCTAAACTACAGATCATACCAGTTTTGTACACTGCCTTTCTCTTCACATCTTCACTGCATAGAAATGTGAGTGGTAAAAGTATAACCCTTCAACTGTCTGGTGAGATCTACTGGGACTCCCACCTAAAATAGCACAAACATGAAAAATCACAGACATTTTTTCGTCTCTACGCTTTCCATGAAAAGTCAAGCGGACAGGCTGTCCCATTTAACAATATGTTAATTGGGACAATTCAAGCTACTCACCCACGCTTACAACTCCCTCCACAACACCGGACCCAAATACCTCAACAAGAGAGTCTCCTTCCACGTACCCAAGAGAAACCTCTGCTCCGCCGACCTCGCCGGAGCCCCACTCATCCGCAGAGCCAGAGCGGGTGGAAGAGCCTTCTCCTACATCGCGACAAAAAACCTGGAACGAGCTCCCCCACTCTGCACTCTTTCAAGAAGAGCCTCAAAACCTGGCTCTTCGGCTGACTCAGAGCTGCACCCCCCCCTACCCCCCCCAGCGCCTTGAGACCTTCACGGGTGAGTAGCACGCTTCACAATTCCCTGATTGATTGATTGATTGATTGATTGAATATGTAAACACTTAGGTGCATCTATCCGCACCTTGGATGTCCTCATAAGATTCAAGCAGTAACATCATTATCCTCTTAAAACTTGACAGTGCTAGTGAACTACACCACAGTACTCCACTCCTAACTATCAGAAGGCTGCAAACATTCCAAAACTCAGCAGCAAGACTACTTCTATATGTAAATATACAAACCCACATTTCTCCAGTCTTGAAGGCTCTACACTGGCTCCCAATAGCAAGAGGGTTTTCTTTCAAACTACTGTGCATCTCTCACAGAGCTATTAATGGCAAAGAACCATAATTCATACAATCAAAAACCACAAAATATTTCTTGCCTAGAAAATTACATTCCAAACTGGCACTGCACCTAATAATTTCTGCTTATATGAAGAAAACCACTGGTGGCACTATTTCCTCCATGCAAGCAGCAACACTTTGGAATTCCCTATATGCCAGGATCAGAGCCAATAAGAATCACATAGAGTTCAGAAGAATGGTTATGACCTGGTTATTCCCAATGTGACCCAAATAAGAATCCATACACTCTCATTTCCTGCATTCATACAAATACTTTCCAGGGCCCTCTAATATCAAGGAAATGCTATTTTGGGGTTAACCACATTCGCCTTGAAACTCAAGCACCATTGTATCTTTCTGAGATATGATCAATGCAAACCCCAATGATTGTCCACTCCTCGGAATCTCGATAGCCATACCAAACGAACCATTATACAGACATACCACATAGCTCAGTACCCTTTATTTAAAAAACAAGTACCAAGCCAACCAACTTCAATAATGTTTAATGTCTACGTAAAAAGAAGAGACAATATCAACACCATCAACAGCCAAGCAGAAGAACCCAAGGCAGAACAACTTATATCACCTGCCCAGGTAATCAACTTTTAGTCTTTCTTTCTATTCTTTATTCTTTCTCAGATTGCATAACCTGAACATTCCAAATATTCCTGCATTAAACTAACTTGATTTATAGCTAGGTATTATTCTTTGAATTAAACTTTTTTACACTGCATCCTCTGCATGCCTTCCACTCAACCCGCTCTCTTAAATCACAATGTCTGATTCTGTTTAACCTCTCCGTGCTATCTCACAATATCTAACCTCCTCCACCCTATTTCCTCACCCCTCATGTTAGACCTGGCATAATTGGCGTGGGTTTCCCCTGTATTTTTGCCTTGCCTCCTTTTATTTTGCTGTGTGTTGGACTACGTTTTTGCTGGTCTAGATGCTTTGGGCACCTTGCCACTGCTGTTCAGTGCCAAAGTGCAAGTGCTCCCTTTGTAAATTGTTGTTATGGATTGGTGATTCTATGATTGGCATATTTGATCTACTAGTCAGTCCCTAGTACAGTGCACTGTGTGTGCCCAGGGCCTGTAAATCAAATGCTGCTAGTAGGCTTGCAGCACTGATTGTGCCACCTACACAAGCAGCCTTGCAACAAGGTCTCAGGCCTGCCATTGCAGAGCCTGTGTGCAGTCTAGTACTGCCATGTCGACCTGGCAAGTGCAACCACTTGCCAGGCCCTAACCTTCCCTTTTCTTACATGTTAGTCACCCCTTAGATAGGCCCAAGGTACCCCTGTGGGCAGGGTACAGTGTATGTGAAAGGTAGGACATGCCCTGGTGTGTATGGCATGTCCTAATAGTGAAATACTGCCAATTTAATTTTTCATTATTGCAAGGCTACATGTTCCTGTAGGATAGAATTGGGAGTTTGCTTATAACATTTTATAAACATAACTACCCCTTGGAACAAGGTAGGAAAATAAAGTTTAGTATGCCTGAACTCAGAATGTTAAAATGTAGTGAGGGTGATTTTTACATTCTGTGTTTGAAAATAGCACTTTTAGAAAGTAGGTATTTTCTTGCTTACCCATCCAGTGTGCCTCTGCTAGGATGTGTATTGACTGTCTGGCTTTGGAGTGACAGGGGGTGGGGATGTGCAGGGCTCCAGAGAGTCTGGATGAGTCAGGGCTGGGCTGAATAGACCTGGGCTGCATTTAGAGTAAGGGGAGGAGATTTCCTTTCACCTGAATGGGCATGGTTTGCCTTCCACAATGCTGTCTCCACCTCCTGCCAGGAAGCTGCACCAGAGAGGACAGAACTGGTTTTGACTAAGCACAGGGCTTCTCTGCCACCAGAGAACAAAGGGTTTTGCTGTATAAATATTGGGGCCCAGACCCCAGAACTTTTGATCACTTCTGGAAAATCAAGAGGAACCTTTGCCAAGGAGAAGAGCTGGAGAAACTGAGGAGGAATACTCCCCCTGTGCTGTTTGCTGTCTGGGGTTGGCCTCCAGTGGCTACTTTCTGCTAAGGAAAGGGAAAAGGACTTTGCTGTTTGCTGTGTCCCCTGCTTGAGGAAGATCTCCAAGGGCTTGAAACTGAGCTTGCCTCCTGTTCTGAAGTGTCAGGGACACAAAGACTTCACCACCTACTCCCCTAAACTTCCTTCCTGGGAGTTCTGACCTCCTAAGAGGTGCCTGCTGTTGTTTTGGACCTCTGGAGGCTGTTTTGCAGCTGGGAGCTGGAAAAGTAACGCAACTTCGAGAAGCGTGATGCATCCGCACCTGTTTCCGATGCATCGCCGAGGAAATCGTCGCAGCGCCTGCCCGCGGCTCGAGAAATCGCCTCACGCCGCATCGAGTGCACCAATCTCCGAAGCCCGAGATCACTGCACCGATCCCAACGCAAGCCCTGCCGTGTGGCTACAAGAACCCACACATCGTCCCGGATCGTCGCATCGCATCGAGGCGCCAGGTCTGTCGCATTGTTGGAGGATGCAGTAAGAAACCGACCATCACCTCCCCATGCAGTAAGAAACCAACACATCACCTCCTCTCCGGTAAGAAACCGACGCATCACCTCCCCTGCTCAGCAGTAAGGAACCAACGCATCACCTCCCCCGGAGCAAGGAACCGAAGCATCACCTTCCCTGAGTGTAAGGAACCGATGCATCACCTTCCCTGCGGCCCTTTTTTTTTGTATGTGTGACGCATCCAAGGTACTTTGTGTGAAAAGTGTCGCATCTGCAATTTGCTTTGAACTGAACAATTTCTACTATTTAAAAGTCATATTATTATTACTGTATTGTGGATTTTTGTCATTTTGGTCTTGTTTGGTTTAGATAAAGATTACTTATTCTTCTAAGCTGGTGTGGTGTCCATTTGTAGTGTTTTCACTGTATTACTGTATGTGTTCACAAATGCTTTACACACTGCCTCTGAGATAAGCCTGTCTGCTCATGCCAAGCTACCAAGGGGGTGAGCAGGGGTTATTTTAGAAGTGTGTCCTCCTTACCCTGACTAGAAGCAAGGGTCCCTATTTGGACAAAGGTACCTACCTCTGCCAACTAGAGACCCCCATTTCTTTTTTTTTTTTTAAAAGACTTTATTAACATTTTGTAATAAACATAGAGATCTGACATCTTACCGCTTATTGGCCAGCTCATACAATAAAAAGAGAAAAAACAAAATAGATATTGACAATCTACAACGCATCAGTACCCAGTAAGTAACTTCCACAGTGACCACCCATTCCCCGTAATCAACAATGACAAGCAAGGTTGAAGACATAGTATATAATTTGTAAGTCGCACATATCACACTGTATTGTAATGTAGACTTCCCGTCCCTCCACCATTCCAATTGTATTAGCGATCCCCCGCCATATATTAATTATGTCCCTGGAGCCCATCCCCGACTGTACTAATTAACTAACCCTGTGTCTCCTCAGCAGTGCGCACAGCTGTATCAGACTCCACCGCGTCTCCATCTTTGGTAGCAAGGTAAGTCTTGTACAATGCCCAAAAGTTTTTAGGACGACTGCGCGGAGGGAGCAGCTCACTATAATTTTCGGCCTGTGTGCTACAATACAGCAAGTCCCTATTCCAGTCCGCAATAGTAGGAGTAGGGCCTTTTGCCCAGCAGATCGCCACTCTACGCTTAGCTATTAACATGCTCATGTCCACCAATCGTCGTTCTGCCTTGGGCAGCGGCCTAGAGTACCCCAATATTGCCAGCAAGGGGTCAATCGCTAGTTGCTTGTCAATCAAAGCACCTATCTCTCGGAACACACTAGCCCAAAAACTAGCAACCCCTGGACATAGCCATGACAAGTGCATAAAGTTCGCCAGACTATCACCGCATCGTTCACACTGTGCCGTGTCGCGAAGGCCATATCTACATAGCCTCTCTGGCGTGTAATATACTCGATTTAAGAATTTAAAATGAATGAGCCTATGTCTCCCGTTTAGTGACAACCTCTTCATGTTCTCGCAGCAATATCTCCATGTTGCATCATCTATGTCGTGTTCCAGGTCAGCCTGCCACGCTAGTCTAGCTTTGGTGTAATAGTTTTCCCGATAATTCAATGCAAATTTTAAATTTTAGACACGATTTGAGCAGGAGAGGGAGCTTTGATCACATAGGAGAGTGGTACTACCTCTGGTGGTTCCTCCATATCGCTGCCCAGTATTCCCGTCAGAGCCTGTCTCGTTCTATAGTATTGGAATTTGTGCAAAAGTGTTATCTTTAGGTCCGGTTTCACCAACTCCTCCCATATCTTAACCTTCCCATCAGTGAACAAATCCCCAATTGTCGCAACTTCTATGGACTCAAGCGCCCTAGTCACCCCTCGGTCCGTGCAAGAAGGCAGCCAGCGGCACCACTCCAGGGGGGCATGCGGTGAGTAAAGTATCGCCCCTGCTTGAAGTTTCAGCAGGTGTTGCCACGCATGTCTGGTTGCATTTATCGAGTCTAGGATCCCCGTCCTACGGTCTGTTTGGGTAAACAACAGAGCTGGTAGCGGGAGCGGGGTCGCTGCGACCCTCTCAATCTGTATATGGGGAATATCCGGGGGGCCATGTACCCAATAATAAGCATGGGCACCCTGTGCCGCCCTGTAATATAAATCAAGATCCGGAGCACCAAGGCCTCCGAGACGGTAAGGGAGTGTGAGGACCTCCCAGCTAACCCTAGCCTGTTTGCCCGCCCACGCCAGTCTTATCAGAAGTGATGTTAGCGAACGAAAAAAAGTGCCCGGCAGCACCATTGGGACGTTAGTGAACAGGAACAGAAATCGCGGAAGTATGACCATTTTCATTATCGAGATCCGTCCTACCAGTGACAGCGGCAGACGGATCCAGTTCTCAATGTCGCTCTCTAATTTACTGATAGCCACCCCATAGTTCTCGCGGAAGACCACCTCCGAGTCAGTGTGTATTTTTATTCCTAAATAGCGAACCGGCTCTGTGGTCCATTGTAATGGATAATCCAGCTAAAGTGCATTGTGGCAGGAGTGAGGAGAAAAACAATTGATTTTGACCAGTTGACATGCAGACCCGATAACAAGCCAAATTTAATCACCTCTCTCAATATAGGAGACAGATTGCTGTCCGGGTTGCGGACATAGAGCAGAGTAACATCCGCATATGCCAAAACTATCAGGTTGTACTCTGGGAATCGTATTCCTCTATGCTTATGATATTCACGTAAGGTGCAAGCCAAAGGCTCCGCCACCAGCGCGTATAGGATTGGTGATAATGGGCACCCTTGGCACGTACCCTTGGTAATGTGTATAGGGTCAGTTACTAAATTGCCAATTTTTATTCGAGCCGTTGGGGAATTATATAAGACCCCTATCATTTGTAAAAATATACCTCCCATTCCCATCTTTGTCAGCACTAGCTTCATAAACAGCCACTTGACCGAGTCGAAGGCCTTTTCCATGTCTAAAAAGACTGCAACTGCAACCGAAACGAAGACCCTGCAATGCATCCTCCTCAACGTCCGATCCCTCCACAAACACGCCACAGAAATCTGGAACCTCCTCGACAGCACCACCCCGGACGTAGCGTTCTTCACCGAAACCTGGACCAACACCACCTCGGGACCGGACATCGCCATCGCCATCCCCCAAGGATACAAGATCTCCAGGAAGGACCGCCCCACCCGCCCAGGAGGAGGAATCGCCATCGTCCACAAATCCAGCCTCCGCCTGAGCACACTCCCCGACGAGCCCACAGAACTGATGGAACACCTTCACTTCAAGATACTGGCCAGCCCCACCACCACCGTCCGAGGAACCCTCATCTAC
Source organism: Calotriton arnoldi (assembly GCA_963921515.1). Taxonomy (NCBI): domain Eukaryota; kingdom Metazoa; phylum Chordata; class Amphibia; order Caudata; family Salamandridae; genus Calotriton; species Calotriton arnoldi. The sequence continues at coordinate 1,682,315 of CAWUFW010001133.1, forward strand.
CGACCCCCTGGACCCCGCGGACCCTTCGCCAACTCCATCACGGACATTATCTCCCCGCAGGCCATCGCATCCACCAACTACACCCTGCTGGGAGACCTCAACTTCCACCTCAACAACCAACTGGACCCCAACACCACATCCCTCCTGGACAACCTCCACAACATTGGACTCCGCCAGATCGTGACCGAGCCCATGCACTCAGCAGGACACACCCTCGACCCCCTCTTCACTACAGGAAACTCCATCACCTTCAGCCACACCACCGAACTCCCATGGACCGACCATCGTTGCGTCCACTTCACCTTCAGAACACCCACCATCCACAGACACCAGCACCTGCTTCCACGAAGAAACTGGACTAAAATCACCGACGACCAGCTCACCTCCTCACTCAACAACTCCACCCCAACCATCGCGGAAAACGACGACCCCAACACTGCAGCCCGAACCCTGCATAGATGGATCTCGAACAGCACCAACACCATAGCCCCCCTCAAGAAAAACAACAATACCCGCGCCAAGAAAGCCAGATGGTTTACCACCGAACTTTGAGAGTCCAGACGCACATGCCGCCGCCTCGAAAAGGCCTGGAGGAACACCAAATCCACAGAAGCCCACAACAACTTCAGAACCGCCACCAACGCCCACCATCAACTCATCAGAGAAACGAGGAAAAAGCGATTGAAGACAGAATCTCCACCCACGCGCACAACAGCAAGGAACTCTTCAGCATCATCAGGGAGTTCGCCCAACCCACCAGCGAGTCTACCGACATCCCTCCCTCACAAGACCTCTGCGACAAACTCAGCACCTTTTTCCACCACAAAATCAAGAGCATCTACGACAACTTCGACGAAGACAACCAACACACTGAACCCTCACCAACCACCCCCGACACCCGGAAACCAGCGATTGACGACTGGACAGCCCTCACCACCGAAGACACACTGAAGACAATGAAGTCAATCCACTCAGGGGCCCCCACGGACCCCTGCCCCCACCACATCTTCAACAGAGCCGCCGACACCATCGCACCCATGCTCCGCCACACCATCAACCGCTCCCTGGCGACCGCCTGGTTCCCCGACGACTGGAAACACGCCGAGGTCAACCCCCTCCTAAAGAAACCCTCAGCGGACCCCACCGACCTCAAAAACTACAGACCCATCTCCCTGCTCCCGTTCCCAGCGAAAGTCATCGAGAAAGCCATCAACAGCCAACTCGCCACATTCATTGAAGAACACAACATCCTCGACTCCTCCCAATCCGGCTTCAGAAAAAACCACAGTACGGAAACCGCCCTCCTCGCCGCAACAGACGACATCCGCACCCTACTGGACAAAGGAGAAACAGTAGCCCTCATCCTCCTCGACCTATCAGCGGCGTTCGACACAGTCTCCCACCGCACCCTAATACGCAGACTCTACGACGCAGGAATCCAGGACAAGGCCCTCGACTGGATCCGCTCCTTCCTCTCCGGCAGGACGCAGCGGGTCAGACTCCCCCTTTCCTCTCGGACCCCACACCTACCACCTGCGGAGTCCCCCAGGGCTCCTCCCTCAGCCCGACGCTCTTCAACGTCTACATGGCTCCACTTGCCCCCATCGTCAGAGCCTACGGACTCAACATCGTGTCATACGCAGACGACACCTAGCTCATCCTCTCCCTATCCAACGAGCCCAACACCGCCAGACGCAACTTACGAGAAGGCATGGAAGCCGTCGCCAAATGGATGAAAAACAGCTGTCTACATCTAAACACCAACAAAACAGAAGTACTCATCATGGGCCCAAACCCCGATGCCTGGAGCGACACCTGGTGGCCCGCCACCCTCGGAAACCCGCCAACCCCCACGCAACCTGGGAATCATCCTGGACTCCGAGCCCAAAATGGACCGCCAGATCAACTCTGTCTCGTCTTCCTGCTTCCACACCCTCCGCCTCCTTCGTAAGACCTTCAAATGGATCCCCCTCGAACACCGAAAGACCGTCACTCACGCCCTGGTCACCAGCAGACTCGACTACGGCAACGCACTCTACGCCGGAATAAACAAAAACCTCACCCGCAAGCTACAGAACATCCAGAACGCCGCCGCAAGACTGGTCCTCAACCTGCCAAAACACTGCCACATCTCCCAGCACCTGCGCACACTCCACTGGCTCCCCGTCGAGGCGAGAATCACCTTCAAGATGCTCACCCACGCACACAAGGCCCTCCATGGCACCGGACCAGCATACCTGAACAGCCGACTCAAATTCCATGCACCCCAAAGGACCCTACGATCAGCCCAGCTCTCCTACGCCATGGTCCCCCGCACCAGAAAGACCAGATCGGGAGGCCGCTCCTTCTCCTTCCTCGCGGCCAAAGCATGGAACGCCCTTCCGCTCCACCTCAGACAGACAACATCGCTCCCCATCTTCGCAAGAAACCTCAAAACCTGGCTCTTCGACAGACCCCCTCCTTGATGGAATGGAACCTGCACCCCCCCCCCCTAGCGCCTTGAGACCCTTACGGGTGAGTAGTCGCACTTTAACAAACCCCTGATTGATTGATTGATTGATTGATATATCCTGGCGAGTGTGTTGTATCGCCCCGAAGACCGTTCGGAGATTATAGGTCAGGTGCCTATCGGGGACGAAGCCCGCTTGCTCTGGCACCACCAGATACGGGACTAAAGGAGTTAGACGGGCCGCCAGAATTTTGGCATATATCTTGGTGTCAACATTTAGGAGCGACAGAGGTCGATACGAAGAGCAATCGGTAGGAGGCTTGCCCGGTTTCAGTATCGTCACTATGACAGCCTCTCTCATTGATGGCAGCATAATCCCACCAGCACACATCTCCTCGAATAGCGTGGCAAGATGCGCGACTAGCTGTTCCTGGAACGCTTTATAAAAGGTGACCGTGAGTCCATCCACTCCCGGCGCGCTACTAGATTTCATCCCCGCTAATGCCGAAATTATTTCCTCCCTTTCCAACGGACGTATTAGATATTCACGATGCTCATTGGTGAGCCAGGGCATCTCAATATGTGTAAGATATTCCAGTATTTCTGCCTCCCCTCCCGTTTCCCACGAGCCATATAGATTCGAGTAGAACAGTCTAAACCGTGTAGCTATACCAGCCTCATCCGATATAATCTCCCCCTCCGCGTCTCGGATCTCCGTCACCCCTGCAGCATCCCCACGCTTCTTGAGAAGGGAGGCCAGGACTGAGCCAGGGCGCTCTCCTTCACCATACGAGCTAGCAGTCGCATATTTGCCTAGATGCTTAAGTTCGGCGTCCGCTGTGTCATGATATTCCTCTAACAGTGTTTTAAATTGCAATGCATCTGCTTCGCTCGTGCCGCCTAATGATTTTAGTTCGTGAGATTTGAGATCGTTTGCCAAGTCCGACAGCCGCTTGCGAAGCGACTTTAGGACTCCGGAGTGTTTCGCCATAGCTATCCCACGGATGTAGACCTTGAATGTTTCCGAAACTGTTGTGAAGGTGTCGACCGATCCAACATTGCAAGCAAAGGTGTCTATAGCTTCCGAAATATCTGACTTGAAGGCCATGTCTAAAAGTGAGTAAGGTGGGAAGCGCCAGGTAAATGGAGGGATGTGTTTCTGTGGGGTGTCAATAACCAAGAGAACAGGCGAGTGGTCAGAAAAAGTGCGAGGGAGCACAGCGCAATCTCGTACTCCATCATAGCTACTCCGGGAGACCAGCCAATAGTCAATCCTAGTATGTAGGTCATGGAATGCAGAGTAATGTGTGTACCCGCCCCCCTCAGGATGCCTCTGCCGCCACACATCACTTAGTTCCAGCTGTGTCAATGCATCAACAATAGCGCGGGCAGACGCCGACACGCGTCGTTCCGGGCCGCCTGATCTATCTAGGCAAGGACACAGGACACAGTTGAAATCGCCGCCCCAGAGTTGTGTACCACCCTCATATACCAGCATCCTTTCCGTAAGGGAAGTAAAGAACCTCGGATTGTCGTAGTTAGGGCCATATATGTTAACCAGGATCATGTCCAAGCCTTTCCCCAAGCATCTTGTAATCACAAACCTACCCTCCTGATCTGTGTCCAGAGGTACTAGTTTCAACCTGTATTTAGGGTTAACCCAAGTAATTACACCCCGCGCATGCGTAGTGAAGCCCGCCGCATGCGTGCATCCCTGTAAGCTCCTACTGCGGAACATGCTGCTATCCAAAGGCAAATGCGACTCCTGTAGCATAGCAATATCTATCTCATGTCTCTGCAGATAAGCCATAACTTTTCGAAGCTTTCTGTGGTCGTTGAGACCCCTAACATTCCATGTTAATAGTCTGAGTCTACTATGAGTGATCGTGTCTCTCCTGCTGTTAGCCGTCATATTGAAGTTGGTGCGGCATTACGTGTACCATGCGGTGTCATGTCCCTGGGTTTAAAGCCACCCAAATGTAACTGGAGCAGCGCGTTATCAAAAACTTTACAATACATCAGTCTCTGTCCCCTCCCTCCCCCCACCCACGTCAGGCTGTCCCCAACTTGCCCATGGTGAGTTCCCCCCCCGGATACCCCAAAAATCATAACAAATTCACATCAACCAGTAATACAACTGAATTAGGTAAATAAGAAACTAGTTTGTGGAGCACACACGTGGGCAGATGTTGCCTGGTCGCGTTGTGACTTAGTACTATTAATTTAACTGCACACCGCCATCCACCGATAGTTCTATCTAGTGCATCAGAATTATAGTAAACTAACCCCATCCGAGCTCCACGGAATTCAGGCTATGTCCCGCTCAAGCATTTCTTGGGCGAAACCCCTGAGCAATGCGATAAATTCTCAACATAAAATTATCACGAACTGCTATTAACAATAACTTACTCCCAGCCGTTAGTCACACAGCAAAGCCTGAAGAAGTCAATATTAACACCCACAAAACCCAGCCAACCAAAACCCATCTTATCTGCCAAGCTGTCCATGATAAACTCTAGTCCTGCTCATCCAGGCTTCCTCCGGTCACGCCCTCTAGGCTGCTCTGCTCCGGGCCTCCGCGTTGCTCTTTTGACCACTCCTTCAGAGCTTTCTGCAGAGCCTTAGGGTCTGTGAAAATCCTGGATTTACCCTGCCGGTTTACCCTCAACCTTGCCGGGTAGAGCATGGCGTAATCAATGTCCAGTTCTCGCATCTGACGCTTTAGTGGAGCAAATTGCCGACGGGCCTCCTGCACACGGATCATGAAGTCCGGGTAGAGCGAGATGGCAGAACCCTCAAACTGCAATGACTGCTTTTCCCGCGCAACTCTCAAGTCAGCATTGCGGTCTCTATAGTTCAGGAGTTTTGCGATGATTGGTCTTGGTGAGGCCCCCGGAGCAGGTTTTGGGCCTAGCGAGCGGTGTTCTCTTTCTACCACAAACATCGCGGAGAACGTGTCTGATCCCAGCAAGGTAACCAGCAATTTTTCTACAAATAACTCCATATTTCCAACCTGCGTTGATTCCGGTAGGCCGGTGATTCGTATGTTGCATCTGCGAGAACGGGCTTCAAGGTCCTCTGCTTTATAGAGACCCCCATTTCTAACACCTCATTTTCCACTAACATTAACTCCCTCTAATAATTACACCTAACTCATGTTAGTTTCATATACCACCACTTGAAAATTACTTATATTTACTAAGCAACGGATTAACCACTAACATTGGGCTACAGAATAGCGTGCTACCTATCATGAAGCACTTCATCGCCTCGTCAGGGGTAGTAACTGCTATATATGTGCAATTAAAATACAATTTAATACAACAGAAGAGGAGCAGGCAGAAGTGATAGCAGAAAATAATTTAGGATGCAGGAAGTTAATAGTAGTCAAATAACGTAGAGTGGGAGAAGAAAGAGGTAAGGAGAAAGTGGAGGGCTTCTAAAGTGGTAGATCACACTCCAAACTTAATTTGCCCTGACGAGTGGTGGAAGGAAAGGATCACGAGATGTGTATTTAGTTATAGTTGTCAGTAGTGCAGAAGGTAGGAAATTCGGCATGGGTGAGGGGCTGCAACGAGTGACCTGTAAAGCAGGAAAATGTGGTGTAAAATGTGGAGCAGGTCCTAGAATTGGAGACAGGAAAGAAGATAGGAAGAATGATAAAGGTTGAGAGGGAGTGCACACGAGGGCGAGGAGAGGAGGGTGAGCGGACAGGGATTTAGTATATAGTGTATTATTGAGGTTATCTATTTGAGAGGTTATGATTGGAAAAGTGCATTGGAAGTCAGAGAAAAGACTGAGGTGTGAGGTATGTGAAACAGGAAGAGTAGAAAGAGCCTTGTCAGTCAGAGAGGAGCTACAAGAAAATGATAATGTGGGTAAAAAAGCAAGCAGGGTACTCATACCCTGAGAAAATGCTGAGCTGAGTGGACAATAAATTTTGCATGCGAGGACACATTTGCTCAAAAAACACAAGTGTTGCATACAACAGCCACTCGAGTTCTGTTCATTCACACTGTTCCCGTGCTCCCACATAGGATTTTATTACCTGAATGGGCTTGAAATCACATGACATGGCATAAGGGTGTAATTTCGGGAATTTTGCATGGCAAGGGTAACATGAAATGTCAAAAATTACGCAAGCTTATGCCAGCGTAACATAAAGTCCTCCTGGGTGATCACAATTCAGGAAGGGCCTCAAGACCTGGCTCTACAACTGAACCGGGTTTGCTTATTATATCACTATTTTAGACTCTGGTGGATTTAGGGAGCAGAGAGGGGAGGGTTCAACAATAACAACGTCATCCACAAAACCGCAATAGCAATATAGCACTGAATAAACAAAACTGCAAACAATCTATGTAATATCTGCAACAGGATGTGGCCTAGCGGCTAGAGCGGTTGACCTCGAAGCTAGGTTCGAGTCTCAGCAGGGACGCTCAACATCGTGTGATTCTGGGCAAATCATTTAATCTTCCTGTGGCTGCCAAAATGAATGTGTCCGTCTGAAATTCTAAAGCCTCTGATACAACAGATCGAGTTAGTATATAAGAGTTACCAAAAAAAAAAAAAAAAAAACAGGAGAACACTTGGCAAAACAATACAAACTTTCAGAATGGTCTATAATATTTTTCAAACTAACATATAATATGATATATGCTAGTCTACTTATGCACACTTGCAGTGCATGGAATATGATTCATACCCAAGCCCCTAAGCAAATCACACCTTCTCAGTTGAAATATTTTGAACTCTCTATGCTGGTTACCAGCATCTGACCGCATTAACTGTATATTCACATATTAATGTTATCAGCCATGATAAGTGAATGTTGTAATGTATTTGGAAAGTGTGCTTGGTTTATGTAGGTGGATTATCCTTGGGCTATAGACATAGTTAACACATGTTACTTTTCCAGATGGGCGCAGATGTTTGGGTGTGCTACAATGAATGTGTTGCACAATAGGCGCACCTACTGAACTTGTGCAAGACCACAACACAGGATGAAAAGTTGCAATCCACATATGTGTTATGCGAACAGTGCCAGAATGTTCTATTCTTCATGGCAAGGACTACATCAGGCAGGCTGTGGAGGGGCAGTGGCAAGAGCCAGTTCACTTGCTATGTTTAAACTTCCAAAAGACCAGAGTCAGGGGAAATCTCCTCCTGTAAACCAAACATACTAGTCTCACCCTTGGTAGCGTGGGGCAAGATCCAGTCTTACTCTGTGCAACTGTAAGCAGGGTCAAGCCATGAACACACCTAACAGGTGTATTCGATTTCAACACGTTACACATGCACATTGAAAAACTGCAAAAGTAACAAGAAATGAACATCAAACGGTGAGACATCAGCTTAACACCCCCATATGCATTTTTTGTATGATGTAGAGAAACGTACAATTTTACTACAGTTGACACAGTGCATAGGTCGTAAAATTGATACAAACTAGTTCTCTTTGAGTACAGTACACAGTCCAGGTAGGACCCTCTGCTAAGGGTATCAATTATCCAATGTGTGCGACAAGGGATATGTCGTGAGGGGTCCCCATATATCCTTGGGTCTAGAAGTGCTCGGTAATTGTTCTGCAGAGAGTTCTAGCTGTGATTGACAGTAGACCATATCCCGAACCCAGTTTGTTTGAGTGGGTTTAACTCTGCTGCCTTAGGGCAAGGCAACCCGTCTCTTTGCCTACAATAGGGCCATAGATGCATACTTCCTCGAAGCAGGTGAACCATCTTTCATCAATCCTAGCAATCAGACAACTGGGTCACATGGTATAGGTTTGGATATCATTTCAGTGACATTAATCCAATATTGACTTATGGCATTACATGTCCAGGCAAAATGAATGAAATCATCCCCGACCTCCGCCCCTGTCCCTCCCCCTCCCCCCCCCCCCGTCCGACTCCCGCATCTGGTACAGATATCATTGGCTCTTAGCCAGTATTTATATAAGTTGGCAGGCGTGAAAGATATTTGATGTAAAAATTTGAAATGAATAATTTGTACATTACAATTAGAGGTCAGGCTGTGTAATTGTGCACAACAGAAACTCCAGTCCTCCTCTCCCAGAGGAGTTGCCAAAACAGAGTTCCCGCACTCCCTCGCCTCGTCAGTGGCCTATCTGAATGTACTGCAATATATAGGTTTGCAATGAGATGCCTGCGCGTGCCTGCAGTGAGGGGACTAGCAAGGCTTGAAGCACTGGTGGCTCACCCAGAAAGCCAGGGTAAAGCTCCCGCATTGCCGCTCTGAGCCTGTAATATATGAATGTTGTGAGTGGAGATTTCCTATCCGCATTTGTGAATGCATCAAGCGTTAGAAATGTGCCCCCAGGATAAACATCTCCGAGTTTCCATAACCTAGCCTGAGCTAGTATTTTCAGTGCAACATCTTCTTGTGTCACTGAAATCTCGGGGTGATGTCTTAAGGGCATCGCCGATGCATACACTGGCAGTCTCCCCACAGCTCCGCCCAGCCTTCTCCATGATGATAGTGTAGACTGTAAAGCAGAGGTCTTCAAACTTTTGTCGGCTGAGCCCCCCCATCTAAACCTTTTTACACGTCGAGCCCCCCCACCACCACCACCTGACAAAAAAGCTCTGGAAGCTGGTACTCTGCATCATTGATGGCCATTCCCTCCTGCAGAGCCCAGGTCGTATAGGGCAAATAATATTAAATAAAGTAAGAGTGTTTAGTAAACTGAAGTTTTTGTAGTGCATGTGCTTATTCTAAAGTTCAAATGAAAAGTTTCCAAGAAAAAATTAGCACAAAAAATTACATTGGCGCTTTATTTTTCCCATAAAACACAAAATTTAGGATAGATTAGCAAAAACACTCCCAAAACACAGGTGTGGGGTGTGCCTGTTTTTCTCCATAGAGGCAATGTGTGGATGGATTCTTGCTTCTGCCATCCTTAGGTTGTGCTCCACTTCCAGTCTTGAGCAGTACCTGGAAACGGGAGTGCTCACAAAATTTTGTAATATATTTTTTGCAGTTTTATATAGCGTGAACATGACCCAAAGGTATTGGAGCGCTTTACAGGAGCATCTTTTACATTACACAAGCACACATTCATTTTTTGTAAGCACAGGGAGATTAAGTGATTTGCCCAGAATCACAGGATGTTGAGCAGACAGCAAGAATTGAACCTGGTTCCCCAGCTCTACAGTCAACAGCTCTGGCTGCTGCGCCACACCCTTGCCGCTAAACAAGATATCAAAAAAAGGCGTTCCACAAAACATGCTTTCTGACACAATTGAAAAATCCATGATTATGTGGAGTATGGCCAGGTGTTGCCATGTCAGTAGGAGGCCAGCCACAGTTTTCCAAGAAGGCCTAGGGGACATTTACATCATACACATGTGATATAAGTGATTCAAGAGAATATATACATCTTTATTCTCTAGCAGCATCAAGAGTCAATTTGTTAGCATAGTTGGCTTATAAAGAAGATCGCCTTCCAAAGCTTCAGAAATAGCTGCACAAGAAAACATTTAAATTTGGTCTACGAAAGAAGTGAGGACAGATGGTAGGCATACTTCACAATATTTGTTATATTAGGCTTGTGGACTCAGCTCTAGGGATTGGAACATGTTATACAAGCACCAGCGACTTTAATCAAGGTCAAATTCATTTTTCGTAAGTCACTGGTAAATTAAGTGATTTTGCCCAGGATCACATGATGTTGAGCCGATACCAGTACTCGAACCGGGGTCCCCAGAACCAAAGTCAGCACCTATGGCATTAATGCCAAATCCGCTCCTCCTTGAAACATCCAACGTTCCCACTATAGTGGGACGAAGGGGAAAGGAGCGAGGCTTTAAAAAATTAATACAAAAAGCTCTTCACTCTTACCTGCCGGAGAATGGAATCTTCAGGAAGGATACAACCATTGTAAATTCCTCGCAGTGAAACATACTTCCGACGTGGGAAGCAACATGGGGTGCAACTAGACCCGAACTTCGAGGGAGGCTAAGACTCCCAGCCAGGGCTGGCCCTAAACACTGATCGCACACGTGAGAGGGACAGGTGAGTGAAGTGTCACATGAGCAGGGTGAGTAGTGTGCTCGTGTGACTGCAGGGTGAGGTACAGGGTGAACTCGTGTGACTGCAGAGTGAGGTACAGGGTGAACAGCGCAAGAGCATTGTGAGTTCAGAGTGCAGAGTGATCACTGTGAGTGCAGAGTGTGCGATGTGCTCATGTGATCGCAGGGTAAGTGGAGGGTGAACGGTGTGAGTTCATGGTGAGTGGCATAAGTGCAGTGTGGTCACTGTGAGTGCAGGGTGAGCGGGTGGTGTGAGTGCATGGTGATCAGTGTGAGTACATTGTGAGCCCTGTGAGTGCAGGGTGAGTGTGAAAGTGAAGGGCGAGAATGAGGAGTGAGTTGTCTGAATGCAGAGTGCATTCCCAGACACAGTTAAAGTTACTCAGCATGTTATTGAGGCTTGGCATAGGGTTTCATATATAAGTTAAACTATTGCTTTTATGACATTATTCAGGGTCCAGGGATCGAGGGTGGAGGAAATATATATTGTGCTCATCCTGCAACAAACTTCCAGTCTTGCGATTAGGGTTGCCAGCTCATTATATTGATGTCCCAGACGGTACAAAAATAAGCAATCCCCTAAAGCCTATTTTCAGAACTTATCTGTGCGTACTTGGAACAGCAAAAATAAATAGAAAGCATTTTTAATTGTGTTCTAAGGCTGCCTGAATGATCCATGACTGATAATTAAAGGGAACAAAGACAGAAAAGTCACATTACAAATGAATACATACTATTTTATTTATAACCCTAGTTAGTGTCAAGACAAGGCCTTTGCAGGCTCTTTAAACAACACATGGCTGGCATTTTTCTTCTGGTAACCCTACTTTATATTCCTATTCATGAAATGCATTCTCACACTAAGGCAGTAAAAAGTAAAATCCAAATGTAAGGAATAGGCAGAGTGGGGCCCCAGGGGGTACGGGAACCAGAAAACAAACAACCTCTGTAATCAGTTTACAAAGGTATGTAAATATACACATGGTCTTTAACAGGCACGCAACGCCCATAGGGCTGAAAGGGCTTCAGCCCCCCCCACCCCCCATCGTGTGTGTCAGCCCGGGCTGAGACAACTTCCGGGCACACACACAGACAGATTTTGAGCTGCTGTAGGCTGGCTGGTCTGGCGTCCGTCTTATCGCAGCCGCACCCGAGTACTTCACAGGTCTTTAAAAGACCATTTACTTGTTAACGAGGCTTTGTTGTTTTTTCACCCCTGAATTAGCCCCCCACCCCCCCGAAATTTTTATTAGCCAGCCCCACCCCCCCCAAAAAAATGTTTGGCTCTAGTTGCGCCTCTGGTGTGGATCATTTGTGTTTTTAAGTTTTCCAATTCACTTTTAGAAAAATATTTTTAACTTTGAACGCCACTTTGTCTGCCATTTGCAACTTTTTAACTAGATAGCCTTTCCTGAAGTTTCTATGACTTTGACACAGGCTCAGATTAGACTTTACTTTCTTGGAATTCACAGCGCAAGTAAAAACTACAATACCCAGCATTCCAATGTGATAGTTACAACAAACGTGATCAAAGTAAACAAATGAACATCCATAAAGAAACAGATGGGGACATTGTCGTCATTCTCTAGTCCTCTTTCTTTGCTGCTTGTGTTAGCCGACATAAGTGCCATTCCTTGTTTTCTTAGTTTTAAGTTTCAGTGATAAATGTAGTATTATTTATCTTTGATTCTGGAATAAAATCTGTTGGCATCTCATTCTGGGCACTGTGCAGCACCCGCTTTGACGTGAAGCCAGTGTGGGCGAGACTGTGGTTTGCTATAGTGATGCTGCGACAGGTGCCACCGCCTCAGCACATGTTGCAGCAGAAGGCCACGCTTCCGGTTTTAGACGTCACATGGATCGAGGAGAGCTCCAGTGGGCAGTCTCCCCCGTGAGCTGTCCCATTTCAATCTCTGCCCTCCCTGCAAGTTTCAACAGCAGCTAGGGCCGTGGGGTCTGATTGCATTGCTGAACACTGATAATCCTTAGTCCCCCTTTGTCACTCACCTCCACGCAGACATGGCTGAAGAGCATGGGTACGTGAGGCAGGACACAACAGTAAGATATGTTATGGACAAGGATTTTATCATCATGCTAGAATTGACAGTATCTGAATCGGTGGCAGCAGCCATGTCAAAGGCCTTAAAAAAATACAGGACCTCCTGGGTGACCGGTTTGGACTTGCAAAGTGTCGCAGTACGGACACACCCTGTGGGTGCAGGAGTGTCCCCAAAGTGTGGATCAGAGATAAGAGAAATCCGGAACAAAGGCATACTCTTTTGACAAGTTGCAGTTGCGACGACCAGAGGGATGAGGTAGCTGGGCCCAGTGGTGTATTTTGACCAGATAAGGGTGCCGCCCATAAAGGGGCTTCTGACTAAGACTTGGGGGATACAAATGCCTTCACATCAGGCGTGCAACACCCATAGGGCTCAAAAAGGGCTTCAGCCAATCCCCCTGCACTCCCCGTCGTGTGTGTCAGCCCGGGCTGAGACAGCTTCCAGGGCACACACACAGACAGTTTTTGAGCTGCCAGCCGCACCGGAGTACTTCACAGGTCTTTAAAAGACCATTCACGTGTTAACGAGGCTTTGTTGTTTTTTCACCCCTTCTTAGAGCCCCTGCATCTCCACTCTGCCTATGGCTGGAAGAATTAGGCCCCCCCCCCAAATTTCACTCTAGTTGCGCCTCTGGTCTTTAAAGACCCGTGAAAAACTCAGGCATGATGGAGATAAGACTCCAGACACTGCCCAGCCGAACCCCCAGCAGCTGGAGCTGCAGCAGCCCAGGCTCAGACACACGACTCGCGCCTGGAGGCAACAATGGAAGGTGAAGTGGTAGGGTAGAATGCGCGCCCCCCCAGGGGGCGCGCCCCACAGTTTGAAGACCTATGCTGTAGAGCGTTGATTTCTGCAAGTAGCATTTTTTCTCTTTTATGCCATATGAGAGCTGATAGCGAAGTGGGATGGGCATCGTCATGTTCCACCATGACATGTGGTGTGTATTCATGTGCAGTGTGCCAATAATGTGCGGTGTGCCTGCGCGCAGAGGTAGTATAGATAGAGGTCAGGAGCACTGAATCCTCCTCTCTCGTACGGCAATGTGAGTACACCCCAGCCAACTCCCGGTTGTTTGCCGACCCATAATGGTGTATTCAAAATGGACCTGAGCTTCCTAAACACTAACATAGTTAAAGAGGAAAACTTTTAAGTTTCAATCCAGGTTCACAATAACTTAAATGTAGTAAGCATCAACAATAAAGATTTAAACACAAATTTTAAAGGGAACCGGAGGACAAATAGCTCACTGGAAGTCAGTGGAAGCTAACTTTAGCATGGGCTCCTGTGGATATCAATGCAAGCCTAGCTGACAGGAGTATAGTATATAGTGGCAATGATCTAACGTCACTATTTGACTTTTAAATGGAACTTTAAGTAATCTGGCTTGTAAGTACATGCTTTCAGAGAGGGGGACTGGATTAAATCTGGATAAATAAACCTGCAATCAGACTCTCTTGAGCTCATTTATACCTGCCAGGCAGCCTGATGTCCAGACACGTCAGCAGAAGCCGTGGCCTGGAAGACGCTGCCACCAAATTTAGAGATGCTCGCTAAACAGACAGGGATCCATGTACATTCAGTGGAGTCATTGGTGTGAAAGCTCTACTGAATGCACTGAATTTTGCCGAGTGGGTGCCATGTTTGTTGAACTTGCCAAACAAACTACCAAAGCAGGAGTTTGTTTTCAGGAAACAAACAAAAAAAATATCAGTGATCCTGATGTGCAGGGAATTTTCTCCCTGCCCTTGGGGACATTATGCATTTTTCCTACCTGGGTAGGAAAGGCAAGCAACGTTTACTTGGTCTTAACTAGGGGAGGGCAATCCTCACTTTGACTTGGTGGCCAGGTGGTGGAAGGCCAGCCAGGTCAAGGTTTTACATCAGCAGAGCCTGCTTCGTTTTTACATGTGTAAATTCAGCGCTTCCCCTGACCATAAATAGAGTGGGAGAACTGCATATTTGGAGGGGCAGGGAGCATAGCCGATTTACTGTGGTGCTCGCACTGTGCCAAATGCCCATTGATACATTTTGTAATCAAGAACTTCAGCTGTCAGGTGAATCCAAAAACGTCATCATTATGTCCTGAAAAAAATAAAGGAGCCATAAGGGGCAGGAAGAGCATCTGGGCATAGGTCACTAAGTGACAGTGTTCGGTTAAGAGTGTGAGATAAAAGCATGGCCACTGGAATTATGCGGCAGGGGGAGAACGAATTATGCGGCAGAGCTCAGTAAATTATGCAACACGGAAAATAAAATTATGCGGAGAAATACGGCACATTTTGCAATAGTATTACTTCATTATTTTGTAATTTTTAGGTTGAGCTTTCGAGACCTGTTGTATTTACTTTAGTATATACTTCTTTGTGGGCTTACAGCCCGCCCACTGCTTTTCATATATTTGTTTCAGTGTCCTTTAAAAGTACTTGCTTGCTAGTGGTCAATCCTTTTTCTTTGTCACTCCTTTTTGTCTTTCATTTCATACCATGGAGCAGGGACCAAGTACTGTATCTTTAAGCTTTGGTTGTTTATCTGTTCGTTTGGGGGACATTTTTGTTTATTTCTTACCTGCTCATGTTACACTGTGGGTGCAAGTTCAGTTGCAGCACCCATATTTTATTGCATCTTCGCTCCTGACCCATCCTTCCCTTGTTGTTGCTGCCATTCTTCCCGCACCTCTTGCTCCGTTGTGAATGTAAAAAATCATGGTCACAATTTTATGTAAACAGGGACGTGATTTTAATTAGAAAATAATGTTGGGACTTCTCGTCACTCAATATCGGATGCCCACAACTGCTCCCATCCTCGGGGTTCTGCGTGAGTGTTTAAACCCATTTTTAGTTGCTCCGACCTCTGATTTCAAAACAGGGCTGTAATTCTTGTTTCTCTCAGCTTTCAGCTAGTTGACTATATAGTAGGTGCATGCGCACTGAGATGCTGCTGTTTGTTAACATGCTGCTGTTTGTTCACACTCATCCCCACAGCACTCACTCCAGTGACAGCACAGCACTCACTAATCTCCCTGCCTCCTCCTCTGCCCCGGTCCTGCATGTCTGCTCTTCCCAGGCCTCCTCGCCTCTATAATTAAACCTCTTTTAATTATCAGCTCAGCCACGTCACTTCAGGGACTTTCTAAGGGTTGCCACAGCTGGAGCAAAGCCTGGCCTGTTTAATCCATGTAGCACTGCAGACGGGGCTGAGTTGTGCACAGGGCGGACCCGGTGAAGTACAGGTCTGCAGGCCAGTGAGTAATTGCAGTGCAACAGGAGAGAGAGAGAGTCCATTTTGCCTAATTGGGCCCATGGCTGGGAAGCTGCAGTTCAGACTCTAAAGAAAGGCTGGGGACTAGGGAGGGTCGTACCACATGGCAAGGGTCTGCCCTTATCCCTGGCAAGGATTTAATTTCTTAACCGCCCTGTTAGAAATGGGGGTCTCTAGTTAGCAAGGGTTTGCACCTTTGTCCAAGTAGGGATCCTTCTTCCTAGTCAGGGTTAGGAGGATACACTCCTAAAATAACCCCTGCTCTCCCCCTTGGTAGCTTGGCACGAGCAGACAGGCTTATCTCAGGGGCAGTCGGTAAAGCATTTGTGCACACATGCAGTAATACAGTAAAAACACTACATATGGACACCACACTAGTTTAGAAAAATAAGTAATCTTTATCTAAACCACACAAGACCAAAATGACAAAAATCCACAATACAATATTCAAAATATCCTCAAAAGAAGTTATTCTCAAAAAGAACGTTTGTAGCAAAAAACAACTCCCCCTGGAGTTATCACGACGTCGTGACAGATGAAAATCCCAAAGTGCGGCGCCGACCACGAGGTGCGAGGTGTCAGGCCCAAGGTCGCACGGACCGCACAAAGAATAGTACCTTTTGAAATGATGAAAGCAAAGATGGTGCACGGCATCGAGGAGGTGATGCTTCGTTGGCGCCAGGCGGCATCGGTTCCTTACGACCACAG
Source organism: Calotriton arnoldi (assembly GCA_963921515.1). NCBI lineage: Eukaryota > Metazoa > Chordata > Amphibia > Caudata > Salamandridae > Calotriton > Calotriton arnoldi. The sequence continues at coordinate 1,698,841 of CAWUFW010001133.1, forward strand.
CGGAGGTGATGCGTCGGTTCCTTACGACTCCAGGGGAGGTAAGGTCTCAGTTCCTTACTGCGGTGCAGGGGAGCTGAGGAGTCTGTTCCTTACTGTTGTCGGAGAGATGAGGCGTCGGTTCCTTACTGTTGCCGGGGAGGTGACGTCACAGTGGCGGCAAGGCGGCGGTTCCTTACAACAGTGCGGTGTCGATGGATTCGGGAGTCATCCACGTTGAGTATCAGCTCCACGTTGATGAAGCACCGGCGTCGGTGAAGTCGAGGCTGTGGTGCGAGTCGGGATGGTGCATTGTGAGCGTCACAAGCGGTGTCCTCGGCTCCGGTGCAGGCAGCGTCCTAGGTGACGCTTTGGAGTCAATGCGGTGTGGCGTGGGCAGCCATAAGGCCTACGATGCAAGTCATGGCGGTGCATCGTGCTCTTCACGAGCGGTGCCCACGGCTTCGGTGCAGGTTACGGCATTGCATGCCGGCATCGGTGTTGCAATTTCCCTCTATGGCAGCTGAAACAGCAGTTTCAGTTGCAGGACGACAGAGGGGATGAAGTCTTTGTGTCCCTGAGACTTCAGAACAGGAGGCAAGCTCTACTTCAAGCCCTTGGAGATCTTTCTCAAGCAGGGGACACAGCACAGAGCAAAGTCCTTGTCCTTTCCTTGGCAGAAACAGCCACTGCAGCCAAACCCCAGACAGCACACAGCAAAGGGGCAGTACTTCTCCTTCAGTTTCTTCAGCTCTTCTCCTTGGCAAAGGTTCCTCTTGAATCCCAGATATAATCTAAAAGTCTGGGGTCTGGACCCCACTTTTTATAGCACAAATTCCTTTGTTCTCTGGTGGCAAAGAAGCTCTTTGCCCAGCCAAAACCAGTTCTGTCATCTCTGGTACAGCTTCCTAGCAGGAGGTGGAGACAGCATTGTCCAAGGCAGACCAGGCCCATTCAGGGGTGAAAGAAATCTCCTCCCCCTACTCTGAATACATCCCAGGTCTATTCCTCCCAGCCCTGACTCACCCTGGAAAGGCAGGACACACCTCACTCCCCCAAGTGGCTGTCTGAATAGAACGCACATCTCCAGCCTCTGTCACTCCAAGGCCAGACAGTCAATACACAAACCTAGCAGAGGCACACTGGATGGGTGAGCAAGAAAATACCTACTTTCTAAAAGTGGTATTTTCAAACCCAGAATGTAAAAATCATCCTTACTAAAAGATGCATATTTAGTTTCTGAGTTCAGGCATACTAAACTCCATTTTCCTATCTTGTTCCATATAAGATGTTATATGTAAACTCCCCATTCTATCCATTGGGACAGATAGCCTTTCAATAGTGAAAAACAAAATTGGCAGTATTCGAATATCAGGACATGCCACACCACACACATCAGGGAATGTCCTACCTTTCACATACACTTCACCCTGCCTACAGGGGTACCTTGGGCCTACCTTAGTGGTGACTCACATGTAAGAAAAGGTAAGGTTAGGGCCTGGCAAGTGGGTGTCTTTGCCAGGTTGATATGGCAGTACTAGACTGCACACAGACACTGCAATGGCAGGCCCGAGACCCTTTTGCAAGGCTGCTTGTGTGGGTGGCACAATCAGTGCTGCAAGCCCACTAGCAAAAACAACAATTGATGGACAGAATGCAGAACAATGTCATACATTCACCCCAGTACAGAGATCTGGGCCTAAATCCATCGTTTTTTTGCTCACCATGCCATTCCAGTTTGAACCCAGCCATATGCAAATCAGTCTTGACCCTGTGCCCAATGGGAACAGTCCAGCCCGAACTGCCAGGCCAGGTCCTCCCTGGACTGGAAACCAGCATCCTAGGACCGGTTTCGGGGTTTCACCCCTCTTCAGCCAGGATAGCTTGATTCCAGTGGCATGGAGAGCACGGGACCCACGTCTGGGCATACCCGTCCCACTCGGGGTGACAAATGCAAAAACAACAATTGATGGACAGAATGCAGAACAATGTCATACATTCACCCCAGTACAGAGATCTGGGCCTAAATCCATCGTTTTTTTAACTCACCATGCCACAGCATTTGGTTTACAGGCCCTGGACGCACACAGTGCACTGTACTAGGGACTTAACAGTAAACCAAAGAAGCCAATTATGGAAACACTAATCCATGACAACACTTTACAGAGGGAGCGCTTGCACTTTGGCATTGATCAGCAGCGGCAAAGTGCCCAAAGCATCTAGACCAGCAAAAAAGAAGTCCAACACACAGAAAAAACACAGGAGGCAAAGGCAAAAATACAGGGGAAACCCACGCCAAGGATTCCAGGTCTAACACGCCCGCTTTGTGTAAACAGTGTATTGCAGTGATTAAACGAGTCTTGCTTGGTATCCAGTCCACGTGTACACTCTAAAGTTCACTGCACAAAGACAATGACAGCAGCCCCCAGCTCAGCCTACCCACACTCCATCACTTCAGACCCTGTCCTAAAGTGTTTAGTTAGAAGGGATGAGCCTGAAATCCATGCCTTTGTCTAGTGAGTGACCTGTGTTACTTTTGGTGTGAAAAAATGCAAAGCAAAAAAAAAAAGCTACTATTGTGTATGAAAAACTAACAAACAAATGCTGAGTTGTGGTGGCATCAGGGTGAGTTCGTCCACAGCCTTGCCACCCGGGAATTTATATACAATCTATATTTATTAAATATTAGTGTTGTGTTATGGTGGATACATGTTTAATCTTCTGTTAACCGAGAATGTCAGGGTGCGTTTTAAAGTCACGCTTGCAAGGGGATGGGTGGTCCAGGAGTGTAGCCGAGGACTGGGCTGTAAACTGTATGGGTCCTGCTGCAGAGTCAAGGATGCAAACTTTCTTTGTACAGCACCTGTCTAGGATCACACTGTGCACTGAGTGGCGCCTTTGATTTACGTATTTATATAGCAAACGGAGGTCTTGCTCGGGTAATTATTCCAAATGCACTGCTCCCCAGAATGCAAAGTTCCGTGTGGCTGGGGACAGATACGGCAGTCTGGGGATCTCTAGGACGCTTTTCATATTTTGTTTAATATGTAGCTGGAAACATATTCGGTTTATGCTTGACACCTTGTTGCCTCCATAACCATTTGTGTAAAATAATTTCAAATGAAGGCAAATGTTACATTGCACCGTCCCCAAGCCTTGATAATTCAGCAATCAAAATAATATCCTTTTTGCAATTTTTATAATTTTTTTAAAGTGTCGTGCTCTGCAGTCCTGAGTTCCAAGCTTATTTCACAATTGTATTTTTGTCTAAACACAGTTTGATCTTTCGAGATTACTGTCTACTTAATTACCCACTTTCACTGTTTTGAACGTGCATTTCTTTATAAATAAACGCGCATTCCATCATTGTTTCCAGTGTGTTCTTGTTTTTCTTTGTGGAACTTTCGTAATCGATTTTTTCCCGATTTCCAAGTTGTCATTGTCTTTTTAGCAAGGTTTGTCTTGTCAGTGGAGCTTTTATCAAAAGATGTGGCTTTGAAGACCTCAGGTGATATTTTATATATTGTTTTTATCAGTTGCGTCTCTAGGAAAGAATTTCGTTTCGTACAGTTTTTTTTTTTTAATGTGAAAATATTTTTCCTTGTGTTTGTTGGTGGGGAGATAGTTCAGCGGGTTGTGAATTTGTTGCAGAGAACAAAGGGCCTGATTACGAGTTTGGCGGTCTCGCAGTGGGGCACCACATCAGCGCCCCACTGCGAGACCACCAAACCTGTAGTCAGACTGCCTTCCAGATTACGAGTGAATCCTGCGAGGGCAGTACTGCAGCGGCGGTCCCGCAGCAGTGCCTTTCAAAGGCTCAAAGGAGAGCCATAGAAAGACAGCGCCGTGGGAGCGCCACAGCACGTTCCTGCACAGGTGCACAGGGAGAGAAATGCACCACGTCGTGCATTTCTCCCTGTGCTGGAACTGGGGGTGCAAACATGCAGGGGGGCACAACATGTGCCCCCTCTGCATGCAACCCCCTGCACAGAGGCGACAGGGGGCCCTTTTGCCTCACTGCCACCCATTCCACGGCGGCTCTCACAACAGTGGCTAGGGTCGCAGTGAGGAAACTCGTCATATGCTTGGTGTGCCGCATCGACACCGCCAGCATATTGTGGCCTCACACTGCTGCACCACTGCCACGGGATCCATGATCCCGGCGGTTGCAGTGGTCCTGTGGCGGTCCCACTGCCACACTCAGAATGCAGCATTTGGACCGCCAGCATGGCAGTGCTCGGACCGCCACCACGGGTTCGGCGGTAAACTCGTAGTCTAACCCTAACTCCGCATGCATTTTGCACGTTGGCATTAAAGCTGGCCCACCTCCATTTTTCAATCTCCAGACTTACTGAATAGACACAACTCTGTAGGGGGTGCACTAACACACCAGTAAACAGGCAAGCATTGACCAGCATGAAGTGGGAGTGCCTCGCATTGTGTGAGGTCTACACTGCCACCTCCTACACAATAATGTAGGCTCTTAACAGTAGATGTTGTAGCACTCAGAATAATGTGCTGCACGGCTAAACACTTATAAGGTCCCAAAGCTGAGACTTATTGGCTTGCCAATGCTTGTTATACTTATTAACCCTGTCCTGGCAATGGTTGCACCCCATTAGTACCAGTTTAAAATCCAAATTCAACAATGAGCAACTGAAAGCTGACCAGTCACCTTTTGCAAACGGCCTTGCACTGTGGTGCAACATGTGTCATGGTGTTTTTAGTAACTTTTGAACCATTTGAGCTAGAAACAATTTTTTTGGGTTAAAATCTGCAGATTGTGCAGCGGATGATGGATTAAGTGGCAAATACGGTAAATTCATAATTAAGCAAAAAATGCCACGGACGCGCAAACGCATAATTCCAGTGACCTTGGATAAAGTAATCCTGCAGACTTCCTCGGTGGAGTGATAAAGAGCAGGCGAGAGAGACAACCATGGAAGTGAATCCTACAGATAATCTGATATGAAAGCGAAAGGCGGGGCAGGCTGTTTCAGATCATTGCAAAGGCAAAGCTTATCCTCGAGCAAAGCCTGCTGGACCATCCATCACAACATCACAGGCCATAATGTCCCGTGAGAGGCGGGGAGCAGCGACTGCATGGGGGAGCATGTGTGTGATGGAGACTGTTTGAGGCAGCAAAGTGCAGGCGAGTGATTAACTGCGAGTGAAAAAGTGAGAGAACATGGGTGAGGTAGAGAGTGACACAGAGTAAGAGGAATGCAAGCACCAGAGTTTGACAGTTATAGGGAGGTAAGAAGCTTGGTGCCTGGTGAAGAGGGATTCAAAGTGAGTGATGCACAGCATGAGAGAGGGAATGTTAGACGGAGATTAATGCATCAGTACACACAGACACTCACAGGACCATGCAGACACACAGACAAACACACACACTTACAAAGACACACAAAGGCCCTTAGTATTAGTGGACTGGTAAAGTCCCGGGAATCCCCCTTGTCTTGGAATTACCATTAATGGGGATCCCGGTAAATTCCAGGGTTGGGCAAATCATGGGGATTATAAAATCATGGGGATAACATGAAGAGTCAATGTTTCTTCCCCAGTACCTGAATATACTGTCCAGTGTTTCTCCAGCACCTTGTAATTTCAGGGCCTGTGGCTTTATTGGGCCACACATAAGGAGGGCCCGGCATGTGAGGGGGGTCTTTGCCTTAAACCTCTCACTACACAGATTGTTTAGTACTCTGACGTTTGCGTGTTTGAAACCTAGAGGAGTTTGTGACTTTTTTTCTTTCGAAGAAGACTACAAGTTATTGTTAACCACCTAGAAATGTTCCAATATATAGCACGTGCTACAGATGGGTTCACTTTATCAGGTGTACACAAACACATGAGCCCATAGATCCCCCGTACTGCCCGATAGGAGTCATGCCTTTGTAGTAAAGGCTGGCATCACTCCGTAGCAAATTAAATATGCGCATCCTTATTTTGCCCCCACTCCCCGGACCAAATTAGGCCAAATCTTGGAGGAAACAACGTTCATAATGCAACATTTTAGCAGTCTAAGTCAAGTGAAGGTTTGTAAAAGGCAGTAGCGGCTGGAATTTGAAGGCAGTGAGGGGAAGGGTCGTAGGGGGAGGAGGGAATTAATTAAAAATTAAAATACTTACTTACCTGTCTGTCGGAGCCGCCCGCCGCCGCAGCTGCCTCCTCTGGGTCCTCTTCTGCCCGCTTCCAGGGCAGGAAGCAGGAGCACCTGGCTCCCAGCCTCCCAATAGCCAATCACAACCCTGCAGTGCAGCGTTGTGATTGGTCTGAGCGCCATGGATCGGCGCTCAGCCAGAGAATGGGAGGCTGACCATGTTCTCCATGCAGGCTATAGCCAACATGGAGAACATGTAAATTGCGCATGATGGTTTGACCGGCCCGAAACAGCCGGCCAAAGCATCCTGCACACTTGGAGAGGGCAAACCACTCCTCCCCCTGTGAGCAGAGCAGCCCCACCCATCCCCACCTGAGCAAGGGGAAAAATAAAACGATGATAACAATGAGTTATTATCATTTTTTTTTTTCCTTTTTCGACCGGCTCAGTGGGGCGACGCTCCTCTGTCTTAGCGGAGGAGCCGCCACTGATAAAAGGGTTTCAAAGCTATACGGACAATCCAACTATTTTCCTGTCTCTCGCTTTGAAGCACTGTGTGCCTCACTAGATTTCTTTCTCTTCTCTACAAAACATTCTCCACCACTTCTTTCTGACTTTACCACACACTTTGTATGGCTCAGTTTCAGCATGTAGCTCTATCAGATATTCCCATCACTCTTTCTCTTCCACCCCACCTCACTCCACCACCTGCCTTCTCCCTTCACAAGCTCTCAGTTGCTGGTGCTTCTCTCTCACCCTACCACACTCTGCACCACCTACTTTCTCCGGCTACGACAGGGGTCCCCGACCTTTTCTATACCCCAAACCCCTTAGGAAATGTTTGATTGATTTTCACACTCCCTACAAAAGTGCATAAAATGCAAATATAAATTATGTCACATACTTTCTCTCTTTGTCGCACCCCCTAAAATACAATTTCGCTCCCCCTGGGGGCTTTTCTCTCTCACCCTACCACACTCTACACCAACTACTTTCTCCCTCTACCATAAGCTCTCAGGGGCTTATTTATGAGAGGCTTGCGTCGCCAGGAGCATCACTTTTTTTGACACTCCGACGGCGCAAGCCTCAATCATATCTATGATGCTAAGCAAAGCCACTGTGCGTGGCTTTGTATGGCCTTGTTGATATGGAGTAAGACATAGCATCGCAAGTCGCTGCGTTGCCTTACTCTGTGCCAGGGAGGCGTTCTATTGGCGTTGCTGTGAGTGTTCCCACGCAACACCCATGGATTTTGATGCTGGCCCAGTTTTACTTAATCACATAAACCTGGGGCAGCGCCAAAACCTTATGCTTCCCCAAAGCAGGTGTAACAAGGAGAAATATTTTTATTCTAGTTTTTTCCTCTTTCCATCTCTGCTGCATTCTGCAGCAGACATGGAAAGAGGAAAATGCCTCTCTGGATTGTTTTTGTGCAGGAAGGTGTCTCTTCCTGCACAAAAACAATCCTGCATGCAAGGCAGGCACCCTTGCCCCCATGGTGCAAGGGTGCCTGCATTGGTGTTAGGCAGCCTATTGTGCGCTAGCGCAGGGGGAAAACACGGTATTTCATAAATACAGTGTATTCCTGTCCTTTCACAGTGGCTTGGGGGCAGCACAGCAAGCAGCCTTGCAGTGCTGCCCTACGCCAATTTCCCGTAAATGAGGCACTCAGTTGCTGGTTTTTCTTCGTCATCCTACCACACTCTACAACACCTACTTTCTACCTCTACAACAAGCAATCAGCTCATACCTTTAACTCTCATCCTATCACACTCTATAAACCCTCCTTTCTCCCTCTACGACAAGCAATCAATTGCTGTCTTTTCTCTCTCATCCTATCACATAATTACCAACTGTTGGACTTGGCCCTTTTTGGCTAAAGTTCCCTAAACTTTTTGCCTTCCCTCTAGACCTTTTTTCTGACATGGTGTTGCCAACTTAGATGCTTTGGGCACTCTGCCACTGCTGATCAGTGTCAAAGTGCAAGTGCTCCCTGTGTAAAGTGTAATGGTAATTGGTTGTCCATGATTGGTATGTTTGCCTTACTAGTAAAGTCCCTAGTAAAGTGCACTATGTGTGCCAGGGCTAGTAATGCAAATGCTACTAGTGGGCCTGCATCACTAATTGTGCCACCCACACAAGTAGCCTTAAAGAGGGAACTCAGGCCTACCATTGCAGGGGCTGCGCGCAGTTTGTTAAACTGCCATGTTGTTCTGATAAGTGCACCCACTTGCCAGACCTTACCCTTCCCTTTCTATGCACATCAGACACCCCTATGGTAGGTCCAAGGTACCCCCTGGGCGGGGTGCGGCGCAAGTGAAAGGTAGGACATGTACTAAGGTGTGTACCATGTCCTGACAGTGAAATAATCTCCATTTTGTTTTTCACTGTGGAAAGGACATCTTGCCCATAGGATAGAATGGGGAGGCTGTATAATATGTTTTCCAGCCTATCTCCCCAAAGGCTTAAGATGGAGAGGTGAAGTTTAGTATGCCTGAACTCACAATTCAATAACACATCTTTTTGTGAAGGTGGTTTTTGCATTGTGCGTTTAGAAACCACTCTTTTAGAAGTGGCTGGGTTTTTGTGCTCTAACATTTCTGTGTGTCTCTGCCTGGTTGTGGAGTGACTGTCTGGATTTGAAAGCGATAGGATCTGGGGAATGTCTTGACCCAGGGGAGGGGGTGAGACAGCAGCGGGCTGACCTGCATCTGGAGTGTAGGGGGGAGGAGTAGCCCTGGAGGTGAAGAGGCCTGGGCTGCTGTCATAAACCAATGGCTCCATCTCCTGCTGGGTGATTGAGGATCCAGACCCCCACTATCAAAGGAAGAAGATGTCACTGGCAGGGAGACTCCCAGAACTGATTTAGTCAGGGGTCAGTGCCCCCTGAGCACAAAGACTTCAAAGGCTTGGAAGGGTATAAGTATTAGAGCCCCATGTGTTTGGGCTGCTGTTCGTCTGGCTGGGGAGGATTGCTGCTGCTGTGCCCCAGGAGGAGACTGCCACAAGGGACTGCCTCCCTGCTGGAGGGCCCTGTGTGCTGGCCTGCCTGGACCCAGCTGTGCCCTGGAACTTGTGAGGGCTGAGCGCCTCGTGAGCGCTATATCGTGATCCCCAGGAGAAGAGGGGAGTGCTGGGGGGCTTTGCAGCGCTGAGCTGCACGTCGTTCAGAGGGAATCCCCGGCGTAGGGATTCCCCCGGGCTTCCAGGAGGAGCGGGTGCCCACCCCGCGTTTTGCCGGTGGAAGCGGGAGCCCACCCCGTATTGTGGTGTGCACGAAGAGCGGGAGCCTACCCCCGTTTTGTTTTTATTCAAAGCGGGAGCCTACCCCGCATTGCCAACACACGGAAGATCACCGGGATCTACGAGTCACCGAGATCGGTGACCCAGAAGCCAGGCGGCCGTGCCGGGTTGGGGGCGTGGCCGGAGCCCGGAAGTCAGCGCATGCCGAGCGGGGCTCCCGTGAGCTGGTGGGAGCCCTGCGTATGCCAGGAAGACTGCCGGAGGGGTCCCGGTGCAGGAGAGCCTACCCAGGCACAGGATCGGTGCCTTTCTCCTGCCTCAAGAACCCCGGTGTAGGCCAGAGGAGGTCCCGTGAGCGGGGCCTGACTGCAACCTGCTCAGGAGACCCCAGCGAGAGGACCGTTCGAGGCACAGTGTCGGTGCCTGGGGACCCGCCAACAGACGAGCGGAGTCCCAGAAGAGCCCCGGTGAGTGGGGCTGAATTGCAAGTATTGTTGGTGCCCGTTGCCCCAGGAGGAATCCCCGAGGGGGGTTCCCAAGGCACAGTGGTGCCGAAGCTCGTTTACTTGCCACAGCTGCCCCGCAGTTGCGGGGCCCAGTTGGTTTTAGACAGTCCCGGAGGGGGGGGGCTCCCCCCCGAGCACCGCGAGTGCTGGTTCATTTTTCAAGGAGTTGCGGTGCCGGGAGTGGCACCGGGAGAGTCCCGGGAACGGGGACTCTCAAGGCACTAGTAGTGCCAGTGCTTTTTGATCCTCAGCTGCACCGCGGTTGCGGGCAGCTGCAACGACGGGGGGGGGCACATTGTTTCTAGTGCCAGGAAGGGGTGAATGCACCCTACGCCCACAGCGCATTTGCGCACCCAGTGCTTTGGGGCACATTGCTTGTCGCTGCATCGGCAGCCAGAGGACCAGTAGACGGTCCTGAAGGAGCCCTGACATTTCTGGACAGAGGGCATCTTTGGGCCCAGTGGAAGGCCAGTTGGCCTGGGTTCAGCGTTATGATGGTGATAGGGCGCAATGCCCTAATGTGAGTTATGCTAAGATGTTCATGCCCCAGGACTAATGCGTAATGTGTTTATGCCTAATGTCATGCTATGATATTTTAGGATGGTGTCTAATGCTAATATGATAATGCTTAGGTCATTATGGTACCAGTAGTTACTGGTTGTGTTTTATATTTACTACCTGCATTCTGATGGTTCTGACCGTGGCCCGATTGGCCTGGCCCTGTATATAATCCCCTGTGAATATTGCCTAGTGCCAGTTGGCACAGGGTATATGGTGTGATTACTATTCTAATGTGTTTTGGATAATACAAAGGCTATTTTTATATATAACCTTGTGTGGAGTTTCTTTTGTGGTGTGCCTAGTGTGTTGCTGCTGTGTGAGTGTGTTGCGCAAATGCTTTACACATTGCCTCTGGGATAAGCCTGACTGCTCGTGCCAAGCTACCAAGGGGGTGAGCAGGGGTTATCTTCAGCGGGTAACTCCCTTGCCCTGACTAGAGTGGTGGTTTCTGCCTGGTGTTTGCGCAAGCCTTAACCAACCAGAAACCCCATTTCTAACACCAACACTTAGTCACAGTATCACATACTCTCAAACACTAATCCCCTTAACATCTACCAAACACTATCTCTCATTCTCTGTCTCTCTCTCTGTCCCTTACCTTCCAGGATGTACTCTGTTCCTCTCACTTTACTGCAAACAATTATCATTTTTGTTATCTCTCTCTACCTCCCAGATTATCTTTTTATCTCCCAGCCCAATCACCTCTTTTCTCTCTCTCTGATTGCTTCACTGTGTCTCTCTTGTAACCTCTGTCCCCCCTTAACCCTCCTCTTCTTTCTCTTTCTTCATATGTCTTCTCCCTACATTTCTCTTGCTCCCTTTCTATTAGTATATTTGCTATCTTTGTGCCCCTTTCTCTCACCTCACCCTCCATTTCCCTTCTTTCTTACTCGTACTCTTTCCATAGCTCCATCTTTCCTTCTTCTCCCCCTTTCTAATTCTTTTGGTCTATATTTTTATCCCTCCCATTTGTTTCTGTTTTTTTCTCATCCTTACTTGTACTGCCTTTAATAATCTTTCTATATGTGTTTTTCTCGTGCTCACCTACCTTTTTTTACCAGTCACCCTATCTTTTTTGCTCTTTTTCTCACTGTATTGCACTCTCTCTTCCAGTCTATTTCTGTCTCTTATCAATGTCTCTGATCTCACTCATTCTATTTATCTAGCTTGCTCTTACTCTCACTTTTGTCCATTCCCTTCCTCTGTTTAATTGGTTCTGTTCGCACCTAATCCTCTCCATCGCTCTTCCTTTCTCTCTCCCTTTTCCTTCTTCCCCTCTCTCTCTCCTTCTGTCTTCATTGTTCAACCTCCCTCCCTTTCTCTTCCGCTCTTCCTCTCTCTCCTGCTTCCGCCCTCTCTCCGCCATATATCACCCTTCATTTCCTCTTTCTCTCTCTCCCTCCCTTTCTGTCTCTGTGCCCCACTTTCTTCCCCTCTCTGTCTCTCTCCCCCTCACTCCCTCTCTGGTGCTCATTCTCCTTGTGCAGCCCCATCTTTTCCTTCTTCATTCTTAGTACCACATTGTCTCTCTCACATCAGCTCCCTCCACACATCATATTGTGCATCACTTGTCTCTTTCACTAGCAGTCTCCCCTTCTCACTGTATCTCACCTGCTTATACCGGTTATCAAGCCCAGACTGGCTCTACCGGGCATCAGAAGTTGGATGACAGTGTGGGGACCGGTTTCACTGCTGGTGGGGGCCGGTTTCGCTGCGGGGGATGGGCTGGCCGGATTTCCTGCCTGCAGCTCTTTGGCACTTTACAAATAAACTATGCAAAACAAATGGTTTTAAAGCATGCGGACCTTCAGGCTTTTCTTTGGAGTGGGGACGGGAGGTCTGTTGTTGTTTGGCTCACAGAGTCCAGTACATGTACGATAAACACACTTCAAAGATCAGCACAGTGTATTTCTTTATAATGTGATCTTTGCAATGCATTTCAGTGAGTGTATTCAATTAAGCCATTGCATTGTGTGACATTAGAAGTGACAGATTCTAATCCTGAACTTTTAAAACCAACATGTCCCCACCACCACTGAGTTGCCGACGATGCTATTATTGAAGCGAACACAAAAAGATGATGGACGGAGTGATGAAACTTTTCAACCAGTCACCCACAGTCAAGAGATCTGGGTTGAGTCTATTGTACTTTTGCTCACCATGTCACCCCAGTATTGCTCAGCCATATGCAAATGAGTCTTGACCCTGCTCCTCATGGGAACAGTCCAGCCCGAACTGCTAAGGCAGGTCTTCCCTGCACCAGAAAAAAGCATCCTGGGACCGGTCCAACCCAGATCTTGTAACTAGGAGTAAGTGGTTGAAAAGTTTCAGAAACTCCGTCCATCATCTTGTTGAGTCTGAAATGCTATTAGTGAACCAGGAAGAAAGTCAGCAGTCTTTTGCACCTTATACATGGCCTATAGTGTTTCTATAGATGAAGTAACATAGTGTTTTGCTTTTGTGCAGCACACACCTGGAATGGATGTATTTCATGGTGCGGCCATGTGAGGATTAAGGAAAAGGAGGCACTCTGAAAAAAAGTACTTGCCTAAGATCACACAATGTGGTCAAGTGGAAGCCAGGATTGATGCAAGGTTTTGAGGTTTCACATTGTGCAATTCAGCCACCACAGTTATTTCCTTCCCTCACCTATGTAAGATCGAAGTTTAGTGGTAATTTCATTACAAGACCGGAGGCTACCATTATGCATATACTTTTATTTGCTGCCCAAACATGCAGCCCTTTAATCAACGCTCTATACTAACTGCATCCAGGCTGTGCATGAATCGCATGGATTTGTGTTGTTTGGAGAGGGTGATGTTTTAATGCAGAAGTAAAAATGAAAACCAGTGCATTGACACCATTTGCTCCACGTAGCTAAAAGTATTTATTTATTCTTTGTCATCCATTCTTAAATTCATTCATCCTCCACTCCTCACCATCCAAGTATTCATTCATTCATTGAGCCATGCAGCCATGTCTCCATTCTCCATTTAATGACTGGACAAGATTCTATGATGAAAATGTGTTGTAAAACGCATCAGATTTGCAATATTTTTTTGGGGGGCGGGACACCCCCTCCTCCCCACAAGCCAGCCTTGCAGTGGTCAGGCTCGCTCGCTAGGTGCAGTATGAGGGTTGGTCTCACAACATTACCAGGGTGGTTTTGGTCCCCTAGCCTGCCTGGTGAAACTTTGGTGGGTGCCCAGCTCACGAGCCTCGTGAAGCCACTGGCGACCCCACCGTCCAAGTGTTCCTCGGGGTGGGAACACTGCAGCAGTGCCCTAAATGTGCCAGGCTCGGCTGTCAGCAGCCGGACGCTCGGGCGGCAGTCACTGCTGCAAGCTTCACTCACTGAAATTCTATAGCAAGTACATACCCACTTTCACGATCTCGCATACTCTGGTGAACGCTGCGTGCCCTGTTATCTTGCGCGTTTCAGGTTTTGAAATATCCACCCCACCCACCTCCATAGTCATCGACACGAGCCTTGGTTGTGTGCAGATTAAGCAGTGTATTGTGGGTCAGACAGCTCGACTAGCAGCGATAGGTCCGTGTGCAGTGGGAGCCTGTCTTCTGTCACCTGTTAACAATCGCATTACACACGGCTTCCTCGGTCGAGCGCTATGCACTGCACTCGTGTCCTTCTAGGGACGCCGTACACTCTCCGTCTCGTCTACCCGGATACTCAGTGCTTTAAATGGGAAAAAATAAGTGCAGGTACTCATTAAAATGAGCTAGAGGTGTAGTGAAGGGGCGGGGCTATGGGCGGAGCTAAGGGCAAGACATGATGATACTTAACAACTTCTATATTAGTTGCAGCACATACCAAAACACATGAGAAATGTGTTTATATAAACAAAGCAGGTTAACTCATTACACAAAATGAAAGAGAAATGCGATACGTTAACATTTCCTTTTTTTGCAATAGTTGCACCTTCTTAATGTCATACTGTTAATTGCTGTTTGGCACAATACTATATATTTTTGAGCACACGAGTAGGAAGAAACTGAAAATACCCCCACGTTGCACCAAAGCTCTTATGGCACCAAGCAAATGAAGCAACTCATCATGACCCTCCCCAGAAGATATCTCTTGTCTCTTCCATCAATCTATCCATTCATTCTTTCATCCTACCATTTACCTGCTGATGTCCACCATTTAACCTTTACATTCTATTGTCTATTCAGTCTTTCATCAATCATTCTGTTTTTCACCATTCCGTCTATCCAACCTTCATATCCAAACCTATCCATCCATCCATCCATCTCCAAACCTATCCATTCATCCTTTCACTCATCCATCTCTTTATCCACCCTTTCCCTCATCCATCAATCCTTTCGCTCATCCATCCATCAACCCTTTCACTCCTTTATTCTATCCACCCTTTCATTCAATCACTCCTTTCACTCAATCATCATCCACCCTTTCATCCATCCTCCCTACCTTTCATTCATCCATCCAAACTTTCACTTATCCACCCATCATCCGCCCTTTTATCTAATCATCCACCCTCTTTCACCCATGCATGCTTTCACTCATCTATCCATCTATACATCCACCCTTGCTCACTCATCCATCCACTCACTCATCCACTCACCCACCCACCAACCCTCCCTTTTACGTTATTTATCAATCTTTGTCGCAGAGCAGACATGTACAAACAAAGTGCCACACATTTTCTTCAAAATACCTCCTGAGAGTGTCTTGATTCTCTCTCTCTTTCACGTTTTTCTTACAAAAACAGGCATACACACAAACATAGCAGACACACAAAAGACTCAGGTATGATAAAAGCCATCTTTTCTCTTCACCTACCATAGCTTTTTTAATTGCCACCAGGGCAGGACTGGCCGTAGCCTGATTGCCACTGCCAGGGAACTGACATGATTCCCGTGCTTGCACGAACGCACAGGATAGTGTGAGTGTGAGTGTGAATGTGAATGTGATTGACAGCACAGGGCCTGAATGGACCCTGCTCTGTCAAGCACAGCGTGATGGTGAGCACTCGGACATTATTCAAATGAGCCCTGCTGAATAGCTCAGCTGGGGCTCCCAGCACTGCCAATGAGCCTACCTTTTCATGAGTACCGGCCCATTTAAAGCACTGCCGGGATACTGCACTTGTTGCACTGTCCTAACTACCAGTGCCACCTTCAGATTTACAAATTCACTTGCAGGTTGTCTAGGGCGGAGGTTGCGCGGGGAATTCAAGCGCAGCCCTCTGGGCAGCACGAACAAATGTTTGGCTTCTGAAAGAAAACTTCTTCGAGGTAACGGGATGTGGAAGAAAGATGGAAGCCCTGGGCTGGGGACCGTCATGGGAAGGATGAACGCCGGGCTAGCTCCGGGGGATTCGATCCCGGGACACGGTAGACAGACACACAGCGGCGTCAAGGAGAGCCTTTCTCTGCCAGAGGCAGCCTCGGAAAGACTTCCGGAAGCGGAAGGTATTAGAATGGCTATGATGTGCTTAAAACCACTGTCTGAGCTTTTTACCGCAAATGAATTAACCGCAAATCATAACAGAACAAAAGAACCATCATTCTGACGAAAGCAATATTTATCAGCTAACGTTAGTTTCAAAAAGAGAAAGAAGCTATAAGTGCGAACTAAAGAAAAGCATTATTTGGTACATTGTAACAAATACAAACTCTCACTACGGATAAAAAGCTCACATCTCTCACTCCATCACTTCATCCCGCTGAGGGGCCCTGAATAGGCAGGGTGCGGCTGTGTTTCCGATGCGCTCGGATAAACTCATCCGCTCCCGGCTGAGCAGTGTCCGGGCGGCACCTGCTCGCAGCACAGCGCCCCCTGGTGACTCACCTGCGGGATACACCTCGCTGTCCACGAGGGCTGCTCTCCTCTCAGATCCTGGCTTCCCAGCGGATCTTGGCTTCTCCTCTCTGGGCGCGCAGAGCGTTAGTTAGGAGTCTGGGGGCGCACCTTGCGCACCCCAGCCGCTGCTTCCCGGAAATTGCTGCGTTGAAGCTAAAAGTTGCTCAAACTCTTTTAGCGCCTCTTACCAAAGCGTTGCCTACCACCCGCGGCTGACTCTACTTGCAGACTAGTTTCGCGAACATAGTTACTTGAGCTTTTCTACACGTGCACTTTTATCCTGTTCTGCAATCGTTTTAACCTGACCGCTTTATAATTCTTTGACTCCGTCACACTAAAGAAATATCTCCATTCTCTCTTTTCTTTCTACCTCTTTTATTCACTTATGTCCCTGTCTCTATCATGCTCTCCTTCTTTCTCGTTTTCTCCTTCCCTATCCCCCTCTTTCCTGCAACTGAGTTCTCAAAGACCTCAACTAGGGAACAGGTCGGTGCTGACTCGATGACACCTTCCTTAAAAACGTCATTTCGCTTGCTCGGTGTTTGCTATTATTTTTTTTCCATGTATCCACCCCTTTGTGAAAAACATACTATAAGTCGCAATGATGACCCCTCCTCCCCTTTCCGGGAAGCGTGTGACCCCAGTTCTTCATGCCTGGTGTGCAATCCCAACTTCCAGTTGAACAATGCTGTTGCCATGAGGCTGGTCTCGTGGCGCCCTCTTGTGTCCACGTGCTGCATGGCAGGTTAGTATAGCAGCGATTTTGTCCATTGTGATTAATCCTGCACTCGCAGGAATCAATTGTAATGTGTTTACATATATAGCGTGTACTACCCATGATAAGGCGTTGAAGCACTTTACGACGGGTACCACACTACTCCAAAAGTCAGAGTTAGTGATCAGTCCAGTGGTTATTGGCATTCGTCTTGTGCTTTCATGAAAATCATACAATGCATTTACTCCAGTTTCTTTGTGGTGGATTCAAATTAATAGGAGCTAATTGTGATCAAAAGTGTGATTTTGTGTAAATGGTGGAAAGGATAGACAGGCTAGAGGAGATGGTTATTGTAAGGTTGCTGGGATACAGGGTTAGAGCAATTTGCAGTAATATAATAAGAATAGGGCAGACAGGCATATGACTTCGGGTGGGCTACACTCAGAGAAAGTAAGGTACGCAGAGGATAACTCCTTAGGAAGAAAGGAGATGGAACTTTTTTTTTTTTAGTCTTATATAGCGTGAACTAGACCCGAAACTATCAGAGCACTTTACATGAGCACCAGTTGCGTTACAGAAGGACAAATTCATATTTGTTAGGCACGGGGAGATTAAGTGATTTGCCCAGAATCACAGGATGTTGAGCGTCCCTGCCGAGACTCGAACCCAGTTCCCCAGCTCCTACGTTGACCACTCTAGACGTTATTTTTCATGCAGGAACATAGTGGGAAGCAGCGTTTGTGACACAGCATGCAACCTGAGGGTGTTAAACTGTAGAAGGAAACAGTATTTGCATGTGACAGATCTTTGTAGCTAAGACGCCTCGCGGAGGTTGGAATTACGGGCCTGGCTCTGAAGTGGCTTGCTTCATTTCTCCATGAGAGGTCATTTACGGTAACTGCCCCCCCGTTTGCCTCTGGTGAATATCCAGTGAAGCAAGGGGTGCCACAGGGCTCCTCCCTCAGTCCCCTGCTATTTAATATCTATGTTCAACCTTTAGCGGCAGTAGCCAGCAGCAGGGGACTGACCATGGTCTCCTATGCTGACGATACTCAGTTGGTGGTGGCACTCTCTAATAACACAGAGCGAGACGCCCTTAAGTTTAAGGGCAACCTTGCGGCAGTGGCCGAGTGGATGAACAGCAACTGCCTCCAACTGAATTCCAACAAGTCAGAGGTACTGCTAGTAGGAAAGGACCATGGTCGGTGGAGTGAGCGCTGGTGGCCAGCCAGCCTAGGTACCCCCCCTTCTCCAAAGCAGGCAGTAAAAAACTTAGGGGTTTGGCTGGACTCTAGTTTAAACTATCGAGTCCAAACAAAAAAGACGGCAGGGACCTGTTTCGGTCTCTTACGAGGGCTCAGACCCTTGCTGGGTTTTTTTGACGCATCTACACGTCAGGTCATTATTCAAACGACGGTTATGTCAAGACTTGATTATGCCTGTTCTCTCTATCTAGGGTCCAATAAAGCGGAGGTCTCGAGGCTGCAAAGGGCACAGAATGCAGCAGCTAGAACACTCCTAGGTCTGCGTAAATCTTGCTCTGTGTCAAACGCCATTCGACGTCTCCACTGGTTACCCGTGGCCAGACCCATTGAATTCAAAACCCTATGTATCTCTTTCAAGATTTTAAAATTGGCCACGCCCCCTATTCTGGCTGATCTTTTGCTGCCATATGCCCCTACTCGACTCCTCCGCTCACAGGGATAGCATTTGGTGGTGGTTCCTCGGACACGCAGAGTTAGGGCTGGTGGCCGTTCTTTTCGTTTCAGAGCCGCCACTCTCTGGAACTCACTCCCTGGGCAGATTCGTGGCCTTGTTAATTACTTAGCATTCAGAAAGGCCATTAAGACCTATCTTTTCTCTGAATCTTAGTGCTTGCCTTTTCGTATGTTCCGTCAGTCTTTCCTGCATTAGCGCCGGGACGCCCCTTCGCTGGGGCAGCCGTTGCGCTCTACAAGACACGATAACATAACATAACATAACACCACCCCGGTTAAGGTGCCCAAATATTTATCCACAAGGATAGCACGATACACTGAGTTATGAAAAATTATTCAAACATCTTTCCCACAGGAGAAACTTAAATGTAAATGTTAGAAATGGGGGTCTCTAGTTGGCAGAGTTGGGTACCTTTGACCAAGTAGGGGCCCTTGCTTCTAGTCAGGGTAAGGGGGCTACACTCCTAAAATAACCCCTGCTCACCCCCTTGGTAGCTTGGCACGATCAGGTAGGCTTATCTCAGAGGCAGTGTGTAAAGCATTTGTGAACACATACAGTAAGACAGTGAAAACACTACAAATGGACACCACACCAGTTTAGAAAAATAAGTAATCTTTATCTAGATTTAGCACAAGACCAAACGACAAAAATCCACAATACAGTACTAAAAAATATAACTTTCAAATGGTAAAAATAGCTTAGTTCAATGTAGATGGTAAATGCGACACTTTACTCCCAAAGTACCTTGGATGCGTAACGCAATACAAACAAAAGGGCTGCAGGGAAGGTGATGCGTCAGTTTCTTACTGCGTTCCGGTTACGATGCGACAAGATGGCGCCTCGATGCGATGATCCGGTGCGATGCTGGGATGCTGGTGCCCGCTGCTCCTGGGACTTCCCGCCACTGCCTCCCTGCGGCCCCGCCCCCCCGTGATTCCATTCGCCGCCCCGCTCCCGCCACCCAGCTGCTCCTCCGTCCCGGCTCCTTACTTAAGGGGACCGTAGGGGACCACAGAGTGTGACCGCTCAGCCCTCCACAGGGCTTGGTCGCCCCACTCACTGCTGCCGCTCCTGCCTGCCTTGCCGCCTCCTGCCTGGAGATTCCTTCGCTCGCTGCCCGCTGCTCCTGGGACTTTCCCGCTGCCTGCTGCTCCTGGGACTTTCCCGCTGCTCCTGGGACTTTCCCGCTGCCCGCTGCTCCTGGGACTTCCCGCCACTGCCTCCCTGCGGCCCCGCCCCCCGTGATTCCATTCGCCGCCCCGCTCCCGCCACCCAGCTGCTCCTCCCTCCAGGCTCCTTACTTAGGACGCCCCTGAGCGACCGCGCAGCGGCCGCGCGCAGCGGGAGCACCGACGGAGCGCCGAAGGTGCGCCAAAGGTAAGCCCGTCTGCGCCCGTCCGCGCCTGGCCCGCGCCCAGCGCCAGGACCCCTGGATCCCACCGATGCAACACTACTCGACGGACCTACGACGCCGCCACCCTCACCGCACTCAATGCCGGCCGGAACGCTGCCTGCTACCGAGCCTCACCGAGACGCACCCACGGACCCTTCACCTGCCAAGCCTGCCGATTCACCTGCCCCCGGACGTGCACCACCTCCGCCAAGTCGAGCACCAGCAGCAACCACCTGAAATGCATCCTGTTGAACACCCGCTCCGTCCACAGGCACGCCGTGGAACTCTGGGACCTGCTCGACGCTACAGCACCGGACGTCGCCTTCCTCACCGAAACCTGGATGAACGCCTCCTCAGCGCCCGACATCGCCATAGCCATCCCGGACGGATACAAGATCACCCGGAAGGACCGCGTCAACCAGACGGGAGGAGGCATCGCCATCGTACACAAGAACACCATCCGCATCTCGACTAACTCCGACGAGACCTTCACCGCCGCCGAACACCTACACTTCCAGATACACACTGACCCCAAGACCACCCTCCGAGGCACCCTCATCTACAGACCCCCGGGACCACGCACACTATTCAGCGAAGACATCGCAGACTTCATCAGCCCGCACGCCATGCCCTCCGCCGACTACATCCTCCTAGGGGACCTCAACTTCCACCTGGAGAACAACAACGACAGAAACACCACCGCCCTGCTGGACAACCTCGCCAACCTCGGACTCAAGCAACTGGTGAACACGCCCACCCACTACGCCGGCCACACGCTTGACCCCGTCTTCTCTTCCAGCAAGCACATCTCCTTCAGCCACGCCACCGGACTCCACTGGACCGACCACAGCTGCGTCCACTTCAGCTTCAGAAAGACTGCGACCCACCACCACCCGCAACAGGCTCCCCGCCGGGAGCTGGAGCAAGATCACCGCCGAGCAGCTCACCGCCTCCCTCAGCCAGAACACACCCACCAACACAACGGACCCAAACGAAGCAGCCAGCAACCTCGCCAAGTGGCTGACCGCCTGCGCCGACGACCTCGCACCACTAAAAACCCTCCCAGCAGACCCGGAAGCAAGAAAACCCCTAGGTTCACCAACGAACTCAAGGAATCCAAGAAGAACTGCCGCACTCTCGAGAAAGCCTGGCGACTCGACCAGACCACAGAAAACAGGACCGCCCTCAAGCACGCCACCCGCAAACACCACCAGCTGATCCGTGCCACCAAGAAGTCGGCACTCAAAGAACGACTGGACAACAACGCCCACGACAGCAAGGAACTTTTCAGCATCGTCAAAGAGTTCTCCAACCCCAGCGCCGGAAACAACGACATCACCCCCTCGCAAGACCTCTGCAACTCACTCGCCGCGTTCTTCCACCGCAAGATCACCGACATACATAACAGCCTTCGACGCACAGACCACGCACCCTACCGCCGAACCAACGCCCGCCACCACCACCCTCTGCAACTGGACCCCGATCAGCACCGAAGACACCACCCGCACGATGAACTCCATCCACTCCGGATCACCAACCGACCCCTGCCCACACCACGTCTTCAACAAAGCCGACGCCACCATCGCACCCCATCTCCGGGACATCATCAACTCCTCCTTCCACACCGCCACCTTCCCGGAGAGCTGGAAGCACGCCGAGCTTACCGCCCTCCTGAAGAAACCAACGGCGGACCCCACCGACCTCAAGAACTACCGTCCCATCTCGCTCCTTCCGTTTCCGGCCAAAGTCATCGAGAAGACCGTCAACAGACAGCTTGCCGCCTTCCTCGAGACGAATGGATCCTCGACCCCTCGCAGTCCGGGTTTCGGGCCAACCACAGCACCGAGACCGCCCTTATCGCAGCCACCGACGACATCAGAACCCTAACCGACAACGGGGAAACAGCAGCCCTCATCCTCTTGGACCTCTCCGCGGCGTTCGACACCGTCTGCCACCGCACCCTAGTGAAGCGCCTCAGCAACATCGGAATCCGAGAGAAAGCACTGGAATGGATCATCTCGTTCCTCGCCGGAAGAACCCAGAGAGTCCGCCTCCCCCGTTCAGATCCGAGGCCACCGAAGTCATCTGCGGCGTTCCACAAGGATCTTCACTCAGTCCAACCCTCTTCAACGTCTACATGAGCCCCTCGCAGCCATCGCACGCCAACACAACCTCAACATCATCTCCTACGCCGACGACACCCAGCTGATCCTCTCCCTCACCAACGACCCCACCACCGCCAGAGCCAACCTACACGACGGGATGAGAGACGTCGCCGACTGGATGAGGAACAGCCACCTTAAACTGAACTCAGACAAGACGGAAGTCCTCATCCTGGGCTCATCACCCTCCGCCTGGGACGACTCTTGGTGGCCCCCGGCCCTGGGCACCGCGCCCAAGCCAACGGACCACGCACGCAACCTGGGCTTCATCCTGGACTCCTCCCTGTCGATGACCAGACAAGTCAACGCCGTCTCATCTTCGTGCTTCAACACCCTGCGCATGCTCCGCAAGATCTTCAGATGGATCCCCACTGAAACCAGGAAGACCGTCACCCAGGCACTCGTCACCAGCCGACTGGACTATGGGAACACCCTCTACGCCGGAACCACAGCCAAACTTCAAAAAAGACTCCAGCGCATCCAGAACGCCTCCGCACGACTCATCCTGGACATCCCCCGACACAGCCACATCACCGGACACCTGAAAGACCTGCACTGGCTCCCCGTCAGCAAGAGAATCACGTTCAGACTCCTCACCCACGCACACAAGGCCCTCCACGACCTGGGCCCCAAGTACCTCAACGACCGCATGACCTTCTACACGCCCACCCGCCAGCTACGATCAACCAGCCACGCCCTCGCCACCGTACCACGCATCCGCAGAGCCACCGCCGGAGGAAGATCCTTCTCCTACCTGGCAGCCAAGACCTGGAACTCCCTCCCCACTCACCTTCGGCGAACCCAGGACCATCTCTCCTTCAGGAAGCAGCTCAAGACCTGGCTGTTCGAGCAGTAACTTACCCCCTCCCCCAGCGCCTTGAGACCCTCCCGGGTGAGTAGCGCGCTCTATAAATGCCGTGATTGATTGATTGATTGATTGATGCGACAAAATGGCGCCTTTGATGCGATGCAACAACTTGGATATGATGCGTGCACGCCCGACGGCCGTGTGGCGAAATCGGTGGTTTCTTGAGTTGCGACATGCCCTACGATGCGCTTCTCCGGTGATGCGACGGCAACCTTTGCGGCGGCGGCACGCTTCTCCGGCGATGCGACACGCTTCTTCGGGGATGCAACAGCAAACAGCTGTGGCACGCCTCTTCAGCAATGCGACGGCAACAGCTTCGGCGGCGACACGTTTCTTCCTCGTTGCGTCTCGCTTCCAGCTCCCAGCGACACGCAGTCTCTCAAGGTCCCAAAACAACAGCAGGCACCTCTCTGCAGGTAGAATTCCCAGCAAGGAAATTTAGGGGAAGCTGGTGGTGAAGTCTTTGTGTCCCTGAGACTTCAGAACAGGAGGCAAGCTCAGCTTCAAGCCCTTGGAGATCTTCCTCAAGATGATAAAGTACACACAAAGTTCCTTTTTCTCCTTTCCTTGGTAATAAGTAACCACTGCAGGCCAACCACAAACAGTAACCAGCGCAGGGGCAGTCTCCTCCTTCAGATTCCTTGGTTTCTCTCCTTGGCAAAGGTTCGTCTTGATCCCAGAAGTGATCTAAAGTTCACTCTTTTTATACACACAATTTCTTTGTTCTCTGAAGGCAGAGAGTGTCTGTAACCATCCCAAACCAGTTCTGTCCTCCCTGGTGCAGCTTCCTGGCAGGAGGTGGAGACAGCATTGTTGAAAGCAGACCTGGCCCAGGTAGCTGAAAAGAAATCTCCTCCCCCTACTCTCTATTCAATGTAGGCTCAGGCAAGTGAAAGGAAATCTCCTCCCCCCTATTCTCTATTCAACCCAGGTCCTCCTATTCATCCCAGCCCTGACTCATCAGACTGCTGGAGCCAAAGCCCTCTCCAGCCCCCTGTCACTCACAAACCAGACATGTAATAAACAAACCTAGCAGAGGCATACTGGATGGTTAGGCAAGAAAATACCTACTTTCTAAAAGTGGTATTTTCAAACAAAGAATGTTAAAATCACCCACACTAAAAGATGCACTTTAACATTCTGAGTTCAGGCACACTAAACTTTATTTTCCTATCTTGTTCCCTGGGTCAGTTATGCTTATAAGATGTTATAATCAAACTGCCCATTCTGGCCTATGGGAACAGATAGCCTTGCAATAGTGAAAACGGAAATTGGCAGTATTTCACTATCAGGACATGCCACACACATCAGGACATGTCCTACCTTTCACATACAATGCACCCTGCCCACAGGGTTACCTTGGGCCTACCTTAGGGGTGACTAACATGCAGAGAAGGGAAGGTTTAGGGACTGGCAAGTGTGTGCACTTGCCAAGTCGACATGGCAGTCCCAGACTGCACACAGGCTCTGCAATGGCAGGCCTGAGCCATATTTTAGAAGCTGCTTCTGTGGGTGGCACAATCAGTGCTGCAAGCCCACCAGCAGCATTTGATTTACAGGCCCTGGGCACACATGGTGCACTGTACTAGGGTCTGACAAGTAAATCAAATCAGCCAATTATGGAATCACTAATCCATAACACAATTTACACAGGGAGCACTTGCACTTTGGCACTGAACAGCAGTGGCAAAGTGCCCAAAGCATCTAGACCAGCAAAACATAGCAAATTAACATGGGAGGCAACAGCGAAAAAAATGGAAGGGAGACCCACGCCAATGGTGCCAGGTCTAACAGTAAACATACACAAAACTCTTACTAAACAATTAAAAAAAAACACGTCATGAATTCTGAACTCGAACTAGTGTTTAATACAAAATATCAGACAGCAATTGTCATTTCAACTGACCAGGGGTATTGGCAGAAAACGGTCAGATGGAGGCAAGAGCTGAAAACATAAAAACAACACCAGTATATATAGGTTTTCTCTTAATACAAGTCAATGAAGAATAATCACATGACAGAAACTTGTTGCTCTCAGTGAAAACGTATCTAATGTGCAGGTATCGGGATCTTCCCCTAAAGAAGCACTAAATGGCTTTAGGAGAAGTCAACCTTCATATGCACAATACTAGCCTTTTTATTCGCACAAAAAACTGTCTCCCCTGGCAGAAAGCTAGCTCTTGGTCCAGAAAGCTTGCTTTTGGTAATTTGGTGTAATTCCATTCAGTAGTTTTAGAGATATTGGGCTAAAAATATAGATATTTCATGCTGCAGAGGATCCACAGAGCCAACAGATCATAGGATGAGATCTCATTAGCTGCCACTACATCAACAAAGTTGTTTCGGCAGCAATTTTAGGACTCGGGGACTCAGTCCCCAGTCCTGAGAAAAAGGATAAAAAACATATAAAGGGGCTGGATAGGGATACCCTGCCCCCTAGCCTGGGTGGGGCAAAATCAATTAAAAAACCAAAAAATCATGTGAATTTCATGGTAGGTCTGAGAATCTGCAGTTAATTATTTTTTATTTTATTTGAAATAGCGCGGACTCCCGCTTTAAAAAAAGTAAAAAAACAACCCCAGCGTGGGCCAGTGCTGGAGTTTGAGGATATTTTTTTGGGGGGAGCCTTTTTCTGGCCCCAGGGATTCCAACCCCTAGGGCTGTTTTTAATTAAAAGGGGGGCAGGGGGGTTTCCCACTCCTGGAGCCTCTATGAGGGAGGCCCCAGTGACCCCATCCATTGGGCCCATTGTTTTAAAATTAAGGATGGGGGCATGCAGCACCCCCCCCGACCTCACTGAGGCCCTGCGGTCACCATACCCTGTGGCTGTTGTTTTCAAAATAGGGGAGGGGGCATGCAGCCCCCTCCCTGAGCCATGCTACAGGGCTGGCTCCGATACTGTGTCCCGGGGACCCATCTCCAGGACACTGTTGTTTCACTGCCCATGAGAGCAAGGGCTGGGAAGTCTTATGTGACCCCACCCGGCAAGAACAGAAAGGCTCCTGCTGGATGGGGGTACAAACATTTCTCCTTGACCGCGCTCTTGCAGACAAGGATACACAGAATTTCTTCTGCATGATGGGAGCAGAAAGAAAAGTGGCTCTTGCCGGATGGGAGCACTGCTGGCTCCTGCCACACGCAAGATGGGTGGTGGGGCTGTGAGGTCTTTGAGCTACCGCACAGCCTCCATCAATCAAAATGCTGTGAGGTGTCCTGGGTGGCATTCAGCTGGAGTGCTTAACCCTCTTGTGGTTGTTTTTGTAGCTGCATTTTGTAGCCTAAAAGATGTTAAAAGAAAGACTCAAATAAGTAAAAAAATAAAAAATAAAACTTTATTCTTTTTTTATGACAATCACTTTTATTTATTAACCATTACAATGTGTGAATCAATGGAATATACATTTGTTTTTAATTGGTGATTTTTGACAAAGACAATAGGTCAGCTTTTTATATGTTGACATGCTGACTAGGAGTGGGCCAAACTCTGCTGAATTCTGCAGAGATACATAAAAAGTCTGAGATTCCGCGGAGTTTCACCGACAGGCAGAAATATGCATGCCACGCTGCTTGCGCTGCCATTTAGCGCCAGTAGTGTCAGAAGCGCTGAAAAATCAGTACGAGCGGAGCCTGCGGTGCGCAAGAGCGCACAGCCATTTGAGTTGATGTTGCTGCTGCTCGAGTAGAAAGTCAACTTGAGTGGCAGCAAATCTATTTGAGAAGCAGCCCTCTGACCGCAACCACCCACGTTAGAAAATGGCGTCTCACAGGAAAAAAAATCAGTCACAGGGCAATTGCCAGAATTAGCCTGGAACTCCATGTTGCAAAAGCAATGCAGAGTCGCCAAATTCTGCAGGCGGAGTGAAACATTATGCCCGCCCAGATGCGGACCCCTTGATAAAGCCAATAGGCCCACTTTTTAATATTTTGGTGTTCTGACCCTTTGACAAACTCAGTAAGTCTGCCATACTTAAAATAACGCACTTTATATTGTAATATCACATAGCCTGTGGGGGTTGAGTTTAGGGCCTGGCTGAAGGCCGTGCACAGCAGGGGGTTGGGTGCCAGTGAGGGTTTGGGTGCAGAGGCTGGCCAGTGGCCAGGCCCGGCACCAAACTGCACACACTGCACGGACAAAGGCAGTATGCTGTGGCGGGGGGGGCAGGGATTTCACGGTGGGTTCGGAACAGAGCCTGGCAACAGGCCAGGCCCTCAGACCAGCCTGATGCTGTGCACGGCCAAAGGCCATGCACAGCATGGGTTTGGGCACCAGCATGGGGTTGAGCACAACCCCAAGTCATTCACTGAGATTGACATCTTAATTTATGCAAAAAACTAGAAATTCAGTCACTGAAAAAAACAGGGACAGTGTAGTTAGGAAAAGTAATAATGTTACTTTACATTAAAAAAAACCTTAGAAATTCACTAAAAAACACAAAGGTAAAAGAGACATTATAGTTAGGTCAAAATGTCAGTTAAGCCATACTGTTTTAAATTAACACAACCACTTAAATCCACCAGTCCGTTATCTCAAGTAAACATAACATGTGCTCTAAAGTAACTATAATTCACACCGTCACCATGCATTGCTAATTACCTCAAATATTACATCACTTATGACGTGTGCTGTGACATCACTGATAACATCGCTGCAACATCTGAAATGACATAATTGACAGCACTGTGCATGGCTGAGGCGGCGCGTTACTGTTACTTTAGAGCAGAGAATATATTTGTTACAGAGTGGCAATAGCCACTCTGTAGTTATAGTTATGATTCTCAGGTATAGGAATTCCTCTAATTTTTGATCACTAATAACCTTGGCACCGTTTGACTAATTCCTACAAAACTTTCCAGACCTATAGCTTCTTCTACATTGGCAGATGATAGAAAGTTTTGCGGTGATCGGTCAATGGTGTTCTAAGACAAAAGGATGTCCGAAAACATATTTTTTCACTACTGCATTTTCCATAGACTTTTGTGTCGCATGTAGGGCAAAAACGGCTGGGTGGATTTGAATAAAATATAGCAGAAAAATAGATTTTGGTGTGTAGATGATCCTTTTGTAAAGTACAGGTAAGTAGGATAAGTATTTTTTTAAAGTTATAAGGCATTTTAACTTGGTGTTATCTGTTGCAGTAGATTTGCAATATTTCACGGTATTTCACGAAAGTACCTCAGTACATAGTGATAGCAAGACATTATGTGATTGCTTATTATTGCCTTTGCAAAAGTTAAAGGCAGCCATGTTGTTTTAAGTACACTTTGGCTGTGTTCTGGGTTAGGGCCTTAGATATAGGTAAGTATTAGGTTTTACAATGTTTCCCTACCCATTACCACTTTATTGAAGTGGTAATAGGTAGGGAAAACTATTTATAAGTTTCTCTGTATTTAAAAAAACCAAAAACGTCTGGAGTAATTACAAAACATTTAAAAAAAATAAGTTGAAAAATAAAAATACACTGTAAAACAATATATTTTGCTCATAGTGTACTACATTGTATTTTACATTTTTTGCACACTTAATTCTGTACAAAAAAGTCTACTGTTGTAATAACTACAAATTTCTATGCTGCTTAAATTTTGTTTTTGAAAAGCGCAGTTCTCCGCAAAGTGCTGTAAAAATATATAGAACAATAAAAATACATTTCTCCACCTATTGCCACTTCATTAAAGTGGTAATAGGTAGGAAACAACAATAAAACCTAATACTTACCTATATCTAAGGCCCTAACCCAGAACGCAGTGAAAGCGTGTTGAAAACTGCATGGCTGCCTTTTCGTTTTGTAAAAACAGCCATTAGCCAATCAGATACTGCCTTGTCATCACCATACACCATGTACGAAGTTACCACGGTATACTGCTGCTCAATATATATCTAAGTAGTTTGATACATACAACTTTAAGACTACTTAAACTTTTTATACCTGCTACCAAAAGTTGCCATTTACACCTCACAATCTATTTACCTGCCATGTTATATCTACATCCATTCACTCACTTTTACGCTACTTCTTTTCAAGTACCACACTGCTCCACACCACTCTATGCCATTCCACTATAAGCTACGCAACTCCGCTCTGTAACTCCACTATACTGTACTTTACACTAATTCACTGTACCCACTCCACTCTACCCCATGCCACTGTATGCCACTCCACTCTACATCACTCCCCTGTATGCTTTTACACTCTACGCCACTCCATTCTACCTCACTCCACTGTATGCCCCTCAATTCTAAGCTATTCAACTGTAAGCTATTCCACTGTACACCGCTCCTCTCTACTCCACTCCACTCTAGTCTATGCTTCCCCACTCCATGCCTTTCCATACCAATCTACTCTCCGCTATTCCACTATACACAAGTGCACTGTACCTTAGTCCACTCTGCCAGTCCACTGTACACCACTCCACTCTATGCTATTCTAGTCCACTCAACTCTACACCACTCCACGCCAAACAACTCTACGCCACTCCACTCTATGCTATTCCACTGTACGCCCCTCCACTGTAAGCTAATCCATTGTACGTCAGTACACTCCACCACTCTACTCCACTCTATACCTCTCCATTCTATGCTTCTCCACACTGCTCTATTTCACTATACGCCACTCTACTCTATCCTACGCCAAACCACTCTACGCCACTCCACACTATGCTATTCCACTGTATGTCAGTACACTCTTCCACTCTATGCCACTCCAGTCTACACCTCTCCACTCTGCTCTCCGCTTGTCCACTGTATGCAATTCCAGTCTATGCCACTCCACTGTAAGCCACTTCAGTCTACTCCACTCCACTGTACCCCACTCCATGCCAATCCACTATACATTGTGCTGTATGCAGCTCCAATTTGACACTACACTATACACTATTCCACTCTACGCTATTCCACTGTACACCAATACACTGTACCTCAGTCCACTCCATGCCACTCTGCTCCACGCCACTCTGCTCCACGCTATTCCACTGTCCTCCAATACCCTGTATCGCACTTCACTCTACACCACTACCCTCTCCACTGCACACTATTCCACTCTACATCACTTCCCTCTATGCCACTCCAGTCTACTCCATGCCACTGTACGCTAGTACACTCTACCTCGCTCCACCCTATCCCACTCTATTGTACGCTATTCCACTCCACTGTACACTATTCCACTTTATGCCACTCCAGTCTATGCCTCTCCACTCTACTCTGTCATTCCACTGTGCGCAACTCCAGTCCACACCATTCCACTGTACCCCACTCCACGCTACCCCACTGTATGCAACTTCACTCTATGCCACTCCACTTTATGCTATTCCATTCTACTCCATTCCACTGTACACCACTCCACTGTATGCTATTGCACTCTATGCCACTCCAGTCTGACACTCCACTGTATGCTACTCCACTCCACTCTACTCCACTCCATGCTACTCCACTCCATGTTACTCCACTCCACTCTATTCCACTCCACGCTACTCCACTCCACGCTACTCTACTGTATGCTATTCCACTGTATACTATTGCATTGTATGGCAATCCATTGTATGCTACTACTCTCTATGCTACTCCACTCTATTCACTCTACTACACTATTCTCTACACCACTCTACACTATTTCACTCTATACCACTACACTGTACGCCACTCCACTCCAGATTCGCACCTTCTCCATGCACTGCTTATACCCATTTATATTATCACTTACACCATGTACAATAATATTATTTATATTTGCACTTAGTACATTGCAAATCCCATCATTTGTGAGACCGCAGTGGTAGAGTGGCGAGTTATAGTTAATGTAGTGTGGCTACAGAGTTGAATACTCTGTGCATGGAGGTGCATGAGTTATAATAATTTGAAGGTATTGCATAAATTATACATTTGAGGTTTAAGTATAACTTTAGAATTTCAAATTCTTGTGTAGTTTGTTTGGTTTATATAGAAAGGATAAATCTTCCTAACTATAACAAAGGTTTACCCTTTTTTTTCATTGTGTGTCTATATATATATATATATATATATATTCACTGAAAAACAAAGTTTTCAGGGATGTTATAGTTAGGCTGACAGTTCACTCATATAAAACCAGAGAAATTCGGCCAGTATAGTTAGCTGAGCTAACTATAACTCACGCCCCCGCAATGCACTGCTGATGACGTCACATATTACATCACTCATGACATGGTCAGTGACATCACTGATGACAACTCAAATGACATCACTGATGACATCACTGATGACATCATCCAGTGACTGAGTGCACTTTGTTACATGTTAAACATGTGGTGGAAATCAACCACACATACTTTATCATGAGCTCGAACCAACCTGTTATTTTGTGCATTGGAATAGGTGATCAATGTAGGAGTACACCATTAGGGTGTATTAAACATTGCAAATGTACTGTTATTGCATATATATATATTAAGAAATGACTATTTTGAGTTTAATGTATATCTAGTATATCCAGGGTAAAGTATTAATCATCATGTGGAGTGATAATATTACTAGTGGAAAATCAGCCATGTATAATTCGGAGGCTGAGAGGAGTACTTTATTTGCAAAAGGATGCATACATTCATATATTAATCTTTTTGATATGGAGGTGGATACTTTATCCCCAAAGAACTTTACTCTAAAAAGTAAACGAAGGAGCACCTCTGTTCCAGCGGTATATATAACATTATATGCACATATATATATATATATATATCTTTCCACATACAATTTGTCCTAACCGTAGCATACTCCATGTTTCAGATGAAAACACAGACAAGCCTTTAATCCAGACCAGATTAATTACCAACAGGTCCCTGACTGAGTGTATTTTACGAGGTCAAAATGAATTTCATTTATTTTTACATGCTGCCTAATATACCTTTCATGAAATCTGTTTGGTATAGTAATATGATGAATTTACTAACTTAATTAGTGGTGGTGTCCCCTTTAAAAGTGATACCTGTTTTTAATTGGTGGTGGTGAAAGGGAGTGTTTTCCCTTTAAATTGACACTCAGCACAACACTCTATGACCCAGTAGAAGGCGCAAGCCGAAACACGTAGGTCATTTCTCTGTTTGTATGCACACTTGCACTTTGCTTGTTATGGCTCCATGAGTAATGGAGGCTATTTGAAACTTTGAAAAATAAAACGAGTTACCTCATTACGAAGGATTTGGTGGTGCTGTTCTTCTGCTCGCCCTCGAGACGCGCAGAGTATTGGAGGGCGGTGTGCACGGAGGCGAAAATGGAAATATATATATCTAGCATTAAAGAGTACAACATGGCAAAAGAGTCCCTGACCAAAAAACTTTACCAATTTAAAAGAGATGGAATGATATCGGCGGAGGAATTTAAATATATGTGGGTAGAACATCCAATGGTTCCATATATATACTTCATTCCAAAAGTACATAAGAACACAAATCCAGTGCCTGGCCGACCAATTATATCAGCCATCAAGAGCATGGGGGAACGCATATCCCAATATGTGGATTTCTTCTTGCAACCGTTGGTCAAAGAACTGCCATCGTTTGTGAGAGACACAGGTGACTTCCTAAAACGACTCAATGACATTGATTGGAAAGAAGACATGGTATTCATTACCTTGGACATTGAGTCCTTGTATACCTACATTGAACACAGCACTGGTCTCATGGCGTGTCAAACATTTTTTGGATAACAAACCAATTGAATGCTATGATCATAACAAGATGTTAATGGATTTGCTGCTATGGTGCCTCACCAATAATTTTTTTGTGTATGGCAAAGAGATGTACAGACAACTAAGGGGCGTGGCCATGGGTGCTTGATTCTCCCCCAGCTATGCCTGCTTGGCGGTAGGCTGGTCGAATGAGCTGGCACTCAGGGCCACGCACGCAGAGCTATTCTCCAAGCATGTCAGGCATTATCTAAGATACATAGATGATATATTTATACTGTGGCAGGGAGACATTGAAAGTGCGGGTACATTTGTCAAATCCATCAATGACAACAACATGAATTTGAAATTCACTGCACATATTGACATGGAGAATGTGGAGTTCCTTGATGTAAAGATTTACATAAAGGACGGTAGTCTGGCAACCACCCTGCACAGGAAAACAACAGCGGGGAATTCTACCCTGCATGCTGACAGTGCACATCCTAAACACTTGATCGAGAGTATTCCCTATGGAGAATTTCTGCGATTAAAAAGAATATGTAGCACTGATCATGATTTGAGAGAAATGCATTGAAGAAGCACCATGAGATTCAAAGGTAAGGGCAGAGGTACAGTGAGCGAGTCCTTAGGAAGCAAAAGCCAAAGTGGCAACAAAATCTAGGGAATCACTGCTGATACCTAGAGATAACAATACAGAGGAAATACACAACAATGGTACTCCTAGGTTGATCACAACGTTTAATGGGCAGGAGAGGCAATTAAGGTCGATCATTAAACGAAACTGGCCAATTGTATGCACTGATGCAGTTTTTGCACCGCTCCTCAACACAGTGCCCACTTTTACATTTCGGAAGGGAATTTCTATGAAATCTCAGGTCGCTAAGAACATAAAAGATACAGGCCCAGACAAAATGTGGCTACAGCCAAGACAGGGTTTCCACAAATGTTCGACCTGTAGAGCATGTAAATTTGGGGAGAATACTACCAAATACACTACCCCCTTTCACATGACCGAAATCCCTATAAAAGGAAGCTTCAACTGCAAAACGGAATACGCTGTGTATGTTCTGGCATGCACCTGTGGCTTAAGATATGTGGGCAGCACTAAGCTACAGGTGCATGCCAGAATCCTACAACATCTAAGGGCAATCGTGAATAATGACACAGCGTATCCAGTGGCAAGACACTTCAAGGCCACTCACAACAATAACCTTGGATGCCTAAAATATTTTGTCATTGCAGCAGTTCCCGCCTCGATCAGAGGCGGCAATAGAGAGAGATCACTGCGGCAATTAGAGTCTCGTATGATTCTGGAGCTCGAGTAGTAAAGCTCCGAATGGGCTCAACAATAGCGGAAGACCTCCACAATTTCCTATAGAATATCAGCAGTGAAATTTCCCTGTAAGGCAACCCATGACTCAATCTGACATATTACAGAATTTCCCCTGCATGATATAGTTGAGACATAATTAGAACATCTCTGTAGTCCTTGACTATTAGCCATCGCAATTGATTGAAATCATAGATATTCAAACTTCACATATCAATCGGAGCCTATCTAATTATTAATCTAAAAATTTGTTTTAGAAGCTCATGTATTTTTAAGGTTTTTTATCTAGTTCATCTGCTGCTACTTCATTGTCGTTGTTTTTTGCACACCCAATTTTATAGATTTTTTACGCACATGCACCGGAGGTTTGCACTGGCACTTTAATATATGGAGGGGCGTCTGCCCTGCCATAATAATGGTATGTCAATTCTATAGAGTATATATTTTCTCATAATTTTTTAACTAGGATAATGTTTAAGGAAACAAAAAAGAGTTGTCCACATGCCAAATGCTATATAGGATTTTTAGTATGTTGGAATTACTCCCCTGCATGGCATTAAGAGAACATTACTCATGAGAGGTGGAGATAGGAATGCATTTATGCAGAGATAAGACCTTCTTTTTAACCTGTGCTGGCTCGCCATGCTCTTAATGTCATGATGATGTTTTAACCTAGATTAGGCTTTATGTTTGCGATTTTTGCACAAAGTGGGGTTATTATGACATTATGAGACTGTCATCTAACTTGTGTTTGCACAGACGCATTTAAGCGGTCAAATATTTTCTGAACCGATCTCTCAGTTTTATAGATGTTTTAGATTGTATATATTTATTTATTTATATATTTATCTTAGTTTATCTATAGTAATGTATTACAATTGAATGGTAAGAAGAAACCATTTATTATTGTGACACTCACTGACTGGCATTTCTGGGATGAAAACATCTGTGTATTTTAACCAAATCTTTGTGCATATTAGTTTGCCTTGGTTCCATGTCTTATCTCAGCATTTAATATCGCCATAACGAAACACTGTATCATCTATAAGTATGACATAAACAGCAAATATAGCATGTGGCAACAATATTTCAATTAAAACACAATAAAGAGTTTAACATCAGTAGAGAAAAAGAAAAAAGAAACAAATAGAAAAACAATCAGTTACTTATGGAAAACAGACTACCTTTTCGCAGTATTTTGTTTATGTCTACACTACATGTGACACGAAGGGTGATGAGGCACAGCATTATAAAACAATGAGTTGAATGACATGTCCGTATGTGAACAAGGACACTGTGTTGTCCGAAACGCGTCGTATTTGGCTTTATATGAAATAAATTACCTGATTTGCCACTCAGACTGGAGTCCGTCTCTCACTTGTCGCCGAAAGGAAGCTGAGGAGACTGTTCTGTGGTTTTTATATATATATATTCACTGAAAAAAACATAGGTTTCAGGGACGTTATAGGTAGGCTGACAGTTCACTCATATAAAACCAGAGAAATTCGGCCAGTATAGTTAGCTGAGCTAACTATAACTCACGCCCCGCAATGCACTGCTGATGACGTCACATATTACATCACTCATGACATGGTCAGTGACATCACTGATCACAACTCAAATGACATCACTGATGACATCACTGATGCACATCATCCAGTGACTGAGTGTTTCTAAAAAGTTTAAGAATGTTATATATATATATATATATATATATATATATATATATATATATATATATATATATGAACACCACAGCCGCATTCCTCACAATCAAAGACCGGACACCGACACAGGGGGATTTAGGAATTTAAAAGTCTTTATTCCTCCATTGCGCTGCGACACGTTTCGGCATTCACTGCCTTGATCACACAGTGATCACTTCCTGTATTACGTGCATAAATTAAAATTCAGCAGAGTGCCCCGATCACATGACCGGCAAGGTTTTCATGGAGCAGGAAAACAGACTATCATCCAGGAGCATTTTGCCAAGTTTCTATCACTTGGTCAATAAAGTTTTTTACACATTTCTTTAATTCACTCCATATTTCTCGGATGGTATTCCAATTCATTACAATTAAGGCTATATATAAATGGCAAAAGATTTTGTCCCTTTCTATCTCGGCGTGGATAGCACTGCGCTAATCCTATGCTTAAAAACTTTGATGGAAAAGCAGACATTTGAGGTGAGCAAATTTAGAGTGTCCCTGGTGTTGAGAGTGCTCTTACTGGAGCTGCTTTCCACCTAAACTACCCAGAGTTCTCTGCTTCTGTTTTTGCATAATGTATTTGTCACTCTATGCCTGAACGGGTTTTGTTTTGACTTATACTGGGTGCTCCCTTGTGTCTGGACAAAGCTATACCTCTCTGAAGAGCTCTAACGAGAGCGGAACACGTGTCGCTTTTATTCAGTTCAGGTTGGCTTGGATGGTATTTTTCCAAAGCTGTAATACTGTGCCTGGAGTGGTAAAAGGCTTTGGCCATTTTACAGCTCGGCAGGGATAGCACTGTGCTAATCCTATGCTTAAAGACTGTGCTGTAAAAATGGCAAAAGACTTTGGGGCCTATTAGCAATAACCGGCGATAATTATCGCTAAGCGCAGTTAGCGCTAGGATAATTATCGCCGGCTATCGCAGGTTTCTATCGCGGAGATAGCGTGCTATCAGCAACGCTTATCTCCAAAGCGATAGAAACCCTGGAGAGCTGGTGTGAATATCGCTTGAAAACAAGCGTATATTCACACTGTGACCAGTGTTAGCTTGGCGATAGGGCGAAGGGGATTTAGCCATGTAATCCCACCTCCCATTGGATTACATGGCTAAGTCAGGTCTGGACCAGGCGTTAACAAACCAGCGCTAAACGTTTACAGCGCTGGTTCGTTAATCACCTCCCCTGCCTCGCTAATAGGCGATAGCGACCTTAGCGACTGTTTCCCAGTCGCTTTAGGTTGGGAACGCCCACTTTGCATGCCATTAGCGATAAATATCGCTGGCATGCAAAGCGGCACCCAACCCGGTCGCTATCGCCTATAAGCTGCCGCTAACAGCAGTTAGCGACAGCTTGCTAATAGGGCGTCTGTATTATCGCCGCTTTAGCGGGAAAAAGTCCCGCTAAAGCAGCGATCAAGCCCTTGATAATATGCCCCTTTGTCCCTTTCTATCTCGGCGTGGATAGCACTGCGCTAATCCTATGCTTAAAAACTTTGATAGAAAAGCAGACATTTGAGGTGAGCAAATTTAGAGTGTCGCTGGTGTTGGAGAGTGCTCTTACTGGAGCTGCTTTCCACCTAAACTTGAGAACTACCCAGACTTCTCTGCTTCTGTGTTTTGCATAATTTATTCGTCACTCTATGCCTGAAAGGGTTTTGTTTTGACTTATACTGGGTGCTCCCTTGTGTCTGGACAAAGCTATACCTCTCTGAAGAGCTCTAATGAGAGCAACACACGTGTCAGGGGTTGCTTTTATTAATTTCAGGTTGGCTTGGATGGTATTTTACCAATCCAAAGCTGTAATACTGTGCCTGGAGTGGTAAAAGGCTTTGGCCATTTTACAGCTCGGCAGGGATAGCACTGTGCTAATCCTATGCTTAAAGACTTTGCTGTAAAATGGCAAAAGACTTTGTCCCTTTCGATCTCTGCGTGGATAGCATTGTGCTAATCCTATGCTTAAAAACTTTGATAGAAAAGCAGACATTTGAGGTGAGCAAATTTAGAGTGTCGCTGGTGTTGAGAGTGCTCTTACTGGAGCTGCTTACCACCTAAACTTGAGAACTACCCAGAGTTCTCTGCTTCTGTTTTTGCATATATATATATATATGTTTTGTGTGCCAAATAAACCCGGTTTTCACAGCGAACCCGAGCGTGCTGGAGTCTGTCTGAATTTAGTGGCAGGCATTTGAAGTGGATATATATATATATATATATATATATACATATATATATATATATATGTATATATATATATATATATATATGTATATATATATATATATGCACCAAGGTGTATTGAAGAATGAGTGGGTGTGTGAGTGTCTGAATGGATGATTTAGTGGGTGCGTGACTGACTGTGTAAGTGTGTGATTAAACGTGTCTTAGTAAATGCATGGGTGAATGACTAATCTGTGTGAACGTATATATCATTCTGTCAGTTGGTGTGTAAGTGGCTGCATGGGTTGGTGAGTAGCTACATGAGTATCTATATGGGTTGATGATTGGTTGTCTGAGTACCTGTATGGATGCCTGAGTGTCTGTGTGGGTGGGTGGTGGGTGTGACTCCCTGCATAGATGTGTGAGTGGGTGATTCACTGGGTGTAGGGGGTCATGAGTGCATCTGCGAGGAGCTGTATGGGTGAGTGAGTGTGCGTATGGCTGTGTTGGTGAGAGAATAGATGTATCAGTGGTGTATTTGTGAGTAACTACATATGTGAAAGACAATATATGTGAGTGTTAGAGTATCTAAGTGACAGTATGGGAGTGGGAGTGATTGTGGGAGTGGCTGTATGGATGAGTGTGTGCTTGTGGCTGTGATTGTATAAGACAGTAAGTATCTGTATGAGTAAGTGAGGTGATGTGTGTATAACTGTATAGGTGAGTAAATGGCAGTGTGATTGACTCTTTGGGTTACTGACTAGGTGTGTGAGTAACTGTATGGGTGAGTGGCGGTGTGTGAGTGTCTGTATGGGTGTATGAGTGCATATATCAGTGAATGTATGGGTGAGTTAATTTGTGTGTAGACCCATGAATTAGTGAGTTGGTATGTGCTAACTGGTATTAGTGCGTCTTTGGTTTCAAGAATGGTAGTCTGTATTTTAGAGTGGGTGTATGATAGGTTATATTAGGGTGTGAGGAGGTGCATCAGAGATTAAGTGGATGATGTCATCAGTGATGTCATTTGAGATGTCATCAGTGTTGTCATCAGTGATGTCACTGACCATGTCATGAGTGATGTAATATGTGACGTCATCAGCAGTGCATTGCGGGGCCGCAAGTTATAGTTAGCTCAGCTAACTATAATGGCTGAATTTCTCTGGTTTTGTACAAGTGAAATATCAGCCTAACTATAACGTCCCTGAAACCTATGGTTTTTTCAGTGAATTTCTAAGGTTTTTTAAATGCTAATTCCTAACTATAACATACATGAAACCTGTGGTTTTTTCAGTGAATTTCTAAGGTTTTATAAATGCTAATTTCTAACTATAACGTAGTAGTCGCATTTGCAGAGTGGTGCAGAAAGGGGGCTGGGCCTCCGACCAGTACTCAGGAATTCCGCTGCGTAGGACTTACAGGAGGTACCAGGAGTGCTTCTTGGCCCCCAAAGTCCCTCAGGAGTAAAGTGAACTTCATCCCCCAACCCATAGTGTGCCAGAAGGCGCGTTTGCAGAGTGGTGGAGAAAGGGGGCGTGGCCTCCGAAGACCTTTTAGCAATCCCACTGTGTGGGACTTAGTGGAGGTAACAGGAGGGGTAGTTGGCCCCCAAGGAAAACCTTAGGGGCCAACTACCC
The DNA here is from genome assembly GCA_963921515.1 of Calotriton arnoldi. NCBI lineage: Eukaryota > Metazoa > Chordata > Amphibia > Caudata > Salamandridae > Calotriton > Calotriton arnoldi. The sequence continues at coordinate 1,738,416 of CAWUFW010001133.1, forward strand.
CTCCTATTACCTCAATTAGGTCCCTCACAGCAGCATTGCTAAGTTCTCATAGCAGGCCACGCCCCCTTTGTCCACCAGTCTGCAAACATGCTCCCTGGCGCGCTCTTGGATGGGGATTAAAGTCCCCTTTGCTTGTGGAGGTCCTTAGGGGCCAACTAGCCTACCTGTTACCTACAGTAATCCCCACACAGTGGGATTGCTGAGAGGTGGACACAGGCAACGCCCCCTTTCTCCACCACCCTGCAAACGCGCCTCCTGATGCACTCTTGGTTGGGGGATGAAGTCCCCTTGCCTCCTGAGGGTCGCTGGGGGCCAACTAGTCCTCTTGTTACCTCTAGTAAGCCCCACACAGGTGGATTGCTGAGAGTGGTCAGAGCCCTCACCCCCTTTTTACACCACTGTGCAAACACTCCTCCTGGCTCACTGCTGCTTGGGGGATGAAGTCCACTTTAGTCCTGAGGTCCTCAGGACACAAGGGAACCTCATCACCCCACCAGCAGTGCCCCAAGAGGGGGGTTTGCAGAGTGCTGTAAAAAGAGGCATGGCCTCATACCACCTCTCAGCACTCCCACTGTGTGGGGCTTACTGGAGTTCCAAGGTGGCCTAGTGGGCCCCCAGGGACCCTCGGGAGCGATGGGGACTTAATCCCCCAACGCAGAGCGCGCCAGGAGGAGCGTTTGCAGAGTTGTGCAGGAAGGGGGCGGGGCCTCTGCTGAGTTGCCTTTTTTTTTTTTTAGAAGGGGGCTGTGTGGCCCCCCTTCTCTTGAGTCTTTTGTGCCCCGGGGACCCCATCCCCGGGACCTGTTCCATTTTTTTTATTGAAAAGGAGAGGGGCGCAAGGCCCCCCTCCTGAGGCCGATTACGGCCCCGGGGACCCCATCCCCTGTGGCTAGGCCTTTCCTTTTTATTTTTTAAAGGGGAGGGGGTCGTGGGGCCCTCCTCCCCAGGCCGATTCTGGCCCCGGGGACCCCATACCCTGGGGCCCGACAAAAATTTATTTTTGGAAGGGGGGCTGCGTGGCCCCCCTTCTCTGGGCCTCTCTTGGCCCGGGGGACCCCATTCCCCGGGGCTTGGCCAGCCTTTATTTATTTTTTAAATTTTGTAGGTGGGCTGCATGGCCCCCCTCCTGAGGCCAATTATGGCCCGGGGACCCCATCCCCGGGGCCGACCTTCCATTTAAAAAAGATACAATAAAATAAATTAAAAAGAGAGGGGGCCGAGTGGCCCTCCTCCCGGGTCACTTTTGGCCTGGGGGACCCCATCCCCCGGGGCCTGGCCTCACGTTGGGGCCCGCCATGGGAGCCCCAATGCCCTCGCGGTCCCTGCCGGCTCCCCGCCTCCTGCGGGAGTCAGCATTGCTTTTGGACAAGGGAAGCTGCAAACATGCAGCTCCACTTGTACAAAAGCAATTCTGCTTCACTTCATGGAAGCGAGAGCAGTTTTTCTGCTCTCGCTTCCATGAAGTGAAGCAGAAGTTAGCAATGACAGGGCGGGAGCAGTGCTCCCGCCCTGACATTGCAAACTGCAATGTCCCGGGGGTGGGCACCCCGAGAGATTGCTGGAGTATGCCCTGGGGGGTGGCGGTCCCCAGGGCCATCGAAGGCTATTGGAGGGGGGCCGCATGACTCCCCCCTCCCTTAGTGTTTAAAGCCCCGGGGAGGTGGTGGTCCCCAGGGCTGTTTTGGGGCGCTCGAGCCCCCCACACTTAGTATTTAGAAGTAGCCCCGGGGAGGTGGCGGTCCCCGGGGCTTGAGGGGGCCTGCAAGGCCCCTCGCCCCTAATAAATTGATGCCCCGGTAAGGGTGGTGGTCCCAGGACAGCGTGGGGGGAGAGGCCCCCACGCATTTTTTTTGTATAAGCCCCAGGGAAGTGGCGGTCCCCAGGGCTGCGGGGGGGCTGCATGCCCCGTGCATAATTAACAAAGCCCCGGGGAGGTGGCAGTCCCTGTGGCTGCGGGGGCCCCTGTTGGCCCCGCGGGGCCTCGCTACATATTAAAGCATTGCCCCCGGGACCTGGCCCACCCGGGGGCTTAAAACAAACGAAGCGCGGGAGCCTGCGCTTCGTTTTTAAAAAAAATTTCAGCCGGATCCGCAGACCCTACGCTAATTCCGCAGAAAATTAAAAAAAAATGTTTCTTTTGGCCCTGGGGGTCGCTGTGGGACCCCCTGAGCAGGCCTAGGGGGTCAGGGTGTTTCTACCCTGCCCCCTTATCTTGTTTTTTATGTTTTTTCTAATGACTCAGTACTACCGAGTCACCCGATGGCTGCCAACACTTTCCTGGTTTGAAGTGTTGGCAGCCACTCAGAATAAAGCTCGAGCTCCGGACGGTGCGCGGATGCACCGCGGCAGCCAGATATCGATATTTTTTTTTTTTTCATTTCTCAGAAACTACTGAACAGATTTACACCATTTAACAAAAAGAACGCTTTCTGAACCAAGAGCTACTTTTTGCCAAATTTGGTGTAATTCCGTTCAGCAGTTCGGGCTGTAGCTTTGTCTAAAGTTTCCTTTGGAAATTAACATGGAGAAAACGTGTTATGGGACCCCCCTTTTTTCTCGGTCCCCGCTTGACGAATCACCCCGAAACTTTCAAGACAGGAGCTGACCGGAGCACCTCATTAGTTTTTTTAAATTTTGCGAAGATTCTTCAAATGGCGCCAAAGATATTGGCAAATAAAAAAACGCTTTTCCTATGGAAACTAGGTCTTAACTATAACTACCTACTGGCAACCACCAGTAGGATATATATATCATGTGATCAAGGCTTTACAGCCAAAACGCGTCAGACCGATGCAGAACCGCAAATAAAGAAAAGTTTTCACCACGATATTGTGGTCCGTCTCCGTCTTTGGGGATATCGAGGAGTGACGGAGTGAAGAGATAGATATATATATATATATATATATATATATATACCAACACTTTAAGTTGTGTGTGTGTGAATGTATATATATATAAATATATATATATATATTCCAAACAAAGGTGCTCACACACTTGAGGGTGCCACACACAGCGTGAAATTATCCACTTTGTTGCAGGACTGCAAAGCATACAACTTCGTAGTTACAGCTCAGATATCACCAATCATGCCATACGCGTTTCGGGCTTTCATCAGCCCTTGGTCTCTGGCTTGGCTTGCAGGAGAGAGGCAGCGAAAATGGCATTGCACTCGCGATGAGCTTTTAAGTCCCGCCCCAGTGGACGTATGCACCGCGTGCATTATGGTTTATTGAGTTCATTGTTGTTTTGTCCCAAATGGGTGCAGAAATGTTTTCTCCTCAATTTTCAAAATTAAATACCACAGTGGGTTGCCGTAAATTCACCAAGTTGCTGTCCTGCATCTTTTATGTCCATACAACTCGGCACGCTGTTCCAACTGCGCCTTGGGACAAAACAACAGTGAACTCAATAAATATATATATATATATTTGGGCAGAGTAGGTATACATAAAAATAAAAAAAACGCTGAAATATGCCAGTTATTGTTTAGTGAACAAGCTATAACTCGCTCCTCCATTATGCACGTCTTAAGACCTTAAATATTACATCATGTAGTGCATACCGGAAACGTTTTAGAAAAGACGGGGCATTTATGGAGACCTGTCTAGGGGTGCAAGCCTGCTCAATTAGTGAGGACTGTGACAAGAAATATTGAGACTCTGAGTAATGAACATTTCTGGTAGCTAATTGTTCCTTTACGCCATGAAAATGAGTAAATGCCTACTGCCTTGTTTACATTTGAGTCGGGGGCTGATGAATGGAATCTACAAGAGTGTTGTACGCATTCCCTGCTTAGATTATGAAAAGCTAGATTTTCCCTTAGTTGTGACCTGTGCCCTTTTTTTCTGGAGCATATCAGAAGATTGCTCAGGAAAGGTCAATGCAAATGTGGCATAAAACAGTCTTAATTTTCTGTGTATTCACACTTATTTTGCAAGGCAATTCTCACTTTTGCCGTCACCTCTAACTTAGACCAGAAATGTTCAGGTCCAAGTGTTGCAGTAATAGAGGTTAATTTAATAATGTACACACATTAAAGTGAGTGTGTTAAGTTAGAAAGATTTTTACTGCTCAAGGCTGCCCCGGCTAGGGCTTCCTAGCGCGAACCTGCTACCACTGTAGCACCCCATAAAAACATCCTAAGTCGAAGACAGCCAAGTCTTCAACTGCTTCCTAAAGCTGAAATGATTTGCCACTTTCCTTGATTGAATGGATAGTTTATTTCATAGCTTTGGAGCTGTGACCCAAAAGGAAAGTACCCGCTTTCTAGCTAATTAGAAAACTGGTTATCATACAGCGGCGGCTCCTCCGCTATGGCGGAGGAGTATCGCCCCTCCCGCCAGCACTTCAAAAAATGTAATAATAAAACAATAATGAAATGGGTTTAAACCCTGTTTTACTTAGCTTGTGCCGGGGCTTGGGGCGGGGCCAGGGTGATGATAAGCTGGATGGGGCGTGGTGGGCTCTACCTACACTGCACATGTGGTTTTTGGCCAGCTGTCTCAGGCCAGCCAAAAACCGCATGCGCAGTGAAGCTCTCTCCAACCCCAGCTGCATTGCTGGGGTTGGAGAGAGCAGGCACAGACTCCCAGTCTCTCCTGGAGCGTGCATCATCGGAGCTCAGGCCAATCCTGAAGCTGCTGTCATGCATGAGAGCAGCTTCAGGATTGGCTGCAGGCCAGGCTGGGAGCCTGTGCCTGCCTGCAGCGGCAGAGAGGAGCAGAAGAGCATGATGCGATGCTGGAGGGCAGCAGGAAAGTTTTATTTGTTTTATTTTTTTGTCTCAGGTGCCCCACCCCCACCTCCTTCCCGCCTCTTTTACCCAATACGAGTCGCTCCTGGTATCATAGCCAGATGGTAGTCTGCTGATCTTAACGCCCTGGGATAATAGTGCTGGAGTAGAGAAAACAGGCTAGGTGCACCCAGTTTATTGATGATATGAGAAGTTCTTCAAGTTGCCTACACTTCTCCACAGGGAGCCAATGCAGAGTGCGAAGCTGCTTAGAAACTGAACAGAATCTTTGGAGCTGACATAGAAGTTTGCTGCTGCATTCTGAAAGATCTCTAATCTATTTTTCATATACCTGGTGGTACCCAGATACACGATATTGCAGTAATCAAGGCGTAAGATGATTAAACCCTGAATGATCATCCGCTGCAACTGTGGGCTAGACAAGACTCAAATTTTTTAAGGCTTCTTATAGTGCCAAAACAGCCCGAGGTCAGAGTAACAAGTAACAACTTGTGGCTCAAAAGATAAGGAGCCATCCATCCACATACCCACATTTTTAACAATTACTTTGGGCTCTGGAGGTGACGCCATCAAGTTGGACCACCATTGGCCACCCCATTCTTGTGAATGTTTTCCCAACAGGAGAATTTCAGTTTTTGTAGCATTCAACTTCAGACAGTATGAATGCATCCATTTTGCAACGGTAGACATACAATTCTTAAAGTTGGTAGGACCCTCCTTTTTCCCGGAAGACCATGATAAAATGAGCTGGGTGTCATCCGCTTATGAGACTAGCGATATCCCAAAAGATTTCCCTACTTCCGCTAGTGGTCTCACACAGATGTGAAAGAGGGTTGGGCTTAAGGCCAAACCAAGTGGAATCCCAAACACCAGCATCTGCTTGGTAGATATAAAAGGTGGAGAGATCCCCTGTAAGGACCGATCCTTTAAAATGGAAGTGATGCAGCCCAATGCCTTACCCTGAATCCCAATCTCATGCAGCCTATCCAGAAGCACCTCATGAGACAGTGTTGAAGGTCGCACGGAGATCAAATAAAATGAGTGCGTGAGAGCCTCCCTCATTAACCACCTGCTGGAGGTCTTCCATCCCTTTAAGAAAGCAAACTCTGTACTGTGGGCTGTTTTGAAGCCATTCTATGAGAGATCCAACACCTGGAGCATGATGACTTCTGCATGTTTCCAAGCAGTTGGCACCACAGCAGTAGAAATCAAGATTGGCTAGACTTAAAAAAAAGGGGGGTGGAGTCTCAGCAGCTTTCTTCAAATGGTCTGGCTTTACAAAGTCATCAGGGGACCCCAATTTCACTTTTTGAGTTAGAGCGTGAAAGGAATCCACATTTGGCAATTCAAACTCAATAAGACTGCCACTCTGTGGCCAATTTGCTACTTCCAAATGCGAGCACCTGGAGCTGGGGCTATAATTGTCGTTGAAAAATAGGACTATACGTCTTTAACTTTCTTAATAAATGTAATAAGCTTGCAGATTATTTTATCATCAGAGGCTTCAAAAACATTGATTAGCTTCAGATTTAAGCAAGCTTTGAACATTAGCATAGATCTCTTTAAAAGGGCTACCACTCCTCTCAGTTTTATCTGCATAGAAGTCAACACACGCTTTATTTAAATATTTTGTGGTATACTTTAATGGCATTCATGGAATTATTTTTTGCCTCATATGGTTTTCTCCACTTGTGTTCCAGCAACCTTACACCTATTTTTCTGCTCAATTAGTTGTGAGTCAGACCAGGGGGCTGATGACTTTTTTTCTGCTTATTAGTTCTTTCAGGGATCAGAGCATCCAGAGCTGAGACTAGCTAAGAATTCATCGCCTGTACTGCCAGAGCGATATTTAAGTCAGACTTAGGAGGAGTGCTCGCCTGTAGCAGATTTCCGAAGTTATTAATATCTAGTTTATACCACTGTCTGTTTATGTATGTTTTATCAAAACTAAAGGGGATGATGGACGGAGTGTTGAACATTGCAAGCACTCACCCCCAGTCAACTGATCTGGGTTTAATCCATCATCATTCTTTAGCTCACTCCGCCACTCCAGTTCAGACATGGCCATATGCAAAATCAGTCTGACCCTGTGCCTCATGGGAACAGTCCAGCCCGAACTGCCAAGCCATGTCTTCTCTGGACCGGTTTCTGGCTTACAGCCGCCATCAGCCAGGCTATCTTGAATCCAGTGGCAAAGTGAGCAAGGGACCCACGTCTGGGCATACCCTGCCAACTTAGGGCGAACATAGCAAAACTAAAGGGGATGATGGACAGAGTGTTGAACATTGCAAGCACTCACCCCCAGTCAACTGATCTGGGTTTAATCCATCATCATTCTTTAGCTCACTCCGCCACCCCAGTTCGGACATGGCCATATGCAACATCAGTCTGACCCTGTGCCTCATGGGAACAGTCCAGCCCGAACTGCCAAGCCATGTCTTCCCTGGACCGGAAACAAGCATCCTGGGACCGGTTTCTGGCTTACAGCCGTCATCAGCCAGGCTATCTTGAATCCAGTGGCAAAGTGAGCAAGGGACCCACGTCTGGGCATACCCTGCCAACTTAGGGCGAACATAGCAAAACTAAAGGGGATGATGGACGGAGTGTTGAACATTGCAAGCACTCACCCCCAGTCAACTGATCTGGGTTTAATCCATCATCATTCTTTAGCTCACTCCGCCACCCCAGTTCAGACATGGCCATATGTATCCGGTCCAGGGAAGACATGGCTTGGCAGTTCGGGCTGGACTGTTCCCATGAGGCACAGGGTCAGACTGATTTGCATATGGCCATGTCTGAACTGGGGTGGTGGAGTGAGCTAAAGAATGATGATGGATTAAACCCAGATCAGTTGACTGGGGGTGAGTGCTTGCAATGTTCAACACTCCGTCCATCATCCCCTTTGGTTTTGCTATGTTTGCCCTGAGTTGGCAGGGTACTGCCCAGACGTGGGTCCCTTGCTCACTTTGCCACTGGATTCAAGATAGCCTGGATGATGATGGCTGTAAGCCAGAAACCGGTCCCAGGATTCTTGTTTCCGGTCCAGGGAAGACATGGCTTGGCAGTTCGGGCTGGACTGTTCCCGATGAGGCACAGGGTCAGACTGATTTGCATATGGCCATGTCTGAACTGGGTGGTGGAGTGAGCTAAAGAATGATGATGGATTAAACCCAGATCAGTTGACTGGGGGTGAGTGCTTGCAATGTTCAACATCCGTCCATCATCCCCTTTGAGTTTTGCTATGTTGCCTAAGTTGGCAGGGTATGCCCAGACGTGGTCCCTTGCTCACTTTGCCACTGGATTCAAGATAGCCTGGCTGATGACGGCTGTAAGCTCAGAAACCGGTCCCAGGATTCTTGTTTCTGGTCCAGGGAAGACATGGCTTGGCAGTTCGGGCTGGACTGTTCCCATGAGGCACAGGGTCAGACTGATTTGCATATGGCCATGTCTGGAACTGGGGTGGTGGAGTGAGCTAAAGAATGATGATGGATTAAACCCAGATCAGTTGACTGGGGGTGAGTGCTTGCAACTGTTCAACACTCCGTCCATCATCCCCTTTGGTTTTGCTATGTTCGCCCTAAGTTGGCAGGGTATGCCCAGGCGTGGGTCCCTTGCTCACTTTGCCACTGGATTCAAGATAGCCTGGCTGATGACGGCTGTAAGCCAGAAACCGGTCCCAGGATTCTTGTTTCCGGTCCAGGGAAGACATGGCTTGGCAGTTCGGGCTGGACTGTTCCCATGAGGCACAGGGTCAGACTGATTTGCATATGGCCATGTCTGAACTGGGGTGGTGGAGTGAGCTAAAGAATGATGATGGATTAAACCAGGATCAGTTGACTGGGGGTGAGTGCTTGCAATGTTCAACACTCCGTCCATCATCTCCTTTGGTTTTGCTATGTTCGCCCTAAGTTGGCAGGGTATGCCCAGACGTGGGTCCCTTGCTCACTTTGCCACTGGATTCAAGATAGCCTGGCTGATGACGGCTGTGAAGCCAGAAACCGGTCCCAGGATTCTTGTTTCCGGTCCAGGGAAGACATGGCTTGGCAGTTCGGGCTGGACTGTTCCCATGAGGCACAGGGTCAGACTGATTTGCATATGGCCATGTCTGAACTGGGGGTGGTGGAGTGAGCTAAAGAATGATGATGGATTAAACCCAGATCAGTTGACTGGGGGTGAGTGCTTGCAATGTTCAACACTCCGTCCATCATCCCTTTGGTTTTGCTATGTTCGCCCTAAGTTGGCAGGGTATGCCCAGACGTGGGTCCCTTGCTCACTTTGCCACTGGATTCAAGATAGCCTGGCTGATGACGGCTGTAAGCCAGAAACCGGTCCCAGGATTCTTGTTTCCGGGTCCAGGGAAGACATGGCTTGGCAGTTCGGGCTGGACTGTTCCCATGAGGCACAGGGTCAGACTGATTTGCATATGGCCATGTCTGAACTGGGGTGGTGGAGTGAGCTAAAGAATGATGATGGATTTAACCCAGATCAGTTGACTGGGGGTGAGTGCTTGCAATGTTCAACACTCCGTCCATCATCCTCTTTGGTCTTGCTATGTTCGCCTAAGTTGGCAGGGTATGCCCAGACGTGGGTCCCTTGCTCACTTTGCCACTGGATTCAAGATAGCCTGGCTGATGACGGCTGTAAGCCAGAAACCGGTCCCAGGAGTTCTTGTTTCCGGTCCAGGGAAGACATGGCTTGGCAGTTCGGGCTGGACTGTTCCCATGAGGCACAGGGTCAGACTGATTTGCATATGGCCATGTCTGAACTGGGAGTGGTGGAGTGAGCTAAAGAATGATGATGGATTAAACCCAGATCAGTTGACTGGGGGTGAGTGCTTGCAATGTTCAACACTCCGTCCATCATCCCCTTTGGTTTTGCTATGTTCGCCCTAAGTTGGCAGGGTATGCCCAGACGTGGGTCCCTAGCTCACTTTGCCACTGGATTCAAGATAGCCTGGCTGATGACGGCTGTAAGCCAGAAACCGGTCCCAGGATTCTTGTTTCCGGTCCAGGGAAGACATGGCTTGGCAGTTCGGGCTGGACTGTTCCCATGAGGCACAGGGTCAGACTGATTTGCATATGGCCATGTTTGAACTGGGGTGGTGGAGTGAGCTAAAGAATGATGATGGATTAAACCCAGATCAGTTGACTGGGGGTGAGTGCTTGCAATGTTCAACACTCCGTCCATCATCCCCTTTGGTTTTGCTATGTATGTTTTATCATCTTCCATCCACACACAAATGGCACTACCAAACTTATGGGCACCACATTGTGGTCCAACTGTTGTGGGTTTCATTATGGCCCATACACAAAAGCTTCCATTTTTACAAGTTCACATTTAAACTTGACATCTTTTTAGACAGTGACTTTTAACATACTTTGCACAGACATAACTTGGAAAGTATTCTGCTTGCAACACACATTTTCTTCGTAAGCATTTTATCACAACTGCCAGAATACACATCTTACTATGCTCTCTATAGTATAGTTAGTGATAGGATGAGTTATCATTATGATATATATTCATATAATCACTAGCAACGTTATAATGGTTGAATTATTCATCTTCTTCACCATTCTTGTAATGCTGGTAACAATGCTTTGTTTCCTTCTACTAATAATTGCAGCTCATGTATTTTACACAAGAAAACAACTGCTTCAATAAATGTTTGAAATGCCAATTTGCGTATTTCTTGTGTCTCCCTTTGGACATGCTGAAGGTAACCATGAAAGGATAGATCTGTTTCCACGATTTCCTTGGGGGAGTCAGTGGTCATGTTCTAGGGTTGCAGACACCATCCGGTACCCTGTCGGGTTTAGGGATCCAGATGGCTCACTGTGAGCTATCCAGGAAGTGGGCCAACATTTTCTGAATTATGCGTAGACTCATTCCCCATATTTTGAAGCATATGTTGTCCAAACGCACCTTCTTATGAACCACACAACATGACAATACTACTGGAAACTGCGTGAGCACCTGTAAATTTGGCAAGTTGGAAAAATACAGGATTCAGCAGATGGTCCGCCACATGTGCTGGATCAGTTACTTGTGAAGTCAGCTGGATCAACTCCAAATCCCTGATTACATTCAGTATTTGGTTGGAGTTGTCCACCTCTAGTTGAAGATTAAGATCACCAAGTGAATTGTGCATCAGCCCGATTTTTATAGTGAGTAGGGCTCTTCGGTCCTGTCATGTTCCTGCCTGCTATAGCACAACAACTCCTATATAGAGCGGCACAGCCATGATGGCAGAAAGGTGTGTTTTCCTACCGCCAATAACCACGGAGCGAGAGAACTAATACCACCACAAGCAATTAAACTACATTTTCCTCCCAAGAACCCCCAACAGTAAAAACAAGCAGATTCATCAAACGGATTCAAAACAATTAAAAAGTATTCAAAAGAGCGTGGGATTGGTCTAACTTTGCATTACAAATATGGAATAGGAAATGTTAGAATAGGAAACTTCACAAGGAAAGTGTTATTTATCGCAAAAAACTGAATTAAATGAAAATGTAAAGTTCCATCTTTTTCTTAACTATGGGCGTGTCTGCTGTTTGCTGCAGTTAGAATGTGCACACATATGGTAAAAAAAAATGTATTTCACCATTCGTGTGAATTTCATGCATTTGCACAAACACTTCACAACTAGCATATATTACTCCCAAGTCGGAAACGTTTGCAAATTAGTCTTTGGTTTATAAATTATGATCACGCATAGCCAAATCCCAAAAGAGGTGGCACTATGTGAAAGTAATATCTGCTACTTTCGACCTAGAAGGATAGAAAAACATAAAGAAACGAGTAATTGTTATCACACTTAACATGTCATACCTTATCAATGGTTTATGCATTGGGGCTGTTACCCTTGTTAGTTTCAGGGCTACCTTCTAGGCTGTGCAAAAATTAAACGAGGTATTCTTAGAGTGCCTGGGGCTGCTTTTGCAGGATAGTACTGTCAAAATGCCACCTTGACAGAACCTATAGTAAAACCGGGTAGTTGCATGACCCCAGCCTGTAAAAATGATATTACAGCCGATTAAATATAAATGGTGTTTCTATATGTTCTCCACATGTTCCTAAGTAAATATAGTGCACCAGTTTCGTGTGCATGAAGAGAATTTCCGCAACTGTAATGTGTGAAAAGTACGTCACCTTTTATAAGATAATCATGTTTACTGTGCACAAATCCGCTGAGCCCACCACTTTCATTCTTTTTACAATACACATTCTCATAGGGCAGATTCAGGAACGGTGCAAAGCTTTTCAGCACTCTAGACAAATAGCATTTTGCCTTTGAGTGCTCCATGTTTTGAAAATACCACTCTTCTGTTAATTTCTTAATGTGCATCCATCAGGGCTGCCTTCGGGGGCTGCCGCACCTCACCTTATGGGAGAGCTGGCCCACTGTAGTTTGACGTATTGAGTTATTGAGGTGAATTACGTGGGTGATAAAGGCATGAAGTTCAGGACCCCTCTCTCAGCAGACTCTTGTCACACCTCTGCTTATATGTACAGGCTCGACTCGAGGCGGTACGGCCATGTAATGATCCAGACATGAATGCTTGGCTGTTTTCTTCCCCTTCCTCCACCTGCAGCCGCATAGCATGCAGGGAATGGTTATGTATATTAGTCATTATTTGAGGCGCCTCAGGCACATCCTGGTAGGCGCTACACTTTGAAACGATCGAGGTGTTTTGGCAGATATATTTCTTTGCAGACAGAACGTCTGTTATACCACTGCCATGAGCAAAGTGTTTGGACAGACTTCTGGCAGGTATGTGACGTGTCGCGTGGAAAATAGCTCTCAGATTCAATGTAAAAAGGCAGATTTAACAGCCACGCGCTAATGTTTGAAGTTAGTTTTTGGCCCCTGGCCACCTCCATGTTGTAGTAAAAAAAAAAAAGGGTTAATATTATTGCAGGTGCCCGGTTTCCATGCTTTCGTCAATCATTTTGTGTTGTTTCAAGCTGCCTGGACCGGTGCGATGACGTAATGTTTAATGCAGCAATAAGTGCATACGTAATGATGGCAATAAAGGACCAGCAGCCCAACGAGGCTCCATATTACAGGTCCCACTGTCACACCATACACGCATGTATCTATAAATGCATGTAGACATACATGTATGTATGTTTATGAAGATATGCATGTATAGCACAGACTCATCTGCGACATTGGGTAAAGCCTGACCCATGTCCTGGATGCGGGCTGGAGGGACCGGGTGTTAATGGTGGGGTAGAGTCAGAGGGTACAAGGTGGGGGCTCCAGGTCGTGGTAGTTGGGCTCGGCTCCTCAGTTTCTGAGTTGCTCTGCTGCACACTTCCTAAAACCCACAGCACCTCGGTACAGTTGGCCGAGTTGAAGCTTTATCCTCCCTTTTGCGCTGCTAAGTAGAAGGGAAAAGAGAAAGTACTGATCCCTGAGTCCATTATTTAACCCTTTTGAAAGACACATTTAAGAAAGTATAGACACTTGTTTATCTCAGTGATATGTTTTCAACACACCCCCATATCCGTGACTTCTGTACCTCTTTTCTAATGATTTCATTGAATGGTCATTTCCACGTCTACTTCATTCTCTTCTGCTTCTCTGTTTCTATTTCTCTTCTGCTTGTTTCTTTTCCTCTTCTGCTTCTCTGTTTCTTTTTCTCTTCTGCTTCTCTGTTTCTTTTTCTCTTCTGCTTCTCTGTTTCTTTTTCTCTTCTGCTTCTCTGTTTCTTTTTCTCTTCTGCTTATGTTTGTGGCCGCCATTGGCTGCCTTGTCCATTCTTTCATAGATTTCATACTGATTGTGTTACGTTCCACCTTCTCATACCATAGTATTTAATCTTTAGGTCGAGCCTGAGCCAGTGCGCAAGCGCTGCTCTAGCGATCTGTTGTAGGTAGAGTACGGAGGAGAAGCCCCGCCCATATTTTTCATTGGCTTGTGTCTTTGTCCTTTGTAAATGTAGGCTTCTGATTGGTTAATAGGCTTGTTAGTCCCTCCTTAGTACGGCCATGTTGTCATTTGTATCCTCCCATGGCTACTGGCCCCTTTACTTGATTGTTACAAGGTACGTACCGTGTACTTTTTTTCTTTATTAAGCTGGGACAATGGCAGCCGCTTGTTTGCAATGCCATAGGTCTCGCATTTAAATGAGAGACGTATGGCATTGCAAATATTTTTTTCCACGACTATCAATGAACGGAATTCTCGAGCCGGGTGCTACGTGCAGGTTACAGCGTGTGCTCAAGACAGGGGGCAAGAGAGAGGAGACAGGGGGCAAGAGAGGGATGTCAAGGGCAAGACAGGGCACAGCAGAGGGGCGGCAGCAGGGGAGCGGGGGCAGCAGCAGCAGCCTCAGAAGTAGCAGCAGGGGCAGTACAGCTGCACTGAGGCAGAAGCAGCAGGGGGGCAAGGGCAGCCAGGGCATAATGAGTGACAGCAAGATCTGCATCAGGGCAGAAACAGCAGAACGTCTGGTGCATCACAAGTGACAGAAGGTGCAGAGGGCACCGGGGCAGCAGTGTCAGGGGTCGGACGGAGCATAGGAAGTGACTGGGGGCAAGAGGTGAACCAGGGGCTTGGAGTTCAGGACCAGCTCTAGGGGGGCAGCGAGCACTGGGCGGATCCTAGGGGGGCTGCTGTCTGAGCCAATGGGGGCTGCACAGGGCATCCTAGGTTTATGAAGATGTTGCCCCCACAGCGAGCTGCCATGGACCTCCACAGTCGGCTACATTCCTTCCGAAGCGCCTGCCTAGCCATGCCTCGGGGTCTCCTGCTCCTACTGGCGACCCCTGCTTCCGGGCTCAGTATGAGAAGTACAGCTTCCGGGGCTTATCCCGGGCGGACCTAGCACCCCTGACAGCCACCTATAGCCTGGCGCTGGAGCACTACGAGGGGGAGAGCTGGAGGGAGACGGTGCGACTCCTGGAGAACAGCTTGCGTCTGCACCGCCTCCTGTGGGGCAGCGAGGCCGCCTGCGGCTGGGAATGCGGCCTGCAGGGGACAGCAGGCATCCCCGAACCCGAGGAGGAATGGCGCTGGGAGACCACCAAACCCCTGGAGGGCTGGTACCAGGAACTGCTGCTCTGCCGCCACTTGCTGCACACTGCCGTCTGCCTGAGGAAGTGCAAGCAGGGCCTGCCCGCCTTCCAGGTGCCCTACCCCGGCTGGGACATGCTGCAGGACTTCCAGCGGAGGCAGCCCTACCAGTACTTGCAGTATGCACTCTTCAAGGTGAGTTAGCGGGATTCTAGGCACAACAGAGGTACTTCTTTGTGCTATTGGAGTAGAACACAATGTATGTAGCTCTTTTTAGCACTACTCACTCCAATGCTCCATGTCCTCCATAGGGACATTTCAAATATTACCTGGGCTTCCAAGTGCCTTTCGAAGTTCTGTAGAGACACCTTGACAAATATATATATATATTTTAGTTGCCTGTGAACAAAGACGACGAATGTCCGAAACGCGTCAGGCTTTTCACAATTGGAAAGTCGTTTGAAACAGACTCGCTGTGGTCTTCGATAATAAGAATGAGTAAACTCCCCGTGAGTGGCATCTTCATTAGGGGCAACCCTGTTGTGTGGATTTGTAGCGGCGGCCCAGCCTCGAAGGTGCCCCGCTGCCGAGAGAGCGGATCCTGCGATGACCCAGATGGGCCACGCTGAGGGAACGGGGGGTCCCACGATTGAATGACGGCTAAGGACAGCGAGTAAGTGTTCATGCTACTTACCAACCCACTTGGGCAAAGACAGTGTTTTAAGCATCAGAACCGGCGGCACCCACATGGGATTGATCGTTGTGATAAACTGCAAATACTAAGAGGCAATGCTGCCTACGCCCACTGGGGCGGGACTTTAACATTAATGGCAGACGTTAAACAATGCGCTTGCTGTTTTCTGATTTTAGTTGCCTGTGAACAAGGACGACGAATGTCCGAAACGCGTCAGGCTTTTCACAATTGGAAAGTCGTTTGAAACAGACTCGCTGTGGTCTTCGATAATAAAAAGGAGTAAACTCCCAGTGAGTGGCATCTTCACTAGGGGCAACCCTGTTGTGTGGATATATATATATGGAGTAATAAAGACATTTCGCTGCACTTATCTGGTGGTCCGTGCTCCTATCCTTACAGAAGAACTACGGTTTGGGGTGTTTCCTGATATATATATATATATTCCACACGCAACGGGATACGAACAAAAGCAGATCCACGAGCCCACTCGATCAGGTTAGCAGATTTATTTCTTTGTGACAGAAATACGCGTTTCGACCACGTCCGTGGTCTTGATCACCTGACCCCATCCTGGGTCATACACCATTTTAAAAGATTTGCTTGTGGTCACGTGACATAACAATAGACATAGAAAAAATATATATTTACAGTTGTGAGTTGAAAATACAACATATTGGATTCCATTTATTACAATAGAAAAGATGTTAAGTTCACATCTTGTTTGCTATTTGTTCATTGGGGTGTTGGTGCATGTTTAGGTGTACTTTGGTGTCCTGGATTCCATTGTTTACCATGTGGAGTGTCAGAGGTGAGGTGCTTGTGTGCATCCTGGTTTCAAGGGGTGTGTGTGTTAACGTGAGGGTATAGTACCTGTATGTGCACCCTAGTGTCTAGTCAGTGTTGCCTCATGGTCCCTGTAAAGTGGTGCCGGTATAGTACCGTAGCTTCAGCCAATTAATTGAACTGCTATGGGGTTATTGATTCCAATAATGCAACTAGAAATTATGATATCAAAGAGTAGGAAGGATACCGAGGTCGTCCATCAACTCTGGGTGCGCATACATTTATCATGGGTGAGTGAATCCCTTGTACACCACTGACGTTGTCTCCCTGTAATAGAAAATACAAATAACGCCTGTTAATATATAGTAACATCATTCAAGTTTGATCTATAGATAGTGGATAACAACATACTAGTATCCAGGACACATTAGTTTAGGCATCCAATAAACCCTGAGCTTCGGTCTTGAATAAAAGGAGTTAAGCAAATTTACGCAATACATCCATTTTGTTGCATCTTAGTGCTCATACATTGACACCTGTGAAATATTACAAGTATGAAAATTGGAAAGTTGTCGGGGAGGGGAAGGGATGGGACTGGATGGGGGGTGGGGGAGCGTGAGGCTAGCTGAGACTGATACCTAAGTTATCACTAATCTTTTACAAATGGGAATGCATCTCCTCATCTAAGTTCAACCCTCCTGGGAACTTGCTACCGGCTTGTAAGATGAAGCGTGACTCTAATCTACGGAGGGCCCCTATTCTGTTACCACCGCTTGGATTCAGGTTTATGCAATCAAGGCCAAAGTATTTGGCCTTGGTCCAATCTCCATTATGCTTAG
Organism: Calotriton arnoldi; assembly: GCA_963921515.1. NCBI lineage: Eukaryota > Metazoa > Chordata > Amphibia > Caudata > Salamandridae > Calotriton > Calotriton arnoldi. Next base: position 1,755,515 of record CAWUFW010001133.1, read on the forward strand.
CTGTAAAGTGCCAAGCTGTGTTGTAACTGTGGTCTTTATTGCCCTCCAGTGTTCCAGAATCCTTTTCTTTACAGGGAATGTTGTGGAGCCGATATACCATAGGTTACATGGGCACACTATGACATAAATCACAAAATCGGTGTTACAAGTTATCAACTTTGGAGTCTTCCATGGGGCTTTGACCTTTCCTAGAGTAATTTCCGTCACGTTACTGCTGTGTCTGCAAGCCTTGCAGTTTCCGCATTATATATATTAGAATATTTATTAGTGCTGTGTAGAGTTTCTAAGAGTTGGGAGTTTTGTATGTTCTTTTATGTGCTATATAAACTCGATATGAACTTCCCTTAAATACTTTAGAAACAAATATATGCCATTTGGACTGCCACACATTTATGTATACTTTAGTGGACACTCCCTTTTGCCATGTAAATGTATTAAAGTCCCAGTATAGGAGCCTTAAGTTAACATGTGATTTGTAAGCATTATAAAGCAATTTCATTAATATATAACAAGCGCTTCATTGGTGTTATGCTTTTAAGGCCTTGCTTAAGACAGCTTTAGTTGTCTACGACACCTGTTGTTAAGAATACTTTAATGTATATATAGAATGGTTTTGGCTCCGCCCCAAAATTAGTAAAGCTCTATTACCTCATGCTATTGGCTGTTCGGATCATCCATCTTTACATTGCAGTGCATGAAGGACTAGTTCACATCTTCAAGGTACACTAAATCGTCATACATGCATTTCTTTATCAGGTATGTGCAAATTATGCAGAAACATTTTTTTATTTTTAATGCAACACATTATTAATTGTCTTTGTCAGTGCCTAAGTGTTAGCCTGACCCGAAGATGGCCACCAATTTTCTTTCAATTTAGGGTGGCCTTACACCAAGATGGCTACCCAAAAGCAAGACTTTTGGCTTCTATCTACCTTTCAGCATCCCAGCGGCTCTCTCTCAACATGCCACTAGGGTGATGCTGCTTTTCGTCATGCCTGGCTGCTCCTTTTCATCCTGCTGCATGGCTGCTGATTTATATCTTCTCTCCAAGAAGGCCATGCTTCAAGATCTGGATCTGTGAGAACCTGAAATGCCCATCTATCTTTCGACGTACCTGTTGGATCCATCCCATCTTGCCACCAGGACCATACAGCTTTTCAGTGCAACAGTGCCTCTTATTAAACTCTCTGCCTAGCTACATTTCATATTAAGTGCATCCATAAGCCCTTGTCATACTGATGCTGGGCCTCTGATAACACACAGTGACAAAGCCAACTGGTTGGGCTTGTAACTCAAGTTTGCAAGTCCTGTCTATTGTCTTTGATAATGCTTGCTATTTTGTAATGCGTTTGAGCACTGAAAGTGAAGTTTACTTTTCATCATTCGAAGGAACAACACATGGAGCCTTATTTAGAGTTTAGCGTACCGGATACTCTGTCACAAATGTGGAGGATGTCCCGTCTGCCGTATTACAAGTGCATTATACCCTTAGGCTCTTATAATAAATAAGGATGGGATATCTGCCTCTTAATAAGGCCCATAGTGTCTCTGCCTTAAATAATGTTTTGCTGTATTAAGCTAAAAAGTAGGCCTTTGTGCATACTCACAGATGTTGCTTGTTACCCTATTCTGGGGGTGCAATCTCCTTGATAAAGTGATGTGGGGCTCGCCCTGAATTGGACTTACCGGGACAGGGCCCTGGGCGGAAAGAAAATTTGGTGTTTGTTGTGGGAATAGGGAGTTGTTGCGGTGTGATGGCAGGAAGTGTGAGAAAGATGGGAGGAGGGTAGGGGTTTGATGGGGTGCTAACAATTACTCAGAAGTACATTAAGCTCTGATAACAGAGTCCTTAACAGGACATGATTGAGACCAAGTGGGATTGACGAGCTGCTGTTTGCATGACTTTATGTCAGGCAGCTCCCTGTTGTGCCCCTCTGAAAATTGGTGCCCCAGGCCTTGCTCGCCCATGCCCAAGGCTGGCCCTGATATGGGCATATATGCTTTAGAGTATCCAGAACCCTACCTTTCTATGTCCATATGTGAGTAGCATATCCAATCCAGGTGCTTTTTCTTTGCATTTAGGAATTTGTAGCCCTGTTTGTCCAATTATAAAACCAGGACTACAAGTCCCTTGAAAGACAAGCATTTGAAATGCAATAGGTCTCGCATTTACGCGAGTTTAAGCTATTGACATTGTAACCAAAACATAAATAAAAGGCATTGTCATTTACAATGCCAATAGGTCAAACTCGCGTAAATGCGAGACCTATTGCATTGCAAATGCTTGTTTTTCATTGTAGTTCCTCCAAATTTAGTAATTCATTTTCTATACAAAAAATTACTTTCAGTAACTCCATCTGGATGCAAAGTTCCCTAATAACCTTTTCACCAACTTTGTCTCATAAGGATCAATCACTATACCACATGTTCTCAATGGAGTTTTCACAAATCTAGCTCCGTAATTGTGACCCATTATGGAATTGTTTCATGAAACATTTAGACTGTGAATATCATATCTCTTATTTCATATTTTGAATATGTTTATTCATCCTCAGTTTGTACCGCCTTGATGTCTGTTAAATATATGTCTTGCCAAATGGGCATTTCAATAGGTAAATCACATTTTTAGTAACACATATGCTGTATTGCCATAATTGAATATGATTGGACTTGTCAGACTTAGGATGGTTTTACCCTTAAACATTTTGTAATTTTTGCTGATCCCATTTTAGTTGGTGTAGGAAGGTAGGATCTGACTACATGGTTACCGCCACTTTTTTCCTGGTGTTTTGCTGGTTTTTGACTAGTCTGACTGGGATCCTGCTAATCAGGACTCCAGTCTATCTGCTTTCTCCCTAAATTGGTTGTGTAATGTACTTTAGGTACACTCCAGAATGGATACTGGGGTACCCTTATAAGTCCCTAGTATATGGTACACCATGTACCCAGGGCATTGGTACCCCAGAGGCCTCCCATGGGCTGAAGCATGTATTATGCCACCCCTGAGAGGCCATTCAAAATGACACAACAGGTCTGCTACTGCAGCCTGTGTAAGGTGGTGCATGCACCCCTTACTGGAGATATAGGTTCACTATATCCCTTCTAAATCACTACACGTATAAACCTATCAGTCACCCCTATGGCAGGCCTTATCAATCCTGAAGGCAGGGTGCTGGGTTTTATGTGACAGGGTGCCCCTGCATGAGTAGGGCCCCTCTGCAGCCTTCGGAATCCATTCCCCGGGGTTGTTTGTGATGCAGCCAAACCATATATACTTAAGTGCATTATAACCTCGCGGTAAATGCTAACTTTAAAACGGCTGCTTAGAAACATGTTGTGTTTGGTGTCAAACACCTTGGAATCATACCTCCCACACCAGTAGCTGGTGTGGGAGGTATGATTCCTCCCTTGTAGAACCACTACTATGGGTCACCGGTCTACCCGGTACCAGCTTTCTCGACCTGGGCAGCACAAAATGGATGCTGCCAGCCACAGACACGAGTCTGCCCTCCTGCTGCTGAGCCGAGCTCGAGCAGAGGAAGGCCGGACAATAGGTTTCCTGTCACAGGGAGGTGTGACCACCTCCCAGACAGGCTTTAGTGTATTGGGGCTGGGTGGGTGCACTCTTAGAGTGCCAGAAAGTCTGCACTGGGGGCACATTTGGTGTCCCTGTGCATAGTCCAGCTAGAACCAGTTCTGGGAGCCATTGGCTCCTGCTCTGGCGCGAAACTGGACAAAGGACATGGGTGTAGCCACCCCTCTGTCCTACCCCTCCCCTAGGAGGGTCACCAGAGTCAGTCCAACCCCTTCCCATGGGTATAAAGTGGGAAACCTGATACCAGGACTTTCGATTATACCTGGACAAGACTCTGCAAACAAACCAAGTACTTCGACGGTCTACACTTCGCTGGATGACAGAAGAATCTCCCTTGGAGTAAAGGAGTTACTCCCCTGCAGCAGCAGGCACCTAAGCGCACCTGACCGGTTTGCATCTCCCGAGCTCCTGCGGACTCCGAAGATTTCTGCAACACAGGAGGTGGGTTCCCTAACATCCCTGAGGTTGATCTGACCTCTCAGCAACTCTGAGACCAGTATCCCTCGTGGGGACCGTGCAACCCGAACCCCGGTGCACCGTGTACATTTGCAGCAGCATATGCTTTTTGGCAATCCCTGAGGCTGTGCTTTGGACTACGTGTAGTCCCGACCCCGAGCATCATTTACACCAAAGATATCCGGCCTCCACTCCACGAGTGCTCTGTAGGCTGGCACTTTGTACATTCGCTTGAGGTCACCTCGCGATCCCTGGTCCGTTGACTGGTGGGTCCTGGCGAGGGTCACCTTGATTGTTCTTGGGCTTCCCTGGTTGCTCCAGATGTGCCATGACTCACCATTGCTTTGGGAGTCCCCTGGACCTTGCTGGTCCACACTGTAACCTGTTTCCTCTGTCTACATGGGTTGCCGTTGCCAAGGCTTGTTGGTGCTCCAGCCGGACATTGACCCCTCAGCTCTCGACATCCTTTGTGGGACAGCTCACCTCCGGACCCTGGTCATCGTCGACGTCTCCCGGTCCTCGTGGCTGCAGAGACAAACACCCTTTCTCTTCACCTGAAGCACCCGACATCGGTGGGCATTCGACTATCGAGCCCCTGGTCACCTGAAGTGACCCAGACTTTGTCCCCTCTGCTTTCAGGTTCTTCACATCACGAATCCAGGCTTGGATTCCACTGGACACTCTTCGCCTTCTTGGCAGCAGTACTTTCTTGCAGGTCGCCATTGAAAACGACGGCGGTTTCTGACACCACTTGACTCCTATGCACCCGGCTCCTATGGGATAGGTAACTCGGGTACTTCGGTACTCACAAGGGTGCTGGCCTTAGAACCTCTTAAGTTCCAAAGGGTTTGCTTGAAGTCCTCCTAGAAATGTCCTTAAATTGTAATTTTCTAACCGCGACTTTCCCATAGAGTTGCACGGAATACACGGTCGTGTTCCCACACTGCACCCGTCCTCCATGGGCTCCCTGTGTCACTCCTCTGGGTGGTTCCTTGGGGTCCCAGCGATTCTACGTGCTCTAGGCACTGTGTCTATTGAAGTCGTTGTTGTTATACCATTTGTTTAGTGTATGGTTCGGTCTCCCCCTGGAGCCCGTTGTATATTTTGCTACTTACGTACATTATATTGATTAAGTATTGTGTGCTTTATGTCCTAATCTCATGTCGAGATTAGTAGAGAGTGTTTTAGTAATAAAGACATATTTTTACATAACACTTGTGTGGTTCTCCTTTCATTTGGTCATTCAAGAAGTGAGATTCTGGTAAAACAAGCTGCTTTACATTCCTTCCAGATTAAGCCTGAAGGCTGCTCTCCATAGCTACCACTAGGATAGCTTTCATAAAGGTTATCTTTGACCTCATACATCATAAGGGTCGTGTGGCCTGGTACAAGGTGCCCACTTTAACTAGTGAACAGCATATACCAACCCACCTTCTCACATTTGGCCTTAGGACTCTGTGCACTTTACCACTGCTGACCAGTGCTAAAGTGTGTGGGCTCACTTCCTAAAACATGTTAACATTGGCTTGCACCCAATTGGCACATTTGCTTTACTTGTAAGTCCCTAGTAAAGTAGTACTACATGCTCCTGGGGTCTGTAAATTAAATACTACTAGTGGGCCTGCAGCTATCATTTTGCCACCCACTTAAGAAGCCTAGCCTGTGTGTGCCATTTCGACCGGGCAAAATATACATTTTGCTGATAGCTGGTCACCAATGGTAAACCAAATTCCGAGTGCACAAAAATAATGTCCGCCGGCTTCCTATGTAAACAAAATCAACATAATGAGACAATTAATTGAAACAGTTATTTTATTGAAGACGTTGATGATGTCAGTGTCCACAGTTCAAACAAAATGTTGCTCCACATTTGCAAAAACAGAGTCTGACAATGCGAGTTTCTTGTTTAAATAGTAATGTCCAAAATCCAATGCATTTTGGGAAAACCCTTCATCAGGGGTAACTGAAAAGGAGAAATGGGAGACAGAAAGGTCTAATCAGGACCATTTTATAGGAAAATGGAAGAAATGCTGAGATGACACCGTGTTAGCGTACAGCCCTTAAATGCAGCAGCTGATTCTCCATGCTGGGGTGAGTTCCTCGACTGGCGGCCTCGCTGCTGGGTAAATCTGTGGTGAAATTTCATGCAACATGCACACCCAGGAAGTGACTGATCACCAAACTACAATACACTATAAAAATGCAAGGCGTGGTCATGATGACCCAGAAGTAAACCATTAAGAGCAATCACCAGTGAGGAATTAGATGCAAAACCAATACCATTCAACTACTCAAAACTGGAGAAGCGCCACCATGTGTCCCGAAAGTAAATGTAAAAAAAAAATGCCAAAAATGTGAATCTATAACATTCGTGGTGGGAATGACAATAAATGAATGCTGCCTCCCTCACAAACCTAACCGATGGTGAACTGTCAAGCCTTTTAGCTATGAAATACTGTCTAGGCACATCCTGTGGGCAGAACCGGGGCAGCTTGACACATCTCCTTGCATCCCTGCATCTGAACCACCATTGTGCAACTCATCCCCACATATGACTTTTTCATTGCAGGCCCCTTGTCTACAACATCCTCAACAATGACTCAGGACTTTCCATTGCAGCCCTGTGGCTACCTTGGAACCATCCCTGCACAATACATCCTCAACGCGGGATCTTGCAACGCCCCACAACCAGGATTTAAGAAACTTTGTTTAGTGGGCCTCACTTGGTCCCTCTATCCAGCCCGTGCTCCATCGCGGTGGGCCTGAACTTGACTTTGTCCCAGTCTGGATCGACCAGATAACCACAGTTGGCACTTTGTGCTTCTAGGCACTATTTCACTTAAATCTTTAAAATTGCATATCTCCATTTCTACTGATTGGATTTTTGTTGTTTTGCTCTCAAATAATTAATTACACTTTACTCTATTTTTCTAAATTGGTGTGGGTTGCTTCTTGTTTGGTGTTTTCACTTTATTACTGTTAGAATTGCAGCATAAATACTTTCCACATTGCCTCTAAGCTAACCCTAAATACTTTTGTGGGAAGCTGCCAGATGGTTGAACACTGGTTACATTGGGGTTTGCTTGTGTTTCACCCTAACAAGAATTGTGGGTCGCTGCTTGAGTAGGACTCAATTTTCAACAAATAACTTTTACAGTATTTGGGGCTTCTATATTTGTCTTGTAATTACATCATTACGGTTCAAACACCCAAAACCAGGATGTGATTCTGTTTTGTTTTTTTGTCAGTGTCTGCTATGTCTACATGACTAAAGTCTTATGCGTTTAACAAATTCCTAAAATGCTTTTTCCTTGTGCATATCATTAACATATATTTCTATATAGGCCTTGCAATGAATATCATTGCTAATTCACTGAATGGAAACATTTAAAATAACTATCTATGTTCAAAACTTGTAGACAAAAGTAAGTAGTAACTACTTGTTTATTTAGCACATACATCTATTTCAAAATGTTCAACCATTGCCATTATAGTCTGTCATTATAATATCTCTGGTTTGCATTGTGTCAACAATCATTTTATGGACTATTGACAGGATTCCAAATGTTACTAAAATACTGATATTTCCTCTTTAGCTCCAGACAAAATGTCAGTAAAACTCCACCAGATAACAATATGTCAAGAACATATTTTCCTTCAGACATACATCATATTCATATTCAATAGGTATACTGTTTCCCAATGCTACTTCGATGGTTAGTAAATACAATTCCCCTTCAAATCAAAAACAGTTTGGAACAAAATTAATTTCAGAAGTTTCTTTTTATTTCAATACATTTTTATTGGAGAGGTTCAGCATAAGTCAATACAGAAATAATAGCACAGGAGCCGAATGTAAAAAAGCACGGTGAACAATTATTAAAATGAAAAAGACTCCCATAGAACATAAAGAAATTCTTTATAAAGGCACAAAATCTGAACAAAAAATAAACAGAGGATGATAGAATGGTAGATATTAAGCCCCAGAGAAGGAAGGTATATAGAGAAAGTAGGAGAGTAGGAGGGAGGCATGGGGGGGAGAAAAAGTTGAATAATAGTATGCACTGACGGAGAAAGGAAAAACAAAGCTTCTGAGTTGTGTGTGGACAGTGTTTAAGGAGGTGTAATTTTTTTTCCAAGTACAGGTACAGTTTAGACCATAAGAGATGAAAAGATTTGTTGTTAAAGTCCGTAGGAAAGTGCCCTTTTTGTATGGTTCCTCCCCAACACACTTTTTGCTCTAATGTTGGTAGTTATGACTCTGAAAGTGCACTGAAGCCTGCTACCCAGGCCCCAGTGCCAGTGCTCTCTCCCTAAAACTGTTATGTATAAATTGGGATCCCCAATTGACAAGGACTTTGCCCCCTTATAAGTCCCTAGTATATGGTGCCAGTGCTACCCAGAGCATGGGTGGTAAAATGGTCCCCAGGGCTTGCAGCACTGTTTGTGCCACCCTTAGTGACTTAAGTAAACTGACAGCAGGCCTGTCATTGCGCACCACAGGATCAGTGTAAACTGCTCCAATTCGACTTTCCCCTCCCATGTGTGGCAAAGCCAGTGCACTACTTTTAATATGTCAGACAGCCCTAAGGAAGGCCTCCTAAAACCCAGGAGGCAGGGCCCATTCTATTAATGTGTGGGCATGTAAGTGCAAGCTCATATGTCCCTATAGTGGGCTTTACCATTAAAGGACACAATAAGTGATAGATGGTCCAAATGATAACATGGGCTGGCACCTTGTCAAACCTGAGGTTGGCAGCTCCATTATGGTACTGCTAAATATGTCATGTTTGGTATCAAATAACGTGCCTTCTTACCCCTGACATAAATCTCGTGTTTAGGGCGTTGGGGCATGCACCCAGGTGCCTTATAGGTTGCCCACCTGCTTTCCCCAGCTTCTCTGTGTTCTGGCTGGCAGCCCACGCTTGCTGCTGCCAAGACAGGATTCTGACCGCCTGCCAGGCAGTGTGAACACTCCCATGAGTTCGGAACAAAACCCTCCTCCCTCCCAGGAATGCTAGTGAAGGGACACATCAAGGCTGTGAGCTTCAAAGGCTACACCGCCTGTGATATACATCAGGGTTTACTCCCAAAGGAGGAAACATTCCTCCCCCTATCCCAGGAACAATTGCACCCAGGCAGGTGGGAAATTAGGTATGTAGGAGGTATACCCACCCAAAAGGCTAGCCACACCTCTAGGGTGGGCTGCCTGGTCTGTAGAGCTAAGGAAGACTTCTGCCATTTTTTTAAAAGTAGCAGGAATAGTGGGTCCTGAGTAGAAAAGGTGAACTACACCCCTAGATGTTGTCACCTCAGTAGCGGATTAGCCACTGGGACAGGCAGGCCATTGGCCACTTGCACCCATACCCCTAACACCCCTACATTTAGGATTTAGGGGCCAACCCTGATGCCAGAACCTAAGTTCTGAACAATCTGCATAGAATATGACAAAGAAGAGACCCGTTTCTGTGACAACAGGACTTGCACAAACCAAAAAAAGGATACTCTGCACTTGTGGCAATGCTCCTGGAACTGCCTGATTGAGGCTCGTCCTAGGCTAACTCTCAGTTCCCCCAGACAGAGGGACCCCTTTGAGAACCTGAAGCACCCTCGGACTCCCCTAGACTAGTGGCACTGGTCCCCTGCAAACTGCAGGAAAAACAATGCTTCGGATCCAAAGAATTTCTGGCCATTGGGCCCTCCACGGTATCGCCCAAATCCAGATTGCCTAGTGCATTGTGGGAGCTGGAGTCCCCCCTTCCACGAAGTTACCATGTTCCCCGGGACTTCCCCGGGACCCCCAGACGTCGAAGAACCTTTTTCCAAAGTTTACTGCTGCCAAGGCTTGTTGATCACCAGTCCATCAATCAACCCCTGCACTCAATGCTGCACCTAGAGGGAACTCCATCCAACCTTCGACTGACATCAGCAACCACCACGTTGTTGTGTTTTTTTCATCTTGGTCCCCGCAGCTCCATTTGAGCTGTAAAAAGTAGCTCGCCTGCAGGTCCAGTTCAGCACCAGAGACAGACATGACAACTCTGTACCTGGGCTCCACGGGCCAGGTAACATTGAACTGACTGTTGTGGCTTGGTCCTGGGGCCCACATCACCTTTACCCTGCTTGCGTTCCACACATATCGACCCTCAAGTGACCGATTGCCACTACCACCTTTCCCCATTGACCGCAATGCAAAGGTTCTCCAGTATTGAATTGCTGTGATTTATGTTTTCTTCTAAAATCCATAGCTCCGGTTATATATATCTGATCACGTTAATTTTGGTGTCTAAATTAAGATAAAAATACACTTTATTTTTATAAATTGGTGTCGGATTTCTATCGAGTCGGGTCAATTACTTAATGTCCATGTTGGTACTCTGAAATGCTTAACACATGATCCTGTAGTAAACTGCTCATTGCCACACTACCAGGACTGAGCTAGGGATTTTATATTGTGAATCCAAGGACCATCTTTGGGGTCTGTGGGAGTATTTCATGGTGGAGCCTAACCAGCAGCACCACTGTAAGCCCTCGCAAGGATCAGGCTGGACACGGGATCTGGGTAGACTTGGTTTTATTCGTCTACTGGGTTTATCACGATGGGCCAGCTTTACAATCGTGGGGGACCTAGTCCAAGGTATGTCCTGGTGTTCTTCCTCTGGTCTCGTCCGGTCCTGTTCACTCCACAGGTCACGGATTCCCTCGCTCTTCGGGTTTCTCCCTGGAATCCCTCGGGCTCGTTTCCCATCAGGTGCAAGATAAAGAAAAACAAAAGGATCTGTGAAACTCCCCGTTTTGCTCTCACGGGTTCAGGGTAGGAGTGAGGGAGCACCAGTGCCACAAACACACTACCGGCGGCGTGAGGGGCTGTGCTAGGGGTCGGGTGAAGTGTAGGGGTAGTTGGAGGTGCCCTATTAAAAAGCGGCTGGTCTCCTCCCCATCCACCCAGTCATACGGTTTCGTACCTGTTGGAGCCACACTCCTCCAGGAGTGTGGCGGGGCGCAGAGCCGAACCGTTGGCCTCCTGGCGTCCTGGTGTCAGGTTCTCCCTCTGGTACGGTCAGCAGGGCCAGTCGTTCCTCTTCTCGATGCCTGCCTTCGCGCTCTCCCTCTTCGGCGTCCTCTTCTTGCTCCGGTCTCCTTGGTTCTCTTCCGGGTTTGTTCTCTTCCGCTCTCCTGGGCGGGCCCGATATGACGGCAGGAGCGGGGGCGGGGTCTCTGAAGGTGTCCTCCCTGTTAAAGGGACCCGGCCCGTAATGCACTACGTCATCCTCCGTGCTGTCAGGATCATCAGGGTCCCAGTCATCTGGCTGGAAAGAGAGGAGACGGCCGGTTTCAGGGGGGGCGGACCACCACTCGCCCCCCTGCTCCTCCCGAGGTCCGTCGAAACTGTGACACACCCCCCCTCAGGATTCTCCCGTTCGGGGAGAGGGAACACCATAGATAGAAAGTCAGCACCACCATTGTCGGTACCCCTGCGATGTTTCACCTCAAAGGAGAACGGTTGTAACGACAGGAACCAACGCAAGATGCAGGGGTTATGTCCCTTGTTCCTGCTCATCCATTGAAGGGGCGCATGGTCAGTGTACAAGGTGAAGTGAGTGCCTTCCAGGTAATACCGCAGCTTTTCTATAGCCCACTTTACCGCAAGGCACTCCTTCTCGATGGTAGGGTATTTCTCCTCACGAGGAAACAAACGCCGGCTTATAAAGAGGATCGGATGATCGACCCCCTCGGGGGATATCTGGGACAATACCGCCCCCAGGCCACTGTCTGAGGCATCGGTATGGAGGAGGAATGGTCTCTCAAAATCGGGTGATGCCAACACCGGGCTCGTTGTGATGGCTTCCTTAAGTCGGGAGAAGGCTCTCAACATCTCTTTCGACGGATTTAGGAGTGCCTTGGCTTTTGTGTCTTTTCGCAAAACATCTGTTAGGGGTGCCGCTATTTCTGAGTATTGTGGGATAAAACGTCGATAATACCCGAGCAACCCTAAGAAGGCCCTCACTTCCTTTTTTGTGGATGGGAACTCTGTTTCAGTGATGGCCCTCACCTTTTCCCTTTGGGGGCTATGACTCCATGTCCTAGGACGTACCCCAGGTACTTCACTGATTGGAACCCCACTCGGGACTTTTTGGAATTGATATGCAACCCTGCTTGGCTTAGGGACCGCAAAATGTGTTCTATGTGGTTTAGGTGGTCCTCCCAGGTTGAGCTAAACACCACTATGTCATCTAGGTAAGCGGATGAATAACCCTGGTGTTCCCTGAGTACCAGGTTCATCAGGCGCTGGAAGGTGGCAGGTGCACCGTGAAGGCCGAAGGGGAGGACCGTAAACTCATATAGGCCGTCTGGTGTTGTGAAAGCTGTCTTCTCCCTATCGGTTTCTTTCAGGGGCACCTGCCAGTATCCCTTTGTAAGGTCAATGGTGGTAATAAATCTAGCGTTACCCAACTTTTCGATTAGTTCGTCTACCCTTGGGATTGGGTAGGCATCGAATTTGGAGATGGAGTTGAGGGCACGGAAGTCCATACAAAATCTGATGGACCCGTCTGGTTTGGGAACCATGACTATGGGAGAGGACCACTCGCTCCTGGAAGGACGAATGACCCCCATCCTCAACATAGCCTTTACTTCTGTGCGTACCGCCTCTCTCCGTGCGGCGGGTATGCGGTATGGCCGCTGTTTGACTATCCGGCCAGGTTGGGTCGTGATGGAATGTTCTGCGAGCGAGGTTTTCCCTGGTTCGTCTGAGAACAGGGAAGCAAAGGGGTTTAGAATACCCATTAGGGATTGTCTCTCTGTGGGTGTTAGCTCCACATTTACGACTAAGTGGGATAGGGTACTGGGTGAGGAGCCCTCTTCTGTGGGTATGGCTACGTGGGCTGAGCTAGGCAGGGGTCCCAACCATTTTTTTAGTAGGTTGATATGATATGTCTGTATCCGAGAGGGCTTTACCTGAACTCGGTAGCTTGTTCTCCCTACCGTCCCCACCACTTTGTATGGCCCCAGCCATTCCGCCTTGAATCTGCTGGAGGAGGAAGGCAACAACACCAGTACCCAATCGTTAACGGCTAGATATCGCCACCTCTTCCCTTTGTCGTAGAAATGTTTCTGTTGCGCTTGCTTTTTCTCCAAATGGGAATAGGCAAGATCCCTCAGCTTCCCTATCTTGGACTTAAGACTCTTGGGGCCATATGTATGAAAGTTTGGTTTTGCGATTCTCAAATAGCGAATTTTAGAGAATCGCTATTTGAGAATCGCAAAACGAGATGTATGTAGGATTTGCAATAAATTTTGCGAATCCTTCATATTCCTTAATTGCGAATCGCAAATTGCGATTCGCAATTAAGGAATTCCTCCCCATTCATTCCTATGGGCCTAGAGGCCCATAGGAATAAATGGGAAGACATTCTCAATTTGCGATTAGCAATTAGAGAATCGCAAATTGAGAATGCAATTTCAAGGGTGCCAGGGTGTCAAAAGGACACCCTGTTGCACCCCTGAAATGTGCATGTGTGCACATGTGGCACACATACATGCCCTAAGGGCATGTATGTGCGCCACATGGCACTTTGAAAAATGCAAAAAAGTGCATTTTTAAGTGAAATCGCAAGTTACCACCAACTTGAAGTTGGTGGTAATTTGCGATTCCTTAAGCCCAAATTGCACTTTTTTTGTGCTTCTTACATTGCATTTAAGGAATCGCAATTAGCAATTCCTTAAATGCAATCGCAAAATAGGGAATCGCAAAATTTGCGATTCCTTATTTTGCAAGGGGTTTCAGTGTGATACATTGCACACTGCTAATTTGCGATCGCAAACGCCGAAATTCTGGGAATTTCGGCGTTTGCGATCGCAAATTGGCTTCATACATATGGCCCTTGGTGTAGTCCAGAAGATCTCTAGCTTCGTCTGCTTCCTCTTTCTCCCAGGCTTCTTTGGTCATCTCCAGGAGCGATCTCGGTTGTCTCCCGTAAAGCATCTCAAAAGAAGAGCAACCGAGACTGCTCTGGACCTGGCTCCGGATGACATACAACGCTAAGGGAAGGAGTCGGTCCCATTCCGCCCCTTCTCCTGCCAACATTTTCTTCAGTATACGTTTTAGCGTCCCGTTATACCTCTCAACGAGGCCATCCGTCTGGGGATGATACACCGAGGTCTTTAGGTGTTTCAGATTCAATGTCCTACATACTTCTTTCATTAAACGTGAGACAAATGGAGTGCCCTGGTCGGTTAAAATCTCCCTGGGAAACCCTACCCTCGAGAACAGTTCTATCAGCTTGTCCGAAATGTTCTGGGTAGTGGGGGCGGAGAGGGGAAATGCCTCTGGGTAGTGGGTTTCATAGTCCACTATCACCAGAGCATATTGATGTCCTTTCCGGGTTCTAGGGAGGGGACCTATAAGGTCCATCCCCACTCTTTCAAATGGTACCCCTAGTATAGGTAACGGCTGGAGGGGAACCGGAGGGGGCCGATAAGGGTTTTTCCGCTGGCAGGTCTCGCATTCCTGACAATACTTCTTGATGTCCCCATACACCCCGGGCCAATAAAAGTGTCTCAGGACGTTTTGCGTGACCTTCTCTACCCCTATGTGTCCAGCTGTAAGGTGAGAGTGGGAAAGAACAGGATTTGTTCACGGAAGGACTTAGGGACCAGTAACTGGGGTTCTTCCTCTTGGGCGCCCTGACGGTATAGTAACCCCTTTTTAGAAAAAAACGAGGGTAAGTATAGGGGGTGCTACATTGGTGTTTTGGGCACTTTGCCAGACCTGCTGGAGGGTTGGGTCATTAATTTGTGTGAACTGGAAGTTCCTATCCAGGAGCCATGGCTCTGTGGTGATCAAGGCGGGTGAGGATTATTCCTGCTTGTTGTCCCTCCTCCCCCTAGAGCCTGAAAAACGGTGGCCAGGAACATATCTAGGAACCCCGGAATGTCAGTCCCTATGATGACCTCTTCTGGTAAATCAGGTAGTACCCCCACCCTGACTCTACACGGTGGCCCTCCCTTTGTGGTGATGTCTATCTCAGCGACTGGGTATGCCTTCACGTCCCCGTGCACACATCTAATCAATCAATCAATCAATCAATCACGGCATTTATAGAGCGCGCTACTCACCCGGGAGGGTCTCAAGGCGCTGGGGGAGGGGGTAAGTTACTGCTCGAACAGCCAGGTCTTGAGCTAATGTGGACATACAGATCTGGTTGGTGTTGTGAGGGATGTATCAGCGCCCCTTGTATCACGGATTGTCTACACCCCGAATCCAGTAAGGCCCTAACCCATTTCCCATTCACTCCTACACTCACGTAGAATGCCGTCCCCATCTCTGCGGTGTATAGGATGGAACGGGGAATATATCCCACTTCCATTGGCTCCTCCGACGTCTTCTTGAGCGGACATGCCCTGGCGATATGGCCCCACTCGCCACAGTCGTAACACTGGGGCCCTCTATACAATGGAGGACCTGACTTGGGTGGTCGGAGTCTCAGGGGTTCTGCAGGGAGTCTGACATTCCTTTTCTCGGGTTTCCCTGGCGGGGGACGGGTTCTGTCTGGTTCCCAGGACGGGACACGTGGTTGGGCCCTTGAGAAGGTGGTGGCCATTTCTATTGCTTGTTCGGTGGTCAGCCGTGGATGTTGTCGGAGCCACCTCTGTGTGTTATATGGTAGTGCCTCTAGGTACTGCTCAAGATATATGCGGTCCATGATATCTTCCTTTGAGGTCTCGAGAGGTCTTAACCATTTGTCCGCCGCCGCTTTGAGGCGGAAGAACAGCGTTTTCGGGTTCTCCCCGGGATGTCCTCTTTCCCTACGAAAGCGCACTCTGAAAGCCTCCGCGTCCATACGCAGGTGGTCCAATATGATCAATTTGATCTCGCCATAAGGCGCGGTGCCTGTACTGTTGGCCACCTGGTAGGCAGCCTGGGCTTCGCCCATCAGTAAGGGGGCCAGAAAGAAGGGCCATTTGTCCGCTGGCCATCCACAGGCCCTGGCCGCCCTCTCGAAGTTCAGAAGGAATGCATCCGGATCCTCCCCGGCTATATACTTCTGGAGGGTTATGCCGGAGGGTCCTGGCGTATGGGGGCTTCTTGTTTCTCTGAGCCGACCAGCCGTCTGTTCTGTGGATAGTCTCTGCAGCTCCTCCTGCTGTGCAGCTATGCTGTCCCTAAAGACATCCCTGTCAGCTTGGGCCGTACTCATGTGCCGCTCCACGGCCCATCCCAGTTTCTCCTGGCCCGCTATCAGATGCTGGATGATGGCGTCCATTATGCCTTTCTCAATGGACGGGCTACCCGTATTCTCCACCACTTGTAAGCCCTCGCAAGGATCAGGCTGGACACGGGATCTGGGTAGACTTGGTTTTATTCGTCTACTGGGTTTATCACGATGGGCCAGCTTTACAATCGTGGGGGACCTAGTCCAAGGTATGTCCTGGTGTTCTTCCTCTGGTCTCGTCCGGTCCTGTTCACTCCACAGGTCACGGATTCCCTCGCTCTTCGGGTTTCTCCCTGGAATCCCTCGGGCTCGTTTCCCATCAGGTGCAAGATAAAGAAAAACAAAAGGATCTGTGAAACTCCCCGTTTTGCTCTCACGGGTTCAGGGTAGGAGTGAGGGAGCACCAGTGCCACAAACACACTACCGGCGGCGTGAGGGGCTGTGCTAGGGGTCGGGTGAAGTGTAAGGGTAGTTGGAGGTGCCCTATTAAAAAGCGGCTGGTCTCCTCCCCATCCACCCAGTCATACGGTTTCGTACCTGTTGGAGCCACACTCCTCCAGGAGTGTGGCGGGGCGCAGAGCCGAACCGTTGGCCTCCTGGCGTCCTGGTGTCAGGTTCTCCCTCTGGTACGGTCAGCAGGGCCAGTCGTTCCTCTTCTCGATGCCTGCCTTCGCGTTCTCCCTCTTCGGCGTCCTCTTCTTGCTCCGGTCTCCTTGGTTCTCTTCCGGGTTCGTTCTCTTCCGCTCTCCTGGGCGGGCCCGATATGACGGCAGGAGCGGGGGCGGGGTCTCTGAAGGTGTCCTCCCTGTTAAAGGGACCCGGCCCGTAATGCACTACGTCGTCCTCCGTGCTGTCAGGATCATCAGGGTCCCAGTCATCTGGCTGGAAAGAGAGGTTTCAGGGGGGGCGGACCACCACTCGCCCCCCTGCTCCTCCCGAGGTCCGTCGAAACTGTGACAACCACATAATACTCCACCTTCCTACAAAGTAGTAATTGAGTAAGCTGTTTTCTGAGCTTCTTGTAAAACATACCTAAGCCCACCATTTATGATGAGAGATGTTGTTATAGTTTTTCCAATTGGTTAGGATGGTTTTTAAGCCAATAGAGATTAAGATATCTATCAGAAAGCGGTCCCGGTTGTTTAGGTAGTCCAAGAGTGGGGCATCTGAACAAGATAGGATTCCTAGGGAAACAATTATATGATTCTGTGTAAATATGATGCCAAAAATATTATTGAGGGTCTCCTGGATTTCTTTCGATAAAGGACTTACATGTTTGCAATAAAAGAGTAGATAATCAAGCTCCCCGGAGGGGGAGCCACAATGTCATCAAGCCCTTGATTCTGATAAGCCATGTTTATGCAGTCGTGCAAGAAACCAGAAAGGTCTCATCCTCATCAAAGTACTTTATTTCGGTTGTACACCATAAGAGCAATAGATAAACTCCATAAAAATTCCATAAAACACCATGTAGGTAACACAAATTTAAAAATAACAATCTAAGTACATAGTGACGTTTATATGCACCATAAAAGTGTGACATGGCACATGCATGTGAGCATTTTAAATTTTTATATGAAAAATAACGGACCTGGGTACGAGTCAGCAAAAGTTTACAGTGGTCGATGTAAGTCATAGCAAACTTAAAAGAACACTCTTGTGCTCACAGGTAGACCTTTTCATGGGTTATCAGCTCACTAGTTTGAGGTTATTACACACAATAATATCTGTTCAAAAGCAAGACATGGCAAAAAACATATACAATAAAAATGAAGTGCACTGTAAAACGTCAAATCAGATAGAAGCACACAGGGGTATGATAGAACCTATCCACAAGTGCTCTATATAAACAAATTAAAACAGTTTCACGTAGGGGCATCCAACCAAAGTCAGAATGTATTAGCACATGTATGTGATATACATTTAAGTACAGTGCAAGTTATTTGAGGCATTAGGGGCACATGTAAGACATAGCTTCAGGGTGTACAGCCCTGAATGTCAACTTCAATTACTAGATGCATCAGGATACTGTGGAGACATAGGGGTCGATTCTGATCTCGGTCGGAGGCGCACCTAACACCATTCGGCCGGGAAAAAACCCAGCCGAACGCGTGTTTCCTGACCGAGTCGTACAAACGTCCAAACGAGCAAGTACGATGCGCACAACTGCACAGATTCCGACCCAGTCGTACTCACCCAATCCAGGTCCTGTTCTCCGACCGAGCCGGATCCGTAAACGCAGAATCGAGTCGCACGGAAGCCAAAATGCAGCCCTGTCCGGCCGGACTAGTACGATGCGCATTCCGTACGCGCCGAACCCGTTGCTACGCACGGCACGTCAAAGCATCCGGGAGAGGCGCACATAAGCTCCGATTCGCGCCACAAGACGATCCACGGCTACGAGACGAACACGCCAGCCACGAGTACGACCCGAAGCAACGAGAAAGACGAACGAGACGAACCAACCATGAATCCCATCGCGCAGATCCTACCAATACTCTACATCTATTACCGGAACTGGTACGGACGCGTACGGCGCAGAAGGTAAGTCAGACACCCACCACACAAACAAACCACACGTACCCGACACATACACACACACACATAGGGATGCAGAAATTACTTACACCAGCAACAGCAGTACCATAGGGGCGGGATGGCTATCACCAATGCCATATACACCCATAGGGGCCCGGATGCCAACAACTACCACCACCCCCACTAATGGGAGGCTGGATGCCTACCACTACCACCCCTACTAATGGGGGGCTGGATGCCTACCACTACTACCACCCTCACCCATGGGGGGCTGGATGCCTACCACTACTACCACCCTCACCCATGGGTGGCTGGATGCCTACCACTACCACCACCCTCACCCATGGGGGCTGGATGCCCACCACTACTACCACCCTCACCCATGGGGGGCTGGATGCCCACCACTACTACCACCCCTACTAATGGGGGGCTGGAGACCTGTCACTACTACCACCCCTACCCATGGGGGGCTGGATACCTGTCACTACTACCACCCCTACTAATGGGGGGCTGGATGCCTACCACTACTACCACCCTCACCCATGGGGGGCTGGATGCCTACCACTACTACCACCCCTACTAATGGGGGGCTGGATACCTGTCACTACCACCCCTACCCATGGGGGGCTGGATATCTGTCACTACTACCACCCCTACTAATGGGGGGCTGGATACCTGTCACTACTACCACCCCTACCCATGGGGGGCTGGATACCTGTCACTACTACCACCCCTACTAATGGGGGGCTGGATACCTGTCACTACCACCACCCCTACCCATGGGGGGCTGGATACCTGTCACTACTACCACCCCTACCCATGGGGGGCTGGATACCTGTCACTACTACCACCCCTACCCATGGTTGGCTGGATACCTGTCACTACTACCACCCCTACTAATGGGGGGCTGGATGCCTACCACTACTACCACCCTCACCCATGGGGGGCTGGATGCCTACCACTACCACCACCCCTACCCATGGGGGGCTGGATACCTGTCACTACTACCACCCCTACTAATGGGGGGCTGGATACCTGTCACCACTACCACCCTCACCCACGGGGGGCTGGATGCCTACCACTACCACCCCTACTAATGGGGGGCTGGATGCCCACCACTACCACCCCTACTAATGTGGGGCTGGATGCCTACCACTACTACCACCCGTACTAATGGGGGGCTGGATACCTGTCACTACTACCACCCCTACCCATGGGGGGCTGGATGCCCAACACCACCCCCACCCCCACCCCCACTCATAGGATGGGTAATGCATGACACAACCAGCACACTCCAACATTAGGAATGCAAGGAAAAGACATCCCCCCAACACCATGACAAGCGTGTGTAGACTGTGTCAAATGCCCACAACACTGAACATGACAATGAACATACAATGTGACCCCCTATCACATGTGTCACACATAAATGTGTGTGGCCTCCACAATGCAAGCAGACCATGACCACTGTGGCAATGGGGTCCAAACCTCCATCATCACAGTGACCAAAATGTAAGTGTGGGGTCCATAGCTGAAGCACATTCTGAACACTGTGGCAATGGGGTCTAAACCCCCATCATCACAGTGACCAAAAGGTAAGTGTGGGGTCCATAGCTGAAGCACATCTTGAACATTGTGGCAATGGGGTCTAAACCCCCATCATCACAGTGACCAAAAGGTAAGTGTGGGGTCCATAGCTGAAGCACAGCTTGAACACTGTGGCAATGGGGTCTAAACCCCCATCATCACAGTGAACAAAAGGTAAGTGTGGGGTCCATAGCTGAAGCACATCTTGAACATTGTGGCAATGGGGTCTAAACCCCCATCATCACAGTGACCAAAATGTAAGTGTGGCCATGGAAAAAGCTGCAACTGCCAAACAGCATGGCTGAATCCTGGTCACAGAACAACAAACACACCAGTGGCAAAGTAGTGTACGTGTCCCATAGCAACATATATTGGGTGAGGCAAACAGTGCAGTGCAAATAAGAAATACCTTTGGCCATGTGCAGACAAACATCACCCATGGGGGATGACACTGTCAACATTCAACAACAACACAATGACAGAAGTGACCATCATAATGCAGAGCCACATATCTGCTACAATGGGCACACAAATGTAGACATCCTGTGGAGACTGTAGATGTGAGGTGAACAGATACCACACCATGGCAGCAATGGGACACACAAACCATGAACATTGTGCTGACTGATGACCTAGGAGTCCCAGGGACAGCAGGTGAAACCCACCAAACAACATACAGCCAATGGAACACTAAAGATATGCCAATGCAGTGGTGCAGATGCACAAACACAAACAGGCAGCCCCACACTGCACATCAACCACAACAGGTGAGGGGGGGGGGCGCCAGTGTCTCCAGGCAACCACACAACACATGATGAGGCCTGAATACCAATTACACAGATGCGCATACAGTGCCACACAAAAGTAACTCATGGATCCAAATCCCCTATGTGGGCAATCAGGCATTGTCAGATGCGAGGGAGCACAAATCACACATGCCACACAAGCATGTAGGAACAGCAACTAACACAGCAAGACACAGACCCACCACAGCACTACCCCCAGGGCCCCCACAATGTGGTGACCCTGGGCTGCATGATAATCCCACTGTGATGACAAAGCTAGATGCCGTTCACACTGTGAACCACAATCATGTGTCCTGAGCAACAAACTACCATCACACCTACACAAGCACAAATCAATCAGCACGGCCTGTCAGCCAAGGCCAACATGGAGGCAGGGGCCTAGCCGGGCAACAACTCACATCTGCACACACTCAACACCACACACCTCGACCTCCACCGATGTGCAGCAGTGAAGCTCACATGCACTGGTGACATTGCACATGCACCCATGACAATCCCAGGGGTGGTGGGGGAACTAAGCTGCAGAAAGCCATCACACATGGCCAGTCAACAAGACTCCTGAATGTCTGACACACTGCACAGTACGCCGTACATGGACATGACGTCAATACCACACCAACCAATGGGAACCCGACCACAGTCCCACACCAATGAAGAAGCCAAGGTCACCCACAAAGAACACACATAGACGACTTACAACATTGCAGCCCTGACCCTGAGGAGTGCCAGCAGTCACACACACAACGTGTCACAATCACTGAAAGCTAACACAAACTGGAAATTACATGACAGGTGTAAACAACAAGTGCCAAGGGGAATCCTGACTGTGTCCCATCTGCGGTTGCCCACAAACTCAGCACCTGACAGCAAACACACCTATGGGTGACACCCTGATGACCAGCAATGTGCCATGCACCCACATCCCAGAGAACCCAGGGAGAAGACTTTGGGGGAACATAGGTCAACTCAGCAAGCATCACAAACAGGAACATCACTAGGGATCCCAGCCTGCCCAGCAAAATGGAAGTGAACACACACAGACATGCTCACACAACACACACCTTGGGCTCAGGCAATGTCACCGGATCTACACACTGCCATGAGGGGACTCCACTCCTGTGTGAGGAAAGCTGTGCCATACATTGCCTCAGTAGGGCTCCATCATGTCAGCAGAACACTTGGTCACACAGTCAACAATTAGCACCAAATGAAGGCTCCCGTCATATCAGCCTGGTCATGGGAGTGTCACCGAAATCATCAGCACAGATCCAATACACATGTATAGCAAGTTGCACTGATAACACAGATGAGTCCTTCCCCATTGATGCCCAAACTTGCATGTCCAGTGGAGATGGCCACACGGTCAAGGAAGTAGACCAATTGAACAATGGCAAGCACAACAGATGTGCAGGTCTGTAAGCCACAGATGTGATATTGCAAATAAAATCTAGGAATTCGCATTGCCAAATCTTGAAAACATGACACCCTCATATTGCTGCAAAGGATGACATGGATACACTACAGGATAGGACACATTTCCCGTGGACCACATGGGTTCCAGCACAGTAACACTTCATTTTCATGAGACCAAAAATCACCATCACTGCAGCAAGGGCACGGTTAGCATCATCAACAACATTTACATCAGAAGCAAAACCACTAGAGAACATAACGTTGCTTTATTCAGCATTTGGGTGAGAGAAGTGAAAGAAAAAATATAACAAAGGCCAATGGCCAGTCCATAAATGAGTCCAAACAGGGTGACAGTGCCAGATGTCACCCTTCGCATGCCTGCACTGCTACACACCTGGGACATTCCACTTGGAGGGGCATACGGGGGGCAGGCCAGGCACCGCAGGGACAGGATCAGGGCTCACCAGAAGGAGGCAGAGAAGGGGTGGTGGGTGCTGGGGAGTCACTGACAACTGCAGTGGAGGTGTCTGACATGGTGTGTGCCGGCACAACTGGGGGGCATGACTCAGATGGTGTGGGTGCCGGCACGACTGCAGTGGGCCGTGCAGATGGAGTGGACAGGTCCCCCACTGCAGTGCCCAAGTCAGACGGGGTGGTAGTGGACTCCACTGCAGTGCCCATCCCCAGGGGAGGAGAATGGGGTTCAGGTAAGGTGGGCAGGACAGAGGGGAGGACACCGTCTCCACACCAGTGGCACGGACATGAGCAGCATGGGGTGTGGTGCTGGAAGAGCAAGTGGCAGGGGGAGAAGGCCGAATCATTTTGGGGATGGTGTATCTGTGGGTGGGGGAACCTGGGGCAGGGTGTGGTGGGGGCACCTGTGGAGTGGGGGCCTGAGGGATGGAGGAAGGAGACTTGGTGCTTGTGCCGCAGGGCGGTGGAGGGGTCTTGCTCGTCCGGGTCCGGGGGGACTTGGGGATGGGGGGCTCAGTCTGTCTGCGCCTGGGGGAGGGTGTCCGGGGGCGAGGGGCAGTCCCCTCTGCGTGGGTGGGCTTCCTCTTCCCCCTGAATGCTGGATCAGCTGGATTGGAGGGGAAGAGGCCTAGGTCAGAGAGGAAGACCCGCTGTGCAGGTGGGGTTGCAGGTGAGGAATGGGAATGGGCCTTGGAGGGAGAGGTGTCTGAGGACTGCGCAGAGCTCGTGGATGCGTGTGTGTGCCTGTGCCCCATCCCCTGTGAGTGTGGTTTCAGTCCCCTGACTGTGCGTGCGTGTGTGTCTGGATTTGGGCGTGTGTGTCTGTGTGCTGCATGTGTCTGTGCTGGTGGGTGCCTCTGAAGGTGTGTGTGTGCTTGGGACAGGTAGGGTGCTGCGGAGTGTGGATGGGGCAGAGGTAGGAGGGGTGAGGGACTGTTGGAGGAGGGACACTGCTGCCGTCAGGGAGGAGTCCATGGACCTATTGCTCCTCTGTAGGGCAGACATGCCCGATGAGATGCCCTCCATGAACGACACCAGCTGAGTCAACAGAGTGGTGTGGGCATGGAGGACACTCAGCATTGCTGTCTGCCCTACATGGAGCTGGCGAAGGAGGTACACAGACTCCTCACTCAGGGCAGCAGGGGACACAGGGGCAGGGGGTGCGGTGCCTGGCACGAAGGAGACACGCTCCCGAACACGGGAGCCTCCACGGACCTCTGGAATGGGAGCCGATGGGAGGGCGGTGGTGGTGGTGGAGGTGGTGGTGGCGGGGACAGCAACACTAGCTGGGGTGTGGTGGCTGCTGACACCCGCCTCCACAAGGGAGTCATCCTCCGAGCTGCTGTGGTCCTCAGCTGAGGTGGATGCTGCTGAGGACTCCTCGGTGTGGCTCCCCTCGCCCTCCGTGCCACTGGGTCCCTCCGACCACTCCTCGGCTGCTGACCCAGTCTGGCTCTGCGGCTCCTCCTGGTCCATGGAGCTGTCCCCTCCTGTGGCCGTGGATGTATCTGCAAACAATAGGGAGTCAGACAAACATCAGTCACCTGCACTGACCGCACACACCATAGTAAGTACAGCACATTAAAGACCAAGCCCAGGTATCCTCAATTGAACATTGCCAAAAGTGCCCAAACAGAGTATGAGAAGCCAATTGTCAGTCTGATGGTCAACCATGGCACCCACATCCCTCCTGGCCTTGCACCCATCTGTCTGGTGTCTGTCGGATGGCAATACCCCAGTGTGGACACATGCACCACCTACACAGTAGTTGGACAGTGCAGAGAACACGGTGAAGTATGTGAACATGCACACATCACAACTCTTGCCACTGAGTCAGTACAGATGTCCGGATAAAGGGATGGCCAGAGTCTAATTTGAAATGCATGTGATGCATACCAGCACCAGACACCATGATGCACCCATGTCCTGATAGTCATTGCCACAATGGGGTGCATGTAGCACATGTCACTCCCCTGCAGGATCACTCATTGGAAGTTTAATGCCATGGCACAGGCATGCCTGCTAAGTCATACATCACTGTCTCCAGTCACATGGGCAGGACAGCCAGACAACAACAGTCTGCACTGTGTCACAATCCTAGGTCAGGGGGAATGCAAGTCCTGGAGCTGACAAGTGCACATGTCCATCCCCCACACACCACATCATCTGAACTCTTATTTGTCCACGCCATACCAATTGGACATATGGGAGACCTGAAACACAACCCTCGGAACATGATCACCTCACAATCTGCTGTGAATGGGAAACAGCTGCCTGAACTTCACATTCGCACACCCCAGTCTGCACGGTCAAGTGATCAAACACCTATATGTCACACAAGTATCGTCTCCCATGGTCACATCTCCGGTGGCATGCAGAGCCCTAACCGAGAAACACCCCAGTAGTCCTGACAACGAAGCCACAGCACAATGACACAGGGGCAGACACCTGAGGGGACATATCGCTGAGCGCAACGTGTCAGCTGATACACGGGAGTGGGAGTACAAAGTGTATTGTATGGCCTGGAGTAGGCATGACTGCCCTGCCCCACGTGAATGAGGGATGAGCCCTGGACAGTGGGCAGGTGGCTAAGTATGTGTGACACACTTGATATACATACTCCTGAGGCCCAAACATTGTTCCCACCCGCAGCATGGGTGTGTGCCAAATACCCCAGGCACATGTGGTGAATCAGATCAGCTATTGGACCACATATCAAAGTAACACGCAGATTACATGTCAGAACACAGGCATTGTGTAAGCAATGGACCCATCCATGATGCCCACCACAGAGTCAGGGGAACAAATGCTGTCCCCCACCTTGAGCTAAGCAAAAAGCAAGGACACAGTACCCAAGAGACACAATTCCCTGACTGTAAGGGCCACACCTGGGTATCAGATGAGGAGTGGGCAGTGCACAATTGAGGGACATGGATCCTGGACCACATGACTGATGTACTGTGGAAATTTAACCAGGCCAGAGGAGGGCACATAGCATGGCAGACAAAATTCACAATGCAGTCATGGACTCACCCCCTCCTTGCTGCTCTCTGGCCTTCAGCTGCCCATCCGGATCAGGGAAGACCACCGCCAGGATCCTGAGCATGTGGGGGGTCAGGGTCCGGTGTCCGCCCCTCCTGCGAGGAGGCGACAGCTTCAGCTGGACTCGTGCGATCCTCCGGGTCCAGCCCCGAAGGTCCTGCCACCTCTTTTGGCAGTTGCGGATCCGGCGCTTGTAGACCCCCACGGATCTCACTGCCCGGACGATGTCCAGCCATATCTTTTGCTTCTGGTGGGCATCAACCTGTGAGGATGACAAAGTGAAAAGGCCATTACTACACATGCAACATATCCGTGCATTACACAGTTGGATATACATGTCTCCATCACAGGGGCACATGATGTACACAGGCAGTGCAACGATGGCTCTGAACAGTTTGCCAGCAGTTACTACATGGTATCATTGCCTGGGGAGTAATACCTCGTTTAAATGCACTGTCACTGCACTATACCTGTTCAGTGCATGTAACTACACTATGGGGGTGACAACTACTCAGTGAGCCTGCTAGCCAGTGGTGTGCAGACTGTAAGTCTTGCTAGTCAGACAACATGCACATTTAGTAAGGCAGTGGACAGCACACTAACCTGCTCCCCTGGTTTCCCATACAGCTTGCTGTACTGTGGAAGGAGGCTGTCCAGCAGGGCCTGGTTCTCCTCAGTGCTGAAGGCTGGGGCTCTCTCCACAGTACGTGCCATTGCAGGATCCAGAGGATGCAGGTACAGCAGCAGTGTTGGTGGCAGATGTCGTCCTGGAGCATGTAGTGCAGGCAAGTGAGCTCTCAGGGGAACAGCCAGCATTATATGTGTGCTGCAGAGGCAGATAATGTCCCATGTGTCAAAAGTGATAGGTCCAAGTCGTTTGCATCTGCTGAATCTGGCCAATCCATGGAATTGCACCACTTACACACGCCCACAGCATCATTCAAAAGTTCAACTCCATGAGACCCATGATTTTGCAACATTGTTGTGGGTGACCAACTGAATTCACTGCATCAGACTCGTTGAAGGTTTGAAAACGCATCCGTTGCCATGCCAGGCCATAGCCAATGGGTGCGCACCGATCGGTCCATTGCTGTACAACGTGTACATCGGATGACAACGCGTACCCGCTCACATTGTATGCAATGGCCAATGCGTGCGCACCGATCGGTCCATTGCTGTACAACGCGTACCCGCTCACATTGTATGCAATGGCCAATGCGTGCGCACCGATCGGTCCATTGCTGTACAACGCGTACCCGCTCACATTGTATGCAATGGCCAATGCGTGCGCACAGATCGGTCCATTGCTGTACAACGCGTACCCGCTCACATTGTATGCAATGGCCAATGCGTGCGCACAGATCGGTCCATTGCTGTACAACGCGTACCCGCTCACATTGTATGCAATGGCCAATGCGTGCGCACCGATCGGTCCATTGCTGTACAACGCGTCCCTGTACATGTCACTGGCATATGTCACCATGCCTGTCACAGATGAACGTATGCCAGCCACATTTACGTTCCAGGGACTCAGGGGCACACCTACAACAGCACAGCCTGTCCACACTGTATCCTGAGGCATGTAAGGCTGCATTACCTTTTCCGTGTATGGGGGTCAACATGTGGTTTTAGGGGTGGCACTTGGGGGCAGCAACTCCCAGGCTGAGCACGTGTTCATGGGGACAGAATGCTCTGTGTGTTGTGCACATGACCACTGTGATGTGCAACTGTTCAGTTCAGAGCATGTGGCATAGTCACATTTCCAGGTTGTGTATGTGTATGTCATGTCACATTCCCCTGAGTCCCATGTGGGATGGTATGTACGTCACAGGCTGACCCATTGCAACGATAGTGATGGCCCTCCACAGTCTGTGCATGTTGTGTTTACAATGTCTCTGGTTCCATGTGCACAATGGGGGACAGTCTCCACATCCACGTTGTTCGTGCATGGACTTTGATGTTGTGCATGTGTGTGTCACAGCCGTCCATGTCTGTCCTGCCGAGGCAGAAGGGACCACTAGCTGTAGGGCTCATAGTTGTTTTGCTGTGGTGTATTCATGTTGCACCATGTCATGCCAGTGTCCATGTGGCAATACAGGGTCCCTGGGAATCTACCTGTCAATGAGCTGTGATGCCTGGGGCACATCTGTCCTCACATGTCACTGTGGTGTGTGTTTGGAACGTGACAGCAGTACATGGGAACAGTGACACAGCCTAATGATATCCCATGGCACAACGTGGGACTTGTTGCCGACACTTGTTGAACTGTGACGTTAGATGTTGGCCATGTAGGTGCCATACATGTCCTTACGGTACAGCACACATCATGTACTTGTGTCTCACAATGATGTATCACGTGATATTGTGTATGGTCAATGCCACATATGTGGGGTGACTGACAATGTATCTTTCTCCACCTATGCACTGCAGGGCACCAGCTGTCCATAGACCATTCCCTGACCTTGCATCCATGGTGGAACGGGACTGCATCCGACGGTACCACTTCACCAGGCCGCTGATTGAGGAATTGACGATGCGCTTGGCCCCACATTTGCAACCTGGCCGGACATACCCCACAGCGCTGACCCCCAAGGTGAAGGTGATGGCAGCCCTACACTTCTTTGCCACCAGTACCTTTCAACACACTGTGGCGTCTGCTGGTGGGATGTCACAGACCATGTTCAGCCGTGTGCTACGCGATGTTTTGGAGGCTATGTTGAGATACCTGAACCAGTACATCTATTTCCCTAGACTTCAACAACTCACTGATGTGAAGAGTGACTTCTATGCCCTGGGGAGGATGCCGCATGTCATTGGCTCCATTGATGGGACACATGTGGCTTTGATACCACCACAGGCACATGAGCAGGCATACAGGAACCGCAAACATTACCATTCGGTCAATGCACTGGTGGTATGTCTTGCAGATATGAGCATCTCACACGTGTGTGCCCGTTTCCCCGGTTCTGCACACGATGCCTACGTGATGAGGAGTAGTCACATCCCGAGGATGATGTCACAGATGCGGAACCAGCGTGCCTGGCTTGTCGTTGTGTACTGACTTTGTACCATTGTGTGTGTTCTGCAATGTAGTATTCCACCCTCTTTTCCAACTCAGCTAATGTGCAATTGTCCGTATGTAGGTGACTCCGGATACCCCAAGATGCCGTGGTTGCTGACGCCCCTCAGGAACCCTGTGACACCAGCCCAGATGCGCTACAATGAGGCACATGGTCGGACCAGGAGAGTGATTGAGCGGACATTTGGTCTCCTGAAGAGCCGCTTCCGCTGCCTGGACAAGACAGGAGGGGCCCTCCCATATGCCCCAGCAAAGGTGTGCAAGATTGTCATCGTCTGCTGCATGCTACACAACCTGGCTGTGCGGAAGGAGTTGCCTCTCATCCTGGATGACGATGACCAACATCCGCCACCTGTGGAGGATCCTGGCCTGGACCACGATGCCAGTGATGATGATGATGATGAGGGTGATGTCCGCACACAGCTCATCACCAACTTCTTCAGCTGAATGTGAGTATCCGGAGATGTCATGTCAATGATGTGAGTTTGCATGATATGTGTTGGTGGTGCTCTGGTGCTGTTTGAGTGTGTCCATGTGCTACATGACTGTATGCGTGTAGCGATGTGTCCTTACAGGTAGTCTGTACTCCCCAACAGTGTTGACATGCTAACTTGGTTCTGGGTGGGTATCTTGTGACATGTATTGGGCATGAGTATTGCAGTTCTGTCCTGTTCTTCAGTGCTTTTGACTGTGTGTCATTTCTGTCCTTCACAGGGTACTTTCAGAGTTGTTTGGTCAACTGTGATCCCCCGACACCGTGATTAAACTTCCAGGGTGGTAGCTGTCGGGTCCCTACAGGTGATGTGCGCCACACCCATGGACTTCCTTCCTTCTACACTTGTTGACTGTGTGCCCACTGCCAGGTGGGATTACCTTGCATCTGAAGTGGTTACAACATGTTGCAAATGTGTAATAAACCTGTGCTTCACTTTGTGATGTGCGTTGTCTGTGGTCACACATCTGACTGACATTTGCTTACTGCACCAGTGGGCTAGTTAACAAAGACTGTGAATAGGTGTTGTGTCTGTGCATTGCACCGTATTTCCTGGCAACATCAGTGTAGGCGATGAGTCAGATGGCCTTGGTGTGTATATGTTGTGTAGCCCTGGTGGTGTGTCTCCCTCATATGTGTCACGTCGCCATGACTCACATGCCTGTGTTGTACTTGCTGTAGCAGTTAGCATGCACAGTGTAATTTCGCAGGTCATCATCTCCATGACAGAAACCACGTTGGAATCACAACAGAGGCAAGTATGGTGTATTAGTGTGTTTATTGTCATACATGTGTGAGTATAGTGCACAGGATGGTGGGTGCTGTACATTGTGATTTTAATCCAAAGTTCCTAGATGATTCGGAAGTCCTGGTAGCAGATATGTCCTGAGTAAAGTCCACAGTCATCTGATACATTGGTCCAACTTGTACTCCCCATGTCATGTGGGGGAGTTGTGTTGCATTCAACAGGGTGAACAGTTTGCGCACAAAGGTGATTCTCCAGAACAGGTGTTGGCTTCCTGGGGGTTGTGCATGGCCATTGGCCTCTCAGTTGCCCTTCCTCGGACGACCCCTCTTCTTTGGGGGAGACCCCCAAGTGCAGGCTGCTGTGGTGCAGGGGACTCTCCGCCAGAGTCATCCTCCCTCCCTGTGGCAGTTGCAGTTGTTTCAGCACCAGATGTTGTGGGCACACAGGGAGGTGTTGACATGTTGCTGCTCATCTGGCGGAGGCATTGTAAAATGTCCCTATGCACCGCCGTCATTTCTTGCAGTGTGTCCCACTTGGACTCCATGCGGGACATGTGGGAGTCCAAGCGGGCATGATGGGCAGCCTGCTGCTGTCGTATGTCCCTGAGGATCCCCACTACCTGGCTGAGCTCTCCGGTGCTGGTCTGGTACGCATCGGCTATGCGTACCAGTTGTGGGTCAACATGCAGTCCAGACCCCTCTGCAAGCAGCGACCTATGTCTACCACCGCTCCCACCATCCCTGGCGACACGTGCAGGACCTGAGGTGGCACGCACAGGTGACCCTGGGCCCCCTTGGGGGTTGTTGCTGGTGTTGGTGTCCATAGCTCCACGTTGGGCCAGGGTCCGTGTGCTGGTGGTGGTGGTGCTCCTTGGTCTGTCCGTATCGGCAGGGGTGGTTTGTGTGTTGTCAGTCGTTGGAGGGGTGGGTGCAGGGGGTGCAGCTGGTGGTCCTGCTGGTGCTGCATGATGACTCACTCCGGAGGTGCCAGGTAGGTCTTCGTCATCCGAGGAGGGCAGAGGCTGTTCCACACCAGTGAGCTCCGTTTCCCCTGGAGCCTGGGACAGGGACTCCTCAGCGTCTGCTGCTGTGTCCCCATCATCACCTGTTTTTGGGAGACACACACAATGTATGTTATGTTTCTGCAGGCATCAATGGTTCACACACCTGACAGTTGTGACTGTACCTCTGGATGCGGGCCTGTACATTGCATTGTCCTAAGTTGTCACAGTCAGAGGTTGATATTGGTGTAGCACATTGTCCTGCATACTTTGAGCATTTCAATATGAATGTTGGGGTGTGTACATGGCCTGCATTGGTTGTATTTGGTGGACATCCGGCCCTCCTTCTCCCCCCAGCCCAGTTATCCCACCATGAAGCATGCCACCCTTGCAGTGGGTTCAGGTTGACTCTCAGGATGTCAGTCAGTGGTGTCCTGCTGTTGGTTGGTGCACAGTTCCCAGCAGGGCCTTGTGCTCCCCACAACAGAGCACCAGTGTCAGACATCTTTGAAGTGGCTTTTCACTGCCTGTGATGTGCGCATGGTTCAGGGTGGTGTTGATGGGACAGTTGTGAGGGTGACAAATATCTGTGACTGCCACTCCCATCATGCTATTGCCTCCACCCCCCTTCCCAGCATGCCCGTACTTCCTTCCTTTTGAGTGGACTTCACTGTGTGTGTGTGTGACAGCAATGGCAAGATGGCTGACAGTGGTGTCCTGCTGTTGGTTGGTGCCCAGTTCCCAGCAGGGCCTTGTGCTCCCCACAACAGAGCACCAGTGTCAGACATCTTTGAAGTGGCTTTTCACTGCCTGTGATGTGCGCATGGTTCAGGGTGGTGTTGATTCGACAGTTGTGAGGGTGACCAATATCTGTGACTGCCACTCCCATCATGCTATTGCCTCCACCCCCCTTCCCAGCATGCCCGTACTTCCTTCCTTTTGAGTGGACTTCACTGTGTGTGTGTGTGTGTGACAGCAATGGCAAGATGGCTGACAGTGGTGTCCTGCTGTTGGTTGGTGCCCAGTTCCCAGCAGGGCCTTGTGCTCCCCACAACAGAGCACCAGTGTCAGCCATCTTTGAAGTGGCTTTTCACTCCCTGTGAGGTGTGCATGCTTGAGTGTGAGCTTACTGGGCCATGTGGGTGGGGGATGTTGGGCTGTGACTACCACTCCCATCATGCTATTGCCTACACCCCCCTTCCCAGCATGCCCATGCTTCCTTCCTTTTGACTCTGCTTCCCTGTGGGGTAGTGTGCCTGTGCTGACAAGATGGCTGACAGTGTTATCCTGGGGTTAGTTTGGCTACAAGTCCCATGTGTGTCCCTGTGCTTCACACAGCATAACCCAGGGTTGTGGTTCTTTGTGGGATATTTGATTAGAGTGTGAGGCAATGCATTCTCCCAGGTGAGTTGTGTGGAGTTTGTGTTAGGGGTGTGTGTGAGTAGAGCTGCTGGTAACTATGGTCAGTGCTGTCAGTCCTCCTTCCCACCCAGCCAGATATCCCACCATGGAACGTGCTTCCATTGCAGGGAGTGCAAGTTTGCTCTCAGGATGTCAGTCAGTGGTGTCCTGCTGTTTGTTGGTGCACAGTTGCCAGCAGGGCCTTGTGCTCCCCACAGCAGTAGCCAGTGTCAGCCATCTTGTCAGTTGTTTTCCACTCCCTGTGATGTGAGCATGGTTCATAGTGGTGTTGATGGGCGCATTGTGAGGGTGGGCAATATCTGTGACTATGACTCCCATGATGCTATTGGCTACACTGACTTGACCAGCATACACAGGATTCCTTCCTTTCTGTGGGCTTCCCTGTGAGGTGGTGTTGTAGTGGTGGCTACATATCTGGCTGTGTTTGTTGGTTAGATTTGTGCCACTGCCTAGCTGTATTTGTTGTTGTGTTTGTACATGTCATGACACAGTTACATATCACTATGAGATGGCATGTGTTGTGTTTATCTGACTGACATACACATCTTGGGATGATTATCTTTTGGTTGGTGTGTATTTGCTAAGGGTGCATGGTTTGACTATCCCCTTGACAGTGATGTGTGTGTATTGTCGCACAATATTGTGTACATTTGTTGTGTACTCACCAGGCTCTGGGATGTTTTCTAGTCCATATATGCTCACTGGTGGTAGGATGGCCCGCACCTTCTCCTCCCAGGGCCTGAGGTATACTGGTTTTGCAGGAGGGCCACTGCCGGTGTGTTGGCTCAAGATGTAGTCCTTCTTCAGTAGGTCCCTGACCCTCCTGCGCACGTCATACCACCTGTTCTGGATGTCTTCCTTTGTGCGCAAACATGGTGATTCTGCGTTCACCCTGTCGACGATCCTCTCCCACATCTTGGTTTTCTGCGACATGGGGGTCTGTTGGACCAGTGTACCAAACAGCTGTGGCTCTACCCTGAGGATCTCATCTACCAGGACTTCCAATTCACTATCTAGAAACTTTGGATTCTTCTTTGGGGGCATGGTGATGGGTGGTGGTGGTGAGTGATGTGTGTGTTTTGCTGGGTGTATGTGAGGGTGCTATTTGTTGAGGTGCTGATGGTGTGTGGCTTGTGTGATGGATGAGCTGTGAGTGTGTGTGTGGTTGCTGTCTGTTGGTGTTGAGTGCTGGCAGGTCAGTTGAATTTGCAAAGGATCATGGTAGGGATTTGTGTCCTTTATATGGGTGGAGTTGTGGGTGTGTCTTTGTTCCATGTCCCCCCCCCCCAGTATTTATTGGCTTTGTAAATGCTTGTTTTTCCCTTTTTTTGTGTTTTTTCCTTTGTACTTTTTGTGCATGTAGGAGACGTTCTTCTGACCGAGTCGGACCCTGCAGTTGTCTCGTGCGAACTTCTACGACTCGTTCATGCTGTGTTTGTGCTGTTTTATGTGCTGCGTACGCGTCGGTCGCGGTGTATTGGGTTGCTTCGGCTCGCTGTTTTGTATGCGTGTCGGTCGTACGGCTTGAGCTCCGTGCGACTCGGTCGTGTTTTCCACGCGTTGCATCGTACTGCGCGGCTCGGAGTTCGCGGGTACGTTTCGTTCGGGATCCTTCCTGGTGCGTGTCGGTCAG
Source organism: Calotriton arnoldi (assembly GCA_963921515.1). Lineage (NCBI taxonomy): Eukaryota > Metazoa > Chordata > Amphibia > Caudata > Salamandridae > Calotriton > Calotriton arnoldi. The sequence goes on from CAWUFW010001133.1 coordinate 1,790,016, forward strand.
TTCGATTCGCGTGGTTTTCCGGCCGGATAGCTGTTTTCCGCGCGGTTCGGTCGTTCGTGTTGTGTTCCGTACGAGTCGGTCGGATTTTGCACGCATTTCATCGTACTTTGCGGGTCGGGCTGCACCGGTACGTGTCGGTCGGAATAAATTCCGGATCCGAGTCGGTCGGTACGTTTTCCGGCCCGAATCGGAATCGGCCCCTTAATGTTCAAGCGAATGGCCAAGTTTCAATGAAGGAACTTGGCAACTGCCCACACTGTTGCTTCATTTGTTTCAGCGTGCAGTAACCCAAGGGCAATGTAACACTGTCTCGAACCAAGTTGTCTACAAATAGATACAATCCACCTCCTCCTAGGGCAGTTGTAGCCTGGACAAAAGAAGAAGTAGTGCAAGAGGGTCTCATCTGCCTGCAGACAAACCGGGCGCGCAATGCCAAGGCTAGACAGACCTTTCCACTTCTGGCAGAATGACAGAAAGATCTATGGGTAATCCAATTCTTGCAATGAAGGATTAAGGGAGATATTTTGTGGCTCAGGAGGGAATCACTTATTTTTTCCCAGGAGGCGGGAGGAATCGGTTCAATGTTATATTTGAAGCAGGAGTCCTCCCATACCTGTCAAGTATATGTTATTGGGCTTAGTATTTTTTTGTAAAATTCTATATATCTGGGAAGCGATATGAGATTTGGTTGAGAGTTTCTCGAGGAAGCGTAGACCCTCTACAGGTTGCGGATGCTTGAACTCACGCAGGGCGACTTTGACTTTCAGGAAATTGTAGGAATCCTAAGGCTTGAGGTTGAACCTTTCAGATAGCAGAGCATCAGAGAGGGGAGTTACTGGAATCAGCAAGACTTTTAACGTAAAGTATGCCAAGAGCAGACCACTCCTTCCAAAATGCCGCGGTGGGGCCGATTTTGATGGCACTACTTAATCACAGTGAGGTAAAATCTGAGCCTCTTATTTTATCTGTGAAGCATCTATCTTGAGCTTCTGTCATAGTATTGATGCCTTAATGAGCTGAAAAGAGAGAGGGCTGACTGGGTCAATCTCAATCTCTACCCAGGCTGGTCGAGCAGGGATGCTCGGGTTTAGCCACCAGGTAACTTGTCTGGCCAGGAAAGCAAATTGAAGTTTGGCAGGCTCGGGCAACCTCTAAATCTGTTCGTTTGGAGTTTCCACAGCAAACATTTTTGCTCTCCTATTTTTCCAGATAAAGGCAGATATTAGCGTATTAATGGAAGTGTAAAAAGAGGTAGCAAAAACTCACTGGGAACATGCTTAAGAATAAGTTAATTTACAGGCTATTATTATCTTCACAGTTTCTATGCTTCTCCTTTATGTAATAACCTTTTATTGGTTTTGACGTTTCTGAAAGAGCAAAAACCTTGAACCTAACGCACTAAAACACGGGATTCTCATTGTGGGCATTAAATAGACCCCAGGGAATCCCTTCAAGCTCAATGGCAGTAAAACCCAAGTTATTGATGAGCAGTGGCGGCTCGCATAGGGCGTGCTGTGGGGCGGTGGGGCGGGGTGGGGTAGGGGCAGGATGGGGGTAGTAAACTCGGACATACGACAGAACGGAGGAACGCAATAATTACTTTCCTCCGTTCCATCGTATGTCCGAGTTTACTACCCCCCCACCCTGACCCTCCCCGCCCGCCCACCGCCCCGCAGCACGCCCTAAGCGAGCCGCCACTCTTAATGAGTTTGACTATCTCGGCTTAAGAATAAGTGCTTGGGATGCTCGTGATGGAGTGCTTGGATTCCCTAGAATACCACAAACGTTGTCTCAGCCTTGGAATCAAAATTGGGCACTGGCCCTTTATCAGTACCTATAGAAGTATGGCGTTGTTCCATTTCGCCTCCACTGTTCCCCTACAAAATGACTCCTGGGGTAGAGTTTGTAATCTTCTAAATGAATTTCTCTGCATTTATAACAGGCTTCTTCAACGAGTAGCTCGTGAACTACTGGTAGCTCTCCATTTACCTGTAAGTAGCTCTCCTAAGTGCAGCCCAATCTAGTAAATGAAAATCTGTTGCTTGGTTGCTTTGGTGTGTATACCACAATTGAAGAGTGTGTATTCAAGACAAAAACGTGTGTATTTTCAGAATTGATAACTCCATGTTTGCAAAACAAATGGTTGAATTAAAAAATATATTCAAAACTGATATTTGAATGATAGATCATGTTACATTGAAGACCCATTACTAATATTATTAATGTGGTGCCAGGGGCATTGTGACTATGGCTGATTATATATTACACATGTAGAGGTATTCCACATTGATAAATCCTTTTATACATGACTGCTGCCAAGCATGCCTGATTCACCGGGAAGAACACTGCTGGTAATCTTGCATAGGGTAGGCAGTACCGTAATCTTGTCTGATGTAGTCACTATAGCAACATTAGTATCTCAGGATAATTTTTTGTTTAATGTAAGTAGATCTCATTATAGAAAAGGTTGGAGACCCCTGATTTATAGCGTTTGGAATAGAGTGAAAGAAATATTGTTAGTAGCGCATCCATCAATCCTCCTCCGAATTAGGTTGTATTTTGGGCTAATCCTAGTGTTTCAGTGTGCTGCCAGGGGGTGACAGAACAATGTGATGGGGCCCTAAGCTTCCCTGGAAAGAGCAGGTTCCATGATTATTAGTGAAGTATGTGACATTAATACCATTTTAAACTGTCTAAATCTAGATTCTAGGACAAAAAGTTAGCAGATGATTACATTTGCAAATAATTATTTGGCACCAAGTATGTATGCCATATAACTGAACCTGTCCAAGGAAAATATCTCGTTCGAATGAATTCACGTAATTGGGAAATCTTTATGTTAAATTCCGATAGGGTGCCCTGCTGTTGCTTAGTTTTATGTATAGATGGTCCTCTGCAGTACTGATAAATGCATGTCTAACTTAGGCCAGTGTGAAGATAAGAAACACTTCTATAATGTTCTTTTCATATAAAATTAAGTCAAGATCGGCTTTACACACTTTCTAATGTTGAAGGTAAGTTTGGTCGACAAAAGATTCGCTAACCATCTGTAGAAAAAATATTTTCAATGTCCAATTTTGTATGACAAATTTTATTTTTAGGCCATCTTGCTGTAAAAGGTGTTATCAATGAGTTGAGAAAACTCTCATTTTGCTCCCTTGCTCATTTTAAAATAGGTCAGATTGGATTTAGTGTACTGCGAGACGATTTACAGGACCATAAGACAGCTTTTAATGACCCTTGTTAAATCCGATAAATTCCCTTGCACTTTAATGTCGTACTGCAGATGGCTTTGCATTTTATGCTCAATTAATGGCTAGTTTTATATTGTATGCGAGGAGTATTACTTATAATAATGTGTTACACTCCTCCTACTCCTGCCATTGCTGGTGTGTAAGTGCCATGTTTTATTTCCTCTTCCTCATTTTCACCCTCTTTCTTTATGGAGGTGGGTGAGTGCAGTGGAGTAATGAAAATTGAGGGGGCTCCCTGCAAAGTACATGGAGGGGGCCTCCAACGCTCCAGACTCAGTCAGGAGCTCTCAGCCCGCCCCTGGAGCTCAGACCCCTGCACCGCGAGGGCTGCTGGGACTATTTTTACACCACTGGGTGAGTGTTAAACACCTTTAGAGAGACCCATGGAAGACCGGTATTTGAAGATAGACCACACACAGGGGAGAGGATGTGGCCTAACTGCAAACTGGAATTGGAGAATCATGTCGGAGTTCAGAACAAATCACTTAGGGGCAGATGTATCAAGGATTGCATTTGCGATTCCTTAATAGCGAATTTTAGCGAATTGCTATTAAGGAATCGCAAAATGCTAAGTATGTAGGAATCGCAATAATAATTGCGATTCCTTAATATTCCTTAATAGCGAATTGCAAATTGCGATTCGCAATTAAGGAATACCTTCCCATTCATTCCTATGGGCGTAGAGGCCCATAGGAATGAATGGGAAGACATTCTCAATTTGCGAATCGCAATTAGAGAATCGCAAATTGAGAATGCAATTTCAAGGGTGCCAGGGTGTCCTTTTGACACCTTGTTGCACCCCTGAAATATGTATGTGTGCACATATGGCGCACATACATGCCCTAAGGGCATGTATGTGCGCCACATGGCACTTTGAAAATGCTAAAAGTGCATTTTTAAAAGAAATCGCATATTACCACCAACTTGAAGTTGGTGGTAATTTGCGATTCCTTAAGGCCAAATTGCACTTTTTTGGTGCTTCTTACATTGGATTTAAGGAATCGCAATTTGCGATTCCTTAAATGCAATCGCAAAATAGGGAATCGCAAATTTTGCGATTCCTTATTTTGCGAGGCAGTTTTGCCTTAATACATACCACTAAGCAAAATTGCGAATTTCGGCGTTTGCGAACGCAATTTTGCTTGATACATCTGCCCCCTGATCTCCCCATGCCAAAAAATGTATATTACCTTGTGTTATGGAACTGGTGCTCATGTATAGCCCTCTGAGGACCTTGGGATATATAAACGGGAAAAAAAAATCTGGCAAGCATCCGGTCCAGGAAATGGCTCAATGCAATTCCAAAATTCAGATTCACTTTGTCTTTGCTAGTCAAGAGTAGGAGTTACTTTTAAAACACATTAATGACATCCTGTCACCTCCCCAAACTTTGGAAGGTCTCACTGTAGCCACAGACCAACTTCCAGTCCTGGAAACAGTTCTGGAGAAAATTAAATCACTCAGTCAAACAAGACTTGTATAGTGCGGCTTATCGCCCGTGAGGGTATCCAGGCACTGAGGATCCTGCTGTGGAGGTGGTGCTCTGTCGAACAGTCAAGTTTTGAGGCCTTTCCTGAATTTCAGCAGAGAGAGTGAGGTCTGAAGGGGTGCACAGACATAATATCGAGTTTTTTTTTCGAACTACAGAAATATCGAGTTGGAAATATCGAAGGGACAGAATATCGACATCAAGAATATCGGTGACCAGAATATCGACCTAAAGGTAAGAAATATCGTTTTTGTTAATATTGAAGTCAGTAATATCGTTTGCAAAAATATCGTTGTTAATAATATCGATGTTTATATTAGTGTTATGTATTTTAGTATGTATTTTATATGTATGTGTTTTATATTTTTTGTTAAGTATTTTTTTTTTTTTAAATATATGTATTACATTTTTAGAAGTTAGTAATTTTTTTTAAAGTAAATTTTGTGTTTTAGTACTGTAGCGGGTTGTGTGTTTATAGGGGAATAGGGTGGGAAGTAATTTAATTATAGTAAATTAAATAATAATTTTTAGAAAATATTAATTATTTTTAATAAAATTTTGCGTTTTAGTTCTGTAGCGGGTTGTGGGTTTATAGGGGAATAGGGTGGGAAGTAATTTAAATATAATAAAGTAATTATTAATTTTTATTTTTTGGTTTTGATAATTAATTTATTGTTAAATAATTATTAATTGGTAATTAATTTTTATTAATTGATTAATTGATAATTATTTTAATTGTGTTAATTTATTTTAGGAGCAGGTTGTGGGTTTATAGGGGAATAGGGTGGGAAGTAATTTATTATAATAAAGTAATTATTATTTTTTATTTATTGGTATTGATAATTAATTTATTAATTGATTATTAATTGGTAATTAATTTTTATTAATTGATTAATTGATAATTCTATTAATTGTGTTAATTTTTTTAGGAGTGGGTTGTGGGTTTATAGGGGAATAGGGTGGGTGGTAATTAATTATAATAAAGTAATTAATAATTTTTATTTATTGGTATTGATAATTAATTTATTGTTAATTAATTATTAATTGGTAATTCATTTTTATTAATTGATTATTATATTAATTGTGTTAATTTATTTTAGGAGCGGGTTGTGGGTTAATAGGGGAATAGGGTGGGAAGTAATTTAATTATGATAAAGTAATTATTAATTTTTATTCATTGGTATTCATCATTAATTTATTGTTAACTAATTATTAATTGGTAATTAATTTTTATTAATTGATTATTATAGTAATGGTGTTAATTTATTTTAGGAGCAGGTTGGGGGTTTATAGGGGAATAGGGTGGGAAGTAATTTAATTATAATAAAGTAATTATTAATTTTTATTTATTGGTATTGATAATTAATTTATTGTTAATTAATTATTAATTGGTAAATAATTTTTATTTGATTATTATATTAATTGTGTTAATTTATTTTTAGGAGTGGGTTGTGGGTTAATAGGGGAATAGGGTGGGAAGTAATTTAAGTATAATAAAGTAATTATTAATTATTATTTATTGGTATTGATAATTATTATATTGTTAATTATTTATTAATTGTTTATTTAATTAAAAAAATATAAAATTGATAATCATGTTAATTTTAACCCTCTGCTATCCAACACTTTCCCTACAGTTACAGTCTCTGGAGTGCGAATAGTAATTTTTACCCCTACGCTATCCAACACTTTCCCTATTGTTGCAGTATCTGGAGTGGGAATTGTAATTTTTAGCCCTACGCTATCCAACACTTTCCCTACTGTTGCATTTATTGGAGTGGGAATAGTAATTTTTACCCCTACGCTATCCAACACTTTCCCTACTGTTGCACTCTCTGGAGTGGGAATAGTAATTTTAACCCCTACGCTATCCAACACTTTCCCTACTGTTGCACTCGCTGGAGTGGGAATAGTAATTTTTACCTCTTCGCTATCCAACACTTTCCCTACTGTTACTCAGTGGAGTGGGAATAGTAATTTTTACCCCTATGCTATCCAACATTTTCACTACTGTTGCACTTTCTGGAGTGGGAATAGTAATTTTTACCCCTACGCTATCCAACACTTTCCCTACTGTTGCACTCACTGGAGTGGGAATAGTAATTTTGACCCCTACGCTATCCAACACTTTCCCTACTGTTACACTCTTTGGAGTGGGAATAGTAATTTTATCCCTTCCGCTATCCAATATTTTCTATACTGTTTTAGTTAATGTAGTGTATAATTTATTATAAAAGATTAAAAATATTGTAATTTTTTAATTTGTTATTTATATTTTTTATATTTTGATTTATATTATTTGTTTTTTTGTATATATGTATTTATAATTGTTTAAATGTTTTTTAACAAGTTATAAGTTATTAAAATAATTATTTATAAATATTTAGGGGGTCATTACGATGGCGGACGGAAAAAAATCCGCCATCCAGCCATGCTTGCAAGAACCGCCCGCCTGCACCATGGGAATAGCGACCGAGCAATTACAATGCCGCGAAGCAATACAAGCCCACGGCGGAAAAAACACACAAAATCCCGCCCGCACAATCTAGAGTAGAAGATCATCCGTCCGCCACGGACGCAATCCCGCATGAAAACCCAAATCCGCCCGCCCCGCAGAGCGAGACAACGACCGTGAAATTATGATCACCCAGACATGAGCGCAGTAAATACACAGAATCCCCGCCCGCCACCGTGAACAACAGCGATGAATAAATGACACGGCGGAAGGCCTGGTGCCCACGTCCATGCACGCAAATCATTGGCGGAACAAAGAAACACATGACATGGCCAACAAGTCCACACAGCAAACTACGCCAAAATACCCAAACACAGAACACATCTCAAAGATACCACCCCCCTGGCAAAAACAAATAAACTACAAATCCCAGGACACCAGACACAACACACCTGAAAACGACAGCCCATCATGACACACCCACATAGGGAAGTACAAAAGCAGCCCATTCACAGACCACAATCCCTTGCACCACTACAAAGCGAAGACGCCATCAGAGAACACAGACAGCCCCAAAGGAAAGCAGCACACCACACGCACGCACACATCACACTCATCACCAACACCACCATCACCACTCACACAACGGCACCACGAACACCCTGCACACCACACACCACACACCACACACCAGCACCACATATACCAAACCGCACACCATGGCAACACACAGAATGCCGAAGTACACTGCCACTGAGTTGACGGTCATGGTCGACGAGATCATCAAGGTGCACCCACAAATCTATGGCAACCAGGTCCAACAGACACCACTAGCCACCAGGAACAGAATGTGGAGAAGGATAGTAGATCAGGTGAATGCAGTTGGGAACGTGCCACGCAACAGGGATGAAATCACAAAGAGGTGGCACGACCTGAAACGCGTGGTCAGGAAGAAGGAGGCCAAGAACCGTGAGCTGGCTGACAGGACTGGCGGCGGGAATCCAGCGCCATTCAAGACCTTCAAGGCGTGGGAGGAGAAGGTGCGAGGCATCCTACATCCGGAGAGTTTCACCGGAATACCAGGGGGAGTGGAGGCTGGTAAGTACAAACAAATGTATACCAGCCCACTGCTATGCACTGTCATGCACTACCACAATGCCATAGCTCCGAGGCCCATACACCCCCATGTCCAGCACACAACACACAAGACAACTCACACACATGCAACAGACACCCCCACACATGCAGCCCAAAGGTACCAACAAACAAAACCATGGGGGCATGTGTACAGTCAGCCAGCACCACAACTCCCACCAGGTCACCTTGCACCCCAGATGCGCTGGAAGGAGCACTCCCCACACCCACACACATGTGTCAGCCATAGCTGCAAAAACCAACAAGTAACCGGTAAGTAGCCCTACCACAAAGTCTGTGTATCGGATGTGGGACTGTAGAAGTACAACACCCAACAGGCCCCTAGTCCTACAGCGCACCAAGATGGAGCATACCCCACACCAATGTGTCAGCCATTGCAGTGCACACCTTTACCCGACAGGTAGACATGTCACCCTACATGGAGGGGTGTCTGTGGGTGCTAAGCCATCACCACAACACACAATACGGCCCCCACACCCACAGATCAGCAAGATGGAGCACCCCACCCTCCCATAACCATGTGATAGCCATTGCATTGCACTCTCCAAAGCAACAAGTAGGTAGACTACTGTACAGGGCGGGGTGTCTGGAGGCATGAGGACTGTACTACGACTAACATTTGGGACATGTCACGTAGCAGAGGAACAGGTAGCACTGCACCCCGTCATAACCATGTGACTAATGTGCACATGGACATGAATCACAGAGTCATAGCCCACATGAGCCATGTCAAATACACCATCACGTAAGGAGTCCCACCTGCATGCACAAGTCTCACTGGAGTACTGACCCACATGGTGTGCACTGTGCCAGTCATCACACACATCAGCAACACCATCGAAGTCTTGTCCATGTAGTCGTGTCTACTTGTACCCTTGACATTGTACAACATCACCCATGTAAGTACTTCTTGTCTCAATGTAACAGAGTGGGACCCCAGTAATGTCACATACACCACTGCACCCATGAACCACACAGCTACACAATGCACATTCATAATCACATCCATCTCATCCCTAAGCCCCAGTGTCATGTAAGGTATATCATCTAAACAGTTGTCCCATATACAGTAGGACATCAAAGATCCCTGCCGATGACCAGACATGTGTCTGCAGTGTCTGAAGCGTACGTCACACTGTGATTTACAACTTACCTAAAATAGACTACACACCAAGAGCACTGCATTGCCGCACATGGCTGAGGGTAGCACGCACAACAAGGAATTGTCCCATCTGCAATACGTTGTGTGTCACACAACCATCACTCACACATCACAATGCTTGCAGTGTAATGTCCCCAAATGATAACAGTGAGCAGATATGCCGGGTATGTCAGACATACACACACCTATGTCCCTGCAGTGTCGTGTGGCCAAAACACATGTCCCCTTCTGCACCCATATGTCACAGTATGTACCCCAAAAACATATTTCATCCCAAAAGCGTTCATGGGGCTGTACCCCTTTTGCCATCTGCGTTTCTAAGCGTTACATTTGAACCCCAAAAACAGATATCGGCTCCAAAGCGTTCATGGGGCTGTACCCCGATTCCACCAAAGCCACGAAATGTAGGGGTACTGCAACACACACCTATTGGCATTCCAAATCCGTCCCATGCCATATGCACCCATCACACTATTCCATTGCCTTGATCACGCACACACATCGCAGAGCCATACACACGCATCTGGGAAATCAGTGCACAACTGTGCACAAACTGTGAATGACAGACATCTAACACAAACCTTGCAAGGTGAAACACAATAACCTTTCGTCTCCACCCCACAGGTGACGAACAGCATGATGCCGGAGAGGGAGATAGCAACCATCACAGCCAGTCTCCAAGCCCTCCACACGGACTCACGGATGTGGAAGACCTGGACACCTCTTCGGACGAGGACAACCGACCAGGCACATCTGGTGTGGCAGGGCGCAACCGCTCCCCAGGACCCCTCCTACCCACCAACCCATCTCCCAGGGCTGGCGACCAGTCCCAGGCCCCTGCTGCCACGGTCATTGCGGCCACCACCACCGCCGCAACCACCACCACCAGGGCCTCTCTGACCACCAACCCTGCGCAAGGTGTCGTACGCACGGCGGCATCGACCCTGGGAGCGACAACGAGTCCCCGGGTGACCACTGTGGCGAGTGGGCAGGTCGGTCGCAGCAGTACAGGTGGGAGGAGCAGGGTCAGGACAACGCCATCCGAGCCTGGGAGCCAAGCCCTGCCGCAAATCGCCAGAGTCCTTGGGGCCTATGAAGAGGCCCAGGGACAATGGGCCCGCACATCGGCCGATACGCGGGAAGTCCTTGGGGTGTTGAGGTCCATGGACGCCCATATGGGCCAATTCGTGACCCGTATGGGCCAACTAGTCGACCTCATGGGCCAGCTAGTGGTGGCGGGGAGGGCCCAATCAAGGCCAACCACACCACCTCCGCCACCACCTGCTGGGGCGCAGGCTCGTGCAACATCCAGTTCCCCTGCGTCCACAGCGAGTGGGCACTCCTCAGCCACCACCAGCAGCCCACAACTACACCCCTTCCCCCCAAACGTGGAAGGGGTCGTCCGAAGAGGAAACAGGTGTCCAGAGAAGACTTTGCACGCTCCAAACGCCAGTGAGTCAGCCAGCCACGGTGCCCAACTACTGCATTCACTTGGACTACTATCCTACCCCACACTGCCATGTGAATGGCATGTGTCTGTCGGACTGGGGACCCAGTACAACATGGGGACACCTTGACCATCACGCGGCCATGTCCATCAACTCATTGTTCCAGCATGCACCACTTGTGTGATCACCTTGCCCACAATCACATGTCACTGCTTAAAATAAATACACCTGGATCACATTGTGTCTCATCTGCTCTGTGTTTAATGTAAGATGTGCAACCGTCCCCATGATCTGAAATACATCTGTAGTGTGGTATGTCAATAGGCCAGGAGAGGCTGTAGGGACCTAGGGGGAAAAACAGAACAAGAGTCCATTGTATGTGTGTGTCACACACTCATCACACAGTACATGTCAACAAGTGCAAGCAATGTACACAAATCTCACAGAGCAACAGGGCACAATGCTACAGCCACTGTCAGTGGCATACTACCCTGGACAGGGACCATTGCCACACAGCACTCAGTGAACAATAGGCCGCAGTGACAATGCACACATACACCTACACAACTACAGCAACATCAGCCGTCGTACATGGTCACTCACCATCAAGTGAAGTAGCGGGCGATGAGCTGCTGACGCTCATTCACTGCTTCCTCCTCTCCACTGTCCTCGTCACTGGACACGGTCTGGTCTGCAGGCGGGGGGCCTGGCTGATCACCGTCATCCACTATCAGGGGGATGTGCCTGCGAATCGCCAGATTGTGCAGCATGCAGCATGCCACAACTATCTGGCACACCTTCTGTGGGGAGTATGCCAGTGCTCCCGCGGTGCGGTCCAGGCATCTGAATCTGGACTTCAGGAGTCCAAATGTCCGCTCCAACACACGTCTGGTCCTCCCATGTGCCTCATTGTACCTGACATCAGCTGGTGTCCGAGGATTGCGTAGTGGGCTCAGCAGCCAAGCCCCATTTGGGTATGCAGAGTCACCTGGGTGTGAGAAACACAGAGAATCGTTGCAATTCCAACAGGATACAAGACAGCATGTCACACACAGCACGCTACACGAGAATGCATACCCACCAACAATCCATGCACGGTCCGGTTGTAGATTGGTCATCAGACGTGGGAGGATGCTGTGGCGCATGATGTGCGAGTCATGGACGGATCCGGGAAACTTCGCACACACGTGTGTTATAATCATGTCCGCCAGGCACACCACTTGCACATTCAGGGAGTGGTAATGTTTGCGATTTCGATATACGTGCTCCATGGCCTGTGGCGCCACAAGGCCAACATGTGTGCAATCAATAGCACCAACAACGTGGGGGATGCGTCCAAGGGCATAGAAAGCACCCTTCACTGCCGCCAAATCACGAGCCCTGGGGAATCTGATGTTCCGGTTCCTGTAGAGCATCAGAGCTGACAGGACATCCCGTAGCACCATGATGAACATGGGCTGGGACATCCCACCTCCACTGCCCACCGTGTGTTGAAAGGATCCGGTGGCGAAGAAATGCAGTGCAGCCATCACCTTAGCCGTGGGGGTGAATGCTGTCGGATACACCCTGCGAGGACGAAGGTGGGGTTCCAACATTGCACATAGGCGATGCAGGGTGGGTCGGTCCAGACGGAACTTTCTGATTACCTCCACATCCTCCATGTCTGACAGCAATTGGTAGGGGCGATGTATGTTTGGTCTCCTCCTAGGACAGATGGAAGTGGACACATGTCAATGCGACACACCACATGGCATTTCCACATACACAAAACCAGAATCAATGACAATACCATGGAAACACAGTATGGCTGACAAGTAGGGACAGCACAGCTACAATACTCCTCCACAGGTCCCCTTACCAATGGCAATGACCACTGACACCAACTATTGCCATGAGCATGCACATGGGGATTTAGGCCACAATTGCTTGAAAGGCATGATGATCAATCCAGACTGCATATGTGTGGAGCGGCAACACCACGGCGATACACCTAGCTGCCGTGCCTGACATAGCTTCCGAGGCAGGGTGAGTATGGCACACACCCAGGCGCGGTCGGTGGTAGGAGTGCCGGTCGGGCGGTGACGTGGGGCGGGGGAGGGGCAGGCTGGGGGGTAGTAAACTACGGATTGAGGACGAATACAGGTAAGTAAACATTGAAATAAATAACACGAATTACGTTGCGCGTACTGCATCCCATTTGGCTATGCAGCGCTCACAACGAAATCCGTTTAATGTATTTAAATGTTTACTTACCTGTATTCGGCCTTAATCCGTAGTTTACTACCCGCCCCTCCCCCGCCCCACGTCACCGCCCGACCGGCACTCCTACCACCGACCGCGCCTGCACACACCAACAACACGATGTACACAGGCTGAGCGGTCCACACAAGTGGGTCCTGTTGCACAACGGGATATGAGACAGTCAATGATGTCCCTAGTCCACCCAATGTACAGCACTGTACGCATCACACCTCCAACACACATTGACAGGTGTACACATTGACAACTCCATGACAACACAGCTGTGTGAATGCAAACACACATCACAAGTGACACGTAACGTAGCACGTGCCAAGTGGGAGGTGGAAATTGGGTAATATGGCATGTGAGTGCATATGCACATACCATGCTACCATGCTAATGTGTACATGATGATGTGCCAACAGACATGTGGAGGCTGAGCACTGTCCGTCAATGCCTATGCACAGCATGAAGTGGCCCTGCCTAGCGTGGACATGCTCCCACACACAAACCATGGCCAGACCTGCAAAGGCATGGCGCACATTGAACTGTGGATTCCACATGGCACCAGCGGACTGTACCCGCCATGGAGCATGCCCTTGGGGCCCACTCCAATAGCCCTCGCGGTTACATCCTGCCTGTACGACTATGGAGGCAAGCGTAGCGGGACAGCTCGGAGCAGGACATTGTGTGCAATTGAAGTAGGCAGACATGGTACACCATTCGCAGCAGCTTCGACCCACTGAGTCTGCCCCAGGGGGCTACATGAGTGTGGGAGGGTGACCGGCAGTACCACAGCTAACAGGGACTCCTGCCTGGCGTCCCTCAACAACACCTGCTGCTACCTGTCCACCTTCATGTCAACGACTCTGAAGATATGTCCTGCTCCACTCAACAGCGAGGAGCTGGTGATCCTGGATTCCGAGATCCACGCACACTGCCCAAGGCTTTGTCTTGCACAAGGTGTGTGTGTAAGGCAACTACAGTGTGTGTGGCAGTGCATGTGGGGGACACACATGTCGCTGATCCGCAGCACAATGAGTCAGAGCCTGTGGGTTTCCAAAATGCACTGCTTACCATGCTTGCTACAGGTGGAAGGGGTATGTAGGCTCTATGGCACTTTCCCATGCATGTCCCTCCCGAGTGGTGGTACATGGCATTTACATGTCAGACATCCAGTGACGCAGCCACTTGGCAATGCAGGACTCAGGGCAGTCATTGCTTGTGTGTATGGCTTTGCATATAGCTGTGTCTGAACTGGGGTGGCGGAGTGAGCTAAAGAACGATGATGGATTCAACCCAGATCTGTGACTGGGGGTGAGTGTCTGAAAAGTTTCAGTGCTCCGTCCATCATCTCCTTGTGTTTGCTTTGTTCGCGCTAAGTTGGCAGGGTATGCCCAGACGTGGGTCCCGTGCTCACTTTGCCACTGGATTCAAGCTAGCCTGGCTGATGAGGGCTGTTAGCCCGAAACCGGTCCCAGGATGCTTGTTTCCGGTCCAGGGAAGACATGGCTTGGCAGTTCGGGCTGGACTGTTCCCATGAGGCACAGGGTCAGACTGATTTGCATATGGCCATGTCTGAACTGGGGTGGTGGAGTGAGCTAAAGAATGATGATGGATTAAACCCAGATCAGTTGACTGGGTGTGAGTGTTTGATTTGCTCTAACGCTCCGTCCATCATCCCCTTTGGTATCGCTGTGTGTATGGCTGGCTGGGGCCCTGCTGGCCTTCTCTGTCTCGGCAGACCTGGGCTGCACATTGACCGCCCAATACCGGAAGGAAACAACACTGACTGTACAGTGGGTTACATGTGTCTTCAGTTCACAACGCTCCAGAAATGCGCATCCTCAGCCCTGTCGATTCTACTCCCCAGGCCTTGTGATAGGGATATGTGTGAGAGATAGTGGCACTGAATGTGACCTCCATTGCGGGGTGAGCCATTCACAGGGCGAGTACGTTGAGGGCTGCGCAGTCTTGGACACAGTGAGTCCACCCACGAAGATGTGTTGCCTTGTGTACTATGTGTTGTTTTACCTGACAATGGACAGTAGATGTGGGCAGACTACACATTGCTCGATGTACTGGCATCCTGCATGTGAATGGGATAGACAGGTACTGTGTACACACTCCCACCAGCATGCATTGACGTGTGCTGTACACATGCTGTAATGTCATGTCCGAGTACTTCTTGGCGCTGTTACACAACCCTGAGTATATTGGATGGGTTAGCATCATGCCACTGTGAGTGCTGGATGTGGGTGATGAGGAGAAGTGTATGAGTGATATTCCAACCCTCTTGTGTGCCATCCCTGCAGTTGGGAGTCCTCCAGCCCAAGGCCTTGTGATGAGCCATTGCATCCAAGTTGATGCCTCTGTGTATGTGTAACCGACAGTGCAGCCAACTCCACAAAGGGTGTGACGTAGTCTGCCGGATGAGCGACTACGTGGCGGGGACGAATCGGGGGATTCCCCCTCGTATTGTCAGGTTAGCACGGCGATGCATGTCACCACTGGTGGTCTGCATCTTGACAGTCACACAGCCTGTGCCGGATGCACGTGTGTAGGGGCAGCAGCAGCAAGCAAGTGTACAGCATAGTGGGATGGTGCTTTTGGTGTGAGAGGCAGCATGTGTCCACAGCCTACCCATAGTCTGGGAATGTGATGTCTGCTGTGTGATGCAGTGGGTTGAAAGTGTACTCTGTGCTGGGTGCATCTGACATGCATATGCGATTCCTGAGGTCCAAGATGTAATTAGTGCACTCTGCAATGTCAATGCATCACAAGTCGTAGCCCTCGGCAACGACCTGTAGTAGTCTGGAGTGGCAATTCACATGTATGTTTGAGGCACTGTGCCTACTCTGATTACGTCCGGACATATGTGTGCGATGCCTCAGCTCATATTCCTGGTACTTACACATCCGGAACACTGTGCAACAGTAGTTGTGCTCGTGCGGACGACAGGTGGAAGGCATGGGCACATGACCATTGTGGACTATCATGTAGCAGTCTGTGTGAGTGGTGTCCCATTCCGCTCCATGCAGGTATGTCCTTGGCCTAATTAAGTAGTGGTAATCCTTTCCACCATCAGGACAGTGAGTGTGCACACAGCGATTAGTGGCTATGGTCGCAGGGTGACACAGTCCGGGTGTTGTGCTCTGTGCACAACACATGTGCCACTTACAAATACAAGTGGGGTGACGCTGACGTCACGACAGTGAGTGACATCACGAAAGGTGGCATGCACCATCAGACTCATTGCCCCCTCTCGCACAGCCAATATATGCTATTGCATCGGAGAAGCCAGCGCGTGCACCAGCAGCTCCGATCTCAACCCAGAGAGGCCAATGAGTGGATGTGTGGCTCGATTTGCTCCAGGCATCGTGCTCGCGGTGGGATGAGTGGTGGGACACCATCCACCCGCGTGGTATCCCGACCATGGCCCTGGACAACAGTGACAGTGCATGACAGTCTCCAGTGTCCGGATACACCACATGCAACACACGGTAGCCGTAGTGGCCCTGGTGGGACAGCCGCAAACACCATCCCAGTCGACAGGTAGGCCCACCCCTGCGCGCATGGTCATTACATCCGCTGCCATTGACAAGGGACCCAGAGAGTGAGATATGGGCCGCAGGGTGACGGCCCTCCGAGCCCTCCCCCGCCAACGTGTGTCATGCAACTCACACATTTCGCAAGTCCAATAGGACACTTTGCCTGCACAGTCCAGGGCTCGAGTCGGGCTACCACGCGGGTGGACGGCGTCCCCACACTTGTTTTACCGTGAGCTCGATGACTGGAGCATGTGGAGGCACACATTCACTGTTTGGACTCTCTTGGGTGAGTTTGGAGCTGCTGCTCACGCGCTGGCATCTGTGATGCAATAGCATGTAAGGGGTGAGCGAGGGGAGGCAATGAGTCTGATGGCGCAAGCCACATTTCGTGTCGTCACTCCCTGTCGTGACGTCAGAGTCCCCCACTTCTCATTTCGGACTTGTGCCCTGCTGCACACTGCGAATGTGTTGCCTGCGAGATGTGACCAGGGGACGTTCGCCATGTCCTCCCACCCACCAAGCTCCACTGCCCTCCCGTGCCCTGGGTAGCCTGTGCAGGTGGACAATGTGGGGGATACACCTGGGGGAAATGGGATGTAAGTGCCTTGGCAGGGGCCGGGCAGACGCACAGCAGTATCAAGCATGTCCCCAGAGGGAGGGCTAACGCCTACACCTGATGCAGAATTGATCGTGTGCCCGCCTGTTGTGCCCACACGAGTTCACATTCATCCCCAGACAGGTGGGCTTTCCTAATTCCCACCACAGTGGAATTGTACCCCTCCGGGATCCTCCCCACACAGTCTGTTTCAACACTGAATGAGTGCACCCACCCATGCCACCAATCCACCTGGGCCAAGCAGCCCTCCCTCTTCACATGCCACATGTGTGTCTTCCACAGTTGTGCTCCTCTCCCAGGGGCGAACCACTTACTGTCCCGTAGCACACGGGCAGCACCGAATCGGACTGGCATCCTGTTTGAATGGTAGGCACCCTCTCACAACTACCTGTGACACAGTGGTGGCTGTAATGGCTATTGTGACTGCCATGGTGGTGTTGCTGGCCATGGCAGGGTACCCTCACACACAATGCATGCGCAGCTTTTCGTGTCACTCCTCTGCACATCGGACTGGTCACTGTCCCTGGTGTTGAACTAAGTTGCCGCCTGTCTATGTAATCTGTGACTGAATGCTGTTGTTCCTGTAGTCGGTTGTGTCTGTGTAGTTGCTGATTGCAGTTGTTACTGTGTGTGCATAGTTAAGTGAGGCACATGCCTTGTATGGTACCTCAACTATTGCAATGTCTGGTCTCACATTCAGATGTGTTTTACACGTGGCTGGGACTTCACTTCTTTCAGACTCTGCTACTTGTGTGTGTGATGAAGAAGAATCTTAGTGACACGGATCGTCTGCATGTATTTGCTGGTATTTAATGGGGAATGTATACGGGTCATGTTTGCGTGCAGGCACAGCACGGGGTGTGAGTCTGGCCACAGGATGACAGGTAGCATGTGCATAGTGTGCGGGTATGTGTGAGCTTACTTTCTGGCTGGCCAGCAGTGTAGGTGTATGTTAATCTCGTGATGGACATTGAGCCTGGACACATGGCTTACTTTCAAGGTGTGCATTTGGGAGGTGTAGGTGTGTGTGGTGTGATGTATGTGACTTTGGGGTAGTGTTGGTATGTGTGTGTGCACTCTGGCAATGTCGATTGCACACATGTGTTACCCAGGGGCATGGTGGGTGTTTGTATCCGTGTTCAGGTCTGTGAATGTGGGCGCATGTGTGTATTGTGAGTTGCAACGTGTGCAGTGTGTGGGTGTGTCCTTGCAGTTCAGGATGGCTCCTACTTAATATGTTTTGACCATTGTGCGTCTGCAGGGTGTGTGACTGTCGGGAATGTGCCTGGTTCAATTGGGCAGGTATGTGGGTTTCAGCAGTTCGTACTCACTGTGCGGACCTGCACACCCACACTGGTATCCTGTGTGGGTTATGTCATGCATTGCTGTTGCCTGCTTCTTGCGTAGGCCCTACGTTTGCTTGATGAGTGTGATGTCCGACTGTGAAGGTAATTATACTCATATGTGGGACTGTGCTTTGGTGTGACCAGCCCGTCAGTGTTACTGTGATGCTCTGTTGGGCCACATCAGGGTCTGACAATGAAAGGCCCACGACCTGTAGTATTGCACTAGGACCACTGTGGCGGCAGATCATATGCATTGACATCCAATGTCACTGAACTACATGTTCATCTCACGACTCTCGTGTACTTCACACACTCTCATCCTCTCTCATTCGTACTTGTCTTCTGAGAATAATTCCACAGAGTCACATATTGGCTTTATTTGGACTTACTTCCTCTGTGATGCAGTATAGTGGACACTACTGGCAGCTAAATGCATGTGGAGGATATACTTAGCATGATTACACATACGAAAGGGGGTACAGGTAGATGTAATTAGTTGTTGACTGGGGAATGGTGGCTTCAGGGTTACAACTGCCTTGCCCTTGTTATGCTAGGGTACATTTGCTAATTAGTGATAGTCTCTGGGCTTTGACACAGACAGTATTCATTTGGCCTACCAGACAGCTTGACATCATGGGGACAGTTCATTTCAGTTCCATAGTACCGGTTTAGTACAATAGTGACTCCGACACACCGGCGTCAGGGCTGACATCAGGGCATGTGCCTACCTGCATGCAGCAGCGTCTCACCAGTTATTGCTATGTGGTGGCTACTGAGCATGACACGGTGACTAGGCCAATGTTGTGGTGGGTTGCATTTGTTGTCCATGCAAAAGTCCTGGCACGGATGTGCAGACATAGGTGAGGTGACAGTTCTCACGTACTGCAGCAGACAGATGAGTGTGCACTGACAGGTGCATGTGTCCAGATGTGCAGGATTCATATTATGGCATAGTTGTTCGTGCTGTGTTAGCCATGTAGTTACTGTACACAAGTCCCATACCTCTGCCTCCCCCTGTTCATGCAGAGACACGGAATTTGGTGAGGAACAGGGTGCATGTCCCGGAAATGTCAGATGTCATGGCGGTGGAGTTGATGGTAAGGTGTTAGTCGCAGATTATATGGTGTAGTTCTTGTACAGCTAACTGCCCACTCCGTGCGAATGCCGAGCATGGGTACGGTGTTGTACATCAATGTTCAGTTGGGGGCATTGAATCGGGGTCCCATGAATTGACAAGTTGACGTGTATGCGACACCTTCCAGCAGGGCATCCATCCCATTGATGTTAAACATGGATGTCATCCAATGAAGCGGATTGTGGGTTGCAACGTGTTCTTCGTAGGTTGTCCCTTGGAGGATCCTGATGGGACATGTTGGATGGCATTCGATGAAACTGTGTGCCAGGAGACGTCGTGTGGAGGCACACTGGTCCCATTGCAGTATGTCCCCGATTGCAGCCACAAACGTCATGCCCCCATTCACTGAACAGATCCTGTCGTGGTCGTCCAGGGGTGCAAACAAGTGTACCAAGTCCGCCTTTGGACATGCCAGGTTGGAGAGACATACATCCACAGGCCAGTAGAACGGACACCTCCGACAGTAGAAGACGGGGATGACGCAGCTGAACATTGCAATACGGTAAGTTACTCGGTAACTTACATTCAGCATTGCCAGATTTGTACAGCCCACTATCTGTAGCAAGCTGTCACTGTACAACTTGATCTGTCCGGCGTAGTTGAGGGTCATTGATGCAACAGCCATATTGCTACGGGGTGTTGTGATGGCGTGCTCCGGATGCCTGAGCAGTCAGCAGAGTGCAGCCTCCGACGATGCTGGGAATTCTGGTATGGATGTACGGCGGCAGGACTTTGGGTATGGCTTGGGCGAAGGACACAGTCCCTCATCCCACATGCTTCTATGAATAGTCAAGGCCAGTGGTGTCTGTCTCTTTCCGGATTACTTGCATTTGGTCCACATGTAGGAGTGGTATCGTTGTATATTGTGGTGTTATCTGTCTTTCATGTTGTGCGCTATCTGCCAGTGGACGTTTTACTCTGTATGGCTATGTTTAGCATCTTATTGGTACAATGGCTCCATTCTCCTGCATGATTCTTTGCACTGTTATTTCGGAGTAGGAATGGAAGGCCATTCAGTGCTATCTGCACTCCCGTGTGTGGGAGGGACACTCCGTTGGCGCTGTACGTTCCGCCTTCTGTGTGGGTGAGGTATTGGGCACACCTGTTCTCAGGCAGCATGTTTTTCCTATTTTGCACATTGCATGTGTTGTTGTTGCGAGCAGGATGGGATAGGTATTTCTTGTTGAGACTGGCGTGCCTTGTCTGGACATTGTCGAGATTGTGCGCTGTTATGTAGCAGCCGCCGTGTGCTTCTCCATGTTTTCCACACAAGGGTGTGTCCTATTTTGCCATCACATTACTCCCTGTTCGGGACACTTGTGTGACGTCACGTTGACAACTGTGAGTTGTCGGTTGGGGTCATGGGTGATGCAGGGAGGCCACGCGACATGTGCCTTCAGGGTGGTGCTGGTGTGTGTGGTGTGTAGTTGTGACTCTGTGGTGTTTGTGTGCAGTCCATGCGTGGCGCTGTCGTTGGCCTCTGCGTTGTGCGCATGTGTACCTGCATCAATGCCGCTACGCTGCTGTGCCGTGACGGGGACGTCTCTTCCTGGTCCCGGGTAGTGGGTGCCCAGGATGTTGCGAGTTGTGTTGTTTTGACAGGTGGGACATGTGTGGATACAGTAGTGGATGTGTCCTGTCCACACAGGGGTGCCTGGGGTGGCCATGTACATTTTTTCCGCCCTTGCATTGTGTGCTGTGTTTGCGTGCCCTTGTTGTGTGTCTGCCTACCTGCGTCGTCGTTGCACGTTCAGTCCTAGGTGGTGCATCAGGTAGAGCATGGGGATGGCCTGGAGTACAGGGTTCATGTCTGGGTGGGCCGCCTTTTCGTTCCTCGTACTGCACAGTCGGTTTTCCGCCTTGGTTTCTCGTGCGGTGTATCTTAGCCGATGAGGCTGTTTGGTTCTGACATCGTAATTTGTACGCCGGGCGGTACGTCATTTCGTCGGACGGTGTGTCTCCATTGGCTTGCGCCGCTACGTGCTCGGGCGCACTTTGATGGCGGGCAGCGTCGCGGACTTGCGGGCGGGGTTTGCCTGGTTTTTCACATCCTAATTTGGCGGCCTTGCGGCCCTTTGCTGGCGGACGGTAGGTGGCGGTTTTTGCATCCGCCAGCACGGCGGTGCTGCTTCCGCCCGACATCGTAATGGGCCCCTAAGTAAGTATATGTTATATTTTATACGTATATATGTTTAATTTATTTTTACATTATATGTATGTTATAATTTTAAACATTTTAAAATAATTTTAACTATGTTTCTTTTAATTATATGTATTATTTACTTTATTGTACATTATCTTTTAAACATAAAAAAAACGATATTTTTAACAACGATATTTTTGACAATAATATTTTTTTATCAATATTTTTGTACTTACCATAATGTAGATAGGACTTCGATATTGTGGCCATCGATATTTCGGCTCCGATATTTTTGTCGTCGATATTTGTGTGGTCGATATATTGTCAGTGATTCGTCCGAATTTGAAGGGAGAGGTCATTCCAGGACCTGGTCGCAAGGTAGGATAAAGAACGACCGCTGCTGTAGTTTCGACGTATGCGGGGGGCGTGAGCGAGATGAAGGGAGGCAGAGCTCACATGTCTGGAGGGTTGGTGGAATTTCAGGTGGTGGCTGTTGTATGCTGGTCCTTGGTTGTGCTGGACTTTGTGTGTGTGTATCAGCATCTTAAAGGAACATCTCTTCTGAATGGGGAGCCAGTGGAGTTTCCTGAGGTGAGGGGTAATGTGGTTCTGCTTGGGGAGGTTGAGGATGAGTCTGGCCACAGAGTTCTGAATGATCTGTAGTCTCTTCAGGAGGTACAAGGTGATTCCTGTGTAGTGTGTTGCTATAGTCCTACTGGCTGGTGACTAGGGCTTGGGTGACAGTTCATCTGTTGTTGACAGGGATCTATTTGAAGATCTTGTGGCGCATGTGAAGAGTGAGGAAGCAGGCGGAGACTTTGTTGATCTGGTTTTCCATGGTGAGCTTGTGAGAAGTTCTTGACAGCCTGTTCAATGTTGGCAGAGGTGTCCGGGTGGGAGAAGTTTAGGGCATCAGTCCATTGGCTCTCTGATACTTCGTTCCAGCTTTGGTGAGAGTTGTTGGGCAGTTTGTTGGTGGTTCCGGGGGGGAGGGACCTGTGGTGATGAAGTGGACAAATGCCTGGTGAGTTCGGTGATATGGCTGTACTTGACTCTGTTCGCTGGCTGTTGCAAAGTCATCCCGTGTACCCCCATTTTTTGCTTACTGGAACTGATGGTAACTGACTCTGACTGCTCCTGTGCTCTGTCTAATCAGGCCCAGGGCCAGTGCTATGTTAAAAACACAAGTGAAAACACACATATAATTGGCATGACCTACCCTATAAGTTCCTAGTATATAATGGGGCATGGAAGTTTAGAGGCCAGCAACCTTTGTTGCACTTGCATGTAAGCACTGCTGAGTGCCTGAGCTCATGCAGCACTGCTTTTAAATATAAATTGTGCCCAATCTCGGCTTTGGTGGTAGAGGCACCAAAAAAGTGATAATCTACATTCCTTTTACATATTAGGTACCCCAAGGTCTCACCTAGGTATCCAGGGGTGGAGGGTCATGTAACAATAAGCAGAGCCTTTATAAAAGATGTTTTGTATGCCCTGGTGATGGACAAATTGCACATTTCATTTTCCCCATTGTAGATGCCTAGCCACATAGGATAACATTGCAATAGTTATGGACGCAAAAATATTGCTAGGAATTGAATAAATATCATTCAAAGCCTTAGAAGAATGGTATTGATAAATCCAGCAATGTGCCATTGCTGAATTTATCCTAAATTGTACAGAAAATATGTTATAAGACTGTCTTGTCTGTAAGCCAAAATTCAGCCTTCCTGCAGTCCTCCCTGATTGTCAGAGTTTACAGGATTAGCCAGGCTGCTTTGATGAAGTGATAAGTGGCTCATAAGGGTAGAGGCTATCTGCTGGAGAGGGTTCTGCTACACAGGAATGCCAGAGCAGGGAGATGGGTCATAAAGCATGAGGCTTTAGAGGAAGAACAGGGCAGGCAGGGAATGCCAGCCCTATCTCCCCCGCCCCCACCTTCTCTGACCCAGCCAGATAGCAGGCTTAAGGAAGGAATCTGCAGATGTTAGGGGAGGATAGCTATCCAAATGAACCACGCTGGAGGTTGGTTTAACTAGTTCTTGCTCCTCTGCTGAGATTTCAGCCATCATGAATTTTGGAGGAATTTTGCTTTCTGGGACAAGAATATGCCACACTTTGGAGGAAAATGTCATGCTCTGGGATGTTGGCTTGCACCTCATTGGACGGGAGTGTTCTCCAGCTTGACCCCAGAGAACACTGAATAAATATGTGAGAGGCTCCGGGCCTCTCAGATCTACTACTTGAAACCAAGAGAAGCAGAAGGATTGCCATGTAGGAAACTTGATTTGCACCACCTGGCCCTGCATTCTGACTGACTGCACCTTCTGCACTATCTGGAACTACAGCCCTGTGGATGTACCTTGCTTCTAAAGGATTAAAGAGTGGACTCCTTGGAAGCTACGTGTTTACAGAGCTCACCTGTATCATCACCACCAAGACTCTACTGCCTGGAGTGTGTTCAGTTTAAAGGGTTTTGTCCAGGTGCATTGTGGGAATTGTGGTCCCAAACTTTGGTTGTGTTTTGGACCCTCAAGAGGAACTTCAGGAAGAAGTTCCAGAAGTTTGGAGCAACTTTAGAAACAAACTTCATAAGGTGACCGACTCAACTGCGAGACCCAAGCTGGCCACCTTCACCCGCGACCTGGCTCGGATTTCAGGTTCATCCCGCTGAAGAGTTCAGGAGATCCGACTTCCAGAGTTGGACCGGGAGCTCCTTGAAAGTCAAGACGGCGAACCCTCACTGAATACGGACTGGTGAAGAGCAGTGAGTGCCATCGGAAGAAAAAGCTCCAGAAAGGTCAAATTTTGACTGGGGCCTCCCGCTTGGTTTATCCATGCAGGGCTCCATCAGGGTTGGCCTGAAATTTTCACTTTATCGGCATTAAAGGTTTCTAAGTGCTAGTAAGTGTTTAATCTTTAAAAATTCTTGTCTCCGGCTTCCTACATTGGATTCTTGTTGCTTTGGTGTCATTTTAAAGATAAAAGTATTTCCTATTTTTATAAATTGGTGTGGGATTTTTATTGTGTATTGTGTCTTAATTAATTACTTATTTGGTGTTTTTAAATGCTTTACGTACATGTCTCCTAAGTTAAACCTGCCTGCTTGCAGTCAAGCTACCAAGGTTTGAGCATGGGAATAATTTATTGAGACCTGTACTGGACCCTAGACTGTATTGATGGCCTTATTGCCAGTGGTAGATGCATATTTACCATTACAAATAACCCGATTTCCAACACTGGCCGTGAAGATGGGGTCCAGCGTGTGCCCTACGATGTGGGTGGGGTTGGTGACTAGTTGTGTGGGTCCAAGGGTGTTCATGCTTCTGAGGAAGTTGGCGGTGTTGGTGTCGTTCAGGTTGTTGAGTTGGAAATTGAGGTCTCAGAGGAAGATGTATTGCTTGGAGTCAATGGTGAGTGGGGCGATGAAGTCGGGAATGGAGTCACAGAAGCTGGGGCAAGGTTCTGGAGGTCTGTAAGTGAGGGTGCCTCTGATGGTGGTTTTGCCGTCGGTGTGGAGTTAAAGTTGAGAAGTTTAGAAATGTCTTCCCTTCTCTTTATCCAGATTTGGAAATCTCTCCTTTCCACTTGTATCTCCTGAGAAATACTCTGGCAATCCTTCACAGCTTCAGTCCTTCCTTGCTCTCTGTCATTTATGTTTTTAATGCATAACTCAGTACCACAATTACCTTTAGTATATCATATCTCACTAAGAAGCTGTGATGTGGTTGACTCTTTTAAATATGAGGAGGAGCCAATGGCTTGTCAATGAGGATAAGTTGGGGGCACAGTTTAAGGCTATATTTGGAAAATACCAAGCCTTTCCGTCCGCCCATCAGGCCACCTTAACTTAAAACAAGGTAATCAATGCTTTATTCCCTAATTAAGGCAGCTTCAACAGCTTATGGGAAAGGCTGCTTGGACTTTTAAGTTGCCTTTTACCAAGGGCTAAATGAAGAATTAAAGGATGTCCTCTTATTAGTGGAAAACCGCCCCACTATGACCAAAGCATTAATAGACCCAGTATTGCAAATTGATGCTCAGTTACAGCCTCGCAAAAAGAAAAAGAGAGACGGTTCACCACTATTATATTCTATTTCATTTGAGGTGACTGAGTGCTCCAAAAATAATGAGTCAATGCAATTGGGAGCCAGAAAAAGTACACTGAAGAAAACAGAATTTGAGCTTATATTGTGGCTGTTGTGGCCATTTTCTATGCCAGTGTCTTCACTTGCTGGGAAACGATCCTGCTTGTCCCTAGGAGTCTTGGGGCAAGAGTATTTAATATCAACCTGTCTGTCTCCTCCAGATCTCGTTTTGTCCTAAAAGTACTCTTGACAACTCCTGGGGTTCCACTCATTCTCCATATCTTGGTCGACTAAGGTGATTCCGGCTGCTTCATGGACCATACCTTCCAAGTCCAACAGTTAACTTCCAGTGTCACTCAAGAAGAACCTGAAGACATTAAGGGAACTCATGGTACATCTCTCACACCAGGGCCTGTCTGAGGTGCCATAATACTGTGAAAGATTAGCAAATTCCAAGCATCTCATTGTCTACACTATGGGCCAGATGTATCAAAGGGGTTTACCAATTTTGTGTCTATGGGGAAATGTGTTTGTACATTAGGCCCTTTTTGTTTAAAGAAATGTTACTTAAGGCACTTGAAATCGCCAGTTCAGCAAGTAAAATGCTTCCCCCCTCCAAAGGGCATTAATAGTGTATGCTGAATTTGCTGATGTGTTTAGTAAGCAAGGAGCAGCAGGCAAACTCCTACCTCACAGGGATTATGGTTGTGCAGTTGATTTAATTCCAACTGCATCTTTCCCACACCTCAAAATGTATTCCTTGACAGTGAAGGAAGATGGGGTCCTCAAACAATATTTAAAACAATCTGGAAAAGGATTTCATTAGACACTCAATGTTACCAGATGGGGATCCAATCTTCTTTGTTCCCAGGGCAAATGGGGAATACCAGCCATGTACTGATTACCGAAAATCTATTTCCCTCACTGTCAGAAATTGCTACCCTTTCCCTTTCATTTTGTTTTATTGGACCAAGTAAAATCCACCATGGTTTACTCTAAATCAGATCTGAGAGGGGTGTACAACGTTGTGGGGATCGCCAGGGGGATGAATGAAAAGTAGTATTCAGTACATGTTATTGACATTATGAATATCTAGCAATTCCCTTTGGGTTATTCAACACCCCTGTGGAGCTCCAACACTTTGTGAATTACATTTTTATAGATTTGCTCGATACTGGTATGGTTGTTTACCTAGACTACATTTTCTTCTATTTGGAAGATCTGCAACAACATCAAGAACATGCCTAGGGGGTACTTTCATAGCTCCAAAATCATTCGCTTTATGCTAAATTACAAAAGTATCTCTAAAAATGTATACATGTGTTTTTAAAGTACTGAGGTGAGCAACCTAATGACACACCTACTAAAGAAAAATCTGACCCTAAACACTGCATAGAAATTAGTTTGAAAATCATCTGGCTACAATGAACATACTGAATTACAAAAATAATGGACAAATAATGTAAGGATCATAACACATACCAAAAATGAATCGGGGTCATATTGTGTAAAAGCAGCTCTTTTCAGCCGCATTGTTATGTCTTTTCACATAACATTCATGGTTGGCCATAGATGCAAACAATATCTCAAGCTGCTTATTTATGAAAGAGAAAAGACGCCTAGAAAGGTTGGACTTAAAAAGTAAATGATCTTTTTGAAATTCCTTTGGTAAAAGTGTATGTACTCCCAGCAATTGCAGTTCTGATTTACAGTGAATTGTCAAGTTTTAACTAGTTCATGAGCTGTTGTTTTTTCTCCTGCAGCTCCAAATGTTTTGTGGGCAGGACTTCCCAGGCTCAGAAAGATGCTTCCTGGAAGCAGACAGGAGAAATGTAAATTTAATTCCAGGTAGGATACAAACAGACCACATTATTCTCTTTTTGTGACCTTTTTTCCTCTCTGGCCATAGGAGAGAGATTCAACAGAAGTAGACCGGCTTCTCTACCTGGACCTGCACTCATGTATGCTTGTGGTTCAACAAAAGACAACACCACTTCTTCTGCTGGGTAGTCATATCTTGTGCAAGCATGTGATTCACTTTCAGTTCTAGATTTCATGCTAAAGCTCCTTCACAGCGCCTTTCACTACAGAAATCCAAAAAGGTAAAATCTCTGCTCTACTCTACTCATGATTTCTGTCCACAAAACACTCCCAAACCAGACAAAATCAGTCCTACCAGGTACCAAAGGAGATTGTTACTCTCAGCTCCTCAGCTGCAACAGGCTGGTTCTGAGAGTCTGAGGGCAGGCTTGTCCCCAACTCATAAGAGATGTTAGATATGAAGGCAATTCTCATGCACATGTGACCTGGAAGCCCTGGATTATTTTCACCCTGCCCTGAGTCTATTGTGCTTGCTTCCTTTCATGTATCAACTGGTGGCTTCTTCAGCCACGGGGGTGAAAGGCTAAGCGAGGATGCCAATGCCAGGAGTTTAGCCCCAAATATGGATGGCTTATTGCTGAACATTGCAACCAGTCTATACTGAATAATTTACGTTCATGAGCAATCAAACAGAGATAAAAAAACATAAAAGGGGTGACCATCTAATGCATTCAGCAGAATCATTCCATCCTGCAGAAAAAATCTCCACACTCATCTCACAATATGTCAATGAAATGATTGCCCAGAGAGCAGTATACAAAGCTAGCAGAGCTCTTTTGAAACAAAAATTACACAAAGAAAGGGGACTGAAATGTAAATTGTGGCAGTTTATTTTGCGTCATTTTGGGAATTTCGCATTACACTTGTCATGCACAAATTACGTTACTAAGCCACTTTTCGTGATTATGTGTCATTTTCGCAAAAGACTGACCTTGAAATGCACCGTTAGCTGTAAATATTTGCACTGGAATGACCGTACGTGAGAGGCCGTTCGCAGTGTTTTTTGTTACATGCATCCTTGCACCAAAAATTAACACAAAGACACAGAGCACAACTGCATTTTGCATAATTAAGCATAATTTTACAAAGCAAATTACTTGAATTGCACACACCCCTGTGTTCAACCCCTGGCAGCTGTGGCACAAGCAGTAAACCATTCTCCAGAGAAATTAGTGTTAACTTTTAGAAATACCAAACAACATTAAAGTTAAGAACATTAAAGCCAATCTGGAAACAATAGAGACAAAATTAATTATAAAAAAGACACAAAAATTAATAAAATAGGATAAGTTAAACTAGAGATGTGAGATATAAACTTTTTGAGGCAAAAAGTAAACACAAAGGGCCAAACAGAAGTTACAGTTAGCAGTTTCCTGGTAGCTAGGACCACAAGCTGAATGCAATGGTGTGGATGTTGGGTAGGCCAAGTGGGCCACACTAGTCACAGTTTTTGCCTTCTGACTTAGTTTACTTCCTGGAGCTCAAAGACCTCAATCAGGTGAATGCAAGAAGCTGAAGCTGGCACAGTCCCTCAAAGTCAGATACGTTGTCATTGAGCTTCTGCTTATGATATTGTTTTAGCAGACAAAAGCTCTAAGCGGGACAAAACAGGATACCATAGCCACAAGTTCACTTCAACACTGTGCTTGATTTGCCACCTTGCCCATTTCAAAAGTTTTATCTTTTTTGGCTTTCAAAATACTCCATCATTCCAAGGTTAAAAGCTGTAGCTGAAAATGGCTCTAAGGCACCAGGTGATTTTGCTCTGTGGTGCCTCTGAAATGATTTCTTCATGGTAAAAAGCTCTGAACAAGACAAACCTGCAGTTCTTTGCTGCCATGAATGGGTCCTGCCTTAGGAAAACTTTGCACCAGGCCTTCAAGGTGAAAATAAAGACTAAGTCCCAAATTTCTTCAACCGCTGGGTGAATTCCTCCTGTTCAATCCTGCAGCCCTCGGGTCAGGCTTCTAGCCTCTCGCTCTCTCTCTAGCCATAGTTCAAGAACCTTCAGTTCACAGTGGTCTGTTGGGCTGTCTTAAAGTCAGAAGTACTTCTCCTTTTTGTGTCCCTTTTACAGGTCACAGGTGGGAGTACCAGCCTTTGGGTGTCAGCAGTAGCTGGGTGTCCTTGGATTTTCTTTCTTTAAAAATTCTTCTTCTCAGGTTCTCCAATGTTTTGAGGTGATTGTGGTGAGGTTTCAGTCTTATCCTGTGCAATAGTCAGTGATTAGAGAATTCTCAACAGCCAATCATGGCTACTTTCTTGTAGAATTCCCTCCTAATGTTTCAGCCCTTTGTCTCTTAATTTATTGAAGCTTTCAGAGAGTCCTTCCACCAAAATAACCTTATCCTTCCTCCAGCTGAATGAGTCCTAAGGAGATGAGGTGTTCTCGCTTATGTAAATGCTAGAACTCATCTTCCTTCCTGCTGGTTGTGGGAACACAGACAGAAAGTCTAGGGTGACTCTGGGAATCAACGGTTTCAGTTCCCGACAGGGTCATTTGGTATTTCTACTTCAAAGTAAGAGCTGTGAAAGCTGCCTTTCGTGTTGCCAGCAGTTTCTGTCCTTCTCTCAAATGGCTAATCTCTGCCAATTGGCTATTGTTACCCCTTCTGCCTTCCTGCTGCAAGATAAGCCATTGTCTTCTGGGAGGAGGATTGTTAACAGCTAGCCAGGAATGTGTAATAAACTTCAGAGGTCCCCTTTTCTGAAGTTACTTTTCCACTAATGTTATTTAAAAAATGTCTCTCGATTGAATTTGCTTTTTAAAACGAAGTACTTTGAGCAGTCGCTCTAATATTTTCCAGGCCAAGACAGGAAACAAGTGATTTTATCAGTCGCGGCCGGCATGACTCACGGGTGGGGGGGCGGGTAGGATGCAGCCTACATAGCGAAAATTCAGAGTGCGCATGACTGGTTTGGTCGGCCCCAGAGGGCCGACCAAGCAGTCAGGGCACGTAACTTTGGGCAAGCCACTCCTCCCCGACCCGCCCGCCCCCGACCAGGCATACTGTTCTGCTTTCTCACAGTGCGAGAAGCAGAAACATAAAATGATATTTAAAATGCCATTTTATGTTTCTGCTTCTCGCACTGCGAGAAAGCAGTGGGGCGACGCTCCTCCACCCTAATGGAGGAGCCGCCCCTGGATTTTATTCATAATTCAGTCTGTTCACATAAAAATGCAAGTTTAGATATGCAACTTTTTGGGAAATGCTCATTGTGCAGACATACATTTCCTAAATTCTAGCGTATCCCACTTTTATATATTAAACTAGCACTGTTTACTTTAAAAGTACACCTTAGAGTTGATAGACAACATATAAAAGTAGGACTGTCTACATATAATAGGCACTTTTCCTTGCCATTTGACAGAACAGTACTTTGAATTGCAGTCTAGCCAGAGAACAATGGTGTTCTCTGGGGTCATATATTTTGTCGACTTCAGTACATAGTTAGGTTTAATTCTGAATCGAATCTAGACGCTGAAGCAATGTCCTTTATTATAAAACTTAACAACCTAGAAGTACTTTCTGGGTTGCTGATTTATCGACCACCTGGCCCTAGATCAACATTTGTATCTTCCCTCCAGACTTATCTGGAATCATGCTTAGACTCGGTCTCTTACACCATACTGGGTGATTTTAATTTTCATTTGGAAGCTAATAATAATCCAGACTCTTTTAATCTACAAGATAAATTATCTAGTTTCGGACTTAACCAAATTGTCTGTGAACCTACACATTTAGCAGGACATACATTGGACGGTATTTTTACCAATAACTCTTCTATTCAAGTTAAGTCCGTACGTCCTTTACCCTGGTCTGATCATTTTGCTGTGCATTTTAACATCACTCAAGCAAATTTGAAAGGTGGTCGTAGAAATAGATCTGCGACCGTTAAACATCGGGCCTGGAAATCAGTGAGCATGACTGATTTAAAGTCAGCACTAAGGGAAAGGCCTCTAATTCCTACTGATTCCAATCAAGCGGCCTCAGTGTTTCACAACTGGCTTAATAGAGCTGCCAATATTGTCGCTCCGGAAGTGATAAAGCACTCTCGACGGTGTAAGGTATCGTCCCCCTGGTATTCGGCAGACCTTAAAATAGCTCAAATTAAGTGCAGGCAAAAAGAGCGTATGTGGAGACTCCACTACTGCAGCTCTCATAGGAAAGACTACTGTGCTGCGTTAGAAGAATACAAAATTGCTATCACACAGGCCAAAACGGCCTACTACACTTCTAAGATTCAAGAAGCAACAAATTCACCAAAAGAACTGTTCCAAACTGTATCGTCTCTATTAAAGTGCCCACGGGATGTTACCTTTACTCCTGACCAAAAGTTTGTAGACAAGATGGCTGGTCACTTTCAAAATAAGGTCCAAACTGTTTACAATCATCTCCTAAATGCAGATAAGGTTACAGCGAGTAATGTCTCAGCCCAGCTGGAGGTCACGTCCTCCCACTGTGATTTATTGCACTTCCCACTGTTGGGAGTCGAGACAGTGGCTGACCTGCTGATAAAAACCAAGTCGGGCTCTCCTTTAGATCCTTGTCCCCCCTCATATACTACATCTGGTTTCCGAGGAGATAAGCATCCCACTATCCCCTATACTTAACCAAAGCATTTCATCAGGAGTATTTCCAACCATTTGGAAAAAAGCCTGCATTCGCCCTCTCCTCAAAAAATCTAAGTTGGATCCCCTGGACGAGAAAAACTATCGTCCCATCTCGTGTCTACCTCTACCTGCTAAAATCCTTGCGAAAGCCATGAATGTGGAACTAACATCGTATCTAGAGAATAACAACATTCTGGATGCTACTCAACATGGTTTCAGATCATCACACTCTACTGAGACGGCATTGATTATGGCAGTGGAGGAGATACGTAAGGTGATGGACGGAGGAGGAGGGGCTTTAATGGTCCTGCTTGATTTGACAGCAGCCTTCGATACCGTGAACCACGAGGTATTAATACGAAGGCTACAGGATATAGGTATCAAAGGCAAAGCTCTTGCCCTCCTTTCCTCCTTCCTATCGTCCAGGGAACAAGTGATATTCTGGGATGGATATCAGTCCAAGGAATTCACACTCCCCGGGGGAGTGCCACAGGGCTCGGCCCTATCCCCTACTCTTTTTAATATATATGTAGCTCCTCTGGCTAGACTAATAAAAAGCTACGGCTTTAGGCTGGTGTCTTATGCTGATGACACGCAGCTTATAGTGTCGGTAACACAGCCCGTGGATGCTACGGCAATCCAATTCAGCAACTGCATCTCGGCTTTGATGACTTGGATGAATGTTAATTTTTTAAAGCTTAATGTAGATAAAACCGAGGTGATTCAGTTTGGTCAGAAAATCTCGGTATGGAATCAACTATGGTGGCCACATGTAGCTGGCACATGTCCGGCCCCTGTCAAAAAAGTCAGGAATCTAGGCCTTATGGTAGATAACGACCTTTCCTGGGCTCCCCAGATTAACCAAGTCTCATCAGCCTGTTTCTTTATGCTGAAAGGTTTGAGGAAGATTCTTCCTTTTATTCCGCTCTCCCTGAGGAAAACAGTGGTAGGGGCTACGATTCTATCTAGAATTGATTACTGCAACGCTCTCTATTTAGGAGCAAATGCTGCGCAATTCTCTAAATTGCAGTCAATTCAGAATGCGGCAGCGAGAGTATTGCTTAATCTACCCAAACACCATCCTACATCAACCGGTATAAAACAACTTCACTGGCTTCCAGTACGACGACGGGTTGACTTTAAGTCCCTGTGCATGGTACATAAAGCCCTGTTTGGTGGAGGATCCAAGGATGTGCAAACTTTGTTTTCTCGATACGTTCCCACACGAGCGTTAAGATCAGCATCACTTGATCTCCTACAACCCCCAGGATAAAGAGAGTAAGGTGTGGAGGTAAACGCTTCTCTTTCCTGGCATCCAAACTCTGGAACTCTCTGCCCACACACCTGAGGTGTCTGCCTAATAGATCGGTCTTCAGGAAGAAAGTTAAAACTTGGCTCTTTTCACAACCCTGAATGTGTTGGCCTGGGGCATTACATATCACTCAGCGCCAAGACGCCTCGGCATTAGTGCGCTTTATAAATACTTTTCAGTCAGTCAGTCAGTCAGTCATATATCTGAGTGGTGTAAATAAATACACACTGCAGCCCAAATAGGATGTTTAGTCTCTATGCCACTGGTGCAATGTTTGCTCCAACTTACATTGGCCTTACTGAAAAGTTAAATAACCCAATTAGGTGAAACCAATTTCACAGTATAGTTTTTGGGAGCGAGTACTTACACAGTGGCATTAAATGGCAGTTACACAGTGCAGAGAAGGAAAGTAACAGCCAAACGAGGGTCCATATAAATGCAAACATTTTGGAGTGACCATGTAGAAAAAGCTAATTTCCAACAAGATTTCCAACAAGAATTTTCTCACAATTTAAAAACTTGGCAGTGTGTTAAAGTAAAATGTATGTCTATGCAAATTTAGTGGCCATTTCAATGGAAAATGTGCTGTCTGTAAAATACAATGCACTACCACGCGATGCTTTAGTTGCATTTAAAAATGTCCCTGTCTCATGTCCATTAAAAGTAAGTGGGTCACGAAAGTCTGTTCTAAAAATTGGGTCATAGTTCTAAAACGTTTTTGAAGCGCTGCTTTAAAGGTCTAATATCTCATAGTAAATTTCAGAACACAGGCTGAACTGAATAGGGCCACTCTGATCCTGCTCGACTTGTCTGCTGCATTTTATATTTTTCATCACTACCAACCAATTTCAAGCATGTGGGTATTCACCATAAAGCACCAGCAAGAGTTGCCTCATTTCCATTTAAGTCCAACTACATCACCTTCCTACCATCATACACCTCCAAACCATATCATGGACACCGGTGTTTCTCCCTCTTCTTTAAAATCTGCCCAAGACCCATGCCAGGATTAATTTGATTATTCGTCTTTCCAAGTTCCAGAACCTTGAAGACATCATGACCAACACACTGCAAACATGCTTGGTCATTGTGGTAAGACTGGTGACTGCTAAAGATCTTGAGTTGAATCTGGATTTGAAGGAAATGGTAATGTGTACATACCACCACGAGAAGTCCAAGTCTGGCCTTCAGATTTAGAGCAAACATCTTCCTCAATGGAGACTGCAAAAAGCTTTTAATTTTTATAGATAGTATATAGATATAGGCCTTACCCTGGATCCCCAAATACACTCATCTATGCAAATGTTCAATATCCTATTATGAATATTCAGGTACCTAGCACTCTTACAGAGTCCATGCCATAGCTGGTCTGAATATCTCTTGTCTGGAGTATGTAAATGGTTCTATCTAGCAAAGCTAAATCTCCTTTTAAACGTTACAGCAAATGCAAATCTCAACAACAAGACTACTACTGCACCTTAAACTCTCAGATCACATAACCCTAACCTCTGTGAAACTACACTGGCTACCAGTCACCTACCGGATCACATTCAAAGCACTTGGCATAACACAGCACATATTACAAGGAATCAGCCTAGACTGGTCTAACAACAACTATAGAACTAGCTCTCTAAGCACAACGTCCATCCAGAACACACATTTTATATCAAAGTTCCACAATTTAGAAATACTTAACTCAGGCGGTGTTCCTTCTTAGTCAAAACCAGCAAACTCAGGACTCCGTCCTCATCTAAATAATGAGGCTACAAACCACCTCACCTTCAGGAAGGCCACAAGAACATGGTTTATTTAAAGAAATTGCGTGCCAACCACTGAACAATTTGGCTCCAATGGTAAGAGCGGATTTGAGCACAGCACTTTTGATGTCTACTGTATGAGGTATATTCAATCAAAGCTGCATGAAGCACAATCTATTCTCTTACAAACCTTTTAACATTGACATGCATACCAGCAAAGACGTGTTTATGATACAGCAAGACCATGTTAGGGTCATACACTCCACACTAAGCTCTTCCACATTGGACATTCTGCAACACACACTCCAACTAAACATTTTTCTGCCTGTAACGTCTTCAGACAGTTTGAGTGCGATGAGGCCACAGCAGTGGCAGTTGTGCCTCGCAAATATAGCACAAAATAAAATAACAGGCACACAGAAATAAGGAGGAACAGTCACTGAAATTGCCGATGGTACTAAATGCCACTCATGCTTTCACCAAATTAGTGGCCAGTGTCCTAGTAATACACCACTTGTGACCTGCACAGTGACGCACACAGAGACCAATGTGATGGCTGGGTCAATGGTAAATGTGAGTAATTAATCAAGACCTCAGATGTAATCGTGTGAAGGAACAAACATCTGATCTACCTCTTCCTCTTAACTATATGCATATAGTGTCTTTAGGTGCCTTTCTGGCACTATATAAATCAGAATACTGCAAGACATCAGTGGTAAAATGAGTGGGCACCTCTAGGTCCCTGATGCTCTTTATCACCTGTGGAGTCTAACACTTTCCTTGCTGTTGCTCAGTCAAGAGTGGTAATAGTAAACCTGACCCAACCAAAGTCTCACACATTTCCACTGTTGCTTAGGGAGAGGGATGGAAAGTGTATTATTAATCTAACACCTCCAAAGTCAAACATTTTCACCAATGTGGCTCAGTTTTGAGTGGGAATATTACATCCGATCTCTCAAAGTCCAACACTTTCGCTACTGTTGCTCAGGCTGGATTGGAAATAGCAAATAAGAAGTTACAAAGTGAAAGACGTTCTTTAGGTTGGGGTTTGAGTAGTACATTTTATTTTCTTTATTTTGTGTTTTATACCCTTTGTTTTCCTGGAGTTATGTTATACAGATTTATAAAGCATGACTAATCACCTGAGGGGTATCTAGGCACTGGAGCTGGTGTGTAGGTCCTCTGCAAAGTCTTAGTTGAAGAGCCTGGTCTTCAGCTTCCTGCAGAGTTCCCGAAGCAAGGAGGTGGCCCTTAGGTGTAGTGGGAGGTCGTTCTATATTTTGGGTGCAAGATATGAGAAGGCTAGCCCTCCTTTGCTACTTCTGCGGATGCGGAGTGTGTGTACGAGGGAGAGAGTGAGAGGCAGAGCATAGGTGCCTGGTGAGCTGGTGGAAATTGAGGGGGGAGTTCAGGTGGTTTTGTTGTGCATACATATTTTTATATTTATGGCAACAGTATTCTTGTAGTCGAAGTTATTGTACTATACACAGTAAGTATGCAAAGTCGACATATTTACTGTAATATTTTTGTTTCATGATATTTTTAACCTTGATATTATGCCATAGAAGCCTTCTTTTTCCCTTGTGTAAGTGCTCCGGAAGATGTTGCTGACTAGTCCACTAGCTTTAGTGAAAGATGTCTCCATTATAAATTAGTGGAATCTGTCAGGAGCTGGATTTTAATATTCCTGGCAATATATGAGTAGTTAGTAAATAGCTAGATTTATTACAATATGTGATGCAGAGAGATGTATATGTCAGGGACTCTAGAAAATGTCTCTAGTCTCTGGTTGATGTCAGACATTTAAGACTTCCAAGGGTATTTTTGACTATAAGTTCTAGTTTGGTTGCATGTTCAAACATTTCTGGTTCTAAATTTCTGCTGAATGGAATTGGTGCTTGGTGCTTGGGAAAAGTATTTTGACATCTTTTAGTATGGCAGTTTTACAGTATCGAATATTACATTGTATTACAATAACGAATATTGAGGACATGGCTTCTGAACCATGAATTGGCTCTGACCATGGTGGACAGCACGGCAGAAGTCACAATAGTTTGCCAGAATCTTTTGGAGTGACTGGTGGCAGTAGCATCGAGTGATTAAGTCTAGGTGGAAACACCAGACCAGAGACTGAGCATTCCCAGTCAACTATATGAATTGCAACACCAGATGGAGGGGGATGTACAACATACTATCACTGTTCTCTTTTGAGAGAACTTGTCATTCTGCTATGACATTCTCTTGGCTGAAAAAGATTGGCCACTTGTGTTTGTTAGAAACTGTCCAAAAGGAGAAACATTAATTTTACCAGCTTTTTCCAACCTTGTTTCAGAATCTGTAAAAAACACATACACCAAGGAGTGGGTCTTGCACAAGTACCGGTGTTCTACTGCAAACATGTGGGTTGAGATGAAGGATCCTCTTATGATTTCATACCTGTGAGGTCAAGCTGAAAACCCCATTAACCATGAGAATGAAAAACAAGTTAGAGAGATACACAACTTGAATACCAAGGTGTAATAGAAAGTTACACCTCTCCAATGAATAATCCCTTGTTTCCAGTAATGAAACCAGACCATGCATATCATTTAGTCTTAGAATACAGACACTTAAACACCGCTACACACACATTTGCTGTATAAAACAAGGGGTGGGTGGCAAACTCCACTCCGCCTGTGGAGTTTGCGGAGTATTCGCCACTCTGATTGGAGCAAAAACTCAGAAACTGCCAGTGGAGAAGAGTTACTGGACACAGCGAGAGAAATGTGGAGCTCCAAGCAGTGTTGCTAGCACACGGACAAGGGCGCATGGTGGGGAGGGCGGGTCGAGGGCCCTGGGCAGATTTCTCCAGTGTCCTTCGTGAGCTCTGGGTGGGCTGCCTCACACCAAGCGCCTCCTCCAGCCTTTGTTTTGTCACTAGTTGTGCAATACAGAATGCATTCCGTGGCGCACAGCGCT
This sequence comes from Calotriton arnoldi, assembly GCA_963921515.1. NCBI lineage: Eukaryota > Metazoa > Chordata > Amphibia > Caudata > Salamandridae > Calotriton > Calotriton arnoldi. The sequence goes on from CAWUFW010001133.1 coordinate 1,828,622, forward strand.
CCAACCTCCAGGGCAGGCCATGTTGTTGTTCTGGTGGCAGCGCTGCCAAGGCAGGCTTCAGTCTGGCGAAGAGGGATCTGGACCGCACTTTACAACCTGGCCCCCCCGTTCCTCCAGAACTGGCATTTCCTTGGACTTGCAGTGATCCCGCCGGTGGTGGACGATGGTCCTCTGGGCTCCAATGACTCCTGGTGGGAAGAGCTCGCTCCCCTGGTGAAGGACTTGCCTGGCTTGACTCTGGAGTCATGGGCACTAGCTGGAACTTTGGGCTGCGGTGGTGTTGGGAAAGTTTGGAGCAGCAGGAGCCATGATGGGCCAGGGGTTGTGGTCCGGCTAGGTGTTCCCACTGCTGCTCTGCTTGTGCGGGGTGTTGTCGTGGTGCTGCTGCGGCATGGGAGCACTGACGCGGAGTTCTCGTCTTCTACTTTTCTCGATGCGGAGGCTGGCCGCTGAGGAGCTGGGGGTGATCACCATCATGCAGGTATGTCTGGCTGTGGGGGAGGGAACAATGGGAACAATGGATGAGGGCGTGGGTGAGCAGTGCACCCTCACTGCACTCAGTGTCCGGCATCACACCGGGCATGCTCCATATGTTCCAGCACCTAATGCGGGGCACTCTGCATGCCCCGCTCTCCCTCTCTGGACGACTTTGTACATAAAGCAGGGTGGAGTAGCCATTTCACCTATTGCCCAGCAGTTTAAGTTCTGTTTTCTCGTTGGTGCATCCTTCCACAGTCCTGCACTTTATGGTGTCCTGCATGCATCCTGCCGCATTCCAATTTCCAACTACGGGTGGCTGAGCAATACTCTGCCTGCTTGCGGAACTCCACAGAATTTGCCAGAGTTTTTCGGTAACTGCGTAATTCCATGGAGTGAAACTCCACGAACTCCGCCCAGCCCTATACAAAACATGCATATCGTGGCACTAGTGAACAATATAGTGCACAAAAAAAATACAAAACCACATTAGACATTTCAAATGGATTTTTCTGCCAAAACATAGCACCTGAAAACAGGCACTTGACTGCATTTAGTGCTTTCGGTTCTCAAAGACAGTTCTGTTGATTGCCCCTAGGGCATAAAAATAGTCAGAGGCTGTTTTCTGCTCATGTAACAGAACTGTTACAAACATTTGATGACCAAGCATTGTCCTATGTCGAAGACTTGTATACGGACGATGGCTTAACAAATCTTGATAAGGGTACATCACATATTTGTACAGCTTGCTCACATGTGCTACAAATTTAATTTTAAAAAGTCAAAGATTGCCTATCTCAGTGTCTTGTTTTTGGGATATGGGTTGTCAAGTGAAGGCAAAAGCCTTGTGACACATTTCTTAGAGGAGTGTGTGTATCTACAACCTCCAAATACATTGAAAAAACTACAAACAATATTGGGTTTTCTATATTTTGGCAGAACTTACATACTAGATTATGCACAATGGGTAAAACCATTTTATGACTTGATTCATCCAGACTTTTCAAGTACACTTTGGACATCTGACCACACACAGACTTTACGTTCAGTACAAGCTGACATGTTAGCTTACACACATGTGTAAACATCATAAACTTGTTGATCCGCATAGTTGCAGGTGCATCAGGATACACTTATGTCACATTCAAGGAAGAAGACACTGTACCAATTGCATATAAATCAAATTTATATACACATGCAGAAATGCTTTTTGCACTGACAGAAAAAATCCTGACTGCAGTACAGACAGCTGTAGTAAAAGAAAGATCATTGGGTCAGGGAAAACGTATAATTGTTGAGACTCCTATTCCGGCCTTAGAGGCTGTCACAAGGACTAGGGTTCCAAATGCAAAAGCTTTACATTCAAGATGGATACAATGTGCCAACTCACAGCAACAGATGTAGACTACATATTTGACTCTACATTACAAACACAAGCATACATCCAATATGAACATGAATATTCTCTGCCCAGTGCAATAATGCCTCTAGATCTGTATGATTTTATCATCTATACTGATGGTTCTGCCCAGCCTTCAGTAGGGACAAAACACCAATACTCTTCCGCTTGCACAGCGGTCATGAGTGAAATGAGGGGTGGAGAATTCCAACCTCATAAAATATACACGCGGTCACTTGGTGGTTGCACTGCACAGCTGGCTGAACTGAAAGCTCTAATTCCATACTTGAGAATATGGATCATGAGTTCCCCACACTTCTAGTGTGAGATTCGTATTATTGTATCCAGTCTTACAATGAGTGCTTAAACTACTGGAGCCAGAATGGATTCAGAGATTCCAAAGGGCACATGATAAAGCATAAGATGCTTTAGGGACAAGTGGCTAAACTTACAACAAGTTTGCCACGGGCTCATCTCATATACACACTGAGCCATTAATGTGCAGGAATACATGTTTCAGGAAATTCGATAGCTGATGAAGCCACAAAAGCAAAGTGCAAACTGCTGCAGTCGCTGCAATAACTCATTCCAGTATGAGGATAGATGGATACATCATGACGGCTGTCGATGCTAAGCGCAATGGCACCCATCTACCCAAAGGTTTTCCACCAAAATACTCCTGCCAACTAACTGTCTAAAATATTGCATTTGCTCATTTTCCAGGAGTAGGGGTAGAGTAATACCTAATTCAGATCTCAGGTTAGGACTGATCCTAGCAGCACATGAGGGTCTAGCATCTGCTCACGCAGTAGTGGTAGCTACAATTTAATTACCGCAGCAATGCTATTAGTGGGCAGGTCGTTACAATCAAGCTAAAGACTATGGGGCATATTAGCAAGACCCACGTTAAAATTATCGCCGTTTTAGCGGCAGGGAACTGCCGCTAAAACGGCGATATTGGGCTTGCTAATATGCGTTATAGAATTCCAATAGAAGCCCAGGTTAGATGTGCAGGACATCTAACCTGGGCTTCTATTGGAATTCCATAACACATATTAGCAAGCCCATTATTGCCGTTTTAGCGGCAGTTTCCTGCCGCTAAAACGGCGATAATTTTAACGTGGGTCTTGCTAATATGCCCCTAAGTTCTTAAATGCCAGTAAATCAAAATATCTACCACATACACCTCTTTTGATCTCAGACAAGGCTCTGGCTTGTGTTTATCTGGACAATTGCAGACCCTTACACTCAGATGTGTCTTACAAATACATCATGTTAGCAGTGGATTCCTGCTCTCGATTCCTATGGGTATGGCCACATCGATTGGCTGATGCTCAAACTGTTATAAATGACTTGCAGGTCTTCATTGGCACATATGCATTAGCTACATTCTATTTGGACCAGGGTCCAGCGTTTGCCTCTGGGGCTTACAGAGAGGCCATAGGAAAATTGGGTGTGACTGTGCAGTACTTCTATCATCCTGAGAGGAACACAGCAGTAGAGAGGAAAAGCCGTGACTTAAAGTAGTCTTTAACAGCTAGTCTTAGGTTCAGGTCACAGTTGGGTTCACCACCTGTATGAGGTTCAGAGAGCCCTAAACAATCTGCCTAGAAGATCCTTGGATGGTCAGACTTCCTATGAAGTCTTGTTCGGGGTTAAAATGTGGGTTCCAGACCTTGACAGTCCCTGTACAGTGGCTTCAGAAACACCTTTTGTTATCAGTGAACATTTGGATGTTTTACAGGACCTGAATGGATTTAGAGACGCTCAGAGCAATGTCCAACAGAAACTTTCCTTCAATGGTGATGTAAGGAAGCACCAGCAAACTCCTGGTTGGAAAAATCGGGGATCTAGTATGGGAGGAGATATTCAACAAAAAGGAGTTTGGGCCATCTTACCGAGTGCCTCTGCCTGCCCCGGCTTTTGAAGGTGCCAGAACTGTATGTTTACCGCCCCAAGCCGGTAGCAAACACAAGCTATTTTTGTCTATTGATCTCATCAAACCACATCATGTGGCCTGTTTAACGTAGTAGGCCTTGAGGGCACCTGGGTCCTCTCTCTACCTTACAGGAAGTCCCTTTATAAGCTTTGATCAACAATGAAGCTTCTTCTCCCCAGCAGGGGACCGCTAACATTGAAGTATCACCTCTTCCTGTTACATCTGCAAATGCCATAAAATCGTCTTATACGACTACACAGATTTCGACTCAACTAGCAGTCAGTGATAGCGTCTACAATGTAGCTGTCCTATGCAGCTTCATGAGCCTCCCGCTTATTTGTGCAAAAAGCCTCCGGCTACTTTGTTGGCTTTGACTTCTTTTCGGATTAGTCAGACCCATCTCCACCACTACAGATTGGACCACATGAATTGTTTATTTGGCTCAAAAATACTTACTTTATCCCTCCATGGATATATATTTGGATTACAATATCGTTACCTTTCCTTTCCTTTGGATTGGTGTTGTAGTTGTCTTGCTTCTGAACGAACACTTTCTCCCAGAATGCTCTGCTGTTGAACTGGTAAATGAGGATTTGAAACCCCATTCTTCATCACACAAAGTGCCAAGAGGTCTTACCCTGGTGAACATTTCAGCTGTTCCAGTTCCTAGTTGAATTGTTTAGGATAAGGTATCATATATATTTAGACCAACCAAAACTTTATAAATACCTTATGTATTTTGCATATCTTTAAATGATGTCATACACTCCTGGTACTATCTCTGATGATTGGGACATTAACACAGTGCATGAAATGCTTGCTGATTTAGAGCATTACACAGTTTTAATAGTGAAGAAATGCATGATGGTAGATCTAATTATGATGAAATGCTCTGTTTTCAACATTATAGTCACCATTATTTACGTAAAGCAAGTACTCCATGTGCCTTATTCAATTACAACTAATGGGTACATTGCCATACACCACCACAGGGTAGTTCAAACACATTTGCACAGAAATTTGCATATTTTTCTGGTCACAATACAGCAGACCCAGAGTCCTATTATTACAAACTTACACCTTCACTGGCGAAGAAAAATAAGCTAATTGACACTAAGTTGATTTATTCTGCATCTTTCATTTCCCAGTTGTTGACACAAGGGTATGACTTTTGAATTTGAATGCAACTTATAAAGCGCAAAACTCATGCCCCAGGAGCGTCTTGGCGTTATCGAATGAGGGTGCAGGTGCAAAACTGTTAGAAAGAAAGCTCTCTTACAGGACATTGACTGCCTCTTAGTCTTGTGAGAAAAGCCAGGTCTTCAAAGATTTTCTAAAGATGAGTAAGCAAGAGGCAGTTTTTTGTGTCAGTGGTAGACTGTTCCAGAGCACCGCGGTGGCCCTAAAAAAAGCTCTTTCCACCCCAGGTGGTCTTCCTAAAACGGGAGACAGTCAGGTTCTTGGCAGAGCCTGAACGAAGAGTCCTCCCAGGGTTATACCATGTGAGCTTGTCCTTGAAGCGACCTGGTCCAGGTCCATACAGTGATTTGTAGGCCAAACAGAGGGCCTTAAACTTACACAGTTTTCTGACTGGTAGCCAGTGAAGTTTCCTGATGGCTTCATTAGCCGATTCATATTTTGGTATTTTGAAAAGAAAACGTGCAGCTGCGTTCTGCAGAGTCTGGAGCCTCTTCATGGGGCCTACTGCGAGATTGAGATAGAGACTGCTGCAGTAGTCAATCCTCGAGAGTGCCAAGGAGATGATCACAGTTTTTAGGAGATCAGGAGGTAGAAATTTTTCAATCTTTCTTACCATTCTCAGTGAGCAGAATGAAGAGGAAGTAATACTGTTCACCTGCTCTTTAAGCTTCATCTCATTATCTAAGAGGAAATCGAGATTCTTAAACTTTATTTGTGGGTTCGGGAAGAGGGAAAATCATGACCTCAGTTTTTGTGGCATTCAATTTGAGGCAGTTTTTGTCCACCCAATTGCTGACGTTGCTCATTCACGTCCTAAAGGCAGAGCTTGCCTTCTCTTCGGCTTTTGTTAGTGACACCACGATCTGAGTATTGTCAGCGTATGACACCAGGCAGAGGCCAGAATTTTTAATAAGAGTCACTAATGGTTTGACATAAAGATTGAATAGTGTTGGGCTCAGGGCCGAGCCCTGCGGCACTCCGCAGGGCAGGGAGAACGGCCTTGATGTAAAATTGCCCAGCGACACGTTTTGTTGTCTATTTGCCAGAAACGATTGGAGAAGCTCTAATGCCATAGCACCTATCCCCAAGCTCCGCATATGGTCAACCAGAATCTCATGGTTGACCGTATCAAATGCCGCGGAGAGATCCAACAGGATCAGAGCAGCTGTTCCTCCATTATCCAGCATTTTTCAGATATCTTCCGTAGCTACTATCTGAGCATATTCTGTACGCCGATGTTTTCTAAACCCATGCTGTGTGTCATCCAAAAGGGAATTTTCCTCAGTGTAATCTGAGAGTTGTTTGTTCATCACTTTCTCTGCAAATTTGGTGGCAAAGGGGAGTCTTGTTATAGGGCGATAATTATTTGGATCCAATGCATTCAAGTTATCCTTCTTTAACAAAGGCAGAACAGAGGCAAGTTTTCATTGTGTAGGAAAAATTCCTTCACTGAACATTTTGTTAAAGATTTGTCCCAGGTTTTGTGCCACTTGAGCAGAGATCTGGTGCATTACTTTGAGCGGGCAAGGTTCTTGCGGGGCACCTTATTTGATTGATGGGATAAGGTTTATAAGTTGTTCTTCCGATGTTGCCCTAAAGTGTGAGAAACTGGATTGCAACGACGTGGGAATTAAGGATTGCCTGTCCCGCTGGACGTTAGTCTTGCCTAAAATAAAATTATTGAAAATGTTGGTGCCCTTTTCTTGAAAAAAGTTGGCCAAGGTGCCATATAAATTTTGAATATTTACTCCAGTGTCAGGGCACATTGGTGTCACCAATTTTTTTATTACTTGAAAAAGAGTTTTATTAGTATTATGAGCTGATTTTATCTGCTCAGAGTAGTAAGAGGATTTTGCAGCTATAATGCGTTTTTTATGTTCTACTAATTTATTCTTTTAAATGATTTTCTCCTCATCCTCATAATTTTTTCTCCATTTCTGTTCTTGGCTGCGGCAGTCCTGCCTCGATGTCCTAAGAATTTCGTTATACCAGGGCTGCGAAACTTTTATTTTTAGTTATGACTTTTTTTTTAACCGGGGCTATAATGTCTAGCGCAGAGTTTAGCCATAGCGAGAGATTTTCAACACTCTGTTCCAGGTTGTCAGCTGGTTGCCAGGGAACCGAAGTAAGGATATTTTTCAGTTCAGCCGGCTGTATCTTGTGCTAGTTTCTACTGGGGGTTTGTTGGACTGTATCTCTGTGCCTGACAACTTTCTCCATCTTTACCTGCCAGTTAACTTTTGGAGAGACAATATTGATTTGAAATCTTTATGGGGAACTAAAGATTGGCAGGTTCAGGGGAACAAGGTGTTGCTCAGATATGAATTTACCTTGAAAAAATGAAAAGACAAGAGGCAAAACGGGAACAAGTTGGTTTAATTAAACACAGCGGCCAGGCGAGCATGGACAGAAGACAGTCTCAATGTACAGAGGTTTTGACTGAAAAAAAATATATATACATATATATATATATCCCACAGTAGGTCTCCTCCTTTTCAAGCAGACATGGGGGACACAGCGGAGCAAGGTACGGCAGCTTTATTAACTGTGTGGCATGACGCGTTTCGGTGAATACCTTTATCAAATGCCGTGAGTTACTGGGTTAGCTGCTATATAGTCCTTTAAATAGTCCCGCCTCTCCTTTGAGTGTGGAGGGCTCACCTGACTCACATTTGTTCCGGAGCAATCGTTATGGTTCAGGGCAAAACTTCAACTCCCACAATGCAGCATAATGTACCGCCGAAATGTGGAATACTTTAAAACTTTCAATGTTATCTGAGGTGAAACTGCACTTGTTTCTTCTTTCTGATGACACGGCCCTTCAGGATTTCTTGTTAGGTCCTAGAAAGTCACATCAAAAGCGCTTTCTGCATTCAACATACAATGAAGTGTGGAACGTTTCACAGCAGGAAGCTGAGAGACGCGCTTACCTGCATACTTCACCGCCGTGAGGGGAACGGCCATCGTTTGCCCTGCTCTGCTCAGCCTGACATCTTCCTGCCAGGAGACCACATTTCCCAGAGGCACCGCCGCGGCGCCGGCCGTGACGCTACCGCCCGCGCCTGGAGGCGCGTTAAGAGCGCTGCTGGCTTCCCGCACCGCGGGACGCGCGCGGGTAAAGCCCGGGCCAAGGGCGGGCCCGTCCACGCCCGTCGGAGCCCGGAGGAGGCTGGGCTGGGCCCCCTCTCTAACAACAGGACCCCCGCAATTCTTCACTGATCTCCAGGTACTGTCCTTTGATTTTACTTTCTGCATCCGCGTTCTGCGTACACTGTGACTGGTACTTATTATTGTAGCGGAGAGACTTATATTGACAACTCAATAATGAGTAACCCCGCAGCGATTAAGAGCAAGGGAGCCAAGGGGACTTTGGATGCCTTTATATTGAGGGCAGAATCACTGCTCTGCCATGAAATAGAATTAACAGAGAGGCGGCTGTCTCTAGACCCTTCATTTCTGCCGAGGCGATCCTCACTAGGAACACATAACCTGGCTAACTCAAATTTGCTCATCACCACTCAATTCGGGGGCAGCACTGGTCACCCTGGATACCCAGGCCCTCGCATTTGATGATTTGATAGCACCACATATGGATACTACTAACGGGCCCGGTATAGCCTCTAGGACCCGGACTTCCTACCTCTCCACAGATGGCACAAGGGCTAAGACGAAGGCATCTGTGAATCGCAAGATGGGTGCGGGCTCGCTAAAGCAAAAACAACAAAAGAGGCCTCAGCGTAATCCTCAGTGCAATTCTGAGGCGAGGACCTGTTCCATAGGTACACAGACTACGGACGATTTTTCGCTGACGCAGCCTTGCCCCTTGCAGGATAAAACTGCCACTATTACTGCTGGTGTGACCGCCTTGGACTCTGTCCTTGAACGGATTAAGGAATCCATAGACAAAAATTTCGCTCTATTAGACGGTCGTCTAGAGCATCTAGATGGTGTTTTGACTAACTTGTCCGGACGTTTAGAGTTGTCTTCCACCCCTGTGAACCCCCAGGTGTCGAGGGAGGGCCAGGGGTCCGGCAATGCTTCTGACTATCAAAACCCAGCCTTGGTTCCCCTAGAGAAATTGTTGGCCATGACACCGGTCATCGAGGACCTGTTGAGTAAAGTACAGGGTGTAGGCTTAAATAACACACTGCATAATCGCCCAGTGAGCACATTAAATGACGGCAGGGCAGCTAACCCCCTTTCGGCAGATATCTTACAACGATCCCCGGGGCAAGTGTTGGCTTTAAGAGCACTCCTAATTTAAATCATAACAAAGTGCCAGCCCAAATAGCACACAGTGACTCTCTAAGGACGCCCAATTCGTGTACTATTTTAAGGGAAAGGGACAGGGTAAACAGAGAGGAGGTGACCTTAAATCTACCACCAGAAGCCACACCTTACACAATAATATTGGCGAATGTACCACACCTCACCTCAAAGTCAACTGAATCTTGGGAGTCCTTACGTAATAAGGCCCTTTGTTGGCTCGGATCCAAATCCGGCCTAACCGATGTCCTATTTAGGGAGTTTAAAATGGCAAGGAGAGTAGGATGGGTGGGGAAAAGAGATAAGAGGCTCCCTGGTGACTGCATTATTCTCACATTTAGAACACCAAACCTAACACAAGAGATCTTGCGCCGACAGGGTTCCAATCATGGGACCAATCATGGTATAAATGTACTGCCCCTGGGTTATTTTTATCCTCCTACAAACTATATTTCTTATGTAACACAGCAGACCCCGGCTTACCCCATGAATCATTCCCAACCCAGCCTACCCTTGTTTAACAGATTTGAGGTGCTTTCTTCCCTGGAGGACATCGATTGACTTGGAAATGGTAGTAGTAATGTGGCTCAATCCCAAACTCCGGGAATAACCTCGCCATGTACAAAGCTAAATGTATACCGATTGCTACGTATGGAGCGGGCATCTGGGGTTATGCTAATGTAGAGACCCTGCAGCTAGTAGAAAATAGGTTTTTAAGATATCTCCTAGCGGTCCCAAACAGTACGGCCACATTCATATGCCACGCTGAGCTGGGCTTGTCTTATCTGTCGGATCAGATTAAAATGCAGCCTATCCTGCTGTGGCATAAGGTTTGGACCAGTACCTCTACCAGCTTGAACAGGGACCTGATTAACGATTGCCTGTCTCTTGATGGGGCAGACCGCATTCCCTGGTTGACCTACGTTAAAAATTTCCTAGAGGATTTAGGACACCCTGAGTACTTTTCTAACCCTGACAGTCTGAATAATGTCACCAGAAATAATCTAAAACCATTATGTTTGGATCATCTGGAGTCTATTAATCTAGTCACTAATATCGTGAAACCGTCAGTGAGAGCACACCAACTACTCCTGACTCACTCAGGTATACAACCATACTTATTAAATACCATAGGAGCCTATGATAGGTTGTTACTGACCCGCTTACGCCTTGGAATTTTTCACATCAGGGTCACTTTTCCAAATACTAATGATTGGTCTCGCTCCCTACATTCATGTCCGTGTGATAATATCTCTGCTCAGTCGACAATTCATGTTATGTTTTTTTGCAAATTTTATTCTATGCTTAGGACAAAATGGATTTTACCTATTTTAAAGTGGTACGGCCTGAGACAATGTCGACCTGCCTTTTTAAAGTTGCAATATTTGAATGATGCACCTGTGACTGATCATATTGCCAAATACCTGAAAGGGGTGGTTAGACACCGGACGACAATGGATGGCCCTCCTCTTTCTTAAATTGTCTGAGTCTCTTTTTTAATCTATTTTATTCAAATTATCTTGATGTAATGTATGCTCTTTTAATATGTATTGTGCTTTTATGGTTTAATACTTTTTAAATCGAATAAAGCGTATTCTGATCTGATCTGATCTGACTTCGTGAAATTGACACAGCAAATTTAGAAAAGGCTGTAGGAGTAGTTGACAATGGTATGACTACATTATCCACGGGGATACATTCTCTGGGTATCATTGTGTCATCTACTATTGACATCATACAAAGGGACGTGTCCTTTTTGCAACATGGGCAATCACAGTTTAGGTCAATTATACTTTGTTGGACTCTACAGACACTACTCACTGGTCGCATTCCATGGAAAAATCTAAATGCCCCTAGTTTGTTTTGACCATTCAACTTAACAAAAGAACCGATAATTATGGCTAAGAACAATGTGACATACACTATGCTACACAAAGAAAAGTTACCAATTACGGTTGCTGAGGTACTATCAGCAGATTGGATAATTGATGGGTTTTTTTCAATTCCAATTTCAATGTTTTACTTCAACTACTGTTTACAGCACCATCAAGTAGGCAGATATGAAGCACTAGGAGAAGGGTTTGTACATGAGGCATGGATCCTACCTTCCACTTATCATTGAAGGAATAGTGCGACAGAGGTTTTTCTTAGCTAGATTGACTGCGAGAATACTTTAGGCCATTCTCTGGTTGCAGGGAAGTAACACTCCATGGCACATGTAATGCGTTCAAGGAGAACTTGTCATGTTGTCTGAAAGGTTCCCCAGCTGCTGTAATTCGTCCGACATTCAGATCACGTTCCAATAGAAGCTTTTTGATGTTGAGCGATGTTGAGCGATAAAGGCTGCTGCGGGATGAAACCAGGAATACCATATCTGGTGTCTGTTTCTGCGGTTGTGACCTGCTGTACACAAGTACTGTTTCCACCTGCCCGTACAGTAAGGAATGCGACAGTCTGACCTTCGATAAAAAAAATTAAAAAAATTGAATGTGAACTTTGATGCTTTAAGCAGACTTGAAAGCCTCAGTATTTCAGAAGGACGTGGCCTTAACATCTTCAAGGGAGATGTTTAATCTTCAAGTTGCAAGGTCTTCTTCTGCGATAGTCGTTACTCCGCACCAATCTTCCACACCATTTTGGGGAACTAGTGCACTGCATTTTTAACATTTCAAATACTGCGGGGGTAGTGTTCGTTAAGACAATTGGCTCAGGGTTGGTTAGTACCTTCCAGACAGTCTTTGGAGTTATTCCATCTTTCATATACTCTGCTTGGAAGTATTTTTGGAGGCTTACCACTTGTCCTGTTCCTAGTTGTTGAGACATTTGTTTTATTTTATTTGCTCCGCAATGGATGTTCCGTAACGTGGGCAAATGGGGATGGCACTACCACATGTTCTACTGTGTCGTGAGAGAATGATGCAGTTCTTTGGTGCACCCTTACTACGAGAACTAAATTACAACTGGTTCTTGTCCTTTTTGGCCTGTCTGGCTACACTGTGTGTAGCCCGCATTCCGCTGTCAGCTGTGCACTTTCGAGTGTGCCCTGGATATGTGCTTGGGAATGCAACCGGTCCAATCTACGGACATTGGTCTGTTGGTGTGTCCTCTGAAGACTCATCTACTTAGATGCCCTGCGCGATTGCCGTTGCTTTCGAATGCATATTATGAGCCTTCCTGGGATGCTTCAGCTCCTGGTAACCTGGATCCTGGCTCTTCCTCTGCGGATGTACTACTGGCTGTCACACCTTCAGCGGCTGCTAAGGGGGATGGATTTGAACATGTTTGTTCCCTGGAGCTGGTGAGAGGAGTGCCAAAGGAACAATCCTCCGTGGTATCTGGGAACAGTAATGTTTTGTCTGCTCCCCAGAACATTTAAATAATTTGGCAGTTTCAAACAGTGGAGATGTTTTTTTTAATTAGACTATTTCTTACTTGCTAAATTGCTTTTAAATTGGTCTTTTTATTCAACTTTTTCTATTGACTTTTAATACAGTTTGACTTACTCTGTGCTTTTATTGTTAAAGAAGCATGATGCTTTTATGATTTTAGGAACTTATAAGAGGTTAAATATATACTTTTAGCTTTGTTTTATAGGAAGCTTTTAGTCGCCTCTCATCCAAAGAGTGGGTGTCATGTGATCCCATTAGGCCCAGGCAAGAACACCACCATTTTACATGTTCATGTTTTAAAGTTGACATCTTTTCTTAAACTTAGACATTCTACACACATTTGCCTGCTTGCTTGTATGAGATACTGTTCCATGAAATAACGTTCTTCGTAAGCATATTATCACAGCCTTGAACATTCTGTACGAAAGCAAAATTTCACTGTGCAATATGTTGTTGTTTGTTATTCTTCCCTCTGCAACAGCTTTGTCAAGATAGAATCAATATTGACGGCCTGACTGGAACTTTGGCATGGCAACATGGGTGAAGTTTATTAAATAAACAACATCACTCCTTTGTTTAGTTAGAGGAGCATTTCGCTGACACTGTCGAGGTCACTCCATACTGGAATTCCAGCCCAGCTGATTCCTGTTTATCTCCTGAGGAGGATGGTGCCCAGCTCTACACCATGACGGGCTCCCAGATGAAACATACCCACAGGTAAATGGGGAGTTAGATCAGCCTAAAGGGGCTCTGGCAGATTCACCCACCCTAGGCACACTAGAATATGGAGCACTAGGTAGGAGCATAAACTATAACTGTACTTATTTTCAAGCATATAATCTAGGTAACAGCACAATGGTTGAACTGTTCATTTTCTTTCTCATTCTTGTGATGCTGATTGCCCTGTTTTGTTTCCTACTATTAATAATGGCAGCACACGTATTTTACACAAGAATCTTATTGCTTCAATAAATGCTTTGAAATGCCAATTCATGTATTTGTGTCTCTCTTTGTGCATGCATGAGTTACCAAAGAAAGGGCTCTAGACCTGTTTCCACGATTTCTTTGGGGAGTGTGGGTTGTCATGTTCTAAGGTTGCACCTACCACCTGTTACCTTTCTAGGTTAGCGATAAAGATGGTGCAGTGTGAGATAGCCAGGACTTAGACCAACATATCCTGATGGTGTGCATGGACTCAGTCTTGTGCAGTTGTCCAACAAACGCAGAGTTTTATACTGAGAAAGTATGAACCGTACAACACTTGGTCTTCCTCCAGTGCCACTAACACTTCATGCATGATCTGCTATTGTCTCCTTTGTATGACATTTGTCATACCACCTCTCTTGGTTCTCCTCATTGGACGATTCTAAGACCACTGTTCCAGACAGATATGCAATGTGCCTTCTCTGGGAGCCTGATGGAAGATTTCCCAAATGTTTGTTTTGGTCTTCCACACGTATAATATAATGATCCTACTGTGCCTATTAATTTTTTTCGCTTCTTGGAGTGGTCCACCTCCCTTCTATCTTCTCTTTTCTCTGGGATTAACAGGTTGTCCAGCTAAAAGAGAGTTTAATATGCCCTATTGTCTCAACAAAGCATCCTGAATGTCCCTGAGAGCTGTGATGACATGAGGTCAGACTGCATAACATTTTTTGGTGTCGCCTATCAGACAGTTGTAAAAAAACGTATTGTAAACTTGCAATGAGCTCACACCCACCCACTGCTGGCTTTATTGGCACTCTCATTTGCTTGTTCTTTATTTGCTGGCTTTCCTTCCTCAACTGTGCTTGTCTCACCCCTCGAGCATAGCCTCTTAACGATCCTTTTGATTGGTTGACTTGTATCCGTCCACTGCTTACATATAGGGAACTTCCATTTTTCTTTGTCATTTAGCACTCCGAGAGTGCATATGTTTTTGAGCTCTCTCCCTCGTGTGCTGCTTCTCCTTTTCACGTTTCCACATTGCTCCTCACCAGAACCAGCTTGTCTGTAAAAGCACAGCAACAGGGATACTTTTGCTGGAGTAGAGCAGATTTTAAGGGTTGTTTTTTCTCCTGAATTCCACATATGCATGAACGCACAAGATCTGGCACATGAAGACTTTTATAGTGCTGGGGAAAGCAAGCTGCTGCACTCACCTAGCTGCCATCTGAGGCTCTGAAACTGAAGGTGTACTTCTCCTGGAGGTCCATAAATCTGCTATCTGGGCTACTACAGAGGAGCAATTGGCTGATTCCTGTGGAAAGTAAATTAGGCCTTGGCAAGTGTTTCCTTTACATTCTCAAACACCCTATTCTTTGTAAATTCTGTTTAGAGTTTCCTGATTGAAAAGTATTTGAAAAATAGACCATGATTTTAGTAAAGACTGAGAATATTGAATTCCATGTACAGTTTTGAGATACCATAGATATGTTTGTTTTTCCTGTAGTCTTTTGATCTTTTTTTTTTCTTTTACTGTTTTTGAACAATATTTTACAGACAAACATTGCCAAAGCTAACAGCTTGGCACTCGCAGTATAAAGGCGACACCTATTGTCTTTGTCAATGCTTGTTACAATTCCTTTTCCATGTTTTCCAGTCTCTGACCTCGAGATTCAATATTGCAAACCTTTCCTATTTGCTGCATCGTTGTCCGTTATTTGTGATTATTTATGTATGTGACTGCCAGTAATTGCATTCTTTTTTTAAGAATTACTTCTGTGTATCACAAGCAACAGCCGCTTTCTTATGTGTGCTATCTTTCGCATCCTCAATACAAGTGATTGGCCGCTTTGTATAAATGCCCCTTGGCTCATTATTTTTAGGTTTCATACCTTATGGAATTTCGAACCGTTCACTCTTCGTGATATGATTCTGATGATGAAACCAGGCAAAGCAGTCTGCAATTTTGGAGAAAATTTAGGATTACTTTCTATGCACACCTTTTTGAATTTTAAGGTATCATACCCTCACTCAAATTCATTGTTTAGCTTTTTTTTTTTAACTCTCCATCGACAAAATGAATCATTAAGTGGAAAGCGTTCTTAATTTATTTTTAATTTCTCAGACTGCGATACCTTAATGTGTTTTGTAATTGTGTGCATGCCATCTTTATTTATTGTACAAAAAGCATCTGAAGGGCCAGTGGCTGTCGGGTTACAAACCCTCCATCAAATTGCATCTATGTATTAATGGGTTCTGTTCTTTTCCCAATATAACTCCTGAACAATATCAGCTGCATCGTGCTCTAAAATCCCCTACGAGTTATATTTTCACTTTACAAATGAGGCCCCCTTTATTATTTCCATCATTGCCGCGTGCACATGGCTGATAAAGTGAAGCAGTAGTGAGTGTCCTGAGCTGCCTGTTGTATTGTCCCTGAGATAACGAGTGAATGCACCGGGTGATACATCAGTGCTGGCGAGCCGAGCTGACCTGCTATGTATCTCAGCAGAAAACAACAGAGCTCGTTTCTCAGAACCTCTTGTCCTAGTTCCCAATCCAATTACAGAAGATAATGCACCTGTGGATGGAGGCCGTGTCCAAAAGCAATGACCAGCTGAAGTGCGCTTCTTTCGATTTTTTGCTGTTTTTTTTACATATGTGTGTTCCTTTTCATTTTCTTTGCAGTGTTTTGATCCCCAGGCTCGGCAGGTCATGTTCCCAGTACAGCTGTGTCAGAGCAATGCCATCTGAGACACCCACATCGCCCACTGCATGAAGTACTTGAGTGATCATCCCAGAAAAGGGGTGCATGTAGCTAATAGCACTATTTAATGAAGGCTATTCATGCTACCTCATTCATACATGGGAGCACATAACAGCAAACACCGCCAGCGCAAATAAGTGGTGGTAATTGCACACAAACCGCATCCATGTGTAAAGCATGGGATAACATGTTCAAATGGTAAGAATAGGATTTTTTTTTTGCATGCTGCTACTGATTGTTTCCCAGCATCATATAATGTAAAACCTGGCGGTGACTGCCCACGTACACAAAGGCGTTGGTTTGCCCTTAACTCCTAATCTGCAGAAATGCTAACACGTGCAAATGGTGTTTGCCAATACTGTCAGTGTGAAAGCTTGGGAATCTCATATGCAAATTTTAATGTTGTGGGAGTGTCCCTTTTCTTTCTCACATTAAATGCTTACGTTAACCTAGGTTGTGTTTTACACTCTACTCCATCTTGCAATCAATGTCACAATACATCACGTGGTGACTATTGCTGTTCCCCTTGTTCTGAATAACTGCAAAATGTAAACAGAGAGTGTTCTCTGGGACTTTCTCTCACTGTATCTGACCAAGGACATTTCAACTGTCCCTGGCTATTGAGATACAATGTATCAACTGAAATGTTGGAACTAACTGTGTGAATGCCTGAAAATCCAATGCGTTTTTATTTTGAGAGAATCTTCAAATGTATTCTGTAGTAAAATGTTTCTTCTTGCTCGTTCCCTATTGGTGCATATCCTGAGAACCATGTACCCTTGGAGAATGTATGAATGTCTTTGTATAAAGTTCTATAAAAGGCCAAGTAGATTTCTGTATTCAGGAGACCCTAAGCCCCCCCCCCCCCCCACCTTTAGAAGGTGAATCTATGCCGGATTTCATATGCAGAATTAGGTAGAGATAGTCTGGGAGCTAGACCAGTAAAACCTCAACTACTGGCAGGTCCAGAAAAAGAACAGGCAAAGCAAACACCAGTTTCTTCAAAAAAGAAATGGGATAATAACAAACAACAAAAGAATAGATCTCAATCCAGGGGAAGGTCTCCTCAACAGGAGCCCCCAGAAAGGAGGTATAACCTTAGGAATAGAGATAACATTAAAAAACCTGACAGGTATCAGGACACTGATACACGTTCCTCTCGTTCCTTTCAGGGTTCATCAAAAAACTCAGAGAGGGAAGGACGGTCAGAACACAGACAAGAAGAGCGTACAATGTCCAGAGACACGCAATGCACTTCAGACTACTCTTCCAAAAAAGAAGAAAAGCCTAAAGCAAAACCTCAGTTCAAAAAGAAGAAAGTAGCAGGTCTCAAAGATAGACATGCCCAGAATTCTGAGGACTCAACTACTGAACGGGGAATGGGCTCTGACGATGCTAGACAGTGCAGCAGAAGTAACAATAGCTCGCCAGAAACTGATGGAATTTCTGGTGACAACGGAGTTGAGTGAATATATCACGGTGGAAACACCTGGTACTAGGGTAAGTGTCCCACATAGGTTACATGAGATAACACTCCGGATGGAGGGGGACAAGCCCCGAAAAGTTAAAGGTCTCTTTTGGGAGAACCTATCATTTGGCTATGATATTCTTTTAGCTGAAAGGGATTGGCCGCATGCTATTGTTATGGATTGCCCAAAGGGAGAAACGGTTATTTTTCCAGCCTTTTCTGACCTCGTTCCCACACATTTAAAACACACATACGCGCGGGAGTGGGTAGTAGCCCTTGCTCCTGCATTATATCGCAACCATGTTGGGTGGGATGAAGAATCAACTCACCACGTGATACCACTAAAATCTACTCCAACTCCACAGAGACAGTATCCAATAAAACAGGAAGCGAAAAAACAGGTCAGGGAGATCTTAGATCAACTTGAATATCAAGGTGTGATTGAAACTTGCACCTCATCAATGAATAATCCTTTGTTTCCCGTAATGAAACCCGAGAATTCATATTGTCTAGTTTTAGATTACAGACATCTGAACTCATGCACAAAAACATTTGCAGTACAAAATGCACATAGTGCTGCATTAATGAATAACATTGTGCGGAAAAAATACAAAACAACACTAGACATTGCAAATGGATTTTTCTGCCAAAATATAGCGCCTGAGAGTAGATACTTGACAGCATTCTCAGCGCTGGGGTCCCAGGGCCAATTTTGTCGACTCCCCCAGGGGTATAAGAACAGCCCGGGGTTGTTTTCCGCCAGGGTAACTGAGTTACTTCAGAATATGGACGAGGAGGCATTGTCCTATATAGATGATATTTATCTGATGGACGATGACCTGGAGGAACACTTGACCAGGTTGAGCACCATAATTTTGGGATTCGCCTCTGAGGGTTACAAATTCAACTTCAGAAAATCAAAAATAGCCCACCTTAATGTCCTATTTTTGGGATATGAGCTATCAAATGAAGGAAAAAGCCTGGCAGCCAATTTTTTAGAAAAATGTGCGCTGCTCCAACCTCCAAAATCATAAAAAAATTTACAATCCATACTGGGATTCCTAAATTTCGGCAGAACATACATTTTGGATTGCGCATAAAGGGTTAACCCTTTCTACAACCTCATAAGACCTGATTTTTCAGTTAGGCAATGGACACAGGAACACACAGATTCCCTTCGTTCCCTACAAGCTGACATGATAGCATCTAAATATTTACAGACACGCGTAAATGTCCGCAACCTGGTGATCCGGATAGTTGCAGGTCAATCTGGGTACACCTACTTAACATACAATGAAGGTGAACCTGTCCCAATAGCATACAAATCACACTTGTACATGAAGGCTGAGATGCATTTTGCATCTACATAAAAAATTCTGATAGCCGTACAAACTGCTGTAGTAAGAGAAAGAGCACTGGCTCAGGGGAAACAAATTATTGTCGTGACTCTGGTACCGGCCTTAGAGGCTGCTACAAAGGCAAGCGTTCCAAATGCTAATGCTTTACATCCGCAATGGATACAATGGGCTAATTCTCTCACTGCATCAGATGTAGAATACAGGTACGACCCAAGTTTAAAAACTCAAGCATTTTTGCAATACGAACAAGAATATCCTCTCCTGAATGAAATAATGCCTCTAGATCAGTATGAATACATAATTTACACTGACGGATCTGCTCAACCGGCCATAGGAAGTAAACAACAATACAGCGCCGCGTGTGCGATTGTAAAAGGTCGTATGCGAGATGGTAAGTTCCATCCAAGCTGTACAAAGACTCAGTCTCTAGGAGACTGCACCGCTCACTTAGCAGAACTAAAAGCTCTTTTACTGGCACTGATTAATACGGATCGAGAATTCCCCACACTAATTGTGTGCGATTCCTTTTACTGTGTCTAGTCATACAATGAATAACTACGCTATTGGGGACAAAATGGGTTTAAAGACTCAAAAGGTGGCACAATAAAGCACAAAATGCTAAGGGAACAGGTAGCAGAGTTGAAAAACGAGCTACACAGAGCTCACGTGATACACACGCTGAGTCATCAACGTGATGGCGTTCGAGTTGAAGGGAATTCATTGGCTGATAAAGCCGCGAAGGGGGCAGTACGAACTGCATCCGTAGCTGCAATCACTCGTTCAAAAACGAGAATAGATGGACAGATAATGGTAGCTGTCATTGCTTCACGCAAAGACAACAAAGCACTTCCGAAAGGTTTTCCACTCAAGTACTCCTACAAGTTAGATGCAAACAACGTTCCATTTGCTCAGATTCCAGGAGTGGGGGATAGAGTAATACCAAACCTGGAACGCAGATTAGGCTTAATATTAGCTGCACACGAGGGTTTGGGTTCTGCACACGCATGAGTTACGCCGACAGTTTCTTTACTGAAACAACGCTATTGGTGGCCAGGGTTAACAACGCAGACCAAAGACTATGTCTTGAAATATGACATCTGTCAACAGATGAAGGGCTCCACCATAACACGTCCAGTGCAGACACCATTGTTGATATCAGACAGACCTCTCACGTGTGTCTATTTGGACCACTGTGGCCCCTTACAATCTGATGGGGCCTACAAGTACATGATGGTTGCAGTGGAGTCCTGCTCGAGATTCCTATGGGTATAGCCTCAGCACTCGGCTGACGCTCGAACTGTTATCAAAGATTTGCGAGTCTTTATAGGGACATACGCAGTTGGCACATTACATTCTGACCGCGGCCCCGCGTTTAGCCTCAGGGCTTACAAGGAGGCCATGGGAGGTTTGGGTGTAGCATTGCGGTACTCCTCTCCGTACCATCCTGAGGGAAATTCGGTCGTGGAGAGGAAAAACCGAGACTTAAAGCAATCATTAACAGCTAGAGTATTAGGCCCGGGTGGTAGTTGGGTCAATCACCTATATGGGGTTCAGAGGGCCTTAAACAACATGCCAAGAAGCTCTCTGGGGGGGTCACTCCTTATGAGGTCCTACTTGGGACGAGAATGTGGGTACCTGATCTTGATTGTGAAGGCACAGTGGCGGATGAAAAACCTTTTGACATCAATAAACATTTGGCTGTTTTACAGGAACTGAATGAATCATGGGCACTACGAGCAATGTCCAAGTGCAAAGGTTCGCCACTGGGGAAGTCAAGTCAGTCACGGCAAGACCTGTCTGGATTCCTAAAGCCGGGGATCTGGTCAGAGAAAAGATAACGGACAAAAAAGAATTTGGGCCATCTTACAGAAAGCCTGTACCTGTCCTGGCCGTTGAAGGAACTAGAACTGTACTTCTGCCGCCTCTTGCCGGGAAAAGGGAGAAAAGATTTGTCTCCATTGATCTGATTAAACCACACTATGTGGCCGATACTGAATAGTAGGCCTCGTGGGCTCCTGAGTAGCCGACACCTTCCTCTCGCTACCATACAGGAGGTCCAAATGGACAGGCTCATCACGTTTGAAGAGTCTCCCATATGGAATGATGGACTATGCAGCAATGCCATGGAACTCATTCCCCTTGAACAAGGAATACAAAATCAAAATGAAGGACAAATTTCAATTTGACCAAACACTGATGTCTACATAAACATGCCTCAACAAGAGCCATCTACAAGTTCAACAAAACCTGCTGAGCTACCAAAAATAGATCGAACTGCATCTGGCTATTTCATCGACTTTGATACATTTTCTTTGGATCCGAGTGAAGCTGAAACAACGCCAGCCCCAATTTCTCATAAACAACAAATCTAAGACTTCTGCATTTTTATTTAAAAGACTTACCTGGTGTCACCTTGGATAGAACTTTGGATAAGCACCAGGATACTTTTCTTTCTCATCTGGTTAGGCTTAGTAGCTGTTTTCTGCTTACTCGTTAATGGAACTTAACTTTGCCAAAGCTCTGCAGCATCAAAAGTGAACTTGCTCCTGAAACCTCATGTTTCCTCACATCGTGAATAAAGAGACTTGTCATCAGTGAAAATTACAGCAGTTCCTATACCTGATGGTATAGTATGGGACAATGTTGATTATGATATATTCGGACCGACAGAGGGGCATATTAACAAGGCGGCGATAAACAATTATCGCCGCTTTTGCGGCCGTTTTCGGCCGAAAAGCGGCGATAATTATATCGCCAATCAGCAAAGACACGCTATTGCGTGTTTTGCTGATTTTGCTCCCGTTTCCAGCACGCCTGACTTCGCATCGATAATGAGATGCAAAGTAGGCGTGTCTGTGGAAACAACATGGGTAAATATCGCGAAGGCAGCTTCGCGATATTTACAATGCGGGAAGCGATTATTTTAATCGCGTTAAGTATGCTTTAACGCAGGAATTTAACGTCTGTTAAATTCCTGACTAAGGCATACTTAACATGGGGAGTGGATTCTGTGGCTAAGACCACAGGCCCTATCATCTAGGATATCGCCGTTTTCCCATGGAAAACGGCGATATCCACGCTATCTCTGAAATTTTTATCGCCTCGGCGATGCGCGTTGTTAATAACGCGCTAACCGGGCGATAAATTACAGAGATAGCCGGCGATAAATATGCAAGCGCTAAGCGCGCTTTGCGATATTTATCGCCGGCCCTTGATAATATGCCCCAGAACTTTTAAAATTACCACATTTATTTAAAATTTCCTTGAATGATATAATTACCTCCAATACATTTTCCGATGATTGGGATTTTGAAACTGTGAATAACATGTCGTCTGATTTAGAACAATCTGCCACATCTTCTAG
Source organism: Calotriton arnoldi (assembly GCA_963921515.1). Lineage (NCBI taxonomy): Eukaryota > Metazoa > Chordata > Amphibia > Caudata > Salamandridae > Calotriton > Calotriton arnoldi. Next base: position 1,851,173 of record CAWUFW010001133.1, read on the forward strand.
CAATGAAATGTTAGAAGACACATCAGACTTTAACACAATGTATTGTTATCAACATTATGGTCATCATTTTCTCAACAAAACCAGTAACCCTAGAAATGTTTTCACATATCACCAATGGGAACATTGCCCAACACCGCCGAAAAGTAGTTTGAAGACTTTTGCACAAAAACTTTCATATTTTTCAGGGTTTAATATTTCAGACCCGAGCTCATATTACTATAAAGTTGCATCTACACCTGCACAGAAAAGTATGCTGACTAACACAAAACAGATTTACTCTGCTTCCTTTATTACCCAACTGTTTGAACAGGGTTTCGACTTATGAAAAGACACTATAGACTTAAAATCAGTCTGGGGTTCTAGAGACTGGCAAGTCCAGGGAACAGAAGCGCTATTTAGAGCATGCCTCATTCCTCAGCAGATGATATTTCTAAATGAGACTGTGCAACAGACTTCCTGCCTTGGAATAGCGAAGAACAAGTATTTGAACACACCTCGAATTCCCACACCATCACAGGCCGAGGGTAAATTTACATCATTGAAAGGGGCAACATTAGATGACATCTTACAATACAATAGATCAGACCCCAATTGGAAGGGATGGTTGGTCTGGCCCACAGACACTAATAGATGTCAGGAAAGACTCAGGGGTACAACCGAAGGGTACGGTATCCATACGCCAGACCCATGCTATGTACAAAGAGAACATCCGTGGGTGGTGACGACATACCGTGTTGGGAAGTTATGCCTCGATTGGCTAAGAACCTCAACACTAACACAGGTGAAACAACACTTATCCTAACTCACAAAGGATGTGGACCTATGGGGTTTTTTATTAGGCCCTAGGAAGCCAACTCAAAAACGTTTCTATTATGCTGTCTATAATGAAATTTGGAAAATCTCTCAACAAGAAGCTGCGGAGAGACTACAAGAAATAGATAAGATCAATTTAAAAAAGGCATTAGCCGGAGTTGACACTGGTATGACTACGTTAACATCCAGGATTTATTCACTGGGCAACATTGTATCTTCTGCTATTGATGTACTAGAACACGATTTTTCCATACTACAGCACGGATAATCACAATTACGTTCTATTATGTTATTAAGCTGGACGCTGCAATCATTGCGCGCAGGTTATGTGCCTTGGCGTTTTATCAACAGTACGTCACTATTTTCTGCATACAATCTAATGGAAAAACAGATGAAAATGGCACAGCGGGGAGCAGAATATACGATGCTGCGTATTGAAAAATTAGATAGGTTAGCCTTTACTGTGGCAGAATCACCGTCCACAGAATGGTTGATCCATGGCCATTTAACATTACCGGTCACAACTTTCCAGTTTCAGTACTGCCTAGAACAACAACAGGCAGGCAGATATGAAGAAATGGGTAGGGAATATATCAAGGAATCTTGGGAATTACCTTACAGATTTTGATGCAGGAGTGGGGATCGAGAAGTGTTTCTAAACGGTACAAACTGCGAGAGCGCTTTGAGTGGATCTGTCATATGTCAGGATATTTTGTTGCACGGGGCCTGCAATGGTTCGGTAGCCAACCTGTCCTGCCATTTGAGGGGTACCCCAGCAGCTGTGATTACTACGGTATTCAGGCTACTTTCGAATGGAAGTTACTTGATGCTGAACGATCAAGGTTGTTGTGGCATGCTTCTGGGCATCGCATATCTAGTAACCGTGAGCTCCAGGATGACTAGCTGTATGCAAGTATTGTTTCTACCGACACATGCAGTAAGGGAGGCACCGTTATGGCTTTCACTAAATGTTTCTCTTATACGGTTTTATACTCTAAGCAGAATGAAAGCCATGCTTTTACAGAAAACCGTGCCCTTAACCTCTGTCCGGGAGACTTTTGATCTCCAGATCGCAAGGTCCTCGGCTGAGATACAGGCACTCATACGTAATAACTGCCCCTTTCATTTCGCAGAAATGGTAAATCGTATCTTTAACATGTCTGATACGACGGGTATAGTACACCTATTTAAGCCCATAGGTTTGGGACTGTTAAGCACCTTTCAGACGGTCCTCGGAGTTATACCAAACTTTATACACTCCGTATTCGAAAGCATTTTTGGAGGACTTCCGCTGATCCTGTTTCTAATAGCAGGTATCCTGATTGTAATTTTTCTGCTACGCAATGGACGTCCAAGTCACCAAGGAGATGGAAAAAGCACTCCAGGAGCGCAAATACCGTGGTCGCATGGTACAACATCTGGGCACACATCGCCTATGAGAACTGAGTGTATCTTGGTTCCTGTCATTTAGACCAGTCTAGATGGACTGCATCTTACCTGTTCTCTGATGCCTGTAATGCATGTTGGATCTCTGTCTGACACTTCCATCAGTTGCGCGACCAGATGTTGATGCATTACTGGACACGATATCGGCCCATGTTCTGCAGTGTCCCCATCGTATTCCTATGTTGATGGCGGCATTCTTAGAGCCTCCACAGGAACTCTCTGCTCCTGTTGGAATGGATACCAGCTCCTCCACTGACACCCAGGCCTTGGATGGCGCACAGGCTGCCCCAGCATCGGCTGCAGACAATACAGAAGATCATCTGTGCTCGATTGACGTAATCTGCGAGGTGTTACAGGGATCGTCGTCTGCGAAGGCAGGCAACAGCAATGTTGTGTCTACCAGCCAGGACACATAAACATTTGGCTCGTCGTGTGCGGGGAAAAATTTGGCCTTTTTGAAACAAACTCCAAATTGGAACTCCTAAACAAATTGACACTTTTTATGACCTGCATGGCTTTCCGATGCTTGTAGTTGTTCGAACTATATACGGACACAGTAGAGCTATTGCTTGAGTGACAATTCTTCTGTTTTAGCACTTTTTAGAGCTTTTAACATTTTTTAGCAGAACTATGGTTTTTACTACATATGGTTGCGTACCAGTACATAGACAGGTAGTTCGTTAGAATTAGATTATGTCATCCAGTCGGATGAGGAGTTGGTGTTATATTCCATATAGGTACCCCAATATAGGCCAGGGTAACATCCCAACCTTTCACCTATATTCGCCCCTACACTACATACATAACGGGCTGCTAGGACTGACCCTTTACCTAGTTACAGTACTGCTTACAGAACGTGGGGTTTTCCCTGAACAATAGCCTCATACATTATCCATGAGGATCCTTGGATTCTTGGAAACTCAGCAGGACTACCATCTCCTGCATTATAACTATGTAGAAGGTTCATTCCCGACATCATCCTAAGTCCAACAGTGGCACAGCAAGGTAGAACCCCTGGGGATACCTTCGGGTATATAAACATCACATCTTGCTGAGATAGAGAGAGGAGATCAGGACTTGCAAGCCGACACACTGACACGAGTCGCTGAAGCCCCTGCATGCAGATACTCCAGCTCGCAGTGGTCTGACATCCCTTGCGGGGTGTCCAACCCGAGACCAGGACGGGGTCCCACAGTTTCTCACTTCAGGTAATGGGGGTTGACGCTATCCTAGAGGGATTCTTGGCTTAACACCTACACACATGCTAGGTACACTTAGGTACATCTAGTTAGGGTAGCATCGTAGAAGTACGCATTTTATTGTCATGTAGTTTATGTACTTGCTTGTATTCATGATTATAGCAAGATGGTAGAAATCTACCATCCTTTTACTTTCTTAGTGCTTCTAATCATCTATATCTGTTACTTTATAATGATCGTTTCAGCACACCTATTTTACACTAGAATAACGACTGCTCAATAAATACTTATTGAAAACTTCACTACTGTTTATTCTGTGTATCTCTCTGAGACTAAGTAAGCACGAGTGACTGAGCGAAAAGTAGTACACTGTTTCCACGGTCCTGAGGGATCAGGGTTGTCATGTTCGATAGTTGCCAAGAACTATTCTCTCCTTGGTAAGAGGAGTTTCTATTGGCACTGTGAGCTAGCTGGCATACAGGCCAACATATCCGGTGGGGGTGTCTAGAATCAGTCCGGACACCAAGCCCGCAGTGTATGTTGTCTAAACGTGCAGGTCCTGTATAGGTTTTCTAGGAACTACACGACAAGCCTTTCATCCAGCTGAGGTGGATAAAATGAGTACCATTGAGTTGGGTAACAAACATCTGTTATTCAGCGCCAAGATGCCTAAGGGTGAACGTGCACTTTACAACTACACGTTATTTTATTGCAGTTCCTCAGAACTGCTACTGCACAACGCATCTTCGATGTGGGACCTTGCATCGCAGCCCAGCAGCTCCTCAGAGCCTCTGCTGCACAATGCTTCCTTGATGCCAGACCTCACAAAGCAGACCTGCAGCTTCTCGGAACTGCCGGTACGTGACGCATCATTGGCGCGGAACCTCTCAACACTCTGCAACCAGGATTTAAGGCACTTTGTTCAGCGGGCCTAACTTTGTCCCTGTTTTCATCCGACACTCCATTGTGTTCGGCCTGAACTTGTGACTTTGTTCGTCTCCGGCCCGTCCAGGTAACCACAGTGGCGCTTTGTGCTTTTAAACACGATTATTAACTAAATATTTAAAATTGCATATCTCCGGTTCTACTAATTGGATGTTTGTCATTTTGGTCTCAAAACATTTATAAAACTCCACTCTATTTTTCTAAATTCGTGTGAGATTTTTCTTGTGCTGTGTTGTTTCTTTATTACTGTTTGAAGTGCTGCATGACTAGTTTACACATTGCCTCTGAGTTAAACCTGACTGCTTTGTGCCAAGCTACCAGTGGGTTGAGCACAGGTTAATTTGGGGTTTGCTTGTGTTTAACCCTGACAAGAACTGTGGTTGCTGCTTGAGTAGGATTTACTCCCCCGGCCAATAACTAGATGCCCTACAATAACATATAAAAGTAATGAAGGAAGGATAAAAATAATACTAGCAGTTACCTGCTTCCTGAAGAAGAGGAATACAAGAAGAAAATGAGACACAAAAATACCAGTCCACCATCAGCAACAGAGGATAATATGGAGGTTATCCTAAACGTCAAAATTGTGCCTCAAAGAACTCTAAAGCTGTCGGTATAGGGGGAAAAACTATTCAACTCAAAAGGGAATACACAAGGGAATAATACACTGAAGGGAGACCCCATGAAACCTCCATATCTAGTACTAGAAGTGAATGAAAACTGCAGTCCTGTCATAGAACATGGCAGGTATCACTTAAAAAGAAGCATTTGCAATGCAACAGGTCTCGCATTTACGCGAGTTTGAGCTATTGGCACTGTGAATGACAATGCCTTTTATTTATGTTTTGGTTTTTGAAACATATATAAAACGCATTGTCATTTACAATGCCAATAGCTTAAACTTGCGTAAATGCGAGACCAATTGCATTGCAAATGCTTGTTTCTAATGCACCTGAAATGGAAAAACTCTAAGCCGGGTGAAATGCATCTCTATCTCATTGTTAAAAATATTTGGGAGATGATCGGATTTGCTAAAATCTCTTTGAAGTGATGATATGTATGCATTATGATACTATTTTGAGGTTTGATCTGGAATTGTTAAAAAGGTTTTATCTACACTCTGCTTCTCTTTTGTTCTCCATTTTCACATAAAAGCCTTTGGTGGGAGTACTAGGAGTTCTGCGATGGGTAGATTTTCATGCGCAAATGGATCTCTACTATAAGATACAGAATTTTCAAGATCCAGTCTTGATAGGTGTCAAGGAAAAGTACCGATGCTGGTGGCTGGTTACTACTTTTACCCTGGATTAATGTGTCTGCCTGGTCTAGTCTTGGTAGCATAGGAAATTAATATTAATTAATCTTGCGTTTTGGAATTTATTTACTTATTGAACTCAAAAGTCTAAAGTGCGGTAAAAAAGAGTTATTGCACATGAAAATCTGCTCACCATTTATCGGATAAATTCTTCCTCACAACCTCCAGCAACCCTTTATCCGACCACAGGATCACTTTATTTTGTGCTGAATACAATTCCCCATCTGTGCTTGAAATATTAAGGCACAGGGGCAGGTAATTGAAATAAATACAACCAGCTGCAAATAACAGATTTATTTGGATTTTTAAGCTCTCTTTTCACCAAGAGCGGCCCCTAAGGTCCACCTGCGGTGATCTTGGACACATTCCGAATTGATCTCCTGGACCGGACCCAAAGGAACTGTCCTACCACAGCTTCCGCTTTGATGTGCGTGTGGCCGGTCCCCCGGGGTCCCAGAAAGCAGCAGCGCCAGGTGTGTGGCCAGGGCCCCTTCTGCAGCTCACTGCTTTTGGCGCAATGGCATCCTGTTGCTGTCACGGTCAATAAAAAGCTTAATTATAGGAGGCCGCGAGGTGTCGACCCGTCACCTCGTTCTTCATTAGCCCTTGATGGCAGTCTGGATTTTCATTACTGTAAGCCGCGCCTCATGCCTTCAGCAGGAGTAAAGTGTGATTAATACGGGCCTGGAAGCGAATTATGGCAAAGGCGCGCCTCTCACGGCGTGCGGGGCAGAGGTGGGGTCGCTCTTGCCGACTCTGCAGATATGGTTCACTGACGCGTCAGTGTGTATGGAGTGAGGTGTAAAGCCAACATTAACCTGCTGCGCTGCATTTACACTCTTGCTATGTATATGAAAAGAAATGTGTACGCTGGAACACAGCATCCATTGCTCATAATAAGAAGATGAAGCCTCTTTCTACCCCCAAATGCACTTGATTACCCTTCACATATAAAAACAAGCATTTGCAATGCAATAGGACTCGCATTTACGCAAGACCTATTGCATTGTATCACGGACGAGAGGGGGGGGAAGCATGGACAATGGGAGTGCGGGCGGGGGGAGAAGGCACGGACAACGGGAGTGCAGGCGGGGGAGAAGGGGGCGAGAAGGCACGGACAACGGGAGTGCGGGCGGGGGAGGGAGGAGAAGGCACGGACAATGGGAGTGCGGGCGGGGGGAGAAGGGGGTGAAAAGGCTCGGATAACGGTAGTGCGGGCGGGGATGAGAAGGCATGAAAAAAATAGTGCTCACAGTCTAAATAACACTACTGTGCCGTGTAACACTCGAAATAAAGGGGCCAGTAGCCATGGGAGGTTACAAATGACAAAATGGCCATAATAAGGAGGGACTAAAAGCCTCATAATCAAGCAGATGACAGCATTTACGAAGGACAAAGACACAAGCCAATGAAAAAATGGGCGGGGCTTCCCTCACGGAGTGAACTACCACAGATCTCCCCTAGAGCAGCGCTTGCGCGCTGACTCTAGGCTCGACCTAATAAGGAAACTCTGACCTAATGAGCTGTGAACCGCTATGAAATTCCGGTATTGCTAGAGACATGGTTATCAACAGCATGGGGAATCCTGTGTAAGAGTAACCATACATAATGTACCAAAATACTATTTGCCTCGAGATATATCAGGGGCTGACATTTTGAAATACATTTTACATAGATTGGTTCAGGCACTGCACAATAACCCTCACAAATGTTAAAGCAAGTTTGGATCGTAACTTCTTCACTTACCCAGCAACTACTTATCTATGGACCTAGTTTCTGTGCTGCTTGTCAACAGAAAATCAGTCTTGAATCAAACAGTGTAATACCTCAAATGAGAAATCGGCTTTTCTGCCACTGATCCTAAATAATGCACTCTAATTAAATCCTACTCTAGGAGATGTTGACAAGTTGTGAGTAGAAGGAGCAGGGGGTCCAATGAGTTTAAAATAATGCCCCCTTCTGATGAAACAAGAACATTATCCTAAAGTAATCTCAAATTTGGAGTCATATATGCTTGTCCATTCTCTACTTCCATCTCTTCATCGACCATCATATCCCTTTCCATGGCACTTGCAGTTAAGCACCGGAGATGGTAGAAAAATATGTAATAAAGGGATAACTCTGACTCAGTCAGGAAAAAAATGGAAAATATCTTTCAGATTATATACTGAATGATGACAGTGGCAGTATGGATAAGCGTTATAAGGGTTTTGAAAGTCACTGAGGAGTTACCCGACCATAAAGAAGAATGAGGTCAAAGGCCAAGTTCCTTTATAAACTCTTAAAACTCCAAGGTGATTTGCAATAGCCTTTTAAATGTGCAACATATGGCATTCAATGCCTTATAATTCATGGTCACACCATCGCTCTTCACACATCCTTGGTATCTTGCACTTTTTTTTATGGAAGCGATAGTATGGCTGCAGGCAAAGAATAAAAGCAAAATCTGTAGTGCAAAATTAAACACCACAAACCGCAATTACTAATTTGTTTAAAAAAAATATTCAAATCACTTTAATATAAGTTATACTAAAAAAATGCTGTAGCTCAGAAAGAGTAGAAACGTAGCACAGAACTATTTTTAAAAAACATAAACTTGTACTGTTTAAACTGTGACTGTCGCACTAGCGCTGTTCTGCTCATTTTACACAGACTGCTATTTTGCACAGACTTTTTACCTTGAACCCGCTCCGGTCCATCCCGGCTGAGTGCCGTTGTGTGGAGGGTGTGGCAGAGCTTGCTCAGAGCATTCGCGCAACACTTCCGGTCTGGGAGGCGGAGGAGGAACTTCCCGCCCGCTCTCCTACAAGAGACCGATGTGTACGCGGCCGCGCAGCGGACGCGTGCAGCGGGCGCGCCGCTGGCGCACCAAAGGCAAGCCCGTCTGCTCTTGTCCGCGCCCGACCGGGCCCAGGGACCAGGACCCCTTGTCTTTGGGGGTCACAAGAGAGGATTAAGTACTCAGCAGAGGAGCTACTTAGACTATCACAGCCTATTGACAAATCATGCGAACATAATATAAATGTAGATAGTAAGGCATTAAAATGTGGGCACTGTAATATGATCTTAACGTCTAAAACCCATACCAGGAATAATGAGGGCAAGTTGCACTTAGCGTTATTAAATTGCAGGTCATTGGCTAAACACAAATATGAGATTCATGACTTACTGAGGGAAAGATCATTAGATGCACTATTCCTGACCGAGACTTGGCTTAATGAGAGCTCCACCCCAGATGTTCTGCATGCGATCCCAAGTGATTATATGCTAGTAAGGCAGGATAGAGAAGGCCAAATAGGCGGCGGAATCGATATAATTCATAAATCCACAATGAAGTGTGAGATTAAACAAGCTAATTTAGATAACTGTGAGGCGCTCTTATTTACCCTATCAGCGGCAGAAGATAACACCATAGCTGGCTTTCTAATCTACCGCCCACCAGGTCCAGTAACACAATTTATGACGAGCCTGGAGGAGAAAGTAGTGCACCCAGCTCTCCGGTATAAAAATTTCCTGGTGCTAGGCGATCTGAACATACACTTTGATAACAAGCAGAACCAAGAATCTCGTACAATATGCAAGGACCTACTGACACTGAATCTAGCACAAAAAGTAGAGACACAAACACACCAAGAGGGTCACATTCTAGATCCAATTTTCTCCAATTTCACAGAGACAGAGGTGGGAACACCATGGCCAATTCCTAGGTCAGATCACTATTTAGTCCCTTTTACGGTGCCTTCTCACAGAAAGAGGTCAGAACAACCGACTAAGAAAGTCACAACAAGGAAGTGGAATAACTTCAATTCCATTTCTTTCACCCAGGCACTGATGGAAAAAATCTCACACTAGATAAAGATATAAATCTAGCCAATAATCAACTGGAAACATGGATTACAGAGGCATTAGATGAGATAGCACTATGGAGCACTAGGACCCCTAAGAGACAAAATGCAACGCGCCATGGCTTAATGATGAACTGATGAATGCTAAAAAAAGTGTAAGAAGCTCGAGCGAGCATGGAGAAAGGAATATTGTAGTAGGGCCCAAAAAAATTACAAAAAGGAACTAAAACAATATCATACATTAACTAAGAAACCAAGATGCGAATTTTATACGGAGAGAATTGAAAGGGCCAGTAACTCCCCCAAAGAAATGTTCGCCATACTGAAGTCTCTCAAAACGCACGAAAATAGAAGTAATGCAACTGCCTCTGTAGAGAGCTGTAATAAGGTGGCAGAATTCTTCGCTGATAAAGTGACAAAAATCTATGACACCTTTCCGGTGGAAGCGTGACAGGGGACTAGCCTGACATGTGGAAGTCAGACAAAATTTGAAGGGGGGACTCTGGATGAATTTAAGATCCAGGAATTAGAAGAACTCACAGTCACAGCAAAAGGGATAAAATCTGGCTCCCCTTTAGACCCGGCACGACCAGAGATAGTAATGGAGGGAGCGGACCTGATTATGACGTATATCTCGGAGCTCATCTCACGTTCCTTTCAGAATGGTGTGGTCCCCACGAAATGGAAGCAGGCAATTGTTAGGCCACTCAAAAAGAAACCATCATTAGAGCAAACGGTATTAGAAAATTTACGCCGTATCTCACTATTACCGTTTGTGGCCAAGATTGCAGAGAAAGTAACCAATAAACAACTGGTAGACCACATCAACAGGAACGATCTATTGCACCCCTCTCAATCAGGTTTTAGAATGGCCCACTCCACGGAGTCAACACTACTCCTGGCCACAGAAACACGGAGAAAATATGCAGACGAAGGGCAGACGGCCGCACTGATCCTGTTGGATCTCATTGCGGCGTTTGACACGGTATCCCACAAGCTGCTCCTCCAAAGATTAGAGGCCTGTGGCATCAGGCGAAGTGCTCTGAGTTGGATGACATCGTTTCTCTCCGCACGGAGCTTCCAAGTCGCACAACAGACATACTTATCCGAGAGTATCCCCCTGCCCCAGGGGGTCCCACAGGGATCAATTTTGAGCCCCACTCTATTTAACCTGTATGTGGGACCACTGGCTGAGCGTGTGGAAGGACATAAGGTGTCTATTGTTTCCTACGCGGATGATACGCAGCTAATTGTGATGCTATCTCAAGACAGGGAACAGGCAGCAATCCGTTTCTCCAAATGTTTAGAAGAGGTGGCAGACTGGATGTCAAACCATTGCCTCAAGCTAAACGGGAGTAAAACGGAGGTAATGGTTGTAGGCAAGGCGCCAACCATATGGTCGTCTGCGTGGTGGCCTGAATCACTAGGCCAACTACCTACCCCAAAAGCAGAAGTGAAAAACCTCGGAATTTGGCTTGATTCCGAACTAACATTCGACAGCCAGATTCGGAAGGTAGTGGGCAAATGCTACGGGGCCATGAAAATCCTGAGGAAAGTCCTTGATCTTTTGCCACCTAATGCCAGGATAACCATAGTACATGCGGTGATAACCTCCCAAATGGACTACGGGAATGTACTATATCTTGGCGCTACTAAAAAAGGACTATCCAAATTACAGAGGGTGCAGAATGCGGCGGCTCGACTGGTACTTAGCCTCCCGAGAAGAGCAAACACGAAGAAAGCCCTGACAGTACTGCACTGGCTGCCAGTGGAAAAGAGAGTTGTGTTTAAGGCAATGTGCCATTGTCACCATATTCTATCAAAGAGTGGACCAAGGTACCTTCAACCACTACTAACCCAATACATCCCAGGGCGGAGTTTAAGATCTATGGGGAAGGCACTGGTGACTGTACCGAGAATATTTAGAGCAAGAATGGGGGCACGCTCCTTCAGGTACATTGCAGCAAAAACTTGTAACACCCTACCGATGGCCCTAACAACAGAGCCATGCGAAAGTAGATTTCGTAAACAGCTAAAGACCTTGCTGTTCGTAAAAATAGAATAAAGGTAATATCTCGATAGTCTGTGCAACTCGGTGTGACATGCAGATTGCAGTCACATCTTTTCAGAGTGCCTGTCTAAGCGCGGGGACACACCAGTGGTGTAACCATGCGCTCTACAAATGGATAAATAAATAAATATCTTGCCTGTAATGACCTATAGCATGCATAAAAAACCGCACTACCATAGTCTTAGACCTGACATCCTTAGAGTGTCTTCCCCCAAACCTTTTGCCTGTTTGCTTCATAATTTGATGATTCCTATTTGTTGACTTTAGGACTCTGAGCACTTCACCACTGCTAACCAGTGCTAAAGTGCATGTGCTCTCTCTCCTACAAATGGTTTGCTTGAGAAATCCACAATTGGTATATCTAATTTACTTATAATACCGCATTAAAGTGCACTACATGTGCCCAGGGCCTGTAAATTAAATGCTACTAGTGAGTATGCAGCACTGACTGTGCCACCCACTTAAGTAGCCCTTTAAACATGTCTCATTTCAGAGCCTATGTGGGCAGTTTACACTGCAGTTTCACCTTGGCATTTAAACCCCTTGCCAAGCCTTAAACTCCCCTTCTATTACCTGTAAGTCACCCCTAGCAAGATGCTATGTAATTAAAATCTAGGACATGTACTTTTAAGTTTTACATGTTCTGGTAGTAAAAAACTCCCAAACTTGTTTTTCACTACTGTGAGGCCTACCTCCCTGATAGGATAACATTAGGGATTCCTTGTTACATTTAATAAGCTGTACTTTCAAACAGAGAGAAGGTAGATCTGTCATGTTAGTACCTATGGAATGGTAATAATAAATCCTCTTAATGGCAAAATTGGATTTATGGTTGCTATTTTGAAAAATGCCACTTTTAGAAAGTTAGGCATTTTCCTGCTCTTTGCTATTTGGTACCCGCTGCCTGTCTCTGATCACTGACTGGGATGGGTGCCCGCTGGACTTTGTGTATTCCCTCTAGACAGCCACACCCAAAGGGAACTTGGGTGTGACTTGATGGTTCTTTCTGGGAGGGCTGGTGGGAGGAGCTGGCCACAGCCTCACACTTACACCTGAATAGGCAGAGTCCTGTCCATACATGAAGGTCTGCATGCCCCCCGGTAGTGAGTCTGGAGCCAGGGCAGGAAGGGAGGACCTCTGTGCACTTTAAATTTTAAAGGCCCTTCTTTGAAATCACCCCCACTTCAAAGGTGCAATTGGGTATAAGTATTGGATAGCTGACACCACCAAGACGGTACACTTCTGGATACAAGAAAGGATGGTGGTATGATTTATAGGGAAATGGCGCCTAAAAGGGTGCGTTCACTCCGTATCTATTTCTGACCCTAGCTATCACTGTGCTGTAAGGTAGAGAGAACCACCAGCCTCCCCAAAACCTGTAGCCTAAGCTACAAACAAACGTAATTACAATCCCTAGCACACGTTACAATTAAAACAGAAAAAATGACAGCAGTAGCTATTGTACGTCAAAACAAATGTAAACAGAAATCAGAGTGGCTTCTTTGTTCCTTTATTTCTTTTCCTCTGGTTCTTCATACACAGATCTTAGCCAACACATGTTTCGCCGCCTGTTAATATGTACATGCGACTTTTTCAAGGCTAAGTAGAAACATAAAGTCCAATCACTAATGTAATCCAGTTACTAGCTGAATAATTACAATTACATTTCTGTCTTCTACTCATGTTGCCAGTAAATCTATACATCTCCAATTGGATCATGCATCTTTTGATCACACACTGATCTTGATATCACCACAAAAGTGAGTAAAACACAAGAAAGTCTGATAATCTAATATCATTAGAACACTGTATATTCCAACAGTGATGTACTATGTGCAGAATTAGATTCTTATGTGTGTCTATCTCACCATTATACCTCATATCCAGTGAATCAATACTAAAGGTCCAGCACCATAGCAATCCCACTTGTGAGTGCCACACCACACACACACAAGTAAAAAATGAAGTTCAAAACCAACCTCCTCTGTCTTTAATTTGCAATATCTATATTACAATAGTAAAGACAAAACACAAAAGAGAAAAACATATGTATAAATAGAAAGGCCTCTGTATCTCTAAATGGTAAGTTCATTCCCAATCGTTGTCAGTACACCAATAATTATTAACCTACTTCATGGGTGGTGATAATTCCAACCCACATGATCCTCCGGCGTGGGAAAAGTAATGGCGGTGAATTCCTAGTACTACGTCTCTCGGTCATCAATTATTAGGGTTCAATCACTGTAACAATAAATAAACACTACATGTCCCAAACGGTGTCTGAATCTGGTCAGCAGAAGCTCCATTTACACATGATCGTCAATCTCACTGGTCAATGAATGTATTCTCCCTTACTCCATATATATTCCTTATCATTCCATGATATGTAAAGTTGAAGCCATTTACTAGGACAAAGGTGTCACACAAACGCCATTTCTCAAATCAAAAGTACCCCACTGACCCCAATTTCTATCCAGGAGTCAGCTCGGTCTCCTAAACAGACTTAGGGGCATATTCTCAAGAACGTTTGATAACCATCGCAAAAGTTACTTAACGCAACCTCCAACATCGCAGTCTATCGCGGGAAATTTACGCCGTGATAACCAAGTATTCACAACACGGCGGCACCATGCGATAGTCCCCAGATAACGCGTCAAATGACCGCGATAAAATCAACGCCACGCCGCAAAAATGCGAAACACGAACGCAAAAAAAGCTGTGATGAGGCCAAGCGCGATACAAAAAGCAGCGAAAACCAGCGACAGGCCTGCAATTCACACGCGTCTGGCGGGATAATGCACCATAAAAGCAGACCAAACAAATGGTGAGATGACAATGTACGAGCACAACCCCACAGCTGTGACGCAGAACAAATGACCATTGTCCAAATCAGATAGGCAGTTCCCCACAAACAGCCACAATGTACATTGACATGCATTCAGTATGTAACCTGCGCCAATGCGGAAACAAACATGGAACACACTGTGAAACCGCATCTCCTTCTCACATTGCAGAGAGACAAACAACACCCCCTGCACACCGACGTGCCATGTCCATGACCAAACAATAATGAAAGCATGGACTATTGTAGGGGCAGTGACTCCCCCCACGTACATGTCGCCCATGTCACGGGACTTGAGTCACAGGGTGCATCCCTGCATCATGGCAGCACATATCAGAGCCCAAAAGAAGCCCTCTTGTCACTTGTAGGCCACAAATGACAGCCAAAATGGAATGAATTGGGACACATGTGAAACGCCGAAGAGTGGGATACCCTAACAACTGTGACACACAGAACTGGCAGTTCGAATACGTGACACCCTAAACAGCCTCACTGCACAGAGGTGACACACCCACCATCCATTAACAAATTCCTAAATGGTCAGCACAACATGTCGCACCCACACGTGTCTGAGTGAAGTGCCTGTACAGATGAGTGACATGCACGCAGGGAATGTGTTTCGGAATGCATTTATTAGCACATGCTGTGCCTGTGGTCAGTCAACGTACTGTGCCATTACTGCTAAAGACCCTCACAATGGGACGTCAACCAGAGAAGAAATTGTCAATGATGTAGTCCCTACGGGCAATTCCTGCTGCAGCTGCAGTGGGGTGTGGTCCACCTGCCTCATCTTCATCATCATCGTCCGGTGCATCTGGCACTCGTATCCATGGGGCTCTGCTGCGTACACATATGTTGTGCAACACACAACATGCAACGATCATCTTGCACACGAGGCCTGGGGTGTACAGGAGCTTTCCACCTGTGACGTCAAGGCACCTGAAACGTGACTTCAACACGCCAAATGTGTGCTCCACGATGCCCCTGGTGCGTTTGTGGGCCAAATTGTACTGTCTCTGGGGCTGTGTGTTCGGGGCTCGGAGGGGTGTCATCATCCAAGTGCAGAGTGCATATCCTTGGTCACCTGTGACAGTGCAGAGAGACATGAGTCAAGACTACGTACTGCATGATGTGTTGGCAGGCTCACTGGTTCATTGGTGTGTGATATGTGTGACTTAGTGATTCCCGTATGACATGTACTGCGTGTTGCTAATGAGCGGCATCACTGTATATTACGTAGCCTCACTGCTGCACCTCACCTTCCTGAGCACATTCACTATTGTGCGCAGCGCGATTGCATCACATGCCCCCCTACGGCACACCATTGTCATGCCTGTCTGCGCATGTCCACAAGTCTGACTACGACACAGTGATGATGATGCGCAGAATGTGGCCGGCCACGTGTGTGTCGGCCCATTGCAAGGACAGGGCTGACACAGATGTAGAGCACCTGCCTGGCTGAACCCGACATGCAGTTGAGGGTACATCTTTGGCTCATGCAGCGATAATAGCGACACACACAACAGTTGGCATGTGTGATCCCTGACCCCGAGCGGCCATGCCCTCCCCCATGTACCCCTTCGGCCGAGCACGCACACCGGGGGCATGCCACATGGCAACATTGTCGATTGCGGGACGGGTGGCGCAGATACTACAACAGAGACACACGCATCAGCCACATCCTTGGCAAGGCCTACACTGCACCACACCCAGATCCACGTGTGGAGTAGTCACACCCCTACGCAGTACTGTCATATGTCTGTCCACACCACTTACGCTCACAGGGAGGTACGACACGGTTTCATGTCCCAGGTCTACACCACTGCCTGAGGTGACATGGATGCGCACGCTGTACACAGCACAATGTTATGTGGAATGACCCCGGTCCCTCATGCATACATAATAACCACACGGACACACTGAGTGAGTTCGTGGGACTGGCCACGCACGTGCGCCCGGCCCCTTTTATTGCCAGGCTCACATCTCCAGTGACGCCTGTGCTGGATGGGTGTTGGGTAGTGTAAGCCACCACTCAGGGGTTTGTTGGTGCTGGCAAAGGCCACAACAGTGAGCAGACAATCAGCAGTACAAGGTACGTACATCATGGGTCCCTGACTTGAGCAGCACAGAGTTTGTGGCCCCGGATGCACAGTGGCCGGCACAGGCACATCGCCACGGGACGGTGACTTGCGGTGCACTGAGGTAGTGCCACGCGAGCTGAGCGTGTACTCGTCAATGTCCAAGGGGAATTCCGCGGAGGGTTGCGGAGGACAGTGGAAGGTGTCCTTCCAGGGCATGATGCAGAGGGCAGAAGCAAGCAGGAACAGGCAGATGGCGGAGTTGAATGCTACAGATCTCACTTTTCCACCTTCTCAGTATCAGCTACATGTAGATGAAGACAGCCTCCAGCCCATGGGCTCAGACGCCACCGACGTCCAAACAGAGACTGCCCATGGATTTCAGGGCACACACTCAGTGGCGCCAGAGCTGCGATGAGGCCTGTACAATGACATGGACTCTGCTATCTAGAGAGCAAGACTCAGTTCAAATCGTGTGACCTACTCCACCACAGTGTGTGCCGGAGGCAGCGGTCAGCAGGGACCCACAGCCACGTGGGGTAGGCATGCGCTGCACAGAGTCAGTGGCACCAGTGCAGTTGTTGGTAGTGTCCCATCACCTCTGTAAAGGTGAGCCTTTTCTCCTCCGGACTGAAGCGCGTCTTCCTCTTACTCCTCTCCTTGCGTACTGTGACATGAACACTGCCATGAAGAAATCAAGACTCAGTTCCAAAAGTGCGACCTAGTTGGCCGCAGTGTCAGCCGAGGCAGCGGTCAGCGCGGGCCAACCGCTGTCCAGCCATCTCCTCCTGGATCTCTCACACACGACATTGGAATGGCATTTGTATTTGATTTGTGGCTGACATAGGTAGTGGCACCAGAGCTGAGCGGGTGTGCAGCCGGCGATGAGGCCGTGTCCTGCCTGTGACGGACTGCATTGGATTGGTGTGAGGCCTGCAGGACCGCAGTGCAGGCCGAAGGCCGGGGTCAGCAAGGGCCCACAGACACGTTTGGTGGGAGTCCTATGCACAGACTTGGTGGCACCACATCGGAGGGAGTATAGTGACATGAACTCAGCCTTAAATCATGTACTCTGCCATGGTGTAATCAAGACTCAGTTCCAAATGTGTGTCCTACTTGTCCGCTGTGTATGCTGGTGGAGTACGTCGACGAGAAAGGAGTTCCGTGGGCCTGTGTCGCGGAGGCCGTGATGGTCCGAGGAGTCTGCCAAGGTAGGGGGCCTCGGGCTTGGAGCTTGCACGGGCACGTGGTGGGCCCTCTTTGACACACGCCGGTGTCGGCAGGTGAGCAGTGATGCCTGGATGCGCAGGGGCAGCCATGACGGCTTCGGGGACCAGCGGCCCGGGGTGCAGCAGGCGCACAGGATCCCAGGCAACACCGCTCATGGCGTAGGCCTCATGGCGGGGTGAGAGGCGCCGCCCTGGCAGGGACGTTGGGCATTCCGGAAGAGGACCACGCCCAGGGCTACGTGCTTTTTATTCACAACCATACGCTGACCTGGCGTACGCCGGGCCAGCCAACTCCTCTCACGCTTACAGGGGGGGGCGTAACAAGCTACATTTCCTTGATCTCCCCCACTGGCTGGGGTGACATGGTTGCGTCCACTGTCCACTACACCAAACACCCGCGGTGTATGTCGACATGGATATGTGTGTGGTCTGCATACTGCAGTCTGTCCAACACATCCACGCCACACTTGGCATTGTGTGCAGTCCCATTCATCGGTCACATCGCCTCCTTCGCACATGCCTGGTTCCCTCCTCTTCCCACATTCTGCTAATGTGTGGCTGAGGTGCCATGCCGTTGATGGCTCATGTACATGGCTAGGCCAGGTTCCCATGGTGAGTTGTGCTGTCGTGTCTGGTGGTGGGCATGTTGTTTGGCATGTTGTATGTGGGTTGTGACATGTGCATTCCCAGAGTTGTATGATTGTGGGGTTGAGGTGTGTGGTGTGTTCATTTGGTACTTGCCAACGAGCACTGCATTTCCGTAGGTGCCATCCTGGAAGCGCCGGTTGATGATGGACTGTTGGAAGATGTATGAGTCATGCACACTGCCTGGGTAGTTGGCGATGACATTGGTGAAGAGTCCCCGGTGGTCCACTATTGCCTGCACATTGATGGAATGCGTGTGCTTTCTGTTGCGGTAATTGTGTGCAGTGTCGGCAGGGGGCACAAGTAGGACATGTGTGCAGTCTATTGCCCCCAACACATGCGGGAATCCAGATATGGCGTAGAATCCTTGCTTGGTCTCCAGCTGTTCCTGCGCAGTGTGGTGGAAGTATAGGTACTGGGGTACCAAGCTGATGATGGCGTCCAAGACAGGTGTGAGGAACTTTGATAGGGCTGGCTGTGAGACTCCTCCGACTCTGGCGGATGTTGGTTGGAATGTCCCAGAGGCCAACAGGTGCAGCACAGCCAGCAGCTTTGTCTGCGGAGGGATGTTGGTTGTCCGCTGTGTTGGTACAGTCAGCCTGTGGGCAATGATGTTCAGGATGCAGAGGATGGTTGTCCTTTTGAGCCTGTAGTGGGCAATGACATACTCTGGTGTCATGTCTGTGAGGCTGGTGCGTTTTCTGAAGGTCCGCGGTCTGTGTCTGCGCTGCCTCTGTGGTGGTCCGGGGGGGTGGTGCGGAGGGGATCCGGGGGGTGGTGGCGGGCCTGGGGGTGGTGGCGGTGGGTGTTGTGGCCCTCTTGGGGCTCCGAGCTGCATGATGAGTAGCTCCATGGTATCTGTTGTCCTTCAGGTGTGGCTGTGGGCTGGGCTCCCTTTTCTGGTGCCGGCTGCCGTCCGACTTTACACCAGGTCAGAGCAGGTGTTAGTTTCCTGCTGCTAACGCGCCATATCTCATGTTTTGTGGACTTATCGCCGATCTGGCTGGTCGTTGAGAATGTTGCGGTGTGGTGTTGATGGGACTTTTTGCACGGGAACGCCTACTCTGCATCTCATTAGAGATAGTTGCCGGTGTCATCTGTGGCGATGTTTTTTGCGGCTGCTATCGCGGGTAAACTGGTGCTATGGGCTGTTAGCACAGGCTTGTGAATGGGGTGATAAATTTATCGCGGCTTTGGCTGCGATGTAGTGCCGATAACTCGGCGATAACTCCTTGAGAATATGCCCCACAGAGTATTCAGAACCGGGTTGTCTCCCGCTATTGTTACAACTCTGATACTGGCCTCAATATACCAACTGTTATCCTACTCAAGTCCCATATCACACCCAAAACTATCTGCAGGTAGAATCAACTCGCTACAGCTCCTTACCGTAATTCCTCAACCGCAATCGTCCTCCGCCAAAACGCCGGCTCCTCGAGTACGAGGCTGAATGCTGGGTTTCCATCATTCTTATGCTAACGTCATCGGTCACGTGATCGGAACCATAATGGGCTCTCTCTTAGTTCAATTCCAGGCGCCATCTTATAATGTAGTATTTTCAAAGGAGATCCTTACTATGCTGGTGCAAAGTCACAGCCATCACTTCCTAATTATCCACCGTATTAACCTTGTTACGCACATGCTTATCGAAGAGTTCCATATCCCGATTCCACTAATCCAATATGTAAATTTATTTGATAGTCGAAAGTCAAACGCAAATACACCTTTCTATATAGGAGATCACACTCCGTCTTTTTTTCAAAATACTCATCAGGCAAGATCGTATACCAAAAAGCAATATTTAGTAGTACATTTACTACGTGGCAGAATTTCAAATATGTGTAAAAGTTTCCATTTCCTCGGCCGAAGTCCTGAATTATGCAACCACATCGAATTTTTGAGCATAAATCACCACAAACCGGGGGGTTTCAAAATTGAAATATCTCAGAAATGATCACCGTCTAAGATTAACGCACTAAAGTGTTGGGCATAACTCAATGCAAAACGGGGGATATCAAAAATAGAAATAAAATATCCCAGAATTGATTATAGTATAAGCTTAACACGTATTCCCTGCACCTTGTGTCTCTGCAATTCATTCATAGCAAGACGATGCGGGGCTCATCTCTAATGCCATAACGATGGCTCCTAAGCTTTATCTAAAAATCTTGTGGCCTGCTTCCCCGTAGACACTGCTCCGTTATCCTGAATCCAGAAATCGTTAGTACATACACCATGCAACTATATTCCACAGTATAGGTCTCATCTGAAAGGACTGTCTGGTAGTGCTTCCCAAAGCATATGTCGCTGACAAGTCCTCCTGGACACAATTAAATGGTGGAGAGAAATGTGAGATGCATCACTGTTATATTTTTATCTTTAACATTAATTTATTCCCATGTCTTCCCCGTTTATAATCACATCTCTATGTCAGTGACTAAATGTGCCATCCTATCCAATTCTGTATTGTTAGAACTTCATTTTCACAATACATGTTCACAAAACTTATTCATGTTGTTTAAGGAGAGAGAAGAACATGATCAAATTCATACAGTAATGTGTGACCACAATGTCTAGAAATCAATACATCTATCATCTTCCCAAAAAATAGTGCAATTCCTGGTCTAAATTCAAGCCCAATTCAGTGGACCATAATTTCAAAATCCAAGATGCCTCATTCCTCCGCAACATCAGTTCCCTATTCCCACCTCGTGGGTGTCTCAAGGTCTGGTCAATCCCATAAAATGTCAAGTCTTTATTTTTACTTTGGGAGGCACATTGCGCAATGTGTGATGCAATGGGGTATCTAAGGTTCCCCAATCCGCTCACGCAAAGTTCTGATAGTGCTCCCAACATATTTGTTGCTGCATCTACATTCAATTATATAGATCACATATTTGGTACTGCAATTGATATTGGACATAATCTTGTAGATTTTATTACCTGGACCGTTGAAGTCCATTTTCTTATTGCACGCCCATTTGCAAGCCATGCAATGCCCACATCCATAAAACCCCACTGTATGTGGTGTTAGCCAGTTGGCAGTGCCTCTAGTTCTGGAGTAACTGGGACTCAACATATTCTTGAGACACATACCTCTCCTGTATGTTATGTCTGGTCTTGTGTTGATCGATTCCCCCAGGGATCTGTCTTCCCTCAGAATATGCCAGTGCCAGTTCAGACTCTTTACCAGTACTTTCGATAAAGTATTGTAATTCGTTACCATCCGTATTTTGTCATCAGTTTTATTCTTTTCAGTCCGTTCTTTCAATGTCTCCTGTCTATTAACCTTCCTGATCCTCGATCTGGCTCTCTCTAATGTGTGTCTGTCATATCCCCTCCTTTTGAAGCGTGCCGTCATATTGTTGGCACATTCCTCAAATTCGGGGTAGTAGCTACAGTTCCGTCTTGCCCTGATCAGCTCACCATCCGGGATTGCCTTGATCTGGTGTGAAGGGTGAGAACTGGACGCATGTAAAACAGAATTGCATGCCGTATCCTTGCAAAATAGCCTGCTATGGATCTGATTCTCCCTAATGTACAACTCTGTGTCCAAAAATGTAATCTTCTCCTTGCTATACTCAAAGGTGAACCTGATATCGCAATCATTACTATTCAGGTGTCCAACAAATTCCAACAGTTTCTCAGTGCCCCCTGTCCATACCATCAGGCAGTCATCGATGTAGCGCCCCCAGAACAGAATTGAATCATTCCATTTCATCCCCATGGTACTCCAGATCCACCTCTCCTCCAGCCAACCCATAAACAGGTTGGCATACGAGGGAGAAAATCTGGAGCCCATGACCACTCCTTGTTTCTGTCGGTACCACTTCTCTTTAAATAAAAAGACATTGTTATCTAAAATCAGTTCTATCATGCTGATCAACATTTCTGTATGTTCCCATGCAATGGCAGACCTAGTGCTCAAGATCTTTCTAATGGCCCTAAGTCCCCAATCTCTCTTAATGCTCATATAAAGTGCTGTTACGTCTAATGTCACAAGACTCATGTTTTCATCCCACGGGAGATCTGATAACGTCCCTAGGACATGCTTAGTGTCGCGAATGAAGCATGGTAAATTACTCACCATTGGTTTCAGAAAAATATCTACGTACTCTGATAGTCTTTCAGTGGGACCCTCGTTGCCCGATATAATGGGCCTCCCTGGTGGGAAGGGGAGGTTTTTATGGATCTTAGGGAGCGTGTAAATGCATGGGTACCTGGGCCGATCAACTTTCAAGTATAACACCTCATCCTCGTCTAGTAAGCCCATTCCGTGCCATTGCTTGAGATGTTTATTAATATGATCAGTTAGTTTCCATATAGGATTTGAGGGAAGTAGTTCGTAACATTCGCAATCACTTAATTGTGATAAGATCTCCATGTCATAGTCTGTGCTCTCCATAATCACAATGTTTCCCCCTTTATCTGCCTCTCTGATGGTAATGCTATCATCTTGCATCAAGTTTTTCAGTGTCTGTCTCTCCCCATACGTTAGGTTATCATTAACATTCATGGGTCGCTGTTTCCTGTCATTGTGCTTGTCTAGATCTGCCAGCACCAACTTATGAAAAATGTCAATATTGTTTCCCGTGTGAAGTGTGGGTGTCCATTTAGATTTTTCTTTCAGACCACTTGATATCGACAAGTCACTCACCACATTCAAATCTCTCATGACAATGTCCGCAGTGACAACCTCATCCTCACATTCTGTGAATGCCAGCAGCAATCTGGTATCCATTACATCCTGAATGGAAAGTTCACTCGAATCATACATCCCATATTGTTTGCTAGATCCTTTATTCAGTTCATTATACATCATGAAATGTTTTTTGATTTTGATCCTTCTAACAAATTTGTAAAGATCGATTTTCAAATCACAGATATTCCCTGTATCTCTAGGGCAAAAACCAAGGGGCATATTAGCAAGACCCACGTTAAAATTATCGCCGTTTTAGCGGCAGGAAACTGCCGCTAAAACGGCGATAATGGGCTTGCTAATATGCGTTATAGAATTCCAATAGAAGCCCAGGTTAGATGTGCAGGACATCTAACCTGGGCTTCTATTGGAATTCCATAACGCATATTAGCAAGCCCATTATCGCCGTTTTAGCGGCAGTTTCCTGCCGCTAAACGGCGATAATTTTAACGTGGGTCTTGCTAATATGCCCCCAAGTCCTTTTTTAACAGTAACACATCATCGTTAGATAGGCATTTTGTCGACAGATTCACCACGTTAACATCATCTACTTTTTCTGATTCCATGACCTTGTTCTCATCCCAGGTCTTTCTTCCCCTGTCGCCCCCTCTTTTTCCCCTCCTTGTCTTGGGCCTGGTGTTGGGCGCCTGTTTTGTTCCCTGTTGCCTCTCTTGATTCTTTGAACCTCCCGTAAAAAACGGTTCTCACTATTTATAGTGTCCACTGAACCTTCCCCTCTCTCTGATTCTCCTCCACTGGTGACAGGTGTATCAATGGATGTGGAACTCGAGCTGATAGATGCTCCCTCCTTAGCTTTATTCTGGTCATCTTTTGTTACCAAATGATCATATTTTCTGGCGAACGTAAAAATTCTGCCATTTAAGTAATCAAACTCATCTCTCCTTAACTTTTTAGTTTTTCTTTGCTTGATTTCTGATACCCTGGATAAAGGTGGCAAAGCTGTCCTGGTACTTCTAGACCTCTCTGCGGCTTTCGACACCGTGCCCCACGGTCTCCTCCTGCAGAGGTTACGAGAGTGTGGACTCGAAGGCACGGTGTTGAAGTGGTTCTCCTCCTTCTTGGAGGATAGAAATCAAGAGGTCTGGTCGCCCCCGTTTTCGGCCAGTGTGCCGCCCTTGAATGTCAGCGTCCCACAGGGATCTATCTTGAGCCCTGTACTTTTTAATCTGTACATGGCTCCCCTGGCTACCCTGGCGGAAGCGGGTGAGGCTATGATTATATCCTATGCCGACGACACTCAACTGCTGTTCACTTGTAAGAAGGGGGAGGAGTTTAATGGGGAGAAGTTTAATAAATGTTTGAGAGAAATCTTTGGCTGGTTCAGACATAACCATCTTAAATGTAACCCGGAAAAGTCTGACATTATCTTTTTTGGTACCCCCCCTCTGGACGCCTGGAAACAATGGTGGCCCACGGATATGTCTCCCCCCCAGTCAGCAGTTAAGATTGTAAAAAACCTGGGAGTGAAAATGGACGATGCCTTATCTATGACACCTCAAGTACAGTCGGTAGCGGGTACGTGCTTCGGTCTCTTGAAAATGCTCCGTAGGTTTCTCTTCCTATTACCGACCTCGCACAGAAAGACGGTCGTTCAGGCCCTTATCACCTCCAGATTGGACTATACCAACGTCCTCTATCTGGGCCTTCCGGAGTTTATACTCAATAGACTGCAAGTCGGGCAGAACGCGGCAGCCAGGGCAGTCCTGAGACTCGGACCTAGAGACTGGATCTCCCACCACCTGAAGAATCTGCATTGGCTGCCTGTCCGATGCAGAGTACTTTTCAAAGCACTGGTCCTTGCCTTCAAAGCTCTGCATGGCATGGGGGCGCATTACATCCGCAGAAGAGTTTCATACTACGCACCTGGCAGATTCCTTAGGTCAGCACACCAACACCTAATTGTCATCCCTAAGTGTCTCAGAGCCCGCCGTGGCGGACGCTCGTTCCAAGTGCAAGTGGCTAGATTCTGGAACAAGCTGCCTCTTCCGCTGAGGCAGGCCACGAGTATACTGGCTTTCAGGAAACAATTGAAAACCTGGCTGTTCCAACAAGCAGTTTAATGGCCGACCGCCCCGGGACTGATGCTCCATCTCTGGCCTCTGTATCTTTCTGTCTCAGCGCCGGGATACTCTGCTGAGTAGCTGTGCGCTCTACAAATCCATTTTTAACATAACATAACATAACAGATGGCGTTGCATGACTTCATTTAAAATTGCATTGTTTTTTTCTGTTGCCTCAGTACGATTTACAGATTTAATGTCAAGTTCTAATACTTCTATATCCTTCTGTAATCTTGCGACCTTCCTATCGCGGTACACTTCTGGACCTGAAACCACTCTGCAAGGAAGAAAAACTGATGTGCTAAAGGACTGCCGCTCTGCTGGATTGCTGCTCTGTAAGACTGCTGCCTTGCTCTGTTGCCCTACTGCTTGCTGCTCTCTCTGACTGGGTAAAGACTGGACCTCCATCACTTGAACCCAGAGTGACTCCAAGTGCTACCTGACTAGCCTTCTGATCTGAAGTCTCAGGGACATAACAGACTCCCTCCCCTGCTCCTGGACCATTGGAAGTGGGCCCAAAGTGCTTGCTTTAGCGAAACTGACGGATCTTCTGCTGCAAGAGCAGAATTGACACATCATCGCTGTTGCGGGAACAGGACTGGTGCATTGCACTCAGAACCAGCGCATTGCTGCCACTGCAGAGAGAGGCTTAACTCATCCCCTCGACTGCGTGGAGAAACTCAGCACATCGGTACCATTGCATCTCGGAACCAGCACATCACCATCGATACATGGAGAAAATCGACGCATCACCTCGACTGCCTGATCAACACTGACGAACCACTTGGCTGCACTCTGCATCTTCGCTATTGTGAGCAGGATCAAGGTACTTTTGTTCAGTGGGCATTGCGGGGTCCCTGTATCCAGCCCACGCTCCTTCACGGTTGGCATAAACTTTTGACATTGTCCCGGTCCAGCGTGACCAGATTGCTTCTAAGCGCTATTTTCACATTTATTCTTTAAAAATTAATATCTCTGCTTCTACTTATTGGATTTTAGTCGTTTTGATCTTGTTTTATTTATTCCCCTGGTGTGGAATCTTTTTATGCAGTGTTTTTACTGTTTTACTGTTTGTAGTGTTGCACAAATGCTTTACAAATTGCCTCTTAAGTTAAACCGAATTGCTCTGTGCCAGGCAACCAGAGAGTGAGCACAGGTTAATATAAAGGTGTGTTTGTGACTTACCCTGACTAGGTTTGTGGTTACTTTTTGTCTAGGGCTTCCACCCCAGTCAGCCAGGGTCCCAATTTCTAACACTGATATCTCCTTTATGTTGATCACTGTACATTTTAGAAAAATGCATTAGGAGAAAAACAACTACTGCTCTTCATTATTGAAACTGCAGCTGTAATTATTCTCTGTACTCGCCTTTCACCTTGGCTGCTGGTTCTGGCAGCAGACTTTATTAGATCACAACTTAGCTGTAATAAATTATCAGAACATTTGAATGTTGACAGCTCCATTGAAGACAATGAATAAGCAGCAAGCTATAAACCCTAGTATAAGCCAATTGCTGTCAACATTTCAATGTCCTAATCAGCAACCTCTGACTCTCCTGCTACCATGCCTCTCCAATATATGTGGATTGTGCAGGGGAATGACAGATGCACAGACTGTGGATGAGGGCACACAGCTAGCCTTCCCACACCCTTCCTACTCCCTTCCTCCCGTAGCTCGCAGCATCACTGGAGCATCGGAAGGAGGAAGGTGGGACTTTTCCTAAGCTCATGAATCTTCCTCGCCTCTGTAAATTGAAGAAAAACAGTTTGGCTCTGCAAATTGAGGGAAAACAGTTTGTCCAAACCAAGGGATATTAGCACTGACTTTTGTCTCCTTTCGTAGCTCGTGCTGTAAGTGTTTGATGTTTATTTTTGTGGCTGTGCACGCACAGCAAGAGCTGTGAAATACACTTGCACTTCCGAGTTGTGAAGGGCCACTCATGCCTCCTCGCTCCCTATTATAGGCCCTCACATTCAATTCTGGCCTACAACACTGGAGTGTGTCTTTAATGGTCTTTAATTGTCAATATTACCAGCTACGGTTGGCTGTACAGCTATATTACAATTGAGCAGCTATGTTATTTCATTACTACAGGTAACTAGCGACATAACATCTCGACTATAATAAGGACATTGGAGTCAGTTTTTTTTTACTGGTTTGCAGGCTTTTCATTTATGTATTACAAGTATATATACTATATAGGCAAATATTGAATCACTATTCTTAACTCTACATGAAGATGTACATATTGTTGAAGTACATATATGTGGAGTTACATATAGTAAACTGGTTCATACTTACATTATTCATATTTTGGTAGTCAATATTCTGGCTATGATATTTAACAATCAGTATTTTGACAGTATAACCCAGACCATAGACAAACACATCTTTGAAATCAAATGGAAAACATCGAATCATAAGGAGAGCCAATTTAGAATGCACTCAGATATTTAATATAAAAGTTGAGTCTGGACAGCCTAACAACAGATCTGGAAGATCGAAAGTGCAACTACAACCTGCCATTCTTGATCCACCATTATGTTTCGAAATGTGGGTTGCCATCTAGGTGTACACAGTCATCAGGAAGTCTCTGAGAGGCAAGGGGTCAGGTGATGCAGAATTTTTGAACTTCAGAAGGATTTGCACCGTTGTTGGCATAAGAAAACACATGGAAACGTACTTTTGATCCGCTCTCCCAACATGGATGTTGATAAGTATTGGGAAGAGTGAGGAACCTTGCACAAATATACACAACATTCTTTGGACTGGCATGGTGACAAAGGGCTTGACAGAGCCCTTTGTAAGAAAATGACAGTGCAGTTGGAGGATGATTTAGCTAAGCTGATCTTCTTAGGGTGATTGATTAAGATGGAATAGTCAACCACATCAAAGGAAGTGAATCGGTCCAAACAGCAAGAGACCATTGAGGACACTCCATGTTCAACACTAACTCCCTTCTAAGCAAAATCAACACTTTCTTGTAAAACTATGTGAACATTCATGTCCCCAATTAAAAGTTGCAAGTCCAAGCCTGAGCCTTCAGCACCCTAGTACTTTAAAGACATCACATACGCCAAAGCAAAGTATGATGCTAACACCATCAATAAAGCCACCAACAGAAGCAGAATGATTTTCAATACAGCAACACCCTGCCAGACCCACCTAGTCCTCATTCCACAGAAAAGTGCGTTGCTGTCAACCTTTTCTTCAGTGAAAAAATACAGAAGATCTTACAGCACGTAAACCTCATCAAGCCTGCTTTATCACTTATGTCCACCACTTCCTAGCTAATCGCAGAATGGTCATCCTTTAAAGCCCTATCTCTTGCCCATCTCACTTACATACACGACTCCCTTAAAGGCACGTCTTTTGAAGATGATTTCTTACCCTTGTGCTTCATCATTGCTCTCTTTATGAGGATGCTCACTCACCCCTACTCAATGCCTAACGCACTCAAAGCATCTTCTGAGAAGCTCTCAAAACAGTCCAGATCCTCCCACTCCTAAAGAAACCAACCCTACACCCTGTTGACATTCCCAGCTACAGGCCCATCACTCATCTACCCTTCATCGGTAGAATCATTGAAAATCACTGTATGTTCAAATCCAAAATCACATTAATATAGCTGCCTCCTGCCCGACTTCCAGTATGGCTTCAGATCATGCTGCATCGAGGAGACCTCTACCTTATGCATTGGAGGCAATGCCCTTCAGATCACAGATGAAGATGACCCCTACCTCCTGATTTTTCTGGGACTTTCTGATGCCTTCAACACAGTCAACCATCCCATCCTCATACACACCTAGGAGTCTCAAATGGGATTTACCGGCAGTGTCCTTCAATGGGTCTACTCCTGACTTTTCAACTGACACCACTTTGTGTATATGGGGCACCGCCAAGACCCAAATGATCCCTGTCACCTGCGGAGTCCCCCTGGTTCCATACAGTCCCTTGCCATCTTCAACCGCTACATAGAACTGCTTGGTACTCTACTCACAGATAACAGCATCAAGATTTCATCTCCCCCTCCAGGAACCCCAATCGTTTGCTCACCAAAGTACGACCTCAAAAACAACGCCTCTTGGTCCTCCTTCAATACTTACAGTGAAGATGGCATATTAAAGGCGCTCATGGCTTTGAACCCCTCCAATCATTTCACAGACCCTCTTCCCGCAAATTACCTAAAAGACTTCATACCGATGTTACTGCCACTACGGACCAAGATTATAAATACCTCTCTACTTCAGGGAATCATCCCAGAAATCCTTAAATCTGGCAGGTATCCCCCATCCCAAAGAAGCCAATGGCGGACCTCTCGGACTTAAATAATTACCGCCCAATATCCAACATTTCAACTCTGGCCAAACTCTTAGAAAAATGTGTTCACATACAACTTGGTAATCACATAGACCATTTCAACCTGCTCAACCAATATCAATCCGGCTTCCATGCAGGGCACAGTACTGAACCAGCCATGACCCATCTAGCAGATGACGCACTAAAAATCCTGGACCAAAACGAAGCCTGTTTGCTAATCTTACTCGACCTATCTTCGGCCTTTGACACCGTCAAACATGACAACTTGCTAGATTTCCTGAAACACAGAATGGGATTATCTGGATCAGTTCTCAAATGGTTCACCTCTTTCCTTCAAAATTGATCACAAAGATTCAAGGCTAATCAATCCTTGTCCAAGTCCGTCCCAGTCACTTTAGGAATCCCGCAGGGATCATCCCTCTCTCCTACACTTTTCAACCTATTCATGGAGCCGCTCACCGAAATTCTCAGCTCTGCAAACGTCCAGTATCACATGTACGCAGATGATACACAACTATATTTAAAGATCCACTCTCTAGAGGACATCAAATCTCTCAACTTAACACCACAAAAAACTCAAACCTGGCTGGCCGAAAAACATCTGAAACTAAACACCCTCACAACGGAGTTCCTCCTAATCCCAACCAATCTACCATCATTCAAGAATGGCTGAAACATCTAACAGCACTCAACTGCCAACCTCTTATTGTCGACTCTGCGAAATCGCTGGGAGTAACTCTTGACCGAAATCTAAACATGCAGAAACACATTAGCGCCGCAACAAAAGGAGCAAATTTTCAGATGAACACCTTGAGAAAATTAAGACTGGAATATGGAAGTGTCTCTCTCTGCGGTCTTCCCAGATCGACAACGGCTCCTCTAAGAGCATCAATCAACGCAGCAGCCAGACTCATCACAGGCTCTAAAAGAAACTGTCACATCTCCCCTGACCCTAGAGCTCTCAACTGGCTACCTTTCGAAGCCAGAATTCAACTAAAATTCGCATGCATGACTCACAAGGCCATACATCACAACACTCCGAGCTACCTGGCCAAGAAATTGGTGCTTTCCTGTAGTAACAGATCCTCCAGGAGCTCTAGTCCTCTTCTACTGAAACCACAACGATTTGCCAAAAAGAAAACATACAACCGTGCCTTCTCGGGGATTTTGCTCCCAGGATCTGGAATGCACTGCCCCCAGTAACCAGACTGAATCGATCTACTGCATCTTTCAAAACAGAAGTGAAATCTCTTCTCATGTCCAAATTCACATGAACTATGTATATAACTCGTAATACGACTGTTGTTTTGTATAGTGCATATCTACATCTCTCAAGGCTTTTTCTGTTTCAAATATCCCCCCTTGTAAAGCGCTCTGATACCCGTTAGGGTCTTGTTCGCGCTATATAAAACCTTCAAAATAAAATAAATAAAAATAAGATTCATCAATATTCTGATGGTACACAACCCTGATCCAGACATCCAATGCATCAAACACTGCCTGCACATTATCCAGACTGGATGTCCAGCACCTACCTGAATCTCAACCCAAGCAACACAGAATTCCTGTGTTTTGCAACAAAAGCAAACAAGAAACAGTACAAACCTGGCTCCATGACCTGAGCCTTGATGGCTTCTAACCTCAACTTTCACTGAATGCTAAGTAACTTGGGTTCACCCTGGGCGACAACCTCACCCTCAAAGAGCACATTGCACATCTATAGAAAATGAATTAATTTTATCTAGAAAGCAACTTCCGAACTACTGTTCAAGCCCTCATACTCCTGCACCTGGATGATGGTAATGCCCGTACCGTAGCTATGTGCGTTTCCTAGCTATCCATAGTTTTAAAAGAGATATATATGCAGTGTTGCCATGTATAAGCCTATTCAGTTTCCTGCAGCCCTATTTTTACTAATGTTTCCAGCAATCACAAGATACAGAGGAATGATTTTTATAACTTTATTTAAAATATATATCTCCTTGAGATCCCACGTTGCTTGGGAGAGAGCTCAAACACAGAGATAGCTCACACACAGAGATCATGTTCTCAACATTTTGCCACTTGTTCTTGCTGGCATAAAAACAGTGAATGACAGTGTGGGTTCATAAGTTAAACAAGCCAAGACACATCAAAGCAGTTATTAAAGTTCCACAAATTTAACTGATCAACATAGACATTAAGGAAGTTGGAGCAAGTATTCTCACTATACAGTGGGCATGCACAGTCTATGCCCAACTTGTCTTCCGACCACAACCAGTGATTGTTTAATATGTCTGGCTTCACTTTCAGTGAAGAGTGATAGAGTGTTGAATGGTACGTTTGGCACATCACTCCTTCTAAACTGAGATTCAAAAGGAATGACCCTGCGTAAATATTTAATGCATTTTTATAAGTTGCAGATTTTTCTCTTTGGCTGACAACATGAGCATTATTTCACAGTGCATTTGAGGACAATTCTAAAATGTTAGAAGTTACCTATGAACAAGGAACCCTGACATAAAGCATTGATGTGTTCAAATGATATAAAAATGCAGGTAACAAAAATAATATCAATCAGGGTTGGTAAAGCGCAACTACTCACCCGTGAGAGTCTCAAGGCTCTGGGGGGGCGGCCCTCCCCTATCAGGCAAGACCTTTGTGGGAGGATAGTGCTTGTAACATTTGAAGACATACACATTTGCCATTGGACTACTTTCAAACTTAATGAAAACGTTTTGATGATATTTTTATTTCTGTTCGTGATTACAGTGTTTTCTTCTGGGTGCTGTATTTTGATGTGGTACTCTTCAAAATTGTCAAATCCAATCTAAAGGGATTGTCAAAGAAATAAAATAGCATATACTAACATATTGAAAATTCTCATCAGGTGAATATTACACATTGAGAAAGAATACAAAAAGCACACATAAAAAATGGCAGGAGAGGCGCTACAAGCTAAATCAATATTAACGGCTATTTCTTACTACCACGAATGGACATCACTATAACGATAAGGACCATTTGGGAAAGTTCAATGTGCTATTCATCAGCTTTTTCTGTAGGTGGCTTCGTCAGCTCAAAAGTTGTGCGAGATGTCTCCAGGACTTTACCAGACTTGTCTAACTGTTGAATGCTCTGCGTCACTGTAATTGTGACCTGCTTCGTAGACATACGATTCGACTGCCACTTTTTCTGTGAATTGTAAAACAAATGGTCAGTAAGCATGACAAACCAGAAAATCAACACAAAAAACAGACATGGAGGGCTACCTAAGAATGTTAATAAATAATCGGACTTCAATGTATTTAAAAATCCATCTCACTGTAGGTTTCTAATACAATTTGCATTCATTTTAATCAAATATTCTGAGAGCTAAGAATTTTCAAAGGATATCTGACCTAGTTTATTATCAACCTGTAAAACTCTTCTCCATAGGAAATTGACAATTTTAAGTAATCTTCTCCCTAGCGTTCGTTGGATGGGTGCGATCAAATTTATTAAACTGCAGTTTGTTTGAAGGGTGTGGATTGATGTATGGTCTATGTGGGAAGTGTTTTGGTGTCACCTGTAATGATCAGAGTGGTATTGTCATTGTGTAACATGCAGCTGTGCCTCAGCATGTGATGTAGTGAAAGAAATAGACATACAATTTTGTACAGTTGGAAGGGCTTAGTTGCAACCTTTAACGTATCATGTTCCTGTGATTCTATAGCTGTGTTTATCCATGCAGTGGGTCTATCCATTAAAGATTGATTCTGCTGAAACATTTGTTGAGGAAGTGCCAGATATTTATCCACTTCCTGGTATTTTGGTGGTCTTGCATGCTTCTTGACTGTTCCAGGAGGGAGTTTCATAATTTGCCCTCATTTAAGGAGTTTTTTATTATAGATGCATGACTTCTTGTAGGGCATGGTGGTCAGCAAGGGTGGCAGTTTAGATTACAGGGAGCAAATCTGTATCTTTGAAGTTTCATTTCCACAAAGGATGCCATAGCTGACCCTGAGGGCAACACAGTTTACACTGAAGGAGGAGTGTCTGGCTATGGGTGGCAAGTGAAGCGATTGGTTGCTGTTGTCTTATGGTGTAGATGGAGTAGTTATCTAGCTTCTGCAGTTTGGATTTTTTTAAGTCTTTGGAGTAGGAAGAATGGTGCTTTTAAATAATCAATTTAAGTACAACAGCTGAACAGGAGCGTCTGTGGGAAACCGAGATATGAGCAGGCAGAAAGGATATTGCTTGGACTAGATGGTGAGTATTATGACTTGGTTAATTTGGGAGGTGTTACTGGAAAAGTTTCCTGAAGTTCTTCCATTCTCTGTTGTAAGGATTTCAGTTTTGAATGATTTGAGTTCTAGGAGGTTTCTCAGCATCCATTGGTAAACAGCTTGGAGACAGCAGTTTTGTGCCAAAGTGTCTAACTTCAAGATGATCTATGTGTCATTGGTATAGTAAGTAACAGTATGTTAAGTTGAAGGACTACATGAGGTCTGGTAGAGGGTTTAGGGTAGGCCCAGGTGGAATTTTAAGTCCGCAAGCAGAATTGGGAAATTTTGGTGACTCAGCATTTCTCTGGACCATCCTAATCCGCCAATCACAGTGTG
Source organism: Calotriton arnoldi (assembly GCA_963921515.1). Classification (NCBI taxonomy): domain Eukaryota; kingdom Metazoa; phylum Chordata; class Amphibia; order Caudata; family Salamandridae; genus Calotriton; species Calotriton arnoldi. The sequence goes on from CAWUFW010001133.1 coordinate 1,885,284, forward strand.
GCAGAATTTTTTTCCCATTTGAGCAACGAGATGACAACAGGAACAACGCAAGGCTTCAAGAAGCTAGCTGGTGAGTGCAAGTGATATTTGGCATCCCCTAGTGTGATTCCCAGTTGCTAGGAGGACTTCCGGCGAGATTTTATGAACGCAGCAGTCGCAAACGGACATAGTCAGAGAGCTGCATGCTGACTAGATTTTCCACTCAAGTGGCAGCAAAATCAACTAAAAGATAGAGTGGTGCTCTTCACACTGAAATTTCAGCACACAATGTGCTACCGGCGCTAAAACCAGGACGCAATCAGTGCGACATGCATTTTCCGCCCGTTGGCGGAACTCAGTGGAATTTTGTGGAGATTTATGTAACTCTGCGTGATTCCGTGGAGTGAAATTCCACGAGATCTGCCCAGGCCTAGCTTAGGGAGGCACTGAAGAGAAGTGGAGAGATGATTAAGCGTGGAGGTACAGCAGAAATGGTATGGAAAGAAGGTGATGAGAAATGTAAGAGTGAGAAGGTGCTTGATCTTTCAGAAGGGCGGTAGGAGATCCAGCCTACGATGGCCCCTTGAATACCAACTTACTCTAGTTTCAGTTGGGGGTAGGAGTGTTGGGCGTTGTTGTGGGGAGCATACCAGAAAGGAAGTACAATGAGAATGACACAATTTCAGTTGAGGTTGTCCCTGATGATGGAGATCACGGCGGATTCAGTATTTCTCCCAAGGAGAAAGCCAGCTTCATGTTGAAGAGCTCATTGTTTTTTCCATGCACTTAGAGATTTGAAGATGGTGAGGTTTGCTTTAAACCTGATGCATCTTGGGTGGACACAGCATTTCATTGAGAATGTAGCCAGCTGGGTGTGTTGTCTCAAGCACAATTAGGGAGGAGTTGAGATCCTTTAGTCAGGTAGGATTTTGTGTTGTGAGATCTGGCGAGTCAAGCAGAATAATACAATGGCCTACAATAAAGAGATTTTTGCTGTGTACACTGATGATGGTGGCTGGCTTTAGGAAGTTATCTGTGAATGCTCAGCTATAAACAGGAGTTCTGTGTAGGAAAGTGCCCCTTTTTGCATAGTTGCCCCCCACTTTTTGCCTAATGTTAATGTACTTTGACTGAGTGTGCCCTTGGTTCCTGCCAATGAGTTACCCAGGGCCTATGTTCTTTCCCTAAACTTTACTGTTGCAAAACCCAATTGGGAACTCTCTGGCCACATGTAAGTCCCTTGTAAAAGGTACCATAGGTACCAAGGGCACTGTGACCAGGGAATGCCTCTAAGGGCTGCAGCACTTATTGTGCCACCCTTAGAGACTCTGTACCTTTACACACACACACATACTGCTATCGCAGGTTGTGTGTTTTGGTGCAGAACAAAGTGAAGAGTCGACATGGCACACATCCCTGTGTAACATCTTGTTGGGGCGACACTTCGCCCCAAAGCCAATGACACAGCCAATTGTGCCTCTGCTTTTTTTCTTTTTCACATTATTTCCTGTTGTACTCATTTTACTCCATTAATCCTCCATTCATTCACTTGAAGCTGCTCAAATCCGCATGCAAGGTAATGCTATTTCCCGGGTTTCTCATGTTCAAGATGGGCCATCCGAACCTCTCTTCAAGAACACGTACAAGCGCGAAGTTCATCAAAGCAGTTTATTAAAACCCAATGCATTTCGGGCCACTAAGGCCCTTCGTCAGGGGTAACTGAAAAAACAATAAAGCATACATTATTGTTCCATTCATCCATGTATATGCGAATTCTCATGCAAATATACTTATAATATTAGTTGCACCTCACTTCTCAGTAGGTAACACTCATAAAATTCAATAATGTTGTTTGCAACGTTCCAATAAATGAACCCTTTAATAACTCTGGCAAAACTCGGTCCCTTCACTTTACATTTTTATATGTGACTCAATTTCTTTCGGTCGCTGGCTCCCATGTAGTGACCACTTTAACTTCAACCCTCCCTTCAAACCCTTCACTTTCTACAAACCAATTCAATATCTCCCCCTTCTTAATGCCCTTCGTACTTATACCTTAATACCCTTCCCTTCACCCTGCTCAACCCTGCACTCCACCCCACTGCCTTCCATCTTTCCACTGGCCGCTATCTGCCCCCCTTCCATCCCGACTTTCCACACATTCCTGCCACCACATCCCTGTGTGCCATGCCTACAATCCACTGCCCTGGCATAGGTAAGCCACCCCCCTAGCTAGATGCACAATACCAGTGGTGAGGGTACAGGTGCATGAGCCCTGTACCCCTACAGTGTCTAAGTCAATTCTTAAGACATTGTAAGTGCAGTAATGCCATAAAGAGTATATGGTCTGGGAGTTTGTCATTGCCAACTCCACAGCACCATAATGGCTTTACTGAAAACTGGTAAGTTTGGTAAAAAACTTCTCAGCACATTAAACCAACCCTGATGCCAGTGTGAGATTTAATGAAAATGCACTCAGAGATGCCCCCTGAAAAACGACCTAACTCTAGTGTCCTGGCTGAGTGGCTGCTCACCAGCTGCCACCACCAGACATGTTTCTGGACCCCTGGGCTGAGAGCCTGCTGCTCTCGGGGTCCTGAAAAAAAGCACACCCTGGGATGAGGTGCCAAGTCTCCTCCACCAGGATGGGCTGGGTCCACCAAGGAGAAGCTTCAAAGGCTTGCCGCCTTTGTGAGCTACCCCAGCCAGTTGCTGCTCCCAGCAACTGGCCCCCACCGGATCTGACCCCCCCCCTTTGAGCGGGAGAATCGGCGGGAAAACCAAGTTAGGAGGAGAGGTGTGCCCACCTCTGCCGACCCCACCCCTCAGGTGGGGAAGGCGAGGTGAAGCACAACTCTTAGTCCCCGCCATCTTGCAGATGGGGGGACCCCGCCAACCAGAGTGAGGCTTATGCCCCCTCGCACTGGAGGGTGGCATGATAGGGGGTGTGCCCACAACAAGGGAGGGACCCACTGGTCCCGACCTGTGTCTATCTGTAATGCCCCTAAATGTAGTATTTAGGGGCAACACTGAACCTTGCCTCCTCAGACAAGAAGAATCAAGAAGAAAGGCCAGAGCCAGAAAGAAGAAGGACCGAACAGCCATACGGAGAAAAAAAGAGGAAAACACCAACTGACTTGGCCCAAGCCCTACCGGCCTGTCCCAACCTCAGACACCTCCAACAGAACCTCGGTGTGTCCAGCAGCCAGCAGTCCTTGAAAACCAGGAGAGCCTGCCCTGCCTTTGTGACTCGAAAAGAATATTGTCTCCCGTGAGCACCGGACTTGCTCAAAGATAACCGACTCTGACTCCGGCTGAGTCCATGAGTCGCCAACACTCAGCTCTCGGCACCCCAAGCCCGAGTGACCCAACACCATCAGGAGGTCCCCCCAGCGATCCTAGCTTGGATCCCAGTGACCCCTGAACCTCAAGAAGCTCCCAAAACACACCTGTAGCCGACAAAAGGAAGGTCCCCTCAACCACGACTGAAGGCGATCCCCAGACCGACTCCGTAACTGATCCGGTCCAAGAACCCAACAGCGACCGTCCGACCGACTCCGTCCCCGAAGGCTTGCGGTCACAGGACGATGACCCCCAAAGCCCCTATTCGCCTCATCAGCCGCTGACCGACTCCGAGGTATCCCCGACCGACTCTGCAGCTTCAGCCAAGACCGCATCCTACACCCGGCCACAACTGCGCCACTGGTGGTGCAGTTCTTGTTGGCCATTGGGCCCTAAAGTGCTGACCTCGACCCCAGGATCTTTTTGTTCTCCAACCTGGTGGCCTGCTTTCCCGCAGTCCCCAAGCCCATGACCGTGCTTAGCCTGTTGGGTAACGTGTGGTCCCTGCACTCTGTACCCGGCTGCCTCTGTGCCGCTGGTGGTACGACTCGTGTGCCCATCTTACCGAAGCCTACTCACGGACCAGTAACACTCGTTTTGTTCATTGAAGACTAAAATATGTATCGTGAGTAATCCTGCAAAGCAATAACGATATAATAAAATGTATTATATATTTTTCTTTCTCTCAGGAAATGCCCCAGCCTAGTATCTAGAGATACCTGCCTGTGTAAGAAAAGTGATTATAAAGTAATTCTGACTGACTGCAAATACAATGTAAATCTATTGTAACAGTCATTACATACCAACTGTATTTAAACTGCATATGCTTGCAAAGTATTTTTATGCTGACCTGTACCAGGCCTGGCTTAATTCTAGAAAATAAATATAACTAAACAATATTTTTATACAAACCAATTGGTCAGAGTTCAGTCCTTGAGTGTGTGAAATCATTTCTTACCTGAGTTGTACAATAAATGCTTAGCATTACCATCTGATAAGGCCTTACTGCTCGCCCACACTACCACAAATAGAGAGCAAGGTACTATCTACTTTTACCTCTGCCTACCTTTGGGGTTCCACTGGACTCTGTGCGCACTATACCTTACTTTGGTATAGTATATACAGAGCCAGCTTCCTACAGTCTGTATATCAGCAATAAAGAATAAGAAAAGGTACGTAGCAGATGAGACGTGATTCACAATTCACTGTGTCTGTAAGGTTGGATGATTTCTGGTGAAGGTTTCTTACCTGGTGTAAGAAATTGGGAGTATTAGTAGTATTAGATGAAGGGGGTAAGTATCCGCCTCAAATAATAATCACTGTCCTTGACAGTGTGAATCTTTACAATCATTACATTAACTTGAGCTCCACCCCTGGTAGAAATGGCACGGAGCAGACAGGCTTAACTTTGAAGCAATGTGTAAAGTATTTATGAGTACCAAAACAGTAACAAAGTCGAAACACAACACAAGATCCCCCCAAAACAATTTAGAAGACTAGAGTGAATTTTAATAAATAAAATGACACCAAAAAGACAAAAAACCAATAAGGAAGCCAGAGGTATTAACTTTTAAAGTTTAAATATAAAAATAGCACCAAAAACATTTAAGAACCAACCGCGGTCACCTGGTTGCACTTGACCGCAAGTTAAGGCCAACCGCGATGGAGTGCGGTCGGATACAGAAACCAGGTTCGACCAGGTCGAAAGTTTAACCTTCAGCTTAGTCTCTGAAATGTAAGTCAAAAACCCTCAGTGGAGCAATGCAGTAGGCTGTGGCAGAAGAGGGTTCAGCGTCATCGGATAGCCACTGAACAAGCTCTCGGTGAAGCCACTGTCTTTTGGTGGGAAAGCTTCGAGCGGGAGAAATTAGAATTTTGCACCAAAAGAAGGTCTGTCACAGGTCAGATACTTTTTGTGTCTTTAAACCGTGAAAAATTCTAACTTCTTACTTAGTCCCAGGTTTCAGGTAAAGTTAGTAGAAATACACTTTGACACCATCCAAGGGTCCAGGACCTTAGGGGTAGCACTTGGGGATCAAGACTCACTCCAGCAGAGGCCAGCAGCAGGATCCGGTTGGAACTGGTCAGCTGGGCAGTTGCAGAAAAGGCATTTGGTACATGTTGTCTCTCTGTGGCTTGAACAGGAAGTCAGCCTTATGACCTTTGGAGCCCACTTCTTTGTCTGGGTACAAGAGGGAGAGCAGGTCCTGTATTATAGGCTCTCCTCAGATCACAGACAGAAGGTCCAGCCCTCTTCTGCTTTTCCACAGGCCCAGAAAGTGTTCTGAGGAGAGTACTGTGGGTGGCACATTCATGCATAGCATCAGTCAGTGACTTTGGGTGAATCTTTGCCCCTCCTTAACCAATAGGGTAAAGGTTCCCAGGGGAAACTCTACCCACTTTTGCAGCACTTCCTTTGTGCCCTACTGCAAACAATCCCAAAATAGCCCTCTTTGCCTAAATATAAGATTGTGAAACCCTTTTTTCCATTGCATAGCCTGTGTGCCCATAGAAATGAGTAACCTCTCCTCTTTGGTCACTCTAAACCAGGTCTGGGAGCAGCTCCTCTCCCACTGAGATTGGTGCCTGCCTGACTAGGGAAGCAAAGGTGGAGGAAGGCCCAGGTGTTACCTACGTCTGCCTGTAACAGGTTGGGCCTTTTTGAAGTTAATCAAGCTCAAAGGCTCAGCCCATAGGACATGCTTTCAAGTGAAAACAACACCTCCCCACGCCAAAGGCCTTTTGTCACTGTTATGGGAGCAAGCTCACACCTCATCAAACGGGTTATTCAGCAGCCAGGTGACAGTTGGGGCTCATGTAAATGGGCATCCAGAGGCTTTAGGCAGGGAAAAGGTAACTTTCTAAAAGTACTTTTTTCTAAAATGTGTAATACAAATCCAACTTCTCCAGTGAATTAAGCTTGTAATAAACATTTCAAAAAGTCCAAGAATTAAATTTGCAGCTGCTTTCTAGCTAGAAATATCCTTACTAAATGTAATATTATATCCCAATACTTTCCTATGGTGCAGACAACCCTACTACAGTGATATAAATGGTGTTTGGGACCTTTTCACTGTAAGGAAATGTTTAACATTAAACCTTTAACTGTCATACTTTTAAATACCATGCACTCTGACTTATGTGCAATAAGGCCTATTTAGGCATGGCATATTAATATTTAAAAGGAAGGTTTAGGCTTTTCAAAAGGGGTTGTTATGACAAATTGAATTTGCAGTTTAATACTACACACCCAAGCTACACATAGTAAACCTGCAGTCAGGTTTATACTGTTACAGTAGTGGATGGCACAATAGGTCCACTTGTGACACTTAACTTACAGTCCATGGGTATACTTTTGTATCGTATGTTAGCATTAAATAGGTATGTTAAATATGCCCATTAGAGGTATGCCAATTTCATCATGTTGAAAGAGGGAGAACAAGCACTTTAGCATTTGTTATCAAGGGTTAAGTGCACAGAGTTCTACAGTCAGCGAATCAGGGTTGACACCATGCAATAGATTGTCATTGCTAATACATGGGGGAAGATGATGCCCTATTGAATGATAGAGCTTGCATCCTTTCCTGGCCTGGTTTAGGTGATTAACTTTTTGTAGGTAATCACATTTGAGAAAAGTATGTGGAAAGAGTGCAGTTTAACTTTCCACTTCAAGACAATTTGAATGATATTTTCCTTTATATGAGTCTGGAAAATCTTTTAAGCCTAAGCTCCTTGTTAGAAACCATAGGACATTGATGTATACTGCAATTCTGTCTCCTCTCCATGGTCCTTTGATAAATCTCCCGTTTACCACCCCCAACATGCATGAAAGCACCCAGTGATTTTGAGGACTGCTCCGGAGAATGATTTTCCCACTGTAAGGCTCTTCTACACCCAGAATCTCAGGGGCATATTAGCAACGAGGCGATAAACAATTATCGCCGCTTTTGCGTCCGTTTTCGGACGAAAAGCGGCGATAATTTGATCGCCTAATCAGCAAGGTCACGCTATCGCGTGAATCCTTGCATTATCGCCTCTTTCCCCCAACGCCCATCTTTGCATCTCTAATGAGATGCAAAGTGGCGTACCCAGATGGACTACGTTGCAAATATCGCTGATGTTCACATCGCGATATTTACAAGGCAGCCCACATGATTTTAGCAGAGGTTAGATTTCGGCGAAAACAGCCGTTTCGCCAAAATCTAACGTCTGCTAAAATCCTGACTTAGCCATCCCTAACATAGGGGTGGATTCTGCTGATACGACCACAGGGTCGTATCAGCAAGAGTCATCGCCGTTTGCAGGGAACATCGCTGGAAAACCAGCGATGTTCCCTGCAAAACGGCGATAACCTCGCTATCTCTGGAATTTTTATCGCCCTGGAGAAGCGCGTTGTTAATAACGCGCTACCAGGGCGATAAATTCCAGAGATAGCCTGCGATAGGGAATCTGTCGCTAAGCACGGCCAGCGATAACGTTGATAATATGCCCCTTAGTACCCTAAAGTAGCTGCCTATTACTGGGCCATACTAGCATTTGTTTTTGGTAAAGGCTTGCCTCAGGACCTAATGATTGCAAATCTGGTACTTTGATCTCGGAAAATACAGAATTATCTGCTTTATTGAATTTTGACAGTATTTCACAATGTCTCTGTCGGCTACCCACAAGAAAGACTTCTGTTGAGAGGAGTTTAGATTAAAAGTTGGCTGTGAAGCCCAACAGGGACAGAGTCCTATCTGTTTTCCTCCAATATTGGTGAAGGTGATTTCCATTCTCCAAACACTCGTCCAGGTATGGTAACCCATGTATCGGTTTTTACTGCAGATGGAAGACCATCAACAATAAACATTTAGTGACAGTATTAGTGCAGACTTCATGCCTAAGAGCTGTATTAAGGACTGATAATATTTTCCACCATCGACAGAGCAACGGTATGCTGCTTCTGTGCTTCTGATATTTGTGTATGTTCTGTTTAGGGAAATTTCTGCTACTTATTTTTGTTGTTACCTTTTTTTTTTAGGTATTTTTGTTGTTCTCTTCCTGTTTCAAGAGGGGAATAACACCATGCAAAGTCTGTGGTTCATATTAAGCACTTGAATGATCTAGGATCTAGCATTGATTCTATTGCCATCCTTTTGGTAATGAAGATGTATACTCTCTGTTCCACACACACAATAGCTCCTTTGAGGAAATTCTAAACCCTCTACCAGCCTAGACATGTTGTCTTTCTTCCTTTGCGTTACTCTTGGTTGGTGAATATGGTTTCTTTACAAATTCAATGCAATAGCTACACATGCTGTATGTATTTCCAGATTACCTGAGGTTATATTCTGCCACTTACAGTAGAAAATCCTCCAACAACAAGGCTTGGAGGATCAGCAGAAATGAATCCCTGGGCATTGCAATTAAAAAGCATCCTAAGTCTGGCATTGGACTTATCCTTTTGGTGGAAAGGACAAACTCTGGGTTAGAGCACTGTGTTGCCATGAAGTGGACAGAGTTTAGCCATAGTGAGGATGCACATGCTGTTGACTGACCAAGGTGCCCTTGTGAAGAGTACCTGGCATCCATCACGCTGACCGCTGCTTTCTGCTTTATATCCACTTCACCTGTCTCAGGATCATCCACATCTTTACCACAAAAGATAATCCCCACAATAGGAAAAGTCAAAACTCCAAGTCTTAAAAAGAACCCTATTGGCATTTGCTGCATGGCTGAACTTATTGCATCAATAGGTGCCTTAAAGAATGTACTAGAAAGCACCTGGCCTTTTTGCACTATGACAGTTCTTTTTTTCTTTTGTGGATCATGCAAATATCATAGGTCCTCAGAGTCATCCAGTTGCTAATGGACATGTACCTAACTCTCTGGTGGTTGTCTTGGAGAATTTCCTGCCTTTTTCTATGCCATAATTAATAACAAAATCAAGCAATGCATGAATCTAGGTGCACTTTCAAGCATGACATCTAAAGGTGTTTCTGTACTGTGGGTACCGAGCAGGGGCGTTGTGAACCCCCAGCTTTAGCAGCTACAGCAGGGGTGGGTTGTTTATGAAATGAATGAATGAAATGAAATTTGTACTTGTAAAGCGCACCCATACCCCCAAAGGGGTGTCCAGGCGCTGTACGCATACCGCTGTGGAACCCTTCCTGGCTTTTCCCTGTGAAATGTCCACTCCTGGGCACCCCCAGGGTGAAGCCAGGCATCCCAGCGCTGTTGGGGCCGTTGTGGAGATTAAGCAAGCTATTGCCCAGAGTTGCACAGTGGGACCCATGATTAGAATAGGCACCGAGGCGAGAATTATCAGGTCCGAGGAAATTGAGCCCAAGACCCGCCGAGGCGGGAATTGAACCCTGGTCCCGGGCCAGATCTCTGCATCAGGGTCTGCCGCTCTAACCATTGAGCCACACGGGCCTCTTCTGTCTGGAACCCCACAGACAAAAGCTCCAAATTAAACATATAAGGGAATACAGCACAATAGACGAGCATGCAGGAGCAAGGATGAACTAAAGATGAGTAAATAGAAAAGGTAAAGAAGGGAGCAAGGCTAGAAGCAAGGACGGATGGATGAATTAGTTGTGGATAAATGAGTGGGTTACTGAATGAGCAGGTAGATGGATGAGTGAGTGAAAAGATGAGTGAATGAATAGGTAGATGGACAGGTGAAAAGATGGCAGAATAATTGGATGGATGGATGAGCAGGAGAAAGGATGGCAAAGTAAAAGGATGGATGGATGAGTGAGTGAATGGACAAGTAGATAAACAGGTGAAAGGCTGGCAAGGTAAAGGAGCCAGTGGATGGATAGGTGGATGGACAGGTGAAAGAATGGCAGAGTAAAGGGATGGATGGTTGAATGGATGGATGGATGGATGGATGGCAGAGTAAAGGGATGGATGGCAGAGTAAAGAGATGGATGGATAGGTGAATGGACAGGTGAAAGAATGTCAGAGTAAAGGGATGGATGGATGAGTGGGTGAAACGATGAGTGAATGGAGGGTAGAGTGGATGGATGAGTGAGTAGATGGAAGAGTGGATGGATGGGTACATGGCAGAGGAAGACTTGATAATGGATTACAGGTTGGATGAATGGATCCATGGATGAATGCATAGATGGATGGCATAATGGATGGATAGATATGTGCATGGACAGGTGAAAGAATGGCAGTGTAAAGGTATGGAGGAGTGGGTGAAAGGATGAGTGAAAGGATGGTATAGTGGATTAATGAGTGAAGAGATGGCAGAGTGGGTGAATGAATGGATGGGTAGGTGGCATAGTGGATGGCCTGATAATGGATTACAGGTTAGATGGAAGGATGCATAGGTGGGTGGCAAAGTGGATGGATGAATTGATCAATGGATGATGGATGGAAAAGTAAATTGATGGATGATGGGTGGATGGATGGATGGATAGGTGCATGGACAGAGTAAAGGGATGGATAGGTGGATAATTTGATGTACAGTTGAAAAGATGGCGGTGTAAAGGGCAGGATGATTGGGTGAATGGATTGTATAGTGGATGGATAAGTGAACAGATGGCAGGATGGATGGGTAGATGGCACAGTTGATTGATCATGGATGGCAAGGTGGACGGATGGATGCATGTATGAATCGATGGAAGGATTGATAGACGGCAGAGTGTAAGGATGGATGGCAGAATGGACCGCAGAGTGAATGGATGGAATGGGAAAAGATTGATGGATGAAAGCATGAATAGATGACAGAATATAAAGGTGATGTAGTGGATAGCAGCGGGTAAATGGAAGTGTGAAAGGATGAATGGATAAATGCTTGGATGGACCAGACGAGGAATTTCTTCTACTAAGGATTGGGCTCACTGGCTTTACTTGCTTGGTGTCATCAGAGCTTTAATTCAAAGTGGGGGGTATTTTAATTGTTTAGCTACTTCCCTGGTACTAAGTCACATGTCTTCCTCCAGAGCATTGGTGAGGAGGGTAGTATGTGTGTTTTTCCATTTTTCTTCTTTGTTCAGTGTGTTAACACTCTTTAGCTGCTAGAAGTATGGGCTTAAGCACCTTTGTTATGGAAAAATGCTTTTGCACCTGTTTTATGCATACATAATTGTTTTTGTGCACACTATTTTTATCAAAATCGGAGTGTTTAGCCTCAGACAGAGGCGGCGGCTGGACCCTGTTGTGCTGTTTCGAAAAAGGTAGAACTTTTACCATGGTTTGAATACCATTGTGTAAAGTCCCCATCATTTTATATATTCATGTTCTGAAGGATCTAGGAACGAATTGTACACAAGCATGACCAAGTCGGTAGTTGTCATCCTGTGGAACGCATAAAGTACACACTTTATGTATGTCTGTGAGTACCGACAGGAATACTTCGGGGAAAACGTAAACACATTTTGTCAATTCAAGAACAACAATATAGAAGGAAAGCTCTACATTGAACAATTTTGGTGTCAAGGCGCGACTGGCACTGCTGTGGCTCGACAAAGCTCAACACATTTATTTAATGTAATGATCGCATCCATAGTGTGAGCATTCAGAATACGATTTGATGTTAATATGAGTCATTTTGACCAAGTACATGGTCAACATCGGAACATTTTTTCATCCAGTAAACGAGATGCTATACAGATTACAGCTATAAAATAAAAATCACAAAATATAGAATAGGTTAATGTTGCAAAACATTTAAATAAAAGTTGTTCTGGTGTACGGAGGTCTAGTGTGTCAAAGTACGGCTGAGCAGTCTACATTTAGGGCCCGATTCCGATCTTGCTAGGAAAGCCCTCCGTACGACTCGGATCCGGAGGGCTTTCCGAGCGAAACGTGCGCCAGGAGTCCGAATGAGCGAGTACGATGCAGCCGTTTGCTTACGGACTCGGTTCGCTCGGACTCCCATTGAACTCTATGGGAGTCTGTGTACAGACGCATACACAGGCTCCCATAGCAAAAAGGGGTGGGTGGGGAAAAGCGTACACCCTGTTGCGGGCACCCCATGGTGCCCGCCACACTGTGCATGCCTGGACTGGGGGACCCATGGGCACACCCTCGTGACAGATTCGGAGGGCCCCGGGTGAAGGGGGGCCTGCTACAGCCCCCCGAAGTATGAATCCAACAGCAATTTCGTCTCGCTGAGACCGAGGCGAAGCAGCTGACGAATCGTGCATCGTACTCGATCGGTCGGAATTCGTCTCGATAGCGCGGCACGATTTGGCTACAAACTAGTCGTATGGACAGGTTCGGGTCCCGGAAACAATTCAGTCGACGCGTACGCGATCTTCGCATCGTACTTGCTCGTTCGGACCTGTGTTTACGATTCGGTCATAAACAAGGGCTACGAATCGGTTCCGGGAAAGCCAAATCCGATTTGGAGGCCTTCCGAACGACATCGGTATCGGGCCCTTAGTGTTAATTTCTAAGCACAAAGCACCATGCTGATAGTAGAGTATGCTCTCACATAATGGTATAGATGAGAACATGTCCTCACAATGTGTTAATACTGAAAGGCCCTTCTCTCTGTATATCTTAGCATTCACGAAACCATCTTGCAATCTGGACGCCATTTTGTATTATAATCGAAACTGCTGCTTGGTTATTTTCGAGAAACGGTCTTTGGTAAGTTTCGTTTCCCAAGGTTGAGCTTTTCTTTCTGTAATTGCAAGTGTCCTCATTAGTGCATGCCTTTCCCGTTAGATAGAGGCCTTCTCCCACCTGTCTGGTGGGGAGGATAGGCCAGACGACCTTGGGCAGTAGATAGCCTGTGCCCGGCTGCGGAATCGAAACTTATGTTCTGTACCCCCATTGTATTACAACACCTACCAGTGTTTTTTTCATAGTAGGCGGGTCTTTGTGGACTCCGCAACGTACATAATGTAATTTTATGCTTACTTGGTCCAGTCCCTCGACAGCCATCTCAGGAGGCTGGTCAGACTGGGCTCCGCTGCAGCGTAATATCAATAAATAATCTGGTTTGTATTCTCTACTGTCTGACCGACTCTTCATTTGTATGGAAGGCTGAGAGGTGGTCGTGAGTGACCCGAGTGGCCCTTTTCGGGTCCCTTCCTTCAGTTGGCGCCTGAACAGGGACTCCATCGGGTGACCTCATCCTCGCCCGCGGACGGGTGAGGAGGACGGTGTTGCGTTGGGTCGGATAGGTGGATCAGGGGACCCCTGCACGATAGAGTTTTGTACTCGCAGCTGCCCCGCCTGTCTGATCGGGCGGTGCCCTGCCCAGTGGTCATCCCGACTGGGGTCCTGAATGGCAAAACCCATGGATCTGACAGTTTGGTCCGAAGAGTCGGCAGTGGAGAATAAATTTGTTTTACCTGTGTGCACCAGGTGAGCTTGTTTGGTTCTCTGTCGTCATGACATTTGTTTGGTGGGCACTTTGGTTGGTCTAGGAATCAGTTTTAGACAAGCGCTTGCATTTGATTTTGAATATCTTTTGAGATATGGTACCATTTTGCTAATTTGTGATTGATGCAATCCGCGGAAGCGACTTTTGATAAAGGCACAAGTGCATTTTAGTGTAATTGTGTGGTGAATGTGTTTCTTTGTGTGAACAGAATGCCTTGCTGGAGTAAGTTGTGTTGTGTGGGGTGTCGTTATTGTTCTGCTGATGCTCGATTGGAGGAAAAGCAGCCTGCACCTTCGGAAGGCACTCCGAATTATGACACGTACGTCAAATACGGCCTTGGCCCCATTATATTTAGTACACTATGGCACAAATATACGAGGGACAACGCTGAATTGCAGTGGCCATCAACAGGCACCTTTGATGAGCAGAAATTGAATTATTTGGAGGAGAAATTGTTTGCTAAACGTAGCAGGCAGTCAATGTTTGATTATCTTCAGGTATGGTGAACGGAAGATAAACAGAGACGAATGAGGGCGGAAAGGGAGGCACGGAGGGAGAAAACGCAGACACTGACTCAGAAAGCAGTGGCCCATGATAAAGAGAAAGTGGAGAAGGGTATAGAATGTGCTGATAGGAGGTTTCGATTGCAATGTGATAAGTCCTATGTTGCTAGGGAGGAGGCAGACACTTTTGTGGAAGAATTATTGGAAGAAAGACCGCCTCCCCTTATGCCCCACATAGAATATATCCTGTCGTCCCACAGCCCTTGCCATCTGCCTCTGCCCCCCCTGTTCCTGCTGTTTCTGGTATTGACCAAAGTGCTTTGGTTCCGGCATCACCAGCTTCTTCTTTGGCTACGTCCCCCGCAGTCGCCGTGGCTGCTAGTCTTCCTGCCACTCCTGTTGTTACAGCGTCACTTTCTCCTTCACAGACACTTACTACTCAGCCGATGTTGACCTTGATGCCTCCCCCTTCGATTACTGTGTTGTCCCCTCTTCTCTCTTCTGGCCCCTTGTTAGGTGCTGAGACACCGGTGCATGGCCAGGACGACGGGGATGGGGCAGTTGCAAAGGAGCGATTGGAACGGGTGTTGATTTGATCTGATGTGGGAGATATGGAGAAAACGATGGTGGCCAATCAGGCTGCCCAGTGGGCCCGTAATCCTATTTATGGTGTTGAAGTTGTATGGAGTGTATTAAAGGACTATGAGCCGTTTGTCCAGCAGCATGCCCTTAAGCACATGTCGGCTACTTTGATTGGACTATGGGAACAGTGTTTTAAAGGTGTCGCACCTCAGGCCGTTTATAATATTAGGGACCAAGTGTGTGCCACGGGCATGGCTCCAAATGAGGTTTTCGCTAGTGTTACCACATTGATTGGATATCGAGGTAGATTGCATCAGAAATCTCCGACGACGATATCCCAGTTCCCGATGAGGGAAGTTCACCCCATTTTCCACCCGGAGATACCGGAGCTACGTGATCAGCATGATCAGGTGACTAGGCAGCGAGTAGAGGCCCGTTTTCAAGAACAATGGGTTTATACTCCATGGAAGAAGAGTGAAGTCCTCTCAATTAAGGCTCAGTTACCCGACCCCAGAAAAAATCCTACTGCGTACTATAAAGAATTGACAGAGGCTGCTGCATCGACGGTAATGACGTTGGCAGATATTGAAATGTTTTTTGGCTTATTGGTGCCAGTGGATATCTGGCGACAGGTGCATACTCAGGACCATGCCCTAGAATTGGGTGGTACTTGGGACGGGATTAGGACCTGGGATGGGGAGAGGAAGCCTGGTGAAAAACCCAGGGCTGAGATCTTGGCTTTGCCAGGCCGCATTATTACCTATATGCACTCTCTTATCCCACCTCGGAAGGTATACTGGGATAAGCTGGCCGCATGTCATCAGAAGAAAGATGAAAGTGTGTCTGATTTCTTTACCCAGTTCGAAGGTGTATTCTTGGATTTTAGTGGCCAGGATTTGTCTTTGGAAGGGGGTATCCGATTATTTGTTAACAGGTTTGTCACAAATTTGCTCCCAGAGATTGCAACCCGGTTGCAGGCTGCTGAGAGCACGTGGACTACTTCTACCCCTTCGGTGATATTGAGTATTCAGTATTATGAGCATAGAGAGAAAGAGAAGGTAGAAAAGAAGACGAAGGATTTGAAGACGAAGGTATTGATGCAGCAGGCATCCAGGGCACTACTTACGAGGGACGCCGACACGAAGCAGGGGGCACCACATGCCCATCTGTTTGAAAAATTAGAAAGGGGCCGGTAGTAATTGATGCCGGTCTTGAAGCTTCGTACCAATCAGATTGTTACATGCTCTCTTCACCTGGTTACTGAACACAGAACATGTAGGGGAGAATTAACAACAGTGAGACCTGCTTTGTACTCAGTGGTGTAGTAGAGGAACTCACCAACTGTAGCGGTGACAGGGGACTCACTGAAGGTTATAACACTGTAGTAAAGGTCCGGTCTTGGATTCGCATAAAATGAATGCTCACAAGACTTTCTGCAAGTTGGATTAGTGCCCTGAAGAAGTCCCAGGAGAACAGGGACGAAACGCGTAGGCTGTTCACAACGTGCATTTGTCTTTTCTGTAACAGAATACATTTTGAAAAAATAAAGAAGATGGAAAACAATCCGACATTTGGAGTGTTATGTAACTAGTACATGTTTTTCCTGTTAACATCCAATTGAGTGGAGAGTAAGACACTTGCTGTCATTGTGCTTGAATGTTAATATCATACAATTTTTGAGGTACTTTTGATTAATCATTAATTTTTAGTGAATTGAGAAAAGTATAGATACAGTGCTCCTCTAAATTGTAAACTTGGACTACTTCTACCCCTTCGGTGATATTGAGTATTCAGTATTATGAGCATAGAGAGAAAGAGAAGGTAGAAAAGAAGACGAAGGAGCTGAAGACGAAGGTATTGATGCAGCAGGCATCCAGGGGGCAGGGACAGGGTCGAGGTGTTGGACCGGCTAGGCAGCTTTCTCGTACGTGCCGAAATGCTGTGCCTGTGGGCCCAAATCAATGTGCGTATTGCAAGGAGGAAGGGCACTGGCACAGCGAGTGCCCAGTTTTGCTGCAAAAGGTTGTGGCTCCTAGAGGACGGGGGCGAGAGGGCGAGGCCAGGGGGCATGTGATCAGGTTGGAGATCAGGCTACAGGGACATCACTGGGCCGTTCCGTTCAAAATTACCTTGATGACGTTCGGGGATGGCAGTATTATCATGATGATTATGATTTGGACAAGGTGACGGGGATGTCTTATAGCTAGGACAGCCAGGGACAGGGTAAGGGACCAGTTCCGATACCTGTAGATCAGTGTGAACCTTATATTAGTGTGGATTTGCAGGGCTCGGAAAAGAAATTTTTGGTGGATACAGGAGCAATGAATAGTTCTGTTTCGAGGTCACTGGTCCCTGGGGCAGCCCTGTCTGGCCATAACAATGTTTCGGTTGGTTTTTCCGGTGTGCCGGTAGTAAGCCCCATCTCCAAATCCCTTGCTTTGACTATAGGCCCTTTCACTGTTGATTCATCGTTTTTATTAACATAAAATTGTGGAGAGAACTTGTTGGGATTAGATCTGTTGAAGAAGTTACATGCTACTATTTACTGTTCCCCGGATGGTGTCCATATGACAATGGGTCCAAGTGTGGTTAGTACTACGCAATGTTTGTCTAAAGATGCTCCCCTTCCAGTTGAGTTTAAGGATGTCCCATCTATGTTGTGGGCCACAAGCGACACAGATGTGGGACTTTTGCAGATACCTCCAGTTTCTATTCAGGTTAAAGAAAATGCAATATTGCCTCGTATCCCTCAGTATAAAAATTTGCATGCAGGAGATCAGGCGTTGTTGCACATAATACAAGATTTGATTCAGTCAGGAGTTGTGGAGGAGACAGCGGCAAATGTGTGTAATAGCCCATCCTTCCTATTCTTAAGAGGCCACCTCCGGGTTCCTCTTATGATGTTGCTGATATTTATCGTTTTGTGATTGATTTGCGCGAAGTTAATAAAATTGTGGTTCCTCAGTTCCCCGTGGTTCCTGACATTACTGCTCTTTTAACTATGATTCCTTCTTCTGCTAAATTCTTTTCTGTTATTGATTTGAAGAATGCCTTTTTTAGCATCCCTGTTCATCCAAATAGCAGGCATCTTTTCGGATTTTCCTTGGCAGGTCGTAGTTTTAGATTTTGTCGAGTTCCTCAGGGGTACACTGAGAGTCCTAGCATATATAGCCAGGCTTTGAAAGGTCAATTGGACTCCCTCACCCTTCCCCCAGGTAATGTATTGTTGCAGTATGTGGACGATCTTTTGATTGCGTCCGATACTGAGGAAGGATGTAAAGAAGCTACAGTAAAATTGTTGCTGCATTTGGCTCAATATGGACACAAAGGGGCCGATTCCGATTCGGGCCGGAAATCTCTCCGACCGAGCCGGACCCGGAGAGATTTCCGACTGAATCGGACCCTAGCAGCCCGACCGAACGAGTACGATGCGCACGTATGATATCGGACTCGAGTAGGTCGGACTCCCATTGAAGTCAATGGGAGCCTGAAGTACAACGCGAACGCGGGCTCCCATTGACTCAATGGGTGCGAGGCAAACAAGGGCGCCCCCTACAGCGTGTACGCGGCGAAGCGACTCGCGCCGTACACGCACAGGTAGGGGGGACCCATGGGTCCCCCCTGTGTGCGACTCGCGCGGCTACGCGTACAGGGGGGTCCGACACGGACCCCCAAAGTGCGGCTCTGACTGCTTCTTCGAGCCGGACGGCGCGGGTCGGTCGGACTGCTCGCGGCGCGCATCGTACTTGCCCGGCTGGGGAACGTCTCCATTGCGTGGTGCGAGGCGCATCCGTGCGAGTCGGTCGGAGCGGTCGGGACCCGCGAACAAGTCGGTCGGCGAATTCGCACGCGCTTGCATCGTACTCGTTCGCCCGGACGCACCTACGAGTCGGTCGGGAAAAAGGGCTCCGAATCGGATCCGGTTCAGCCGAATCCGATTTGGTGCCCTACCGGCCGAGATCGGAATCGACCCCAAAAAAGTGTCCTTTTCAAAATTGCAATATTGCCGACAAGAGGTCACCTATTTAGGTCACCTACTGTCGAAGGAGGGTCGGAAACTAAGTCCTCAGCGTATTAATGCTATAGTTAACATGCCTGTTCCAAGGACCCAAAGGGATGTACGAGCCTTCATTGGTATTACTTCCTATTGTCGTCATTGGATACCAAATTTTGCCTTACTAACAAAGTCGCTGTTATATTTAACAACTAAAGATGTGCATGAACCTTTGCCTTGGACGCCTGAATGTCAACAAGCTTTTGAGCAATTGAAGGTTGCGCTTTGCTCTGCTCCTGTGCTTGGCACACCCGATTACAACAAGCCGTTTGTGTTATATGTACACAAGTCTGCCGGTTGTGCGCTTTCTGTCTTAACACAGGCCTTTGGAGGTAAGCAGAGGCCTTGTGCGTATTTTGCTGCTGTGCTTGATCCCGTCGCGAAAGCCCTTCCGAGCTGTTTAAGAGCGACCGCAGCTGGGGCCGTCTCTATTCGACAATCGGCAGGGCTTGTTCTTGATACTGATCTCACAGTTATGGTACCTTATGCTGTGGATACGCTTTTGAACAGAACAAAGACACAGCACCTTACCAGTGCAGGTCTGACTGGCTATGAGCTAACCCTCTTTGCCCCACACATTACAATTAAAAGATGTGCCACTCTGAACCCTGCCACGTTACTACCCCTCCCTTCGGAGAGTGAGGAAATAGACATACATGATTGTATGTTTCGGACGGAAGAGGAGATGAAGGGACGGGTAGACTTGACTGATGTTCCCTTATCTGACCCCCAAGGGGAACTATATGTCGATGGCTCTTGTTTTAAATTACCGGATGCCACCACAACTGCTGCTTATGCAATCACAACACTGCACATGATAGTTGAGACATCACGAGTTCCCTATCAGTCGGCCCAAGCTGCAGAGCTGGTGGCTCTAATTCGAGCCTGCGAGTTGAGTCAGGGATTGGCGGTCAATATTTATACTGATAGCCAGTATGCCTTCGGAGTCGCTCATAATTTTGGGCGGCTCTGGGCAGAGAGAGGATTTCTCACTTCCCATGGTTCGAAAATTCAACATGGCCCTTTGATAAATAGGCTTCTGTCGGCTTTAACCCTGCCCAAGAAACTGGCAATAGTGAAGTGTAGCGCTCACAAATCAATTACTGATGATGTGGAAAGGGGAAATGCTTTTGCAGATCAAACAGCTAAGGAGACGGCCCGATCTAGGATGAAAAAGATGTTTGTAGCAGGTCCTGCTAGATGGGTGCCAGAAGTTACGATGTTTGAGGACACACTAGATAATGTGAAAGAGATACAGAGCGAGGTGGCGGTTGAGGAATTAGCAATATGGCAGGAAAGCACAGCGAAATTGGATGATGATGGGTGCTGGGTAGATAAGTCGGGGAAGCAGAGATGGATGCTGCCAGATGCATATGTTCTTCCTGTAGTCACTATGGCTCATGGACCAGCTCACATTAGTGCTAGGGGTATCTGCAAGTTACTAGACCCTGTATGGCAGAATGGTAATATCCCAAAGACGGCTGCCCATTTGGTGAAATATTGCATGGTGTGTATGATGTACAATCCTGGAAAGGGTACTCCCACACCTCCTGGTAATTTTGCACCCCCTTCTTTCCCTTTTGAAGTCCTTCAAATGGATTTCATTGAGATCGAACGGGTGAATAATCTGAAGTATGCGTTAGTGGTGGTCTGTGCATTCAGTAAATGGGTTGAGGCTTATCCTACTAAGGAGAATACAGCTTTGGCGACAGCGAAGGCTCTTTTAAAGGAGTTCTTCCCTCGTTTTGGTTTGCCCCGTTTGATTTGGAGTGATAACAGCAGCCACTTTAATTCGAAAGTCATCCAGTTGGTGTGCAATGGCCTGCACATTAAGCAAAAGTTTCATGCTGCGAATCACCCTCAGTCAGCAGGTTTATTTGAGAAGTACAATGGTACACTCAAACTAAAGATGGCCAAAATTCAGGAGAGTACAGGATTGAAGTGGTCAGATGCTTTACCATTGGCTTTGCTGTCGACAAGCAAAGCCAATGGCTGTCCCCTTATGAGGTTGTTTCTGGTCGGCCCGCTAATGTCTGGGGTGTTCCGAGACCTCACCATTTCTCCGAGATAGATCACCCTTTGTTGATAGATTATTTATGTGAGTTGACAAAAAATGCGTTCTATTCATCAGCAGATTCAATAGGCCTTGCCATCCGCTACAGAGGGACCAGGTCACGACCTCCGGCCCGGGGATTTCGTGTTGGTTCGCCACTTTCAGCGCAAAGGCAGTCTGGAGCCCCGGTGGAAGGGGCCTTTCCAGATCCTCCTCACTACCCGTACAGCGGTAAAGGTGGACGTTCGGAAAAATTGGATTCATTCAACGCACTGCAAGAGAGTGCCACTTCCTCTGCCCTATGACCAATGGAGGCTCGACGGCATTGGGGATTCTGAGACGGAGAAGGTTCCCCATTTCATTCCTTTCTCCGATGCCAGAGTAACGTGGGCACCTTCTGAGGAGGAGAGTGATGCAGTTTTGAATGAGGCAGTGCCACCTGAGATTAAGGCTAGCCAAGAGCTTCAGTCGGCTGGCCCGTCTGTGTCTGAGCCTGAGTCAGTCGGTCCCTCTGAAAGTGAGCCTTTGTTTCTTGATCCCTCTGTTCCTGGAGTTGTTAGGTACAATTTGCGTCCTCGACGGAGGAACAGTGCACCAAAGGAAAAGTCAGATTAGTAGGGATGGACTTCATGGATGAAGCATAGGGACGATAGAGTAGGGACAGGGAGATTGGTGCATTGTCTGAAACACTGGACAGGATAAGTTGGGGGTGTCCTCCCAGGAGGGAGGGGTACCCTATCCTGGGTGAAGTGGATTTTCCTCACGAAGGGCTGCAATCCCGCAGCTCCATCGAGAAGTGCTCAATAGCAACACCGTAGATGAAAAATAGGAGTCTGCCAGCGAGGCTCAAAGGAGAAAAAAAACGGACGCGGGAAAGAAGATTGTTTATTTGGTTTCATTGAGGTTATATTAATTGTACCTTTTCGTTCTGCTATCATGCTTCCTTTTGGCAGGCCAATGATTGATGAAGAACAGCCATTGGGTCTTGTTGTTTTGTCACGATCATCATGGATCAAACAGCGGAAAGTAATATTTCCCTTTCTTGCTATTCTGCTGATGATTATCTCTTGTGGGGTTCTCTGGGCGTTAGCGTATACATGTAACTCACCTACTCCTGACAATGATATTTTTTTCACACCAAGACGGAAGAGAATGCTTTCTAATAATGTTTTTTTGGACACTCATAAGAGATTTTTTGGTAATGGTATCGCTTGTTATCCTACTGAATCTGTGACTAGCCTGTGGACTGCTTATCCTTTGTCTTTGATAAATTATACGTATTCTAAGCCGACAAATTTTGTTGAGGTAAAAGGGGAATTTGGATTTGGCTACCCAGGGCCATGCTTGTATCATTGTAAGCCCACGGGAACAGGTTACCCCGGCTGTGACAATAATAAGTATTGTGATAATTACTACTTGGAAGAGCAAAATATAACGTTGGTGGGTTGTCATTATAAAGAAGTGACGGTTCCTCGAAAAGCTAGCTATTACCCTGCTTGTTGCCCCATCATAAATAGTACTGATACCATATTGTATATCAATTGCTCAGGGGTGATCATATCCAAAGAGACATTCCCTTTGAAAGGTTCGAGAGGTTCTAGCATCATTACAGGTAATTCTCGCTAATCAACTGTGAACTATGACAGACCGATATATGCCCATCCCGGTTGTGAGAAGTTGGCCTGGTATATGCTGTCCACTAATTATAGTGGGCACCTTGCACCAGTCCAAACAACCCCTTATTGGAGATAGGTTAAAGACAACCTTATTGAAAGCTATCCTAGTGGTAGCTATGGAGAGCAGCCTTCAGGCTAAGTCTTGAAGGAATGTAAAGCAGCTTGTTTTACCAGTCTATAATCTCTTGAGTGATCAAATGAAAGAGCACCACACCAGGTATATATTCAAAATATATGTATTTATTAAGCTAAACACACCTCTCTAGTCTCTTTATGAGGCTAGAGTTCGAAGTACACAAGTTATAAGTTATTTAAACACAGTAATAGCACAAATACACGTTTAGGCCCTAGGGGCGTACCAAACCATATACCAATAAAGTGGTATAAGAACCACGACTGAACTAGACACTAGGCCTAGAGCCTCTAGAAGTGCTTGGACAGGAAACCTATTGTCCAGGTCTCCCCTGCCGGAGTTTCGTCCAGCAGCAGGAGGCCAGACTTGTGTCTGTGGCAGTAGCATCCATTTTGTGATGCCAGGCTTTAGAAAGAAGTTACCGGCCAGGCCAGGGTTAACATGTCTCTCCCTCTAGAAGGGTGGAATGCTACCCCCGCCGCCAGAATTGGCGGGGGGTAGTATTCCAAGATGTTTGACACCAAACACGACATGTTTAGGTGCAGCCATTCCAAAGTTAGCATTTAACGCGAGGTTATAATGCGCTTAAGAGTATATGGTCAGGCTGCACTACAAACAGCATCAGAGAAGGGTCTCCGAACGCTGCAGAGGGGCCCTGCTCATGCAGGGGCACCCTCTCACATAGGAACCACGCACTCTGCCTTCAGGATTGATAAGGCCTGCCTTAGGAGTGACTTATAGGTTTATATGTGTGTATGTATTTAGTGATATAGGTAACCTATATCACAGTAAGGGGTGCATGCACCACCGTACCCAGGCTGCAGTAGCAGACCTGTGGTGTCAGTTTGGATGGCCTTCCAGGGGTGGCATAATACATGCTGCAGCCCCTGGTAGGCCTCTGAGGTACCTATGCCCTTGGTACATAGTATACCATATACTAGGGACTTATAAGGGCACTCCAGATTCCAATCAGAGATGTGCCTAAGGCACATGTAAACCTTTTACAGAGAAAGCAGATAGACTGGGGCCCTGAATAGCAGGATCCCAGTCCAACTAAGTCATAAACCAGCAAAACACCATAAAAAAGTGGGGGCAACCATATAGTCAGATTCCACCTTCCTACATAACCCCCCCAAACGAAAGGAGATAAGGCTAACCTTGGCCAGTTGAGCCTTCATTGACTAAGTGGTCATATAAGGAAGCACCTGCACTAGCATGGTTGCCCCCTGTCTTATGGTCCACTAAGCAATCCCTCACCCTAAGGGTATGAGAGGGTCTCCACCATGGGGAATCACTACCTGTGGTGTGCTTAGGTAAAGTACAAGGCTGGTGAGGTGTCTGAGTAGGGAAGTGAGGCCCTAGGAATGTTGGCCTCAGCTTCCTCAGATCACTGGTCACCATGTATGCCTGTCTTTCCATGACTGAGTTGTACTTTGCTCTAAGGGTCAACCTTTGGCTGCCTACAGCTGGGGGTTGGGTCCCTTTGGATGGACTACTGGAGGGACAGGGCAGGTTTGGAACCTTCAGGTCCCAGGTTTGCCCTTGCCTACCAGAGTCCTTCTGGGGAGGTCCCTACATAAAGGCATGGGGGATCCCTCAGTGTGTAGAGGAGTTTTCACCTGGCTAGGGCTACTAGACTGGGTGCCCCTAATCTGCTGATGGGGGGTTCCTCTGGACAGGGGGCCCTGGGGGTCCACCGACCTCCCTGACCTCTGCAGCCCTGGGCTGGCTGAGGCAGGGTAGAGAGGGCAGGTTACCTGCTCCAGACTGGGTACCACCTTGGAAGGGTCCTCTGCCATCAGGGGTGTGGCCAGGTCAGGCCTGACTACCTCTGGTGCAGTTCCTTCACTAGGGGTAGGGTCAGTTCCCTGAGGAGGCTGACCCTTACCTACTGTCTGGAGGGAAGAAGACTTTTCTTCAACCCTTGTGCTCTCTTTTGGGGGAGAGTGGGCCATTCTTTCAGGCTCCATCTCTCCAAATTCTTGGGCTGGGGCTGTGGCCATTACAGCCCCACTAACCTTTACAGGGACGCCCAACATCCTAAGGTGGGTTTGGTGTTCAACTTCAGCCCAGGCTGAAATTTCCAGATCATTGCCCATCAGGCAATCTACAGGTAAGGTGGGGGACACTGCCACTCTCTTTGGGCCTGTGACCCCCTCCCAGCTGAGATTGACTATGGCCATGGGGTGATCTGTTCTGACACCATCAATGTTGGTCACCTGGTATTTAAACTCAGGTAAAAGCTGGTGAGGGGGACTAGTTTCCCTGCCACCATGGTGACACTAGCCCCTGTGTCCCTAAATGCCACAGCTTTCTGACCATTAATCATTGGCTCCAGTCTGTACCTGCCCATTGCTGTGGGACCCATGGTAAAGGTGGCAAATCCTACACCACCATCAGAGTCAGAGGAGTCTGTTGAGGGGTCCCTGTCTGAACCAGGGCCCACCTCTGTTCCTGCTGCAAAAGCACCTAACTTTTTGGGTGCACTACTCCCAACTGGAGGATTACTACTGGTAGTACCAGGAGGGGGGGTAGTAGTTGCTGGGGGAACATTTTCTTTATTGCCAATCCTGGGGCAACTGGGATCAGATTTCCAGTGCCCAGGCTTTTTACAGACATGGCAATATGGTTTCTTTTCAGGAGAGGAAGGAGTTTGGGACCCACCCCCAGAAGAGGAATTTTGGGGCCCTGTAGGGGACTTATCCTTAGATTTATCCCCACCTTTCTCTTGGAACTTAGTAGAATCTTTCTTCTGGTCACCACCCTGATTTCTAGTTTTTACTCTGGTTCTGACCCATTTGTCTGCCTTCTTTCCCAATTCTTGGGGAGAGGTCAGATCAGAGTCCACCAGATACTGGTGCAAAAGCTGGTTTTGACAATTATTAAGGATCTGCTCCCTCATAATCAAATTGTACAATCCTAAAAAGTCATGCACTTTGTTGCCATGTATCCAACCTTCCAGAGCCTTTGTAGCACAATCTACAAAATCAACCCAGTCTTGAGTCTGAGCTTTTGGGTGTCTCTGAACTTCAACCTATACTGTTCAGTGGTTAGGCCAAACCCATCTATCAGAGCACTCTTCAAGACTGTGTAATTGTCAGCATCCTCTTCTCTTACAGTGAGGAGCTTGTCTCTACCTTTGTCTGCAAAGGAGAGCCACAAGATTGCTGCCCACTGCCTCTGGGGGACCTTCTGAACTTTACAGGCCCTCTCCAGTGCATTTATCCATTTGTGGATGTCATCCCCACTCTGGTAGGGAGGGACAATCTTGTTTAGGTTTCTATGGTCATAAGACCTTTCCCTATCTCTAGGGATATTGCTGCCACCATGGGACTCTAGTCCCAACTTTCTTCTCTCTCTAAAGAGATCTAGGGACTCCCTGTCTATAGCCAGTTGCTTCTTTTTGATTTCAAGCTGAGCTTCCTCATATTGAACCAGCCTCTTTCTTCTCTCATGAGAGGATTCCCTCCTATGAGATGAGACAGAGCTCCCTATTGAGGTGCCAGAGTGGTTAGACTCCTGAGAAGGAGATCTAGACTTCCTGGGCACACTCATAATCCTTCCTGGGGGACAAAGGGGGCATCATCTTGATCATCCTCTTCATCTTCCTCAGGAGGGATTGGGTTATCCAGGTCAGGGTCATTTTCACCCTCCTGGCCAGTTTCAGAGGGGGGGCTGGGGGTATTGGTACCCCTGGCCCCTTCCTCATCTTCTGCCCCACGCTCAGCTCCTACCCCTTCAGTCCCCAAGGGCTTACTAAGGTCATAAGCCACCAACAACTCTTTAAGGTGTTGGGTGGTGGGACTTTGGCCTGTCCTTATTTTTCTCAAGTTGCATAAAGCTCTCAATTCCAAGAATGGGAGTGTATCATACTTGGAGGGTGGAAGCTCAGTGGCTTCCTGCAAGGATTCTTTGGATCCTACCCTTAAAGACATTACTAGTGTGGTGTGGTGTATGCACTACCTACTCTAGTGTGGCCTACTAAACTCTCTTGAGTTGTAGAAAGGGTTGTGCTATCCCTTAACACACAACTCTAAGTTCAGTAGAACTTACTGTATTCTAAGCTTAAATTATATGTACCTTAGGTACCTTTAGTGGTTTTCAGTTGATCAATTCAATTGAGATTATCTGGTAAAACAATAGCAAGCTGGAATCCCACACGCTGCACACCAATGTGAGAAGTTGGCCTGGTATATGCTGTCCACTAATTATAGTGGGCACCTTGCACCAGACCAAACAACCCCTTATTGGAGATAGGTTAAAGACAACCTTATTGAAAGCTATCCTAGTGGTAGCTATGGAGAGCAGCCTTCAGGCTAAGTCTTGAAGGAATGTAAAGCAGCTTGTTTTACCAGTCTATAATCTCTTGAGTGATCAAATGAAAGAGCACCACACCAGGTATATATTCAAAATATATGTATTTATTGCTAAACACACCTCTCTAGTCTCTTTATGAGGCTAGAGTTCGAAGTACACAAGTTATAAGTTATTTAAACACAGTAATAGCACAAATACACGTTTGGGCCCTAGGGGCGTACCAAACCATATACCAATAAAGTGGTATAAGAACCACGACTGAACTAGACACTAGGCCTAGAGCCTCTAGAAGTGCTTGGACCACAAGGAACCACCCAAGGTAGTGACACAGGGGACCCACGGGGACGCGTGCAGTGTAAATACACAACCGCGATACGCCGTTAACTTCTATGGAGAAAGTCGCGATCAGGAAATTAAAGAAAAGGGACACTTAAAGGAGGACTTGGAGCAAACCCTTTGAGAACTAGGTCGTTCTAGAGTCTCTACCCACGGGAGCACCGGAGTACTCGTGTTACCTCACCCAGGGAAGCCGGGTGCATAGGTGCCTTTCTGGGTCGGGTTTCGTCGTCGATTTGAATGGCGATCTGCTGCAAAGTGCAGCTGGCGACCAAGTGGAAAGTGTCCGGGTGGATCCAAGAGTGGATCGGAGATCTGAAGAACCTGAAAGCAGAGGGGACAGAGTCTGGGTCACTAGCCAGTGACCAGGAAGGCGATGGACAGATGCCCACCGATGTCGAGTGCTTCAGGTGCGTTGACGGTTGTCTTGACTCTTCAGCCACGAGGTCCAGGAGGCGTTGTCGGCAACCAGGAGCAGGATTCGGGCTGGTACACAATGTCTGTCGAGTGCTGAGGTGTCGGCGACCGGATTGGACCCAACAAGCCTTGGCAACGGCAAGTCTCGAGGAAGATGAAGATCGTCGATGGTGCAGACCAGCAAGGTCTGGGGAACTCACCCAGCAAGGGTAAGTGAGGGCAGGCCTGGAGCAACCAGGATGCCAAGTTAGAAAAAGATTGGCCTTCGTTAAGGGCTACTAGCCAACGGGCTAGCGACCGCGAAGGAGCCTCGAGACGCCGCACGTGGATCTGGCTCACTGGAAACTCGTGGAGTGGAGGCCAGTGATCTTCGGTGCATTTGGTGCTGGAGACTAGGGCTACTCGGAGCCCAAAGCACGACTTCTTGAGAGACCCAGAAGAGGATGCACTTGCAAATGTGCTCGGTGTCCAGGGGTCACGGTCTCAAGTCACCCACGATAGCCACGGGCCTCAGCTTTGCTGGAAACTCAGGGTAGCCTCGGGGAAGTCTGAGAATCTACCTCTGGTGATGCGATGACTTCGGCGTCCAACGGGAGCTTCAGAAATGCGAACCGGACAGATGCTTCTTTGGTGCCTGCCAAGCAGGGGAGTCACTCCTTGACCCCAAGGGAGATTCTTCTGTCCTCTAATCGTGAGTAGAGCGTCGAAGGTCCAGGATTCAGTTTCAGAGTTTCGTCCAGGGATAATCTCAAGTCCTAAGGACTGGGTTCCTATACTTATACTAAGTATAGGGGTTGGACTACTCTGTGGCCCCACCTATGGGTGGGTCAGGGCAGAGGGGTGGCTACACCCTTTCCCTTTGTCCAGTTCACGCCAAAGCAGGGGCTGCAAGCCCTGATCCGGTTTGAACTGGGGTATGCACAGGGACACCAAGTGTGCCCCCAGTGCAGGACTTCAAAGCACCAGAAAGGGCTCCCGCCCAGCCCCAATACACATTATCCTGTCTGGGGAGGTGGTCACACCTCCCTGGGACAGGAAACCTATTGTCCAGGTCTCCCCTGCCGGAGTTTCGTCCAGCAGCAGGAGGCCAGACTTGTGTCTGTGGCAGTAGCATCCATTTTGTGATGCCAGGCTTTAGAAAGAAGTTACCGGCCAGGCCAGGGTTAACATGTCTCTCCCTCTAGAAGGGTGGAATGCTACCCCCGCCGCCAGAATTGGCGGGGGGTAGTATTCCAAGATGTTTGACACCAAACACGACATGTTTAGGTGCAGCCATTCCAAAGTTAGCATTTAACGCGAGGTTATAATGCGCTTAAGAGTATATGGTCAGGCTGCACTACAAACAGCATCAGAGAAGGGTCTCCGAACGCTGCAGAGGGGCCCTGCTCATGCAGGGGCACCCTCTCACATAGGAACCACGCACTCTGCCTTCAGAATTGATAAGGCCTGCCTTAGGAGTGACTTATAGGTTTATATGTGTGTATGTATTTAGTGATATAGGTAACCTATATCACAGTAAGGGGTGCATGCACCACCTTACCCAGGCTGCAGTAGCAGACCTGTGGTGTCAGTTTGGATGGCCTTCCAGGGGTGGCATAATACATGCTGCAGCCCCTGGTAGGCCTCTGAGGTACCTATGCCCTTGGTACATAGTATACCATATACTAGGGACTTATAAGGGCACTCCAGATTCCAATCAGAGATGTGCCTAAGGCACATGGAAACCTTTTTACAGAGAAAGCAGATAGACTTGGGCCCTGAATAGCAGGATCCCAGTCCAACTAAGTCATAAACCAGCAAAACACCATAAAAAAAGTGGGGGCAACCATATAGTCAGATTCCACCTTCCTACACCGGGTTCTTCTTTTTATCTAATGGAACGTACTCAAATATTCATAATGGCACCAATGATGTAGCTCTTGGGATGGTGCTGCCTCTGGGGGTCCCTTGTAAATATGCCCACAGACAGGTAAAATGGGTGAAGAGAACACTTACAAAGGAATTTTGCGAAGGAGTAATAGATATAGAGATCAACGGTTACAGAAATGGTATTACTTTTGGTTATATCCTGTCTGCTATCTTTACATTGGGGGGAATGGCTATGAGTAGAGGTGAAAAGGCCCAGGAATACTTTGGCTGTAAGTTTCAGATATTGTCCAATACTACAGTGGCAGCATTACGTGACATCACCATTCAATTAGAGAGTATGAGGATCTATTCTGAACAAACTAGATATGCAGTTGATTTTATTTTAGTAAAAATGGTGGTGCATGCGCAGTTATTGGCGATCAGTGCGTAGTGGGAATAACCAATATGGAAAAGAATATTACTAAGCATATCTTGGACATTATTGAGAATGTCAAAGGCATGGAAACAGGTAATTGAAGTTGGTCCCTTTTTGGAACAATGGGCTGGCTAATAGAAAAAATTATCTATCTCGTTGCTATTTTAATACTTTGCTGTGTCCTTATTCAATGTCTTCCAATGTGCTGCACCTATTGTGTCTCTGTATTGACTCCAAAGGGGAAGATATCGATTCATGATACCAATGCTGCAATAATGTTACAGAAAGAAATAGACGAAATGATGATCATAGACGAGGGTATCTTCAAAACATCTTCTCTTCTCATAGAGCACATTCCTAATGTTGATGATATGAAATGTGTATAAAAATAGCTAAGTGCTTTTATTATTCATTTATGTTTTGCTTTTGTTTTCAATTGTAGATGGTTAGCTCATGCTAACAGGAGGGTTTGTTAATACTGAAAGGCCCTTCTCTCTGTATATCTTAGCATTCGCGAAACCATCTTGCAATCTGGACGCCATTTTGTATTATAATCAAAACTGCTGCTTGGTTATTTTCGAGAAACGGTCTTGGTAAGTTTCGTTTCCCAAGGTTGAGATTTTCTTTCTGTAATTGCAAGTGTCCTCATTAGTGCATGCCTTTCCCGTTAGATAGAGGCCTCCTCCCACCTGTCTGGTGGGGAGGATAGGCCAGACGACCTTGGGCAGTAGATAGCCTGTGCCCGGCTGCGGAATCGAAACTTATGTTCTGTACCCCCATTGTATTACGACACCTACCAGTGTTTTTTTCATAGTAGGCGGGTCTTTGTGGACTCCGCAACGTACATAATGTAATTTTATGCTTACAGGGTCCAGTCCCTCGACAGCCATCTCAGGAGGCTGGTCAAACTGGGCTCCGCTGCAGCGTAATATCAATAAATAATCTGGTTTGTATTCTCTACTGTCTGACCGACTCTTTATTTGTATGGAAGGCTGAGAGGTGGTCGTGAGTGACCCGAGTGGCTTTTTTCGGGTCACTTCCTTCAAGTGGAACAGAATAATATTGGTTACACAAAGCAATCAAGGCATTCCAGAGACATCTGTTACTCGCTCATCTACCCACATAAATACGTTTTAAGGCATCATCTTCACCGGCCTAGAAATGTGTTGAATCAGGTATGAATTCAATCATATACTTTTCCCGAGAATTTAAAAAGAAGGTTTGTCCCATTGGCCCTTTAAGCAAATTTGTGGCACTTGGTATTCTTCCTCGCTGCAAACAGGTCCCTTAATGTAGTATCCAAGTTGTAAATTAAGACACATGGAATTAGGTAGGCAAAAGCATTGGGCACACCAGTAGCACTCCAACCTGACACTTCACTGAGCTGTTTCAGTTCATCCCTTCTGTCCACCTTACTCTTACTAAGCAATTACATCAACCTTGATACCAGGAGCTGCAACTCACAGAATTGTTCTCTGACTACTTTCTGGAGCTCCCACATCGGTAGCAACATGTGGCCACCCTCCATTATTCCCCCATCCACCGTCCCTCTTTGTTTGATCATGTCACCGCATGACAATCATTACCAGGACATCTGACCTTCATTTCCTAAAGGACCATGTGCTAATTGTCCTCAAAGTATTTCCCCAGGTTCAGCAGATCTAAAAAAACAATAACACCACTAACAGCTTCCTTGACATAGCACTCACTCTCCAACTCTCTGATCAAAGAAAATGTCTCTTCTGCCTCTTCCAATGTTCTTCCCAATATAACTCATGCAGTTTTTTTGCAATACATGGTCTGTGTCTGACCTTGAATAAACTTGGAATCTGCCCTTCTGACACCTGTATAAACAGAGAGACAAGGTGTCACTGCTACAGATATTCAGCATCATAGCAAATGCTTTGCCACCACTAGTTCTTTATAAAAACAGTACGATTTGCAGTCTAGTCGTTCCAGAAAATACCAAGGAAATACCAAATTGTTTTAGTTAGCTTATCTATGGTCGGTCAAATGACCATTATTTCTACCCCTGAAGGTTTTCCTATTAGCTTCATCTGATCTGTTATCTCTTCAGTTTCAGTTTAGCTAGTGATAACACTCTTACGTCTTCCCTTTGTTCCCTACTGAAACTCTCTTTCATAATGTAAAATCGTACCCTAATAGAAGGCATCACAGACACAACATGTTTAAAGTCTCTGTAAAACCCGGATCTTCTTGCCCTGCACCATCTTAGGTTGGTCAGAGACACAAAAACAGAAGCCAGCCCCATGTTTGCCACCGCCTGTCTTTGATACTAAGCCCCTAACTGCGTCATTAAATTCGTTTTTTAAGTTTTCCTAGACTTCCTGGTTTTGCTGAGTGTAGTAGTTCACATCACCTCACACTGGCCCTCCGCTGTCTTCCTCCCAGTAACCTACAACTTGTTTCCTCTCTCTTTGTCTCTCTGCACCGTCTGTAATTCTTCAATACTCTTCTCACTTTGCCCTCACCCCTTACCGTTTTAACATCTTCTCTCAGGACTTCCGGCTCAGGCACCCGTTTGAAGGCTAGAGAAGTTAAGAGTGTCTTCCTGTGGCTCTTGCCTGTTTAGCCTTGTCAGGGCCGAGTAAGGCCTTGGGCCATAAACATTGCCTGATTCACTTCGACCGCCCACTCGTCTTTGAACCGAGAATGAACAGCATTCCTTCCACAGTCACTGTTCGACCACTTCTCTCTTTGGTTTGTAATGTTGTCTGCATCTAGGGGTTGTGCTTTCTTTGCTTCTGTGCTGCTCCTAGCATGTACTACAGGTGACGCACACGCATGACGTACAACATAGGGGTTTCCAAAGAACAAGGACGGCGAGGACGAGGAAGGAAAGCGGCCATGGAGAGGAGGAGGCAGCCACAGCAGGTAAGTGCCTTTTTTTAAATTATAATTAATTAAGGAGGGTGGAGGGGCTGGCTAACTCTGCTCCGCCACGGAGTCAGAGTTTTGCCTAAACTCTGCGTTCTCAACGGAGCGCGGAGTAGGCAAAACTCCGTAAACTCCGCGGGCGGAGCGGAGTTACCTGCCTGGGCTCATGCCTGTGAGTTTATCCTGAGCCACTCTTACACAGACCCACAGACCCATCTCATCATCCCTTGGCTCTGTTTCACTTCCTCGATCACACCATCACTGCTCCTGGGTGAACCCACAGGCCCTAGCATGCGTGGTGTCCATTATTTCCATGGGTTGATACTCCTTCACTCCTTCATGCACTGTCGTAGGTGAACACCTCAGACCTTAAATCCAATTACAGTCCAGTGCAATTGACAACAGCACCACCTTTTGCCAGAGTGAACGAGGGATGGGTTAATTCGAATCATCCATGTCAGAATCAGCCTTTATCGGCTCATGTCTTGGTGCATCATTCCATGACCACACCTAGATGATTTCCCCATAACCATCACCTGAAGTCGAGTCATAAAAGACTGACCATGTAGGTGCACTACCTTGGTGACTGAAGGCAAGAAGATCCAAAGACCTGCAAAATACTAGAAACCCTTCAATCTCATTCTTGTTTCTCCTATTGAAAGGGAATGAAAAGATCATTTATTCGTCCTCAAATTGCTCTGATTCATAGAACATGCAGTTGGGCCGGCAGCAACAGTCTCTATAAACCTTGAGACTGGCCTGAGGAAGCTGCCTATGGTTGGGAAAGACATGAGGACAATACAGGATAAATTGGACACCTCACCTCTTCCGTCCGCAGGACACTGCGCTTCTGCAGCGTGGTACCCCCTGCTGAGACCGCCAGCTGCTGCTGCTTGCTGGGGGCGGGACTTCCGCTGGCGGGCTTCTTGTCATTCAACTCTGGATCTGAGATCACAGAGCACACCTTGAGATACGCCTCGGCTGGATTACGGAATCCATCATCAAAGAAGTCAGCAACTGGAAAATAAGGAAAAATTGTCCTAATTAGAGGTGTTATCACTCCTAAACCTTTAGATCTTGCACTTAGAACACATGGATAATCCTCACCAATGTGAGAGGGTCTTGGGCAATCAAAGGTCTTTAATAGCGCACGAGCTTTCAAGGTTAATTGGCACACACGTCAATATTAAACAAAAGGTCTCAGTAGCTAGTATTGGAGAATATTGGCCTACAAGAACTTGTCCAAGGCTATCACAGAGTTGTATAAATTACTACACATGTGTTGACATAGGGATTGGAATTACGAGTTGTGTGATAGTAATCACATCCTCGCAGTTTGCCCCTGAAATTTATCTGGGGGGAAAAGGGCTGGAAAAAAATGGCAATTGGTGTGTTAAAAAGCAGTTCCATATATGTTATGCCTTGTTTTCCTGTTGAATAGGGGCCATTTACTGCACGTGGTGGATATGTCACATAGGGGCAATGATATTTACCATGTGTGATGAATAGATATACCCAGGGCCGGCTTTAGGGTGAGGGTGCGACCGGTGCAGCCACACCAGCCGCTGACCTCTAGGAGGAGGGGGCTCTGTACTTAAAAATAACTTATGGCTTTAAAAGCACGAGCTGCTGAGTTCCTTGTGTGTCCAGCAGTTTTCAGAAAACAATAAAAAACAAATAGCTTACGGCTTTAAAAGCACGAGCTGCAGAGTTCCTTGCGTGTCCAGCAGTTTTCAGGAAACAATAAAATTGTCAATATAACTCTGGTGATTAATACTCTTGCTGGAGAGAGATGGAGTTTTGTCTAGTGGCAGTTTTAAATTATCATAAAATAGTGCAGAGGGTTAACGCACCTGCTGCAAAGAACGTGTACCATGCAGTCACAGAACAGAGTCTGAGTGAATTATGAGCAGCGTTATAAAAAAATGAAATGCCTGTCAGAGAGGGGCTTTGGAGAGATGAGGGGCATAGTGAGGGAATTCATGAAGAAGGAGGTCATGGGGGAGGCGCCAAAAAAAAGACTGTCGCACTGGGCGCCACCAGCAACAAAGCCGGCCCTGTAAATACCCCACCCTGTTCTGGCTTGTACTGAGGGCTTACATGTTGTGCCAAAATTCTAAATATTAGTATTTACTGGGCATTTTTCCCATGATACAATTGAGGGGGATGAGGTAATTACCAGATAACATAATTCACAGGGACTGTAAAAGAACAGGCCACCCGTAATACAGGATTACAGCATTTCTCTACGTTCACAGTGAGGTGGGATGTTCTTTAACCTCATTACCTGATCGCCACAGATTTCTAACATTACTCTGGTACTCTAAATGAGATTTAAATTGCATTTGGAGCCCCATATTTACCTCCGTCTTTTCTATTATGTAAAATCTTGTGTTAGTAAGCCCCATCAGCGGAGCACAAGAGTACAGAGATTCAGTACTGTGTTTAGCTGAGTATCCGAGACACCGTGCACAGGTGCAGGGCAAGTCTGAGCTGCTTCTAACCAACATGAACCGGTTCTGGGCAATATTACACCAGTGCATTTTACCAGTGAAATTTGCAACTACAACCTGTGCAAACAAGACATTTGCACAAATTAAGCACTGAAAAAAAACATTCTATAATAGTCATTTGATGCAAATGGTGGTTAAAGACTGTTGTAAAATTCCTCGGCACCACTACAAAATTGCCCATCACCAATGCAAACTTGCCTGACCCTAGTAGGCCCTAGTAGACCCTAGTAGGCCCTAGTAGACCCTAGTAGTCATGTGATCTGGCCCACTTTGAATGTGAATAATAAGGACCCCCTGTAGGTACTTCCAATTCCTAGGACAGGGCAATAATACTTTTGAAGTTAAATCCCTAGGCAATGAAAAAGGTCAGACTCTAATCACTGAATCAAGCAAAACCAAACATAATATAAAATACTCAGTGTCACTAGCGAATGTAATAAAATCTCATCATTTTATTCTTGTCTTTTATTTAAAAACATAGATAGAATGGAATTACACATAACATATACATACGAAACATATTAAACATATATGTCACAAATAAACAACATCTAAATGACCAATCAACAATGTACACAAAACATCATAATTAAATGAATATTTAATAATGACAAAGGACCAACAATAAATGAAAAAA
Organism: Calotriton arnoldi; assembly: GCA_963921515.1. Lineage (NCBI taxonomy): Eukaryota > Metazoa > Chordata > Amphibia > Caudata > Salamandridae > Calotriton > Calotriton arnoldi. The sequence goes on from CAWUFW010001133.1 coordinate 1,921,341, forward strand.
CAAGCAAAGACAGTGGCTGTGCGATGGTTCTTCGACACGCGTTTCGGCGCAAACTGCGCCTTCATCAGGAGAGCCACACATAAATTCTTGGTTGAAAAATGGTAGGATAACCTTTAACCGATGTCAGGTTACCGACGTTTCAGCTCAAATCTGCGAATAGGACTTCGTGAAAAAAGGAGGAACTGCTCAATAGAGATGAACGTTTAAAATAATGAAATATGCAAACATCAATCTTTGCGCGATAAAATCCAGGGAACGGCGTGCCCCATGCTGAGAAACAATATTTCCACAGCACAACAGGCGGTGTTCGAATGAAAGCACCGAGGAAGAATAGTCGAAGAATAGTCGCAGATTTGAGCTGAAACGTCGGTAACCTGACATCGGTTAAAGGTTATCCTACCATTTTTCAACCAAGAATTTATGTGTGGCTCTCCTGATGAAGGCGCAGTTTGCGGCGAAACGCGTGTCGAAGAACCATCGCACAGCCACTGTCTTTGCTTGTTTTTTCATTTATTGTTGGTCCTTTGTCATTATTAAATATTCATTTAATTATGATGTTTTGTGTACATTGTTGATTGGTCATTTAGATGTTGTTTATTTGTGACATATATGTTTAATATGTTTCGTATGTATATGTTATGTGTAATTCCATTCTATCTATGTTTTTAAATAAAAGACAAGAATAAAATGATGAGATTTTATTACATTCGCTAGTGACACTGAGTATTTTATATTATGTTTGGTTTTGCTTGAGTCAGTGATTAGAGTCTGACCTTTTTCATTGCCTAGGGATTTAACTTCAAAAGTATCTGGCCCACTTTGTACATTTGAGAATTACTCAGGCCCAACTCGTCGGATTTCGGGTCACCTTTAGCACCTGATATCCCCACAGGCAGGCGCAGAACACCACATAGTTCACTTACAATAGATGCTACCTGTGTTTGAACTAATCCGTTCTGCCATCTACATACCTATTGCATATGTAAAGCTTTTCGCAGATAAACCGTAGAACGAGGAGAGTCATGCATGTAGAAGTATGTAAGGAGAGAAGAGGTCTTTAAAATCACTGTTTGATATGTCTTGTCATAGCTAGTTGTTCATTTCTGTCACTGATGCACAGGATTTTGAATAAGCCAACGTATGGCGATAGACAAAGCTAGTCAACATTCAACACAAGAATATATGGTTAGGTTTCAAACAGGGGCGTAGCTATCAATGGAGCGGCCGGTGCAGTGGCCATTGAACCTTGATTATTGCTCTAATTTGCTATTGCAGCAGTCAGGGAGGCCATTTTGCTTTCTTTGACTAGGACCCATTTCATCCTTGCTATGGCATTGGCTCTAAGACTTTTAATCTAGCCTCCACAGTTCACACTATTGACTTCTGCGACTGTCTCTCGGCTTACCATTACAACCTCATTCTGAGAGCCCCAAAGTAATTGGGTGAAAAAATATGTGGTAGAACATAGCTATTGCTCAGTGTTGTGTTTTATTTTGTGCCCCATTGCAAGTTTTTCTTTCCTGGCCATGGGGAAAACCTTGTCTCTTTGTGACTATTTTTTCCACACACAGTGATCCCATTACCACACTTTTGCATGTGTAATTTCTCTACCTAACTAATGTAAGGAAAAATAAAAGTATATTATGGAGAAGACTTAAAAATAGGGGCTGATCACAAGTGGGAGTGGCAATGATGGAAGCAAGGAGTCGTCCAAGGAGAGCAATACAGTGCTTAATTTGAGCTGGTGGTTTCCTGTACTTGGCACTGGCACATAATTGTCAACGTGATAAACTTAAGATCCAAACAAGGAGGACCTTGCTGGATCCAGAGGGTTAGGAGGACCCTTCGTGATTTAACCAACAAGTATCCCACCAAGGATCATAGGGGCGGTCCTTTCCAATACAGAGGGACATGGGATAGAGGGTGGATCACCCCAATAGGGTACGCTAGTTCTGCTTGACAAGTTCAGGGAAGGAAAAAATTCCTTTTTTATATATAACCCTCACATACTCTAATAGTGTCATGCTTCATTGTCGGGTTCACCCTGACTCCTAAAGGTCAGGGTGGGCTCAACCATATTTCAGGGAGCACTTATTAGAATGGTGATAGGGGGTTAAATAGAAATGAAAAATCTCTCACCTTCTCTTAGGTATTCCTTTATTAGTGGAGACGGAGGGGAAAGTAAAAACAATATCTTGCGGCTAATGTGGACTATTATAGTCCTATGACCCTATTTCAAACCGACATGTTTCAGCCCTACTCTAAGGCCCAAAAAGGTCCGGGGCTTTCATCAGGGTTACAGACTGGTACCTCCCTGCATTATCGGTCAAATTAACCAATGGCTAAATTGTGCCAAACAAGTGTAATTGGACAGTGATAACACTTGCCCACATGTAGTGTTTGTGAAGAATCACCTGAAACAAAAGGGATTCGTAGTTTATATTACAGTATGCATACATTTGTCTTGCTCGTTTATGTAGACATTCTGCAGAGCCAAAGACCTTGTTGAGGCAATAAGTATCAAGTGGCATGCATATCATTGGCCCACTGAAATGGGCTTTTTACCCCAGCCAGTACATCAAGTTCGTAATCTGGGTATCATCATTGACGACCATCTGTCAATGAAGCAACAAATCACTAGGGTGGCTGCGACATGCTTTACCATTCTGAGATGGTTGAGAAAAATTCTGTGGATGTTACCCCTCTCTGTTCAACGTACTGTGGTTCAAGCCTTGATTACGTCTAGGCTTGACTACGACAACGTTCTATACTTAGGCTCAAATAAAACTATAATACGTAGGCTGCAGGTGGTGCAAAATGTAGCTCCTAGGCTGCTGTGTCAGGTACTCAGGATGGTGTCAGCCACCGACTCTCTTCGCAAATTACACTGGCGAAAAGTGGAGAACCGTATTAAATTTAAGGCCTTGAGCTTTATGTTTAAAATTAAATCCGGAACAGCCCCACAATACTTGCAATCTTTAATCCAGTTGTATACTCCTCCGTGTCTTTTGCGTTCTGCTGGACAGTCTAAATTTGTTATCCCCAGAATTAAACTGACCAGGATGGGCGGTAGGTCCTTCTCTTTTTTGGGACCCTCCCTGTGGAACTCTCTTCCTATCTTTATACGGGAGGAAACTGTCCTTAGTAGTTTCCGTAGACAAGTGAAGACCTGGTTGTTTAATCAGTAATTTTTCCTTCTTATTCTTTTCACCCTTACCTGCCGGCGCCGAGAAACCCCTCGGGTAGCTGTGCGCCTTATAAATTTAAAATAACATAGCATAACATATCCCACTGCATGCATATTATAACGTGTCTGACTATCACTCAGTGTCTCTGTGCAAATTATCTTAGACAACCATTAAAGGGACGATTGTTGTGCCGTCCCTTTTATCTATTCATCATTCATCCACACTAGTTGTGTACATGTTGAAATCGTAAGTATTCTCTATTAAGATAACATAATAGATATCCCAGCCGTGTTACTTTTAACACTTCACTCTCGTGCACATCTTGTGATTATAAAAAGGTTCCTATATCCCCATTCAGATGATAGCCATTACACTTAAAAAACATTCCTATTCTAAGTGCTCAGCGTAAATAGATAATATAGGTGTTCGTGCCTGGAAATACTCACCCACAATTGTTTGGTGTAAAGTACCTCAGGAGCGGGAGTGGGGTGCCCTGTATTCACACTCTGCAGGTGCCAACCAGGGAATAAAGGGAAGTAAGGAGCGGCAGTTATTTACATGGGCAGACCAATGGTTATCTTACCTCAGAGTAGGCGAGTGGCCCCCATAACTGGACTCGCTACACGCGGTAGCACCACTTACTTCCTCAAGGGTCCTTCCCCAGCTATTCGCCTAATTGCTATCTGTGTCTCCCGGCTTTAGGTGGAATGGAGCCATGAGGTGCTGGTTTAAATGTGAAGCCGTGGGTCAGAGATTGCCATTCTGGCCCATGTCACGTGACTAACATATGACGTGCTTTGAGTCCTTCGTACGACGACGTTGGACTACAGTCAAACATGTTGAATGACGGGAATTATAGTTCCCTGCAATGGTAGTCTGAGGGGACAATGAAAAGTGTATTTCTTTACATAGATTATGTTCCACAGGAAAGGATTTTTACATAGTATGTATCGAAGGAGAGTATTTTTGACGTGGTAGTATTTCAGACATTAGACGGATACTCGGCGGATGTTATTTATATAGAGATTTATAAAGTGAGCCCAGCTGTATCAATGTTCCAGGATGGAAAGAAGTATAGTGTTAGAACGCACATAGTGGTTATAATGGTGGCGTACCAAGGGTTTCTCATGCTACAGCCAGCCATTGATGGAATGTTTTAATCAGTGTTGCATATCACCAGTCATTACACGGGGGTGCTATAATATGTATTTTCTTGATCCCGATATTTAAACCCCTGTGTGGTTAGAATAACAGTTGCAGTGATGGACCACAATAAGTTGTTAAAAGTATGGTATATTAGGGGGTAAATAAGGCTATAGTCAGTCAACAGTGGAAGCTAAATGGCCCATGTTGCATATTCCCCTGATTTTACAGGCAGATTCTATAGTTAATTTTGGATCCTTATATCTGAATCCCAGTGTGGTTAGTATAGCTGTTGTCCCCATGTAATGTCATCGTTTAATCCTGATTTATGCGTTCCTAGCTTGTATACCCAACGTTGTTCTTTGGTCAGTAGCTTTTGTGTTAGAGCCCTAACGGTGTCCATTTTTTCTATTATCGTCCACTTCACATCTGTCGGAGTGCCCCTTTTCCAAAAAGTGTGTTGTCAATTTCGTAGAGGTTTATTTACATCGTATGGTGCTCCTGTGTTCATTAATTCTAATTTTGACTTTCCTTGTTGTCATCCCTAAGTACCGAAGATTGCATGGGCATGTAATCATGTGTATTGCATTGTTGCTGTGCCAATTCGTATGATGTCTTTGTTCCCATGGTGTAGAGAGCACCAAGTCAATGTGTTTGGATTGTTTAGTGAGTGCACATACCGTGCATGAGCCACAAGGGTAATGTCCCATTACACGGGGTTGGTTCCATAGTGTCGGTTCGCCCAGGGTTAGGAGGCTTTCTGTATAGTCAGCTGGGGCATTGGAAGTACCTGGGTATCACCAAATCACTCAGAATCATTACCTAAAATGTTATGAAAGGCCGAGAAGTTTGGACTGTGTTATGAATACCTTTTTACCTGTAGATCAATGGGGCCCTTTAGTGAATTATGTCATCGATGGTAAACACACCACTTGCCTCAATGGCACAAGCCACTCTGGTCTCAAAATACGTGAATTTCCTTCTTTACCTCTCTTGAGCATGTCCATAGATGCAGTTGGTATTTCTAATCAAAGAGTTCCCCAAAATATTACTGACCATGTATTTATTCCTGTAGGACATACTAGTGATAGGCACTCCTTTTTGCTTAGTCTACTTATCCAACAAACTTGCTAGTCAGGGATATTCTCTGCAGGTTAAATTGCATTGTGTTTGTAGGTTGATCCACCCTGTGACTGTTTCTCAGGCAAAGACCTTTTTGGTTATAGTGGCATACTTCTGAAAATGGAGTCTGTGTTATGCCTCGATGGCCAAGCCTTTACAAGAATTTATTCTAATAGACACCCCTAACCCATTCCGTGGTCTTGTGAAGGCATAAATTCATTTAAAAAGCTAAAACTGGTGCTGATTTCCTCGCCCACCGTTTGGCTCCCTGATTATGCCAAACCTTGTATCCTGTACTATCATGAACAAAATCACTTTGCACTTGGGGTGGTGGTACAAAACCACAGAGATCAGAAAAAGCCAACAGCCTAATACTCTTCATTTTTAGGCCCAGTCACAGCTGGGTTATCACCTTGTTTATAGTCTGTGGTGGCAGCCACAAAAATAGTGTGTTGATTTCTCCATTAACAGTTGTTGTGCCCTATTCTGTGGTTGTGCTGCTCATCACTACAAAAATGCAGGATCCCTCAATCGCTTGCTTGTCCCAATATGAAATGCTACCTTACATATTTCTTTGATCAGCTGTCCTGCTGTGAACCCTGCTTCTCTAATGCCCACCATTGAGGATGAAGATCTACATGATTGTGTTCTAACCACTGCCAAGGCCACAAAGCAGTGTATTGATTTGACTTAAGTGTCCTTCAAAGAATGTGAACTAATTTATTTTGTAGATGAATCGTGTCTCAGAAATGACAACCGCACTCTAGTTGCTGGTTAAGCTGTTTGCACTGCACACCATAGTGGAATGCTGTAGCTTGCCCACAGAGATAGCAGGCCAAATCACAGAGCTCATTGCTCTCACGTGAGCGTGCATCTTAGCCAAGAAATGAAAAGACTGTTGCAGTGCACACAGACTCAAAAATGTTTTTGGAGTGATGCACAGCTTTGTACGCCAATGGATGCATAAGAGGATTCTTGACCATGGCGGGTATCCCTATTAAAAATGAAAAAATATATATTCTGGGCCTTCTAATAGCCTTGTGGCTAACAGAAAAGGTGGCAGTGGTAAAATATGCTGCTCCCCAGCCCCCTCATGACAATGATTCAAGGGGCAATGTCCTAGCCAATTCAGCTGATAAGAATGCCACATTCTCTAAAACTGCTTATGTTGCCATGTATATTGTGAAAACCGATTTATTTCCTGTACCCACTTTAAAAGCAAGTGTCTTAATTACATAAGCAAGCCTCCAAAAATGAAAAAATATGCCTGTACAAATTAACAGGGTAAAAGAGACCCTGAGGGGTTGTAAAGAGTCAGCACTGGGCAAGGTGGTCACACCAAAATTTCTCCTCCCCAAACTCACCAGGATGCATCATGGAGCAACTCATGTTGGTAGGGATGGCATGATACGTGCTGCTGCAACCCATTGGTAAGTACATTTATTTTCTCCCATCACCCAATTATTGCCAATCCTGTGCCACATGCCTTTCATTCAATGCAGTAAAAGTAGTTAAGGCCACACACGCTGCTCACCTTCCTCCTTGGAGCCCCTTTGTGCACATCAAAATAGACTTTGGTCATCTGCCAAAATGTACAAATGACTCCTATGCTTGTGCAGATGCCATTGCCATAGCATAGCAGTTACTCAGAGACATAAATCCTATCTTCAAGATGCTAAGCCTAGTAAGTAGTAACTGAGAGATGCACTTCGTGTCCATACTAGTGCCAGCAGTTTGTAAAGCGCCAGGGATTTTTCAGCATTTCAATTGTCCCTATCACCCTGAGTAAATGGGCAAGATAGAAGGACTATTGCAACTGTGAGGAATAAGATAGATAAGATATGTTCAGAGACACAGTTAAAATTGCCCGATTCTCTACCATTAGCCTTCCGGTCCTTGAGAGCTAGCTCTTTGCAGCAAAGAAAATGGGACCTCCATCAAATAGTCATGGGCCAAGCTACTATGCTCCCTTCAAATCCACGTCTCCTCTGGCGAGCTGGATTTGCAGATAAATCATGATGCTGTTTTACAATATTGCAGAAAGCTTATATTGTGTCTTTTCAGTTTTTGTTCAGGTGTGGGCTACATTATCCCAGTGTCCGACGGAAGGCTGACATTTCCTCCAGCCTGGAGATTGGGTATACATCCGTGTATACCAGGGGAATACAGCCCGACAACCTGCAGGCGAAATGGTCCTCTTAGAGACAACAGTGCTCCTACAACCACTTCAGGGTACATCTGTTCAATGTGTTTCTGCTGCGGCCTCATCATCTATTGGTTGATTGAAGCCTCTCTGCCCACCTTCCTTGTCTGCTCCACCACCATCACATGATGTTGATCTGATAGCCTCTCATCGCTACTGCCTCCATCCAAGGTAAGCAGACTCTCTCCTTCTCAAAACCAGATCCCTCTGTGGGCCTGGTATGCTATCTTGATTGCTGCTGTGAGCATCTGGCTGGTTGTGGAGGACATCTTTGCTGCAGAATGAGGAATTATTTAAAGACTAAACTGTACTGAACCTTCCCTTGCACGGAGCCACCACTTATCTTACAAGAGTAACTCCTATGGGTTGCTACTGGAAAAGTACAGACACACCATTAACTGCCAGAGTGTGCTGGCATCTCCCACCACTTCATTCACAGGCCTTGAATAATTCAATAATCCTTTCAACTGCAACATGCCAAACATGACTAATCTCACAATGACTGAACAAGGATTTATTGGCATGCACCAAGGAGCAAATGTCTCTAGTATCTATGTTGGACTCAGTAAATGTGATTTAACAGTGGAGAACATTCCTTTTGAGTTACCTCCTTTTGAGAATTGTCTTCCGCATGGACTGTAGTTTCTCAAACGTCACCCTCAAGGATGTCATGCATTTTTCATTTGTGGATCACACCCATGACCCTGGCGGCTTCTAGACTTGTCTGGGACTGGCTATCCAGTGTAAATCATTCCAGCCATAAGCCACTTTGATGATCACCCCTCAGAACAAAAGGGTGCTAGTGGGTTACTTAATCTACCTCTAGGTTAGTCTCCACTTTGATTCCCAAATAAGGAATGACTGTTGCTTTAGATGAGATAAGGAGGAATGAATACATTTTGGAAGTCGTTGCAAAATCTACTTCAACAGCTTTAGGATTTGTAATGGAACAGTTAGATTCCCAAGCCAAGATGCAAATCCAAAATACGATGGCTTCAGATGACCTCTTAGCAGCCAAAGGGGAGAGAGGTCTGTGCAATTGTTTGTGCAAATGAATGTTGCCCTCATTTTCCCAAAATGCCCTTTCACATACGTAAGCAGATAGATAACATTTAAGAGAGTTTTAAGAAATTAAATGAGATACGAAGCGGCCCTGACTTGATTCCCATCTGCATCTGGATGTTGTTGAGGAACATTAAAAAACTCTAGAACTAAATCCGCAATTAGTATTGTCCTGATTGTGGTTATTACATATATAGCTATTAAGCTAATATTGTGCATCATCCAATGCTCTTGCAAACATAAAGGCACTGGCAATAATTTTACTATTTACATGATGATGAGGAAAGTGATAACAAGTAGATTACTAAAGAAATGGTGAGATTGTATTCTATTGAACTATTGTAAGCTGAAGCTTTTCCTCTCTGATAAAGGGGAGGCTATGAAAAGAAATGTAAAATATTGTCCTATTATGGTAATATACTCTAATAACAGCGCTTGTAGCCCTAAATGTATCAACTGGTTAATTCAAATATGGATGTTGTTTTATATAAGTTTAGGCTCCCTGTGAAACTGAATATGCTTACTAATGTTCTTGAATCTAGTACTCAAGAAGCTATAAGATTAAGGGTTGTACCTTGTACATTTCCTAACAGCAAAACCTCATTTATACACCTGTCAAGTGTACATGGGATTTTATAAGAATAATGAGGTTAGTATTCTACGAGGGAATGATACCTTCTTCTCAAGGCCATTCAGTGCTTCCTCTGGAGGAAGATCCTACCACCTGTGCTTTAGATAAGTTTTCACTAAGAGTATCAACTTTCTGTCAAATGACTAAGATTTATTAACATGTATCAAGAGAAACATATAAATACCTGTTCAATTTTCTATATATTTTAAAATGAGGTTCTTACTGACTGTTTTCTAGTGAGAGTCCCTGACATGTGTAATGACAATTTTATTTAATTTTTTGGTGTGCTGTCTGCTACTTTGCATTAAACTTTAGAGCATTCTGACGTGTTGTGTTTTATTGTTAACACACGTTAGGCAAAAATGAGTACAACTAATCACAAAAATCCTAGTATACAACAGGAGCACATGGATCTACCACAGAGGTGATTTCCTAGGACATTGAACTGAAATGCTTGGAGGTCATCATTGAATCAAACAGCAAACAAAACTGAAAACCAGATATTATTTTGAACAGAAAAGTCACAGAGCTTTTCCATTACAAGCCGAAATAATACAGCAAAGACTACATGCAATTGCTTTGGAAAATGATAAAGAAAAAAGGTTTCCTGCACTTAATGGAAGACTAAGGGAAATGATTGTTGAAACAAAATTTACTAATATGGTTCAGAAAGCAATCAATAATGCTAGATATGTTCCTTTAACGGTATACTATGAAGAGGAACAAAGAGATTGCTTCTTTGAAATCATCAATGGGCAAATATATGAATGTATTTGCATATTTATTTCTGAATCAGCAGATTGACATTTCAAATAGAAATATATTGCATTAGATATAGAGAGAAACACTACCAACGTAGCACCTATAGCCATGAAATTCAGAGTTAATAAGGATACACAATTCAGATTGTCATGTTAAGAAATGAGTTAGCCTACCTGACCTAATGCAGAATAAATAGAAGAACGTAATGGCACTGATTTCAAGTTGTGCAGAATAGGTGGTGGTATACACCTTGAAAATAACATAATCCAAGGTGAGGTATTTACCGGGGCGGTAAATATCACCTATGAGAGGAGTTGGCCTAACGGCTAGGGCGTCTGACCGGGGACCTGGGTTCGAGTCTCGGCAATTACGCTGAACATCCTGTGATTCTGGGCAAATCACTTAATCTCCCCGTGCCTAACGAAAATGAATGTGTGTCCTAATGTAACGTAACTGTTGCTATGTAAAGCGCTCTGATACCCGATACCTTCGGGTCAAGTTCGCGCTATATAAAACTCTGCAAAAAAAAAAATGACAATGTAGCATTGCTATTTAACACACTGTATTACTTATGTTATGAATGTTTTCCAGGCCTTTTCCACCAATACATTTCAGCAAGTGTGACCAGCTGAATTCTTTATGCATACATCATGAATGCATGATCATTAACAGCAAATTGGGAGAGGTCAGCATGTTTGAAACATTCATGACCATGGATGGTTTTAACTGTGTGATTAGGTAGTAATGTAAATTAATTTCATAAAGTATCAAGTACATGTAATGAGTGACTCAGATAGGGATTGCTAATGTGAATTTGAACACAACATATCTGTTTTTAAGGGTTTTGGGGGTAAGATAAAGAATGTTATTCACAATACCTAACTTTTGAAAATGTGTCAAAATGAGTATAATATTGTCATCATTCATTGTATGTTGATACTTCTTGCAGTGATACAGCGACACAAAAACATGTGATGGTGGTGTTATATATACAGACAAGTGTTTTGTTACATTAGATGGAGTTGTTCACTCTTAGTTTGAATACTCAGTTGTATTTTTGTTTTTAAGAATTGTTATGTTTGTGGAAAGAAACTCTATAAAGTTTCACATTTTTAAGGATTTGTTTTCCATATAAACCTTTATATTCATCATAAACATCCTTGGAAAAAGGGAACAAAATGTGTTGGCTGGCTTTTAATCTTTGATGCGATAATTGAATAAGGAAACTGATGAATTTAATGAGAACCTACTTGTTATTTTTGGTGCTGTTTAGAAAAGAGTCTTACAAAGAAAGGTTCTATGACTTAAAAAAGCATACCTTTACCATGCATGCCTTTACCATGTAGATGCTTTTACCCCACATGCCTTTACCATGCAAGGTAAGTTTAGTTAAGGAAGTAAAATCTATCTATCTATCTATCTATCTATCTATCTATCTATCTATCTATCTATCTATCTGTCTGTCTCAGAGTAGAGGTAGCCTCTCTGTAGTTATAGTTAGGATTCTGAGACATAGGTATTCCTCAGATTTTTGATAATAACTTTGCCACTGTTTGACCAATCTCCATGAAACTTTGCAGACCAATTCCTTTTTCTATATTGGCTGATGATGCAAAGTTTTGTGGTGATTAGTTGAGTAAGCGCAAAGAAAAAAGGGGGATGGGGCGTCTCCCTGTTTTTCCACCACTGCATTTTCCATAAACTGTTTTGACAGCCATAGAGGCGAAACGGCTGATTAGATTTTCATGAAATTTGGCAGGAATATAGAATATGGTGTGGAAAATATCCTTCTTGTTACTTGATGTAAATTGATTCAGTAGTTTCTAAGTAACAATGGACCAAATCTTAGTGATATGTTGAGCCGCAGTACCAGCATTGACAAAACAAGGGGTGGGAGGAACTTGCAGAGTTTCACTCCATGGAATTCTGTGGAATTACATAAAGACACTGCGCCATTACGCGGAGTTCCACAAGCGGGCAGAATTCAACACATGACGCTGCTCGCGCTGATTTTTAGTACTGGGAGCTTGTTCCGCGCTATGAAATAAGAGTGAACGGCACCCCATGGCGCACCTGAGGGTGCTATTCTTTCTCCTGCTCAGGTAGATTTTCTACTCGAGTGACAGCTATTTCACTCTCAAGCACAATCCTTTTTCCACACCCCTGGAGCAACCCTCTTTTCTGTTTTGAAACGTTCTCTACAGTGATCTGTTGTAATAACTGTGAGATTAAACAGTCACTATTGAAGCTATTTATGGTGCTTGTGTGTCATTTTGAGGATATACCTTATTGAATTGAGAAACCACTGGTGTACACTTATGATGTAACTTGAGCTCTATGTGTACCATGTTTATAGATTTTGACTTAATGAATACCTTCTTAAGGAAATTAGTCTAGGACCATTGTTTTCATTTCAGTGCAAATGGTCACGACCTGCCGCGACTGCCCGAGTTGAGAAAATCTCACTACATGGCATTCAGCCCCCAAAAAGTGCACTAGTGGATGCAAATTCTCACTTGCGCCCGCCAAATTAATGTTGGTGAGCCGAGTGCAAACAAACTCTGCCACATGGCAGTTGGCAGAGTTTTCCCGGAGCTCCACGTAACTCATGAAGAACTCAGGGCCATTACGTAGAACTATGCCGGCAGAGCAGAATTTTACTACACTTTACGCCACTGTCCCAGATTCCGCTCTACGCAGCTCCACGTCTGACATAGTACTACACTTAATGCAACCTCACTCTACAACACTATTGTACACTCTATGACACTCTGACACTCTACTCCACTCTACGTCCATCCACTCTACACCACTGTATTACACTGTATGACACTCAACAACACGCCACTTAACTTCTCTCTACGATACCCCACTGTACCATATGACACGGCACTCCACTCCATGACACTATCTTCCACTGTACTCAACGACACTCCACTTGATGATACTACACTCTGCGACACTCTACTTCACTATACTCCACTCTAAAACACTCTACTCTACTCTGACAGTCTATGACACCCTACTCTACTGTTCAACAAGCCAGCCCATTGTACAAATTGCTGCTCCATTCTATGATACTTGACTCCACTATATGAGGCACCTTGCTACTACACTGTATAACACTTTACTACACTGTACGATATGCCACTACACTCTACTCTATTCCACTTTATTCCAATCTACAATACTCCACCAATGACATTAGACTTTACAACACTCTACTCTCCTCCACTGTACTGTACGACACTCCACAACTTTCAACTCGTGATACTGAACTCTACGATTTGAAAAACATTTTTTTTAATAAATTTAAAAAAAAACATTGCAATTCAATGGAAAAAAAACAAAGGTTAAAGCTTAGTAATAGTATGTAAAACTTTTTTTCCCTGACAAACCAAGATTACAGTACACAAACTTTAAAAATTCTAAAGTTATAGTTATAACTTTAATTTACAATTTATCCACCACCTACAAATTATTATACGTAGCGCGCCTCGTTACACACTCTTTTCAGCTCGCTAACCAGACAACACTAACTATGACTTGCTACTCTACCATGCACTGTGTTGTGATAAATGATGTCATTTGAGAAGTTAAGTGTTGTTATAACAATCCCCCTGCGGGAATTCAGCCATGTATGGTGGGATGTTGGCTTTCTCGTGGCAATAAAATATCATTTTACATTAAAAAACCCTAAAAATTAACTGAAAAAACAAACATCAAATAAACTCATCACCTCGCCATGCACTGCCAATTACCCCATGTATTACATAAGTCATGACATCTTCTATGACATAATTGATAATATCATTGCAACATTTGCAATGAAATTATTGATGGGAAAACTGTGAAAGGCAGAAGCGGGGTGTGAGTTATTGTTATCTTAGGTCACGAGTTGTACTTACTTGAGATTACTAACTGTAGAGTTTAGTGTCCTAGACTAGCGTACACTGGAGTGTCGAAGAGTGCAGTAGTGGAGTAGAGTGGACTGGTGTCTCATAGAGTACAGTGGAGTGGAGAGGCATAGAGGGAGTTGTGTAGAGTGGAGTGTAGTATTGTTCAGTGGTACAGAGTAAAGTAGAGTGCCGTACACTGGCATTGACAGGAGTACATTGTACAGTGTTGTGCTATAGAGTGGAGTATAGTGTGACTGAGTGGAGGGGCATAGACTGTTGTTAAGTAGAGTACAGTGGAGTAGAGTGGAGTTGGGAAAAGTGGAGTGGCGTACAGTGGAATAGCATAGAGTGGAGTGGAATAGAGTGGAATGGCATAGAGTGGAGTGGCATAGATTTTAGTGGCATACAGTGGAATTGCGTAGAGTGGAGTGGCATAGAGTGGAGTGGCGTAGAGTGGAATGGCATAGAGTGGAATAGCATACAGTGGAGTTATGTACAATGGAATGGCATGGAGTACAGCGGTGTAGAGTGGAATGGCACTGACTATAGTGGTGCACTGTGGAGTGGCGTACAGTGAAATAGCATACAGTGGAGTGGTGTAGAGCGGAGTGGTGTACAGTGAATTGTTGTGCAGTGGAGTCATGTAAAGTGAAGTGGTTTAGAGTAGAGTGGGATATAGTCGAATGGCGTACAGGGGAATGGCATACAGTGAAGTGGCATAGGGTGGAATAGCATACAGTAGAGTAGCATAGAGTGGAGTAGCATACACTGGAGTGGTGTACAGTACAATCAAGCCATTTACAGCACCATATTTTCTCACTCACAATATGTGATCTCTAACTTTACCGTGGTCTTTTTCCAGTTCTAGTTCTCAGGGTCAGTGTACTCATTTCTAGCCTGCTGATTACTCTCAGACCTAACATGCCCTCCAGTTGCACCCTTTCTCAAGCAAGTACAATGCTACAGGCAGTGGCATTGTCTTTGCTTGTCTATGCTTTAAATCGTAAGGTGAAGGGAATGAAAGAGGAAAGCTGAGACAGGAGACATAGGAATAGAAAGGAGACAGGACAGAGAAATAGTAGATGGGGTGAAAGAGTGACAAACATCTCATTAGCTTAAGGGACAACAATAGCGGTTCTACCACCAGACTCTGGGCAACACCATCTTTGCTTTTGAATCTTCTGAAGCCAATAAGAAAATACCTTAAAATAGGAGATAGTTACCCCCATAAGTTATATCACTTATAAAGAATATGAAAAATGTTTTTAGGTTAGCAAAAAAGGTCACTGCATTCTACACGAGTGCTATTGGGCACCAGAATGATTAGTTCAGATTTGAGACTAGTCCTTTGCAAGCAATGCAGATTATAACACTGAAAAGGTAGGGGCTACCCTTCCAAGATCAAAATCACTGCAGGATGTTTTAAAACTGGAAAATATGCTGGATAGAAATTCACTTTATTGCAGCATGGCTAGAAAGTAGAAAAATATCTCTGATGTGGAGTCACAGCACTTTTCCCCTACTTTTTACTAATGCTGCGCAGCAGCGGCCGTGCTGCTGTGCAACATGGCTGAAAGTAAAGAAAATAATCCCGCTATGACACATGTTGGCTGTGTCATAGCACTTTTTTCTTTATTTTAAGCCATGTTGCATAGCAGCCAGTGCTGCTGTACAATATATATAAAAAACATTGACAACGCTAATAGAACTCGTTATTCCCTAGCAAACCTTGTGAATGTCCCTGCAAGTGTTTCCCATTTCTCAGGGGCACTACTATGATATGAATACGTATAATAAGAATATTCATTTTTAGTGTGGGTTTAACACTGAAGTTGTCTAAACCCGACTTTTGTTTCCAATACACACAACAAACAACAGAAGTGATGGAAGGCAAATGCATTTGCTACCTTGATGAGATCTTTTTGTGTTTGTGCTGTTCTGTGTGTGAGACTTGGGTGTTGTCTACTTGTCTGTTTAGAGAGTGATGAATGAACCTGCACTTTTTCCTTTGTCATGTTGCTCATTTGATTATTAATATCCAGTTCTACCCAGCATAGAAACAGATGCGCCTTAATCAGCTGGCACTCCACATAGCCGCAGTCACTGAAGATTTACAGCAGGCAAAAGGAACCAGAAGCTACAGTCAACACTCTCGGCCTGATTTAGATCTTGGCGGATGGGTTACTCCGTCACAACGGTGACGAATATCCTGTCCGCTGTAATGCAAATCCCATAGGATATAATGAGAATTACAATTCGGCGGGCGGGATATCCATCATCGTTGTCCCAGGGTAACCCATCCATCAAGATCTAAATCAGGCCTTCTGTCATTTATTGGTGTTTACAGCCATGTGGCAACTGGCCCCTTTTTTAAAATATTTGGTTAGGTCTGTTGGAGAATAATCTGCTCCTGCAAGCCTACAAAGAGATTTTTTGTAGTATTTGCCCGTTACTTCTACCTTCTCCTGATGTGCAGGCTCCTCATTGCTCCCTCCCACCCCTACCTCTTTACCCTGTGTGCTGACCCTTCATTGACCTCACCCACTTCTCTCTCTTTCCTCAGTGCATTGCCTCCTTGTTCCTCCCACCCACATGGTTGCATGTGTTAGAACATTAAAGCTAGATATTTAATTTCCCCACTGTTCGTTTATTGAGGTAACCTCTTCAAACCATAAGATCGCCAACTTTCCCTAAACAAATAAGTTATTAAATCATTCAAAAGCTTAGGATACTTTCCACTGTTCAGATATTATCAGACGAATTCACATTTATCCCTAAGATATATGATTAGATAGCTAAATGAGTGAATCCCCTCTGTTCTGAGACCATTCAGCATCAAATATTAAGCATTTGTAATGTGTATAAAATCATTCCCATAATTTTCAAGTTTTTACTAAATCTAATAACACTGAAGCAAAGCATACTAAAAAGTGCACTGTGGGCTACATCTGCTAACTAGCCAGTAAGGCCAGGAGATAATCTCCAAAGGCTATTAGTTTGTGGTTTTAGCTTCCAAATTGCAAGCCCTTATTACTCTTTCTGTGTATGATGCTGGTGGAAGGGCTAAACCACCAATTTCAATAACAGAGGTGCACTGTTTCATGTTTCTCTACTTAAATGGTTGTCTCATTGATTCTACCACTGGCCACTGAACATACATATTTGACCTTAAGCCATCCAATAAAATTGAAACCTCAATGTGTTTCTTGCAAGACAAACCATAGACTCCCAGTCAACCTAGTTTAAAGGGTTCTTTACTTCTAATGAATCATAAGTGTAGGTCTGTACGTAAATCAAACCACTTTATCTTTTCATGCTCTGTAAGTATAGTTGCTGGTAGAAGACAGATTCACAAGTTGTGATGAAAACTCACAGTATTATTACCGCACCTAGAAGTATTGATACTATGGGATTGGGCACTTGACGGAATCGGGAATACTGACCCCTTTTGAGTATACCTCTGGGTAATGAGGAATAACATTGGATATAGGCATTTATACACGATTCCTGACATCAATGTTCATTTGGGAGTGTCATGACTCAGGAATAACACTCACGGGTCATACACACTGTGTAAAAGAACAACCAGTACACAGAAAGAGAGACAAAGGCTGGAGACATGAAATCTGTGGAGGACCGGTCAGTGGCAGTTCAAGCTGAGAAACAGGAGCTGGGTCATCCAGGCTAGAAAGAGACAGATAGCCAATCAGGTCAGCACTAGGATGTGTCATGGACAATTTAAGCAGCCAGGTAGCAGGAAAATGTTACCTCCCAAATTCTTAATTGTATGGTTCCCACACGTTTAGTTCGCTCATCATATTTGGCATTTCCTGCAACTTTGTTTTGTTGCTGCTAAATTCCTTTGTGTTTCCCTCCACTTTGATTTTGTATTTTCTTGAATGTTTCAGCTACAACCTTGGGCCTTCAGCCTCTGACCTCCACTCCATACTTCTCAGCATCTCCTAGTGGTTTCAAGGAAGGTCTCCAGGTAATTCCTAGATTCAGTATTTGCTCTTGCTTCCAGGACATCAGTTAAGATATACCAGGATGTGAATTTCTCTGTGTGACTTGTGCACTCCTTTTCTCTGTCTAATGCTCTGCCTTTACCAATATAGTCAGGCTAACTTTACTTGTGGTGATCATGGTACCTTTAAGACCTCTAGAGGGATAGCATGTGAGATAGAGGTGTGTCTCCACCTGACCCTCATACTCCAGTGTGCTTCTCTACTCCTTCCCATTCCCATTTCCCCTCTTGATAACCTGTAAGCTGGAAATTGTTTCCTTTCGAACAATCAATCAATCAGGTTTTTTGAAGCACACTACTGACCCGTGAGGGTCTCAAGGCTCTGAGAGAGGGGGGCGAGAGGGGGCGGGCAGCTCCGTGGTCATCCGAAGAGCCAGGTCTTGAGATCCTTTCTGAATAGGTGCAGTGTCGGGCTTCGTCTGATGTGGAGGGGGAGTTCATTCCTGGTCTTGGCCACGATGTAGGAGAAGGATCTGCCACCTGCTCTGGCCTGTGGATGCGGAGGGGGACTGTGGCTAGGGCTAGGTCGGCAGAGCAGAGGTTTTTCATGGGGGTGTGGAAGGAGATTCTTTCGTTGAGGTACTGGTGTCCGGTGTTATGGAGGGCTTTGTATACATGTGTGAGCAGTTTTTCCAGCCTGCAGCTCTTATGTGGTGGACTAGCATCAGTAGCACTGCCTAGGCCCAGGGCCTGTAAATTAAATGCTACTAGTGGGCCTGCAGCACTGATTGTGCCACCCACCTAAGTGGCCCTTTAAACTTGTCTGAGGCCTGCCGTTGCATAACCTGTGTTGCCAGTTTCAAACTGCCATGTCAATTTGGCAAAAAAAATATTTTGCCAGTCCCAAAACTTCATATTTAAAACCTATAAGACATGCCTAGGGTAAGCCCTGGACAGTACAGAGGGCAGGGTGCAATGCATCTAGAAAGTAGGACAAGTTCTTTTAAGTCTTACATGTCCTGGTAGTGAAAAACTCTTAAATTCGTTTTTCACTACTGTAAGGTCTACCTCTCCCAGAGGATAACATTGAAATTACCTTATTACATTTTATAAGTGTAATTTGCAAATGGGAACAGGTAACCCCCTCATGTTTGGTGTCTCTGGAATCATAATTTAAAATCCTAACTGATGATGGAGCCAGATTTTAAATTGCAATTCTGAAAATGCCACTTTTAGAAAGTTGTATGTACTAGGGGTTGGGCCCTATTACTACCAGCCAAACAAATTGGGCCTCTTCAAATTGTAAAAATGAAAGTGATAAGTGGCTGTGATAATTCGGAAACACTTATCCTAACAAAACTAAGTCAAATCAATGTAATACCATGGTCTATGTGTTTATTGCACATTCAATTCTGCAAATATTAACACATTTACTAAATGTGGTTTTTCAGTATGTTACAAAAATGATTATTCTCTTATTCAAAGAAGACCAATTTTTTTACAGATATTTAACAAGTGTGTTTACAAAATCTAGCGTGTTCAACAAAAGTGAAAAACAATAATAGATCATTTATAAGTCAACATAAAAGAAAACACCACGATTAAGACAAATAAGTGGAAAAGTAACTAATAGGTAATTGCATTCATTCACAACAGTGTAGGCATGATATGAACAAACAGTTCAGTGCATAAGTAGTCTTGTGGGGGTCATTGAGACCAACATAACAATACCAGTCAACGGTTTCGAACCTTTCATGATTTTGGGTTCTCATCAGTTCAAAGCTGGTTTTCACGGCAGCCATTCCATCTCGAGTCAGGCTGACTCGAGATGGAATGCCTGCAGTAAAAACTGTCTTTGAACATATGAAAAATTTAAATAAAAAAGAAGCAAGCCTATTTGAACAACGACTGATATTAAGAGAGATGATCCGGACAACAGCAGACATCGCGAACTATAAAGAATAGAGACCGCAAGCCTGTCCACATAAAAGTTAATGGTCATCCACAAAGAAAATGAAGAGTAGAGAAAAATACTCCCCCAGCAACTCCATCAATGAAGGGTTGAAAAAATGTCCAGTGTAGGTCCTGATGAGAACCCAAAATCCTTAGAGGTTCGAAACCGTCAACGACAAAGGCGAGGGGATCAGTTTAGAATGAATTATGACAGATAGTGGAAAACAATTTAAAACATCTATCCCACTCCTGATCATATTTGCAATAACCCCTTAGCTTGTTCCAAGAGGGTCACAACATTTTCAATAACTGTGATAATCACCTCTGGTTTTCTTAATCCTGTAAGACTGGTATTGTTATGTTGGTCTCAATGACCCCCATAAGACTACTTGTGCACTGAACCTATGTTTGTTCAAACCATGCCTACACTGTTGTGAATGTATGTAATTACTATTAGTTACTATTCCATTTATTTGTCTTAATTGCAGTGTTTTCTTTTATGTTGATTTATAAATGATCTATTATTGTTTTTTACCTTTGTTGAACACGCTAGATCGTGTTAACACACTTGTTAAATCTCTTTAAAAAATTGGTCTTCTTTAAAAAAGAGAATAGTCATTTTTGTCACATATTGAAAAACAACATCTAGGAAATGTGTTAATATTTGAAGAATTGACTGTGGAATAAACACACAGACCAAGGTATTGCATTGATTTGGTTTTGTTAGAATAAGTATTTCTGAATAATCACAGGCATTTATCACTTTCATTTATACAACTTTTAGAAAGTAGGCATTTTCTTGCCTTAGCCATTCGGTGCCTGCAGCCTGTCTCTGAGTCACATGACTGGGTGTAGTTGGCAGTTGCCGCTTGTGTATTCCTTCTAGACAGCCGCACACAATGGGGAGCTTAGGTGTGGCTGGATGGGCCATCACTGGCAGGATGGGAGGGAAGGGCTGGGCCCAGTCCCACTTACACTTGAATAGGCTATATCCTGTGTCCGCACAAAGGGGTTCATACCTCCTGTAGTTAGTCTGGAGCCATTTCCAGGAAGGCAGGCCATCTGTGCACTTCAAAAGCATGAATTTTCTCCCCACTTCAAAAGCACAACTGTGTATCAATACTGAACCTCAGACACCAACTCTTCAGTACACTTCTGGACCTATGGTTACTCTGCCAGGAAGAAGAACTGCTGTGCTGCTGAAAGGACTGCCACTCTGCTGGACTGCTGCTCTGAAGGAACTGCTGCCCTGCCAACCTTCTGCCCTCTTGCCTGGGGAAGGAGAACTGGACCTGCAACTTCATCTTGAACCCAGGACACCAGAGTGAGTCCAAGGTCTAGTCTGCTGGTCTCCTGATTTGAGCCTCAGACACATAAAAGGCTCCCCAACATCTTGCGCCAGTCCCTGGACACAGCTGCAGCGATTTCCTGACCCCCAAGTGGTACCCCTCAGGTCCTGCACCCTAGGTGTGGCTCAAGGGAGAGGAATTCAAGCTTTTGGACTCTTCATGACCACGAACGGGCATGTTCAGACTGGGATCTCGCTGCTCGCAGCACAATGCTCTGTCAACCCGACTCTTTGCACTCCAGCATCGACTGCCAGAGGGATCACCAATGCGAAGCTCCAGCAACACTCGCCCGCAATGCCTGGTTTGCTCTTTGCTCTACACCAGCAGCCTCCTGCAACGCTCTTCCAACTCCTTGTGGCACCCTCCAATGCAAACAGGGCTCTGGAAAAGGTAGACATCAGCGGGACTAATCTGGTGACTGTATCCGACCGGCGCTCAATCACGGTTGACCTGAAAGTGTGAGTTTAACCCGTTCCAGCAATTTCTCACAAGGCTGTTTACCGGCCTGATCTATATATCAACATAGAGGGGCATATTCTCAAGAACGTGCAATAATCATCGCCAAAATAGGTTAACGCAAATTTACATATCGCCGCCTATCGCGGGAAAATAACTCAGTGTTAACGTCGTATTCTCAACACGGCGGTAACATGCGATAGTGTCCCGATAACGCGTCAAATGTCTGCGATAAAATCACTGGGACGGCGATAAAAATCTAAAGCCTAACGTGAAAAAATTTGCGATGGGCCCAACTGCGATAAAAAACAGTGATAAGCAGCGCCAGGCCTGCAAGTCCCACAAGTCAGGCGAGAAAAACCACTATAAAAGCGTCAACAAAAAACACAAACAACTGTGAGGCACCATGCAGGTAGCCGGAGCGAGTACAGAGGACAACCAGAACCCCACAAGCCCCACGGAGGACCAGCCTGGGACCTCTGGGTCAGGGAAGGGCAAGGCGAAGAAGAAGAGGAACCCGCCTTTCAGCATGCAGGAAAAACAGATCCTCATTACGGAGGTGATAGAACACCACCACCAACTGTTCATCACCTCCACTGTGTCATTGGCAACTAAAAATACAATATAGCAGTCCATCTTGGCCAAGGTGAATGCAGTCGGAGTGAAGAGAAGGGAAGTGGATGACTGCCAGAAGCTCTGGACTGATGTGAAGCGCAAAACCAAGCTGAAACTCGCAGCCAACCTGAAAGCAGCAATGCAGACTGGAGGTGGGAGTCCAGCGACACACCAGGAGCTGGATGAGATGGAGGAAATGGTGTCCCGAGTCATCATTGGGGAGACGGTGGCAGGAGTTGGGGGACTGGACACTGCACAACATGACCTGACCCAACAGCAACAGGTTGAGTAACGACCAGGGACTGGGGGGACGGGGGGAGATGGGCACAATGGCACACATGCACAATTAAGTATAGCACATCTGCAGACAAACCATGCCCAAGAGTCACAACTCCGACCAAGAGCCCAAGTTACCCAAGTCTGCAACATCTCAGCACTGTATAAGCACAGAAGTGAAAGGCACACCGCCTGAAAGGGATAAGGGCCATCAAAATCAGAGCCGAAGGGGCAACACACCCACAATGCAGCACACACACATAAGAATCAGAGCACCTCAACATTGACAACAATGTGGTACAAACTGCAACACTTTCACAACAGAACAGAGGACACAACTGCCGCCGCTTCTGTGTAGAAAATGGCCATTCGCATTTGACATAGCAGGAAACTGTGAGATGACAATGTACAAGTACAACCTCACATCCCTGATGGTGTAGAAATGTCAACTGTCCTGCATCACATAGGCATCTCCTCACAAACAGTCACAATGTACATTGTCATGCAGTCTGTAAGTAAACTTGTCCAATGCGTCAACATACATGTGAACACAATGTCAATCTGCATCTCCCCTTCACATTGCAGCGGGAGAATCAACACCTCCTGCAGAGCAGACCCAACAACTCAGCACTGATGATGAAGAGGAGCTCCCCAACATCGACACCGACGCCCTCCAACAGCCCATGGACAGCTTCGGCACCCCACCTCCAGGAGCAGTGCAGCCCAGCTGCATCGAGGAGAACCCACCCCCTGCACAGACCACACAGCAGGAAGCACCCACCACCACGGCTGTCTCCCTGGACCCCCACGACCAACACATGGCATTCCAACGCCGTGTGTTAGGGTGCCAGGAGAAGATGGCTGATCAGCTGCAGGTGGGGTTCGACCTCATGGCAGCCAAACTAGATGCCATACGTGGGTGTCTACGTCCCATCAGGGACCACTTACAGTCCCTAACGGACACCCACTGTCCGCTCCATGCTCTCCAACAATCCATGGCTGACATCGCTGGAGTCATGACTCTGAGCCAAGAACAACTGTCTAGTCAGAGTGGCTCCAGCGATGTCAGCCGGGAGTTGGGACACATGCGGAGGATCATGTTGAACATGGAGCAGATGCAGACGGAAAGAATGTTTGCCACGGCTGCACACCAGCGAGATGTAGCTGTGATCTTCCATGCCCTGCAGATCCTCGTCATGGCTTTGCCGCCACAAGGCCTGGCGCAGATGAATGCTGCTGCTACTAATCCATCCACATCTCCGCCCCCTGAAGTGTCAGTGCCACACAGTGATGCAGACTAAACACCACCACCCACATGTGAGGCACCTGACACATCAGAGGACGAAGATGATGATGAATCTGGCTTTGTGGTAAGAATGAAGTGGTAGCATTCATCTCCGCCATATGGCCTGTTTCAGCTTGGTTCTGCCCTCTCTATCATGCCCTGGAATAACACCTGCCACTGTCCCCCGATGCACTCAGCGACACTCACCTTGGACCTCGACAGGGACTGTCATATTTGGTTTGGTTACCAATGACACAGCAATCACACTGCAGACTGAAGTCTTCCTCTTCCGATGAACTTGTCAATCCCTTAAGGACTCTGGCTGGCCCTCCACGGGGCAACAATGTAAAGTGGGGTTTACATGGCCCTGTACTGCTCCAGCTTCAACACTCCACTGAATGCGAATAAAACATTCTAATTCACACAGATGTGTCGTGGCTATGAGCAATCAAGTATGAAAGTATGGATGAATGTAGGGACAGTGATTCCACAAAAGGTACTCCTGGGTAATGCTATCAATGCGCATGTATGGCCGTGACCCAGATAGGCAGTGAGACACACATTGTCATTCAAATCAACACTCATCACAGTTGAATCCAAGCGAAGGTGCGTAGACTTTATTAGCATATGCGTGTCAGTACGGGCAAGATAAGTGCCAGAACATGCAGACCAATGCAGCAGTATGTCAGGATGAGGAACGTTGCCAAGCGCCGCTGTCCACTCCGGGGAGTGCCTCACCTTTCACAGGTGTGTGTTAACCCGCGTTATTGTCCGCTCATGTATTCGGAGTCCAGGCGAATGCAGCCATGTCCACTGTTGTCGTGGGACATGTGACCAGATCTCCAAGATGCAACAAGGTGTTGGGACATGTGCAATGGGTTCCAATCTGTTGTGGCTGCAGGTACGTAGTTACTCATCCATGAAAGCGATTGCAGCTTCGTAGGCTATCATTTCCAACATGAGGTCGTTGTCGACTTCATCAAACAGGACGGCGAGGCAATCCATTAGCAGGTCCGGACAGATGTGCTGCGTCCACCCCCTTTCACCAATTAGCACTACAGCCCAATAGGGGAGCGGTTCAATGTGGTCACTGCACACAAGGAGTTGTGCAATCTCCCAGGTCCAGCTGCCAGCATGTATGCCAAGTATCAAGGCATCCCATAAACGGGTATCACGGTGACACTCCTGGTCGTGGGCCAACAGGGGGCGCACACACATGTCAAAATCCAGTTCAGCTACCGTCCTGTTGGATAGGCAGACATCCATGGACCACTCGAATATGCACGATCGACAATGCAACACAGGCTGAATGCAGGTGACGTTGGCAAGGCGGAAGCTTAGCCGGTAACTGATCCACAGCACTGCCAATGGCAGTGCCCCCAGTAAACGCAGCATACGTGCACGGTACAGTTCCACCTGACAGGGGTTGTGCATGTGTCCGGGATGTTCTGCCATTGTGTTAGTGGCTCTGGTTGAAGCGGCACCGTTCTGAACTTCGCCAGTTCCGTGGATGAAATGCCACAGCTCGGATCAATGAGTTGTTTTAGTGTGCAACGGTTGTACGCCTGGGATGGTGTGGGAGTAAGTGTGAAGGCCATTCCATGCAAGATAACTTCGAGCAAGGACTTCTGTGTGTGGGGTGTGTATACGTTGGTCTTTCGTCGGGCTGTGCGTAGTGTGGGAGTCGTCATCAGCTGCTATAGTATCTGTCAGGGGGTGCCGGGCACATGCAATTCCGAGGTCGGAGGTGCAGATGTGCTTCCGCCTGATAGTTCAGACAAAGGAGCTTTCATCCTAATGTTAGTTTCTCATCTGCTTGCATTCAGGAAATGTGAAGTGGCTTGTTGGGGGTGGGGTGGGATGTGTGCGACTTTGGGATTCATTTTTGACATGTCTTGCATGTGGCAAATGAGCGGCATCACTGTGTGTTACGTTGCTTCACAGCTGCTTCTCCCTCCCCCGAGCCTATTTACTTGTGTGCGCTGCGCGGTTGCATCACTTGCACTCCTACGGCACACCATTGTCATGCCTGTCTGCGCATGTCCACAAGCCTGACAACGACACTGTGATGTTGGCCGTTGAAGGTGGGCGGCCACGTGAGTGTAGGCCTGTGGGAAGGATAGAGCGGACACAGATGTAGAGTTCATGCCTGGGTGAACTCGCGCTGCGATTAAGGCTAGGCATTTGGCTCATGCTGCAGCAATACTGATACACACAACACTTGGCATGTATGAGCCAAGCCCCCATCGGTCTTGCGCTCCTTCATTTCTCCGTTCGTACAAGCCCGCCCTCCGGGTGCATGCTACATTGCAACATTGTCGATCGCGGGCTGGGTGGCGCCGACACTACAACAGTGACACACTCATTAGTTACTTCCTTGTCCAGGCCAGAACTGAACCACGCCCAGAGCCCCGGGCAAATCCTTCACACCCCTACGCTGGCCTGGCGTACGCCGGCCCAGCCCACTCCGCTTACGCTTACAGGGGAAGATGACAAAGCTACGTGTCCAAGGTCTTACCCACTGCCTGAGGTGACATGGTTGCGTCCGCTGTCCACAGCACAATGTAATGTGGTAGGGCCCGGGGCCATCATGCATACATAATGACCACACGGACACACTTAGATAGATAGTGGAACTGGCTACGGGCACGTGCACCCGGCCCCTTTTTATTACCAGGGTCACATTACCAGTGACGCCTGTGGTGGATGGGTGTGGGGTGAGTGTAAGCCAGCCCTCAGGGAGTGGTTGGTGCTGGCAACAACTAGAACAGTGATTATCGGATCACACACACAGATTCAATCATAAAGGGTCCATGACTTGCAGTGCACTGAGGTAGGGGCACCAGATCTGGAATCACACACACACGATTCAAACATAAAGGGTCCATGACTTGTGGTGCACTGAGTTAGTGGCACCTGAAGCGCTCAGCGGGTGTGCAGCCAGCGATGATGGCGTGTCCTTGCAGGTCAGGATTGGATTTGATTTATGAGCCCTGATGACCGCAGTGTAGGCCGGAGGCAGCGGTCAGCAAGGGCCCACAGCCACGTGGCGATGACTTGAGCTGCACAGAGTTAGTGGCACCTGAGGAGCTCAGCGGGTGCGCAGCCTGCGATGATGCGTCGTCCAGGCGGGCCCCATTGGAAGCAATGTCTGTTGCCTACTAGACTCCGCCATAAATAAATCATGACTGGATTCGAATTGTGAGCCCTGCTGACCGCAGTGTAGGCCGGAGGCAGCGGTCAGCAAGGGCACACAGCCACGTGGCGATGACTTGAGCTGCACAGAGTTAGTGGCACCTGAGGAGCTCAGCGGGTGCGCAGCCTGCGATGATGCGTCGTCCGGGCGGGCCGCACTGGAAGCAATGTCTGTTGCCTACTGGACTCCGCCATAAATAAATCAAGACTCAATTTGAATTGGGGGACCTGCTGACCGCAGTGTAGGCCGAAGGCAGTAGTCAGCACACACATGACTCCGCGGTGCTGTGCCGCTGGGTGCGCTGGGGGCCTGTGTCGCGGAAGCCAGCGATCGGCTGAGGAGGCTGGCGGTCACGGTGGTGGACTCGTGGCAGGGTGAGGGGCACCGCCCTGGCAGACGCGTTGGCCATCCGGGAAGTGAACCACGCCCAGAGCCCCGGCCTACTTATTCACACTCCTACGCTGGAATGGCGTACGCCGGACAAGCCCACTCTGCTTACGCTTACAGGGGGTGTCGACACAGCTACATGACCGAGGTCTTCCCCACTGCCTGAGGTGACATGGTTGCGTCCACTGTCCACAACACTACACACACCAGCAGTATATGTCCACATGGACATGTCTGTGCTCTGCATACTGAAGTCTGTCCAGCACATCACTGCCACACTTGGCATTGTGTACATTCTTATTGATGGGTGACTTGCCTCCTTCACACATACTTGGATCCCACCTCTCCCCACATTCTGCAATTGTGTGGCTGAGGGGCAATGCCGTTTTCGGAAGGTCAGCTGTCTTGTTCTGCCCTGCCTCGGTGGTAGTCCGGGGGGGGGTGGGGGTGGGGGGCCTGGGGGTGGTGGCGGTGGGTGTTGTGGCCCTCTTGGGTTTCCGAGCTGCATGGTCAGTAGCTCCATGATATGTGTTGGTCTTCAGATGTGGCTCTGGGCTGGGCTCCCTTTCATGCTGCAGGTTGTTGTCCTGCTTTACACCAGTAAAAGGCAGGTGTTAAATCCCTGCTGTTAACGCGCCTTATCGCCTGTCTTTGGTTCACATCACAGATCTGGCTGGTCGTTGAGAATATCGCGAAGTGGTGTTTTCGTGTGTTTTTGCACGGAAACGCCTACTCTGCATATCATTAGTGTTAGTTGTCGCTCTCATCCGTGGCGATGTTTTTTGCGCCAGCTATCGCTGAAAAACTGGCGATATCAGCAGTTTGCACGAGCTTGAGAATAGGGCGATAAATCTATCACCACTTTTGCGGCGCTAAAGTGCCGATAAATCGGCGATAAGTCCTTGAGAATATGCCCCATAATGCGTATGATGTTTATCATCAAACAAACTTGGGGAGACTACTGTCTTTCCTTGACTTTCAGTTGGCCGTCATTGAAAGTCTTAATGCTAATGAAGCTGCAGCCTCCACTTCATATGCTCTGAAGGACGAGGCAGAGCTCTAGGATCGACACTTTGCTGAACGCATTCCTGAAACCGCTAAACACACTCGACCATGTTGTTGTTGTAGAGTCTGCTCTAAACAAGAAAAGAGGCACCAGAGACATGTTTATTGTCCCCAGTGCACATCTGAGCCAGCTTATGCTTTCCTACTTGCTTTATGTGGTACCATAGAAAAGTGAAGTATTGGGAAATTTACTGAGGTGAAGCTGCTGTAAGGTAAACCTTTTAATAGCTGAACATGGATACCTACCTTCCATGGCCCATTACAACACTAAGCAAGCAGCCGTAGAATTTTTTTTCCTCTACTTGACCCTTTTATCTGTCGTCAGAATGTGGTATGTGTGCTGTTCACCGATTGACAAGTGCATTATAGTCCATAATAGTGGACAGAATATAAACCACCAGCTGCGGCCCGTGCAGGTAAGAGCGTTGGGGGGGTATTTTGACGGACGAGGGAAAATTAAATGAATTATTAATTTTTCCTCATCATCGTCCGTCGAAATCCCCCCACCCGGCCCCACCGCTCTTACTTGAATGAGCTGCGGCTGTAAGCCCCATTGTCACAGAGCACTCCGTGTGGCAACAACGTAAAGTCTGGATTAGTTTAAGGATTGCTTTTTAAGGAACTTGTGCATACAGCACATGGCCCACCCTGATTTCCCATGAGAACCAAAGTAAGTGTAATAAGTCAAAGAAATGTCCTGCAGGGAACATTCACCAACAATTCTACTTTTAAACTCAATCAGTAACTCGTATCATAATTAATGCTATTGAAAAAGGATACAGGACACAATATCTTGTTTGATGATGATTTTCACATTTTTGTATTAGAACAATATACATTTCAGTATGTATCTAAATTAGTGCAGACTACAAAGTGCTCAGACAGTGAACTGATATGTAAACCACAACATAGAGCAAGACACTCAACTGATTCCAAGGTTTTATATGATTTTATATCGAACAAATGCAACGGGATATCATGTCTGTTCATCCATAGTATCTCCTGGCAAACCGTAACATGTTTTGAAAGCAACTTAGGGAGGGGATGTCAAAGTTTCGACCCATAGATAATCTTTGGGTCTCATCAGGATAAAAGTCATCTGGCTAATATTCCCTAGAAACTGCGGAATCTTGGGACCTTCAATAAGGCATCCTGTAAGCAATGCGTGCAAAAATAATTCAAAACAGAGACTACAATGTATATCGGGCCACTCTGTTAGTCTAACTGTTCCGGTCAGGTAAACAAATTATCCAGGAGAAGTACACTTTTGTATTGTGTGGAGAAGTGGTCACACCTACACATACAAGAGTGCTCCAAGACAAAGTCATCAATGCAAAATGGGCTGCTCGGTTTCTTGGACGGTCCCATACAGCCACCGACTTTGGAAAAAAAGAGTCGATTTTGAATAGGAAAATGTGATGTATCCATGGTGTGTTTTGGGCCGTTTCCTGTTGCAAGCACTAAGCCTACCCACACAAGTGAGGTACCATTTTTATTGGGAGACTTGGAGGAATGCTGGATGGAAGGAAGTTTGTTGCTCCCCACAGATTCCAGACCTTCCATCACAGAAATGTGCGGAAACTGTGATTTTTTAGTCAAAGTTTGAGGTTTTCAAGAGATTCCAGGTAAAATAAATCTGGTAAGAGCTATGCAAGTCACCCACCCTGGATTGCCCTAGTTGCCTAGTTTTAAAAAATGTACAGGTTTGCTAGGTTTCCCTAGGTGCCAGCTGAGCTAGGGTCAAAAATACACAGCTACCAACACTGGGCGATAAAGGGTCAGTATTCAGTGGAAATATGTGATGCTTCTAAGTTGTGTTTTGACCCATTTCCTGTCACAGGCACTAGGCATAGCCACACAAGTGTGGTACCATTTTTATCATAAGACATGTGGAAGCATAGAATAGTAGAACATTTATTATTACCAATTGAATTTTGCTGCATGTGTGCCTTCCAAATGTAAGCCAGTGTTCAAGAAAGAAGACATATTGAAAAATACACTCTAAATCATGTGCTAGTGTGGGTAATCACAATTTCAGAGATGTACAAATAACCACTGCTCCTAAACTCCATATTTTGTGCCCATTTCAGAAATAAATAGTTTTCTTGGTACATATTTTTCATTCTACATAGGTCACCATATGAATTGGTCTATATTCGGTACATAATGAAAAACCATTGTACGGTGCAGCTCAGTCGTTGGCTCTGGCTTCCTTGGGTTCTTGGAGAACCTACAAGCCCTATATAACCACACACCCAGCAGGTTCTAGTGGATGCAATGCTATATTACTTTTGTAAATTGGCCATTGTGACAAAAGGTTACAGATGAAAATGTTCTCACAAATGACCATTTGTCCTACTTTTTACCAACATTCTTCATATCAACAGTTAGTTTCTTTGGGAAAACCCTAGTGGCTCTACTTATGTGACAACTTGCTGAATTCAGAATATTGTCTACTTTTCAGAAATCTGTAACTTTTTGGATCACCCATGGATTTCACACAGGTTTCCACCACAAACTGGAAGTAGGTAGAGAGCACATAAAATAGGAAAAATTGGTCACCCGGAAAAATGACAAACCTGAGGTAAAAAAAATTCTCTTTTTTTATTCAGCTCTGCATGTTCCTGAAAGCTGGGAAGATGGTGCCTTTAGCACAGCAAATCATTTGTTGCTGCCATTTTTAGGGGAAAAAAGCAGACACTTTTATGCAGAGCACTTTTTTCCCCAAAAATTCAGAATGTAGCCATATTTTGCCTATTATCTCGGTCCCCTCCAGGGGAATCCATAAACCCTGCGTACCTTTAGAATCTCCAGGATGCTAAAAAAAAGGACGCAAATTTGGCATGGATACCTTATGTGTAAAAAAAGTTACGGAACCGTAAGCGCGAACTGCCCCAAATAGCTAAAAAAGGGCTCAACACTGGAGGGGAAAAGGCCCAGCAGTTAAGAGGTTACAGACATGAGAAAGGATACACAAAGCAATGGTCCTGACTAGGAAGGATTGCAGTGGTCAAGATGTTGATCTTGTC
Source organism: Calotriton arnoldi (assembly GCA_963921515.1). Lineage (NCBI taxonomy): Eukaryota > Metazoa > Chordata > Amphibia > Caudata > Salamandridae > Calotriton > Calotriton arnoldi. The sequence continues at coordinate 1,952,926 of CAWUFW010001133.1, forward strand.
TCAAATCCTTTACCTTTTCCAAATGCTCGCTCTTCCAGTACTCCCCCAATCCTTAAACAGCTCCAGTATTTAACAAACTCTTATGCATGTCAGGTACAGATCTTACACATAACTAACAATATTCTATATCGCCAAGTTACATGGGGAACGATGGGTGATCTCACATATCATGTCTTGTTTCCAGGCTACCCTACTATGATTTATTGTTGACTTGAGGGAAAAAAGAGACAACCAAGCAGGGGTACTTTGTGGACCATCTATTAGCGGACTTGCCTCTTTGGAAAATACCCTGGATGAGAAAATCATAGAGAAGCTGGGGCTTATATTCATCACCACTCACTATAGTTACATTAGCAGTATGGGAACAAGTTGCCTTGTGCCATGGCTTTATATCTCTCCCCTTTCCCTTTAAGCTTATCTCCTACAATTCATACTTTACACTGGCTAGAGAGACATTGACCATTCATGTTTGGAAAGAAAAGAGATGCCTTATGGTAGGACCTCTTTTTGTGAGCCAACAGATTATGCCCTTTGAAAAGCTTTGATTACAGTTTGGTCTCCCAGAAACTGAATGGGTTGCATATTCCCAGGTCTGTCATTGGGTTCTTCCTCCCTCTATGAGAGAAGGGGCTCAACATCCCTTATGGAGCTTGAAAACTGATTTAAGGGTAGCCAAACTGATAGAGCCTTGACAATCCACATAAGGTAATGTCACATAAGGAGTGGAGAATACTCTATGATAGAGCATGCATATTTGAAAAAAGTATCCGCTCAAAGAAACCCAATCCAAAGTCCCAATTTACTGGTGTAGAATGCAGGTGAGAATGAAGAAAGGGAGCACAGTTAAGGGCACGCATTGCTGGAGTGGGTGTGCAGCGGTGGGCACCCTGCTACATCTCTTATAGAATTGTCCCACGTTAGGTAGAAACAGGGAGAACATGTTGATGGAACTTAACAGAGTGTTTAATGCCTAAATTCCCAGACATCCAGGAATAGTACTGATTGACAGACCATTTGCATCCCAGGATCTTCAAAATCAACTAAGAAACAATTAGGTATGACACTAGTCACAGCAATACAATACTGGACCTTTGGGAAGGGGACTCGGCGCCTTCGCTCTCATTTTGGATTACCAAGAATTGGAATATACTATCCATGGATAAAATCATGTTATCGATGGATAATAAGACCAAGTCCTACGATGTGGGTTGATGCCCCTTGCTTATCCAAGAATCTAGGGAACTATCAAGTCTGAAGTACCGCAAGGCTTTGTGGCCAATTCCAGACAACAATGCAAATTTTATGAATTGAATTTGATACCTTTTACATAAGTTGGAAATTGTGCAAGAAGAAAAAATAAAACCACGAAATCCGCTGTCTTTTTATGAAGGCTGTAAAGAGATTGGAGACAGCTTGGGCTGTGCCAACTATCGAAAGAGCTATTTTCCAGGAGTTCTGTTGTAAAAGCGAATAATAGGCTTGCAAGTGGGGTTGGGCAGTGGCAAGTATTCAAAAGGGTACATCTATTCAAAGGCCGTGTTCCCGAAGCTCAACAAGCGGGCCTCCATTCAGAAAAGACTTTTCGCTCCTTCCTGCCCACGGTAGAACAGATGCATTATGCCGGCCCCTTGTCTACTTTTGTTTTACTCATTTTGTTGGGTTGTTCATTGTCTTCGTTCTTTTTGCCGTGACTGAGCAATGTTGGTGGACTCGTCAGGGTAACAGAATGCAGTGCAAGGCGCCATTTGCGAACGAATGCCCATTGAGCCAAATTGTTCGTAACAAGGGTGTCTTTTACAACTGTTACGCATAGCGTTTAGAAACGGGTTAGGTGCGGTATAAGACGCTGTATCATTTTTAATTATCAACAGGGTGCACTGTAGAGTCCTGGCTTTGGTGAGCAAATTAAGGTAGCAGTCATGGGGTATGCTTGGCAGGGGGCCGGGGAGATGCCGAAAATCGTGTGAACGTTTTTTAATGGGTTTTGAGGAAGGCTGACCACATTTCTTTAAGTAATAATTTATTTCCGGTGTTTAGTATGGCGCTGACTTTACACACTAGGCGATGGATTAGTACGGGTTACATGAACGATTTATCTGTGTCACTGACTGCTCCTGATTAGTTCCATTTTGCCTGATTTCGCGTAATTTGCATGTGTATAGTGTTATTTTGCATTTCCAATGAATAAAGGTGTGACTGATGTTCCTATTGTCCGTCCCCTTTACAAGCATCGTTCCCCCAACTGTAGAGTGTTTTCGCTCACAAGTGTCACTCAATGCTGTAAGGTGTGTGTGTGTGTCTATTTTCTTACTAGTTGGTCACGCAGGGATAATCGATCTTCTCCTCCTGATTGATCCTGGGCTGTGAGCCACGGGCATGATTGTTAAATGTGTGCACCCGTGTTCTTCAAGTAAAAGCGGGCGCAGTGTTAAAAATAAAGCGCGGTATGCGTTCTTGTCACATCTGATAAAAAAAACATGAAACCGGGCGCCGTGCGAGGCAGCGCGGTGCCTAAAAAATACCATGAAACCGGGCGCTGTGCGAGGCAACGCGGCGCCTAACAAAAAAAACATGAAACCGGGCGCCGTGCGAGGCAGCACGGAGAAACTCAATAGAGAAAATAGTGCTTACAAGACTAAGGGGCCGATTCCGATCTCGGCCGGTAGTGCTCCGAATCGGATTCGGATTTACCGGATCCGATTCGGAGCCCTGTTTCCCGACCGAATCGTATGCGGGTCCGGCCGAGCGAGTACGATGCAAGCTCCGCGAAATCGCCGACCGACTCGTACGCGGCTTCAACACGCTCCGACCGACTCGCACGGACACGACTCGCACCGCGCTATGGAGACGTTTCCCGGCCGGGTAAGTACGATGCGCGCCGCGAGCAGTCCGACCGATTCGCGCCGTCCGGCTCGAAAGAGCTGTCGGAGCCGGACTTTGGGGGTCCGCGTCGGACCCTCCTGTACGCGTAGGCGCGCGAGTCGCACACAGGGGGGAGCCATGGGTCCCCCCTACCTGTGCATGTACGCCGCGATGCGCATGGACGCGTACCCGCTGTAGGGGCGCCCTTGTTCGCCTCGCACCCATTGAGTCAATGGGAGCCCGCGTACGCGTTGTACGACCGGCTCCCATTGATTTCAATGGGAGTCCGACCGAATCGAGTCTGATAGCATGCAAATGCATCGTACTCGTCCGGTCGGACTGCTAGGGTCCGATTCGGTCGGAATTCTCTCCGGGTCCGGCTCGGTCGGAGAGATTTACGTCCGGAATCGGAATCGGCCCCTAAGTAAGACGTACCGTGTAACAACCGAAGAAAAGGGGCCAGTAGCCATGGGAGGTTACAAATGAAGATAAGGATGTACTTAGGAGGACTTACAAGCCTATTTACGAATCAGAAGCCAACATTTACGAAGTACAATGACAAATACGGGCGGAGAGTGGGCGGGGTTTCCATTCCATACTCTACTACAGCAGATCGCCGGTGCAGCGCATGCGCACTGGCTCAGGCTCGACCTAAAAACCTGTACTGGATTTGCTACTCGCACAAGGACCTGTGAAACTTGAGAGCTCTGGTGGTGTGCCAGACAGTGGCGGCTCCTCCATGGGGGCGTTTGGGCGTCGCCCCACTGCTTTCTCGCAGTGCGAGAAGCAGAAACATAAAATGGTAAAAACTACCATTTTATGTTTCTGCTTCTCGCACTGCGAGAAAGGAGAAGTGCCTGGTTGGGGGCAGGAGGGTGGGCGGTTGTGCTCGAGGGCAGGGGGAGTGGCTTACCCACTGTTGTGGGTACTGACTGTTTGGTCGGCCCCTGGAGCCGACCACACAGTCAGTACCCACAACAGTGGGTAAGCCACTCCCCCCCTGTCCTCGAGCGTGACCTCCCACTCTCCCTTTTTCTCTATGTAGGAGAAAATGGCGCGGCTGGGGCGCTCTCCCCTGCGCCTCACCAATCACAACGCTGCCATTGCAGCGTTTTGATTGGCGGAGGCGGAGGGGAGGGAGGCTGCCTTTTAGGTCATGAGGAGAGCTGCAGGAATTGGCGCAGGACGGCGGGAGTCGGGAGTCAGACCCATCCATAAGCTGAGTAAGTACTTTTATTTGATATTTTTATTTAAATAAACCCCTCCCGCCTCCCCTCATCCCCCTGCGGCGCGACGACCCCATTTCCCTCCCTCCCCCCCACCGGCCTGTAATGCCGGCCGCAATTGAGTGTGACCCAGCATTTGCACTCTGGGACTTGTAGTTCTAAACTTGCTGTTACACTATAGGCCAGGGCTCAGGAATGTCTGTTTGTTAGAGAGAATAAGTGATCTGAACAATATCTTCAGATAAAGGAACTGATCACCGGGAGGTAAAACGCCGAGGATCACACAGCTCTTCGCGTGACTTTCCCAGGCGGAAGTAAGGCCCGCGTTATTTGTTTCTCATAGCTGTTTGTTTGACACGGTGCTGCTTCTAATTACGTGGTGGAGGGGGGCGCTGGGGCGCGAGTGTTACGGTTGCCCGGATACTCAGGGAGGAGCACAATGACCCGGCAATTAGAACTCTTAACAGGGGTCATGTGAGAGTTTGACCCGTGAAATCCAGTCATTTCCCAATTAGGGCCGTGACATTATTCAGACCCACGAAGATGCTTTGTTCGACCTTTTCTCCTGGTGTCACAAGTTGATCGTAGGGGATCTCGTGAGGGTCAATCCGGGCGAAGAGAGTTCCAAGCGCGTGGCAGCAAAAACTTAGGCTATCCCAGCATTTTCTGTGTAATTCTGAATCACAACACGCAGTTTTGAGGATCGTTGCTAACTACTTAAGCATTCTGCCCCTCGGCTGTTTCAGTCAGTCGTATTCCAGCACGATGCATAGTGTAAGTTTTTGCCGCCATGCGCCTGGGACTCTCTTCACTCGGAACCACACACTATGGGTGCCTCCTTCATGTTTCAGTGTAATTCTAAAGAACAGCGCCTTATGGTGAATTTTTAAAGAAGCTGAATTAGTAAAAATAAGTAATATTAAACGTTAAATGAAGCTCACACTGAGTGAGTCCCTCCAGGTACAACCAGAAATGTACAAAGAAAGCAGGCGTCTCTACACCACACTCGCCTCACTCCTATCTTTAGCTCCCTCCTAAGTCTATCCCCATCTCCTTGTCTCTCACCATCCTCCATGTGTCTTTCATTCTACTGTAACTCTTTGCCCTTCTTTTTTCTTTTTCCCTCTGTGTCTCCCTTTTTGCTTTGTGACTGTGACTGTCTCTCCACTCTCACCAATCTCCCTCATCACTTTTTCTCTCCTTCCCTCTCACCCATACAATCATCTTCCTTCTTCCCTCGCAATGCTTTATTCTTTTTTTCCCTCCCCCTTCCACCCGCTCTCTCTTTGACTTCTGTACATATTTGCGGCGCTTGCTTCTTAGAGAGTGCAATTTATGACTGTGAGTTACTACGAGTGGCCTCGACCGGAGAGAATTAAAAACAAGCATTTGCAATGCAATAGGTCTCGCATTTGCGAGAGTTTAAGCTGTTGGCATTGTAAATCACAATGCCTTTTTTATTTATCTGTTTTGATAATTAACACATAAATAAAAGACATTGTCATTTACAATGCCAATAGTTCAAACCCGCGCCAAGATGCCCCACCTGTGGCTGCTGCGCACCATACACACACACCTGAAAATATAACGTCACATTGACTCACACCAGTGCTTTCATTTTGCAGCATTTTTTGTTTGCATTACAATTTTATCCTTTAACAAAGGCTGCTTGATAAAATATTCTCTAAAGAGTTCAAATTCCTTACAATAAAACAGCAGAAACGGTACAGAGGCGGCGCAGAATATTAATAATATTTGCTTACAAGCTGACAAACTCGCTTATCAAGAAACATTAAAATATGTGCACGAAGGATCGCATGTTTGAAACACACCAACGGGAATAACTACTTCATTTACGTTGTAAAGCCTCTCGGTGAAGCGAACCCCAGAAAGATGCTCGTGAGACCCAAGGACACCCGCCCTGTATAGGTTGGAGACCTCCAACAGAGCATATTGTCTTCATGGCGGAAGGTCTATAGGAGAAGATACCGGCAGTCATGCAACGAATGACAGCAACACAAACCTGGTGACATGAATCACTGTACAGTTACTGCCACAACATTTACCAAACCAATTGTGCATTCAGCGTTGTCAAGGCAGATCCTGTAATGCACTAATGCAGCACATGCGCTATCATGATGAACATAGCTCTGAGGCCGGTCACCACGCTTGTATAAAGAGGGACTTTTACTAATTAATCACTCTGCAAGTATTCCTTTAAACGCATTTCCAAACCACGCTAGGGGGCAGATTTACAAGTCCCTTGCGCCACTTTTGCGTCATTTTTAACATGGGAAAAATGACGCAAAAGTGGCGCAAGGGGCTTGTAAATCTGCCCCTAGGAGTGTAAGAGTCGTAAACCCTCACATTGCAGGCAAGTTAAACTATGAGTGGAAGCGGCTGTTGGTTTTCAGTAAGCATGGCATGTTTTAAATTTTAATGTTCTGGTTTTCAAGAAGTTCACTGACCCACCGCACAGCCTGGTATAACGTCTCCCAATTATTTTCTGTGTTATGGCCAATAATGTATTCGTCTGGTAAACGTTGAATGTAATCAGCCTCCTAAAATACCTAAATTAAAATACGTGGGAGGATTGGTTTCACATATTTCTGACAAATGCAGCCTGCCAAGTACTGAATACAAAAGTGTGCACTAAGCGGCAAGTAAACAAGGAATGGGCGAATACGAACAATAATACTAATAAACGTGTCTAAAGCAGTTTACTGCCCGGTCACCTTCTTCCACTGTAAACAAGGCTCTGCTTTCCAGCAAGTGAACATAGCCCATTAGGAGCGCGCCACAAGACCATGCTCTTCATTTAGTTAAGAAGGCGTAACTTTTCATTTTTTAGATACTTACATTGCCCATCAACAGGGTCGTTCGCCCTGGCTATTTTTAAAACAGCTAATTACTTTCCCCGGCAGCTGGAACATCCATGCCATTTGTGACGCCCGTGACTGAAGAGAAAGTTCCCCAGATAACTAGTTTGTTTACAAGATTTTTTAAATTTAAAGAGAAGTTAGGCTGCATAGTTAGAGCAATGCGGAAACTGCATTCAGTCCAGGAATCTCTCACAAGTGTAGACAGGTGTCATGCGTCTACGAGGCGCTACACTACCCAGTCTTGTAAGCAGACATAAGCACCCTCCGACTGCTCCTTTATAACCGAAGCAGACCTGTCGCTATCCCCTTACACACCGAGGCTCCCATTCATTCCACTGTCCGTCCCGTCCATGTGCCCTGAGCAACTGCCCTAGGACCACCTCTCAGCAAAGTAGGCAGGGCGGGGATGACTCCGCGACACAGACCATCTATCACCCAAGGAACAAAACACTCCTTTGACGGCCAGATCGGCCACAGCCCTTCCTCCTTAAGATTCGGATGGATCCTTTTCTCACCTCTGCCCTGCACCCAGAAGTGCCTTGAAGTGGCCGACGGGTATCAAGCACTACACAACACCAACACTGGGGAACAGGACACTGGATGCGGTTCACTAAGATGAAATGAGCATCGCTCTATCGGTAGAGCACGCAGCACAGAGACCTGAAACACATGATCACAAACACAAAGTTTAGGTGGAACGTCCAAGACCTGACCCGCAAAAACACCTTCCGAGCAAAAATAAAAAAATACATTCCCACGTTTTTTTTTTGTTAGTTTGTGCTTCTCAGTTGAGCAACGCTACAGAGATGGATGACTAAAAATAACAAGTGTCGCGCAAGTTAAGGAAATCTGTCAAACATTATAAGCAGCTGCTGAGCAGAGCCCTCCTTTCCATGTGTGCTTTGGCACGTGGGACATGCACAGGAGCGTGTAGTGGACGGCGCGCGCTTTGAAGAGTGCTCAGTGATGTGATATATTATTCTTGGCGCTCGCGCACCTTGGAAAATACGCTGCGCCGAGTTCTCATCCTTGGTGAAGTGCAGAGTTTTGCTCGATGCCGTGGAAAAGGGGTTTTTAGCATTACACTATGCTATAAATCACACCGTAACACGACGTGCGCAGGCAGGGCACTGATAAAAAAAACAAAACAAGCGAGCCTGAAAGAGGAGGAGGCAGCAGGGGGAGGGGAAGAGAGGAGGGGGGCCTGCGCCTGTTTCCCTTGCGGGAGCAAGCAGGAACTATCTGTAATTACAAACAGATGGTTTTAAAGCTCGCTCCCGCAAGGGAATCGCCAAACGTGCACGCGTTGCCATTAAAAGCAATGCAACGCGTGCACGTTTTTGCCCGCAAAAGTGAAGCGATGGCTAAAGGTCTTTTTCCTAAGCAGCACATGCGCACTGCGTAGGCGAGACCTAAAAACACAAGAGGAGTAGACTTCAAACTTTGTAAGATGAGCAAATGAAACTGCAGCATCAGAGTCCGTATGTCTGGTTTAATCCAGTTACTCTAGTGTACACGCATGACAGACCTTTGAAAACTATCACTTAAGAGTGGCAAATCAGTATTTTAAGAGCTCTGGCTGCTGTGAGACAGAGTACCAACATGCCCCCAGGGAGGTCGCCAACTGCGCACGCGGAGCAGGGAACATTCAAATGATAAACTGGACTGACTTTCTAGGTTATCTCTCCTCTTCGAACAGTGTGAGAAAAACAGCAAGACGCTCATTGGTCTGCTTTTCCTTGAACTGGACTGCAATTCTAAACTCACGACTGCGAAGCTGACCTTTGTTGTGAGCTTACCTGTATATGCAAATGAATTCAAACCGCAAACATGAAACTTAATTGCAAGTGTTTTTTTTAATGTGTGTTTTGTGAGAGCAGAGACAGCTGCACTACGTCAGCAGAGGATTGTCCGAATGGGGTGGGTGGCAGGGAGAGGCGCAGTGATGGTTGAGGTCAGGGGTTGGCTTGTTTTTACACTTTTGTTAAGACCTTGGTGTCTTTTGGGCCTCGGTTATGACTATGCTAGAGTTTTCCAGCCCCTGCAAAAACACATTTATGAGCTGGGGTGGAGTTTACCACACCCCGTACGTGGCCAACTTCTTACCTGTGGCGTCTGGACTCTGCCAGTCACCGCTGTCTACCGGCGAGTCCGGTCACCATCCAGGCCGCCTGAGCCTGGTTCATTTGGGGACAGGTAGATTTTTTCCTCCCTGGTGGTCGTCCCCGAGCCCCTTTGAAACAGCAAGTTTTCATTCCTGAGCCGGTTGTTCCTTGGGGATTCATACTACCCTCCCTCTGTGACTTTGTCGGATTGCTCCTGGGGCCATCGCTGAGACTCGGCTGCCGGAGCATCAAATTTTGCGCACGGGTTCTTTCCTTGTGAGAGAACCACCCCCCCCCCCCCCAAACCCCCTGTAGGTTGTTCACGGCTCGCTCGCTCGCTGCGGTGCAGTATGACAATAATTTTACGCCTCACCACTTTCAAATGTTACCAGCCGCCACTGGTGCCATACTGGTGCAATGGTAAATAATCGCACTCAATTATGACACTGATTTTTTAAAAACAAGTCATTGAATTGCTGACCTGCATTTCCTTCAAATCTAAGTCTCCATTCTTGCCACAGAAAGGAGTGTTCCCAAAGGTTCTTGTGCGACTGAAAGTTTGTAACCAAAAGATAAGAGGTGCTTCCACGTTACATTTACTATTTTAGTTTCGGCGTTTCTCAAATTTATTCAGCTCTCTAACTTCAGAAACACGGAAAGTTTGAGTATGGGATATCACAAAAAGACCTCGGCAACAAATGATAATCCCCTTAGCTATTTTGCATTCAGCTAGAATATGTTCCTCGAATCAAATATATTCATTAAATAATTTACAGGAAGTTTGCAAGTAGTTCAATCGGAAATACACAAGATCCCACATTTCATAAAGTTCTCTCCATGTTTCATAGATCTTATTTAGAGAAGCGTGCATTTTTTATTGGGGTGCAATAGAAAGAAAATAAGGCCAGCGCTCTTACTAGCCTATGGAGGATATTGTCTCCATGGCTACCGGCTTACTGACAAGCGATTACCATGACAACAAAACGTCTTCGAAAAGTGCAGATTTTCTGCAAATTGTTTCAATCCAAGGTCCATTTCCCTTGAAAGTACATTTGCCCTTGGAGTAAAGAGAAAGACTTGTGCCTCTGGCTGCTGCTGAACTTATTTTCTGGAAATGTCCCCAGTGAACCTTTTAAAATGGATTTACTGCTAGTTATACAGAGGCCCTTATGTTGAAATACTACATGAAGGATCAAGTGGAACCCAGCTCTTGCTCAAGGAGTAAAGCCTGCACGAGATTACCCATGAAACACTTCCCTGACACATTTGGACGCAATATTTGCGTGCCCTGCAATTTCTTTTCAGAATACACCTCCCCCTTTCATGATTGCATGCTCCATTTATCTTCACAAAGAGCCCGTAATTAACCACTTATTCACGGATAATCTGATGATTTAATTATCTGCAAAACTAGGGGGCATATTATCAAGGGCTTTATCGCCGATTTAGCGGCACTTTTTGCCGCTAAATCGGCGATATTTTTAACGCCCTATTAGCAAGCTGTCGCTAACAGGCGTTAGCGACAGCTTTCAGGCGTTAGAGGCTGGGAATTACATCGCCTTGCATGTCAGCGATATTTATCGCTAATGACATGCAAGGTAGGCGTTCCCACTAAAAGCGACTGTAAACAGTCGCTAACACCACTAACCCCTATTATCAAGGCAGGCGAAGCGATAAAATAAATCGCGCTAAGCGCGTTTATCGCTAGATTTTAACACCTGCTACTGACTATGACTTACCTGTTTAAGGTATAGGAGGTGGATTCTAATGCTGAATCCACCTTAGCGTTAATGCGAGAATATCGCTGGTTTTCCAGCGATATTCTCGCATTATGCCGCTATCGCTGGAATAATCATCGCCATAGCGCTAATTGTTGCTAATACAGCGTTAGCGTGGCGATATATTCCAGCGATAGCTGGCGATAAAATATTTCGCGCTAAGCGCGCTCTGCGATATTTATCGCATTTTGTTGCTAATATGGCCCTAGATGTCCCCTGATACCACAGAGTGTACACGAATTCAGCACGCGCCTCACTGAGCTGCTGCGGTCAGCGTCAACCTGCGCGTGCGGAATGAGCGGCCACACCCCCTGTTCCTCGCGCTCCGTCCACGCACGAGGGCCCAGTCCTAACAACTCAAACTAATGTTATTATATGAGTGTCTATACTCTAAACACAAACCTTATTGAAATAATCAGTCACCATGAGGCATACACATCCCATGCAACAGGATAAAATAACACACTAATCATAGGATTGGCTTCACATGTCATAAACCTAACACAAAAGTAAAATGAAATAAATCACTTAAAATAAGTCAAACACACGCTATTAATTTGCAGCGGTGGATACAAACTCCATTAATGCTATTTTAAATTAGAGGAAGGGTTCACATATGACAATAGTAATGTATACTCACGTTTTAATATTAATACCATTTGAAGATAGAACATAAAAATCAATTTTCTAATCTTCTTTCTTTAAGCTTCATATTTATTTTATCCATAAACCTAAATGATCCATTTATTCCTAACTCAATAAGATTCTAATCTTTTGCACAAAATTATATTTATTTCATTGTACAACATCACATTTCACGTGTCTATTATTTATATCATAATCGTATAATCAACTTTTCTTCACATCATTCATAATTTACTTTTCTTCATGTGTCATCAACCAACGATTATGACAATTATTGTCATATGTAAGTGGCTTCTCATAATTTAAAAAAAGGGTTAAACTTTGGGACATTGGTGGGTAATTGGTGAAGCTGTAGGCACCAACTTCACATGGTGAGCCATAATTAAATTACCTCATCCTTGAAAACACCATTTACAGTTGCTCAAATATGAATTTACCTTGAAAAAACAAAGACAAGAGGCGTTTGGCAAAACAGGAACAGTTGGTTTAATTAAACACTGCGGCCGGGAGTACAGCATACAGAAATGGGTCTGAGGACTGACTCCAAATACAATCATTTTGAGCACCTTTGTATACATTTTTTGAAGCATCATAAAACAATTCATAGATTCTGTTTAAGGAGAAGAATGTATGCCTAGTCAAGGAGCCATAAATTACTTCCACCTGATGACAAAGGCAGGTGGGTCTCGACCTTGCTTGGACGCAATGAGGACCAGTGGGTAATGTGTCCAGATGTCCGGCATAGGGAGCGCGTGATCACTGCATGTGCTGTGTGTGCTGTGTTCTGACTGGCTGACTGTTCCTACCTTCATGTGCATCTAACTTAATGATGTTTTGGGAACGCGCGCCCCTCCAGCCATGTGCAGTTTATTGGGGCCAATCTCCCCAGAACATTGTGGTGTCGCTGCCTATCTGTGGGACTAATCTGGGTTTTTCCTGTTCGCGCATTTTTTCTGCAGGTCACATGCCACCCCATATGTGATGTGTCAATCAGCTGCCTCAGGCCTACGTCGCAAGGCCTGCATGGCCACGTTTTTCTGAGTCAATGTTGATGGAGAGGTCATCTTAGGTGATTTCAATGACAGTAATTTTATTTTGTTTTTATGCACACATGTATCATTTTGTACATTGACACCAATATTAACATTCTCCCCTACAGTTAAATTTTCAACTACATCATTTACCCCATACTTCATGACAGTCACATTATTAGGGGCTTGTCTTGTGACAATTTCAATAATTACTACTTGCATAGTTACTTGCATTCAACCCAATTTGAGGACTGCGTGTTTACAGCAGGAAACCTGTGGTGATGTCAATGTTTTTAGCCTCTCGTGAGACATGGAATGTGATGACACGTAGAATGAGGTGAGGCACGAGTGTTCTATATGTCCCTCTCTGACAGTTGCTGTCAGTGCCTCTCAGTGACTGGATGTTTCCCTGTGTTTCTTAACAAATACTTACACCTTATACCAGAGGATCTTGGTGTCATTTCTACAAGAAGACTACAGAGACATCTTCACAATGGCGACAGTGGAAAACTATCGGCTCTAAGAAGTGCTGTATCGTGAGTACCTACATTGACTTTTTACAATTATTCACCACATTTCTACGAGTCTGCCATTTGATAGTTACTCGTAGACAAAGAATAGGAGCACAGGGAGCATCACCATACTGCCTTATTACAGTTTACTCAAAACACGTGTGTGGGCATTACTGTGAAAGACTGTGGCGATATAGTAACACTTCAAGTTTGAAAGCTACTCCTTAGAGGATTTTTATTTTGGCGCCTTTGTGAAAACGCTGCCAATTTATTTATTCTCTTCAACCTTGAAGTTCGACAGAGGAGAGGGTGTACTTTTGGGTCGGCTGCAGCGAGGAGGTGGTTTAACAGGCCTTGCTATTGTGGAGCTTGTGCGCTTGGAGATGGGTTTGTGGAGTTGGGCAATGATCGCGTGCTGTGCTTCCAGCATGTGACAACAGTTGTGAACACTGTTTACAGCTCATGCATTTGGAGCTGGATACTCTAGGGGTATTGCGTGCTACCTTTCCAGCGCGTGACAACGCTCACACTTTCCCCAGCTTTGGAAGCTTTGATCACTGTGTACAGCGGCTCTCTAATAGCAGACGTGTGCTACATTGCCAAAGTCTGTCAACTTCTACTTTACCCATTGCGTTCGGTGTACTGCAGGCCATGGTTGCCGCTTCATCAGCTGTCTTCAGAACCACCACCAGTTCCTTTTTCATAGTCGGAACTACTTCTCGGAACCTATTAATCAGCTGACTTTCACTGAGCAATCAGCTTTTGCAAATTAGTTTTACAGGCAGATACGTCTCTTCATCGTTTTTATTGGCCTACGGTTTTAAGCTTTTTTGAAACAAACATAGGACAAGTTTTTTTTCTCCTTGCAAAAGGAAGTTATTTTATATTGCTGAACACTGCCCACACAGTGATTAGCACACTAATTATTTTTATTGGATGTAGTTTGTTTTTTAATTTAGTATTTTTATTTTGGTGTGGGTATGAGTTGTTAAATTGAAACTATTTGTACTAACCATTTTTGCTTTACAGGTAATTACGGCATTTCTTTTCTGTTTCAGTGCATATTATTTGGTAAAATATGCAGAATGTAACTCCTCCTGCGCCTTTTCTCCAGAACCAGGGGATCCACCATTAGAGTGTAAACTATGGTTTAGGTCTTTTAAAGCATACTTAGGTGCCATTGATGGTCAGAGGTTTAGACCTGAAAGAAAGAAAAGTTTAATGTATTATTTGGGGATTTGAGGGACAGAATGTTTTTGATCATTTACGTCCATATGATCCCCCAGATTGTGAAGATCCAGATGAATTTGAAATAGCAGTAGCTCAGTTAGATAAGTATTTTACGAAAACTAAAAAATATTGTTGTACATAGGTATAAATGTTTCACAAGGGTACAAAAACCTACAGAGAGCATAGACACTATTATTACAGCTCTAAAAGTTCTGGCAGCCAAATGTGAGTTTGAGAACTTCACCTCAAAATTAATAAGAGATCAATGGGTGGCCAGATGTCACAGCAAAAAAATACAAGAAAGATTATTGACCTGTAAGGATCCATCTTCAGACAAAGCTTGCGAAAAGCATTGGATGTCTTTTGGAAGATGCTAAACAGGTAGAGGTTTCTTTATCTAATACCACCATATCAGGGGTGGTAGCTAATAAAGTAGTACCAAACAAAAATGACGGCACCAAGAAACAAAGCTTCATGAAAGGAGGGAGAACCTTTACTCAAAATAAAACCTTCAACCAAAGAGTTAGCTGCTACAGATGTGGTTCAACTTTACGTGTTTCATCTTTTAAAAATTATCCAGCTATTAATCAACAATGTGGACAATGTGGTAAGATGGGTTATTTTTCAAGAGTATGTAGGGGTGCGAAAAGAAACACCAGTAGATGAGTATTAAATGAGACTGAAAACTATGACTATGATACAGATAATGGCAACATGGAGTATGTTCTAGTAGTCAATGACACAGAAAAGACACAGAAAAGCATAAAACTACACTAATTGTTATTAATATTGATGTCTTGATTGATGTCTTGATTGAGGGAGCCCACTAAATCAAACCCGCCAGAGCCAGCAGCAACTAGGGCATAATGGGGACTGCAACCCCCAACGACCATCGCGGCAGGAGACGCTGACGACGACTCTCGCACCAGGAGGTGCTTCCTTAAAGCTGTCCAAGGCTCCCGCGGCGCAGGACGTGTGCGGGCATGCCCGGGCTGCGACCTGGCGAAGCCCGGGCCAAGGGCGGGCCCATCTGCGCCCGTCAGCGCCAGGAAGAGGTAGGGCAGGGCCACATCCCTTGGTCTTCCAACGAGGGAAATTGACTGCATCAATCTGTTTAAGCACACCAGGTACTGTGTTTTTAAGGGTATCTGGGTCACTTGCACGCCTTTGTATACATACCCTACTTTCCCAGTGAACCATTGCTTTAGTGCCATACCTCTGCTCAGTGCCATGGGTAAGCATAAGGCTACAGATGGGGGTCCTAGGGCACCGAAGGGGAAAAAATCGCTTACTAGGAAGGTGGACAGTGATGTACTCACTAGAATTGACACTCTTTTAACAGAGTGTACTGATATTATTTAATCTAACCCTGGACAATCTAACCCAAGTACAGCTGTCCGATCTAGTCCTCCGCCCAAGTGGTTACATAAAATGTTTGAAAAGCAACCTATGAAATCACATGTGTTAGCGCCAGAGGGGAACGATGGCTCGTCTAATCATGTTTTTTGCGACAGCCCATCTCCAACCCATGAGACGGTAATGGTGGAATGCAGTAACATGTACTCTGTACTTGACAACATCGAGTCCGAACCGTAGAGTCGCACCCCGATAGGGAGAGACTGTATGAACACTGAGACTTTGACTATGTTGCGGAGTTAGATGGAAGTAATAAAAGAGCTAAAAGAACAAGTTAAAATTCTCCTTGATGTGGTTGGAAATCATGGTGGTGGGTATACTAACAACCATATGTGCTGCTGTAGTGGGGTGGGGGCAGGGATGAAAAGATCAGAGAAGTGTTGTGGTAAGGTTAACTCTCCATCTAGTTGCGTAGTCCAGTGTTGTCCGCCACTAGACACAGATGTTCAGACCCACCCAGCCCCACCGACGAGTCCAAATTATAAGGGGAAAATTGCGGAATGGTTGCCTTTGCGGAAGTTGCATGGGGGGAGATTGTTTGGAGAGCCTGGGGACGCAAGTAAGGAGCAATGGAGGGGGGACCGGGGTCCCGTGCTACCCCCCTGGCTATTTTACGGCCACAGAACAATGGAGGGCCATGGAGGGGTGGTGACAGGGCAGCTGTATATCTTACCCATGTTCCAAAGCTGCCCATTGGGTCATGGGAAAACAAGGAGTCCCTGACTAACAAAGTTATCCATTGGTTCTGCGAAACCAGACACTGCTATTCGATTATTAGGAGTGGCATTCTAGATGTGGTAAGGCTCCCAACATCTCTTGGAACCCAAGATCTTATCTGGGTCTCTTTTGTGAGGTATGATCTAGTGGAGGGACTCATGGTGGTCGAAGGACGCACAATATCAAATGCGTGTACTGTCATCCAGCTCAAATTTGGTGCTCCAACAGACTTTTTGACATCTCAACATGCTAAGATCGATAGGGGAGTAGGTGAAGAAACTAGTGCATACAGCAGTAACCATCAGTGATTGTAGCATGTGATTCCGTGCAATCCGGTTGTTAATGAAGATGGGGGGTTGAGAATTTGTTGCCACTCCGCCAACAAGAGAAGGATCCTCCCACGGATAGGGAGTTTAATTCTGGGCAGCCTAGCAATTGTTTGTACAAGCAAGATGGGTCAATGATGTTACAAGTTAATAATACGCTTAATGTTAGAAATTCAAAAGTTCTTTCCACCATACATGGGGCAGAATTGTCCCTGGAACCCTTGGTGAGGATTGCTTCATGGAATGTAGCAGGGTTAGCTAAACATTTGCCTGATGCCGAGTGGGGAGAATTTATTGGCACCTACGACATATGTCTATTCCAGGAAACTTGGAGTCTTACACCCTGTTATAGAAATAGGTATACATCCTTTTGTATTGAAGCGACTAAGAGCACCCAGGGAAGACCCTCAGGGGGATTAGGTATATGGATTAAGACCTCACTTCGATGTACCATCAGGACCTTATCCTGTGGTTCCAGGGATATCATAGCACTCAGACTCTCATTCCCCTCTGGTTTAACCATGAAATTAATAAATGTTTACAACAGAGTAGAGGGTAGAAATAATGAAACCACTACCGTCTGCCAAGTCGAGCAATTGCTACTGAATTCCGGGTCAGGAGACCTCCTCTTGCTGGCAGGAGATTTTAATGCAACATTTGAGCCACTAGTCGCTGCCCCTCACGACTTAACCTCTGAGCTGGATTATCAATGGGGAATACCCTATCTAGAACTGCCCAAAGTAAGAGGGACTCCAAAAGCGGGCCAGCTATTGGCATTAACTCTCGAATATGATCTCAGAGCCACTAACGGCAGGTGCATTTCAGATCGTCAGGGCAAAGCTACTTTCAATAGATCGGGATACTGCAGTAAAATAGATTACTTCCTTGCCCAAGTAGTTATGGCCTGCCATTTTGGACATAGAAGTGATCAAACGATTAGACAGTGATCATAATGCTCTTGGCCTGTTATTGAGCATTGAGAAAACTCCATATCCTGGGAGAAGGGGTCAATGTGAGATTGGAGTACTCCAGCCCACTAACAATAATAGATCTATTAAGTGAGAGTGGGTTGTTAAAAACCCTGTGGCCCTACATTCCATCAAGGGAATTGTCAAAGCTGACTTTGAATATCTGTCTAAACTCCCTAGCAACATGAGAAATGAATGGATGATACATACACATGAAAAGCTTGGGGGGATAATAAGGGATGTCCTGGGCAAACCTAGGAAGAAAAAGAATCCTTCCTCGAAAACTGCGTCTTGGTATAATAATGCCTGTAGAGTGGAGAAAGGAGAGCTCCTTGCTGCTATCAAATCTAAATCACAGGTGGAGATTATTAAATCTAGAGCACATCACAGGTCAGTAATCACCAATGCAAAAAGGGTGTGGGAAGATCTGCTTTGGTCGGATCTGCATGATGCCCTGGCTAATAGGGACTGCAAAGATTTTTGGAAAACTGTAGCTGTGGTCTCTAGAGGGAATAAACCTGCGCTTGACTTTTGCATCCAACCAGAAGAGTAGGTTGCACATTTCAGTCATTTGTACACAGATAAGCGCAGGATGGACAACAACAGAGTCATCCTAGATGTGAGTGGTGCTCCAACGGACCCTAATGATTTGCAATTTTCACTTAGTGAGATGGAAAAAGCAATTAGCTCATGTGTTCCAGGACGTGCCCCTGGACCCGACAGAATACCCAATGATTTATATAAAGAAAATTTGGAAATCTGGGGTCTATATATTAATCTACTCTCTAATAGCATCCTCTCGGGTATGCAAATTCCACAGTCATGGAAGTTGGCGGAAATAGTTACTATTTTTAAGAAGGGGGACCGTGCACTTTCAGTGAATTATAGACCTATTAGTCTTATAGATTCCCTACAAAAAAAATTCTGCAAGCAGGTTCTTGTCCATCTCAAAGATTGGATAAGTGATGGGAATATCATTTCAGAGTGGCAGGCTGGTTTTAGGGCACAAGTGAGTACCCTAGACCAGATCTTCCGCTTTATGTGTATTTTTTGGAGGGAAGTGACTATCCACAACAGCAAATTATATGTTGCCTTTGTTGATCTGTGTGCTGCTTTCGATATGCTACAGAGAGTGAAACTATGGGCGGTTCTAAAAGACATGGGTATGCCGACTTCCCTTCTGAACATTCTAATAAGACTTCATGTGAACACCCTGGCACAAGTGAGATGGGGTGATAATGGGGCTTTAACGGAGTTGATTCACATTGATAAAGGAGTTAGACAGGGGTGTGTTTTAGCACCCACCCTGTTCACCTTGTTCATTAATGATGTTATCAGTTTTTTGAGCAGGGATGGTTGTGATGCTCCGAAAATAGGTGGGCAATGGGCCCCTGCTCTCCTATTTGCGGATGACACTCTGCTCATATCAAAGTCGCCACAAGGGCTCCAGCAGCTGTTAAATGATTTTCAGGCATTCTGTCTGGAACGGGGGCTGGAGCTTAATAGCTCCAAAACAAAATGCATGCTCTTTTCATCAAGTTTAAAGACAAAATGCAAGAAGTGTCTGTATGTGGGTGGCGTCCCCTTAGAACTAGTGACAGAGTTTGACTATCTTGGCATAAGATTTACACAGAATATGAGTTGGCTCCCACAACTGGAAAGAGTGCAATTATCCTTAATTCAGCAAACGGTGAAAATAGTTAAGATTCATAGGAAAACTATATCCAGAAAATTGGCACCAGCGTTAGAGATATATAATGTCAAAGCCCTTGGCGCAGCCTTATATGGTGCAAAGGTGTGGGGCTGTTCAAACTGTAGCGATCTCTCAGTAACTGAACAAAAAGTTCTTACATCCCTATTGAATCTTCCTGTGTCCACCCCATTGATTCCGCCCTATTTAGATCTAGGCTAGCAAAGAATTGCACATAAAATTGTTCTAAGAATGCTTATGTTTTGGCATAGGCTATGGTCTACTGCAGGACTTGCTTCCTACAGGGTGGGTCTTCATGATCTAATGACACCAACTTGTGTGATCAAGATTCTGTGGATGTGCACAGTTAAGACTTTGCTACATAAACTAGGATTAGATGTATACTGGAGTGATCCGGAAACCCTTAGTCAGATCAACAAACACAGTCTCAAGGTTGCATACTGGGGTATCGTTGAGACCGATTTGATAAGGAATTGTAAGGGTTCACTCTCGATTGCTTTTATGAATTTTAAACAGTCATTGTCATTTGAGGCCACGATGGACAAAATCGAACCCCCATTAGCAAGGAAACTATACCTACAGTTTAGGTATGGCTGCCTGCCTGTAAATAATTTTTGAAGAAAATGGGGCAAAGTATGCGAGAGGGCTGAAGAAAATTGCCCCTGCTGCCAAGGGATACCTGAGTCACTTGAACACGTTTTATTCTTTTGCCCCTTGTACTATCAATCTCGAACTAAATGGATAGCCCCACTGTGCAGAAATTTGGGGGTAAGGAAGTACAAGGAGGCCTATAGAATACTGCAGTCAAATACAACGCGCATGATTGTATTTTGTACAGCTAAGTTTCTAATGGCAATGTGGATTAGGCGTATCAAGTACTCCCCTGTTAGCTCCTAGGTTGTATCATACTGTATGGTTACGGCTAAAGTCGTATCGTGTGCCTTGTGTCACCTTAAGTGAATGCTGCTCTTTTTATCTTTTTATTTTTTAAGTCTTCTTATATGTTTTATCGTTGCTTTTAGTGTATTTTATGATGACATTTTTTATAAACAATTATGTATTAGAAATTGACACACTTGGCTGCTATTCCAGTGAAATACAAAGATGTACTCTGATCACTTTATTATGCTGCTTTTGTAAATGAACTGCGAACGGTTATTTATGATGCCATGTCTTATTTGTATTTTGTGTCTGTAAGTGTCTTGTTTTATGGTGTACTTTTATGATCTATAGTGATCGAAATAAAGTTCTTTGTATTGTATTGTATTGATTGAGGGAGTTCAAATTAAGATTTGGTAGACACCGGTGAGCGTATTACTATTGTCTCGCAGGACAAATATTTTCAGTTTTGGGACAAAAAGAATTGCATCCTCCAGACGTATTGACTGTGGAATTTGAAGTAAGGAAAATAGATTTGCAGGGATATTTTTGGGCTACTATTGGAGTTTTAAGAGCAGTCATTTAGGGTAAGGTCCACATTGCAAAAAAAGGAATTCATATTCTTGGTTGGGCGCACCAGTCAGAATTTAATTTGACTATAAGCCTGGGTGGGACAAGCATGTTTTATAGACAAAAGAGATGTCAATTTGTTGCTCAGTACCAGCAGAGTACACAAGTGGGAACAGAAGTTTGAGAAAATGTTTCAAAACTGTTTTGGTAAAATAACAGACTTCAAACACCATTAGAGTAAAGCAGAATGCAAAACCAGTCAAGCATAAATTGTGGAATGTTCCACTTAGTATTAGAACAGATTTAACTAAACATTTAAAAGATTTGTTATACCAAGGCATTATTGAAAGAATGTACCTCGTTATCACGCAGACTTTTTCCCCGCAGGGAATTACAACGCGGTCGTTACAACGACCGCGTTGTAATTCCGCATACCATTACCCCGCAAGTCGTAACAGCGACTTGCGGAGGGGGGGCGCTGGATGTTGGAATAGTATAATTTACTATTCCAACTCCAGTCTGTGCGGACAGTAGGGAAGGTGTTGGATTTTAAATCCAACACCTTCTCTCCCTCCGCAAGTCGTTGTTCCAACTTGCGGAGTAATGGTATGCGGAATTACAACGCGGTCGTTGTAACAACCGCGTTGTAATTCCTCTGCGGGAAAAAGTTTTGTGGTAAACGTTGTTTACCTTATTGAAAAGGTAGCAGCAACTCTTTGGCTTTCATCTACAGTTTTAGCAAAGAAAAGGACTGGAGATTTAAGAATGTGTGTTGACTTAAGAAGTGTGAATGAAGCCATCTGGGTTGACAATTGTCCTCTTCCAAGAATTGAGGATTTGATAACTAAAATTGGATGTTCTGCTGATTTATGAAGTTGGACCTCAGGGCTGCCTATCATCAGGTAGAATTAAATGTTCAATCACGCCATCTTACAGCATTTGTGACCCCTGATGGAGTGTTTCAGTTTTCGTGAGGCACGGAATGTGATGACACCTGGGACAGGGTGAGACACAAGTGTTCTATATGTCACTCTCTGACAGTTGCTGTCAGTGCCTCTCCAATGACTGGGCATTTCCCTGTGATTCTTAATAAATACGTACACCTTATACCAGAGGATCTTGGCATCATTTCTACAAGAAGACTGCAGAGACATCTTCACAAAACCCCCACTTGTAGGAATCCACACAAAAATAGCACAAATATGAGAATAGGCAGCAATGATGTACATTGTCCTTTCACCTTCTGGGTGAGCCAGGAAAACCAACTGATATACCAGTCCTGCTTAGGGGCACCTCCCTTCTTAAGCATGTCAGTTTATAAATATTGCAGTGCTTGAATGACAAGAGTAAAAGTCCAATTGTCCACGTCATTGCCTAGGATAAATGTGCAACAGGATGCACCGATCTTGGCACACACCCCTCCCTCTATTGTGGTCATCAAGTCCAACACATATCGATGTTGCATCACCATGATGCGGATGGCTCTTAGCTCTTCCATGATTGCATTAAGGCCGAGCTCCTTACTATTTATCATTTTCATCATTTCCCATTTGGCTTTTTGCAGCCAGCGGGCGTTTGCTTTCGTCTGCATGGAGAAGAAGGGTATGGACCCTATCGCATTGGCTTATGTGTCAGAAAACAGTCTGAAATCATCCAGAATGTCCTTGAACTGAGCCCAGCCAAAATAATCAGCTGCTCTTTTCTCTCAAGCCTCATGCAACAGAGTTGTTTTCTTGTGTAGCAGTTGTTGGTACAATTCTGACAGATCTTCTCCAGGAATGACCAGGGAAGGGGTGTGTATGGTGACCAGGGAGCACAGGCCTCCCCATCTGGAAATGAGTTCGGTGTAGTCAAACTGGCTGCTCTGCCAGTAGGTATCCGTCTGTGTGCAGGTGCCCCATTGCATGTCTAGTACGTGCAGTGTTGCGCCACAGTTCTCATTTGTCCCGGGTGAAACCATTCCTTCGCCACTGAACTACAAGGAATACAGTGTAAGTTTCTGTACAATTAGCGGTCGCCCCTTCCCTTCCAACCACGCGTACATATCTATCTCGGAATCCCATACTTCCTGAAATGGGTTATCTATGCTGGTGTTTAACCCTCCGCTACGAGACTCATTTCCCTTCATATCATCGCGGTAGATGGCCCTACAATGGAACTCCATGTTCGGGGTCCATTTGTTATTAACTCCTTAACCGCGGCGCAAATTCCGCCACAGTGTGGGAGTTCTATTGAGTGGGCGGGTCCGCGTCGGCCAACGGACGTGCGCAGCACTAGCGAGGTAGTGCTCGCGACGGCCGTTGGCCGACGGGCGCACTTAACGGGTTAAAGAAGACTGCCCCAGTCATGCTAAGGGCCACCCTGGAACCACAGATGGAAGCGGGAGTGGACGTGCTTGTACACTGGTGCCGTGGCATTGCTAGCTCAAAAAACTTCTCTTTTCTGGAACGTCTCGGGCCAAACGGTATCGTCTCCTATGGTGCCCCACCTGTGTAGCCTATCTAGCTCTGTTTGAATCTCGCTAGGATCGGTGAAGAGGTACAGTGCTGTGGGATTGGTCTTATAACAGGTCACGTTCACTACTACTCTCTGGGGTTCTACTCTGTTGGTTTGTATCTTGGCCCTAACTCTACATAGGTACATGTGGAGAAGGCATTTTGCTGTTTCAGGGGCTATCTCTTGGGACAAGTAATGCCTGTATGTGCCTACTGCGTGTGGTATCAGTGAACAGACGTAACATGACCTGGCTGATGTCTGGGCGCCAACAGCAGTCATGTACTGATACCAAGTGTTGTGTAAGAGTACGCTGTGTGGTGCGTGTGCAATACCAGTGTTGGGTTGAGCGTAATTATAAGTGACATGAGAGAGGTCCCTACGCAAGTGCTGTCCAAATGTCGGGGTGGACTCCATTTGACTAGTCAGATCGTTGGCAACGTATGGATGTGGACACTTCCTTAGGGTGCTTTTCAATTTGCTTTATGTGCCAAATTTCCTATGGTGGTTAAGCACCTGGGTGCTGCATTCGGCAGCAGGAAGGGGGCCTCAGGCATGGGGAACACACCACATAGTGCCAGGCAACCACGTCTGTGCCACCTCTTTACACGTGGAGGTGCCATTTTGGCGATAGAGGCTAAGCTAAGTGATCTCAGAGGTACATGTGCTCTGGCTGTTAGCGCCATTGCCCCTATGCACCTTGGCCCTGCTTCACATCCAATCTCGGGGGACCCAGCAGGCATGCATGCACGTGCAGTGGTCCCAACTCCCTTCCTCTCTGCATACCCTGTTGGTCATCAAGTTCCTCATTCTTTTGGCTACTTCAACTAAGATTTGGTGTGTGCGACATGCCCACTGCCAGGCTAACCCGCATAGTTCAAAGAAATTCCTTGTATACTCCATGACTGCCTCAGTGTAGGGGGTCTTATTGGCTGGGACTGTGCTTGTCTGTGTACATGCAGTGCAGGACTGCTTCTGGCTCTGGGTCCTAGGGAAGAAGCTCCAAGGGAGGAGCAGGCTATAGTCCCATTGTCAGCAAACTGAATGGACATTTTTAGCTTGGTCATTAGGTCTCGCCCTAATATATTAGTTGGGGATGAGGCAAATTATAATAGCTGTTCCCTCATCCTATTACCCCTATCTCCAGCGTGAGGGGTTCTGTGATGGGGATCCCGGCTACTGCACCTGAGACTCCTTGTATAGTTGCAGTGTGTTTTGATATGGAGACTGTCCCTTCCAATAGGCATGACCTTGTTGCCCCGTGTCCACCAGGAAGTTGTATGGTGCCTTGTTCACAAGCACCATGACCACAGTCTTCCTCCGATCAGTCTGGGTTGGACAGTAGGATGTGGGTGCTTTTGGGTGTTTTGTCGGTTTCTGGCATAGGCTCCCTATTTCCCCCCTTGGTCTGCTGGGCTGACCCTGTAGCTTCACTCTCTTGGTCGGATCCCGGGGAACTGGGGCCCTCCTCCTCACTCTCTCTAGTCGTATCACTGTCCAGACCCACTATAAATCTCCCTGTCTCCTGACTGTGTTCACCTGAACTGGTGGGAGCGCACTTTTCCCGCGTCGCTGGCGTTCGATGAGTTGAACAAGATGGAAGTGGGGCTGAGTTTCAGGGAGCTCTAGTACTAGACTGAGGTGATGCTGGGATTGCCTGGGCCTGTTGGCCTCGCTTGTCGGGATTTAGTAGATCGTTGTACGGTGTGGGGCCCTCTGGATCCCTCGACTGGTGGATTGATAAAACCTAATGCAGGGGTGGAAGGCATTGGAGAGAGCACCTCCATTCCTTCATACGGTTGGGGAGGCGCAGGCACCTTATCTTGGGGTCTAAGATAGGATTGTCGGTCTGGGCCTCCTCAAAGCTGGCTCATAGTTCAAATAGTGCCTCTCTTCTGGTCTTCTTTTGCACTACACATTTGGTTCGAATGTGTGTTCACGCCTCCGAGGCCGCCTTGTGACTACTCAGTTCGGACACATAAAATAGGCAATATGTCAGATTTCTGTCAGTGGCAGGGCTCTTAGGTAACATTTTTGCGCTTCTTTCTAGTCTGCCATACGACAAATGCTGGGACTAAGGATCTGATGTTGTCTCTTACCCACTGACGGTGGCTTCAGGATGGATATTCGACCCGCAGATTCAGCAGAACTTTCAATCAATTTTGGTATCTGCTCACCTTCTTTGCTGTTCAGATGTGAATCCTTCAGAGCAGTGTCCTTTCCTTCGGCTGCAGTCAGGTTCGAAGCACCAATCTCTCCTATCTGGCTCACCAAAATGTTGCTCGAATATGAATTTACCTTGAAGAAACAAAGACAAGAGGCGTTTGGCAAAACAGGAACAGTTGGTTTAATTAAACACTGCAGTCGGGAGTACAACATACAGAAACTGGTCTGAGGACTGACTCAAAATACAATCCTTTTGAGCACCTTTATATACATTTCATGAAGCATCATAAAACATTTCATAGATTCTGTTTAGGGAGAGGAATGTGGGCTTAGTCATGGTGCCAAAAATTACTCCCTCCTGAAGACAAATGCAGGTGGGTCTCGACCTTGCGTGGACACCATGAGGGCAAGTGGGTAATGCGTCCAGATGTCCGGCCTGGGGACCGCGTGACCACTGCATGTGCTGTGTGTGCTGTGACCTCATTGGCTGAGTGTTCCTAACTTCATGTGGAATCTAACTTTATGAGGTTTTGGGAATGATCACCCCTCCAGCCATGTGTGTTTTATTGGGGCCAATCTCCCCAGATCATTATGGTGTCGCTGCCTATCTGTGGGACTAATCTGGGTTTTTCCTGTTTGGCATTTGTTCTGCTGGTTATGTGCCACCCCACCTGTGATCTGTCAATCAGTTGCCTCAGGCCTGGGTTGCAGGGCCTGCCTGACAATGTATTTCTGACCTGGGGTTGATGGAGAGGTCATCTCAGGTAATTTCGACAACAGTGATTCAATTTTGTTTTTATGCACAAATGTATCATTGCGTTAATCGACATCAATATTAACAACACTTTCCTGAGCCAAACTCGCCATTGGTGGCTCAAGGGCATCCATGGGTTATCAGGTGACACGCTGGATAAGTGGACTGGCCTGTAAGATGGTTGGTGTACTGGAATGACCATGTGTGGTATAAAAAGTGCTCTCTGGTTTCATATTCTTCTATGAAGTGCACTTAATAGTGTTTATAATGGAATTTATGTCAAACCTGGCCATTGTTTGAATCAGGGTGTCCTTCCCCAACATCTCTCTTAAGTTCATAATTGATACAGTATTTTGGTCAATTATACTCTAATGAAAAAATGCATATAAAATGATAGTATATTACACACCTTCAAATATGAATGTATCAAATCACTCTATGGGTCTTATTACGAGTCTGGCGGTCCACAAACCCGCCAGACTTGTGGGGGCATGGCAGTGGTGTTCTTCCCACTGCCCTATTAAGACCAGGACAGTCGGGCCACCCTGGGTTCACTGCAAACGCTAGGGATCAGAGATCCCTGGCGGTGGCGCGGCAGTCTTGAGGCCACAATATATTTGGTAGGGCCACTGCAGCGCCGCCAAGCATATTATGAGTTTCCTCACCGCCACACTTTTCATGGTGGTGCGACCGCCATGAAAAGTGTGGCAGTGAGGAAACAAAAGGGACCCTACAGAGCCCCCTTGCGCCTTATGCCATGTGGATACACACAGGAGGGCACATGTTGCACCCACCTGTGTGCATCTACATGGCGTGAGGCTTGTGTGCATGCACCCCAGTACCTGCACAGCATGGACTGCAGCAGTCCATGCCGTGCAGGTACTGCCTTTGACATTCCCATTGTGGTGCCTATTTCATAGGCACCACCCCAGGAACACCAAAGAACAGCCCGCATACCGTAGAAAACTCCTAAACTGGCGGGCAGTTCAAACATTGGTTTGGAGGTGCGGGAGTGGGGTGGTCCCGTTCCCGCACCGCCAAACTCATAATCAGGCCCTTTGTGTGTGTGTCAATTTCAAAAAACAAACACGCAGCAAC
The DNA here is from genome assembly GCA_963921515.1 of Calotriton arnoldi. NCBI lineage: Eukaryota > Metazoa > Chordata > Amphibia > Caudata > Salamandridae > Calotriton > Calotriton arnoldi. The sequence goes on from CAWUFW010001133.1 coordinate 1,980,295, forward strand.
AATTATTTCTCAGTAGCTGCCATGATCCAAGTTTACAAACTCCTAAGGAGTTTGTAAGCCCAATGTATATATTCTAACATAAATTCTATCTCATTCATCCAATATAACAATTTAGTGCATACATAATTATACCAATATCATGGATGCAAATTCACCAAATTCCTGAGATAGTGGCAGTGACATCACTGCATTGGTCCTTTGACCCCCAATAACAATTAGAGCTGACCCGTTGCCCCACCCTTCAACCTACAACGGTTTTTTATTTGCTGGTGAGCAGCTAGTGGAAGAGTAAGAAATGTAAACCACAGGAAGTAAACTGCCATGCCAGACAGTGGTGTAACAAAACTTAAGGGCCCCTCTGCAAAGTACATGGTGGGGCCTCCCCAGGCACCAGACCCAACCTGAAGCTCTCAGATGCTGCCCTTGTACAGTACAGGAGGGGGGGGGCTGGAGCTTGGGCCCCCCGCACCACAGGGGCTGCGGGGCTATTGTTACACCATTGATCCTATCGGTCTGTTTAGTTTGTCTGTCACTGCCTTCATTAATCTTGAGACAAAGGATAGCAAGGCCATGCAAGGGTAGCAAATGTGAAAACCAGAGTTAGCACCTCCTACACCTAGCTACAACTAACGGAGGTCTAGGAGTGATAAACTCAAATATAAAATAATGCCTCATAGGTTTATTATTTTACGCATTGAAGGATAGGAAAGCATTATGAATGAATGAAAGAATGAAAGCCTTTATTGTTGATTAATTAAAATCATTACAAACAGAAGGTATTTAAAAAAACATTAGATTGTGCGTGGACGCAACAAACATTGTAACTTGAAAAGTAATATCGAAGATACAACACGTTTCAGTACAGTAATCACACCATATTTTAGCAGCATTTTGAATATTTTTCCTCCAATTCCTAGTTTAAAGTGCTAATGCTAAAGTGCCCATATATAGCATTATGATATTTTCAACTGTCCAATACATATAAAAAACCAAAAGGTCACCAGCACACATCATTCGCAGCAAAAGCAGTACACCTTGTTCAACATCTCCACAAACTTCGATTCATGCGAAGTTCATGCGAAGTGAATATGGGTGAAAGGATGCCACCTTTATTCAATCCATTTTAGATTCATCTACTGAAAAATGTATCCATGTGTTGCATGCAGTACCTCCATGAAATACAGCTGCAGTTTGTCAATATTTAACTTAATCACTATCTCCCACAAAGACTTGATCAACATGATTAAATGCTATTCGATAATCAATGAAGGCAATGTGCAGTTTCCCAGGCCTTATTTTGGGTGTGAGGGAATTATTTGATGGTTGTTCTGCCAATGTCTACTTACGATTTTTAAACTTTTGCTCTCCTCAGGTGAATACCACAAACTTATCTACAAAGTGGGAATACATTATTAGTACCCAAGTGTCTTTCCTTCCTAAGATGCAGGGGCAGTATCTCACTGTTAGCTACTCTGAACTAATCTTGTGTGACAGTTCAACACCTCATTACATGCCTATCCTTCACTGTGCTAACTATGCAAAATATGGTGAAAGGTCGGGCACTGCAGGTTGGGTTGCTGCATTTTCACGATAGTTGGTGGTGTGAGTACCACATCTTGGCAGACCTCATAGCAGAGCCGGAGATTTCTCTGCCCACAAAATGTCTGCAGGGCACAGACTGCAAAACTGATGGCTGCCACATAAGAAGCGAAGACATAAAACTGCCCTTTTTAAGCTGATTCTCAGCAATCATCTTCTATCACACAGCCCTTATTAATAATTCAAATGTTCTGTTCGTTCGAAGCAGTGCACCAGCCTAATGTTTAATCCTGCCGACACTCAAGTGTGTAGGAACGATGTTTTACTCTCCCCTTCTCATTGACTCTGCCTCTTACTACAACATAGCCTTTGAATGATTCATTTTTCCTCCCCCCATTACACCAAACAGACAACTTTTTGTCTCTGAAGGCCCATCTATCATGATTGATGTTCTTTGACTCATTGATGTCATTCATTGCTCCGTCTTTTCTTTTTAGTGGTGGTTGACCTTGTTGTTCTTGTTTTCCAGTTCAATATTAGTTGTTCAGATTGGATACCAGAGTTGGATTGGGAAGGCGGGCAGTCGGGCATTAGGCGTTGGGCTGGTGCCTCAGGATCAGCTGTGGGCCAGTTTTTTAGTACCTCAGTAAACCGGCCACAGAGACTTACTGTCTTCCAGCCCTGTCAGGCCACGGTAATGTGGCGCCAGCATCAAGGGCACTCCCCTGCTATGCTGTATATTGAAGCTGGGGGCCAGGTTTTGATCTGGCCCCCAGCTTCTGTCCTTTGTGGCATTCTCGCCTCTGTCCCCTGCCTCATGTGGCCTGCTCTGTCCAGAAGCAGTGCCAGCCCCCACTGGCCCATCACTTTAAGGCCATTGTGGAGTATGCAGGGGCCTCGCTCGGGGGCCTGGTGATTTTGTGCCCTTGGGCCACTGTCACCTAAGCCCCACCCCCCACCCGAAGCATCAGCAGCAGTAGAGTGCTTTTCATGTCCCCTCCCCTGCCAGGTCATTGCCCTGAGGCTATAGTGGGTTGAGGAGGGGGTGAGTAAGAGAAGTGGCCTCGGTCAGTGCCAGGTGTTATCTCATCGACCCCAGTGTGTTTTAGTCTTTGGTTGGCGGAAGGGGGTGGGGTTGGTGGTGTTTGCATAGGCCTCGCTGTGAGGCCACCTTTCCCAGAGAAAACAAGCATTTGCAATGCAATAGGTCTAGCATTAGTTAAATGTCAAACTATTCCTTTGCAAATGTAAGAGAAATGCGGCGTCCGCCTGACTTAATTTTTTTATTTATTGCCTTTTGTAGCAATGGCAGCACGCCGCGCTTTGGCTTTAGATGTTTAAAGCTAAAGCGCGGCGTGCCTCGATTGCTACAAAAGTCAATAAATAAAAAAAAAAGTTGTGCAGTCGCCTTTTTTGTTGTTGTTTATTAACTATTGTAGCAATCACGGCACACCGCGCTTTAGCTTTAGATGTTTAAAGCTAAAGCGGGGCGTGCGGCCATTACTACAAAAGTCAATAAATCGAAAAGAAATGCGTTGTCCGCCCACCTTTGTTTTTAATATTTATTGACTTTTGTAGCAATGGCAGCACGCCGCGCTTTAGCTTTAGATGTTTAAAGCTCAAGCGCGGCATACCGCCATTGCCACAAAAGTCAATGCAGTGTTGTGCAGAGGGTGGGGCATGCCGCAGGAAGGACGGCAGAAATGACAGGAGGGAGGGGGTGCGAGCAAGTAGGCAACAGATGGACAACCAAAAAACAGAATTGGTGATGTCTTCTAGGAGGGAACCAAGCACACAGACAGGCAGGACAGATGAACAGTATTGACCAACCAGAGTAAAGGATTTTAGAAAGGCAGTCCAACTAACCAACTAGAAGCGCTGGGCGTGCTAAATGCCCATATTCTGAAGACAGCATGTCTCAAAGAAACAGAGCAAGCGTTGCCTAGGCAAGACCTAGAAAATTAGATGTAGCTACTGTCAGAGCTACCAACATCGCAACTAGGTTTGAGTACCAGCATTAGCTCAGGATCCTGTGATTTTGGGCAACTCATTTAATCTCCCTACCTAAAATAATAAAAATGAATTTGATTTTTTGTGTAATGTAACTGGTGCTCATGTAAATTGCTCAAACGCCTTTGGGAAGAGTTCACACTAAATAAAACTACAAAAAACGTAACACAAAATAACCAGAAAGATTCTGCAAAGGCCAGAACATGATAATTTAAGATAACTCTTTATATAAAAATGTCCTTATTCCTTTTTAATATGGCTTTTCTGCCTTTGTTTAGTTTAACTTTCAGTCACAGATCACTAAGGCATTTTAGAACACCTTCTAAAGTGCTTCTGTCTTATGTTTACTGTTTAAAGTGCATATGAGTCAGAGGAAAAAATACTGGCTTTAGGTGATTTTCTTCAGTTTCGTACTGTCCAGGACTTGAAAATACAGGCTTCCCCGGCGTGTGGAATTGCAGCATGAGGACGCGCTGCCATTATTTTCCGCTCCCTGCCTGGACGTGTTTGAATTCAGCGCGAGGACGCGCTGTCAGCGTGTTAAGCTCCTTTGATGTATCCCGTCTGGATTTGGCGGTGCCTTCTGTTTCTTTTCGAGCGGCTATTTTGTGGATCTTCAGCTTGGTGACTGACCCGGCGTGGGAGCCGACATGACTGAGCTATCGGCTATCGGCCTGATCGGCCTGATCCGCTGTCGTTCGCCTAGAAGCGGACTGCCGGACTGCCGGTTGCCGCTGGCGGACTGCTGCGGACAGGTGCCGGTGGTGGGTGGCCGCTGGAAGAACCGGGGGGGCGTCCCTCCCCTGGCCGCTGTGCTGGTGACCTGGCGATCTGACTGCTGTGTGGCAATTTCCTGCTATTTTGGATATTGTTGGAAGAGGACTGTGCTGCCAAGACCACGCTAGGCCGCGGTACCCAAGGCCTAAACCCACATTCTACGGCCTGGGACTGCGGGCGTGATATCAGGTGAGCTGGTGGGTGGAATATCTCGGCGGCGGCTTCCGCACTAGGGAGACATTGCTGCTGATCATTTCACTGCAGCAGCCCTGCTGGGAGTGTGGGGCCGGCTGATACTGAACACTAACACTGCCCTGGGAGCACGAACCTCCTGGAACTGCTGACGGCCTCGCTACGGAAGGGGGAAGAACTGTGGTTGGCCATACACACCCTAAGCCAATAACCGGAGACCTACGTGTGTTTGGGACATATGTTCTTGAGAGTCTATACCTACCTGCTGCTGCTAACTGTTGTCTCCTGCCTGCTTGCTCCTTGCTGCACGGATGCCGAGTGCCGAGTGCCGCCATTGTGTTGCTGACGCCTGGGGGGATCTGAGGACTACATTGCCCGTCATTCCTCGCGGCGCTGACGGGCCCGTTTGCGCCCGTCCGCGACTGTTTGGGACTGGACTGGACTATCCCCCCCAAGAACTAATTATATATATGTTTCAGGGTAAGCGTTTGTCTGGTAGAGTCTGAAGGGGGTTGAAGGGGCAAAAGTTAAGTTTGGTTTATTTTTTTAGGGTTAGTGCATAAAATCAGTCGCTGTCCCTGTTTTAGTTGCAATTACGTTTTTGTTGCTTGGGGTTACATATTGGCTCAGTAAGGAAATATATAATCATGAATAAGCGAAAGGGTGCTGCTGGCACCCTTGATGCCTTCATTATAAGAGCTGAGTCTCTTTTAAGCCACAAAATTGAACTAGCAGAGAGAAGGTTGTCACTTGACCCAGCAAGGTTACCAACATACAGACAAGTCAGTTCACCAATACCAACTAACATGATACAACCAAATTTGAGTGGTCGAATATCAACTCCCCCTGTTGATCAAAACACTCCTGTTGTAGTATCTACACTAAGAATGGCGATGTCTCCCAACTCAGCTGAAACTAATAGGCCTGGAATATCGTCGAGATTACGAGTTTCAAAACAGGTGGGAGCCCTAAAAGGAAAAACTAAGCAGACACAGAGAGTAAAAAAAAACGGTTCTAAGAATGGTGTAACAAAACAGCAACAAGGGGGAACAGTTAGCCTATCCAAGGAAATTATAGATGAACATGAACAAGAGGTGCCCTTAGGTAACACTGTTAGCACACAAACTGAGACTGACTGTACTTCTTGTTCTGCTTTATCTAGTGAGGGTGTTGGGACAGTAGAACAAACTGTCGAGGCCATTCTTAAAACCGCATTAGATCATATACAGACCAAGATTAATGAACGTATGGACATTGAATTTGGGGTTCTGGAGGGAAAAATAGACCAGTTAAACTTGGCCGTAGACCAATTAGGTATTCTAATTGAGGATGGTAAAAGAACATTCGAGGAAGGGGCAAAATTAATAGCTGAAGCTAGAAATGTATCTATAAGTAGAAAGATTGATATATGTGGTGAACAAATTTTAGAGCAAGCTAGAACTGACACACTTAGTAGGGGTCGAATTGTGAGGGTTAGTTCAAAGCCAACAGAAACCGGGGAGGTAGGTCGAAATGGTGGTTCTCGAATTGAGGTGGTTGCTGATAATTTAAATACGGGTAATAGTGTAGGGACAGTACATAGTCCAAGAGGAACTGATTTAATTCCTAATACAGACATCCTAAAATTACCCCCAGCTGCGTGTCCATATGTTTTGATACTAGCCGGCGTCCCTACCCTGAAAAGAGAACAAAAAGAATCTTGGCACAATCTCAGAAATAAAACTGTTGATTGGTTATCCAAGTTTAAAAAATGTAATCCTCAAAAAATGAATGACATCTTAATGGTTCGCAGGGTAGGGTGGATAGGTGATTCCACTAAGAACATACAAGGGGATTGTATCGTTATAAACTTCAGGTGTCCATATTTGGTCCGTAATCTGTTAAGAGCGCATGAGGAGACTATGGTGCAGAGTACTTGTATTCATGCCTTACCCCTGGGTTACTTTTATAGGCCAGCCAGTGGGAAGATTGAGCTTGAGTATGATAATATTCCCCCCTTATCTATTTTTAACAGATACCAGGAATTAACATCTTTGGAGGCTGTCGATTGACTACAAATCACAGAATTCCCAAGGGAAGCATTATCTGGAATGATGGAAGGCAAGGCATTAGGGAATCAAGATATTGCCCCAAATATCCTAAAAAACTGGAATACACAGGAAGAGACCCAGGAAGATTTACAAGAGTGGAAAGAGTGGGATGGTGTTGGAACTGTATCTGTTATCCAACGTGTTGTATTAAAGCCGCCAGATGAGGTCACAATGACAAATGATATATATAATACAAGTTGTAATTTGACAGCTGAGCCCAAGATAGCTATTATAGCTAGTAACTTAGTAGGGCTTTGTTTCATTTCGTGGAACATAGCGGGACTCGGCAAGAACCTCAGAGATGCAGATTGGAATGAATATATTGAACAGAGCGATGTCTGTCTCTTACAGGAGACTTGGGCCCTAGAAACCCCACACAGAGTAGGCTATAAGACATTTAATGTGGATGCAATTCCATCAGAAAAGGGGAGGCCTTCAGGGGGCCTTGTAGTATGGATAAAAGTAACCCTCGATATTGAAATCACCCAACTGCGTATAAAATCACAAGATATAGTTGGTGTAAAAATTACAACTAAAGTTGGTAGGGTGTTGCACTTATTTAATGTCTATAATAGACCTAGCCTCGAAAGAGTCATTGGTAATTGAACATATGGACTCTATTCTAAACTCATTAGATATAAAAACAGGCATAATAATAGGTGGGGATCTAAATTGTAATTTTGAACCGATTGTAGGGCTCTGTAATATTTTTGAAGATGAGGACATCGCCAATAACATTCCCACGCTGGATAGCACTAATACAGTGCCGTGCACGGTGGCAGCGGTTCAAATTATGAGACTGGCGGCCGGGTATGGCTTGAGAGCATGCAATGGCCGCTTACCATCAGATACGCCAAAGGCCCATACATTCTGCAGGGGTAAATCCCGGAGTAAAATAGATTACATAATGGTATCATTCGATGTTTGGCCTTATGTAATTGATCTAAAAGTGGTCCCGAGAATAGAGAGTGACCATCGTCCCCTCCAATTGTCATTCTTTGATGAGTTTCTCCCTTCTGCTTCGCAGAATATTGAGAGTTTAGATGTGAGCCCTGACGATATTATAGTTAGTAATAATCGCCGTTCTTTAAAATGGGCACATATATACATTTGCCGATATTTTTGGTCCCCATTCAAATTCACTACTAGGGAAAGATTTATTCCTAGAACTACATAAACATTTACTGACAGTATTGGTTCCGATAGTGACTAAAATGTCAAAAAGGAAGAATGGAGAAGTAAAAACTCTCAGTAGTGAAGCAAATCCCTGGTACGACAAGGGTTGTCGTAATGTTAAGACAGAATTAATATTGGCAATAAAAAATGGTAGTGTGTCTAACATAAAGAATACCAGGATCAAATATAGGAAAACTCTTGAGAAGGCCAAAAAAACTTGGGATGATGAAAATTGGTCCGATCTCCTTATAGCAGCTAAAAATAAGGACCAATTGGGCTTTTGGAGGCTTGTGGCCAAAGGGAATAAAACAGGGAAGGAAGTAAAAGACGTTTATCTTGATGCAGCCACTTGGGTTGACCACTTCTCAAGGCTGTATGCAGCACCAGATAGTGACATGGTCTTACCTAATGCTGGGTTACCACCCAGTCCAAATGAAGACAAATTAGTTTTCGATCTAGAAGAAACAATATTGGCGATCAATGCAGTTAAACTAGGGAAAGCGCCCGGACCTGATAAAATCCCGGGAGATTTATTCAAGCACGATATCAGAGTCTGGGGCCCCTACATTAACTACCTATGCAATGCCATAGTAGCGGGCGCAGAAATTCCAGAAACATGGAAAGGGGCGGAAATTTTTACAATTTTTAAAAAGGGCAATCGTTATGACCCAATAAATTATCGCCCTATCAGTTTAATTGATATTTTACAGAAAGTTTTTGCAAGGCATATTTTAAATCGTATAGATACATGGATTGAGGAGAACACTATACTTTCTAAATTTCAGGCAGGTTTTAGACTTAAAACCAGTACAATAGATCAGGTCTTTAGATTTTCTTGTTTATGTTGGAAATATGTGAACTTAAGAAAGGGTCATCTTTACGTTGCCTTTGTAGATTTAAAGGCTACGTTTGATCTTATCCCACGGGCTCTGTTATGGGAGTCACTGAGATGTCAAGGGTTGCCAGCTAACCTACTCGAACAGATTATGAGGCTACATGAAAATAATTATGCGAAGGTTAGATGGGGTCCAAGGGGCGAACTAACAGGACAAATCCCCATAAAAAGGGGTGTTCGCCAAGGATGCCTACTGGCACCCACATTATTCTCATTATACGTCAACGATATTCCGAAATTTTTGAATGACTGTAAAAATGATGCACCAAAATTAAGGGGTGAATTGGTGCCAGCACTTTTATTCGCTGACGATACGATATTAATATCGCAAACACCCAAGGGACTACAATGTTTAATAGATTCGTTCCATAAGTATTTTAACACCAAAGGCCTCGAAATTAATATTAGTAAGACTAAATACATGGCCATAAATCCCCACAAAACTTTTCGGGAAAACATAGTTTTGAATGGTCAAAAGTTGGAGTACGTACAGAGTATTAGCTATTTGGGTATTTCCTTGGATACTAAATTATCATGGAAGACCCACATAGAAAAAAGTAAGATAACCTTGACACAAAATGCGTTGCCTATTATGAAAAGGCATGGAAATAGTTTTACTAAGGCTGTTTCTCCAGCATTGGAGGTGTTCAAATACAAAGCCCAATCTGCAGCATTATATGGGGCTGAAATATGGGGACCCTTCTGTAAAAAGAATTTCGAGGTGGGAGAAAACAAATTCTATAGAGCACTTTTAAGTCTTCCGGTACGTACACCACTAATCCCAATTACTTTGGACCTGAATATAAAACGGACTGACCACTACGCAATTTTAAGACCTCTTACATTATGGGTAAGACTATGGTCAACACCGGAGCTGCTAGATTATAAGGTTGGTTTAGAAGAAATTATAAAATTGGATCAGAACAAAAGTATTACATGGCTTAGACACGTTTGTTTATGGTTGAAAAAGATTGGTTTAGCCCTGTTTTGGGATGACCCGTTTTCATTGACCCAAGCCTCTAAAAAGGTATTAAAAACTACTTTCTGGGCCTACATTCAAAGTAGCATGCTACATGATTCAGCAGGTGGGGCGTTAACAACAAGGTTCCTTTTGTTCAAAGATGTGGCATATTTTGAGCCTTTCTTGGATGAAGTACGCCCTCAACTTGCCAAAACATTATATATGAAATTTAGATATGGCATAATGAACATTAATACAGTTGTAGCAAGTTGGGCCAGTAAACACACTGAAAATATCGATGATTTGTGTACTTTATGTTCAGGTAAAGCCAAAGAAAATGAGTTGCATATTCTTTTCTTCTGTCCTGTATATGCTAAGGCCAGGAAAAAATGGATCAAACCGATTTGTTTAAACCTAGGAATGAGATCATGCAAAGAGGCGGAAAGAATTCTAAAGACTGAAACTGCACAGGTTATTGTCTTTGGCGTTAGTAGATTTCTGCTAGCAGTTAGTTTTTTAAGAGCTAAAGCAGGTCTTAAGCTGTAGTGTATTGTCCGTATTTTTTCGGAATCTTTGAAATAAAGAGTTGTCCTTAATGAAAAGACACAGGGAATTGTACTGTACTATGTATTAGTAGATACAAAGTTATTAATTGTCTTACATTCTAATAATACTGGAGTTTCTTAAAATGGACGTGGAATACCTGCCTAATACCATGAGTTTTCCTCTTTTTAATCATTGATGCCTTTTTAGCATATTTATATTAGTATTTATGTTCTAACATAGTAGGGACATACAGACCCCTTTCCATTGTATCTCTTTGCATAAATTGCTCGCATAGGTTTTTATTTGGACTATTTGTATTTGTATTTAAAATTGTACGTATTTTTATGCATCTTTTATGGTTTAAAAGAACCGAAATAAAGATTATGAAATGAAATGAAATGAAAATACAGGACACACCAGTAAAAAAAAGTCCAAGTGGGAACCCTTGCCAGATCAGGTGTTGTCACCCTTTGACCATTTTATTTCTCCTCGGCTGCCCGGCCACACTGTGGTGCTTCTAGTTATACCAACGTTACCAGCTCTATAAGCTATAAAAATATTTAATTTACCAAGCATTTCTCTAAAAAATGAGTCCAATAAGACCAACCAAACAGTGATCCATGAAAGCGACGATCGAGGAATGTGGGCCACTTTCTTTCAGAGTGTCCAGGCCTCATTATGATCCCAATCCGACCCTGCTGGATACTTCCTTGACACGAGACCACAAAAATACAGGTTAGTGATGATGATGGAATAAAAGGCACATCAAACTTACTGTACTTAGGTAGAGTGTATATGTAGATGGACATGCATTTCCCATACATTCTGAGCTATAAAATGAGTCTATCGCCTTGTGTCACTCAACACTCTTGGGTTCTATCTGCTGATACCATCCTTCACTATGAATCAACTTTTCCCGCAATGAGCGCTTTTTGCTCCCCCTAATCAAATACATTTTCCTTAGGTCTACTGAAATTTCGCTAAAAGGAACTGGCTTACTTACACTCTGTTTACAGGGCCCACTGTCATGTCTTTGTTCAATTTATTAATTGCCAATATGGTTTATTGAGCATTTTTGATGTATATTGTAGTTCGCTCTGGTTCCATAGGGGGCTTAAGAAGCAGCCCCTGTAGCTTTACAAAAGTTTAGGAGTCCACTATAGGTAATTCTGCCTGAAAGTTCAATAATTGTGATGACAATTAAAAAAACCCATTATGTACAGAAAACAAAACTGTCTTGCCCAATAGAAGGCTCTGACTCTGAAGGGGAATAAGCATAGGGAATTCCAGCAATCTGCAACGATTGTAGTCCACAGACCAAAACCACACTGGGTAAGCAGGCGCGTCAATGCCTAATAGCGCCTTACCTTGGCAGCCTTAGAATGCTAGTTGTAAGATGGGGGAAGAAGGCCAGTCACATGACTACCGAATTCTGTGCAAAACTTAGAAGGATGGGATCAAATTGCTGTGTAAATATGGGCAGTGGAGGCATGGAGTGTACTTTAGACCCAATTATTAATATTAACTTTTTTGGAGGGAGCATGGAGTGAATTACTATGCAACATGTTTTCGATATACAATGATATGATACACTCTTACAATGTAGATATTGCATTTATAGCATCATATACATGGTCATTTAGATATGGTGAAGGTATTTAGCCTGAGTGCACAGCACATCAGATGCCCCACTCTGTGCAGGGCACAGAAGAAGGTATTTGCTGGGTGCAAGGCACATCATCATAATGTTTTAATCAAGTACATATTGCTTTCAGATCCAAATCTCAAAACACGTGTCCTCATGGGGGCAAGGTGCACTTACAGAAAGTGTCTGACAGGCGTGCAAAGCAAATCAGCGAAAGCGATTGTGACAGAAATATAGCTTCTCCACCCATGGAACAGAAGCCCACTTGAGTTCACATTACAGAAGGGAGCCAGGAGTTCAAAGGCGGTTCTCCTTGTTTTTTGCACCCCTTGGGCACTTTGGTATTGCATTGGCATTAAAGATGGATCGCACTGGTGCACATTTTATGTCCTCATGATTCCAAGGGGGCAGTCCCTCGTTTGCTGGAGACATGGATCCATTCCATTGAGGGGACACTTTAACCATGGCACCTGCACCGTTCTGCAGACACAGGTGCAGCGGAAACCAACGCGTCGGGAAGTGCACTTATTGTGCCCCACATGTAAAATGGTGAACAATCGGTTTGTCACAGGGATACTGGAGGCCCCTTCAGCTAACTCCCACATAACCCTCAACAGGCGGGTGCAGTGGAAGCCCTGCTCCCTATTGAGTTTGAGGCCAAATCGAGTTGAAAGGTGATTATAGTTCGATATATTACTTATCAGTTTCCAAGGGATACCTGATACACTCGGGTAATTATGCATGTATTTTGACAGGGTAGAACTTGGCAGCAACCTTTAAATCCTCGTTAAGGCTCAGTGCGATAGACAATGTCTGTGTAAGGCTTCTGAGGGGCGCTCGCTGAGAGAGTGAAGGCTAACTGTGACGTCACTCGCCTGTCATTCCTATGTTCATTTACTTGTCATCGCCGTGGGATAGCACGCAGGTTGGAATACTTGGAGGTCCCAAGTGGGAACAAACTGTGACCCTGCAACGCATAAAACTACTTCGGGACCTGGACATGGATATGGTGTTTGTGAAGCCAGAATATTCACTATAATGGTGCACACCCTTCACAATAAATCCCCTGTACACAGAAGCAGGCTATCCTTTTCTGCTTCTCTGCCATCCCATCATTGGCACACACCTGCCACAAGACCCGGAGGCTCCCCATCCCCCTCCCGATAGGTATAGCGGAAGTGGTACCCACATGATGTTCGCAGAGGAGGCAATCACGCTTCAGTGCCACTTCTCTTTTTCTTGCCTTAGCTGCGCTGATATTGATTTGGCCCTTGCAGTCTTCCCTTTCTGAGAGAGATGCCTGTGGAGTTTCATGTTGTGTTGTGCTGCTGGCAGGAAGGGGACATGCTTGCCTGCACTTGCTGACCAGCAGGCAGCCTGACCCCTCCATTAATGAGACCAGAGGAGCTGTCAGCTGGGAGTCCCTCACACTGCCTTCCCGCTCAGGCCTGGGAGAGCTAAAGTTCAATTAATTACACATCCTGGAGAGCTCAGGTCTTAGCTGTAAGCAGGCATGCGAACACTACTGCTCGTCAGCAGTCTTCATGTTTACATTTATTTAATGAGAGTTTTTACATATCTACCACCTCCATGTCTGAGGGCCACCTTCACTGATTTCCTGTAGAGGAGGGGCGCTTTCCCCCTCTGAGGGAGACACTGTATGGATAATAGACTCACCCAGATTGGAAGAAGCATGCTATAATACTGCCACCGCATGTTAAAATAGCTCAAGAAAATGTAAGAGTAACTGGCGATGCTTTACCATATGCAGTGACTAAAAACCACAAAGAATGCCACTTTGCATATAAATGCTGTTTTTCTATTGCTGCATATTTGTGTTCCATATTTATGTAGTTGAGGCACAATTTGCAGAAAGTAAACTGCTATTAGAGGTAATGGCATCACAGCTTAAACCAGTTCCACTGACAGCTCCCAGATGTGGCTGTCGAGTACGTTTGTAGCTCTTTGGGTTGTTTTGAAGCGCTCTTTCTGCTTTCACCGGAGGCCCCTGTGTGAGCAAATAGTCTTGTGGGTGATGCTACGTGTATTGGCCGACCTGGTAATGTTTGATCTTGTTTCATGTTCAAGTCGCCTACAAACTCGAAAAAAAAAAAAAAAATGTCTTCAAAAATGAGAAGAGTCCTTTTCAGAACTTGACTTGGAACGTCCACTATGAAATTTAATGGTTATTTTTCTGTTCTGTAGATTGTGACAGGAATAGGGTTACTGGTTGTCTTTTCGTCTGCAGTACATAATTATGTACCAGATTGATTGTCTGTTCATGTGCCTCTATAGTGACAGACGGAAAGACGGATATTAACTACTGTTTCCCATGTTCAAGCATGCAGCACTTGTGCCCTGCTTTGCAATATCTGTGGTTTAATAATGCTGATTGTTGTTGTTTTAAAATAATGTCTTTCACTTTGCTGGTTTGTAGGTAGGTTGTTTGTGCCTGTTATGATATATTGTTTAGTAACCTGCTGGTTCAATGAGCTTTCAATAAAGGTTGGATAAAAGAAAAAATTGTCAGTCTTCAGGGTCAAAGTTTGTATGATGATGTTGGACTTGGTCCTTTCTGCAGGGTCAGCCCCAGTCTTTTTGCCTTTCCCCTCCACTTTTTGCTAATTTGTTTTTGTTGGCTTTAGGACTCTGCACACTTTACCACTGTTAACCAATGCCAAAGTGCTTGTGCTCTCTTCTTAAACCATGTTAGATTGGCTTATACCCAATTGGCATATTTAATTTACATGAAAGTCCCTAGTTAAGTTGCACTACCTGTGACCAGGGCCTGTAAATCAAATGCTACTATTGTGCACCCACTTAAGTAGCCTTTTAAACCTGTCTTTAGCCTGCAATTGCACAGCCTGTGTGTGCAGTTTTAAACTGCCCCATCGAACTGGCAAACTAAACGTTTTGCCAGGCCCAAATCTTCCTTTTTAATACAAGTTACCCCTAGTGTAGGACTTGGGCAACCCAGAGGGCAGGGTGCAATGTATTTAAAAAGTTGGACATGTACTTTAAAGTTTTACAAGTCCTGTTAGTGAAAAACTCCTAAATTAGTTTTTTACTACTGCAAGGCCTAACTCTTCCATAGTATAACATTGGAATTACCTTATTACATGTTGTAAGTGCAAATGCCAAAGGTGTCTCTGGAATCACAATTTAAAATCCTAAGTTATGGTGAAGATGGATTTTAAATTGCAATTCTGAGAATGCCACTTTTAGAAAGTTGACATTTTCTTTGCTTGGCCATTTGGTGCCTGCAGCCTGTCTCTGGTCACATGTCTGGGTGCAGTTGACAGTTGGGCTTTGTGTATTCCTCCTAGACAGCCACACACAATGGGGAGCTTAGGTGTGACTCGATGGGCCATCACTGACAGGATGAGTGGGAGGAGCTGAGCCCAGCCCCACTTACACTTGAATAGGCTGAGTCCTGTCTCCAAACAATGGGATGCATACCCCCTGTAGTTAGTCTGGAGCCAGGACCAGGAAGGCAGAACATCTGTGCACTTCAAAACCACCCTCTAGAAGCTTCTCCCCACTTCAAAGGCACAACTGTGTATAAATACTGGACCTCAGACATCACCACTTCAGTACACTTCTGGACCGGAGGATATTCTGCCAGGAAGAAGGACTGCTGTGCTGCTACAAGGACTGCCATTCTGCTGGACTGCTGTTCTGAAGGAGCTACTGCCCTGCTATGTTGACCTGCTGCCCTCCTGCCTGGGGAGGAAGAACTGGACCTGCAACCTCATCTTGAACCCAGGACCCCTGAGAGACTCCAAGGGCTACTCTGCTGGCCTCCTGATCTGATGCTCAGGGACATAAAAGGCTCCCCAAACAGCTCCTGGACCCAACGAGCTCCTGACCACCAAGCGGTGCCTCTCAGGTCTTGGAACCTTGGTGCTACTCACAGGTTCGTAAAGTAAGCTTTTGGGCTCTTAGCGACTGCGAACATCCCCATTCGCACCAAGACCGTGCCGCTTGCATCTGAAATCAGCACGAGCTGCCACCAGCCTGTCT
Organism: Calotriton arnoldi; assembly: GCA_963921515.1. Lineage (NCBI taxonomy): Eukaryota > Metazoa > Chordata > Amphibia > Caudata > Salamandridae > Calotriton > Calotriton arnoldi. The sequence goes on from CAWUFW010001133.1 coordinate 1,996,149, forward strand.
CACACACTGCAGAATTGCCCTCTCAAGGGGGACCACAAATGCGAAGCACCAGCCCGCCCATCCGCGATGCCCAGCTTCCATTTGTGCCATGCTGACAGCCTGCTGAGACACGCTCCTTGCGATCCTCTCCACTGCAAACAGGACTCTTGGTAGAAAATTTGAAGGTAAAACTTAAAGGCAACATAAATCTGGGACTGTATTTGACCTGTGCTATATCGCAGTCAGCCTGAACATTTGACTTTGACGGTTCCAACTCGACCAAATAGCTGTGGATGGCACTTTATGCTTTTAGGCACTATTTTTCACTTTATTAAAAAAAATCATAACTCTGGTTCTACTGGTTGGAGTTTTGTCATTTTGGTCTTGTTTTATTTATTAAATTCAGCTCTAGCTTTCTTACATGGCATGGGATTTCTTTGTGTGGTGTTTTCACTGTTTTACTGTTTGAAGTGTTGCACAAATACTTTACACATTGCCTCTAAGTTAAGCCTAACTGCTCTGTGCCAAGCTACCAGGAGGTTTAGTACAGGTTGATTTGGGGTTTGCTTGTGCCATACCCTTACAAGGATTGTGGCTGCTGCTTGACCAGGGCTCACACCTCAGTCAACCAACAACCCAATTTGTTACAGATGACAACTCGTGCAATGTCACCATGAGGGTGAAAGTCAGTGTAATGACTCTGTCTCTCATGCTTCTCTCTAAATCGCCCAACTGTGAGCATTGGATGAGTCTTTGTTTTTACTAACTCCTGTATTTATGTTGATGTGTGTTTTCATGTCTGTACTGAGTGTGCTCAGCTCTGTGTTCTGTCTGTGTTTGAGTGTGCTGGTGTGTCCATCTATGCACCTACGAATGTATATTTTTCTGTTCTTGTGTCTAAGCTTTTCCTAAAAGGGGTGTCTGAGCTGTGTTGTGACCTGCCAAATGCCTTCTGTTGTTTATTGTTTCTAAGTAGATAATGCTGTTGTGGGCACAGCGATACCCAGATGCATTCCACATTACTGCGGGGCTGCACGCAAGTGCCACGCTCCATCCAGTATGCTTTTATATGTTACTTATGTGCTGTTTATTGGTGTGAATGCTCTTTTGAGCTCGGTAATACCCAACTCTAAGGATTAGCTAGTTATACAGGATTTGGATTTGTATGCTAGTTTCTGTCACATGTGCTGTGCTGTATGTTTGTGTGTTATTGCTTGGAGAAGGGCAGTGTTTTGCATTGTACACTCTGGGTGAGATGTTTTCTGTTAATTAGAAAATCTTTGAGTGAGTGTAACAGTGTCTGTCTGTTTGTCTACCTATGTCGAAATATGTCAGCCTATGTGCTTGGTTGTCTGCATATCAATCAGCTTCTCTAAGTGCTTAGAATCTCCACCATGTAACCTATCTGTTTGTCTGTGGTTGATTGGTTGATATGTCAGGCTATTGCACACACACATTGAACTCATGCCAATTGTGAATAATGTAGCCCCTTCATACTAGCATAAACGTTTACTTGTGCTAGATGCCGTTTACCCCGATCACCATTTTATCGCACACTTCCATGGGAGAATATAGGATCTTGACTTTGTGACGTACACAATATTTTGCACAAAGGATGATGTATTTACATATTTACTTTCTAGATTGCACTTATAGACTACCATTGTTTTACACATTTTGATCCTTAACCCCTTCGGTGCTTATGACGAGCTGGACTCGTCATGGCACACAGTGCTCGTGTGCTCATGACGAGTCCAGCTCGTCATAAGACCACCCACGGGGGAAGCGCTGGCGCTCCCCGTGGGAATCCGATCTTTAGTTTTTTTTGGGGAGGCAGGGGAAGGGCTTCCCCTGCCTCCCCCGCCCCTCCCGCCCTCCCCATCAATGACGCCAGCGCGCGAGGCGCGCTGACATCATTGAGGGTTTCCTTTCTTCCTGACGCGCTGGAAGCCATTTGCTTCCAGCACGTCGGGGAAATCAGGTGAGGTTTGGCTCGGGGAGGGGGGTTTGTATCAAAAGAGGCATCGAGGAAAGGAAAGGGTTTTCCTTTCCCCCGATGCCTCTTTGTGCATTCCTGCTGCACGATCATGTGATCGTGCAGCAGGAATGCCCACTAGGCATGAGGGAGGGAGGGAGGGAGGGCAAGAGGCATGTGAACGGGCCTAGAAGCCCCGCCCGATGTGCCTTCTCTCCATTTCCAACGTGAAAAGTTAGCTGTAATCCTTGATGGAGGTCTTTGCATCCTTCATTTTCTCGAGCGCAATTCTCGTGTAGAATTCGTGAGCGTGGTTAAGCAGATGTGGCTTCTCTCCATTTACACCCTGAAAAGTTAGCTGTAATCCTTGATGGAGGTCTTTGCATCCTTGAATTTCTCGAGCGCAATGCTCGTGTAGTTCCTGTGACCAGGAGGTTCCTTCTCCTCGTCTGCCGCTGAGATCGTGCTCTGACCCTTTATAAACAAGAGGCATGTGAACGGGCCTAGAAGCCCCGCCCGTTTGGCCCCGCCACACATACACTAGCGGTATGCAACGTCTGCCCGCCCTTTCCCTCTATGATGGACAGCTTAATCAAAGGTTCCCGGCGCTTTCGGCGCGGTGGCAAAATTACAGACACACAGGTCACTGGAGACAATTCTTCTGGTCCTTTATGCAGCTGTAGTGTAGGAAAGGCACTATACATTTACCCAACGAGGTAACACTTACTGATTAGCCAGTAGACAGTACTACAGTTGAGTAGAGGTATTGCACAAAACGGTGGCATCTTCTTGGATAAATATGCAGGGCAGGTGTGCAGAATTCGTGAGCGTGGTTAAGCAGATGTGCCTTCTCTCCATTTCCAACGTGAAAAGTTAGCTGTAATCCTTGATGGAGGTCTTTGCATCCTTCATTTTCTCGAGCGCAATTCTCGTGTAGAATTCGTGAGCGTGGTTAAGCAGATGTGGCTTCTCTCCATTTACACCCTGAAAAGTTAGCTGTAATCCTTGATGGAGGTCTTTGCATCCTTGAATTTCTCGAGCGCAATGCTCGTGTAGTTCCTGTGACCAGGAGGTTCCTTCTTCTCGTCTGCCGCTGAGATCCTGCTCTGACCCTTTATCCCCTTTGGTGCTTATGACGAGCTGGACTCGTCATGGCACACAGTGCTCGTGTGCTCATGACGAGTCCAGCTCGTCATAAGACCACCCACGGGGAAGCGCTGGCGCTCCCCCGTGGGGATCCGATCGTTAGGTTTTTTTGGGGGAGGCAGGGGAAGGGCTTCCCTGCCTCCCCCGCATCAATGACGTCAGCGCGCGAGGCGCGCTGACATCATTGAGGGTTTCCCTTTCTTCCCCGACGCGCTGGAAGCCATTTGCTTCCAGCGCGTCGGGAAATCAGGTGAGGTTTGGCTCGGGGAGGGGGGTTTGTATGAAAAGAGGCATCGAGCGAAAGGAAAGGGTTTTCCTTTCCCCCGATGCCTCTTTTGTGCATTCCTGCTGCACGATCATGTGATCGTGCAGAAGGAATGCCCACTAGGCACGAGGGAGGGAGGGAGGGAGGGAGAGGGAGAGAGAGAGAGAGAGAGAGAGAGAGAGAGAGAGAGAGAGAGTGTGTGTGTGTGTGTGTGTGTGTACACCCCAGCTTCTATTTTATTTTAATTTGCTTCTCCATGAAATGTAAATGGGCAGTAGACCACAAAGTTATTATTGGTATGTGGCTAGGACGCGTCAATTCAAACTGCTCCCAATTCACACCGGTGAGCGTATTGTGTAGGTGGGTAATTAATGTGCACTGGTGTTCAGCTTTGCGCAGCAGGATTTTTGTACAATGCATATGCATGTTGACTGTGTGCACGGGGGATTTATATAGGTGCTGGTCAGTGCATGAGGAGTGTCAGCAGGACACGTGTATTGCCTACATAGAGACACAGGTTATGTGGACTGGACTAGGTAAATTTAGAATATATCTGCGTTTGTGAACTACATCTACACTGTGTGTGTATAGGTAGAAGGGTACATAAACTCCAGCACGCAAGGGTGAGGAATGTACAGGAAAAAGTACAAATTTACAATGAAGAGCGAACTTCCTAGAGGGGGCTGAAAGTGAAAGTATTAGTTCTGAAAGTGTCTTTGGAAGAGAAGAGATTTGAGGTCAGCTTTGAAGATCCGGGTAGAGGAGGTGGCATGGAGCAATGGGGGAAGCGAGTTCCAGATTCTCACCGCATTTCCTGAGAAGGATTGCGCCATCGATCTTTCCCTTTTTGAAGACGGGGGGTGGGCTTAAGCAGAAGCTTTTCCGCATTGCGAGAAGGGCGAGAGCCACCGGACAATTTCAATTTATTTGCCAGGTAACGAGGGGAGGAGGTGTGTAAGGCTTTGTGTGTGATGCAGGCAGTTTTGTAAATCGATCTTGCCTCGATCGGAAGCCATCGAAGAGAGGATAGGAGTGACGTGGTCGCTTCGTTTAGACCCTGAAATGAGGCTAGCTGCTGAATGGAGGATGGATTTGAGAGGGGAGAGGTGGGATTTGGGTAGGCCCGTCAGAAGAGAATTGCAATAATCCAGTCTTGAGAGAACCAGAGATTGTACCAAGGTTTTTAAGTCTTTCTCCGGGAAGAACCGACGGATCCCCCATAGAAGGCACAACTGGTAACGTGCGTTCTTAGCAATAGAGTTGATGTGGGAGATTAGGTTGAGTCTTTTGTCAAGAATGACACCTAGGGATTTAGCGCTGTCAACAATGATGGGTTTGTTGTTGAGTAGGTTCAGCTGATCCATCCAAGATTGAACAGGAGGAGGTGAGAGAGAGGTAGAGAGGAGGAGGAATTCAGTTTTGGCGGGATTCAGAATGAGTTGGTGAGCTAACATCCAGTTGTGAATAGAGTTGAGAGTAGAGTTGAGTAGTGAGAGATCGTGTGCGGAAGATAAAGGTATCTTCCCACTAGTCCACCAGGCTTTTATTTGTGGAGAGTGACCCCTTGGGTGGCAGAATAGCAGTATGTTTTTAGGCCCATCTGCCCCCAAGGAGGGCAGAAGCCACTAGACACCAGGGTTTTTTTAATTTTTGTGTTGGGGAGTGGCCAAAAGGGCAAGGGTTGCTCCCCTTTTACGGGGGTGAATATTTTATTTATACTGTTAGGCCCACCTACCCCTTAGCTTGGCTGGTGGATTGTGTGTGGACTGGTGCATTATTTGCATATGTGATTGTAATGTTTTTTTTCTCCTTTTTATTCTAGTGTAAAGCTTTTGATTCCTGTTTGCGGTTTCGGCAGTGGTGGTTCTGCAGTTTTGCGTAATTGCATTTATTTGGTAAGAAAAATATTTTTGTTGTGTGTACTCCAAATGAGTATTATTGTCATGCATGAATGAATTTTTTGTAAGTGGTGCCATAATGGCAGCATATTTGTTAGTGTTCAGAGCATGAAATTCTTTGCGATGTTTTGCATTGTCTTATGTGTAATTTTTTTCTTCTTCTTTTTTAGTGGGATATTGTTGATCCTTACTGTGTCTGTGCAGAGTAGGTGGTGGTGAGTCTAGCTGCTTCTGTCACGTGAGTGGTATAGTGTTGGAGTATATAGGTCTTTGTGATAAAGCTACATTTTGTTTATTTCTTTTTTTTACAAAGGGTTTGTTGTTGTTGACTTGTTTGACAAGTAACCTTTATTAGTAAGCATTATGGCTAGCCGTAGAATTACTGCTCAGCAGGTGGTTGGTTTGCTTCTTGAATCTTCCTCTGAGCAGGATTATGAGACTGACAGTGCGTCTGAGGGAGAGGAGGGAGGGGAAGATTCAGGCAGTGAGTTTTCTCTCCACATGGAATCATCGGATGATGAAGGTACTCTCAGTGCAGATGAAGTGCCTGATTTAGAGGAGGATACTACTGTGCCGATGGTGCAAGAGGCATCTGGATTGCAGCCTGGGGCTGCTAGGCTTCCTACTGGAAGTGCTGGACTCTGGGTTGATCCAAACATGGTGCAGCCGGTGTTGCCTGCCTTTAGTGGTTATGCAGGGTGTAGAGTGGATTGTGAACATTATTTGCCTATACAGTATTTTCAGTTGTTTATGGATGATGTATTTTTGGGTGAGATTGTTGAGCAGACTAATTTGTATGCTGAACAGTTTTTGAGAGACAACAGTGCCAGACTTAGGCCCCATTCTAGAGCTACCCGGTAGAGTCCCACAAATCTGGAAGAGATGAAGAAGTTTTTGGGTTTGACTTTTTTGATGGGTTTGATAAGGAAGCCGTCCATGGGTTCATATTGGTCTACCAGTCCCTTGATGGCAACAGCCATATTTCCTGCAGTTATGACTCGTGATCGGTATTTACTTTTGCTTCGGATGCTGCATTTTGTTGATAATGGTTTGGCGTTGCCACGAGATCACCCTGAATGTGACCGTCTTTTTAAGATTCGGCCTGTTCTTGATCACTTTGTAGATCGATTTTCAGAGATCTATACTCCAGGGAAAGAAATATCTATTGATGAGTCTTTGGTCCTGTTCAAGGGCCGTTTGGTTTTTAGGCAGTACATTCCTAGCAAGAGGGCACGCTATGGAATTAAGCTGTATATGTTGTCTGAGAGTAGGACAGGATATGTTTTTAATTTGCGTGTGTACACTGGTAGGGATTCCACTATTGACCCCCTGGTTGTCCGTCCACTTTTGGAGTTTCAGAGAAAATTGTGTGGGATCTTGCTAGAGGACTGTTTAACAGAGGCCACCATTTGTACCTTGATAACTTCTACACTGCTGTGCAATTGTTTAAGGAATTGTTCAAAGTGGACACTTTTGCTTGTGGCACAATCCACTCTAACCGTAAAGGTTATCCAAAAGAGCTTGTTTGCAAAAAACTTCAGAGGGGACAGTGCAGTGCCTTGCGTAGTGAGGAACTGCTAGCTGTGAAATTTGTGGACAGGAGGGATGTGTACATGCTGACTACCATCCATGATGAGAGTACTTCACCTGTGGCTGTTTGGGGTCAGATTGCTGAAGTGCGCAAACCTGTGTGCATTTTAGACTACAATAAGCACATGGGTGGTGTTGATAGAGTAGATCAGAGGTTGGAACCTTACACTGCTATTCGTAAGTCTTACATTTGATATAAGAAGTTGGCCATCCATCTCTTCAATTTAGCAACTTTCAATGCTTTTGTTGTGTTCAAGGAGTGTTCTCCTGCGTCAAAGTTGACTTTTGTTCAGTTTCAGGAGTCTGTCATAGGCAGCCTTGTTGTTGTGGAACAGGCAAGTGTTCCTAGAGTTGGAGTGGTGGAGGATGTGGCTCGATTGAAAGATCGCCACTTTCCTGATCACATTCCTCCTACACCCTCAAAAGACTTTCCCACTAGGAGATGTAGAGTCTGTTGGCGAAGAGGTACGCGGAAGGAGACTCGTATGTACTGCCCTGAGTGTCCTTCTAACCCTGGGCTGTGTGTGCCTGCTTTTTATAGAGCGTACCACAAGCAAAAGAATTATTGGGAGCAACCATGAGTGGTAAAGTGAACTGCCTGGTCTGTAATGTTTAAGAATTGTTGTTCTGTTTCAAGGTTGGCATTTGTGCAATGTATTTAGTTTCTGATTTTGTGTTAGTAGATTTGTATCTATTTGCAATTTGTTTGTGTTTTCTTTTTTGTATAAAAAATCCTAAATGTGATGGTGGTGTGTGTAGGCTGGTGCTTGGCTGGCGGTGTGCGTGGAGTGGTGCTTGGCTGGCGGTGTGCGGGGAGTGGCTCTTGGCTGGCGGTGTGCGTGGAGTGGTGCTTGGCTGGCGGTGTGCGTGGAGTGGCGCTAGGCTGGCGGTGTGCGTGGAGTGGCGCTAGGCTGGCGGTGTGCGTGGAGTGGCGCTAGGCTGGCGGTGTGCGTGGAGTGGCGCTAGGCTGGCCGTGTGCGTGGAGTGGCGCTTGGCTGGCGGTATGCGTGGAGTGGCGCTTGGCTGGCGGTGTGCGTGGAGTGGCGCTTGGCTGGCGGTGTGCGTGGACTGGCGCTCGGCTGGCAGTGTGTGAGTAGTGACTTGCTGCTGGTCACTACACACACTGCTAGCCGAGCGACACTCCACGCAATCCATCAGCTTGTGTGGTTGCTGTGTTAGGAATGTGGGCGTGTGAAAGTGATGGGCCCTTGAATGGCGCTGTCTGCTGGTGTGAGTGTTGTAATGTGATGGGCCCGCGGCTGGTGGTGTGAATGGTTTTGTATTTGTCACACGTATGAAAGGTGTATGAATGGGCTGTAAAGAGGTTGGTACCTTGTCGTGGCTTTACAGCTCACGAGCTGTGAGTCAATGGTTCAGTTTCTCGTCCTTTCAATTATTAACAGTGCATTTCATTTTTGTGAAATCACTTGTTAATACAATTGTATATACTGAACCATCACTCACCCTCGTGCCAAATCCAACCAGTATGTGTGTGTGTGCTTGAGGATTAGATGGCTGTGCAGTAATATTTTTTTTTGTCTTTCTCAAGCAGGGTGTACCTTGTCCCTTTTTGTGAATGTTGTAATGTGTTTGTTTCGTGCCTGGGGGTGTGAATGGTCTTGTGTGTATCACGTATGAAAGGTGTGTGAATGGCCTGTAAAGCGGTTGGGGCCTTGACGTGGCTTTACAGCTCACGAGCTGCGAGTCACTGGTTCCATTTTTTGTCCTTTCAATTATTGACAGTGCATTTCATTTTTGTGAAATCTCTTGTTAATAAAATTGTATATACTGAACCATCACTTGCCCTCGTGCCAAATCCAACCAGTATGTGTGTGTGCTTGAGGAATAGATGGCTGTGCAGTAATCTTTGTCTTTTTAGTCTGTCTGCCAAGGTGTACATTCCGTCTAAGAATAACCTACCAACTGTAGATATTGTCGTAAACGAAACACCCATGGGAGTACATGGTGATATCTCTCTTGTGGATCCCAACAAGTTATGGTACCCACAATGTCCTGCAAACCTCAAAATGTCTGTCACATTTTCCTTGCAATATTGTGCCAAAGTTTTCACGCCGCAGAAATAAACAACACATTATCTCAAAATGACCTTGTTTTGCAAGGGGGTCACCTGGGTTTTTGGCCCGGGGCTCGGCGGCCACATAGGGAAACCTACCAAACCCACACATTTCTGAAAAGTAGACACCCGGGGGCTTCCAGGGAGGTATGGCTTGCGTGGATCCCCCAACGTTTCCTTACCCAGAATCCCCTGCAAACCTCAATTTTAGCTGAAAAAATCACTTTTTTCACACATTTGTGTGTGGGAAAGTGTGGCATCACTGGCCTCACACAAATTTCCTACCACCCAGCGTTCCCCAGGTCTCCCGATAAAAATGGTGCCTCACTTGTGTGGGAGGCCCAAGTACCCACGACAGGCAAGGGCCCACAACGTATTGAGGCGACCTCAAAATGGCCTTTCACAAACCACCTGGTTTTGCAAGGGAGTCACCTGGGTTTTGGCCCGTGCTCAGCGGCCATCTAGGGAAACCTACCAAACCCACACATTTCTAAAAGTAGACACCCGGGGCTTCCAGGGAGGTATGGCTTGCGTGGATCCCCCAACGTTTCCTCCAGAATCCCCTGCAAACCTCAATTTTAGCTGAAAAAATCACTTTTATACACATTTTTGTGTGGGAAAGTGTGGCATCACTGGCCTCACACAAATTTCCTACCACCCAGCGTTCCCCAGGTCTCCCGATAAAAATGGTGCCTCACTTGTGTGGGAGGCCCAAGTACCCGCGACAGGCAAGGGCCCACAACGTAGTGAGGAGTCCTCAAAATTGCCTATCTCAAAACCACCTGGTTTTGCAAGGAGTCACCTGGGTTTGGCTCCGTGCTCGGCGGCCATCTAGGAAACCTACCAAACCCACACATTTCTGAAAAGTAGACACCCGGGGCTTCCAGGAGGTATGGCTTGCGTGGATCCCCCAAGTTTCCTTACCAGAATCCCTGCAAACCTCAATTTTAGCTGAAAAAATCACTTTTTCACACATTTTGTGTGGGAAAGTGTGGCATCACTGGCCTCACACAAATTTCCTACCACCAGCGTTCCCCAGGTCTCCCGATAAAATGGTGCCTCACTTGTGTGGGAGGCCCAAGTACCGCGACAGGCAAGGGCCCACAACGTAGTGAGGCGACCTCAAAATTGCCTATCTCAAAACCACCTGGTTTTGCAGGGAGTCACCTGGGTTTTGGCCCGTGCTCGGCGGCCATCTAGGAAACCTACAAACCCACACATTTCTGAAAAGTAGACACCCGGGGTTTCCAGGAGGTATGGCTTGCGTGGATCCCCAACGTTTCCTACCCAGAATCCCCTACAAACCTCAATTTTAGCTGAAAAATCACTTTTTCACACATTTTGTGTGGGAAAGTGTGGCATCACTGGCCTCACACAAATTTCCTACCACCCAGCGTTCCCCAGGTCTCCCGATAAAATGGTGCCTCACTTGTGTGGGAGGCCCAAGTACCCGCGACATGCAAGGACACAAAACGTTTTGAGGCAACATCAACATTGCCTATCAAAAATGTTTTGGGCCCTTGCCTGTCGCTGGTACTTGGGCCTCCCACACAAGTGAGGCACCATTTTTATCGGGAGACCTGGGGAACGCTGGTGGTAGGAAATTTGTGTGAGGCCAGTGATGCCACACTTTCCCACACAAAAATGTGTGAAAAAGTGATTTTTTCAGCTAAAATTGAGGTTTGCAGGGGATTCTGGGTAAGGAAACGTTGGGGGATCCACGCAAGCCATACCTCCCTGGTAGCCCCCGGGTGTCTACTTTTCAGAAATGTGTGGGTTTGGTAGGTTTCCCTAGATGGCCGCCGAGCACGGGGCCAAAACCCAGGTGACTCCCTTGCAAAACCAGGTGGTTTTGTGAAAGGCCATTTTGAGGTCGCCTCACTACGTTGTGGGCCCTTGCCTGTTGCGGGTACTTGGGCCTCCCACACAAGTGAGGCACCATTTTTATCGGGAGACCTGGGGGAACGCTGGGTGGTAGGAAATTTGTGTGAGGCCAGTGATGCCACACTTTCCCACACAAAAATGTGTGAAAAAGTGATTTTTTCAGCTAAAATTGAGGTTTGCAGGGATTCTGGGTAAGGAAACGTTGGGGGATCCACGCAAGCCATACCTCCCTGGTAGCCCCCGGGTGTCTACTTTTCAGAAATGTGTGGTTTTGGTAGGTTTCCCTAGATGGCCGCCGAGCACGGGGCCAAAAACCCAGGTGACTCCCTTGCAAAACCAGGTGGTTTTGTGAAAGGCCATTTTGAGGTCGCCTCACTACGTTGTGGGCCCTTGCCTGTTGCAGGTACTTGGGCCTCCCACACAAGTGAGGCACCATTTTTATCGGGAGACCTGGGGGAACGCTGGGTGGTAGGAAATTTGTGTGAGGCCAGTGATGCCACACTTTCCCACACAAAAATGTGTGAAAAAAGTGATTTTTTCAGCTAAAATTGAGGTTTGCAGGGGATTCTGGGTAAGGAAACGTTGGGGGATCCACGCAAGCCATACCTCCCTGGAAGCCCCCGGGTGTCTACTTTTCAGAAATGTGTGGGTTTGGTAGGTTTCTCTAGATGGCCGCCGAGCACGGGGCCAAAACCCAGGTGACTCCCTTGCAAAACCAGGTGGTTTTGTGAAAGGCCATTTTGAGGTCGCCTCAATACGTTGTGGGCCCTTGCCTGTCGCGGGTACTTGGGCCTCCCACACAAGTGAGGCACCATTTTTATCGAGAGACCTGGGGGAACGCTGGGTGGTAGGAAATTTGTGTGAGGCCAGTGATGCCACACTTTCCACCACAGAAATGTGGGGAAAATGTGTTTTTTTTGACAATTTTTTATGTTTGCAAGGGATTCTGGGTAACAGAACGTGGTGGGAGGCAGTCAATTCACCCCATCCTGGATTCCCCTGGGTGTCTAGTTTTCAAAAATGTATAGGTTTGCTAGGTTTCCCTAGGTGCCGGCAGAGGTAGGGTTAAAAAACTACAGCTAGGCACTTTGCCAAAAAAAGGGTCATTTTTCACTGCGAAATTGAGGTGTGACCACGTTGCGTTTGCGCCGTTTCCTGTCGCAGGCACTAGGCCGACCCACACAAGTGAGGTACCATTTTTCTCGTAAGACTTTGGGGAACGCGGGGTGGGTGGAAATTTGTGGATCCACGCAGATTCCAGAACTTTCCACCACAGAAATGTGGGGAAAATGTGTTTTTTTGACAATTGTTTAGGTTTGCAAGGGATTCTGGGTAACAGAACCTGGTGGGAGGCAGTCCAGTCACCCCATCCTGGATTCCCCTGGGTGTCTAGTTTTCAAAAATGTATAGGTTTGCTAGGTTTCCCTAGGTGCCGTCAGAGCTAGGGTTCAAAAACTACAGCTAGGCACTTTGCCAAAAAAGGGTCATTTTTCACTGCGAAATTGAGGTGTGACCACGTTGTGTTTTGTGCCGTTTCCTGTCGCAGGCACTAGGCCGACCCACACAAGTGAGGTACCATTTTTCTCATAATACTTTGGGGAACGCGGGGTGGGTGGAAATTTGTGGATCCACGCAGATTCCAGAACTTTCCACCACAGAAATGTGGGGAAAATGTGTTTTTTTTGACAATTTTTTATGTTTGCAAGGGATTCTGGGTAACAGAACCTGGTGGGAGGCAGTCAAGTCACCCCATCCTAGATTCCCCTGGGTGTCTAGTTTTCAAAAATGTATAGGTTTGCTAGGTTTCCCTAGGTGCCGGCAGAGGTAGGGTTAAAAACTACAGCTAGGCACTTTGCCAAAAAAGGGTCATTTTTCACTGCGAAATTGAGGTGTGACCACGTTGCGTTTTGCACCGTTTCCTGTCGCAGGCACTAGGCCGACCCACACAAGTGAGGTACCATTTTTCTCGTAAGACTTTGGGGAACGCGGGGTGGGTGGAAATTTGTGGATCCACGCAGATTCCAGAACTTTTCACCACAGAAATGTGGGGAAAATGTGTTTTTTTTGACAATTTTTTATGTTTGCAAGGGATTCTGGGTAACAGAACCTGGTGGGAAGCAGTCAAGTCACCCCATCCTGGATTCCCCTGGGTGTCTAGTTTTCAAAAATGTATAGGTTTGCTAGGTTTCCCTAGGTGCCGGCAGAGGTAGGGTTAAAAAACTACAGCTAGGCACTTTGCCAAAAAAGGGTCATTTTTCACTGCGAAATTGTGGTGTGACCACGTTGCGTTTTGCGCCGTTTCCTGTCGCAGGCACTAGGCCGACCCACACAAGTGAGGTACAATTTTTCTCGTAAGACTTTGGGGAACGCGGGGTGGGTGGAAATTTGTGGATCCACGCAGATTCCAGAACTTTCCACCACAGAAATGTGGGGAAAATGTGGTTTTTTGACAATTTTTTATGTTTGCAAGGGATTCTGGGTAACAGAACCTGGTGGGAGGCAGTCAAGTCACCCCATCCTGGATTCCCCTGGGTGTCTAGTTTTCAAAAATGTATAGGTTTGCTAGGTTTCCCTAGGTGCCGGCAGAGGTAGGGTTAAAAAACTACAGCTAGGCACTTTGCCAAAAAAGGGTCATTTTTCACTGCGAAATTGAGGTGTGACCAGTTGCGTTTTGCGCCGTTTCCTGTCGCAGGCACTAGGCCGACCCACACAAGTGAGGTACCATTTTTCTCGTAAGACTTTGGGGAACGCGGGGTGGGTGGAAATTTGTGGATCCACGCAGATTCCAGAACTTTCCACCACAGAAATGTGGGGAAAATGTGGTTTTTTTGACAATTGTTTATGTTTGCAAGGGATTCTGGGTAACAGAACCTGGTGGGAGGCAGTCAAGTCACCCCATCCTGGATTCCCCTGGGTGTCTAGTTTTCAAAAATGTATAGGTTTGCTAGGTTTCCCTAGGTGCCGGCAGAGGTAGGGTTAAAAAACTACAGCTAGGCACTTTGCAAAAAAAGGGTCATTTTTCACTGCGAAATTGAGGTGTGACCACGTTGCGTTTTGCGCCGTTTCCTGTCGCAGGCACTAGGCCGACCCACACAAGTGAGGTACCATTTTTCTCGTAAGACTTTGGGGAACGCGGGGTGGGTGGAAATTTGTGGATCCACGCAGATTCCAGAACTTTCCACCACAGAAATGTGGGGAAAATGTGTTTTTTTTGACAATTTTTTATGTTTGCAAGGGATTCTGGGTAACAGAACCTGGTGGGAGGCAGTCAAGTCACCCCATCCTGGATTCCCCTGGGTGTCTAGTTTTCAAAAATGTATAGGTTTGCTAGGTTTCCCTAGGTGCCGGCAGAGGTAGGGTTAAAAAACTACAGCTAGGCACTTTGCCAAAAAAGGGTCATTTTTCACTGCGAAATTGAGGTGTGACCAGTTGCGTTTTGCGCCGTTTCCTGTCGCAGGCACTAGGCCGACCCACACAAGTGAGGTACCATTTTTCTCGTAAGACTTTGGGGAACGCGGGGTGGGTGGAAATTTGTGGATCCACGCAGATTCCAGAACTTTCCACCACAGAAATGTGGGGAAAATGTGTTTTTTTTGACAATTTTTTATGTTTGCAAGGGATTCTGGGTAACAGAACCTGGTGGGAGGCAGTCAAGTCACCCCATCCTGGATTCCCCTGGGTGTCTAGTTTTCAAAAATGTATAGGTTTGCTAGGTTTCCCTAGGTGCCGGCAGAGGTAGGGTTCAAAAACTACAGCTAGGCACTTTGCAAAAAAAGGGTCATTTTTCACTGCGAAATTGAGGTGTGACCACGTTGCGTTTTGCGCCGTTTCCTGTCGCAGGCACTAGGCCGACCCACACAAGTGAGGTACCATTTTTCTCGTAAGACTTTGGGGAACGCGGGGCGGGTGGAAATTTGTGGATCCACGCAGATTCCAGAACTTTCCACCACAGAAATGTGGGGAAAATGTGTTTTTTTTGACAATTTTTTATGTTTGCAAGGGATTCTGGGTAACAGAACCTGGTGGGAGGCAGTCCAGTCACCCCATCCTGGATTCCCCTGGGTGTCTAGTTTTCAAAAATGTATAGGTTTGCTAGGTTTCCCTAGGTGCCGGCAGAGGTAGGGTTAAAAAACTACAGCTAGACACTTTGCCAAAAAAGGGTCATTTTTCACTGCGAAATTGAGGTGTGACCACGTTGCGTTTTGCGCCGTTTCCTGTCGCAGGCACTAGGCCGACCCACACAAGTGAGGTACCATTTTTCTCGTAAGACTTTGGGGAACGCGGGGTGGGGGGAAATTTGTGGATCCACGCAGATTCCATTACTTTCCACCACAGAAATGTGGGGAAAATGTGGTTTTTTTGACAATTTTTTATGTTTACAAGGGATTCTGGGTAACAGAACCTGGTGGGAGGCAGTCCAGTCACCCCATCCTGGATTCCCCTCGGTGTCTAGTTTTCAAAAATGTATAGGTTTGCTAGGTTTCCCTAGGTGCCGGCAGAGGTAGGGTTCAAAAACTACAGCTAGGCACTTTGCCAAAAAAGGGTCATTTTTCACTGCGAAATTGAGGTGTGACCACGTTGCGTTTTGTGCCGTTTCCTGTCGCAGGCACTAGGCCGACCCACACAAGTGAGGTACCATTTTTCTCGTAAGACTTTGGGGAACGCGAGGTGGGTGGAAATTTGTGGATCGACGCAGATTCCAGAACTTTCCACCACAGAAATGTGGGGAAAATGTGTTTTTTTGGACAATTTTTTATGTTTGCAAGGGATTCTGGGTAACAGAACCTGGTGGGAGGCAGTCAAGTCACCCCATCCTGGATTCCCCTGGTTGTCTAGTTTTCAAAAACGTATAGGTTTGCTAGGTTTCCCTAGGTGCCGGCAGAGGTAGGGTTCAAAAACTACAGCTAGGCACTTTGCAAAAAAAGGGTCATTTTTCACTGCGAAATTGAGGTGTGACCACGTTGTGTTTTGCGCCGTTTCCTGTCGTGGGCACTAGGCCGACCCACACAAGTGAGGTACCATTTTTCTCAGAAGACTTTGGGGAACGCGGGGTGGGTGGAAATTTGTGGATCCACGCAGATTCCAGAACTTTCCACCACAGAAATGTGGGGAAAATGTGGTTTTTTTGATAATTTTTTAGGTTTGCAAGGGATTCTGGGTAACAGAACCTGGTGGGAGGCAGTCCAGTCACCCCATCCTGGATTCCCCTGGGTGTCTAGTTTTCAAAAATGTATAGGTTTGCTAGGTTTCCCTAGGTGCCGGCAGAGCTAGGGTTCAAAAACTACAGCTAGGCACTTTGCCAAAAAGGGTAATTTTTCACTGCGAAATTGAGGTGTGACCACGTTGCGTTTTGCGCAGTTTCCTGTCGCAGGCACTAGGCCGACCCACACAAGTGAGGTACCATTTTTCTCGTAAGACTTTGGGGAACGCAGGGTGGGTGGAAATTTGTGGATCCACACAGATTTCAGAACTTTCCACCACAGAAATGTGGGGAAAATGTGTTTTTTTTGACAATGTTTTATGTTTGCAAGGGATTCTGGGTAACAGAACCTGGCGGGAGGCAGTCAAGTCACCCCATCCTGGATTCCCCTGGGTGTCTAGTTTTCAAAAATGTATAGGTTTGCTAGGTTTCCCTAGGTGCCGGCAGAGCTAGGGTTCAAAAACTACAGCTAGGCACTTTGCCAAAAAAGGGTCATTTTTCACTGCGAAATTGAGGTGTGACCACGTTGCGTTTTGCGCCGTTTCCTGTCGCAGGCACTAGGCCGACCCACACAAGTGAGGTACCATTTTTCTCGTAAGACTTTGGGGAACGCGGGGTGTGTGGAAATTTGTGGATCCACGCAGATTCCAAAACTTTCCACCACAGAAATGTGGGGAAAATGTGTTTTTTTGACAATTGTTTAGGTTTGCAAGGGATTCTGGGTAACAGAACCTGGTGGGAGGAAGTCAAGTCACTCCATCCTGGATTCCCCTGGGTGTCTAGTTTTCAAAAATGTATAGGTTTGCTAGGTTTCCCTAGGTGCCGGCAGAGCTAGGGTTCAAAAACTACACCTAGGCACTTTGCAAAAAAAGGGTAATTTTTCATTGTGAAAATGTGGTACGTCCACGTTGCATTTTGAGCCATTTCCTGTTGTGGGCACAAGGGCTACCCACACAAGTGAGGTACCATTTTTATCGGGAGACTTAGGGTAATACAGAATTGTAGAGCAACTGTTATTACCTATTAACTTTCGATGCATTTCTGCCTTCCAAATGAAAGACAATGTGTAAAAAATAAGTCATTTTGAAAAATGACCTATAATTCTCATGCTAGTATGGGTACTCCCAATTTCGGAAATGTGCAAATATCTACTGTTTCTAAAATCTACATTTTGTTCCCATTTCAGAAATACATAGGTGTCTTTCATAACAATTTTTCCATGTATACATTTTCCCAAAATAATTGCTATATACCCGGTACATAATAAAAAACCATTGCAAGATGCTGCTCAATTATTGGCTCTGGGTTCGTCGGGTTCTTGGTGAACCTACAAGTCCTATATATCCCCACAACCAGAAAGGTCCAGCGGATATAACGGTATATTGCCTTCAAATAGCTGTCATAATTAGAAGAAGTTACAGGTGAAAACGTTGACACAAATGGCTGTTTTTTTCAACTAATTTTCAATTTTTCCTTTATTTAACTGTTAGTTTCTATAAGGAAAACTTTAAGGATCTACACAAATGACCCCTTGCTGAATTCAGAATTGTGTCTACTTTTCAGAAATGTATGGCTTTCCAGGATCCATTATTGGTTTCATACCCATTTATACCATTAACTGGAAGGAGGTTGAAAGCACAAAAAATAGCAAAAATAGGCTATGTCCCAGAAAAATGCCAAAACTGTGTAAAAAAGTTGGTTTTCTGACAAAAGTCTGCTTGTCCCTGAAAGCTGGGAAGATGGTGATTTCAGCACCACAACCCCTTTTTGATGCCATTTGCAGGGAAAAATCAAGACGCTTTCATCTGTAGCCCTTTTTCGCATTTTTCCCAAAAAAAACAAAATTTAGCTGTATTTTGACTAATTTCTGGGTCCCCTCCAGGGAATCCACAAACCCTGGGTACCTTTACAATCCCCATGATGTTAGAAAAAAAGGACGCAAATTTGGCATGGATACCTTATGTGGTCAAAAAGTTACAGGGGCCTAAGCGCGCACTACCCCAAATAGCCAAAAAAAGGCTTAGCATAGGAGGGGAAAAGGCCTAGCAGCGAAGGGGTTAAACATAGGGGATCGGTGGGACCTGTAATATAGAGGAAATTAACTTATTTAACATAATTCACAATGATTGGTATAATTTATTGTAAAGTCTAATCAAAGACAATGATGAGCTTCAATCTTCAATTTATTGAGCACAAAGTAAGCTGGTCCAAAGGGCCCAGGGAATAGTCATCAACTGCCCAACAGATCAAACACAAACATTCCAGGAACTGAATGACACAAGCAAGGGAACCATGGTCACTCAACATTCCAACCACTGTCATATAATATACAGTACAATAAGAAACACAAAGAGAACATGTAATACATAGTGCAGTAAGAATTACAAGAAATGCACCACACCACATATCTCCCTTTTTTACAGGAAACAAAAAAAAAACCCAAAAAACTAATTAATAACAAAATCATTGAATCTTCTAGGTAAAACTTTGAGTCTAGAACTTTTCCGAGCCATATGTGTGCTAACATCATGTACATCTTCAATGTTGTCAGAATTGTTTCTTTTGGTTTTGGCTAGGCGAGACATGTCCCACCACTGGCCATTGCTTAGTTTGACGGCATGACCTTTAATCTCCACAATACAAGCTGGATCCCTGAATTTTGAGTACCATTTTTGTAACAACAAAGGTTCTTTGACACACACCCATTCACCAATAGAAAAATTCCCAAATTTATTTTTACAATGACCAGTCAATTTTTCACATCTCTTACGATTGAAATTATCACTAGCGGATTTCGCTTTGCCAGCTTCCTCTAAAACATTGCAACCACCACCCAACGCCTTGATCTTCCAAAAAGGATTCAATGTCGAACTCACCTTCCTACCGCTCATTAATTCAAATGGCACAGATCCAGAGATTGAATGAGGCGTGGTTCTATACGCCCATAACACATCTCTGACAGCAGTTTCACAATCAACTCTAGATTTGACAGCACTCTGAATGCATTCAACTAGCACTCTGTTGAATCTCTCAACCTTTCCATTCGCTTGAGGATAATAAAGCGGAGTGCGTAGATGTTTCACACCAGTTTTAATTAGAAACTCTTGCATACTAGTTGAAGTAAATTGTACACCATTGTCAGATAGTAATTCTTCAGGAGTACCCTCCCTACTGAAAACATCTTGCAAGAACTGAATGACAGACTTGGTGTTGGGATCAGAAACACCCCTCACTTCCACCCATCTGGACAAGTGATCTAATAAAACAATAAAATACCTCATGTTGTAAGGTAACACATGAAATGGTCCCAAGAAATCTACAGCTACCCGCTGCCACACTCTGACTGGACAAGGAACAGGCCTCAGTACCAGAGAAACAGTAGTGAGATGTTTATCACTGTATGAGCACTGTACACATTCTCTCACCAAAGCCTCTACTTCTCTATCAATACTGGGCCACCAAAAATCATTGCAGACTTTGCGTTTGGTGGCAGTCATACCCAAGTGGCCTAAATGAGCGGTTTCAAGAATTCTCAATCTAAATCACTTTGGAGGAATTAACCTCCCACCCCTGACAAGTAAATTGTTCTCAATTGAAAGCTCATCAGCCACCTTACAGTAAGGTCGTAAGTCAATATCAATGGGTCTTTCCTTAGGCCAACCTGTAACAACCAGATTCATAACTTGTTTCAAAACAGGATCAGACTTTAACCCATCCAGCCATTCACTAATATGGGACAAATAACTGTGTCTTCGACACTTGCAATAATACACTCTTCAACATCCTCAAACACCTTGGAGTGTTCATTGGAGTCCTTCACAGGAAGCCTGGATGAAAATTCTGCCTTAATGTTCTTATCACCTGCAATATGAAGTACAGAAAAATTGAACTCAAGCAATTTAGTGGACTGACATGACAGTCTGGCTGTGGTTTTCTTGATTTTGTTACCAGATAAAATGTCCACTAAAGGCTTATGATCGGTTCTCAGATGAAACTTTCTTCCCCATACATAGAGCTTGAAATTCTCAATCCCCCACACACAAGCAAGCATTTCTTTCTCAATGACAGAATACCTCCTTCAACCTCCTTCATTCTTCTTGATGCAAAACCGACTGTCACTTCTTTGTTTCCCACCATTTGAGACAAAACCACACCCATGCCATAAGAACTGGCATCAACAGTGATGTAGGTATCACGACCTTCAACATACGCTTGAAGAGCCGGAGCAGTCAGAATGCTTTCCTTAATGAATTGAAAATGTTCTTGACATGTAGAAGTTCAAACAAAATCTGCACTTTTCTTTAGAAGACCTCTGAAACACTCTGTAAGACTAGCATAGTTTTTTATAAACTTTGCATAGAACTCACACAAACCCATAAATGACTTAGGTTGTTCCTTATTGGTAGGATGAGGAGCATTGACAATGCCTTCGACAATGCTGGGCTTTGGTTTGACACCCTCATGTGAAAGAATGTGACCCAAATACTCAATTTAGTTAACTGCAAAGATACACTTGTCATCTCTTAATGTTACTCCATTCATTTGTAAAGAAGTGAGGACCTGTTCAGTAATCTCATTGTCTTTTTCCAGAGAATCAGAATGCACCAATATGTCGTCTTGAAAAATAACAACATTGGGTACATCCTTAAACATGTTGGTCATCACCTTTTGGAAAACTGAGGCCGCCGAGGCCAATCCAAATGGCATGCGACAGAATTGAAAAGTACCATCAGGTGTAACAAAAGCTGTCAAATGACGAGACCATTCATCTAAGACCACCTGATGGTATGCAGTCCGCAAATCAAATTTAGAAAACCATTTGAATTGACCAACAGCAGTGATTAAATCATCAATACATGGGAGGGGAAAACTTTCAACCCAAATTGCGTTGTTAAGGGACCTCAAATCTACACAGAGACGTAATTCACCAGACTTCTTTTTGGCTAGGACGATGGGAGACAACCACAAAGTAGCATCCACCTTTTCAATGATCCCTTCATTTAGCATTTTAGTTAACATAGCAGATAACTAATTTCTGATGCTGTGAGGTACATTACGAAGTTTGTGCTTAACCGGAGAGGCATCCTCTTTGACTTTGATAAAAAGAGAAACATTTTTGATCTTCCCAATTTGTTCTTGAAAAACACCCTCAAACTTATTTTTCCAAGGTAGTTGAACACCTACAGAATTGACCAAGGAAACAGGATTTTTCTGACCAGGTTTGATGATCATGCCAAACTCAGCTTGATGCCACCATCCTAAACATTGATACCTTTAAACACCACATAAACTTTACCATGAATAGTTTTGCTTTCAAATTTGATATCAGACCAAAAGTACACACTCATTTCAATTCTGCTTCCTTCAAAAGCAGTTGTGATGACATCAGGAGGTAACAACATCTTGTGAGGCCATAACTCTTTGTATCTGTCAATTGAAATAATGGTAATCCTAGCCCCAGAATCAATAAGCAGTGGAATAACACACCCTTCAATTTCAATGTGTACTAAAGGATCAGTGATATCTTTGCTGGTTTGAACATTATTAACTTCCACACACTCTACAAATTGCAAAAGTTCTTCTACTTTTCTTTTCAACTATATCTTGTTCATTGTACATTGTGCAGTCTTGAACACTCCTTATAGGAAAACGTTTGCCACACCTGCAAACTTTGCCAAAATGCCCTATCTTTTTACACTTCCAACATTCTTGTGAAGCTGCTGGACAATGTTTTAAATTAGAGACATGAGTGGATGAACCACATCTAAAACATTGTAACTTAGGAAAGTTACGTGCAGTAACGGTGTTTACTTTTTACCTACTCTGATAATATTTTCTCCTGAACATGCTCCTTTAGAATTGATGTTACTAGAGCCGCCCACGAAAGGAGGTTTGGTGGCCAAATTGACAAAAGCTACCCCAGCAACAGGTACAGTAGCTTCTAATTGCTTAGCATCAAGTTGTGAACTTTCAATGCTTTTTGCTATATCAATAGCTTCATCTAATGATGAATTTTTGCATGAAAACAATTTTTGTTGAATCTTTTTGGAATGGCATCTGCAAACGATCTGGTCTCTTATGAGCTGTGACTTAAAACTTTCAAAATCACAATAACCACCCAACATTTTTAGAGCAGTCACATAGGAGTCAATTGATTCATTTGGACCTTGAACATGCGTAAAAAACTTATGTCTGTGTACCACTAAATTAACTTTACCTTCAAAGTATGTACTCAATTGTTTTACAGCTAATTGAAATTCATCAAGATCTTCACTATCATGACCAGTGTATTCTGGTAAATGATCGAAAACATTTTGTCCTTCTACACCAAGACAATAATATTAGCAGACTACGTTTTCTATCTGCCTTAAACTGAAGGCCATCAATTGCACCTAAGTACGCATTGAAGGATCTGTACCATAAACGCCACTTCAAAGGTGGTTCACCTGGCTCTTGTAGAAAAGGACTGGGAGGAGTAACTGTTTGCATAGTGGTACAATGGTATATAAACACAATAAAACAAGTGTGTAGCCATAAACCTGGAAAGCAAACAGATGAGTAATTATGAACAACAAAAAGAAAACAAAAGCGAAGACAAGAGAGAAAAAAACTGTAGTGCACAACTGTAATTGTGCACAACTGTATTGTAAATGGAGAGAAGAGCAATAAAGTTTTTGTTTTTTTAAGCAGTGACCAAGATGTCCACACGGAGTGCTGAACAGCCGGGAAAACACAGGATGTAGCCAAACCAGTAAAACTCGATGGTAAATTGTGGCCAGGAAGCACGAACGAAGGCAGCAAGATGTGCAGAACAGATCGTGTCCAAAGACAGAGGAGGCAGTGAGACGTGGAAAGTTCAAACAAAAGGCTTATGGATGTAACTTTGAAGTTTCCTTGTGGTGCAATAACTCCCTCGCAGGCAAACAGTTCACCGAGGGCACCGAAATGCAAAGTACGAAACAGCACAGTGGGGTGCCGGCAAAACACTAGGCAGAGAAAGAGCGCATAGAGTCACAACGAAACACTGCCTGAGCGAAGTACAGATAGAGCGAGCCAGAGCGAGTGTGAATAATCGATGGCACCACGAGCACAGGGAACGGTCAAGCAAGTGCGAAAGCACCGCGAGCACAGGGAAGGCTCGAGCGAGTGCAACAGCAGCGTGACACAGTAGGCGCGAGGACAGCATGCCAAGATGGCGTGACGAACTTGAGAGATACAAAAACGCTGGAAAACAGGGAAAACGACCGCTTCCCACAAAAAATGACCTCTGGGCCCTCGAAAATGAACAGGGGGTACCTGAGATCCATAGGTGGGAATCCTCCTCCTTATATGAAATCCAGCGCAAGTTCATCAGTACCTGAGTTCCATTCCGTGAAATGAAAACCTTCCTCCATGGAGTGAACACGAACACAAGTTCATCCCAAGCTTGTCGCCAATTTGTAAAGTCTAATCAAAGACAACGATGAGCTTCAATCTTCAATTTATTGAGAACAAAGTAAGCTGGTCCAAAGGGCCCAGGGAATAGGCATCAACTACCCAACAGATCAAACACAAACATTCCAGGAACTGAATAACACAAGCAAGGGAACCATGGTCACTCAACATTCCAACCACTGTCAAATACATAGTGCAGTAAGAATGACAAGAAATACACCACACCACATTTATTTATAAGAGTACAGCTAAGTATATTAGTATACTGACCTGCGATATCCTCCTTCTTATTGGTTATGACATTCTTTAGAATATGATGTAAGATGGTTTCCTATCGACCAAACTTACGTTCTGGAATGGTATATGTTTTGTATTGAACATAGGATCAGTTGGTCCTGGACCTTTTTAGTAGCAGTATACCTGTTGCTTGTTTTATCCTCAATACATTTTATTTGGATCTACTCTACACGTATCTAGATGTTATTCAAGGAACTTCCTATTTGGCGACCATCTTGAAGAACCCTATAACTGCATCTAAGGTACTGTTCTTACCTGAGTCAAAGATATTTATTTTTATGAAGGTCTAGGAAAACTCTCCACGAGGAAAACTATGTTCCCGTAAAAAATCTGCTATTTACTTACTGCTACGGGCCTCATTGTTTAAGCAATTCTGATTTATTCTGCGCTTCAGTGACTTGGGGCCTAGGTTGTGTTACAATGTATGCATCTCCCTCGTGCATTCTATATTGATGGTTGACGAGAGCACGAGCGGCTTCACGTGCACATCTCTTTCACGCATATCACCTCCGAGCATTTTACTCACTGCGAGACAGAGGTCGAAGTGCATTAAAAAGGTTTATGGGAACTGTGATGCTGCATGCAGTGGGTGCACGGTCAGTGAGTGTGGGGGGCGGGGTCAAAGGTGTGGCTAAAAACTAAATATTCTGTACCTATTTTTGGTCTTTCACCGTCAGGTAGCTACGTCGCAGCTTAAATGAAAAATAAATCAAAAACATGGTACTCAGTGGGAAATGTTCTATAGTATGTTATGAAACCTTATAGTTAATGCTCTGCAGAGGTCAGTGCGTAACCAGAGAGCCACAGAATTAAATCTTGGTTGGTGCAGTGGACAATAGTGACTTGTGTATTTGTAGTGCTATGAGGTCACAGCCTGTGACTGAAAGCACTGTGAATATATGTCATTATTTTAAACTTGCATTACACACAGTATAAGGTAGACTGCTATAAAATGCGCAAAAAGGTTTAAGATAAAATGATGCTTTCAAAATAAAGATTTTAGTAATACCCAGACTGTACGTAATGCATTTTTTTACATAACTGTCCTTCAACACCTCCTCACGTGTATTAAGCGCTATACAAATACAATTACAATTAAGAGCACAGCTCAGTTAACTCCTTGCACTACCACTCAAAAATAATAAATCTTTGTCATCACAAAGCTTCGAGTGATTCAATCAATTAAAGCCAGTACTGCTCCTAAGCATCCTTTACAATTTGCATATTATCCTTTACATTTGCAGAATTAACTCATTGTGCACATTAGCATATATTTCAGGAAAGCAGGCACCCTGGCAGGAAGGCTTGTTTAGCTGTCTGCCCGGCTTCAGTTTCACAGCACAGGAGACTCACTGCATGACACTTCAGTTGAAGCATTTAAACTATCAGAATTAACCGTCCAGGGACGTATGTCTTTTTACAAAAAAGTAGGGAGACGGTTTTTCATAAATCAAAAAAGTATGAGCATATCATGCCCCTCCAATCCCGTACACTTCGACCTCTGCTGTAAATGAAGCCTCTGTATGCTCTATGATGTTTCAAGTGATACAAATCTCCGCTTTTCAAAGACCATCAGTGTTTTTAATTATCTTTTCCATTGGCTAGAATGGCTTACATTCTAGTATGTACAGTGACACAATGTCACCTACTTGCTATTGGGTGTTGCTACATTCATGTCAACAGTGATTTGCACACTTAATAAAAGGTTATTAATTTGGCTAAGCAACAATCAGTGAACTGCATATTTGTTCAGACATTTTAAATATATTTTCTCCTTTTGGGACCTTTATCCTGGGTGACAAGAGTGAGTGGCACACTTAAGAAGAGAGGTGCTTTCCACCTTTAGTAATCTGCATGCTATGCAGACATTATAACCATATTCACATGTTTGTGTTCCGCAACATCCTGGTGTGTTTGTATATTATATCAAAGTTTTTTTTTCAGTCCGCCAAAATCTTTTTTTTTTATTCTCATGGTCAGTGTATAGTGTACTGTTTGTCAAAAGATCTTGGTACACTTATTTTGAATATCATGCAGGCTGTGACACCTCCAGGTCCTTTTCTACAGGATCCTAGTGAACTTCTAATGAAGTGGCGATTGTAGCTCAGGTCTTTTAGCACTTATTTGAGAGCAATTCAACAGTATCAAGTGCAAACGAGATCACAAGAGAAATTTAATTTACTATTATTTGGGGGTTAAGGTCAAATTGTTTTTGATCATTTACCAGAGTATACACCAGCAGAAGAGGAAGTAAGTTCCATAGTGCAGTAAAACATCTGGAGACAAACTTTGAAGGTAAAGTTAAATTGGTAGTACACCGACACACATTTGTTACAAGAGTATAAGGTCCAGCGGAGTCAATTGACATATATATTACTGCATTGAAGGTACTTGCATCATATTGTGAATTTTAAAATGTTACTTCTCAACTAATCAAATTGTTTCCAGGTGTTATTCTAAAAAGATACCAGAAGGGCTGTTAGCCTGTAAAAATCCCAGTCTTTACAAGGCAGTTGATATTGCTTAAAGCATTACATTTTCACAAAAAGATTCAAAACAACCAAAGTCTAGTTTTAACCAGGTAGCTGTTGTCAGCAGTGAAAAAAGGATCCAATCTAGTACATCATTATCAAACTTCAGCAGAGGCCGATGTATGCACAATAACTCTAAAACGCAATGTTTCATGTGTGGTTTGTTTACTCGTATTTCTAATTTCAAAAATTGTCCAGGAATTGGCAAAGAATATCTGAAATGTAGTAAGGTAGGCCATTTTGGCAAAGGGTGTAGAGGAGGGGTGCGCACCATGGTTAGAATTATACAGGACCAACCCACTACGGAGGAAATTGATGTTACCGAAAGTAAAAATAATTAATACTGTCTATAGAAGTGCTGAAAATTGAAGTGTTATAGTGATCCCCATGTGAGCATAACTATTGACTCAACAATATTCCTCTTTCACTTGATTCTGGTGCCAGGGTTATTATCAGTGACATTGATAAGATTATGGAGAAATGTTCAGAAAAAGTACTTTTGCCACCTGATGTGATTACTACTGCTTTCGAAGGTAGCAGAATTGATCTCATGGGTTATTTTTGGACAGATATTGGTTTTCGTCACAGAATGATTTAAAGGCATAGTGTATGTGGCTAAAAACGGCATTAATGTTCTAGGGTGGTGGCTAGGCCCGGGCGGAATTATCATTCTGTGAACAGAATTAGAGAATTTTGCCTACTACGTGTCACTCTTGTCATGCGGAGTTCCAGCCACAATCTGCCAATCACCACGTGGTGGATTTTGTTTTCCATTCGAGCAAAGCAATGACAATGGGAACAATGCAAGGCTTGAGAATGTAGACGAGAGCGAGCGAGATTTGGTGTCCCTTAGCGTGATTTCTGGTTGCTCGGAGGAATTCCTGCAAGATTTTATGAACGCGGGCAGTCACGGTCGGAGGGCTGCTTTCCGAGTAGATTTTGTACTCAAGCAGCAGGAAAATCAACTCAAAAATGGCATGCTGCCATTCGCACTGATTTTTCAGCATGCAACATGCTACTGGTGCTAAAATCTGAGCGCAAACTCCACGGAATCGTGCAGAGTTTTTATGTAACTCCACGTGTTCCGCCCAGGTCTAGTGGCGACATCAGGCAGATTTTGGCATGATAATCAGACCAGGTAGGCCATGTCTGGTAACTTTAGAGGAAGATCATTTTATGTGGGATGGGCGGGTCTTCCTCGTCCAAACATCAATGGTTTATGAGTTTTGAAAATGTTTTTGTGATTAAAATGAGTAAAATCAAAACTTTTGTACGCACTGTTAGTTAAAGATAGAAGTATTCCATTTAACCCCTTCGATGCTCGTGACGAGCTCAGCTCGTCATGCTGCGCGGTCGCGCTGTGCGCATGACGAGCTGAGCTCGTCACGACCACACCCGCGATCGGAACTCTCGGAGCACACGAGCGGAATTCTGATCGCGATCAAGGGGTTAAACAGAAATTATGCAATGTCCCATTGAGAGTGACGGATGAACTCGCTAACATTTTGAAGAAAATGCAAGAAGTTGGCATTATTGAGGCCACTGATGCCACGTTGTAGTTATCTCCAGTTATATTAGCTTAACAACTCTGGTGAATTACGCCTGTGCGCTGATCGCAGATGCTTCAATAATACCATCTGGGTAGAAAATGTTCTTCTACCCCATACTAAGGATTTCATTATGGCTGTGAGTCAGTCAAAAAGGTTCACCAAGTTAGAGCTCGGCACGGCTTATCAGGTGGTTTTAGATGAAGATTCACACCATCTTACTGTTTTGTTACTCTGGGCACATATTCCAGTTTTGTAGGATCCCATTTTGATTGGCCTCGGCTGCTTCAGTTATTCAAAAAGTAATGATTAGAATGTTTAAAGATGTCAAAAACGTTGTGGTATTTCAGGATGATATTTTGACTTTTTCTGACACTATTGAAGGTGCATGGCAGTGTCTGAAAAGAGATGCTGAGGGTGCTATCAGAAAATGGAGTCACTCTGAAAAAGGATGAATGTGTTTTGTGTGTGAATGAAGTGGAGTATTTGGGTATGTGTTATCTGCTGATGGAGTGAAACCCAAACCAGAAATGGTTAATGGTATAGTGAAAGCACCACACCCATGTGATAAGGAGCAGTTACATTCTTTTCTAGTGATGTGTGAATTCTATAAAAAAAACCTTCATGAAAAGTTATTCTAATTTATTGAAATTTACTCAAACGAAACACTGAATTTGCGTGGTCACTGTTCTGTCAAGAAACTTTTTGAGCTTATCCAATGTAGCATTGTTTCCACACCGGCTTTACAACCTTATTCTGAGAAGCGCAAAACGTTTGTCACAGTGGATGCCAGTGCATATGGTATGGGGGCTGTGATGTTGACAAGAAGCCATTGGGTTGCAATGTTCTGATTTCAAAAAGGAAACAAAAAAATTGCAAATACCTGTTTATTAGGCAGCATCCTTTGTGAAAGAAGCAAATATTCTGGAGAAGCATTTTATATATATATATATATATATATATATATATATATATATATATATATATATATATATATATATATATATATATATATATATATAATGATTCTCCAGAATATTTGCTTCTTTGATTATTTTGACATTTTTCACTAAATACTCAGTCCAACCAGTATGATATGAAGTATATTCTTATCCTTATAATTTTGCCTTTGATAGCCAATGAATTATTTTCTTATGTTGCTTTGACAGTTTACTCCTTGACCTTTCAATTCTTTTTGCATATGAAGGCCGTTGAAATTATATTTAGACTATGGCTCCTTGAAAGAGACACTATTCTCTTGAAGCACTGCTC
Organism: Calotriton arnoldi; assembly: GCA_963921515.1. Classification (NCBI taxonomy): domain Eukaryota; kingdom Metazoa; phylum Chordata; class Amphibia; order Caudata; family Salamandridae; genus Calotriton; species Calotriton arnoldi. The sequence goes on from CAWUFW010001133.1 coordinate 2,025,241, forward strand.
ACTGCCTCAATTCTCTGGAGACACTACAGTTCAAAACAGTCTTTGACACTACTCACGAACTCCACAGCACATGTGTTATGAATTAACACTGCTTTCCATTTCTGAAATCACGTCTCTGCTCATGCGTGAGAAGATACACAGATAACTTTTCTTCAGGCGAAATTCGTCTTAGGAAAACATGCGCGATGTGGAGGCACTACCATTCTTCTCAAGGAAATCAGTTGAAGTGCGCCGCGCTTTGTTCACGTGAGCGTGTTGACTCGAATCTGTTCAAACAACTAGAGCGCATGTACACTTTGTTATGTGTTATGGAGGCCATCTTGGAATTATCGCGGTATTGTCTCTGCAGTTCTCTCAACACTATGCAGATTAGCTGCTTCCTGCACGGCCATCGCCATATATATATGTATGTATGTATATATATATATATATATATATATACATACATACATACATACGTATATATATATATTATATATATATTTTCCTCCAGTTCCAACATCCAAATAGACTCGGATACCAACACAAGGTGAGACTTTCTGCACTTTTTCTTTATTTACGCTGTAACGCATTTCGGCATACTGCCTTGTTCACACATCACGCGCCTAACAAACATTGAGTTTAAAAACACTCAAGGCTTAGTGGTCACATGATCAGTAGTTCCAATGCAACTGAAAACAGACTTCAATTACAAGCATTTCTTTCTTTCGTTTTTTCAACTTTGCTTAATAAACACATATTTCATCATATGTATATGTCTGTTCAGTCTGCAAACATGATTATTATGTTTAAATTTTTCTCACATAATATAAAGATATAAATTTCATTCTTGTAATTCAATACATTATCTTCACGTGACACATACAATTGCATTCGGAAGCTTTACTGCTTCTATTCCTGGCCAGTTCATATGAGACCATGTACATTTCTGTAATAAAGTGCAAGTGCATGAATATACCAATGTGACTTGAGTGTCCTACTAATACCAATGTGCAATATTTTCGTTATTTGATTGTGTTCTATTTTATGGTTCTGTTACATATTATTGAACTTGCTGTGTTTACCTAGTGGCTGGTATTACACAATACATAAATCACCAAGCTAGAACAATTTTTCATTTTGTGATTCTTCTAGATTTTTTAGCACACAAAAAATTAATTTAAAAAAAATTTCATGAATTAAATCATTCAAGTCACCTTCATATTGACCTTTTCACGAAATTTATATTGCATTCTCTTTTAACAATTCTATTCATGGTCTTTGATTCAGAGGGTAAATCTAAAAATGTATTCACTTCTAAAAACTGGGGAGCAAATCGCAGTTATCTAACTGCTTAAATGTACAGAGAGATCCTCTTCACATCTCCGTCTCTTTCCTTTGGGTAAATTAGGTCTAATCTCTTCATCTTATTGACTTTCGTGATGGCCTGATCGAGTACTGTTGGACTGTACCCTCTCTGCAGGAATATAGTGTTCAAATCTTTCTGTGCACTTTCAAGGGTGGAATTCTCACTGCAATTTCGCTTGATTCTTAGGTGCTCTCCAAATGGGATACTATTCTTTAATTTCTGTGGATGGTGGCTCCTGGCATGAAGTATAGTATTTCCTGCCGTCGGTTTCCTATATGCTTGTGTGTGTAATGTACCCTCTTTGACAAACACCTCTAAATCTAAGAAGTTGACTCGTATGTTGTCAATACAACTAGTGAAAGGCAAATTCAAAGTGTTAATGTTCAATCTTTTTATGAAGTGTTGTGCCTTGTTGATAGTACCATCCCATATTATGAAAAGGTCATGTTTTTTTTTTTTTTTGTGATTTTTCCAAAACCTTTATTGAGGAAATTCAAGTCAAACACATTACACTGTGCAACATAGCAGCTCAGATTTGACACAGGAATAATCAATTCATACAGTCAGAAACAAGTAGATTACACCACACGGTAAAACGTTAAGGTTGAAATCTCAGCGACACTGCCAGGGGTCCCTCCCCTCATGGAGGAATCCACATATAGAAAGAACAGCAGTGGGGAGCGCCGAAAGGCCAGTAGGGAGGAAGAATGCAGTCACTGACCAGCACCGGCGGCCGCCGCGGGCGCAGTGCCGGCGGGGAGCGCGGGAGAGGCAGCACCATTGGGGTGGGAGTGGGAATGGAGATAAGTCATCAGAGGGCCCCATATGTCAACCGGGCGGGACTTGACGGGCAGTAAATCTCAGAACTCGGACAACAGAGTCTGACACCGCGAGGCGTCCTCCAGCCAACTCGCAGCTCTGGGAGCAGGCCTACGACCACAACACATGGCCACCCTACGCCTAGCCAGGACCAGCAGCATCGCAATCAGGCGCCGGGAAGCATCAGGACAGAATTTTACGAAACCAAGAAGGCACATGGGGGGGTCAGGATGTGGCATTAGTAATGTCAGAAATAGTGGAACATACCTCCCACCAGAATTCAGAGACCCTAGGGCACAACCACGCTAAATGTGCAAAGTCCGCGGCAGGGGCAGCACAACGCATGCAAGTGTCCTTTGGAATGAGCCCGAGCCTGTGGAGCAGAACGGGGGTGCGGTACATCCTATGTAAATACTTAAAATGTATCAGACGGAGCCGATAATTGGGTGACAGCTTCTTCGATTGGTTACAGCAATATAGCCAGTCAGCCTGCGCAATGTCTATCCCCAGGTCTGCACCCCAGGCCTCCCGCGCCCGATCCGAAGAAATAGAGGTGGACAACAGGGTGAGAGCGTATAATTTAGTGACTAATTTGTGCGGGGACGGGGATGCAAACATGAAGTCCAGAGCCGGCATGGTGGGTGGGGGCTGGGGGAATGTAGAATGTAGTTTCCGGCATATAGCGCGAAGCTGATAAAATAAGAGCGTGTCCAGCGGGCCCGAGGAGTCAGGAGGAGAATAGAAAGCGTTCCCAGGATAGAGGTCCACCACCATCCGCAGACCCAAACGTGTCGCATGTCGAGACATGCCAGAGGGCTGAAGTGGAGGAAAATCTGGGTGGTTCACTATTGGCATAGCATTAGCAGAAAGCAAGGGAAGATTGGCGAGCTGACGAAGGCCAGACCAGGCCCAGCGCAGTGTCTCGACCATGTCGACCTCCGCCCGCGGGCGCACCTCCGGCGCGAACAAGGCCGTGGACAGGGGCCAAGGGGATGCCATATCCGTCTCGACAGCAACGTGAGGTTGATAAGGGGTTGGGTGGATCCAAAAGTGCAGGAAGCTGGCCTGGGCGCACAGGGCATAGATCCGGAAATCTGGAGCGCCCATACCCCCGACAGACATGGGGAGAGTAAGGATGTCGTATGCGACTCTTGGCTGCTTACCCGCCCAGACGAGTGAGATGATTAGGGAGCGCAATTTGCGGAAGAAATGAGAGGTGAGAGGGATGGGGACATTCAGAAATAAGTAGAGAAATTTAGGCAAAACCACCATCTTAGCGATTGCGATCCGGCCAGCCAGGGACAGCGGAAGCCGGCTCCAGGATGGAATCCTAGCTTCCAGCCAATCAACTGTACGACCGAAATTAGATCTCCACAGTTCGTCCGGGTCCCTACTCAACCAGATGCCTAAATTGCGCGTGGGGCCGGTAGCCCACACAAAAGGGAAGTCCGGTGTGAACGGCGTGGTGGCATCAGTCAAGGGAAACAGCACTGACTTGCTCCAATTCACCTGGATGCTGGAGAGTCCGCCAAAACGTATGATTTCCCGAACCAGTGGGCCGAGGTTTTCCTGAGGATGACAGACATAAAGGGTTACATCGTCCGCATACATGGAGACAAGAAGGGAGTGGGCCGAAAAACCTATTCCTCTGTGGGTGTGGTGTTGCCGGAGCCTGGAGGCCAAGGGCTCCATAGCAATGGCGAAAAGCATGGGCGACAAAGGGCACCCCTGCCGGGTGCCACGGGCAATACTAATGGGGTCGCAGACCTGGCCATTGATACGGAGCCGTGCCGAGGGATTGGTGTAAAGGAGCTTGATCTTGCGCACGAACATCTCGCTGAAGCCCATTCGTGTCAAGATGTAAAACAAAAAGGGCCACTCGAGCGTATCGAACGCCTTTGTGGCGTCCAGCAATGCGCCCACCGCCGGAAGATTGGGATTGATTTGGTGCAAAACCGAAAAAATTGTACGGAGGTTGTGTGAGGTGGCCCTACCGGGAATAAAACCAGATTGGTCAGGAAGGGCGATGAGGGGCATAAGTGACAGAAGGCGGGAGGCAATCAATTTAGCGAAGATTTTGTTATCGATGTTAATTAGGGAAAGGGGGCAGTAGGAATCGCGGCGGTCAGCAGGTTTGTCGGGTTTGAGGAGCAGCGTTATCATTGCCTCACGAAGCGACTGTGGAAAGAGGCCATTATCGAAGGACTCATTATACATAGCCGCCAAGTGTGGTACTAGGAGATCAGCATACATTTTGTAAAAGGAGGCTGGCAGACCATCCAGGCCCGGGGCCTTATCCCCTGGTAAGCTACTAATAGCAGCGAGTATTTCCTCCCTGGAGAACGGTTCATCTAGAAATTCCCTGTGATTGTCCTCTAGCCAGACCAACGCAATGGAATCGAAATATTGATCAAAGGCCTCCCGTGGCGGAGGAGTTCCGGTAGAATAGAGCTGTGAATAGAAGTCCAGGAAGCGGGACCTAATTTCCTCCGGGGAGGTAGTCCTACACGAACCACCGTCACTAAGGGCCATAATCAGACCCTCCAGGATTTCGCGATTTCGCGATTTCGCGGTTTGCCGCGAAATCGGCACTTTTGTAAAAATGCCGCGATTTTTACAAAAGTGCCCGCGAAATCGGCACTTTTGTAAAAAAGCGCGATTTTTACAATAGTGCCCGTGAAATCGGCACCTTTGTAATTGCCGAAATCCAATCCAGATATCTCCAGACTCCAGACCCCCTTCTATTGGCCCGGTGGCTCTCGCCACGGGTCCAATAGAAGGAGGGTCCTCACAGCAGGCAGGCGAGGTGGTGTATATTTACATTGCTCACCTGCCCTGCTGTGCTGTCTGTTCCCTCATTCTCAGGACTGCAGTCTGCTGCTCACCTCATCACCTCACCAGGTAAGGATTTGGCATTCCTTTTTCCCCCGGGGATATTCTGTTTTTGGGACCCGCCGCACACAGGGCACGCGGCGGGCCCCTCCTGGCATTATTTTTTTAAAACTGTTTATTGGGCCCGCCGCGTGCCCAGTGTGCGGCGGGCCCCGGGGATATTCTGTTTTTGGGGCCCGCCGCACACAGGGCACGCGGCGGGCCCCTCCTGGCATTATTTTTTTTAAACTGTTTATTGGGCCCGCCGCGTGCCCAGTGTGCGGCGGGCCCCGGGGATATTCTGTTTTTGGGGCCCGCCGCACACAGGGCACGCGGCGGGCCCCTCCTGGCATTATTCTTTTTAAACTGTTGGTTGGGCCCGCCGCGTGCCCAGTGTGCGGCGGGCCCCGGGGACATTCTGTTTTTGGGGCCCGCCGCACACAGGGCAGGCGGTGGGCCCCTCGTTGGTTGGGCATTGTTTTGGGCCCCGCTGGGCATGCGGGCCCAGGGGGCATATGGGGGTGCTGTGGTTTTTAAAGAGGCATAGTGGGGGAGGTGGCAGTGTTGTGGGACAGGTGCCATGGGAAGGGCGAGCCAAGCCTGCTCTAACTCTTTTTTCTTCTTCTTGTAGAGTCCCGGAGGTAAGAATCTGCTGGTTCAAGAGCCGGTGCACAGCACAGGTAAGTTTTGTCCCCGCCGCGTGCCCAGTGTGCGGCGCGCCCCTGGGGGCATTGTTTTGGGGCCCGCTGGGCATGCGGGCCCAGGGGGCATATGGGGGTGCTGTGGTTTTTAAAGAGGCGTAGTGGGGGAGGTGGCAGTGTTGTGGGACAGGTGCCATGGGAAGGGCGAGCCAAGCCTGCTCTAACTCTTTTTTCTTCTTCTTGTAGAGTCCCGGAGGTAAGAATCTGCTGGTTCAAGAGCCATTGGGCCGTCTGGCAACTAGTATATGCTTGCTGCTGCCCAGCACGGGTAAGTTTTGGTTTCTGTACACTTCCGGGGAGATGAATACTACATATGCTAAAGCGCAGAAGCTTGAGGTCGCCACCCATATTTGTGAAGTCCTACTTGCGATGGGTGGGAGCGCTGTGCATGGTTTGCTGGGATTCTGTGTGATCATGTGGGTTTCATAATTGTTATTTTGTTTTTTGTTTTTCGTAGGGGTGGTTTGGGGCTGTCTTGGGCTTTTCCCTAGACACCCGTTAAGCACTGTTGCCCCCCCCCCCCCGAGTGTAAACGCCTGGCTTATGTGCTCCTACAAAGTACACTTGTGCAAATTTGTTTTGAACGGTTAGGTTTCACTGTCTTTGCAGGTGGCTCATCCTTCCCCTTTTTTTCGTTTTTCTCCAAATGTGATTTTTTTTTTGCAGGCACTTTGGGGCAGGGTTTTTTTGGGGGGGGAAACACTTTTGCCTTGTTTTTTATGTTTACCTCGCACCCCCACTGCCCTCCACAGACGACTCAAAGTTGCCTAACGGGACCGCTGCCTACCTGTATGTTAACGCGCCGTGTATGCAACTTTGCTTCAGAAGGTTTCACGTTCTCCTTTCTTTGCTACTGTCCTTGCTGTGTTAACACTGTTTGCTCAACGCCGTTTGGGGAGTGCCGTTTCCCATTGCGGATCTGTCCCAACAAGTTTTCAAATTTTTTGCCATTTGCAGGTGCTTCAGAGTTACATGCATTTTTAATCATTGCTTCACTACGTTTTCTTAACTTTCCATTCAACAATTGCAATGCCCTTTTCCCCTGTGGAACACATCTAGTAACACCAAATATACTTTGTAGGTAAGTTACGTGACTGCGCCACAAGCCCGAGATCTTTTGGATTCCAAGGGAGCAACAAGCCTCCACAACAAAAGCACGATGGAGAGGTTTCTGCAGCCTGTGAAGACTGTGAAGCACCGATCACATCTACCTACCCATATAACCGCAGCAGATCGGGCCAGAGAGTACAGCACCGTGATGCATGCTGATGGTGGCGTGCTGTTTTGCAGTGTGTGCAATGTGGCGGTGGACCACATCCGGAAACACACAGTCGATATGCATGTGCGGTCACAAAAACACTTGAAGCGCTGTTCAGATGATCCAGACCCTCACTCTTCGCCAAAACGTGCCCGTCAGATGACTGTGAACTCACTTTTCACAAAGAGTACAGCTGCCGGTGCCTCAAACCATGAAATTATAAGTGAGTGGGTCAATGTCTGCACAGCGCTGAACATTCCGCTCAGCAAAACCGACCACCCTGTGTTGCGCAAGTTTCTCCACGAGCGAGTACGAAATGGTGGAGCGATACCTGGAAGTCATCAGCTTCAAGAACGTTATCTCCCAGAGAGATATATAGGAGCCAAGAACGAGCTGAAAGAACACTTGCAAGATCAAAAGATCAGTGTTATATTTGATGAAACACCTGATGTCGAAGGGCGGTGTGTATTGAATGTGTTATTTGCAGTGGTCTCTGCGCAGGGTGGCCGTCAGATCCACACCCACCTAGCAGACACAGTGTTCCTCTCACAGTGCAACCATGGGACTGTAGCGCAAGCAGTTGTGAAGGTGCTCACAGAGTACAGCATAGCCTTTCAGAACGTTATTTCCTTTAACACTGACAATGCGGCATACATGCTCAAGGCATACAACACTGTGTTGAGAAATCTGTATACAAACTCCATACATATCACCTGCTTGGCACACATAATGAACCTTATTGGAGAGTCATTTAGGAAGCCTTTTGTGGAGCTAAATGCTTTCCTCCTGTACTTCTCGCGCATCTTTTACATGGCCGGTAGCAGAAAGAGAAGGTACCTGCACCATCTTGCTGAGAACCATGGGATGAAACCACGGATGGCACCTGACCCTTGCAGTACCCGGTGGAATTCTTGGTTTGCTGCTGTTCAGTACCACTGCAAGCACTTTGAGGCCTATGCTGGGTTTGTTGAGTCGGAGATGCAACTCAGCAAGTCTCCCCCAGATTCCCTTGAAAATCTGCAAAGGATTTTGAACAGCGACCAAAGAAACTGCATTAAAGTTCAATTGGAGATTGTGGCAGAAAAATGCCAAAACATTTTACATCTGATGGACTTATTCCAGAGTCAGACACCAGTGACAATGAAGGTGTATGATTATTTGGAGGACCTCCACATGAACCTAACAAACAATTCAGTCCTCACTGTGGAGTCACTACAACCATTTCTACAGACCACTGCAGGGGCTAAATTATCTCTGACACAGAAAAAAAGATGACAGCCCAGCTTAACGAAGCTTTTGAAAATTCTCTGGAAAAGGTGGGCAAATACATGGGGAGGCCCAACCAGGCATTGGATTCTTGAAGCAAGTGCGCCTTTTCAATCCTGCACGACTCTGCATCCTACCTAAGGACAAGAGTGCATATTCAGCCATTCCTGGTTTGAGCGAAGTTCCCGATCAGGAGCTTCGCCTCTACTTTGAACATGTAGGCCCGGAAGCAGTACAGGCATCTGTTTCTGGGGTGATTGACACTGACCTCTTTTGGCGTGGGATGGCTGACCGCATTCCTGCCCTTTCACAGCTTGCAGCTGTGTACAAGGACTGTGTGACCAGTTCCGCAGATGCTGAAAGGAGCAACAGCATCTACAAAATTATTCTGTCAGCCAGACGACGGTCCCTCTCAGAGCAATCCATCCGGGCATTATTATTTTTGCATTATAATCAGCAGCACAATATAGGGCTAGATTTGGACTGCTCAGAAGAACTGCACATACATGGCCAAGATTAACACAACAAGCATACAGGTTCCGTGGGCATTTATTCAATAACATGTTTATGTCCTATATGTAGCCTGGAAGCAAAACAAATTGTCTAAATTGTAAATAAACCAAATATACATAGCTTCATGTTGTAAAATAACTCCGAAAAACTAAGATATCAGTGTTTGTTGTAGGAAAAAGTGCAAAATAAAGTGCCGCTAAATGCCGCTAAATTTCCAGATTTGTGCCGCTAAATTTCCATATTTGTGCCGCTAAATTTGCTAATCCATGCCGCTATATCCTGGGGGGTCTGCATAATATAGGAAGCAGCTCGTGGTGGGCGGAGGAGATTGGCAAGAGTGTGTCCCAGGCGGTCGCCCTCACCGAAGCGACGAGCCCGACCCTCCCTGCCCAAGAAGGATAATTCGCGGTTGGCTTCTACAGAGAATTCAGTGTGTTTTTGACGCATGAATTGATTCAAAATAAAGAGAGTTACCCAGGTAAAACCAGAAAGGGACCGGGTTGAAACACAAGTAAAAAACAATATCCCCTTCTGTGTCGTATTGTTATTCTATTATGAAGATCTATATAAGTTGTACATGAACCAGAAAAATTAGAATTTTAGTTCTCATATAATATCACACACCGTCACTAGTTTATTCACTCATGTATTTATTTATTACTTGGTCAATTCAGACTAGACTTTTTATATAGAAACCATGTAGTGAAAACCGTATTTTTATACACATAGAATAAAATCATTAAAACACATAATCCTATAGTTAAAAACAATTAATATCAAATTGGAAAAATATGAGATACTGTTTAAAAATACATCAAAACTTTAGTTTTCGAATAAACTCCTGCCTATATCCATTCTACTTGGAGACTGATACCATATTATATAACTTAAAACCTTGTCCAATACTTAATTCCATACAAAAATCCAATCCAATCTATGGTATAAACCACTGACATGTGCAAAAATACAATTATTCAAAAAAACAAAACTTTATTGTTGTCCAAAAGTCGACGCGTTTCGGTGTATGTTGGAATTCTTAAACACCTTCCTCAGGACTCAAATTTAAAAACATAGATTTTATTTTCTCAATGCAAAACCATGTATCTACAAAACAAAAATAATACAATTACCTTCAAAGATATACGTGTGTGAAACTAATTCTTTTATTGTAATGGTTCTGTACCTCATAAATCTATTAAACATGCAGCCTTCTCTTAAGCATGTTACACTCTGTGAGAGTTAAGATATTTCATATATCCACTATCAAATAGGATTTACTATAATTTATAATTGAAACTAATAAAAACTCTTACCATTAATATATTCTATCAAACGTCATCAATGCCTAAGATAAACATATATTATTCCACAATCCTTTATCTCTTTTCATAGTCCTTAGTTAATAGAGAGCAACACCTACCAAAATTATATAATATTATTTATAATCGATGCTCTTTTTGGACCATATAATTAAATTAAAACTATAACCTTATACTTACTCCACGAACACTCAAATGACTGCACATCCCATGTAGGATCAGCAAGTTCTATGGAGTTTCTTATTCCTGTGTATAAAGTTATTCCATCATATTAAAATTATAGTCCTTATCATTCCCCCAAAAATTTTTTGTTAGGCTGATTTGATGTTGTGAAACACTTACCACTATTAGTGTTCCTTTAAACACTCCCTTGTATTACTTTTCAAGGTATTGCATTTCAGATCAACCGTTGTATATTAGGAAAACTCCTTTAGAGAGTACGAACACCTTTCATCAATTAGGTATATATCGTATTCCTATTAAAATCATAAAGGACATATATTACATAGATATGGAATAATAAATATTCCATGACGTATTTTTTTATATAAAAAAATATAAATAAACACAAAAAGTAAATTCTTATGATATAACTCAACAATATAAGGCCCTAGCCGTTCTTGTCTATATTCGTTATTTTTATCAATTTATTAGACATAGATGTCCTTTAGAAGCCCGCTCACTATTCACTTAGACAAGTTGGACTTACAAAACAATACTATTGTGTTGAATACAAAATTCCCAGAGGGGAGCCCCTACCCAACCTTAATTCTTACTACAGTGAGCTAGGGATCATATTCTATACTCTAGCGAAAAAACAAACTACTGCATTTACTAGACCATATTGTAATTAGAACGGTCGTAAATAAAACGTAATACATCATGCTTATAGCTGCACTTGTTTCACATACTTTATATATCCTATGTTATGTGAATAACTCTACCGTAGACGAGATAACTCGCATTTGTCACGTGAGCAGTGGTGACGGTAAAGAGAGGCATAACCACCATTCTCTAAGCAATACATATGCCCATAGATGTTGGTAGTTACCAAAAAATAAAAAGTAAATAATAAAACGTCTATAGTTTAAACATGATTCATTTCACTAACTTGTAGGTCAATACAAACGTGCCTAGTTAGCAAAGTATGTCAGCAAACATCTTATTATCACGATTTAATACTCGTATACATCTAGCTCAAGTTCCCTCGCTATTCACACAAGCCGACTTCCGGATCCAACCTCCAAATGCCTCGCTATTCTTAGGTTAGAACCGGAAGTCAACTGCGTTATTAAATATATAGCCCTCATGTTTAAAAGGACAGCCATCCCCCAGTCAAACACTCACCTAAATTCTTGGAACAGTAGTTCGTCAACGTGGGGTCTCTGGTGTGATTATTCAACCACCGCAAGCCGTGTTCTCACTATTTATGCGCAATTATCACGTCACGTCAAAGTTACGTATTTGGCCGCCATTTTAGTAGTTTTTACTTTGACCGGTAAATCCCCATCATTTGGTCAAAACTGCTCTCGATAGCATTCATTAATAAAGATTATAGCTACAGAGACCATAAAATGGAGCAGCAATTCGTCAATGTGGGGTTTCTAGTATATTTATTAAACCACCACGAATAGTGTTCTCACCATTTATGCGCAAATATCACGTCACGTCAGAACTACATATTTGGCCGCCATTTTAGTAGTTCTTACTTTGGCCGATATATCCACATCATTTTATCCCGCTGATCTTAATAACATACGCTAATAAAGATAAACTGCAGAAACTAAGAGAAAAACAATATGGCACTCTCTATGTCTACAGAGATATATAACGCACATTTTATAATTATTTTAGAAAGCGCGTTACGAAATCTTATGCAGTATTAGTGTCATATATACCGCAATGTGTATATATCTATATCCATATCACCCGATTCATTACATCTTGGTGAGTATGAATCCTACAGTTACTGAACTACTATATTGTCCTGAGCAACATATCTTCTCACCCTCCTCACTAGTGAGATACACATTTACCAAGGTTGTAGCTTGTTAATAACTCCTTTCATTGTTACCGCTTATAAAGGACATGAACAGCAATCATATGGATCATCTTATGAAAGCTATACTCATATAAAAACTACATACCACTAATTACAAAAAACTATTAACTTAAAATCCTTTTCACATTGCAACCCTAATCTATATTCATAAAGGAGATCATTTCACCATTCCGATTCCTAGAAATGGAATCACTCATTTTATTCAATTAGGACACTTTTTTAAAAAAAATCATCTGATTAATCTTTCCCACTCCTCTCGACTGTTCAAACCCTGGTAGTAGGTCTTAAATTTAGACATAAAGAACTGTTCTCTTTGTTTCCTCCTTTTTTCTATGTCACCTCCACGTGTAGATATCTTAACTTTTTCCAAAATAAACCATCTCATATCACCTTCACTGTGGTTATTTTCTACCCAATGCTCTACAAGTGGTGCATTTTTCTTTCTATTTTTCAACGCCGATCTATGTTCGGTTAACCTTATTCTCATCTCACGGCTTGTTTCACCTACGTAGCCTTTCTGACAAGGACAAATGATTAAATATATAACATTTCTTGTTCTACAATTTACCATATCATTCATCCAATGTGTGATACCATTAAGCATTACCTTCTGTTCTTTTACTATTGATTTACAGTGTGTACATGTACTACAAGGAAAATTGCCCTTTAATGTTGAGCCATCTATTATGCTCCTCTGATTTTTATTATTGGGCTCTCTATATGTCCTTACCAAATGATTACGAATAGTTTTATTTCTCCTATATGCATATATAGGTTTCCGAAGAGGAATACTCCCAGTTTTATTCAGAAGGTACCAATTCTTGTTTATCAAATTTTTCAATTTATTACTCACACTATTATAGTTCGTAACCATTACTAACCCTTGTTCCGAATTAATCGTGTTGTTCCTTCCTTCAAAAAGACTCTCACGATTATAATATTTTGCTCTCTTATAGGACTCCCTCACCAATCTTTTTGGATATCCTCTGGGAAGTAGTTTATGTTGTAGGTTATCTGCATGTGTCTCAAAATCTTGCCTATTACTACAGTTACGTTTAATTCGTAAAAATTGGCTAAAAGGGATACTGTCCTTTTGGCATTTAGGATGGTTACTTGTGTGGTGTAGGATGGTATTTCTATCTGTGGGTTTTGTGTATAATTCCACAGACAGACAAGCATTCTGTTCTTTTATTCTTATATCTAAAAAATCCACTGAACTTTGACTCATACTTGACGTGAATTTTAAATTAACGTCACCACAGTTCAACCATTCCAAAAACGACAAAAGATCATTATATTCTCCATCCCAGATGAAAAAAACGTCGTCTATAAATCTAGACCATTGTTTAATATTTTCATAATAGGGACAAATTTCATTGTGAATATGTATTTTTTCAAACCTACCCACATAGAGGCAGGCCAGACTTGGGGCACATGTGGCCCCCATGCTAGTCCCTTTGATCTGACAATAAAAATCATTATCAAACAAAAAAATATTGTTCAATAAAATTATTCCTATACATTCTACAATAAATTCATTCAGAGGGGACAAATCACCTTCTTCCAAGTTTAAAAGTTCCCTGACCATCTCAACTGTATCCTGTTGGGGTATGTTAGTATACAAGGATTCAATGTCCAAACATACTAACCATTCTCGTTCTTTATTGAATTTCAGACCTTCCACTCTTAAAATCATGTCTGTCGTGTCCTTAATAAATGAGGGAAGTTGTTTGACTAGAGGTTTAATAAAACAATCAACATATTCACTCAGAGGCTCTGTTATTGAGTCAATCCCTGACACTATAGGCCGCATGGGTGGATCCACAAGGCTTTTATGTACCTTTGGAAGTCCATATAACGCTGGTATCATCGGATGGTCATTACGAAGGAATCTATATTCCTCATCACATATTATCCCATCTTCCTTTGCTAACTGTATCATGTTTTGTACTCTAGTTTTTAAATTATTCCATTCCTCCATGCTTGATTTTCTATAATGCAATGGAACATCTAGTAATTTATGCATACGTCTATTGTAGTCTACTATGTCTAGAACCACTATACTACCTCCCTTATCTCCAGGTTTCACTATAATTGAACCACAATCTTGTAGACCCTTTAAAGCCTCACGCTGATTTTTCGATAGGTTATTATTCTCCCATACATTCTCTAGTAAAAGATTCTCAAGTCCCTTCGTAATCACTTTTTCAAAAGTATCTACTTCATGTCCAACCAATTGACTAGCCGGGGTCCAAGTAGATAATGGTTTAAGACCGGATTTGTTATCAATAGGGGTCCGCTCTTTCCCCTCAAAAAATTTTTTTATTCTAATCTTTCTAAACAAATCTCGTACATCTTTCTCAATAGAGAATTTACATATTCTAGAACTCGGAGCAAACCCTAATCCTTTTTCTAATACATTAGTCTCATCTCTGGTCAACATTTTGCTGGACAAATTTATAATCGGTGCCTTCAAACTAGTTACTCCCATTCTTTTTGACTGCGAGTCTTCATATAGGGTCTTCTCATTCCTGTCTCCCTTGGCTGATTTGTAAATCGACCCCTGCCTCGTGCTCTGAATGTTTGGGGGTGTCTCCTCTGTTGTTGCCCTAAAAAAACCGGGTAATCTCTACTATGTCCTGCCACTTCATCTCTAATCTCATTTCTATTCCTTATCTCTGTGTTCCTTTCACCTTCAGAATCTGAGCTGTTATAGGACGTATCCGAAAAAGTAACATTTTTCTTAAAATACTTATTCCTGTTATATTGATTGTTCCTTGGTATATATCCTGTTTGAATTGGTTGGTCATAATAATCTTTTTGTAAATAAGGATACACCAACTCGGTCTTAAATTTGGCAATATCCTTTCTTAGCTTATTTGATTTCTTATTTATTAAATACTCTCTATAACCTGTTATATCTTCCTGGATTTCCTCCAATTTAAGTTTCGCTTCCTCTAAGGCTACACTCTCTTTTATTTGTTTTTCTAAAGTTTCTATTTCTTCTCTCTCGATTATAATTATCTCTTGTGCCGTCTCGATGATTAGCAGCATCCAGTCACGACTGCATCTATTTGCAATCAGCGTCCAATTCTCTTTAAATTTCTCATTTTTTACAAAGAGACCAGGTTCGTTTTTAATCTGTAGCCCTTTAGGAATAATTCCTTTCTTACAGTATTCTATGATAAAATCGGAGTGTAATTCCGTCCTAATCAGTTTCTTTTAAGATTCCATAGGTTATTCCACCTTTCATCGTCATTTTTAGATAAGGTGACTGTATTTATAGTTTTAGAAGTACCATTTATTATTTTTTTAAATTGGTCTTCTGAAAAACCAAATGTTCGTAGAGTGTCCATATACACAGGAATAAGAAACTCCATAGAACTTGCTGATCCTACATGGGATGTGCAGTCATTTGAGTGTTCGTGGAGTAAGTATAAGGTTATAGTTTTAATTTAATTATATGGTCCAAAAAGAGCATCGATTATAAATAATATTATATAATTTTGGTAGGTGTTGCTCTCTATTAACTAAGGACTATGAAAAGAGATAAAGGATTGTGGAATAATATATGTTTATCTTAGGCATTGATGACGTTTGATAGAATATATTAATGGTAAGAGTTTTTATTAGTTTCAATTATAAATTATAGTAAATCCTATTTGATAGTGGATATATGAAATATCTTAACTCTCACAGAGTGTAACATGCTTAAGAGAAGGCTGCATGTTTAATAGATTTATGAGGTACAGAACCATTACAATAAAAGAATTAGTTTCACACACGTATATCTTTGAAGGTAATTGTATTATTTTTGTTTTGTAGATACATGGTTTTGCATTGAGAAAATAAAATCTATGTTTTTAAATTTGAGTCCTGGGGAAGGTGTTTAAGAATTCCAACATACACCGAAACGCGTCGACTTTTGGACAACAATAAAGTTTTGTTTTTTTGAATAATTGTATTTTTGCACATGTCAGTGGTTTATACCATAGATTGGATTGGATTTTTGTATGGAATTAAGTATTGGACAAGGTTTTAAGTTATATAATATGGTATCAGTCTCCAAGTAGAATGGATATAGGCAGGAGTTTATTCGAAAACTAAAGTTTTGATGTATTTTTAAACAGTATCTCATATTTTTCCAATTTGATATTAATTGTTTTTAACTATAGGATTATGTGTTTTAATGATTTTATTCTATGTGTATAAAAATACGGTTTTCACTACATGGTTTCTATATAAAAAGTCTAGTCTGAATTGACCAAGTAATAAATAAATACATGAGTGAATAAACTAGTGACGGTGTGTGATATTATATGAGAACTAAAATTCTAATTTTTCTGGTTCATGTACAACTTATATAGATCTTCATAATAGAATAACAATACGACACAGAAGGGGATATTGTTTTTTACTTTTATTTGACGCATGAATGCCAGCGTCTCCGGACCGGGGCTTGCAGCCTGGGCGGCGTCCAGATCCTTGATTTCCGCCTCGAGCTTAGCCAGAGTAGTGCGGATGGAACGGAGGACACCGGCCTGTTTAGAAATACATTCCCCCCTAATGACGGTCTTAAACCCCTCCCACAATACCGAGGCCGAGTCCACGGATCCCGGGCCCGATTCACAGAACTAACTTACGACAAAATCCTAAACTTACTACCATTTTGGTATTCACAGAATGAACTTACTCATTTTGGTATTCACAGAATGAACTTACTCATTTTGGTATTCACAGAATGAACTTACTCATTTTGGTATTCACAGAATGAACTTACTACCATTTTGGTATTCACAGAATTAATTTACTACCATTTTGGTATTCACAGAATGAACTTACTCATTTTGGTATTCACAGAAGGCACTTACTCATCAATGAGTAAGTGCCTTCTGTGAATACCAAATGTGTAAGTTACACAAAATGAGTAAGTTACACAAAATGTGTAAGTTACACAAAATGTGTAAGTTCATTCTGTGAATACCAAAATGAGTAAGTTCATTCTGTGAATACCAAAATGAGTAAGTTCATTCTGTGAATACCAAAATGAGTAAGTTCATTCTGTGAATACCAAAATGGTAGTAAGTTTAGGATTTTGTCGTAAGTTAGTTCTGTGAATCGGGCCCCCCGTGTTTAAGTCAAAATAATTAGTTATAGCTGTATGAATTTCCGCACAAAAGACGGTATCTCGGAGGGCGTTTGGGGGGAGACGCCAGGTAAATGCACGTTGCGGGGAGTGAGGAGGACGAAGGCGGATCTGGACCGGCGCATGGTCGGAAAAGGTGGGTGCCATGTGTGCAGTGTCTGTAAGCCAAGTCAAGGCATCCGGGGAAATCAGCCAAAAATCTATACGCGACCAACAGCCCCCCGCGCCGGTGACACAAGTACCCTCACGGGCGTCAGGCCGAAGGTGGCGCCAGGCATCGTAAAGGGAGTGATCAATTAAGATGGATGTAAGGGCCGCGGTGGCGCACGGGTGGGACGCATAGGAGCCAGACCGATCCAGGGCCGCCGATAGGGTGACATTAAAGTCCCCTCCCCAGACCACAGCCGCAGGGCCGCAAGAGGAAATGAGGTGCCAAATGTGATTGAAGAAGTCGGGATCGTCCGAGTTGGGACCATAGACCGCGGCGATCGTCACGGGCTGGGCCAGAAGTGAGCCATGGAGGATAACATACCTGCCCTCCGGGTCAATAAGTGCCTGGGCGGTGTGCCAAGGAAGACCCCTGCGTATCAGAATGGAAACCTCCCTAGCATAAGCAGAGTAGATAGAAGAGTGGGATTCCCCCCAGCCACCGCGCCCGGAGCATGGAGAGGGATCCGGGCAGCAGGTGAGTCTCCTGTAAGAGACATATATCTACCCTGTGTCTCTGTAAATGTGCGTGGATCAGTCTGGCCTTACGGTGGTCATTCAGACCACGGACATTCCAGGTCCAGCAGACAATGTCATTCATGGGGAGGTGATCCAGAGTGAACGCAATGCAGCGCAGCGGGGGAGCGCCACAAGCAGACGCAGCAGTCAAAAAACGGTGGTCCTAAGTGCAGCGATATGCAACGCAGATGGGGGGCTCCGCAGACAGGTGTAAATAGCTCAGCAGGGACGTCCACTAACAGGACCACATGGGGAGGGCGCTCAGGCAGCGGACTAGCAGAAGTGGCACTGAAGCGCAGAGCGCGCCGACGAGCTGGGGTGATGTCCCATGCACCCAGACCCAAGAAGTACAACAGACAAGGGGGGGGAGGGACCAGAGGCGTAATGTGATCGCGGACAGAGATTGACCAGTGACTTGAATCAGGGCGAGGCAAGAAGCACAGTCTAGTGTCACAGTCTATACTTGTGACAACAATACTTAACAGACATACGGTGGCGAACTGAAGCCACCTCCCCAATAGGGGAACAAAAAACCCCAAGAAGAGACCCCCACCCCATCCCAACCATCCCAGGCTGAGACCCCTCCCACCCCCCCACTCAACCCCCCAAGCGACCAGAGACCCCCCAACCCCACACCCACTCCAACCCCCCAATTAGGCTGAGTAATCCACCCCCCCACCCCGGGAACCCACAACTAGGAGAGAAAAAAACGACTTTAGAATAGGGAATCATCCCGTGGGGGCATGGCAGGGCGAGGCATACACCCCTACAGTAAAGCAGGGTGGCCAAGCTTGGGTGGTGTTAGGCTTCACACAAAACAGGCATAGAGTATAATCGATGTTCACACTTCAGTCATTATCACTTAGGCGAGCTACACTTTCAGTCTGAGATTTAGAAGGAGGGGAGCGGGTCGCTTTGTCAAGCTTCTTGGCGAAGGCGAGGGCATCCTTTGGATCCGGAAAGATCAGTGTTTTTGCCCCCTGACGGACTTTCAGTTTTGCAGGGTAGGCCAGTGAGTAGGAGACCTCATGCTTTTGAAGAAGACGCTTGGCCGGAAGGAACTCCCGCCGGGCCGCCTGTACAGTTAGGGTGTAGTCCGGGTAGAAGGAGAGTGTGTTACCTTGATGGTGAATGGTGCCCCTCTCTCGTGCCGCTCGAAGAATGGCGTCCCGATCCCGAAAATTTTGGATTTTTGCAATGATGGAGCGTGGAGGGAGTCCGGGACCGGGACGCGGGCCAAGGGAGCGATGTGCGCGCTCCACGACGAAAACTGGAGAGAGGGCATTGCCGAAGAGTTCCCTTAACAACTGTTCTACAAAGTCCTCCATTCGTGAGATGTTGGTGGACTCCGGAAGGCCCGTAATGCGGAGGTTGCTCCGGCGGGAGCGGGCCTCCAAGTCCTCGTTCTTCTCCCGGATGACCGCCAAGACCCTGTCCATCAGAAGAAGTTTTTGGCGGTCCTGGGTGGCAGCATCCTCGGCGTCCGACACCCTGGACTCAACCTGAAGCAGACGATTGTCGTGGGAGTCAACACGGGCCTTGACCGAGTCCGGACGGGCAGAGAGTTGGTCCAATTGGGTCGCGATGCCGGTCACGGTCGACTTGACATCAAGCATTATGGCTTTCAGATCATCATTGCGACAGGGGGGGCATCCATCGTGGCAGCAGAGTTGGCACCCTCGGAACCATCTCCGTCCTGTCGGGAAGACCTCCAGAGCTCAAACGCAATCTTGGGCTGTTTTGGGTCAGTCTTCCCCATGATGCAAGCCCCAGCAGACCGGAGGAAGGCCAACGGGAGGTGGAAATGCAACAGAAGGCCAAAAGAGCAAGCTGACCCCCAGTAGCTGGTACTACAAGGCGAGATGTAGTTCAGCAGAGCCCACGCAGTGGAATTAGCCGTGGTCCAGATGGTAGATTCCAGGGGCGATGGGAGAGGTCAGGGGCCGCCAAGCCAGTGGGTCCCATCTCATGAACTGCGAATCCGCATCCACAGTCACACGCAGGCACCACTAGCTATTTAAGGAGGATCAGCAGCCCGAAAGGCAGTCCCCAGGCACCCCAACCTGGCACCAAGGACACGGGAGAGCAGGTCCAGTGGGAAACACAGATGTAGAATTGTCGGGTATGGACCTATCCAGTCCCACGACGCTCGTGGTATGCCCGGGAGAAGAGGCGCAGGCGGGTTCCCCCAATCAGGCAGCGTCCGGATACCCACAGCACCACACACCAGCCACAGGAGAAGAAGGGTGCCCTCTGCAGGAGGGCCTCCGCAAAGGCCGCAGCAGCCAGCCGCCGCAAGCAGGAGCCTGATGAAAGGCCCAGCGCGATGCCGGTGCAGGGAATCCACAAGGGGCGGGGCCCCGCAAGGTATGCACACGGGGCCGCTCCGCCAGGCACAGGACCAAGGCGATGGTGCGCCGGAGCAGAACAAGCTCGGGCCCCACTAGCCGGGGAGTCAGAGGCAGAGTCAAGGCGGGCCGCCAGTGAGATGACGCGGCGCGGTGGCAGCAACGCAGGGGGTCCCAGCCGGGCCACAGCAGAAGGCAAGTGGGGGGCGCGCAGCACTCAGGGGGCAACGCAGGCGAGGAGACACAGGGGGACCGCCGCCCCCGTCACCAGGTCCGGACCCAAGCAGCCGCCATTAAAGACGGCCGGAGGGAGGCGGGGCAAATGAGCAGCGGCAAAGCTGCGGTGACCTTGACCCAGTGGTGCGGCCCGCGGACCCCCAATCACGCCAGCAATAGCCCCCCCGAGGCGGCGCCACTCACCGGGGACTAGGCGGTCGGACCTCCGATCCCGGTCTGCAGCGGGAGGCGCCAGGGGTGCGCGCGACCTCAGAGTATGTTGTCGCGGCCCACACGGGAGCCGAACCACAGGCCAGGCGCCGCTTCTCGACGGCGTAGCACAGCCGCCCGGCCGAGCAGGAGGACGAAAACAGCTCCCAGCGATTCCTCTCGCCGTGAGGAATAAGGAATCGATGACGAAGTGCAGGTAGGGTCTGGAAGCCTGTAGGATTATGCTGGATTGTTAAGCTTGGCCGGCAGAGCCCACTAAAGTGCGGCCATCTTGCAGCCGGCCAAGCCACGCCCCCCCATGAAAAGGTCATCTATGAACCTAGTCCATAAAACGAATTTGGTCTCCCACTCCTGTTGGAATTGCACCCTGAGCACCTGCTCCTCCCACCAGCCCATATGCAAATTAGCATAGCTGGGGGTGAAGCAGGTGCCCATCGCAGTCCCTCGTACTTGCCTGTATGTCTCTGAACCGTACATGAAAAAATTATTTTCAAGGCAAATTCTGCCCATTTCTACCAACATAGCAGAATGTTGGTGTAGTGTAATGGACCTCTTATTTAGGTAATGCCGCATAGCCTTCAATCCATCTACATGGTGTATACTCGTATAAAGGGATGACACATCCAATGTGATTAAAAGGAATGTGTCCTTCGATACTACATTAGCTATTTTGCGAAGGAAGTCCCTAGTATCCTGGATATAAGCTGGCAGCTCGCTAACAAATTCTTGTAAAGAGAAGTCTAAAAATCTGGATGTTGGTTCTAGCAGGCTGCCTATAGCAGAAATTATTGGTCTCCCCCGGGGGGTCTCTAGGTTCTTATGTACTTAGGTATAAGGTAAAGTATCGGTGTCACTGGGTTAACAACTTTCAAGAAATTATATTCATCTTGGGATATCATGCCCAAACCTCGCCACCTGGCTAAATCTTTATGTAGTTTGTTTTTAGTCTCAATCAGATTGCTGCTGGGTACTTTCTGATAACAATTGCTATCCTTTAGTTGAAGCATAGCTTGATCATTGTACATTACCAGTGGCCACAGTACTATGTTCCCCCCTTATCAGACTGACGTACAACTATATCTTTACGGTTCTTAATTTTCTGTACAAGTGCTGTCAATTTCCTATCCTCATGTCTATTGCCATGTAAAAACTCTAGACTAGATTCAATTGATAAGACCTGCAGATCTCTTATAACCAAGTCAGCAAAAACATCTACTGAGTCCTTAGATGTCATGGGTACAAAGGTGGATTTGGGTTTGAATGGAGTTCTTATACTGTGGTAAATGTCCAACTCCATTCTATCAGCAGTTTCCTTGGCAGACTCAGGTTGTTCTATGCCCTCACACTCCATCTCTAGTAGATGTAAATCGTGTAATAAGTTCAAATCCTCAGCTTCCAGAGACATGCCTTGTACTTTCTCTACTTCTTTAGTTGGCATATTTGTGAATTGAGTGTGAATTTTTTTTTCTTTAATCTTAAATTTCTTACAAATTTATAGAAATCTATGCATGTCTGGGCATAATTGAAGTTTGTCCTGGTGCAAAATAATAATCCTGTTGATAGTGTGTTTTCCTCATCCTCTGTCAACATTAAGTTCGTTAAATTGATCACTGTTGCTGGGTCACGCTCTGTTATCTTGGATTCGTGTCCCTGGTTTTGGAACCTGAGCGCAGCTCCATGCCCTCCCCTTCAGTTTTTGCGTTTCCGGCGCGCTTTTTTCCTCTCCATTGAGGTTTCTGTTGATATAAATATATCAACACTCCAGCTCACTCTTGCTGGTTTTCTCTTCTTGGCGGTGCGTAATCCAATGGCTGAGCCACGCCGTTTTTACATCAAGCCAACATTCCACACGGGAAAAATGGACCGCACTCACGGGGAGTGAGTGCGGTCCATTTTTCCCGTGTGGAATGTTGGTTTGATATATACATATATATATATTTCCTCCATCGATATATATATTTATATATATAGCAAATGGTATTTCAACATAATAGAGACTAAAACAAAGAAGTTATATTTTATTTCATTTCTCAAGCAAGATATGAACTACAAATAAACAACGAAGTATTTTATGCCTGGAATTAGCATTGCAGTCCAAGCATAGTGTGAAGAAGTACATAAAGCAGGATAATGCTGGAGATTAACTTGTTTATTTTAAGCTTCAGGTACAGAAACGTCCTATCCACAGGACACCCAACAGCAACTGACTGTGAGCACTAGGCAACAGATACCAAGCATTCTACATTCTAGAGTCACAGTAAATGGATGTTCCTCATGGAAGGAGCTTGCTGATACTCAGCAGCATATCAAGCAATACCACACACCTTCCCCCAAACCAGAAATAAGAGAATGTCAACACAAGAAAACAAGAAGAGAAAAGTAAGCTTCCAAGGAACTTCAAGGCTAGCGGGTTACAAACATAACAAGACAATTAGTTCAAAACAAAGTCACGTAGAGTCTCAGGAGCTCTACATGTGCGAAGGCTCCAGCGTGGAGGAGAGACAACCTTGGAGGGGAGGGATGGTCCATCTTGTTCAGAGAAGGTATTGGGACACGTGGGAGCAATCTTACGCATGGGGGAAATCCTACCCAAATTCCAAATGCGCCCATCATTGAGCTTCACAGCATTGCGAAACAGTTTGGTCACCCTAAAGGGAGAAGAGAATTTAGCACCAGCAGACTTCTGGGGAAAGCGTACCTTCACACGGTCACCCATACGTACAATCGTGCGAGAGACAGCATGCCTAGCATCGAAATTAGTTTTTCTCTTGGCAGACTTGAGATCCTGGAGAGCTCACCATTGGGAATCCTCGCGACCCACAATGTCAGCACCTTTCCCTCTCATCCAAGACTGGAACATGTACGTGTTTGGGGTGCGGCCTCTGAACAACTCAAAGGGAATCTTCCCAGAGAAAGAGTGGGGAGTTAAGCGGTAGACCATAACTCTCTCAAGCATTCCAGACCTCCAGTCCCTGCCCTGTTCTTTTAACAGTTGAATTGATTCCTTAAGGACACGGTTGAACCTCTCCATCATTCCGTTGCACTCGGGGTGGTAGAGAGAATAACGCTTGTGCTTAATTCCCTTCCTGGCCAAAAACTCCTCCATCTCTCTTGACACGAGCTGAACACCGTTGTCCATCAAGAGAGATTCTGGAAGACCTTCTCTGCAGAAAATGTCTTCCAAGAATTTAGTAATGTCTCTAGTCTCTATGCTCTGTGTCACCTTGACCTCAGGCCATCTTGAGAACATGTCAATTAACACGAGGATGTAGAATTGCCCCACTTTACTGGAGACAGGTCCCAAGAGATCCAAGGCTACATGTTGCCAACATCGTGTGGGTGGTTCTCGTGCGACCATGGGTTGCACCCTAGTCTTGTAAACCTTGTCACAGGCATTGCACTCTATGCAGTCTCTTATCATTCGTTCCACAAGAATATCAATGCCTGGCCACCAGAAGTGTAGACGAACCCTTTCCTTAGTTTTGGAAATACCCTGGTGCCCCTGGTGAGCCAAGTTGACAATTTTCGCTCTAACTGATGATGGAGGGATGAGTCTGGTGCCTCTCCAAAGCAAGCCACTACCCACTGAGAGTTCATCCCGAACGTTCCAGAACTTCCGGACACTTTCGTTCAAGGTTTTGATACCTGTCCAACCCTCAGACACCAACCTGCACACCTCATTCATGTCCACATCATTCTTCATGGCGTCTTTCCATTCTGCCTCAGAAACTCCTCCTTCCACAATCTCGCACACCTTGAAGTCATCAATTTCCCATGAATCTTCGGGGTAAAGTGGGACTTCCCCACACTGTTTGGGCACTAAGCGAGAGAGACAGTCAGCAACCTTGTTATCCACCCCAGGTATGTACTTCACGACGAAGTCAAAATCTTGCAGGGCGATCACCCACTTACATATTCTGGAGGAGACGGCATCTAGACCCTTCTTACAGAACACGTCCTTTAACGGCTTGTGATCTGAATGGACGACAAATGGGCTACCCCAGAGAATTTTTTTTAATTTCTTGATGGCCCAGAAGATACACAGTGCTTCTTTCTCTATTACCGAATATTGAAGCTCTGGACCAACAAGAGCCCTGGAGAGGAACATGATGGTCACTTCCTTGCCGTCTCTCGCCTGCTTAAGGACAGCGCCCAAACCCTTGGAACTGGCATCGGTGATTAGAATTGAGCTCGAAGAAGTGTCAAAGCTCTGAAGGGAGGGAGCTGAACTCAGAGCTTTCTTGATACCTTCGAACTCCAACTGGCACTGGGGAGACCAAGAAAACTTCACACCGTTTTTTAAGAGGGATCTCAACATGAAGGTTCGGCATGCGAATTGGGGCACGAACTTATTGTAGTACTCCGCCATTCCTAAAAAGGTGACTAGATCATCTCTACTTTGTGGAACGGGGAGCTCTTCAATGGTCCTCACAAGGCAATCTCTAGGTTTGACTCCACCCTCCGTCAAGCAGTGGCCCAGGTAATCGATTTCAGAGAGGTTGAACTTGCATTTGTTCTCACGCAAAGTCAAGCCTCTCGCCCCAAATCGTTCGAGAACGACCCTTAACCTGACATCATGTTCTTGTTGAGATGAGCCATGAACCAGGACGTCGTCCTGATATATCTTGACTCCATCTACTCCTTTCAACACGTCTTCCATGACTTTTTGGAATACGGAGGCTGCGGAGTTCATGCCAAAGGGAAGACGAGTGAATTTGTAGGTTTCAAAGGGAGTTATTAAGGCAGTCAAGTTCATGGACTCCTCATCAATCTTAACTTGATGGTAGGCCACCCTGAGATCTAGAGTGGAGAAAACAAGTGCATCTCTCATTTGGGCTAGCATCTCCATGATGTTAGTTAGAGGGTACATGTCGGCGACAACTGCGTGGTTGAGGGCACGGAGTTCCACACACAAACGCACCTCACCAGAGGCCTTGCGTGCGAGAACGACCGGAGCCAACCACTCACTCGCCTCTGTCTCGACTATGATCCCCTCTTTCTTTGGTTTCTCGAGTTCAGAGCACATGGACTCCCTCATGGTCAATGGTACACTGCGCACCTTGCATGTCACGGGAACTGCATTGGGCTTAAGCGTGATTTTGTGAGTGTAATCCGATAGGCAACCCAACCTTTCGCTAAACACTTCTTTAAACTCGGTACGTAAAGTACAGCCAGGATCAACCTCACCCGGAACCACATTTGGAACAATCTCACTTGAAACAACATTCAGAGGGACCGTATGTGGAGAGATGTCTCTGAGGATAATGCAGGGGTCGACACCGGGAACCAATGACACACCCAGATCAGCCTGGTGGAACCAGCTAATTATGCTGTCTCCTCTGCAGGAGATGTATATCTTCCCTGCAGTTAGCCTCCCTTTGTATTCGATGTTGCCTAAGAAGTAGCCAAACAACTTTATGGGTTGGCCACCGTAAGCAAGAGGCTTAATGTCAGGTTTGTAGAGTCTCACCTTCCCATGGAGATTCATGTCAAAAAACTCCTTGGGAATGAGGGAGATCTTTGCCCCTGAGTCGAAAAGCATTTTAATGTTGCAATCATTCACCAGTACCTCATCCACGGGCCCCTTACTAATCCATTGTGCTTTGCACGGGTGGTTTCGAATCCCATCCTCGTCGCCAGTGTGAAGAAGTACATAAAGCAGGATGATGCTAGAGATTAACTTGTTTATTTTAAGCTTCAGGTACAGAAAAGTCCTATTCACAGGACACCCAACAGCAACTGACTGTGAGCACTAGGCAACAGATACCAAGCATTCTACATTCTAGAGTCACAGTAAATGGATGTTCCTCATGGAAGGAGCTTGCTGATACTCAGCAGCATATCAAGCAATACCACACATAGTTCTATCAAAACTCCATCTTCGACATTTTCAAGAGTGAAGCTAATCCTCATTATAGCACAGGTAATAAGTGGGGATTAGTTTGAACACAAATAATTGTATCATCATTGGTATAGTGTAGGCAGATTAAATAGTGTGTCCCTATTAAAGATGTCTTAATCTATTATGGGTACTCCTTGGTGGCGCAATCAAAAAAGGGAGGGTTGTCCTGCTGGAAATAGAAGTACCTGACATGAGGAGTCTCTCTTTTGTCCCCTTCCCCTTTCCCCCCTACTGGTACTGGAAACAGATGTGAACAATCTGTCGCTGGTAGTAGTAGTGGGGACTGAGGACTTATCTTCTGCTCCTGAGGAAATCAATACAGGTACCCTTGATACATGTCGCAGTGGGATGTACCGAAGAAGTTATTGGTCTTGCTTCAAGATGTCCTAAGGAGGTTGAACCGAGGTATTCTGTGATTGAACAAAAAATGCTTGCATGCACATGGGGAGTGGAAAAATTCAAGCCGTAAATGTGGGATAGGACATTTTGCTTGCAAACAGATCATCAGCCTCTATCAGGTGAAAAACATTCAGAAATTCATAGCTCATTTGACCTGTTAATCAGCAAAATTTCTGGAATTCAAATTTCAAGTCGTTGATTTTTCTGGCGCCAGAAATTTTAAGGCTGACTGTTTGTCAAGGTTACCCGTGGATGAACAGAGTGAAGGGGGTGATGAAAATATTGAGGAATGTATTATTGCCGAAATTAAAGATCGTGTTGTATGTGAAAGTATGGATGTTTGGTGTAGGGAGGTTATGGATAATTAGATTTTGCAGGAGGTTATTAGTTCTTTGTCAAAAGAATGGCCTTAAGAGAAGTCAGCAAGTGTTAATTTGCTGCCTTTCTGTATAGTTGCAGACGCGTTATCTGTGGAAGATGATATATGGTAAGGGGTTACAAACTCATTCCTCCCACGTGTTTTAGGCAACGGATTATGGAAACTGCTCATGCTTGGCCTCTTAGCATGAGTGCCACTAAACGTAGAGCTTGTTGCATATTTTTGGTGGCCTGGTATGGATGGAGATGTTAATGATCTGGTGTGCAGTTGCTCTCAGTGCTCTATTAGTGACAAGCATTTCATCACAATTGTGCCTTTGCCTAAGATGTTTCCTTGCAAGTTAAGGTGTGGCAGAAAGTTGCTATTGATTTTCTTGGACCATTTAATGTTCTTCCCACTCAAATTTGGTATTTTATTGTGATGATAGATCATCTTGTGCGTTGGGTTGAGGTGAAAGGTGTGGCTGAACCCACAGCTAACAATGTCATAAGGTTCTTCAAATACGTTTTTGCTAAGGAAGGAGTGACTTTGGAGATTTTATCTGACAATGGAGTTCAAGTTCACATCTGTTGTGATGCAAGATTTTTGGAACAAATGTGGTGTCAAACATGTGTGTAACTCCGCTACATTATCCTCATTTCAATATAGAAGTGGAGAGATTTAACAAAGTTTTAGTGGGGGGCATTCAAAGTGCAATCAAGTCCCATATTGATTGCGTGGAAGGAATCAGAGAATTGTTATGCCCACTCTAGAATAATACCAATTTTGGGAAGGTGTTGGACACTAAAGGGGTGACATTTACCATGCCCACTCCAATCTATACCAATGTGAGGAAGGTGTTGGACACTAAAGGGGTGACATTTACTATTCCCACTCCAGTCTAAAGCAATTTGGGAAGGTGTTGGGCACTTAAAGGGTGACATTTACTATCTCACTTCAATGTATACCAATTTAGAGAATGTGCTGGACACTAAAGGGGGTGGCATTTACTACTCCCCCTCCAATCTAAACCAATTTGTGGAAGGTGTTGGACTCTAAAGGAGTGACATTTACTATTCCCACTCCTATGTATACTAGTTTTGTAAAGGTGTTGGCACTAAAAGGGTGACATTTACTATTCTTACTCCAATGTATACCAATATGAAAAAAGTGTTGGCCAGTAAATGGTTGACATTTACTATTCTCAATCCAATCTAACCCAATTTAGGGAAGGTGTTGGAAACTAGAGGGGGACAGTCACTATTCTCACTGCAATCTATACCAATTTGGGGAAGGCGTTGGACACTACAGAGGTGGCATTTGCTATCCCTAGTCCAATCTATATCAATTTAGAGAAAGTGTTAGACACTAAAGGAATGCCATTACTATCCCCACTCCTATTTTAACCAATTTGAAGACGGCGTTAGACACTGAAGGGGTGACATTTACTATTCTCACTCCAATCTATACCAATTTGGAGAATGTGTTGGAAACTAAAGGGGTGACTTTTACTATTTTTAAAATTTTTTATGCAAGGCACTACACACTAAAAAAATTATGTCCACAATTAATACTCCATACTCACACAGAGATTTTCTACTATAAAGCACATTAAAAATTACTTCAAAAACACACTCACCCAAACTACAAACCTAAGTATTTATAATTAAACATTAACTAATAATAATTAATATATTAGTAAAAATGTTTACTACCATTCCTAAAATGTTAAAAATAGATCTTTTTGGAAAATAATGTTATTTTTAATTTAATGAAATGTATTTATTACATTTTATGAAATATTTTCCTAACAACAAAACATATTGAATATTATTAAAATTCAGGGTTTTTTAAACAAATTTACATAAATAAACCATTAGCATTAGCATATAAATATACAACAAAATATACATTTATACATCTTAATTAATACATATTTATATTCTTTCCATAATATAAAAAATATTTAAAATAATTGTACATATGTAAAAAGTCGCATACATAGAAATTATTTTATTTTTGGAAAAAATGCAATTTTTACAAAAAAATTTTTTTTTAAATGTGATTTAAAAAAATTATAAAATAATTTCACTTTAATTATTTTTTAAATATACTTATATTTTTCTGACATTGATTATAAATGTATTATTTATATTAAAATGTGCGAATATAATTTTTAATATCATGTATATATATATATATCAAAAATCCCTCGTACACCAAGGATGACGACGCCGTGTCTCCTGTGCAAATTACTTTATTTGCCGGTTACTGCTGTACGCGTTTCGCCTGCACAGCAGGCTTGTTCACCAACAAAAGAGTAAAGTTTTCAACAATATTTAAAACACCTCCATCTTGTGTCACATGTGAACTACCCAGTGAGTACTACTGAAAACAGGTATGTGGAACTGCAATGGGCACCTGCTTAGCCCCCAGCTATGCTAATTTGCATATGGGCTGGTGGGAGGAGCAGGTGGTCCAAAAACAGTTCCAAGAGGAGTGGCATGAGCATGTTATGCATTGGAGCCGTTTTATAGACGACTTGTTCATTGTATGGAAAGGGCCAGAAAAGACAGTAATTGAGTTTATAAAGAAGCTACAGGTGAACAATTTGAATTTGCGGTTCACTAGCACTATCAGTGCAACAAGTGTTAACTTCTTAGATTTAACAGTGTATATCAAGGATGGCATGCTAGAAACAAAATTGTTTCGTAAGCCCTCAGCGGGCAACACGTTGCCTCATGCAACGAGCTTTCACCCGAAAAATCTGGTAAAGAGCATTCCGTATGGTGAATGCTTACGAACGATAAGAAACTGCAGTAATGAAGGTGAAGTGAAACAAGAGCTTGGGTGCTTGGAGCTAGGGGCTATGCGTCTGAGGTAATAAATTCAGCTATGCACAAGGCCAAGAAAAGAACGAGAGAAGATATCTTGTTTAATAAAGAATCAAGTGAAAGTAGAAAAAAGACACAAATTAATCAATGTAGGATAATTACTACATTCAGTAATCAAGAGGAGAAGCTAAGAAAAATCCTATGTAAACATTGGCATCTGATTAAAAATGACTCAATATTGGGCAAACTGGTACAAAAAAGACCGCAGATAACTTTTAGACGAGCCAAATCTTTAAAGCAAGCCCTTGTCAGAAACACAATATTCTCTACAAAATCAAAGAGCAGTGTATCTATGTGGCTCAAGCGATGTGATGGTTTCATAAAATGTACTAAATGTAAGGCGTGTTCCCATGGGAAGAACACAACCACTTACAGCTCCAACTTAATAACTAGAGAAAAGAAGATCAAGGGACAATTTTCCTGTAAGACAGATTTTGCTGTCTACGTGCTTCAGTGCCCTTGTGGCCTGAGGTACGTGGGCAGCACAATCTTACCTGTTCATAAAAGAGTGTTGCAACACCTGAGGGCAATAAAAAATGGCGACAAGACTTACCCTGTAGCACGACATTTTGACCAATACAATGGTAGAAGCACATAAGGACTGACATATTTTGTAATAGCAGCCATCCCACTGAATGCACGGGGCGGCAATCGAGAACGCAAATTGAGACAACTTGAATCTTGCTTTATTATAGAATTGAATACCAAATTTCCGGATGGTCTCAATATGGAAGAGGATTTCCATACTCATTTATAGTGCATTTCTTGAGATATCAGCAGTATTCCGCAATTCCCTATGTTTTAAACTTTTATAGGAGTATGTTTAAAATGTTTGTATTTTTTAATATTTTTAGGGCACGTGCACTTTGGGGGAAAACAGACAATGATAAACTTGGTTTAACGTAGGGCCCACTGGGGCAAGATTTTCTGAGAATATAATATAAGAATGAACAAGGAGGTTTATTGTTTCTGTGCGTTTAAATTGCGCAATCATGCGAGTATATTGCACAGTTAATTTGGTTACAACGAGATAAATGTGTAACCATATGTATTTGATCTCCTTTTGGCAATGCCCACTTGGGCAGAATGTGAGGTGGTGCACACCGCAATGAGAACTGCACCATATTGTGGTCAAATTTGGACTTGAAAACTGTGAATTAGTTCAATGAATTTTTGTCAAGTATTTTTAAAGTGTGAATATGCGCTATTTTAGTGACATTGTACATATTTTAAATACGACAAAAAATGGATGTTTCAATTGTTTGAAATCTTGCAGTCGATCTGACTTCCATGATAAAACTACGAGTCTGTTTTCAGTAGTACTCACTGGGTAGTTCACATGTGACACAAGATGGAGGTGTTTTAAATATTGTTGAAAACTTTACTCTTTTGTTGGTGAACAAGCCTGCTGTGCAGGCGAAATGCGTACAGCAGTAACCGGCAAATAAAGTAATTTGCACAGGAGACACGGAGTCGTCATCCTTGGTGTACGAGGGATTTTTGAAATTTTCCGGACCAAACTTGGGAGGTCCGTTTGGCGACGCGCCCTTCGTTCAGGAGCAGCGGCAGGCAATACCTAAGTGTTGGGGAGCTATATATATATATATATATATATATATAAATATATATGAACAATATTATGAACTAGTATTTATTAAAAAACTTAAAAAATATCAAAACTACTTTGCTTATTATTAAAACAAATTAACATGACATTTAAATCACATTATCCACATTTTAGTAATCTCCCCACTCTTATTCCTTATAAACCCAATTTCAACAATTTCACAGTTAATAAAGTAGTTTCTTAAAAACAGAAAACACTAAAAATTACTAAACATAGTATGAAACACACTACAATAAATTGCATACAAAATAACACTTACAAAAAATATTACATACAATGATATATTTTAAATCGGTATTTTCAACAACGATATTAAAAACAACATTTAAAACGGTATTCTTACCTCGATATTCCTGTCGGTTATATCTTTGACATACCGATATTCTTGACATGATATTTTTGTATCACAATATTTTTATTTCTATATTTTGTCCAAACACCGTTTGTGCAGTGCCACTCTGTGATTCCATGTAACACTTAAATTCCCAAAATATTCTGACAATCAAAATCAATTTTTGTTTCTAAATTCGTCTTAGTTTTTGATTTGGCTATTTTTTCATTTTTCAAAATGTATGTCTTGCCTCACATCCTTTTTGTTAACATGCAGATGAAGCTAATCAATGTTGATGAGCTTTGCAGAGTGGAGCTCAAGAGCCTCTGCAAGAAGAGGGGGGTCAATATGGAGAGGAAGACCACCACATTGGATCTCCAGGTAGCCCTCAGATCCTTTGAGGATGTCAGGAGGATGGGGGCCACTCCAGAGGAGCAGGAAGAGGATGAAGTGGGCTTGGAGGAGGAGGAAGAGAATGAGAAGGGGGAGGAGGAGAAAGGGGGCTTGCCCGGTGGTCCTGAGCTGCAGCACCCAGAGGGAGATGAGGACAACTTGCCTACAGGAGTGAGATATCCTGTCAGGGCAGGGAGCATAGAGTCCTCACACAACCTGTGCCCTAAGGAGCTGGAGAACAGGAAGGCTGAGAGACAGTTTCAGCTACAGCTGGCCAAACTGAAATTGGCTGCAGAGGAGAGAAAAGCTGAGGCTGACAGGGACTTAGAGGAGAGAAAGTTGGCCAGGAAGGGGAAGAAAATACGGCTGGCTCATGAGATGAGTAAACAGGAGCTGAACCTAAAAGCCAAGCAGATCTCATATTCCAGCAACAATGGTGGCAGCAATACCCCAGTGCCTATTGGAGACAAGATGATCCATCCATATCCGCAAGGACCCGGTGCCTAACTTTGCTGTGGGGGACGATATTGACAAGTTGTTTGAGGCTTAGGGCATTTCCTTAGAGATGCACAGGGTCCCTGAAGAGGAATGGAGAGACAGTCTCTGGAGGGGCATTCCCAGTGACACAAGGGATACACCATTTGCCCTAGGGAAGGGAGACAGGATGAGATATCCACACACAAAGGATACTCTTGTTAGGAAATATGTACTCACCCAGAGAAGTATAGGCAGAGGTTTAGGGACAGTCATAAGCTGCCCCACCATTCCTGGGTGGATGATGTGGATCCCTTTTGCAAGGCACTGGATGGTTAGGTGAATGGCAGTAATGTGAGAGATTTCAAGGGGCTATACAGTATGATCACCAGAGAGCACATGTTCAGTAATTGTTTTGCAGAACTGCGCCAAAGCCTAGTGGATAGTGAGTTCTCTGACCCTAGGGAGCTTACTAAGGAGGCGTGCCTCTGGCTTAGCACCAGGGTCCATAAGAAGGAATCTGGGGGGATCACCCAAAGGGTGGACAGGGTTCCCAACAGAAGAAAGAGGGGGGAAACAAAAACAAAAAAGAGGAGTTCTCACAAGGCCCTCAAAATAGTTCCCAGCTGAAGGGTTCCCAATGCCAACCTGACCAAAAGAAAAATTGATTCCTTGACAAAAAGTCCTCAGGGAAGTTCAAGCCCAAATGCTAAGAGTGCTATAGATATAGGCACATGAGAGGAGATGCCAAATGCCCCAGGAGGGCGCAGCCCCCGCTGATGGGCAGACACCTGAGTTGGCTAATGTAGCATTTGGGGAAGAGGTAGTCCCAGTTAACATGGGGGGTAGTGTAGAGGTTACCCTAGTGTCCCTTGGTGACAATTAGATGGTTCCCAAAGCTCACATGCCTACCAATACTTCAAAGTAAAGACAGCGGGTCACCATCAATGGGCAGAGGGTGGAGGCTCTGAGGGACACGGTAGCCAGTATAACTACTGTAAGGTGTCATCTGGTGTTCTTAGAGCAAGTAATCCCTAATGTATTTTACCAGGTTGTGGTAGCAGATAACTGTGAGTATTGCTATCCAGTGGCTCTGGTTCCTTTTTTAGGGGAGAGGATCTCAGATTCCTTGAGGGTAGCTGTGAGCTCTGCCATGATTGTGGATTGTCTGCTTGGTAATGACTTATAGTACACCATCTAGAAAGAGGTGGAGTTCAGGTCCCACCTGAAGATGTTAGGGGTGCCTGTGTGGGTGCGCCTGACCACAAGGGCCACAGCAGCCCATCAGGGTAGTCAAGAAGGCCTGGAGCCTGGAAAAATGGCCCAGGTAGCTGCCAAGAGGAGTAAGGGCAAGGGGCATGGGAAACCTGACCCTATTCAATTCTATTCTATGCAGACTTATAATGCGCATGGCTACCCAAAGACTTTCCAGCCCTAGCCGAACCACAATTAGAACACCTGTGCTGAGCAGGTATCCAAATAATGAGATGTTAGTTGACTGGGATAAAGCCATGTTTTAGCTGTTTCCTAAACAGTGTCTCCTTGTCTACCATCCTTAGTTCTATAGGCAATGAGTTCCATAGTTTTGGGACTAGATTGGAGAAGGAACACCACCCCATCAAGTCCTTTGCATTCGAGGCACCTTCAGAAATCAGTCATGAAACTCCTATGGTCCGGGAGTAGGCTGAACCTGAGGATGATTCCGCGGATCCTACAGGGGAGGACATTGCCTACGCTGGGGGACTTACCTGTCCTGGCTGGTTGGCAAGCTGGAGGAGGGCCAACCAGGGAGGAATTCTGCTAGGCTTAGAAGTAGTGTCCTACCTTTGAGAGCCTAAGGCGACAGGCTGAGGCCTAGGAGGCCTAGGCAGTTGGTGACACCTCTGAAGATCACCTGATATTTTAGAAGAATGACCTTCCATATAGTGAACCTAAGGTTCCTGAGCGTGGGGCAACCAGTATGTTGGGGGACCCCCAGTTCTACAGATCCTTTCTACTAGGTCTGGCTCATGCCATACCCTTGGCAGGACATCTGGGGCAGGGCAAGACCTTTGCAGGTTTGTCACCCACTTATATTGGACCCACATGAAGGTGACCTCAGATGTATTCCTCAGGTTGTGTCCTACCTGCCAGGCCAGGGAGAATTTAGGGAGAAAGATAAAGTCTCCCCTGGTTCACTTACCTGTTGTTGGCACCCCATATGAAAGGGTAGGCATCAACATTGTTGGGACCTCGGAACCCAAGACTGCCCTAGGCAACAGACTTTTCCTGGTCTTGATGGACCATGTCACTAGGTACCCAAAGGCCATTCCTCTGAGGACTGTGTGGCCAAGGCTCTGATGGGTAATTTTACCCAGGTGGGGTTACCTAAAGAAGTAGTGCCTGACAGGGGTACACATTTTATGTCAGCCTATATGAAGTCAATGTAGGATGAGTGTGGAGTAACTTACAAGTTCTCCACACTCTATAACCCCTAGGCCAATGGAATTGTTGATGTTCCACAAGACCCTTTAAGGCATGATTATGGGTCTGTCAGAGCCCATAAGGCGGAATTGAGACATCCTCTTGCCATGTTTTCTCTTTGCCAACAGGGAAGTAGCACTGAAAGGCCACCCTGTTAGGGGACCTCTTAGTCTTGTGAAGGAGGGGTGTGAGCAAGCTCCCATGAAGCCTCCCCAGAATGTAGTCATCAACATGATGGACTTGAATGAAGCACTTCTGGAAGAAGGCCACTGAGAACCTGAAAGCCAGCCAGGAAGTGATAATGCTCTGACAAGACAAGAAGGTCACTCTGGTTTAGTATCAGCCTGGCTAAAAAGTGTTGGTGATGGAACCAGTGGAGCCCAGGGCTCTACAAGTCACTGGTATCGGTCTTATGAGGTGAAGGAGAGAAAGGAGGAGGTCACCTACCTGGTGGACCTCAAGACCCC
Organism: Calotriton arnoldi; assembly: GCA_963921515.1. Lineage (NCBI taxonomy): Eukaryota > Metazoa > Chordata > Amphibia > Caudata > Salamandridae > Calotriton > Calotriton arnoldi. The sequence continues at coordinate 2,061,373 of CAWUFW010001133.1, forward strand.
CAAGAACCCCTTAAGGGTTCTCCATGTTCGATGCCTCAAACCCCTCTATGAGAAACCTGAAGTCACCATGCTCCTGGTGACAGATGATAGAGTGGAAGAGGAGAGTGAAACTCTCTCCCTGATCTCTTATCTTCTAAGGAGCAGGATGCATTAGTGGCTCAACTCAGTTGCAAAACCTAATGCTCACCTCATCCCCCAAGCAGATGAGGTCATAGATAGGGTGGGCGGTGCCAAGCTCCTAAGTTCTTTTGATTTAACATAAGAGCACTGGCAGACAGCCGTTACTGCGGGGGTTAAGGAGAGATCTGCATTCTTCACCCCAGAGGGCCACTTTCAGTTTTAAGTAATGAACTGTGCATTACAGAATGCCCCTGCCACCTTCAAAAGGTTGGTAAACAGGTTCCTGGCTGGGATGGAGACTTTCAATGCGCCTACTCAGATGACATTGCAGTCTTTGGTTCTAGCTGGGAGGACCACCTATTTTACCTCCAATCAGTGCTTCAGGCCTTGCAATAGGCAGGGTTGAATATTAAGTCTAGCAAATGCTAGATAGGCTAGGGATCTGTGGTATATATGGGACACCCACTGGGCGGGGGACAATGTGTAGCCCCTCTAAGTCAAGATTGAAACTATCCTAGGCTGGAAACCCCCCAAGACTCAGACTGAATAGAGGGCCTTCCTGGGCCTCACTGAATATTACAGGAGGTTTGTTGATGGCTAAGGCACTATTGGTGCCCCCTTGACTGAGCAGCCCAAGATGTTGATCTGTACAGAGGCTGCCAGAAAGCATTTAGTACCCTGAAGAAGGCAATGTGCTCAGCACCTGTATTCAAGGCCTCTGACATCTTAAAAGAGATATTGTACAGACAGATGCCACAGACCATGTCATAGAGGCTGTGCTTTCACAGCTAAGTGCAGAGGGTCTAGACCAACTTGTAGTCTTCATCAGGAGGAGGTTATTTCCTAGGTGGAGTGCAATTGAAAGGAAGGCTTTTGCTGTGGTCAGGGCACTAAAAATGCTGGGACCATGCATGTTTGGGACTCACCTCTGGGTCTATACAGATCACAGGCCTTTCAGATGGCCAATGCAGATAAGGGCCAGAATGCTAAACTGTTAAGGTGGTCCATCTCACTAATGGGAACAGACTTTACAGTGGAACACCATCCTGGCACTGACCACTCTAGTGCTGCTTGTCTTGCCGGGTTGTTCTACCTTAGCGATGAGAACTCCCATGAGGGTGGGTAGTTCTCCCTACTTTTAGCTGGGAGGGACACATGTTAGACCTGTCATTCTTGGCGTGGTCTTCCCCGATATGTTTGCCTTCACCACTCCTGTTTTCTGAATTTAATTGTGTTGGCATTAGGACTCTGTACACCTTACCACTGCTAATCAGTGCTAAAGTGCGTGTGCTCTCTCCTTAAAACACGGTACCATTGGCTTACACCTGATTGGCATATTTAATTTACTTATAAGTCCCCACTTGAGTAGCACTTTAAAACATATCTCAGGCCTGCCACTACAGCCTGTAGGGCAGTTTTAAAACTGCCAGCTCAACCTGGCATAATATACATTTTGCCAGGTCTAAACCATCCTTTTTAAACATATAAGTCACCCCTAAAGTAGGCCCTAAACTGACCATAGGGCAAGGTGCATTGTATATAAATAAAGGGCTTTTTTTGTTAAGGTTTTCAAGTCCTGGGACTTCAAAGGCACCACTGGGAAAACTCCTAAATTTGTTTTTCACTACTGCAAGTCCTGCCTCTCCCATTGGATATCATTATTTTAACCTTTTTACTTTTAATACGAGCTAATTTTTAATACGAAACTGTTAGACCTGATAGCCTTAGGGTGGCCTCCCCCCCCCCAACTTTTTCCTTCCTCCTCCACTTTTCTCACTTCGTTTCTTTCAGCATTAGGACTCTGTGCACTTTCACCACTGCTAACCAGTGCTAAAGTGCTTGTGCTCTCTCCCCTAAATGTGGTAATATAGGTTCATCCCCAATTGGCATATTTAATTTACTCAGATGTCCCTATTAAAGTGGTAATACATGTACCCAGGGTTTGTAAATTAAATGCTACTAGTGGGCCTGCAGCACTGATTGTGCCACCCACTTTAGTAGCCTTTTAACCATGCCTCAGGGTACCCTTGCAGAGCCTGTGTTAGCAGTTTACACTGCCATTTCGACCTAGCAAAATAAAGCCTTTGCCAGGACCAAATCTTCCCTTTTTATGCATGTATGTCACCCCTAAGGTAGGCCCTAGACAACCCAGAGGGGAGAGTGAAATTAATTTAAAAGGCAGAACATATACTTTTAAGTCCTGGTAGTGAAAAACACTTCAATTTGTTTTCCACTACTGCAAGGCTTATATCTCCTATAGGATAACATTGGGATTACCTTATTACATTTCATAAGTGTAATTTATAAAATAGGGAAATATAACTGATTCAAGTTTGGTGTCTCTGGAATCCTAATTAAAATCCTAACTTATAGTGAAGTCGGATTTTAAATTACAATTCTGAAAATGCTACTTTTCTTGCATTAGCCATTTGATGCCTGTAGCCTGTCTGTGACCACATGACTGGGCGTAGTTGGCAGTTAGGCTTTGTGTATTCCTCCTAGAAAGCCACACACAATGGAAGCTTAGGTGTGTTTCAATGGGCCATCTCTGGCAGGATGGGAGGGAGAAGCTGTGCTCAGCCTCACACCTGAATAGGCTATGTCCTGTCCACACACAAACGTCTTCACACCCCCCTGCAGTGAGTCTGGAGCCAGGGCAGGAAGGGAGGACCCATATGTACTTCAAAGGCAGTTCTTTGAAGTCTCCCCACTTCAAAGGCACCACTGGGTATAAGCACTGGACCTCAAACACCACCACTTGAGTACACTTCTGGACTTGTGGATACTCTGCCTGGAAGAAGAACTGCTGTGCTGTTGGAGGACTGCCACTCTGCTGGACTTCTGCTTTGGTGTGCTGATCTGCTTCCTGATGCCTTCTTGCCTGGTAGAGAAGGGCTGGACCTGCATGTATTGACCCCAGAACACAGAGTGACTCCAAGAGCTGACCTCCTGATCTGAAGCCTCAGTAACATAACAAGCTTCCAACCCCTGCACCTGGACTCTGCCATCTGTGAATCTACCCTGCCAATTGGGGCCACCCCAGTCCTGGACCCTTTGAAGTAGGCCTAAGGTGCTTGCCAGTGAAACTGATGCATATGCCCTGCTGAGCAACGCATCTACTAGCAGAACCGATGCATCTACTCAGCAGAGCGGCTCATCCTCGAGCAGAACTGACCTAGCGCCGCTGCTGCGTAAGTTGGACCTGACGCAAAAGACTCGCATCGCTGCTGCCTCCCACATCTTGGGACCAGGGCATCACCTTCAGAACCACCGCTGCCATTACATCCGCGACACTGGACTTCGCATCACAAGACCTGTTGACAGAATCCTCGACTTCGATGCATCAGGAACTGATGCATCTTCTCAGCTGCATCACTCATCTTCGACGTGGATACACACAACGCTCTGCAACCAGGATTTAAGGTACTATGTTCAGCGGCCCTAACTGTGTCCCTGTAGCCGGCCCACTCTCCATTGCGGTCAGCCTGAACTTTTGACTTTGTACCGGTCCGCCGCAACCAGGTATCCCCAATAGCGCTTTGTGCTTTTTGGTGCTATTTGTCACTATAAACTTTAAAATTCAATACCTCCAGTTCTACTCATTGGATTTTTGTCATTTTGATCTTGTTTTATTTATTAAAGTCACTTCTGTTTTTCTAACCTGGCGTGAGATCTTTTTGTGCGCTTTTTTCTATTGTTTTGCTGTCTGAAGTGTTGCACAATACTTTACACACTCGCTCTAAGTTAAGCCTGACTGCTCTTTGCCAAGCTACCAGAGGATGAGCACAGGCTAATTTGGGGTTTCACTGCCCCTTACCCTGACTAGTATTGTGGTTGCTACTCGACCTGGGCTCATACCCCAGTCGACCAGTAACCTAATTTCTAAAACAAACAGGTGGAAAATTCAAGTTTGGACTCAAATGAATTGCAATTTAAACTAATTTTTAAGATTAAAGTCAGATTTTATGTTACAATTCTGAAAATGCCACTTTTTGAAAATTGGCATTTTCTTGTCCTAACTATCTGGTGCCTGCTGCTTCTGTCCTGGGTCACATGACTGTGAATAGCTTGGCAGTTGGCCTTTGTGTATTCCTCCCAGTGAGACAAAGGGGGACTAGAGGTTAGCAGGATTGGCCATCTTGGCAGGATGGTTAGGACGGAGCTGTTCTTTGCCCCACTTACATTTCAAAGGGCATCCTATAGTACACACACACAAATGGACCTGACACCAGTCTTCTGTCACCCCAGACTATTTGGAGCCTTGGTAGGAGAAGGAAATAACTTTCCAGAACGAGATGTGGGGATGTTACCACACTTCAAAAAATACTGGACCCTCAGAACAACTCTTCAGTACACTCCTGGATCTGTGGGAGACTTCATAAGAACTACATTGTACTCCAGAGGACTGCCCTGCAGCTTGAGGCCTGCTTTGTTCTCTAGAGGACTGCTGTGCTGCTAACAGAGAGTTAAGCACAGGTTAATTTAGAGACTTTTGTGGTTCACCATGACAAGGATTGTGGTTGTTGCTTGAGTAGGGTTTCCACCCCCTTAATCAATAACCCAATTTCTTACAGGGTAAATAATGTAACCCTATATCATTAACTTAAAAATATTGGTTCTATTAAGACAGCATTTGTATTTACACTTTTGAGGTTGAGTGTACATCCACATGTGATTAATATATATGTAGTGGTCAAACCAAGATGGCAGCCACTATTCCAAGACTTGTCTGAACCTGTAGCCAATTTTCGCTCATTGTTGACTTTTTTATATATTAAAATAAACTAGTGCTGTGATAATCATGATAATGACTGTATACCTAGCAAACCACTTTTCTATATGAAAGTCCTTAATTTTGACTCACTTGAAGGAGTATTATGTATTCTTGTTCGATTTCAGATATAGTAATGCTTTTGGTAGGACTGCAGTATGGAAGGCACTTCTGCTTAGAACGTCCACTAACTAAGACTACCCAAAAGGTAAGAGGCAATCTCCCTGATTATAGTACAGTACATTTACTCTCCCAAGGTATGACTAATAGTAATCTAATTGTTAGCAGAATGGATACTTTACCAAGCTAGACTGGAAAGTTGATTTGCAATAGGAATACAACTCAAAATATAATAAGGTTATGTGATTTATATTTATTAGCCATCTGATATATGTTCGTTTTAGATTAAATTAACATAATATAAAAAACTGCTCAGGTAGGAGGAAAAGAAACAACAAATATTAGCTGTTGATTAATGATGTGTTACGGATATTAATATGTGGATCAAATAAATTATTTTTCTGAAGTCACCAGGTAGATTAAATGCTTCTCTGCCATTATACAAATAGTGCAAGAAATCGAATGAATAAGAGATAGACAGGTCGTTCTGAAAGATTACTTAACCAATGTCCAATACATTAATTCTTACACGGAATTGAATGATTAATAAATGTCTTGGCGAGCGTGCTCTCCTTTCTGTTTACCTAGTAATGTGGATATCTAGATAGGTGCAAATAATTGCTATACTATGATATCATCCATCAATTAATTGATAACTTATATGAAATTATGGTTTTAATGTTGCATATCATGGGACAGATTTATCAAACTTCGATGCAGCGCAACACAGCAAGACAACCAAAGTCTATTAAACATCAGAATATACAACATCATCAATAAAAACAAATTAACACATAAAAGAAATTCCTACAAGGGCATCTACCCAATGACCGCATTTAAGAACCTAACCAACTTATACGCTACATCTCAAAATTGCATATTATAAATCAGCTGAATTATAGAACTTCTGGTATTATGCCACATTTTATAAAAACATGTTTTAAAATTGATCGCCTCTTGGAAATAAAATATATACAGTCAAACAAAATGTGGGTGTTAAAAGTTCTTCTTCTTAATCCACAGGTACAATACAATTTAGGGGCATATTCACAAGGAGCTATCGTCGAATTAACGGCACTTTATCACAGCCAAAGTCGTGATAAATATACCTCCCCATTCACAAGCTGATGTAAACAGCCCACAGCACCAGTTTACCTGCGATAGCAGCCGCAAAAACCATCGCCACAGAGGACCCGTGCAACTATCGCTAATGAGATGCAGAGTGGGCGTTCCCGTGCCAAAAGGTGCGACAACATCACACCTCAACATTCACAATGACCAGCCACATCGGCGATAAAAACACAAAACAGGCGATAAGGCGCGTTAGCACCAGGAAATCTACACCTGCTCTGACCTGGTGTAAAGTCGGACGGCAGCCTGCAAACCAAAAGGGAGCACAGCCCATGGCTACATCGGAAGGGCAACAGATGCCATGGAGCCACCCATCATGCGGCCCGGACACCCAAGAGGGCCACAACACCCACCGCCACCACCCCCAGGACCACCCCTCCCTGGCACCCCCCCGACCAAAGACATGCCACATCAGCCACACATAAACATCTACAAAATATTCCGCTTGATGCCGCACAATCACAACTGGTGACATGCATGTGTCGTCACAGAAATGAGCAGCACACATTCACTTTCGAAGCAACAAATGAAACTTTATTAAAATGAACACCGAAATGAAATGAAGACACATGGCCGCTCCCCTCGGGACAATACGTAGGTCACAGCCTGTAAGACAAAAAACATGATGAGAAGGTGATGAGAAGGTGTGTCCTGCGCACATCAGAGGACAGAGAGAGAGCGAAGGAGAGAGAGAGGAAGAGAGGAAGGGAGAGAGAGAGAGAGAAGAGGAGAGAGAGAGGAAGAGAGGGAGAGAGAGGGAGAGAGAGAGAGAGAGAGAGAGAGAAGAGGAGAGAGAGAGGAAGAGAGGGAGAGAGAGAGGAAGAGCGGGAGAGAGAGAGTGAAGAGGAGAGAGAGAGGAAGAGAGGGAGAGAGAGAGAGAACGTGCCGCCCCTGCACACCCAGGCCACACTGCTCACCTGCTGCCACTGGTGTGTCTCCAACCACATGCCGGTATGTATAGCAGGACACCAGGTCACACATCTGAGTCAGAGCCATCAGCTGAAACAGAGTCCAGATACATGACTGGCACAGTACACACACCTGCACAAGACAACATCGCCTGCCCACCCATGCACACCCAGGCAGAGGCACCCCAACCCCTCCTGCCGCCCATCGGAGCATGCCTGCCCATGCACACCCAGGCCTCAATGCTCACATTCCGCCACAGGCGCGTAGACAGGAGGTCGCACCACGTGCTGCTGCAAGCCACAAGCCCGGGGCCCGTGGACATGGCACCCTCTACATCATGCAGCCCCGCTCCGCAGGCCACCAGGTCTCACGTTTGGTGCTGGGTCTTGATTACTCCATGGCAGAGGACATACCAGTGCACCCGGCACCATCGCAGGCTGCACACCCGCTCAGCCCAATGGGTGCCACTTACTCTGGCGGTAGGCCCGCGCTGCCCGCTGGCTCTAGCCTACACTGCGGTCCAGAAGGGCACACAAAACCAGAGCTGTCCGGGCCGCTGGGACGGGGCATCATCGCAGGCTGCACACCCGCTCAGCAGCTTAAGGTGCCACTGACTCAGTGCACCCAAAGTCACCGTCCCGTGGCGGGGTGCCTGTGCCATCTGCAAGGCCCCGTATGCCACTAACCCTGTGCAACCCCAGTCTGCGCCACGTGGTGGTAGGCCCGTGCCGTACTCAATGCCTTGGATGCCACTAACCCTGTGCAACCCCAGTCTGCACCACGTGGTGGTAGGCCTGTGCCGTACTCAAGGCCTCAGATGCCACTAACCCTGTGCAACCCCAGTCTGCACCACGTGGTGGTAGGCCTGTGCCGTACTCAAGGCCTCGGATGCCACTAACCCTTTGCGCAACAACTCATGGGCCCTATATGAGTGAGAACCGTGGAGCGTCCGTCATCCAGTCACCACCGAAAGAGGGGAATGTGACGTCCTCAGCCCCTTATGTTGGCGGAGTCACATGGCCTGTGACGCCTGTGCCGGATGGGTGTGGTGTGTGTGAAAACCTGCCCTCAGGGAGTGGCTGTGACATGCTGACAACTAGACCAGTGACCTGCACACCACCAGCGAGTACGGCTGCGACGGGTAGCAATGAGGGCCCCCCTCGTGGCGTTAGCGGAGTGGTCTGGCCTGCCGTTCGCCGGACCAGCGCAGGGCTTGCAACAATGACTCGTGGGATCTGGGCGTCGTCCAGTCCATGTCCGGACAAGGAAGTGACTGATGCGTGTGTCCCTGTTGTAGTGTTCACGGGACCCGGTACACAAAATGCAATGTCGCACCCTCTGACTGGCATCCCACAGGATGAACATTATTGACGCAAGGGAAGGCACTGTCCCCACATTCATCCACACATCCATACATTAATGACGTAAGACATTACACAGCAGTGCGTCACTGGATGTTTATTTGCACATCCAGTGCAGTCATGCAGCTGAAGCGGTACAGGGCAATGCCGAGCACACTACACAATATGGGCCCGTGGAGGGCCAGCCAGTGTCCATCCGGGGATGACCTGTACTGCGGAAGAGGAAGGGTACAGTCCGCAGTCTGTCCGCCGTGTCAATGGTCGTCAAACAGGATGTGGCAGTCCATGTCGCTGTCCAAGGTGAGTGCATCGGAGTGTATCGGGGGTCAGTGGTAGGTCTTGAGGCCATGTGCGGCACCAAGCAGAAACAGGCAAGGTGGCGGAAATGAATGCTAGTGCCTCCTTCTGATCTCAATCCCATCCATGTCCTCGTCCCCGGATGTGTGCTCTGCCCCACCTGTGGGTGTTGCAGTACCGGCTGCGGCACTGTGTGCCACTGACACATCAGGGGCCGGAGGAGGATTGTCGGCCGCACTGTGTGGCAGTGACACATCAGATGCTGGAGTGGATACGCCTGCCGCACTGGGAGGCACTGACACACCAGGGGACAGAGATGTGGATGGTGTGGGGGCAGCAGCATTTATCATCGCCACGCCTTGTGGCAGCAATGCCATGATGAGGACATGCAGGGCCTGGTAGATCCCAGCTAGATGTGCAGCGGTGGATGCCATCCTTTCCACCTCCATCCGCACCATGTCCTCCATGAGCCTCCGCATGTGTGCCAGCTCACGGCTGGCATCACTGGAGCCACTCTGAGCGGACAGGTATTCTTCCCTCCGTGTCATGACTCCAGCGATGTCAGTCAGGGCTCGTTGGAGACAATGGGGCGGACATAGACACCCAAGAATGGTGTCCAGTTTGGTAGCCATGAGGTCGAACCCCACCCGCACCTGCTCGGCCGTCTCCCTCTGGCCCTCCAGCACACGGCTTTGGAAGGCCATTTGTTGTTCCTGGGGGACTTGGGAGGGTGCTGGGGCTGTGGGTGCCTCCTGCTGGGTGGTTTGGGTGGTTGGTGGGGTCTAATCGATGTAGCTGGGCTGCCCTGATCCTGGAGGTGGCTGGCGGATGAGGTCAATGATGTCTTGGATGGTTTGGGTGTCAATGCTGGTGTTGTCCTCCTCCTCGTCATCAGTAAAGAGTGGCTGTGACTGCTCTGCAGGAGGTGTTGACGATGCCCCTGCGATGTGAAGGGGAGATGGTGTATTACAATGTGTCCACATGTATCTAGCCACATGGTACAGGTTGACATTCAGACAGCATGGCATTGTACATTGTGACAGTCTGTGGGTCTGGGCGAGGACCCAGGGTCATTGTGGGTGTGCACTGTGCCCTCCTTGCTTGTGCATGTGTGCCATTGTGGCCATCTCCCCCTGTCCCCCCAGTACCTGGTGGTCAGTCACCCTGTTGCGGTTGTGTTGTGTCCTGTCGAGCAGTGTCTGGTCCCCCGACTCCAGCCGCAGTCTCCACACTGATGACTGTCAACACCAGCTCCTCCATGTCATCCAGCTCCAGCTGTGGCGCAGGGCCCCCACCTCCGGTCTGCGTTGCTGCCTTCTGGTTGGCGGTGAGTTTCTCCTTGGTCTTCCGCTTGATGTCATTGCATCGCCTCTTGACCTCGTCCATTGTCCGCATGTGCTCTCCGACGGCATTCACCTTGTCGACGATGTCCGGCCATATTCCATTTTTGGTGCCCAATGACACGTTGGAGGTGACGAAGAGTTGTTGATGGTGTTCCATCACCTCCGTGACTATGATCCTGTTCGCCTGCGGACTGAACTTGGTCTTCCTCGTCTTCTTGTCCTTGCCCTTCTTGTCCTTGTCCCCGAGGTCCCAGGCTGGTCGTCCGGGGTGCTTGTGGGGTTGCGCTCATCCTCTGCGCCTGCTCCGGCTGCCTCCATGGTGCTTGGGTGTTGGTCAGTTTGTGTGTGGGTGTTTTTTCTACTTTTATGGTGATTTTTGATGCCTGCCAGGTGTGTGTTGCAGGCCTGGCGCTGCTTGTCGCTGATTTCCTCATCGCGCTTTGGCCCATCGCGTGTTTTTTGGTGTTGTGGTTTGTGTTTTTATCTCCATCGTGGTGGTTGTATCGCGGACATTGTCTGCGGTTTCGGCAGACTATCGCATGCTACCGCCTTGTTGTGAATTCCACGTTGACACAGGGTTATTTTCCAGCGCTAGGCTGCGATATTGAAAGTTGCGTTACGCTACTCTTGCGGTAGTTATCACACGTTCTTGTGAATATACCCCTTAGATTTTTGTTGATGATCAGCCCTAAGTATTTATAAGAACAGGCTTCTTCTGCTACCATTTCCCCAATTGACAATCTAATCGGCTTACTTTTTCCCCCAAATGCCACTATTTTTGTTTCCCCCTATACTTAGAGAGTTTCCCATACGATAATTCTTGAAAGCTTCTAGCTTTCTCTGACGCCTACTTGGGTCATGTCTAAAATAGGCAAATCATCTGTGTATAAAAGACATGGTAGGTGCCTTCTCCTCATTCTAGGGGGGAAGGCATGAACCTCCTGTAACACTGCCAGTAGATCCGCAATATAAAGCGTGAATTGAGTTGGAGACAACACACATCCCTGTCGGAGACCATTTCCTATTGGTATCTTGCTCAATAAGGAACCTTTCATATCTAATTCCCCCATTGCCCAATTGTTTCTGTGTAGCCATTCAGTATGTTCCTGTGCCTTCATTTTTTACACAAAATGGTACGATATACTAAGTCAAATGCTGATGGAAAATCAACACAGTAGCAGAATAAGCTCCATGGGATTTCGATTGCCTTCTGTCTCATAGACCAGATGCTAAAAACGAGATCAATTGTGGAGAGCCCTTCCTTAAATCCACCCTATTCAATAGAGACTAGTAGCATGTGTTAAAGAAGCTATAAGCTACACACCAAGAAAATTAGGCCGAGATGTATGAAACGATTTTACATTTTTTAATGGACCGAATCGCGAAATCAGGCCGTTAAGAAATGCAAAATCAGGAATTGGCAAGTACAAATGCCTCAAATGCTCAAACGTGGTCGCAATCGGTAAAATAGGGAATCGCAAATTGCGATTCTGTATTAGCGAATCAGAACCGCATTTACTAAGGATTACCAACTTGCCACTGGGCAAAAAATGGCCTGTTATGAAATGCAGTTACTACTGGTCCTGACCTGGTGGTAACCATATGCAAACTATAAAAAGAGCCCCAAAATGCATCTGGCTCTCTCACAACGGTGGCATTATACATCTTGGCGAGGAGGATGAGGATTATGGCAGTGAGGGACAGGAGGAGGTGGAGACATGAAAGGATATTCAGGATGAGGGTCACTCTATTTTACCAGGCAGAAGAAGAGATCATAGACAGGTTTAGACTGAGTAGTCAGGTCATACTTGACATCATTGCTTATTTACAACCTCAGTTTCAGGAATCAACACTGCGGAGCAACACTGTACCTTCCCATGTGCAGGTATTGCGTTGCCTGCACCTCCTGACGTCAGGGAGCTACCTGTCAGTGATAGCAGTGGCAGGGGGAGGGGCACAACGTGCACTTTCTAGGTTCCTCCACAAGTTCCCTGACTTAATGGTAGGAAAGTTAAACCAGCATATATATTTTCCTGGAACACCCCAATCATTGCACCAGATAAAACTCCAATTCTACAGGGTAGCACAGTTTCCCAATGTAATTGGCTGTGTGGATGGGACACATATAGGTCTATGGCCCCCTGCTGCCACAGAACACACTATAGGAACAGGAAGAGCACACATTCACTGAACATGCAGATCGTGTGTGATGCCTCCTGTGTCATCACTGACCTTGTGGCCAGATATCCAGGGAGCAGCCATGACGCCTTCATCTTCCACCACAGTGAAATTCACACCCTGCTCGCACAGGGTGAGTTAGGAAATGGCTTCCTGCTAGGTAAGGTGTCCACACAAGCAATAAATGCACTGGCCAGGAGGGTATGTGTGATGTGACTTAATGGTTTCCCCTCATGCCCTCAGGTGAGAGTGCCTATGCATTAAGACCCTGGATCCTCACACACTACCTGACCCCAAGAACACCAAGTGAGAGATGTTACGACAGGGCACATAGGGCAAAGCGCTCACTCATTGAGTGCACATTTGGCATCCTGAAGTCCCATTTCTGCATCATACACAAGACCTGTGGAGCACTCCTTTACAAGTCATACACATGCTGCAAAATCATAGCGACCTGTGCCATCATGCACAACATTGCCAAGAGAAGGGGCCTGCACAATGTCACCATTAAGCCAGTCTCTGACAATGACTCTAATGATGACCAACAACCCCTACAGGGGCAGCAGGATGGAACCCATGCCACTGGGGGACGTGCACGGTGTGCAGAGATGACACACAACTACTTCTGAAGTGAGTGAAGACATGACACTTTAGAAAAGATGCAACACAAAGGGGTACTGCTTGGTGCACAACTCAGTGACCACCCTTTATTCAAGTGGCTACCACAACTCAATAAACATAAATCTGCATAGTGCAAAAAAGTGTGATCAAATAAAAAAGAGCACACATCAGAAACTCCTCATTGAGTTATTTATTGCACCTTCTTGTGTGGGTGGTCTTCTCTGCTGCACTGGTTTCGGAGGCAGGTGCAGTGTCAGACCCTGATGGATGGCAGCGTGTTTGCCCAGGTGGTTGGGATTCCTGTGCAAAGACACTACTAATACTTGATCCCTCCTGGTTCCCAGGTGGTGGCGGTATGTGGGGCAGACACATGTTGTGTGCCTGTATACTTTCCAGTGCCTTGGTGACTTCCACCAGGCCACTAGCAACATCCTGGCAGCAGTGGGACATGTCTGTTTGGATGTTTATGGTACACTTGGCCAGGCTTGAAGTGGCATTTGCCAGGCGGTTGATTGACCGCGTGAAGATGTCAGTTCGTCCTATGTATTGTCTGTGGCGTATACGCTGTGCCCTGCGCTCATGCTCAACTGATATCTCCCATCGCTCCTGCCCCTTCTCATCTGAGTTGGTCAGGCGCTGCAGCTCTCTGATGACCCCACCTATTTTCTTATTTTGTGAGTGCTGTGTAAGTATGATGGATCACTCCAGACCACCATAGATGGAAAGTGTTCCTGCAGCTCCTGCCATGGTGTCCATTTAGCTGCTCACAATCCTGGCCTCTGTTGTGCCGGGGTTACCACTGTGGACTGTTTGCTCTCACTATCTGTAAAGGGGCAGTGGGGGGGTGGCAGCTCTCCTGCGGGTTGGTGTTGAAGTACAGGGTGTGGGTAATGTTGGTGTGGTAGGGTCTGGCTGGACGACAGTCTCTGCATCCACTGCGGTTGTCCCAGGTGCAGTCTCATCTGGGCTGTGGTCTGTGGGAGATATTTGTACATGATATTTGTAAATAAATGGGATACACTTTTGGAACTATGATGTTGTGACTCTGCTGCATGTGTGCATGACATGTTGGTGATGTGAACATGTGTTTTGTCTGGTCATCAGCACTCAGTACTGCACACTGATGGAGTGCAATACAACTCCCTTGAAGCATTGCCTGGGTGGGCCAGGTACCTCAATGGAGTTTTGCTAGCTGTGCTGTATGCGTTGTGGTTTGAGTTAGTTTGTGGCCTGGATGTGACATGAAGACAGATGACTTACCTTGGCTGGTGCCTGCTGCATGGAGGTGTCGATGTTACCAAGCCCTCTGACACTCTCTGCCTCAAGGGTCACCTTGTGCCTGCTGCAATGGAGGTGTCGATGTTACCAAGCCCTCTGACACTCTCTGCCTCAAGGGTCACCTCAATTAGCCTCTCCATAGCAGTAATGGGGTGGGAGTGTGTGTGTGGATGGTCCGCCTCCGGTCCTCTGTCCATCTGCCTTTCTGGTGGCTAGCTTGTCTTTTGTTCAGGAGCGAAGGTCGTACCATCACTTCATGATTTTGGGGAAGGGCCGCTGTGTAACCCCCAGAGAATTAATTTTCTTCAAGATTCTCTTGCAAAGGCTGTTTTTTTGTGCCTCTGGTGCAGAAAACGACACCTCCCAAACAGCTGGTCCATTTTGTCCACGCACTCCTCAGTGAGCAACTCCAGCTCCCTCTCAGAAAATTTGATTTTGCATTTTCTGGTGTTCCCAGATTCCTTTCTTTCCTCTGCAGCCATGTTGTGGTGAGCTGAGGTTTCCCTGTGCTGGCAATACTTTTTTTGAGCCACTTCCTGCATTCCTGTAGGTGTGTGGAGCCTCTGTCTGTGAGCCACACCTTGTAATCAGCTTCCATCTGGCCTCTGACATCATCCACTTGCTCTCAGCTGCAATTTGGGCGCGATTTCTTATTTTGCGATTTCCTATTTAAGCAACCGCAATTTTGCGATTTCTTAAATACTGATTTATTAATAGCGATTACGATAGGAATCGCATCTTTCTACAAATTCATTATTTGTGAGTCGCTATTTTTTTTTTTTTTACATTTAGGCCTTAGTGTGTTTTCAGTCTAAGAACAGCATAAACTCAACGCCTTCATTCGTCCCTGGGTCTATCCACATCTCTTTACACTACACTCTTACATTCATCCATTATTTGCATCATACCTTATGTATGAAAGAGTGTCGTGAGATATGCCAGTCACCCGGATGTAAGTAGTAAGTAAGTAAGTAAATGGTTTATAAAGCGCTCGATTGCCGAGGCGTCTTGGCGCTGGGGGTTGCAGAGAAATGCAGCGAAACCAGGGGAGGTTCAGGTCTTTACTGAATAGGGAAGAGCCAGGTTTTAACCGCGCACCTGAATTGTGATCTGACAGATTTAAGCCTGATGTTGGGTGGTAACTTATTCTAGAGCTTGGATGCTAGATGGGAGAGACATCTGCCTCCCCATCTTGCCTTCTTAAGTTTAGGGACGCTGACCATTGCTTTCGTAGACGATCTCAGAGTGCGGCGGGGGTGTACAATTGGAATAGTTTGTGATAGTCCGTAGGCCCTCCTCCGTACAGGGCTTTGTGAACCAGACATACTGCCTGAAACTCAATCCACTGCTTAACTGGAAGCCAGTGGAGGTTCCTAATAGCCCCAGAGATATGATTGAATTTGGGAATGTTTAACAAGGTTCGGGCGGCGGCGTTCTGTAGAGATTGCAGTTTGGATAGTTGCCACTTGTCAACCCCTAGGTAGAGGGCGTTACAGTAGTCTATACGGGAGAGAATGAGTGCTACCACAACCGTTTTCCTCAGCTCCAGCTGGAGAAAAGGTAAGATTTTCCGCAGTATCTTTAAAAGGAAGTAGCAGGTCGATGTTACCTGGTTGATCTGCCCTGAAAAGCTGAGCTGGTCATCACATACAAAGCCTAGGTTTTTCATTTTAAGTACTGGGACCGGACAAGCTCCTGCCACTGCTGGCCACCAAGCTAGATTCCAGATGGGAGGACCAGTGCTTAATTACATAACCTCTGTCTTATCAGTGTTTAGTTTTAGATAGTTATGGTGCATCCATTTCATAATGTGTTCGAGACAACTGTGGAATCGGGTCGATGGTGTGTCTACCATGGAGGAGATGGAGATTATAATTTGAGTATCATCTACATAGGATACCAGCGAAAAGCCGTGGACCTTGATTAACTTGGCCAGTGGCGTCACATAGACTTTGAATAGAGTGGGTGAGAGTGCTAACCACTGTGGAACTCCACATGGGAGATAAAATTTGTCGGATTTAAGATTATCCCAGCACACCCTCTGTTCTCTGCCTGTCAAGAAGGAAGTGAGTAGGGCTAGCGCGGTGTCCCGAATTCCTATTGCCATCAGCTGTTGCGTGAGTACTAAGTGATTGACCGTGTTGAACACGGCTGATAGGTCAAGTAGGATCAGGACAGCTCTGCCGCCCCTGTCAATTTGCCAACGGATTTCCTCTTTGGCCATGATTAATGCCGACTCAGTGGAATGGTTAGAGCGAAAACCATGTTGAGTACTGTCGAGTAGATTGTTGGTATTCAGATAATTATTTAGTTCTGAGTTTATAGCTTTTTCCAAGACCTAGGCTGGTAAGGGCAGGCAGGAGATCGGTCTATAACTTGTTACTTCGCATGGGTCAAGAGAGGGTTTCTTTAAAATGGGTCGGATGCAGGCTTTCTTCCATGCTGCCAGGAAATCACCAGTCCTGACAACATTGTTTAAGAGGGTGGCAAGTACAGTGCTAACTTGATTCGAGTAACCCTGGGCATAGTTCGCGTAGTAGCGCTACGCGTAGCTACGCGAAGTGCACTTCGCACTACGCGAGCTACGCGTAGCACTACGCGAACTGTGTAGTGCGGTAGGAAATGCTGTTCGCAATGATTGCACAGTGCCGGATGCTTGTCCGCACTGTGCAATCATTGCAAACGGCATCTTGCACAGTGCAAGTGGTCGTTTTCTGCCGCTCGAGTAGATTTGTACTCGAGCGGCAGTTTTCTCAATGTGGACTGGTAGTTTCTCATCGCGAGCGGTCGCGAGCATACACGACCACTCGCAATGAGAAACCTGACCTCCCCGCGTTGAGAATCTCGCCGGGAGGTTTATTTTCCACGCTCGCGATCGGCAACTTGATGTTGCTGATCGCGAATGAGGAAAAAGTCTCGCCGGGATGTCATTTTGCTCGCTCCCGGTCGCCAACTTGACGTTGAGGACCGCGAGCAAGCAAAAAATGCCCTCTACGCGTTTTTGCACTGTGCTACGTGCAATTCGCGTAGCGCGTAGTTGTGCAAACTACGCAAACTACGCGAGCGTAACATAGTTTTCGGCCCAGGCCTAGATTCGAGACACCATGAATGATGTCCGGAGGGCATGGATTGGCCGGGCAACTTGACTTAGTGGCCAGTAGAAGATCATTAACGAAGTCCACTGTCATTAGCGCGAAGTTGGTTAGGTGGTTAGTGATGGCTAACACCTCTTCCGTTGCATGCGCCTTTGGAATGGGAGGGACAAAGCCCTTCCAGTTCCCTGTAGATTGTATGAACTTTAGACTGAAAGAAGGAGGCCATTTTGTCACACAGAATCTGATCAGGGGCAAATAGATTCCCCTGTTGGAGCTTAGATAGCGCGGTAACAGTCTTAAAGAGCTCTCCGGCAGAGTTCTTTGCCCCCTCTATTTTACAGGTGTAAAAGACCTTTTTAGCCCTAATGATGGCCGCTTTATATTCAGTTAGTACCTGGTTGTAGTTGTTTTTACCCACTACGCTATAATCCACCCTCCAATCATGTTCAGAGCGTCTGCATTTGGATTTTAGAGAGTTTAGCTCAGAGTTGTACCAAGGAGCAGAGGGTTTATTCCTTTGTTGCCTGACCAATCTAACAGGAGCAAGTTGGTCCAAAGCTGATCTAATCCAGTTGTCATAGCTATCCGCAGCCAAGTTGGAGTCAGAGGCTAGGGTCGGCATGCTGTTCTCCAGCAGGTCGATAAGGGCATCAGGACTAATTTTCCACCATGACCGTGTGTAGGTTGGTGTGGTGCGGTGGGGGTTGGATTGTTCCTGTCAGGTAGATTAAAGAATATTGCCATATGGTCAGTCCATGTAAACTGCAGTATTCTGTTAATCCCAATTGCGGTATTGTTGGTAAAAATACCGTCTAACGTCTGATGCGCCTTATGTGTAGGTCCTACGACTATCTGTTTCAGCCCAAAACCCTCCAGATTATCTAATGGTGTGGAAGTAGAAGAATCAGTAAGGAGTTCTAGATGAAAGTTAAAGTCTCCTAATATCGTAAATGTGGGGGTGTCCAAGCAAGACTCCATGAATGATTGTAGGCCTTGTATGAATGGTGCTTTAGTCCCTGGCTGCCTGTAGAGGAGCAGACCCGGGAAGGACACCTCGTTCCTAATTTTAATAATAAAAGTCATAGCTTCAGCTCTGGGAAGCAGTCCTGGCTTGAATGTGAGCTTGAACGCCGCTCTGTAAATAATCGCAATCCCACCGCCCATTTGTCCAGATCTAGGCACATCTGCTAGCGAGTAACCCGCTGTTAGCGCCGTCACCCAGTCTGGTTCAGACGCGGTAGCAGCCCAACACTCTGTGAGGAAAACCAGGTCAGTATCTGATGTCTGCAGCAGGCATTCTAGCTCAAATTTGTGTTTTATAACTGATCTTCCATTGAGCAAAATAGTAGTTAGCGCACCTCTCTTTAGTTGTGGTGAGTTATTGTCAACTGTGGGGGCGAGGGTTGAAGGCTCAACAGGGATAGAGCAGTTATGGGCCAACCTGTAGACATTTGCTATGTGAGCACCCTCCTCGGGAAAGCACGTGGCCGGGGTGGAGGCAGTGAGATTGTTGATGAGGAGAGAATAGTGGCATTTGAGGCAGATCGAGGGGTTAATATACATATCGCCGATAACAAATGCGGCATTGCCACACTTGCCCTTGTTTAGACCCACTAGCTGGTCCCTAGAGTAAGTTATGCTAGAAAAACATAGGTGTGGGCAGGGTAAGGAAGCTATAAATGTGGACTAGCTCCAAAAACATGGGTGTGGTAAGCAGAACATCAAGATGGGCTGTGGGAGGGCTATGAAAATTTACAGTCATACCTCCAAAAGTAGATGCTGGGCCCAATTGATAAATGTTACATCCAGTAATACTGAAGTAGTACTGCAGGCCAACCAGCTCAAGGTCACATCTACCCAGCCTTGAAGTAAGTCATTCACCAAACACACACACACAGTCCACTCTCTGGATCTGCAGTAGAATGATACAGAAACAAATAGATGCGTGGAATATCATTAGGAGTACAAAGGAATAAAGTAGATATAGCGTCAGCACAATAAGTACACAGTCACGTAAATGAGTCAAGGAAAAACAATTAACATAAAACATCGAATTATAATAGGACACCGGATTAACTGTAAATATATCACATGTAACATCAATCTTAAATAAACACAAGGGACAAGTATTACGATGCAACCGCCCATAGGGCGGTCGCAAAGATACATTGCGCAATGGAAGCTTGTGCCATGGGCAGAAAAGGCCCGCAGCACAAGCTTCCATTGAACAATGGATGTTTCTGAACAACCCTGCACCGTGTGGCAGGCACCTTATGGTGCCTGCCACACGGTGCAGGGATGTTTAGAGGGGCAACATAGGTGCCCCCCAGGCCCAATAGCGGAGGGCCAGCAGTGATGGGGCCCCTGGCCCCCAATGACGCTTTCCAACAGCCTTTCCATGTCATAAAGGCCGACATGGAATGGCTGTTGGAAACCAACATAATCCTGACAGCGGAGCTGCCGGCATTGAAGGATTATGTTGTCTTTCCGAAGCACCGACGGGCTCCTTGAGCCCATCGGAAGCGCCACGGATGGTCCCTCTGCCTGATGCCTCCGCTTGCCACATCATAATGCGGCGGGCAGACCGCTATGTCAGATGTTGGTGGGTCCGACATCATAATCAAGCCCTATGTGATTCTGGAGACTGCTTTGATGCCTGTCTATTAAACATCAAATAAGCTCAGTTGTAGCTGCAGTTCTTGACTCTGGTCTTAGGACAGCCACATAAGGTGCTTGTCTCAACACATGATTCATTCAAACACTGTTGAAATTTCTGTATATGATTTACCATTCAGTTTTCTGCAAGAGAACCTCAAGAGTCAGGTACTACAGTGTATCTTGAGGTTACAAAATAAGATGTTACTTGACATCTCAGGCTTTGGATGGACTAAAGCTGGAGAAATTTGTTTTGCTTTAAGACTGGGTATGGAATAGGTTACCTAAAGCCATTAGAAAAATGGAGGCTTCTGTGTCCATTTTATCAGAACTCGAGACTGGTCGTGGTTTCTCAGGGGCAGTGATAATCCTCCTCCCCCTAAAACAGCACACCCTCAGTGTGACAAGTAACACACATGAAGATAACTGTACCTAGGGGGAAAGAGGTATCAGGGGAGAGAGGAACTGATGAGGTCCTGCCAATAGGCAGCTCAGCACTTCTCAGGAAAACACAAAGACTCACTAGACATTCGCGGTTCTGTATCGAAAACACACAACACATTAGAAACAGATCTATAATAATCTTGAATCACTCCAAAGCCCAGACTCAACATGGTGCTTAACGGTATTCAGTAGAGGAAGCTCTGTAATTAGCCCCCTGGCTAATGGGTTAAAGCCAGAGAATTGAAAGGGTAGGGAGCATCAGTCAAGTGAAGCTTCCGTCGTGGAGGTTTTGGTAAGTGAGCACCAAAAAAAGGAGGAACACCAACTCGTGAGGATCCCAGAATTGTAGACGAACAGAGGGGGGTTGGAAAACTAGTAGGGTACTGCCTAAGCGGGAGCTAACTCCTTAAAAGACTGAGGAAAGAAAAAGCACAAGATATGTGGGAACGCAAAACGGGTGCAACCTGAGTTGGGAGTGGAGAAACACCAATAACCACTCTTGCCAAGCACACAGTACTCCATGGTTGCTGTCTCTTTAACTGACACAGTTTCTCATAGACAAGAAGTAAAACTAATAGCTGATTCTTTAGGCCAGAACTTCACATTTCGAGGTGTAAATGGCCTTTCCAGTTTTCATCTACACATTCTCCAGAGGTTCCAGGCCTGTGTATGTTTGTGCCACTGCTGTATCTTTTTAGGACCCTTGGAAAACGATGTACTAAATGGGTCAGAATGTTTTTCTGTAGGCCTGACCCCTGAAGATCTCTGAGTCAGAGATTGATTCCTGACGCTTCGGCAGAGAAGTAACCTTTTCCTTGTTTCAAAGGCCTAAAACATTGAAATAGAACCTTGGGGATCTGGGACCCGAGGCTGTTGAACACTGTGGACCAACAGAGCTAAGCCAAATGACAGCTCATTGTTGAAAGTACTGAAAAGTAAACTTGTTTAATTTGTCTACATATGACTCCATGCACGAAAGGGAGTCATGTTTGAATCATATTGAATGAGGGTCTTCCTCACCAATCAGACTACATTGACACTCTCCTTTTCCCTAAGCTTCCCAACTTCTTCTGGACTTAGAGCCCTATGAAGTAACTGGAATAAGATATACATCACTTTACAAAACTCACAAATAAATTAACAAACTGTGGATAAGCCATTGTTTTCTTCTAAAAACTTCACATTTTGAAGAAAGAGCAACATACTACCAGAAATCTCCATCTAGTACTAAATCCATCCCTTCAGTCTGCCATGGTCCAAGTCGAATAGCATAACCAGCTTTGTAAGATCAATTGGTGAACCTCCACCCTTTATAGGTCTGTCTGTAGACAACTTTACCTACGGTTGTTTCCCATTACTAACAAGATACAAACTCGGAGGGGGTTGAAAGGTCAGCATCCATCATCTATTATTCGTTATGAGCGCTAGTCACAAATTCTTCAGCATACCGTCATCAGCCATTAGTTGTTCTAATATTCATTTGTGGTGTACAGAGTACTGCCCATGCACCAGTCAGGTTGGTAAATGACAAGAATATCATTTAAAAAAATTGTCAATTTAAAAATATTTAGGACCAGAATATAGAAAATAAGATTATGTTTTTTATGCATATATTTCGTTTTTGGAAATACTGTTGTATGTGATATTGTTTACTTTAGTAAAGTGGAATTAAATATTGGGCCTGATTATGATGTTGAGGCGGACCCATCGACAGACAGGCCATCAGTCCGACTGCCGCATTATAATGCTGGCGGTCATACAGAGGTCGTGGGGAAAGACCGCCGCCTCCGACAGGATCTAAGATTCCCTCGGGGTGGCAGTCGTAATAGTAATCCCGACATGAGGTGATGCAGAGTTCGGCACAGCTGTTAGGATTACGATTCGCCTTTCCGACAGCCTTTTCATGGTGGTCCCAATGCCATGAAAAGGCTGTTGGAAAGGGATTCTGGGGGCCCGAAACAGGGCCCCCATCCCATGTGGATCACTGCAGAGTGACCCTGGGGGCACATGTAGTGCCCCCATACACATCCATGCACCGGTGCATGGATGTGCCCAAAGTGCTCACTTCAGCTTGTGCTGTGGCACTTTTCCTGGGCCGCAACACAAGATGCAGTGTTAAGGAGCACTTTGTGACCACCAACCCAGTGGCTGCATTTTAATGGGGCAGTCAGACTTGTCGGAGGTCTACTGACCGCCGCAAATGTGGTTGGCGGTCCGACTGCACCACATCATAATGAGGCCTATTGTTTTTAGTTAATTTAATATATTATTTGCAATAATTTTAGGCATTAGTATTATTAATTTAATTGTTTACATTAGTTTAGTATAGTTTTCAATTTTTAGTCATTACATTTTTTACATTTAATTAGTCTTTACTAATTAAGTAGCAAGTTGTTGGGTTTAATTAAATAATAAATTGGTGTAGTTTTCAATTAATTTTTATATTATTTATCTAATTGGTAATTAATAATGTAAATATGTATTCGATTAATTGTTGTTTTAATTTGTGAATTTAAAGTGTAATTTTATTTTTGTATTGTTCAATTACTAGTTGATAACTTAGGGGTGATTACGTTGGCGGCGAGACCGCCACTGGCAGGCTGTCGGTGGTGGTCTCACCGACATCGGAACCATATTTACCGCCCGCAACATTAGGATGGCGGGCGGTGAGATGGCGGTCGGAAACACAGACTGTCACGCATCCGACGGGCTCCTTGAGCCCGCTGGTGCCGCAGAGGGCCTCGCAATCCCTGCAATGGTGGCAGTGCCTACCAGGCGCCGCCGTAGGGATCACAATGTCCCTCCCCCCAGCCGTTTCATGGCGTTCACCCGCCATGGAAAGGCAGTCGGAAAGGGACATTGGGAGCTTGCAGCGGGCCCCCCTTATCCCCTGGCTCTTGATTTTGTGTTTAGGGGAGCACCTATGGTGCCCCCTACATATCCCTGCACCATGTGGCAGGCACCACATGGTGCCTGCCACGTAGTGCAGGGATATGGTTTCTGTCTATTTCTTGTACTGTTGCATGTGCTGCAGCACGCAGCACCCGCCGCAATACAGGAGATAGGCACGGCGACCGACTTGGAGGCGGTCACATCATAATGAGGTTGACAGGACAGCCGACAGCAGGTCGGGCGGTCCCATTGTCCTATAGGGTGGGGGTCAGACATAAGTCCGGCCACCATCCTAATCAGGCCCTTAATAGCTGAGTGAAGGGTTGTATGGGAATAGGTTAGAAAGTTATTGAATTAATTTTTTGTATTAGCTATTTATTCGGTAATTAATAATAAACTATTCAAATCATTTTTTTAAAAAATATTTAAATATATTTTGTGATTTTTAATGTATATTTTATTTTTCTGTAGCTTATTTACTAATTTATAATCTAGTAGTGGGTTGTCTGGTTTTTTAGGGGAATAGGGTGGGAAGTTATTTAAATGCTCTGTTTTATTATTAGTAATTATTTTTTAATATATATTAATGTCATATTTAATTGATAATTCAACATGTAAGTATTAAATTGATGATTTGCTATGTAAATTAGTTGTATTTTACTCAAGTGTTAATTCAATGATAAGTGCATATAATAAACGTTTCTAAAATGCATATTAAAATTATTGCTGGTTTTAATTTTATTTGTTTTATTTAATTATTATTTTAATGATATTATTGTTTTATTTAACATTTATTTTAATCTTTTGTGGCGTTGGTAATTGTTTGTGTAGTAGGGAAGCAAGTGTATTTATTTTAAATGTATTTATTTTGTTTTTAATCTGCTAAATTCTTTTTGGATTAGTATCTTTTTTGCCAATTACTTTTAATTTTGTTTATTATAAAGCATATTTGTAATTTTTTTATACATTTTTACGGACGGATGTTGTGAGGTATTTAAATCTTTAAATCTTTAGGAATTGACATGGTTTATGTAGCCCTTCCTAAGTCCAGCACTTTCTCTTCTGTTGCTTAGATTGGAGTGGCAATAGTAAATCTAACCCCTCCAAATTCCAACATGTTCCATACTGTTGCATAGATTAGACTGGGAATAGTAACTTAATCCCCTGATGTCCAACACTTTCTCTACTATTGTTTAAATTGAACTGGGAATAGTAAACCTAACCTCCCCAAAGTCCAACACATTCCCTACTTTTGCTTGCATTGCAGTGGAAATAGTTAAAAGTAACCCCACCAAAGTCCAACACTTAGCCTGCTTTTGATCACGTTGGAATGGGAATAGTAAATCTAACCTCTCTGAAGTCCAACACTTTTCCTAATTTTGCCTAAATTGGAGTTAGAATAGTCAATCTGAATCCTTTGAAGTCCAATACTCTTGCTAGTATTGTTTATTTTTGTTGTTTTTTCTTTTTTCTGTAATGTTAATATTATTTATAAATAAATTGCATTTTTAATTTTTTTATATTAATTTTATTTTTTAATTAACATATGATATTGATAAGTTTTTGCTAATATATGTTTGTTAATTTTGAGTTGTAAATATTAGTGTATTTTATAAATAGTTCAAATATTTTTATATTGTTTCAATATATGTATATATGCACACACATATATGTATATGTATATATATATATATATGTATTTGTCATAGTATTAATTCAAGCTATATTTATTTTAATATTTCAATCAGGTCACATATGTTTTGTTATACATAGGTTTGTTAATTCTTACTTTTAAGCTATTGTTATTCAAATTTTTATTTTAATTGTTTGATTGTTTTTATATTTTTTAAAGAATATATATTGCACTATTTTTCCTCTCTGGAAACGCATGTTAGAACACCAACGAGCATTGAAGAATTTGGATTTCACATATCCAGTAGCAAGACATTTCTCACAACAACATAGCGACATATCTAAACTTAGATTTCTTTCTATTGATCAAGTACAGAAAAATATACGAGGTGTGTCAGAGTAAAATGTTTAAGACAACTAGAATCACAGGACATTGTGGATTCACAGACCAAATTCTCATATGGATTAAAGAAGGATGAGGAGTTGGAGCTAGGCGTGGGGTAGCAATTAAACAATGGAGGTTCGGGGATCATAAAGAAGGTACTCCCGCCCCCTGTTTTAATACCATCTACCCTGCACTCTGAGAAGTATAGAGCATACGAGTTTGCAAATGTGGGAGCTTACTGATGATAAACCCTTAGAATACCACTGCATTTTGATTTTAATAACAAAATTGTATATTCCTCTCTATGTCCAGATTTTACATCATTTTGATCTTTACATTCTATAAGAGATTAATATATACAAAAGTATGTCATGTCATACTCCCTTGGAGAATATAGAGAGACAGGTTACTGTAAAGACTGTCATGCCTGGGGTGTTATGAATTTGTATTTAACAAAAATAATGAATATAATAATTTAGTCCCTGTGGATGGACTGTCCCCTCAATAACAATCTATAAATGTAGACATCCACAGGACATGAATTCATCCAGTGGGCTATATATTTATAAGCTTATATATTGAAGATAGGGGCACTGGCCCGAAATTTTGACACGTGGATGTGTTAATGTAACTTTGGAAACAATTGGTATATCATAAAATTAATATTTAACTCTTTTATAACCGAATTGTTAAACAATTTCCGGTCACCTCATGAAGCTGTCAAAAACCAGACTATGTGATTTTCACACAATACTGCCTCTAACTCAACAATGAAGCCCTAAGTTGTTGAGATTGTTTTTAATTCTGATTAATTTACATTGATCATACTGTTTTTAATCACGTTTGTAAATTATATGAATTGCACACATTTATTTTATTTTTCAATGTAATTTGGGGCAAATACTGAAGAATTTCTGTTAAACACTTAAAATGGTGAGGAAGCAGGAAACGCAAGGTATGCAAAGTATTTCTTCAGTGTTTAGGCTATGTTGGCATTTAATGTTGAAGGGTGGTGGGGCTTGTTTACCTTGACAAAGGCCATTTCCCTAAATAATGGTTTATTAGCAACGTCTCTTGGCAGCCGCCCGAAAACAGTATATATATATATATATATATATATATATATATATAAAACACATCATCTACTAAACTATGTTTAAATTATATCATTACCTAGTATTTTAATATTTTCAATAAATTATATATAATGGTTTAAATATTAATTTTTTTATAAACTTATCTTATTTTAGTTTATATTCTGTTTCACTATATTTTTCACTTTGTATTTTGGTAGTGTGCATGCAAAGAATCTAAACTCAATATTTTTGTAGACGCTTTTATGAGATGATACTCTAGTATATCGATATTGTTGTTTTCAATATTCTGCCATACAACTGTCATATCATTAGTAAAATAGGAGTATAAGCCTACATATAGTCCTTTTTTAATTGTGGTATACAGCTAGGTAGATTCAGATATTATCAACTAAGGCTGTGACAATAGGCCAAAGGACTTCCTTCAGATAACATTGAATCACAAGCAGCTTGGACCTTGAGAGACAGTGAGGAAGAGGCCACATATGCTCTTGATATGAGTTATGGTATGAATGTTTGTGCATCCTGTCTCACTGCCACCCATATACATGGTACTGGTAAAATTTGAAAGTACTCTTACAGCACTCCAGTGCCTCTTCAATGGCAGGGCCAAAACATCCCATCTTACCTGCATTTGTCCACACATCTCTCTCGTATGATCAGAATCTACTTGGCGGTCAGAATGTCCTGTCCCACCCTAAGTTCTTGATCACATCAATGATGGGGTTATTTTAAATGATCTGGTGGATGATCAAGAAGTGATTGCTGTAAGGTGCCTTTTCCACTGGGCTAATATGAAATACACTTTCCGTTCCAAGCCTTTGGCACATCCTAATTAATTGATTGATTACTTTCCAACACTAGAATCCTCTCTCCCTGATGCTTCCTTCTATGATTTCTTGAAGACTAGGATCACAGACTATTCCCCTGTAAAACTGGGATTAGATTTTGGAAATATTGTCCTGCCACTGACCCAATGGCACATGCAAACCTCCATATGCAGGACACACAAAAAAATACATCCTCAGATCTCATATACAGAATTATAAACATCCAAGTGAAGGGTCTTTCTGTTTTGCTCAGATGCTGTGGTCAACTCAGCTATGGCCAAACAGGAATTAAAGAATAAGCATGCCTGCTTCATGCTGGATGTGAACGACATGACAACACAATACAATTATGACCCTACTCCAACCTCTAGACACTGCTTAGAATCCGCTACGATATCCCTTAACTCTTTTTTTGCCAAGAAGGAAGAATGAACCTGGGTCAAATTGAAATTACAACTCTATGATCATGGAAAAAACGTCATGCAGTTTGCTGTCTGCTCCGCTTAGAAAAAAGGTAGCTCAAATTTTCATAGTTGCTTTATGTGACCACTTACTCACACTCCCTGTTGACATTGCCAAGCGCTTCTCTCCCTATTATGTAATTCCCTATAAAGGAAAATATCAGTGGGGAAGATATTATCCACCTGTATGTCCCTGTGGAAAGAAAGGCTTCTAGAGGCATTCTATTAAATTAGAATAGTGCTCTTGGCATCCATGTTACACACAGCATTTAAGCAGGCTGAAGAAACCTGCATCCTAGGACTAATTTCCAGTACAGCCACTATTTTGTTTATCCTTCAAGAAGGGAAAGATCTACTGCATGACTCCAGTTAATGCACTAGTTCCCTAACCAATGTTGACATGAAAATTCAGGTCAAGATTCTAGTCAATTGGCAATGCATGGTTATCCCGTTGTTGATTCACATCTAGCAAGGTGGTTTGTTCGAGGACTACCATCCACAAACCACAAAAGGATACTAGCACATCTCCTGTGATAATCTAAAACCTCTCTGTGTGAGGCTTTTGCCCTCTCATTGTATGTGAAGAAAGTCTTTAAATCCATGGTGTGCGGATAACATGTCCTTGAAAAACTCAGTTTTGGGAATGGTTTTATGTACAAAGACAGTTGTGGTTGTATCACTCCCAAACTGCATACATTAACTGCAACAAGGTCCTCACCAGCCCCATAAAAATGTGTAGTGCATGCGTCAAGGATGTCCATTCTTACCCTCTTGTTTCTCCTGCCATGGATCTGCTATTGACTGCTTTATAAAGCATGCAAGGCCTACATAGGACCCCAACTACTGGAAATCCTGTCAAGCCACTCCTTCATGTAGGTCTGACTCTCACCAGACCTAGAACACCCATCCTTGCATTGATGTCTCTTATACTTGCATTTTCTCAGTTCTTTTGCTACTAGATAAACCGGAACACTTTCAAGGTCTTTCCTATGTCACAAGTTATCACTTAACGCAGGCTATGAGACTGTGAGATGAGGTGGGTCCCTAAGGTCCTTAAATACCTCAGAACTTGTATTAATAAGGGACTTGAAAGAAATTGCTTTTCATATTAGTCTCACCTTAACTTATTTATGTGAAGCAGAATACAGATCTTTAGGATGATCACAGTCCCCAGAAACACCTGTACCTTTAGAATGATGCCCTTATTTGCACTTATGATATTTTCACAGCACATTTAAAATAGGATTTATGATTATGTTTGGTGTGGGATTAGACCTAGACTGAGGTTCAGGTTCAGCACCAGTTTTGGAGGCCTGAAGACACCACATATAATGCCCTATTTATGTCCATCATCCATCACAATTGTTTTCTTCTTACCACAACTTATTTGTGGTATTTGAGTGGGTTATTATTGAATGCTGATTGCTGTGATACACTAAAGGAATTCTTCCACTGTACCTGAAAAATTCTCTCACATCCCCTTACGACAACCCAATCCTTAAATGTATGTGGGTGGTCAGAAGGACTATACAAAAAACTCTGTGAGTGGCTCCCCTGTTGCATTAGTCTGTCCTGCTCTGTTATAATGTGGATCTGATAAACAGGGGTTTTCCGCTGCAATGGAGAGACTTGTGGGAAGGAGGAATTCTACTTTGGAATACCTATTTCTGAAAAGGTTGCCAAAAACCTCCAATGTGTCTGCATTGAACATGGCCTGGGAAGATTTCCTCACTAGCAATACCACCTATTGATGCATTGTTTGAAGAGTCTTGTGGGTCTATCTCTTGTAGAGTTGCCTGATTCCTTCATCCACAAACTCTTCTGAGGCAACTGACCTGTTCTATATATGTAAATGAGATGGTTAGAACCTGTTACAATGGTACTTTTATTGCTACCCGCTTTGCTGCCCTATTATTTGGACATTTGGAACAGACTGACCAAACCTTTGCCCTCTAAATTGCCCTCTCAGTTCCTCCAGTAATGTTATCACAATGTCACCAATGTCGGCACCTTACGTATATATACACTCTGAGGTAGATCACAGTGTCTCTGGCTGTTGCCAATATCTGTATCCTACGACGCTGGAGAAAACACTCAGGGCATCATTTATGAGGCCCCTTGCGCTGCCGGAACATCACTTTTTGTGACGTTCTATGGTGCAGGAGCCTGCTCCATATTTACGAGGCAACACTAAGCCAGTTTTTTTGGCTTAATGCTGCCTTGTAAATATTGTTCCCTTTAACGCATTTACAAATTAACCTTGGGCAGTGCCAAAAACGTAAGCTTTCACAGGGGAGTCGTAAATGAGGCACAACGAGGAGAAATATCTTTATTTTTCCTTTTTCTATGTGTGCTGCATTATGCAACACACATAGAAAGAGGAAAAAGCCTCTTGTAATTGTTTTTGTGCAGGAAGGTTGTCCTTCCTGCACAGAGGTAATCATCCCTGCAACACAAGCACCCTTGCACCATGGTGCAAAGGTGCCTGCGTTGGCGCACGGCAGCCCATTGTATGGTGGTGCAGGGGAAAAGGACAGGAATGTGCCGTATCTGCTAGATATGGCGCATTACTGCCCTTTTGTTTGGCTGTAGGGCAGCGCAGAAGGAAGGCCTGCCGTGCGCCCCTACGGCAAAGCCTCTTAAATTAGGCCCTCTGTCCCCACACCAGATACATGACTCACAGAACGACCGTAGATAACCTATTATAAGAGCATCTCCTAAAGGCTAAATGACCCACTCAATGACAAGATGTCAGCCTTCAATCAAGTGTAGCACTTCCTAGGTCAATGTGACCCCTACTACAGAAGTCAGGCTCATAAGGCTCATTCTAAAGAAGGTCACTGCTGTTGCTACACGTCATATTTTCCCTGAGATCTTCTGAGACACCCATGTTTTTATTATTCACGCTCAGCTGCTCTGGTCCAACCTGCCCTCAATACAGATCAACAGGTCCTATACCTTGCTGTATATATACTATAGTATAGTAGAGTGGCACATTGCACACCTTGAAACTTAGCAGACTATCAGTGGAGTCCATGCCCCCCTGATCGGATATGTTCAGTTCAGCCTGCCTTATTACCCCCATCTACATACCAGTGCACTAATTGAGCACCGACACAAGCTAGAGAGCAATTGCGGCCTACATTTCTTTCATAAAGAGGTGTTGCACAAAAAGAAACAATAATATGTTGGACAGAGAGGACTGCTAGAGAAGAAAAGAGTGTGAGAGGCATTGTTTAATTTGCAAAACACTTTGGAGCTTATTTATAAGCCCCTTGCGCCGCGTCACTTTTTGTGGCGCTCTGATGGCGCAGGCGCCTGCTCCATATTTACCAGGAAGCACTAAGCCACTTTTTTTGGGCTTAATGCTGCCTTGAAAATATCATTCCCTTTAACGCAGTTTTCTGCGTTAAAGGGGCGTGCAATGGGTGTTGCTGTGTGCGTTCCAAACAACATCCAAGGCTTTTTGACACTGCCCCAGATTTCCGAGAAATTGTAACTCTGAGGCAGCGCCAAAAACGTATGACTCCCCAGGGGAGGCGTAAGGGAGGCACAACAGGAAGAAATATCTTTGTTTCTCTTCCTATTTCCTTTTTCTATGTGTGCTGCACTCTGCCCCCTTATTTTCACAGTGCAGGCGGCAACCCGCCTGCACTTTTGAAGTGGATTAGAGAACTCCTTGCAGGCAGGTGCAGTCAGTGACTGCACTTGCCTGCAAGGGTTTGTTCTTGTACCCCTCCAGAGGGCTACCATCACCTTTTAGATGGCACACTCTCAGTGCGCCTTCTGAGGGCTTCTTTGCCTCTGCGCCCATGTCGGTAATGCAGGGTGGTCGCAGAGGCAAAGCGATTCCCTCATTGCATGGGGCACACCCCCATGCAAATGAGGGAATGCTATGAAAATAGCGCTGGCGCTTTAAGTGCGCCAGCACTATTGGAATTACAGAAAGGGCCACACAAGCTTCTGTGGCGCGCAAACGCCTGGTGCTCCTCCGGGGCATTTTATGTAATACGGCCCCTGAAGGTCATTCAGTGACTGTGTTTTGTGTTTCCTGTAAGTCTGTCTACGCGTGTTTGCATACTAGTATGAGTCTCTGATTATATGTTTTCCTGTGCTTTTTTCTGCCTCTGTGTTTGGCTGTGGCTGCTGCTTATTCCTCTGCTTGTTTAAGCGCCAGTCTATTGATCTAGGCGTCTATCCTGTGTTTGACTATAATGTCAGCCTGCATGACTGCCTGTCAATGTGCTTACTTGTTTGCTTTTACTTTTCCCTGTCTGTATGTTATTGTCCATGAATCTGAATTTTCAGGCACCTGTCTGTCAGCCCAGCAATTTATTTACCAACCTTTCTACCTGGAGGTCGGACTCTCTAGCTGTGTCTGTTTCATTGTTCTCAGCCTCCCTCCCTACATCTGCAAACATTATTGTGGTGGTCTAGCCCACGTGTACAGCAGACAAAGTAGACGTAGCCGAGTTGTAGTTGATGTAGTTTATTCAGAAGTTGCAATAAGCTGGAACAGGCCCCACCAGGAGCAGCCTCCTAGCTGCTCAGCCCATCTTCTCAACTGTCTCCACACACACAGGCACCCAAGCATTCCACTCACACTGACATTCTGACCGGAACACTCACACTGGCTGAGCAGCTAGGTAGAGGGAACAGAATGACATGACCTGAGGATACTACAATTATCTTATAACTTCATACACGTCTTCGTCCTCAGAGGAGATTGTTCGAGGTCGCCGTATTTTTTCAGCCATATCAAGGCTGTTTTGGGAGATTGCCCGTTTCAACTGTTGGCCCACTATATTACAGTGAGGCGCACTCCGGAAGGATTCGTGTGGAGGGTACTATTCCTATGAATAAATCCTGCCTTTTCTTGATTAAGGAATAGTTATCTTGATCTTATTGACATACGGAGGATAAGAACCAACATACACCCAGGGGGTGGAACTTGGATGCTGATTTATCTCCAGGAGTGTCCGCCTTTTTGGCCCCAATGCCCTGAAGAAGTCCATTATTGGACGAAACGCGTCGGCTGTGGTTTTTTTACATATCATGAATATTTCGAAAAATAAAAGAAGAAAATATATGGAAAATATTATGGACACGGACTTGATGTTTTGTGATGTGTCTGTTGTCTCTTGCTACGAAGTGGTGCACCTTTGCGCTTTAGTTTGTTTGTTATAATCCTGTTTTGGATTGCACCGCGGCAGTGGGTGTGTTAACGGTGTGCACACACTATCATTGGAGAAATCCTATTATACTAATTAGGGATAGTGGGTCAGGTGCTAGGTCTTTACGGGGTACACTGCCAAACTTGTGTGTTTTTCATAAAACTTCATACATGTGCAATGCTATTGAAGAGAAAATGATTAGTTCACTGCCAATCCTAGCCTACACTTCCTCCAATAAACACCAGAATATAATAAATTGTGGAGAGGACAGAGGGTACCAGGTGGTATATCATCTTTTCCTCTGAGCCCATTCAGGCAAGGCTCTCTGGGGCATATGTATCATGCGTTTTCCCGTTCGCAAACGGGAAAAAGCCTTTTGGGATGTATCATCCCAAAAGGCCCTCGCACAATAGGGAATCGCAAAATTCCCTATTCTGCAAATGCATTTAAGGAATCGCAAATTGCGATTCCTTAAATGCAATTCTTGAAGCACCCAAGTTGTGCGAATTTGCCTTAGGAAATCGCAAATTACCACCACCTTCAAGTTGGTGGTAATTTGCGATTTCATTGAAAAATGCACTTTTTGGCATTTTTCAAAGTGAGATGTGGAGCATGTATGTGCGCCACATGTGCACACATGCTCATTTCAGGGGTGCAACAGGGTGTCCTTTTGACACCTTTGCACCCTTGAAATTGCATTCGCAATTTGCGAGTACCTAATGGGTACTCGCAAATTGCGAATGTCTTCCCATTCATTCCTATGGGCCTCTAGGCCCATAGGAATGAATGGGAAGGTATTCCTTAATTGCGAATCGCAATTTGCGATTCGCAATTAAGGAATACGTAGGGATCGCAATTAATATTGCGAAACCTACATACATTTCATTTTGCGAGTCCTTAATAGCGATTCACTAAAAATTCGCTATTAAGGATTCGCAAAATGAATTGTTGATGCATATGCCCCTCTGATTCTCTTCAATGATCCCTGAATTTGTTCTGTATACACAGAAGAAAGTGATAGAGCGCTGATAGCACTCTATTTTGTATGAGTGTACTATACTCATGGTTTAAACGCACTCTCATGTATTCGTATTGTTTGCAGTGTTTTATGACTATTAAGAAACATTTATTTGAATCATTTGATGTTGAAAACTAGTGAACGCATTTCAGTAGAACTTTGCATGTATTACGATTCCTTCATGCATAATGTGCAGGACGATATTATTGCTATACACCATAATTGTGGTTAATTTAAGTTGCCTGAATTATAGGCCCAACGTCATAAGTTTCGATTCTCCTTGCTCTTGAGACATAAATAATTAAATGTTGTTGTGTTCGAAATTAGAATGTTCTCATCCTACTGCAGGTGAAAGAATACACATCGTTATTTTCAGAGTTAAGGAGAGACCCGGAATGTCTTTGAAGATGGCTGGGAAGCGAGAAGGGAGGATGCCTTGCGTATCTGGTCTGTCTGAAACCAAGGCTACTGGAAAGAAGATATCACTAATTAAATTTGTGCCATGAAAAGAAAAAGCTACTGCATAGAGGTGCAATGGAAAGTTTTAAGAAGAATGACGTATTGTGGGTTGAATCCCATCTTTTGTATGATGCGCAGGGACAGCGAGACAAGACTTCTGCTAGCTTTCGGAAGAGAAGGAGCATCTTAGAGCAAGCTCCATAGCCATAAGATAAAACGACCCATTTGGCGTGAGTACTTCTTAGGAAGTCAACACGTGCTGACACCGTTGGGGAATGATAGAAGAGAGACAGGAAGGGCCCTCATGTAGAGCAGTGTAGGGAAAGATTTTGATTTCTTTCAATGAGCCGAGAACTGAATATTGCATTTATTCTGTGTTGCGTTGTGATTTAGGAATTTATAATCATCTGTCTTTTGGGCCGAATTACTTATATTCGTAAACTTGGCTCTGTATTAATTTTTCTGTACCTCTCTACTTTGCTATTGAGATGTATTTACATCCAATTGTTTTTGGCCTTATAATAAATATTCAAACTGTGGTGAAATTGTAAAGGCAGGTGAGCCGCTGCAAGGAGTGAGAAGTGACGTCAGGGTGCGCCGCGCTGTGATAGGTTGGTTGGTGTAACGCCGTGCTGGGATTGGTGGAAGTTCGTTTGCAGTGGAACAGCGTATTTTGGGCTTGCAATTGATCGATTTTACAATGAGATGCTTTAGGGTATTGCGAGATTTGTGTAGAGGCGACACAGGGGTAGTGACTCGGGTAGGAGAAGAAGCTCCGCCAGAAGACACACCGGCACATTACATGGCAACGAATGTAGAACTTCATACTATAGTGTGGCTTCAGAATTGGCATAAAATTACAGAGAAAGAGGGTGAATTGGCTTTCCCTCGTTATGGGTCTTTTCGTATGGAAGTGCTGACCCAGCTGAGGGGGGTGATGAATGCACTGAAACCTCTCCCTAGACCCACACAATTGGAGGCATTAGATGCATGGATGAGAGCTGCTCTAGCAAAAAGGAGAGAGGCTTCACAAGGAAGAATGAGGAAAGCAATGAAGGCATATCAGGATGCTCGATGGGATGCCCAGTTGAAAAGATGGAGAGTAAACACCATAGAGGGACAACGCTTGTACCCATTTCGTATGTTAGAAGAGGGGGGCTGAAGGGAAAAAGACGACAGAGGAGGACAGTTATACAGATGACAGCTTCCTCGATAGATTGCTAGCGGAACGTCCTCCACCGTGCGACTCTAGATCAGAGACAGAGAGGTTGCGCCCATCAGAAGAGCTTTTAGGTGTGGGACAACTGGGTTCAGAGGAACAATCGGCAGGAGTAAGAGGCAAGATTACAATGGTACACATTCCGGGAGGGTCTGGAGGAATGAGGTATCCAAACCCTGAGCCAGCACAACCTGCAGGAAACATGCAGTTACCAGATGCTTTGTCGGTACCAGTCACAATAGGGCCGGTGGTTCTGATATATAATCCTAGAGAAAGAACTGATGACAGTCAACAGCAAATAAGTGAAGGGGAAGAGACAATGTCTGGAGGGAGCCTTGCAATGAGTGGGACAGGTTTAAATTGGATGCCAGTGGAATCTAGTACTCCACTGCCAGCTACAGCTGATCCATCAAGAATGGATAGTGGGTCAGAACGACGACGGACAGGAGCTCTAGCGAATTTTAGGTCTGACCTTCGAATGTGGGTTCAACCAGTGAGAGAGTCAATGATGCCGAGGGAAGAGACAAGCAAGAGACAAGAAGCGCCTAGGGTACTGTTTGAGCCACAGATTGTTTGTGCAGGTGACCATTGGAGAAGTGGAAGCTGGGAAAGAGATAGACGCCCAGCTTCGAAGATAGAAGAGGGTGCAGTTCCTAAGAGAACCCAAAGTTGTGACAGGGAAGATACAAGAAACGAGGAAATTTAGAAAGTGTTAAAAAGTGCAATAAAGGTGCCAATGCTAGATGTGTTACGATTAATCGCAGAACTAGACGAGGTTATTGAGGGTAATCTACCTCTGAACAGAATTGAGACGTATGTCTCGAGCGAACTACTGTTCGTAGCAAAGGACATGACAAGAAAGGCCAAACGAGCTTATGATGCATTGTTGCTGTTGGCACAAAGGTATGAGGTTGATTTATCAAAGACCCAGCAGATACAGGGTTCTTGCAGATTAAATTACACAGATAAGGATTTGGAAGAGAAGCGAACGATTGGATTAAAAGCACAAATTAGAGAACTAGTGATAGGGATGCGGACATGGAAAGAATTAGACAGATGGAAAGAAAGATGGGCCAAAAAGAAAAGCTTCAAGACTGGAATAAAAAATACTCCGCCTCCGGGTGGAGGGACGGGAGCTGCAGGAAATTTCCCCCTCAGGGAGGTACAGAATGGAGGGTATGTACATGTGCCATGGAGTAGGGGTGATTTAGCAGCATTTACGAATGATTTTCCTTGGCTGAGGGAGTGGTACAAGCAAATAGATCGGTTTGTAAAGATTTCGAAAGTATTGTGGATTGATTTAAACACCTTGTTTGATATAGTAGTGCCGGCGGATTTGTGGGCGGCATGTAAGATTGCCATTGAGTGGCCTACTGCAGAGCCACCTAGAGATTCAGTGACTCATGGTCCTTCACCTGATGTAATGAGAAAATACGAGCAAGTGATTACATGGTTGCAATCGAAGGTAGCTCCTCAGATTGTTGATTGGTTGAAGATTGATCGCACCACTCAAGACTCTAAGGAATCAGTACATGATTATTACGAAATATTGTTGTTAGCTTTTAAGCAGCATAGTGGATTGGATACAATTGAACAGAAAGATATGGGACAATTTGTCTCGAAGTTTGTGTTGGGACTGAAATCTGATATTAGTTTGATGATACAGCATCACTTGATATGTTGGCAGAATAAGTCGGTGGACGAGATTCTGCGTTATGCTAAATATTGCAGTGATCAAGTGGAGTCGACACAGAAGAAATTGAAGGACAAGTTGATGTTGGTGCAGTTGAGAAACGCCAATATGACGCAAGGGATTGGAGGAGCGATAGGTAGAGGTAGAGGAGGTGGAAGAGGAATGGGACAACAGATGGGGACCCAACCTGGTCAGGGTAGAGGAAGAGGAATGGATCCAGGTGCAAGTGAATGTGTGGCCCAACAGAAAAGGGTCACTGCCTGCCACTATTGCCACAAAATCGGGCATTGGAAGCGCGAGTGTAGATCAAATCCAGCAAATCAGATTTAGATGGAAGGAGAGGGACAGCTGTCCGAGACTGTCAATACTGTGACAAGACCCAGGTCTATGTATGGAGGAGGATATTAGCCGCAAGTGCAAGTATCTCAACCTCCTAGGATACCCATGCATAATCAGTTATACCATCAGATGCCTTATTTTGAAATACAAGATAGATTTGATCAAAATCGAGATTTACAAGAGTGTCAGAGGGGGGTGCACGAGGAATGCACCTTAGATGCGATCCTATAAGTAGATCAGAGTGGGCCGTTTATAGATGCAGATGTGAATGGATATCCTGTTACCTTCTTATTAGACACTGGAGCTTCTCGCTCCACGGTGAGAACTGAAGTTGTCCCAAATTTAACTCTTTCGGGGCAATCGATTCAAGTAGTGGGGGTTAGTAATCAGAAAATGACCAATCCATTGACAAACGAATTACCCGTGAGAATAGGACCATTTCGGGATAAACACCAATTTGTAGTGTGCAATTCAAGTCCGGTCTGTCTTTTGGGACGAGACCTTCTGTGCAAGCTCAATTGTACTATATCGTGCACTCCGAGAGGTGTGGAATTGCAAACATATGATGATGATGCTGATTTTAAAATGGCTAACATGAGTCTGTGTGCAGAAATGTTTGTGGTGTTCACAATAGCAGAATTGCCACATGACTTGAGAGACTCAGTTGATCCGAAAGTGTGGGATTTTACGGGCGAGGATGTAGGTCTGATGAGAGGGGTTGAGCCAGTTAAGATACAGGTCAAACCCAATGCTGAATTCCCACGAACGCCACAATATAAATTGACTCCAGAAACTGTGGCCGGAATAAGACCTGTGATTGAGACTATGATTGCCCAAGGTATTCTTAAGGAGATAAGAGGAAGTCCCTGCAACTCACCTATCATGGGACTGCAGAAGCCAAGTGGCAAGTACAGAATAGTGCAGGATCTGCGTCGGGTTAATGAAATTGTGATCCCATGTTGTCCTGTGGTACCGAATCCAGCTATTATTCTATTCCAGATACCATGCAAAGCAGAATGGTTTACAGTGATAGATTTGTGTCATGCATTTTTCTCCATACCATTGCATGAAGAAAGTCAGTTTTTATTTGCGTTTAGGATGGACGATCGTGTGTTAACATGGGAAAGAATTCCTCAGGGGTATACAGAAAGCCCCTCCATTTTTAGTCAAAGTCTGAAAAAGAATCTTGAAGGACTGGTGATGCCCCTAAACTCAGGGGCATATTTACGTTCCCTGGCGCATCCCTGCATATCAGCAGGGATGCGCCAGGGAAAATGCGTCACGCAAGTTTACCCTTGCGCCACGTCCGATGCGCCGCATTTACAATGCGGCGCATCGTGGCGCAAGGATAAGCAGATGCGTGACGCATCTGCCGGCGGAAGGTTGGCGCAGTGCTGAAGTTGTGTCGCAAGCGCGACGCAACTCCAGCACTGTTCCAACCTTCCCTATCCCTAACATGGTGCGTCAATCCTTCCGCCTGCTTGAAGCAGGCGTAAGGATTTGACGTACCAGCGTCGGAAAAGTGACTGCGTGAAATCTTGTAGATTTCACTACGTCACTTTTCCGAGGCGTACCTGCGCCGGAACGCCCCCCCCTGCGCCGGTACGCCCACATGAAACCTGACGCAGGTTTCATGTGGCGCAGGGGTTTACTACGTGACGCATCTCCCTAGATGCGTCACGTTGTAAATATAGCGCAACGCGGCGCAGGGTTTGCGTCGCCGCTGCGTCACATGCGTGACGCAATGGCGGCGCAAAAGTGGCGCAAGGGGCTTGTAAATATGCCCCTCAGTCTTAGTGCAATATATAGACGACCTTTTGGTCGCTTCAGAGACTGAGGATGCTTGCAGGATTGACACTGTGGCATTGCTGAATCATTTGGCAGAGAATGGACACAAAGGGGCCGATTCCGATCTCGGCCGGTAGGGCTCCGAATCGGATTCGGCTTAACCGGATCCGATTCGGAGCCCTATTACCCGACCGATCCGTACGCGCGTCCGGACGAGCGAGTACGATGCGAAATCGCCGACCGACTCGTCCAAGCGTCCCGACCGCTCCGACCGACTCGATCCCGGCTCTAACCGCACCGACCGACTCGTTCGGACTCGACTCGCACCACGCAATGGAGACGTTCCCCGGCCGGGTAAGTACGATGCGCGCCGCGAGCAGTCCGACCGAGCCGCGCACGCCGGCTCGAAAGAGCTGTCGGAGCCGTACTTTGGGGGTCCGTGTCGGACCCCCCTGTACGCGTAGCCGCGCGAGTCGCACACAGGGGGACCCATGGGTCCCCCTACCTGTGCATGTACGGCGCGATCGCTTCGCCGCGTACACGCTGTAGGGGCGCACTTGTCCGCATCGCACCCGTTGAGTCAATGGGAGCCCGCGTACGCGTTGTACGACAGGCTCCCATTGACTTCAATGGGAGTCCGACCGACTCGAGTCCGATGGCATACGTGCGCATCGTACTCGTTCGGTCGGGTTGCACGGGTCCGATTCGGTCGGATATCTCTCCGGGTCCGGCTCGGTCGGAGAGATTTCCGGCCCGAATCGGAATCGGCCCCAAAGTGTCTCCAAACAAATTGCAGTATTGTTTGTCTGACGTTCAGTACCTAGGTCACCGGATTGAGAAAGGAAAACGAAGGGTGTCACCAGTAGGCCTGGGCGGAAAACTACGCTACGCTCGTGTAGTTTGCGTAGTTTGCGCAACTACGCGCTACGCGAATTGCACGTAGCACAGTGCAAAAACGCGTAGCGGGCATTTTTTGCTTGCTCGCGGTCCTCAACGTCAAGTTGGCGACCGGGAGCGAGCAAAATGACATCCCGGCGAGACTTTTTCCTCGTCGCGATCAGCAACATCAAGTTGCCGATCGCGAGCGTGGAAAATAAACCTCCCGGCGAGATTCTCAACGCGGGGAGGTCAGGTTTCCTATTGCGAGTGGTCGCGTATGCTCGCGACCGCTCACAATGAGAAACTACCAGTCCGCGTTGAGAAAACTGCAGCTCGAGTACAAATCTACTCGAGCGGCAGAAAAACGACCGCTTGCACTGTGCAAGATGCCGTTTGCAATGATTGCACAGTGCGGACAAGCATCCGGCACTGTGCAATCATTGCGAACAGCATTTCCTACCGCACTACGCAGTTCGCGTAGTGCTACGCGTAGCTCGCGTAGTGCGAAGTGCACTTCGCGTAGCTACGCGTAGCGCTACTACGCGAACTACGCCCAGGGTTAGTCACCAGATCGCATAGAGACGATTCTGCAAATTGGAACTCCGAAAACACAAAAAGAAGTCAGCATGTTTTTGGGAATGGTCGGCTATTGTCGACAGTGGATCCCAAACTTTTCCTTGCAAGCAAAGCCTCTGTTGAAACTGACTCGAAAGGATGTTAGTGATCCGGTACCATGGGATGACGAGTGCTTGAAAGCCTTCCGTGAGCTGAAGGAAAGTATCTGTCGTGCTCCAGCTCTCGGAATGCCGGATTATAACAAAGCGTTTTCGCTCTTTTGCTGTGAAAAGGAGGGATGTGCGTTAGCAGTCCTTGTACAGACACATGGGGGTGCCCGTAGACCAGTAGCTTACTTCTCAGCTACATTAGATCCTGTAGCTGCTGCGTTGCCCGGATGTCTGAAATCCGTTGCTGCAACCGGTGTCAGCATTGAAAGATGTGAAAGCATAGTGATGGGTTATCCGCTCATTGTTTATGTGCCCCATTCAGTAGAATTGTTGATGACCAGAACGAAAACACAGTATCTGACTAACAACAGACTTACCAAGTATGAGCAGGTTATCTTGGCCGCTGAAAATGTTACCCTGAGACGTTGTACCACCCTGAACCCTGCTACATTGTTACCTGTTCCGGAAGAGGAAGGAGATGAGGATTGTGAAGAGCATGACTGCCTAGATGTCACTGACCTATCCACCAAACCCAGACCTGACATTGTCGATGAACCTTTGCCCCAATCTGATTTGATCCTTTTTGTTGACGGTTCATGTTTAAGAGACAATGAAGGGTATTTGAGAGCAGCGTTTGCTGTGTGCACCATCATGGGAGTAGTGGAAGCTGCTTGTTTAAATAGAGTATTCTCTGCTCAGGTGGGCGAAATTGTCGCTTTGACACGTGCCTGTATCATTGCAGCTGATATTCGAGTGACTGTGTATACTGACAGTCAATACGGATTTGGTGTAGTTCATGACTTTGGGCAGTTATGGTCACAGAGGGGGTTTCTAACGTCCTCAGGGTCACCTATACGTAACGGCGAGTATGTGCGCCAACTATTGGAAGCTTTGCAGAAGCCCAAAGAGATAGCAGTCGTTAAATGTGCAGCTCATGGAAAAGGAGAAGACTTTATCACTAAGGGCAACAATTATGCAGATGAAGTAGCACGATTTTGTGCTGAACATGCTTGTATTTTCAATGGAGAATATATAGACGAGAGCACAGAAGAGACCGAGCTCAGCATGATGTTAGCTATAGCCGATACTTGGGATGAGGTGAAGCGGTTGCAGGATGAAGTCCCAGAAGAGGAAGCTGCTTCATGGGTCAGAGCAGGTTGCACAAAGAGAGATGATGGCATTTGGGTGTCCACAGATGAGAGAGCAGTATTACCCAATTGTCTACTGAGCCCAATGGCAAGGCAAATCCACGGAGCAGTTCATCTGGGAAGAGATGCTATGGTGCGAGTGTTTAGGCAGACGTGGTTTAATCCACGCTTTCGTGTGTGGGCTGAAGCGGTATGTCACAGGTGTGTTACTTGTCAACAAATGAATGTTGGAAAGAGAACTGTGGTTGCAATGAGTCACATTGGAAGATCTGGAGGTCCCTTCCATAGGATACCAGTGGATTTTATTGAGATGCCGAGGTGCAATAGGTTGAGATACGTTTTGGTGGTGGTGTGTATCTTTTCGCGCTGGGTGAAAGCATATCCAACTAGACGATGTGACAGTCTCACAGTAGCCAAGTTGTTGTTAAGAGAATTGATCCCGAGATATGGATTTCCGACATCAGTGGAGACAGATAGAGGAACTCATTTCCACAGTGAAATCATGAAATTGTTGTGCTCTGCTTTGAACATTGATCAGAGACTGCATTGTAGCTACAGGCCGGAGGCTTCAGGTCTTGTAGAGCAGGTTAATGGCACCATCAAGTCAAGAGTGGCAAAGGTGTGTTCGTCAACTGCATTGAAATGGCCAGATGCGCTGCCTCTGGTGCTCATGAGTCTGCGTAGCACCCCTGATAGGAGAACAGGGCTTTCTCCCCACAAAATTTTGACCGGAAGAGCAATGCGTTTGCCTATGGTGCCAGCTACAGCATTGATAAACATCACTGATGATTTAGTGTTGGATTATTGTAAGGGACTGGCTGATGTGGTTACTTCTGTATCCCACCAGATCGAGGCTGCGACTGCATCCACCTCGAGAGACCTGCTGCATGATCTTAATCCAGGTGATTGGGTACTAGTTCGCAAGCACGTGAGGAAGAGTTGTCTTGATGCTCGCTGGCGAGGACCATATCAGGTGATATTGGTCACAAGTACCGCTGTGAAGTGTGGAGGATTGCCGAACTGGATACACGCTTCCCACACTCGCCGAGTTCAAGCGCCTGCAGAGGAAGAGAGTCCCCTGGTTCCGAGAAGCGTGTGTGGACCTGCCACAGACAACGATGAAGGCACAGGCCCAGCTGTAAGAGTTTCGGATGAAACGGAACAGCCAAGTGAACACGAGAGACGAGAGCTGAGTGCTCCTGAATTGAGTCCAGATCCTGAAATAGATGATCTTCCAGATGTGAACTTTGCACCAGATCAATTTGAGCGGTCTATTGCAGAAGGATCAGATCAAGAGGAAGAGAGGAGAGGAGAGGAGAGCAGATGCCAGAGCGGAAAAGTGGCCAGGAAGAAAAGAAAGGCTGAATATAAGGCTTGCATCCGAGAAAAATCTTGCTCCGATTCCTGAAACATCTGAATTAGATCAAAGTGACGCTGAAGAAAGACCGGATGGTCTGAGACGCTCCAGAAGAGAAAGAATAGCGTCCCGAAGATACGCATCTCCTGAGTGGACGTACCTGGCTGCAGATGCAGAGCCCAGCGAAGTCCGGGAGGTTTGGAGCTGGTACATTGAGCTACGGAGGGGACACCCTCTCGATTGAAATACAGTTGCTGGTCCCAGGCGTAGAAGCGTTTGGAACACTAACTCTGCAAGTTCCAAATCCTCCAAGGCTGAGTGGATTGCGTTACCTGATCCTCAATCAGGTTGTCTTCCCTTCATTTGGCCGACAGCTCACCGCGCAAGAATTAGGAGAAATTCGTGCGGAGATTCGGCAACTTGTCCTCGAAATACTTGGATCAAATATCATTAACGATGAAGCTTGAATTATAACCAAAGAAAGCATTAGGCCTTAGAAAGAAGATAACTTAGACCCCAGTTTAAGAAGATTTAAAATTAGGAACTTTCTAGTAGATGATGGAGTGAGGAATAGGGCTGTCTACATCTCTTCAATAGGTTTAGTATCAATCGAATGAACTTTGACATTAATTGCATGGGAGGAGAGAAGTGAGAA
This sequence comes from Calotriton arnoldi, assembly GCA_963921515.1. Lineage (NCBI taxonomy): Eukaryota > Metazoa > Chordata > Amphibia > Caudata > Salamandridae > Calotriton > Calotriton arnoldi. The sequence continues at coordinate 2,105,444 of CAWUFW010001133.1, forward strand.
AGACATTGTTAAAACAAAGAAAACAGAAAGAGACTGTGTTTTCCATTTTCGTGCTTCAGAACAGATCAGTAGAAACCATGGTGTCCGAAAAATCAACACGCAAACAGAAGTGCATCATTGGCACCCTCATTGTAGTGGTGCTTATTGTTATAACTGTGTTGATCGTTACATCTCTAGTTGGATCTCAGGATGTCGGACAGAATAGGGTACAGGCAACACTCACTACACCAATCTCTGAGATAGATGAGGATGCATCCGCAAGGGATCTAGAAATGATTAAGGAAGCCAGTCGTAGATTACATGTTGATTTGTCAAAGGGTGATTTCACTTTGAATGCGTATGCTCGATTATTGTATGAGTATGTGGATACCTTGGAAGCGAAGGATTGCTATGTGTGTATGCAATTACCAGCCTCAGTAGAAGAAGGCATTCGATACCATCATTTGCCTTTGACCTATGGCATTACTTGTAGTGTGTTGTTGAGTATGTTTTATAGCAAGGCACACTTCGAGTACTATTTCTCAAATTATGATGTGGTACTCTCGGAAGTCCCAGTTCTTAAATACATGAATAAATATGATTATTATAAGGAAGTAGAGCGAATGTCAAAGTATTTCGTGCCTACCATTACTTTAGATACGTCCTATGCCCATAGACACAATTTAACCTGTATGTTAACTGACATTGAAAAGAAATTTATAGATCAGATAGAAGATCGGCATAGACAGACTCTATTTAGACCAGATCCAAAGCACAAGGTTACCCCATGGACTAAAGAAGAATTAGATCATAAAGCAAAGGGAGTTTTGGACCCATAGCATTAGATTTCCAGCAGAAGGGGAAGTTGTGTATTAGACACCCGACCACATACTACGATAAGATATTTGTGGGTGAAAGTGATTGTGAGCACGTCTTCTTGATCGAAGAATCAATTAGAAAAGCATTATTGGACAAAATAACAATAGTGCCCAATGTGTATTTTGTGTGTGGAAAGAAGGCCTATGTGAAGTTGCCCAAAAATTGGTATGGCACTTGTTATTTGGCTGTGGTATTTCCCAAGATTTTTCATGTGAATGATTTATGGCCCCTAGAAAGAAAAAGACCTCACAGAGGAAAACGTGGTGTGAGTGCAGGAGAAGTGATGGGAGACATATTTGGGGCTATGATACCGAGTATGGGTGTGATTCTGAATGATTTGAAAATCAGAAAGCTGGCAACATTAGTGGATAAGCTCTCAATAAATACAGCTCAAATTTTATTACTTGTAGATGGGGAGATGGTTTCGATAAGGGCTATGGTTTTGCAAAACCGTCTTGCCCTAGATGTGTTGCTAGCAAAAGCCGGAGGAGTCTGCAAATTATTGAAAGTTACACATTGCTGCACTTATATTCCTGACAACAGTCGGGATATAAGGAAATATATCAACAATATTTCAGATATACACCAAGAGTTACGTGAGATGGCTGCTGAAGGACTCTGGGAACAAGTGGGGAAAGGATTTGGCAAGATAGGCAGTTGGTTTGGAAGTTTGGGACAAGGAACAATGGGATATATCTTGAAGCCTATTATAATAGCTGTCATTTATATAATTGTCTTACTAGGAGCCATCAAGGCTTACAAATGGCAAAGGGCACGACATCAGGAGGCTGTTTCGAGAAAGCGAGAGCACCAACTTGAACGACTGCAGGACAGTCATTACCAGCACCTTAAGGGGTTAGAACGATTCAGACAGGGACGGCAAGCTACAGCTTCTGTTTAGGTCGGTCTCTTCTACAAGGAGAAAAACTACAGAAGAATAGAAAGTTGGTGTTATGACACTAGTCATAAGAGGGGGGAACTGATAGAGCGCTGATAGCACTCTATTTTGTATGAGTGTACTATACTCATGGTTTAAACGCACTCTCATGTATTCGTATTGTTTGCAGTGTTTTATGACTATTAAGAAACATTTATTTGAATCATTTGATGTTGAAAACTAGTGAACGCATTTCAGTAGAACTTTGTATGTATTACGATTCCTTCATGCATAATGTGCAGGACGATATTATTGCTATACACCATAATTGTGGTTAGTTTAAGTTGCCTGAATTATAGGCCCAACGTCATAAGTTTCGATTCTCCTTGGTCTTGAGACATAAATAATTAAATGTTGTTGTGTTCGAAATTAGAATGTTCTCATCCTACTGCAAATGAAAGAATACACATCGTTATTTTCAGAGCTAAGGAGAGACCCGGAATGTCTTTGAAGATGGCTGGGAAGCGAGAAGGGAGGATGCCTTGCGTATCTGGTCTGTCTGAAAGCCAAGGCTACTGGAAAGAAGATATCACTAATTAAATTTGTGCCATGAAAAGAAAAAGCTACTGTATAGAGGTGCAATGGAAAGTTTTAAGAAGAATGACGTATTGTGGGTTGAATCCCATCTTTTGTATGATGCGCAGGGACAGCGAGACGAGACTTCTGCTAGCTTTCGGAGGAGAAGGAGCATCTTAGAGCAAGCTCCATAGCCATAAGCTAAAACGACCCATTTGACGTGAGTACTTCTTAGGAAGTCAACACGTGCTGACACCGTTGGGGAATGATAGAAGAGAGACAGGAAGGGCCCTCATGTAGAGCAGTGTAGGGAAAGATTTTGATTTCTTTCAATGAGCCGAGAACTGAATATCGCATCTATTCTGTGCTGCGTTGTAATTTTGGAATTTATAATCATCTGTCTTTTGGGCCGAATTACTTATATTCATAAACTTGGCTCTGTATTAATTTTTCTGTACCTCTATACTATGCTATTGAGATGCATTTACATCCAATTGTTTTTGACCTTATAATAAATATTCAAACTGCACTTTGGAGTTGGTGGTCTTTTCAGGCATGACGACTTTGCTGATATCTGTCTGAGTTGTTTCCTCCCCTCAACCACTTTTAGTAGGTAAATAAAAGATCGATCGCTTACGCTATACTTAGTAGGGAACATTAGGTGTGCAATTTAGCGTAATCAAAAGCAAGGGGCTGCTTCACAATGCCTCCCTTTCAAAGGGGCGTTGAAGTTGACCATTTCAAATCCTAGCAATAGTTATTATTTTTCAACAGTGTGATCTTATGCACACACGCTCATGATCACAATGAAGGTCGGATAGGGCTTGCATCACACTGATTTCAATACATCTTTCATCGTGACAGCAATTGACACAAACACTGGTAAGCTTGTAAAGTGAATTTTCAAGGCAAGGGAGAAGGCATGTGTTCCTGTTCCAAGACATAATCAATTGAAACTGCTGAGAGACCATAACTATTAATGATAACAATTGATGTGCAGACCTTTCCTTTGAATCGCATGGAGCTCCCTGTTGTTTTAGAATCAATCCATAACAATATTTTATCGAAGGACTTGTGAGCACATGCACATTCTGTTTCTATACTCCCTTCCCCTAATAGTTTTCTGGGCACTTGTACGTTTTTGTATTTATTTCACAGTGGTGTAGCTGAGGGTGGGAGGGATGGTTTACACTGTTTTTGGGGGCGGCGGAGTGAGCAAGCCCTCTGTAGACTACAACCCCCGAGAACAAGCCGTTTGTTGACCAACAAACGTATATGTGTATGGTTGTGTACAAATTCACAGGGCACTTCATCTATCGAGCACCCACTGCTGATTTCAATCTTTTTGGAAATAATTTCTTTCAGGGGTGCAAAACCAACATTTTAGAATTGCATAAGAGGTCTTGCTGTTGTACATACACAAATGGTTTTGAGAATCTGTTCATATATTCCAGCTAGGAAAAATAACGAAATGTGGAATAGGATATCCAACTTGGTTTCTGACACAAAGCCCTGCCCATCAATCAATCTATCAATCAATCAGTATTTGTAAAGTGTGGCTAATCACCCCTTAGGGTAACCAGGTGCTGACGCCCCAGAGGTCCTCTAATTGAATATCCAGGTCTTGAGTCTTTTCCTGAGGTCCATTAGAGAGGGTGCAGTCTGTAGGTGGAGGGGGAGGTCGTTCCAGGACTTGGCGGTGAGGTAGGAGAAGAACAACCTTGGCTATGGCTCTGGCAGATGCGGGGAACGTGAGCGAGGGCTAGGGAGGTGGAGTGCAGTTGTTGAGTGGGCTGGTGAAAGGTCAGGCGAGCGTTGATGTAGACTGGGCCTTGGTCGTGCAGGGCTTTGTAGGCATGGCTCAGCATCTTGAACTGGCATCTCTCCTAGACGGGGAGCCAGTGAAGGTCCTAGGGGTGGTGGGTGATGTGGGTATGTTTGGGGAAGTTGAGGATGAGTCTGGCATCTGCGTTCTGTATGGTCTGGAGTCTCTTGATCAGGTGGGTTGTGGTACTGGCATACAGTGCGTTTCCGTAGTCTAGACGGCAAGTGACGAGAGCTTGTGTGACCATTTTCCTGGGGTTGCTGGGGATCCATCTGAAGATCTTTTGAAGCATGCAGAAGGTGTGGAAGCAGGAGGCAGAGACTGGGTTGACCTGCTGTTTCATTGTGAGTTTGTTGTCCAGTATGATACTGAGGTTGTGGGCGTGGTCCGTAAGGGGCGGGAGTGGGTCCGAGTTCAGGGGGCCACCAAGTGTCATCCCATGGTGGGGTGATTTTTTCCGATGATCAACACCTCGTTTTGTCTGTGTTGAACTTTAGGCAGTCAGTCGTAATCCAGCTGGTGATGCTCATCGTGGCGTTTCAGAAGTTTGTTTTGGTGGTGGTGGGGTTCTCTGTGAAGAGAGGATGAGCCGGGTGTCATCCACATAGGAGATTATGTTGAGTCCATGGGATCAGTTGATGTCAGCCAGTGGTGTCAGCGTGGGGCTGAGGGATGAACCTTGGAGGAAGCAACAGATGATGCTCTTGGGGTTGGAGGTGAAAGATAGTAGACAGATTCTCTGGTTGCATTCTGTGAGGAAGGATGCAATCCATTTGAGGGTGTCCCCCTAGATGCCATTCTTGTGGAGTCTTCTGATGAGGGTGTGGTGAGACACTGTGTTGAACGCCGCTGAGAGATCAAGGAGAATTAGGGCTGCTGTTTCACCTTGGTCGAGGAGGGCTCTGATGTTGTTGGTAGCGGCGATCAGGGCAGTCTGAGTGCTGTTGTTGGCATGGAAACCAGATTGGGAGGTGTCGAGAAGGTTGTTGTTTTCTAGGTGTTTGGTGAGCTGGTGGATAATGGCTTTCTCGAGGACTTTGACAGGAAACGGGAGCAGCTAGATGGGTCGGTAATTTTTGAGTTTGCTGGGGTCAGCAGCTGGCTTCTTGAGGAGGGGTCTGACTTCTGCATGTTTCCATGTGTCGGGGAAGGTGGCTGTGGAGATTGATTCATTGAGAATGGTGGTGAGTGCGCTGCTGATTTCTTTGTGTCTGAGATTGAAGGCGTGATGGGGCAGGGGTCCGTTAGTGCCCCTGAGTGAATAGAGGTCATGATGGTTGTGGTCTTCTGCTTTGTGAGTGCCACCCAGGCGGTGAGTGGGTGGTTGTGAGTAAGGTCCATTGGTGGTAAGAGGTTGACGATGTCGGTGGGTTGTGGGTCGAAGTTGCAGTAAATCACGGATATCTTGTTGTGGAAGTGATTTGCTAGAGAGTTTCAGAGTTCTTGAGAAGGGCGGACTGTGTTCCCGGTGGCTGATGGACAGCAGAACTCTCTGACGATGCTGAAGAGTTCCTCTGTGTGGTTGGCGCTTGTCTCAATGCGGTCAGTCAGGGCATCTCTCTTAGCTTCCGTGAGGTTTTGGAGGTATTTGCTAAGGGCTACTTTGAGGGTGGCAAGGTCTGTGGGATTCCTGTTGGAGCACCATTGTCTTTCTAGTTGCTTGCAATCACGTTTGATGTACCAGAGTTCTGGTGTGTACTAGCTGGCGTGCTTGGTGGATCGGATTTTATTGCCCATTTTCTTGGGGGCTACTTTGTTGGCGCAGTTGAAGATCCATGTGGTGAAATTCTGGGCAGCCTGTTCCAGGTTGCTGGATATGGTGGTGCAGAGGGCGGACGTCCACTGGGACTCTGTGACTTTGTTCCAACTGCGGTGGGGGGAGCTTGGGGGCATGGTGTTGGCACCCGGGGGGCCTGTGATGGTGAAGAGCACGATGCTGCGGTCGGTCCAGGTGACCTCAGAGATGTGGCTGAACTTGATTCTGTCGCTAGCTGTGAAGATAGGGTCCAATGTGTGTCCTGCACTGTGTGTGGGGCAGGAGACCAACTGGGTGAGGCCGATGTTGCTTAATCTTTCCAGGTGGTTGGTGGAGTAGGCGTCTTTGTGGTCCTCGAGTTAGAAGTTGAGGTCACCGAGGAAGATGTAGTGCTTAGAGTCGATGGCTAGGGGGGTGATGAATTCGGAGATGGCATTGCAGAAGCAAGGTCAGGGCCCAGGGGTCTGTAGGTGAGGGTTTCTCTGATGGTTGTCTAGGCGTCAGTTTGGAGTCGGAAATTGAGGTGTTCCATGATTGGTGTGATGTCATCTTCAGTGGCGGTATATTGGAGGGTTTCCCTTTTGGATGACGGCGATGTCTCCTCCTTGTTTGTTGGTGCGGTCTCGGTGTATCATCTTGTATACATCAGGCATTGTGGTGACGATGCCGCGGGATGTGGAAGGGTTGAGCCAGGTTTCGCTGATGAAGATCATGTCAGGCGGTGGTGGTGATGATATCCCAGATTTCTGTGGCGTGTTTGCAGAAGGACCGGGTGTTGAGCAAGATGCATTGCAGCTGTTCCTGGTTGTCCTGGGTCTGCTGGGCGGGTATGGTACAGGTTCCTGAGCAAGTGTGAGGTCCGGCGTAGCATGTGAAATGATAGCAGTGGTAGGAGAAGGGAACTTCAATGCACTCTGTAGAGCTCTTATCTGACTCCTTGCTCCCTTGCAGCTACCTATTTTCTATTCAGGAATCCGCATAGCGCCATGATGCTCCTCGGAGTGATAGACTGCGCTCTACAAATGTTTGTTTACATTACATTGCATTACTTCTGTTGATCGAGGGGAGGAGATGCAGCAGGTAGTGTTGCAGCATCCAGGAGCCATGGCCTGGAGCTCGGCGGTGGTGTAACAGTGAATGGTTGGAGGTTCCTGGCGCTGGGCACAGTCCAGGTGCGAAAGGGCGCAGATGGGCTTGTCTTTGGTGTGCCTTTGCACGTCCATGCTGCTGCCTCCATTAAGTAGGTCCTGGGAGTGGGAGGGGTGCTAGGAGGCAGGAGGTGGGATTTGCATGAAAGGCAAAAATGGCAGGAACAAGTGAGAGCAGTGGGCTTCGGGGAAATATGCATGCAGTTAATCTTAAAGAAAAAAAGGCTAGGCTGGTGCAATACAGTAATATGGTAATGAATAGTAGTGAGCACGGCTAATGACTAACTAGACAGGAATACAGGCTATGCTGGGCTAAGCAAGCAACACACGCAACATAAGGCAGTGAGACGGGCAGAAGGCTGGGCAGGCAAGCGGCGGTGATCTGGAGTGGAACTGTTGGAGAAAGGGCAGCGTCTGTGGCCCAGTCCAATGGCAGGCAGGGCCACAACAGCAGGGGCACAATCAGCGGTTGTAGGAGACCTTCTTAGAGGCACGAGGGGGAGCTGGAATGAGGACCTTCTCCTCCATAACAGTATCAACACTTATTTGAGCCAAAACTATGTCCCTCCTGGAGGCAGGCATAAAGTTGAAGAAAATGTTTATTTCTCTAAACATTTTCAATTGCAAGTGTGCTATATTGCACAGCTCACCTAGAAACGTTCAGAAATTCTAAACTATGTCTAAGCATATTATTTTGTACTGGGAGTGTACCCTGGGATAGGGCAGTATCAAATCCAAACACTGTCCCCATTGCTCAATGTGCATAGCTAAAGGCCAGGCTAGTTTGTTACTAATGGTAGGAGTGCTTTTATGGCACTGCAGACCTGCGTCATGGGCATAGGGTGCATAAGGTTACATCCTGTGTATACTGAGAATGATCTAAGAATGCACCCACTGGGCCCTGAAAGTGGGTGTGAAGTAGACCATGCCCTGGACAGAGGACATGCAGAGTTACTGGGCACAAGATGGCCCTATTCCACAACCTGTGTCCAGTGCATGATAGCACACCCGTAAGTCCTGTCCAGTCGGTACTGAAAGCAGGATGTGAGGTGCTGGTCAAGGTATTGAAGAAAGAGTATGTATGCGCCTTTAGGAGGTATGCCAAAAAGATTTATTCATCCAGAAATATAAACTCCAGTCACAGAGGTCAGCAGGTATCTGGCAACTGACAATCATAGTCGTTTCTCAAACATAAACATTCTAAAAAGTACACTAAGGGGAATATACCATAAGTCAATGGGGGGGTAATGAAAGGGGTAACAAGCCAAGAACAACACAATGCTACGAAAATATATATGAGGTACCACACGGGAGCACTGGGCACAGTGTTGTCAAAGGCTACCAACTGTACTCATTGCCCACTGGACACAGATTACACACAGTTTGAATTGATAGCACAGGTACTGGGCGCAGGGCATGACTGCGGTGACAAACTGTGCTCAGTGCACATCAGACATATTTATAGGCCATGCCATGAAATGCTGTGGACAACAAAATTGGGTAAAGAGTTTTGCTAAAGCAGCACCTTGCACCCAATGCATACTGTTACAACCAGGAGCCTAGTTTAGCACGCACTGAAGGCATGTGTTCTTGGCAAAATCACATGTAGTGCCCTGTTTATAATGTTGGCATGGGTACTGGACTTATTTTGCGGCTCTTCCAGGCCACAGAAACCCACAGAGCATGGGCATCGGTCAAGACATGTAACAAAACAGTGCTAGACAGAGTACATCAATCCACTTGTCTGTATATTAATGGGCGTTGTATTTACAAGCCTGAATATTTATTCTATATCACTGAACCTTCACTTTATAAGATAACACTTGTGGGGGACTTTGTTACTTCTTGGGATGTAACACCAGTTATCTTGTACATTATAGCACTTTTGTGAGTATTTTGGCAGTTGTTGGATATGTGAAGGTACTTATAGAGCAAGCAATGTACTTTTGGAGAACATAAGAACACTTTTAACCCTTGTAATTTGTTTCCTCATAAATGGGCATTGCCATATTTGTAAATGTGACGGCTACCTCTATTGACTGTCAGCAGAAAGTAGAGTTTCATTTTCATGCATTGCCAAGAGGAGATCTGTAGACTTTCTGTGCAGCATATTTTTCCATATTATCTATGTGTGGATATCTGTTGACAATGAAAGGAAATGAAGCCACTTCACTTGTATGAACCTTGTTGACCATTGAGACGTTGTGCTATTGGTTTAACTGATTATTACATAGGAAGACCACAATTTAGCTATTAAAGTTGGGCCCATTTCATAAAGTTGAATCTGATTTTTTCACAAGAGTGAGCAAATAAGATGAATCTTTTAAAGTTGTATGCAGAATAATTGAGGTGGAGATAAGTTTTAGAAGATGTCTCAATACATATATTTTCCATTCAAATAATTCCCATAGTAGAATTGTGTTGAAGGACAATTAAAAAGTGGCTAGATTAATTGGAACCAAATATGGCAAGCCAACATAGGGCAGTGTCTTTTGGATGATTTTTTTATTGTGTCAATCTGTACATTTATTCTGAGGTTTTGGAAACTCTATTTTAAGAGATTTAAGAGTGCCCCTCATTTTTTTAAGAGCTGCTTGAAGACATACTTATTTAAGGAAGGGAGAGTTATTGACCTGATTTTTTTTCTATATATATAATTTTAAGATATATTTGTTCTTCTATTAATTTAGTTATTGGTGTTATTAATATATTTGTTCTAATTCTTATGAATATTTTGTAATATTTAATGTGTAGTAAAAATCTTTTTAAATTTAAATAGTAGTTTACAGTTTAGTAGCAGGCTGTTGGTTTGAATGGGAATAGGTTGTAAAGTTGTTTAAATTCTAAATTATTGTTTTTTAATTTAAATTAAATTTAATGTCAATGAAATATTTAATTCATAATTACATTATTAGGGGTATACCAAGACTGTTTTTTTCTCTTTAATGTCCTGTAACCATGAAAGAATAAAAGTAATACTTATGAGATATCTGAATTATTCAGGAGGCATCCCATAAGAATTTCTTTAATCATACCACGGGTACTTGACAATAAAGAGAAAAAAGAGTCTGGATAAACCTGTAAAGGTATTTTTAACAACTGGATTCTAGCTCTTACCCAGAAAAAATATTATCTCGAACTCCTACAATTGGCTGAGTCCCTTGAAGGGCTATTTATCTACCTCGAAGAAAAGGGACACCTATGATGAAACATGCCACAATAAAGTGGGAGAGGTGTCCCTTTCCATTATCTAGGGATCCCCGGATATAATAACATGACCTAAAAAGAAGGATCACCACCATTACACCGGGACTTGAATTATACTCAGGGAGTGCACTATGTTATGAATATCACTAATATATCAAGGATGAGCACCAAGTGCCTAAGACTGCATTTTACATCAGTGGGCACCACATTATGACAAGAATTCCTACCAATGTGCTAGGGTCACCACAAGTAATAAAGTGACTATCTTATTAGGTCCAATCAAAGGTTTCAGGAAGTTAAACTTCAGCTCAAACCTTAGAAGCTGCTGCACAGAGCAGACAGGCTTAAATTAGAGAAAAAGTGTAAAGCATTTAGAACTACCAAAACAGGTAACAAGTTGAGACACAGCACAATATAAATTCCACTACCAATTTATAAAATAGGGTAAAATCTAATGAACAAAATAACGCAGAATGACAACAATATATATGTATGGAGAGAGAGAGAGAGAAATAGAGATGTATATTGATATATAGAGATATACAATAAAGCAAAAATTGGAGAAGTATTTTGCCTTTTGTTATTTGAGCTTGTCCTTTGCAAGCACAAGCAAATAGAGTCATCTTTTAGAAACCCAAAGTTTATTTTACATTAAATCCTTGAGGAGGGTCCTTAGTTTTACCTGAAGTGTGGGCATCAAGCCCATGAAAATTGTCTATTTAAGTAAAAACACCTCTTTAGCCACTTGCGGTGCAGGAGCCTGGGAATTCAGTTATGTATCTAGTTTGCAACTAGTGAACAAGATAACAGGTTTTGCAGGCACCAGCTAGGTTTACACACAGCACACTTAATTTCATCTGTCATTAGGAACAAAACATTGGTAATATGGAGGACAAGATCAAACTTAGCACACTTCTACTATGGGTGTCTAGGTGCTCCAATCTTAAGGCTAGTCTGCAGTAATTTTACATTGACTAATCGAATAATAGACAAATGATTCCACGGTTAGTGTATATTGGAAGGGTTGATACCGATTTAGGTTACTCTGAGGTGTTTTATAATCCAAAACAAATCAGATAAAACACAAGTAGTGATTGACTAAAAGGTTTCTAGAAATATGTCAGGCCACGGAGCTAGTAGAGCTCATGAAACCAATGGTAAGATCTTTTTAAATTGTAAAACCCACACAATTCATGGAGCCTTACCTGGACGGTCTTCTTAATTTATACAAACTTAGCATTATTTTGATTAGAGTTAGAGTTGGTATCAGCCATCAACTGGTATCCTTCCTAAAGGTTGGGCTTTTATTAGAGCCAGGCAACGTTTCCTTTAAAGTGGCATAATCCTGCTTATATTTTGGCATTTCATGTTACCCTTGTTATGTGAAATGTCCAAGATCAGTGGCAGGATCTTGGACGCAATAGGCAATACATTTTTACCAGCTACTTCTCACTTAGATTAATTTCCTCGTATATGATTTCTAAAAGAACTTTCCGTTCACTTGGTGAGACAGGTATCACTGCCTTGAGATCTCTGTATGCTGCTCAATGTTATGTTTACTTATCTTCATTCCTTTACCTAAAAATCAATAAAAAAGATTAAAAAAAAACAAAAAACAAGATCAGTGGCAGGATCACCGACATCGGCATCAAGCTCAAGGCTCTCAAGCGCGACCCCTGAAGAGGCCCTGTCCATAGCGGCCCTAGCGGTATGCAAGCAAGTGGTAGATGAAACCACAACACAGTGAAAGCGGCATGGCAGCACGAGAAGCCCTAGTCTGGGTGTGCAGTGAGCCCAACCCCGGGAGCCGCCCATAGCTGCCTGGAGCCAGGAACTTTGAGCTGTCACCTCCTTTGGCTGCCGTTGTCCCAGGCTGGTCCCTCTGTGCTTCCGCAGCACCACCGGCGGCCGACCTGCCTGACCCTGCTCATCTAGGAACACAGCATCGCAGAGCCGCAAAGCCACTGGCGCCACGGTTTGCCAGGGGGCAGCTCACCTCAAAACGATAAAAATTCCACAAACAGCCCCCCGACAGGCTGCACCTCACAATTACAGCAGCAGCACAGGCGACCTGAGTCTGGAGCCCTGTACCCTGTGCTGGCCCAGAGCCAGTGCACCAACCGTACCCAACCTCCGGAGGGGAGGATGGAGGAAGAGGTAAGGTGGGCTATCAACCTAGAAGTGTTGTATCAGCACTTCCATAATTAAATTCTCCATAATGAGGTCTGGCCAAGTGAGAACCGTTGCAACATCATCCCTACAAGCTCTCACATCGATGAGTCTCCAGAAAGTCCGAGTAGGGGGCTTAAGGCCCAGAGCAGTGAAGGACTGATAAGCATAGATGGTACGACTTCGAGGACTGTGCCCTGCACTGATCAACCGAAAATCTACACCACGTTTGCATTCCTAAAGGACCCTGGTACCGTCATTTTCTCCAGTAATGAGGGGATTGAGGGTTTCTTAACCCCATACAAGAGACCAGAGGCTAATGTGCACTACTTGGAGAGGGTCATGAACACAGTAGCCGCCTACTGTTACCCCCCTAACTGAGGAAGCTAAACCTATGGGAATGAATGATGCAACCCCAGATGGCAAAGGTGGGTTGTAGGACACCACCACTCACAGCGCGGAAGCAAAGAAAAGAACCAGCGGGGCAGACATTATTGCAGCCTTCTTAGACACAAAATTCTCCCCAAGGCAGCAGTCACTCAGCCCTCAAAAACGATCCTAGTAACGGAAAGGAACAACAAACAAACTCCATCTGGACATCTCATCTTAACACCATGCAGCTCTTTGTGACCGTTCTGCAATACCAGTCATACAAAATGGACATACAGCTATCAGTACTCCACTCTCCTGTAGTATATGTTTCTGAAATTGATGAGAAGCTCGCAGAACTGAACGGCCTGATTAAACGAGTGAAGTCTGACCCTCAGGTAATGCAGGCAGATTGAACCTGCGGTCCAGTCTTGGAAAAATTATCGTCTGATAGAGACATCTAGCCGTAGATTCTTTAACTTCTGAATGCTCTACAAAGCGTCTGAATACCGACATTTTTCAGCAGTACTTCTGCACGACAGGGGTCGGGGCTGTATGGCTCCGTGATGACGTTGACTCCGGTTGTGATATCAGCTGAGCTATGTAAGTCCCCTTTGGCGCACGGACATCAGTTTCTTTTTTTGCGTGCTGCGACGCGGACCCGGAGAGGCAGTACCTCTGGCCGTTTTTTCTGGCCTATTTCGATAGCTTATGTCGGTGGCAACAGTGTGCCTTTCTCCAATGTCGTTGGGCTTTAAGACTTGTGGGTCCTGTACTCAACAGATGTCGGTTACATACCTGCATACCGTGTGTATGTTGTGTTTGGGGGAACACCACGACTCCGAGGATTGCGACTCCTGCCAAAGACTGAAGCCGAAGGTGCTCAAGGAACGCCGAATAAGGCTGCTGGCAGCACGTCTGTCGCGGTCCTTTGAGACATTGCGGCATCAATTATTCTTCATCATTCTGCAGCCCAACTGTGACCCAGCTAGGGAACAACTGGACACCAACACTATAATTTTTTTGCCTGAATATAAATCAAAGGGGAGAGGAGATATTCAAAATAGGGGAAACATACTGCGGCTCCTAGGAACGGTCAAAGGCCTGGAGAACCTGCGTTCATCTGACCTTGTGTCCATCAAATTTGTCCATACGGACAACCAGGAGGAAAATAAGGCAACCAAAGCTACATGGTCATCAACTGAGATAGCGAGGATTGGTCTTGTATGAACAGCCTACATTCCAGCGTTGGGGATAAGGTTGCTTCCCCACTACAATCCCGGCTATCCCACACCCTAGCTCACTGAAAATCAATCTAGGGTGACCACACAGGCCTGCAACACCACCTATTCATGGCTCAAAGGCTCTAGAACACATCTCCCTCTGAAATGGTTAAATCCCAACTCCAAACTAGCAGAAATATACAAAGGGAAGAATCAGCTGGACAGAACTGGAACTTGATAACCTGCACAATAAACGGCATCAACAACAAGCATTGACAAAAAATCCAATGCATCAAGCCCACTCTGACCAGGGCAAGGCCAATTTGCTTATGATCCTAGAATGTCAATAGCCTAGCAAACAAACCATCAGATCCTCAGCTCCTGTGCTATTACAATCTTTTGATTACATTCTACTGCAGGAAACCTGGCTCTATCATCCCTTTTACATGCAGGGCTTCACGAATCACCATGTTCCCGCATGGAAAGGAACCGGATATGGGCATCAAATGGGCGGCTTGGGAATATATAAATCAATAGCAACCATTGGCCCTGCTAAGGAGTTGAAGGTGAAGTCTACAGTGCCAAGTGAAATACAAGCAATAAGAACGACACTCAGAAGCGATAACGAAGAATGGAAGGTAGTGATAGTAAATGTCTATCTGCACCCCACGGACAGGGCCAAGGGCTCAAAGCAACTGACTAGCGAATTACTAAGGCTCTTTGAAGACGAACAAACATCCAAATTTATATTAACAGGGACCTTAATCTTCAACTTCTGGGATCATCTGCGGATGAAGATACTTACCCAATCAGCGCAATAGAACATCCTGGAACAGGGGTTTAGTAAACCAGGCAAACAATCCAGGATTGGCACACACTTCTAAGTTGTCTGGAGCACCTCAGATTCTGGGAACTGAATGAACGTTTTCAGGATGACAACCCACCTGCACCAAAGCTCCACTCGACAACCACCAGTACAACACTTGACTACACGTTTGTCAACCTCCCCATGTTCCACAAAATCTCCTCTTTCCATCTGGTGTGACAGACATGAGTGATCACCTTTCACAAGAAGTCACCTTCAAAGGTTTAGCCACACCTCTCTGCCTTCCAACTGAAATAATCAACCTAGTATTCACCACTAACAACAGGCGGGTCAAGTGCACCCCCACTTCATTGTATAAACTTCTGGAATCGGCCAAAAGCTTACTCCACCAGAAGCAAATTACACCTGGGAACCCCTTAGCCACATTGGAGACCTTCACAAAGGAATTCAGTGATACATTTGCCAACCAATATAACAATTAGAAGTGAGCCCCAGACCAGGAGGTGCCCGGCAAACTCCACTGCTCTTCAATTTGCCCAATCTAAGGGGCTTAAGCAATCTATAAACAAAACTCTAAGAATACTTTGCAGGAGTCCGCAAGATTTCACTCTGCAGTGCGAATTGAGTCATAAAGCTACTTTAAAAAAGCTAAATTGGACCATAAAAAGACAAGAAAATGAGACACTGTGGGCAAATATACTTCAGGATATAAAGAGCAATGACAGTCTGTGGTTCTGGCGAACACTTAACTCACTTCAACACCCAAGCCATTAGGAATAAACTCATAAACTCTCATCTACCTGAGGAATACTGGGGCAGTGGGAGACATTTGCAGCAATCTGCGCAAATCCAACAGAAGAAACACTGCCAGATCTCACAAATGACACCACCATTAACAACGCCGGCATAGCATCCCAAAACTACGCGTCTGTACAAATCACTCGGGCGGACACCCTCAGCATTACAGTGCTGAAAATCAAGAGACAGATAGCCAAAAAGAGGTGGAAAGGCGCACCAGGCCCCAACGGGATTCCACCTGTATTGTTTAAGCAAGACCCTTCAGACTGGCCCAGAATCATGGAACCAGTATTCCAACAGATTCAAGTGGAGAAATTGATCCTGGCCTCCTGGAAAGGATCCATAAAATCCCCTATATACAAGCAGGGCAATAAGAACAATGCAAAAAACTACCGCATGGTTGCCTTGTTCGATAATGATGCCAAATACTAAGCAGGAACGATCCTGGAGGAATTAACAGACTGGGCCGCAAGCAATTCCATCATACCTCTAAACCAAACTGGCTTCTGCAAGCACATGGGAACCATCACCAACATCATGGCATTATCCTTGCTGATTGACACTGCTAAAGAGGCCGAGCAATCACTGTACTTATGCTTTATCGATTATTGCCCTTCATTTGACCACGTTAACCAAGCTAAATTATGACAGAAGTTGACCAACTAGAATATTCCACCAGCCCTTCTAAGGCAGCTAGGCCTGCTGCACACAGACTCCTGGGTAACGGTCAAACTGGTGGCCGGGATGCACCTCTCTAGGTGAATTCCAACCACCAACGGGTTAAAACAGAGGTGCATCCTTACCCCCACTCTGTTCAACCTCTTAATGGCCGACCTGACCACGAGACAAGTCGCATGCCCCGAAATTGGAAAACATGGTCCTCTCAAGCCTTCTCTCTGTGGACGATCTAGTATTAAGCCGCACACCTGTTGGAATGCAGCACTTACTTGATTCCACCCACGTGTACTCGCTGGAAACACCCTGCAAATCATCCTGGGAAAAACTAAAATCATGACAATAAACTACACATTATGGAGAAAAATACACTGGCATTTGGGCAAACACAGTTTGGAGCCTGTGCCAGAATATAAATACTTAGGAGTCATTATAGACAATAAGGAATCATTCAAAACTCACAAAGAAGCCCTGAGACGAAAAGGTACCACCTTAGCAATAAAACTGAGGTCCTTGAAGAAGAAAGTGGCTGACCCCACCTTAACTTCTCAACTTCAGGTACTCCAAGCGAAACTCCTACCAATAATATGGAAGTGAGCCATTGCAAGGGAGAGATGTAACCACCTTGGACAACATTATAATCGGGACATGTAGAATGATCTTTGGTCTCCCAAAATACACCTCCCCCGTAAAAATAAGATTAGAATTCGGCCTTCAGAGACAAACCATGGCCAGATTGGGGGGGGGTGGGCATATATTAAATTCTAGCACAAGATCAGGGACGCCGAACAGAATACACTAAACTTGCATCTCTGGGCAGAACTGACATCTTGAGATAGCACCCCAGCCAGAGTTATCTTAATGACTCCTCAACAAAGCTAGGCTTGCAGGCCCTTTGGGAAACATTGGCAACCCATGCCAGCTTAAAAAAACTAGTTACCAAAGCTATCAAAATTACCTCGCTAATAGAGGACAAGTCAATGCTGGCGGACAGGGCACATGGCTGGTTTGTACTGAATAACTACGTCGCTGCAAAGCCGCAACCTACGTCAGTACAGGATTCAACTTGGCAGCGAAGGAGAAATTTTGAGATATCGCTTGGGCATGCTACCCTCACTCCTACACCTACCACCCTGGAAGCGGAATACAACAATGATCTCCTGCCGCCTATGCGGAACCGGGCGTGAAAACCTTTTGCACTTAATATGCACCTGCACAAAGCTATTGGAGGAGCAGCTAACAATGCTCTGCCCCTCTTCAATTAAAGAGGCATTCGAACCTGCAGACGGGTGGTATTGGCCTGTTTTGTTCCGGCCGCTCCGCAACTAAACTGCCGCTTTGTGAGATTCCTCAACATAGTAGAAAAGAGACTGGTGCTATTGCCATTTTGTGACTGAAATCAGGGGAATAAAAGAAGTCTCAAGAAACAACTGAGAAATCCAACTAAGTACAAAACTGCAGCAATAGAACACAAACTCTATGCCACTATGATGGGGACATTCAAGCTGACTTACCCTCCTCCAAGGCCACAACTGACTAGGGGATACAGTTCTCCAGCACCTTGCTATCTGTTTACGCATTAAGCACTTTAACTTTGCAAAGTCTCAAAGTGTATATTAATTTAGCTAATTTGTGCGAGTCATGCTTATGCACTAACAGGTACATGCATCAACCATTTTGCAAGCGCAAACGGTGCGATTCGCAAAAATCGGCCGTTTGCGTCCGCAAAAAGGGCATTTGCGATGCATGAAGGGTCAAGGCACTCGCAATTTGAGAATTCGCAATTAATTGCGAGTTCTCAAATTGCGATTGCATTTAAGGAATTGCATTTTGCGATTCCTTAAATGCAATGCAAGAACCACTTTGAAGTAGCGATTTCGCTACTAGGGCGCAAATAACCATGAAGTTGAACTTCATGGTAATTTGCAAAAACTTAAGTTGTAGGTTACACACACACATGTCCTTTGGACATGTGTGTGCGCAACATTTGTGCACAGATCAATTTCAGGGGTGCAACAGGGTGTCCTTTTGACACCCTTGAAATTGCATGCGCAATTTGCGAGTACCAATTGGTACTCACAAATTGCGCATGCAATTTCCCATTCATTCCTATGGGCCTGTGGGCCCATAGGAATGAATGGGAAGCCATTCCTTATTTGCGACTCGCAATTTGCGAGTCGCAAATAAGGAATGTGTAGGAATAGCTATTTTTATTGCAATTCCTACATGCATAGGCTTTTGCGAGTCCTTAATTGCGATTCCTTAATAATCGCAATTTACGACTCGCAAAATCCTACCTTGATGCATGAGTCTCTAAGCACCTTAATTGAGCAAGTTTTAAAAGGGTACATTTATTTGGCGAATTTTCCATGGTCACATTTAAATCTTGACACACCTGCACTTTAACTTGGCCTACTCCCAGTCCCTTGTCTCTAATAAATCCATGTTAGGATCGGAACCCTGGCATAAGTCTCCTGCGCACACCGCAATAGGAACAAACTAAGCGCCTACTATTAGAGAACTCTTCGTTTACGAACTGAATATCTTGGTGCATCTGCACATGGCGCAAGAAGCTTATAGTAGGATAGATTTTATGTGGCTTTGATTCAATGTTCTCATCTTCAATTCTAAATTTTAATTAACTATACAATAAACTTACTTATTCAGCAATATGGCATTATGCCACATCACGTAAAAGAAATGTCATTCAAGAAAAATTCCTAATGCGGTGCAAGAGAACAACAGGAACAAAGAACACGAGTGGTTGTTCGTGTCATGCACTACTATTATGCCCTTTATTTTAGCACCAAATACATCCTTGGATCCTAAATGGATGCAAAACCTCAATTCACACAAAGAAATAGCCCAAAATGCTGGACCAGAATTCAGCATCATTTAGCATCAATTTTCCGCATTTCTCACCATTTCTAAAAAAGAAATTTCACGAATTTAGCCCACTTTTGGAAATTTTCTAATATTAATTATCTGTCTACTTGTAACAAATCATCAACAAAAATGATGTAATTTATGGTATTTTTACAAATTTTACAGACAGACACGAATTAAGTACTTTGTTCCACTATTGAAGCAAAAAGCTTCACTATTTGCAGGGCAGCCTTTTCTGCATTTGCAAATATTATCGCTACAAGGGGCCTGTTGTGCTGCGAGTCTGACCTTCCTTCTAAATGGGCAATGACTGTCAAAATAACTGAGCTTTTCAAAGGAAATAAATAAACGCCAAAGTAAAGAAACGAACACGTAAATAGATAACTACATAATTACATTAAGAACAGAAAAAATATTTCACTTCAATTTGAGCATCTGACGCAACAAGTCTTGTTGCACAGCAGTATCTTTTAAAAATTAAATGGGAACATGTCATCCTTTATTGGAAAGGAGACCGAAAAAAGAACAAAGGGGCTCATTATGATGGCGGGCGGACATCAGTCCGCCCGCCATCATTGCGGTGATGGGACTGCCCGCCAGACGTGTGGCGGTCCCACCAGCCCAATAAGGATGCGCCCGCCAGTATGGCGGGCGCATCCTGGCCTCTTAACATTGCGGGTGGTGCTGCTGGCTGCAGCAGCGTTCGCAATGCCAAAATGCCTCGATGTGCATTCCCATGCACAACGTGGCCGGCACCACACGGTGCCTGCCACCTTGTGCATGGGAATGTAGGGGGATACCATGGGTACCCCCCAGTGCACCTACACCCTCCCCCCACACTGAGGGGGCCCGCAATGGGCCCTCAAACCCAATCCCCGCCAGCCTTTCTATGGCGGCATCGCCATGGAAAGGCTATAAGATGCTGCTGTAAGATGCTATAAGATGAAGTCAGGAAAATCTATAAGATGCTGTTGAGAGACCTACTTGCAAAGAGCAATTTAGTACATATTTTTCATAACTTTCAAAGGCCTGTAATAGAAAGATTTACATAAACTTGATGTTTCATTGTCTGTCTTAGTATTTCCGTTTGAAGATGTGTGAGCTATTTTGTTTACAAACCAGGCACAATGAACTGTTGCCTCCATCCATGAACTACATAGTTTGTTTCTTTAGATAAATCATAGTTTGTGGCTCGGACAATGATACTGGCAAAACTAAACATCAGAGTTGAACTTTCCTTCTGCAGAAACATCTATCTGTTTCTTTTATAGGACCTGTTTGCATCTTTCAGTACACATATTGTGCCCTCAGCCTTGGGGCCAAGCGGTACAATATGGCCCTCATTATAAATTACATGGAACAAAGGAATTAACATTAATATACGGTAACACTGCACCATTACCCTGCAAATATGAGTTAATCTTCCCAGAATGTCGAATAATGTGTAGACCTGATTCTACCTGGCGGAATTCTGCACAGATTCCTCTGTTCTTGGTGGAAGGGGGGGAGGGGGTTGAACACACACAATTTTCACCTACTTTCAGCAGTTGGTATTTGTGAGTTGGAGGCAGCTCCTGGGCTGGGCTGAGGTGGAAGGAGTAAGGTGTGGAAATCGAAAAGGTGCTTTGGCTTCCCCTTCCTAAAAAACATGCAGGATTGGGGACTGGGGCTTGGTTGCGGTTGCGGCCAAAGCCTCATATGAATTTTCTTGATGGTAATTACACCCAGGGATACCACTCTGCCTGACTCGTTATAAGGGCCTAAGTCGGACAGCTGTGTTCTCAGGTCCCTTCAGTGATGCAATGCAGGGTGCAGATGAGGAAGGGGAGTGGGAGTCATGTAATCCACCTTGATAATGGTTTATAATGCATGTCTGATATTGCACTCTACCACAGCCAGAGCTCTGACTTGTGGAAGAACGTTGGTGGCATCTTCCAGATAGCCAGTAAATCTCATGGAAAGAGACCCTTGACTAAGATTCAGAAGCCACCATACCTACCAGGGCCAGGGAGAGAAGGGACGAGGAATTAAGAAATACGAGGTGTGGGCCATGAAGGTTAAAGTCGATGGGTAGAAGGAAAAGGGACCACTGGGCAGAGATAATCACAACTAGAGACATGTATATAAATCTAAACCTACCTCAGAATGTCGATATAACAGACATATGTTCACATACGTAGAGTCTGGGACACTGGACTAATAGTTACTAGAAACAAATGCAGAAATATTCTAGATACAAAGCTGTACAGATGTGTGGTACGAGACAGTCAGGATTCAATAAGGCCGCTGCAGAATGATGCCTCTGCAAGCTTGCGAGCAGAAGAGGAAATTAGACCTCAGGTGAGCATCAGAACTTTGCAATAGTAAGCGATCCCACAGAAGCCTGATGTATGGGTGCGAGGGAATACAATCTTATGAATCACAACTGAAATAAATACCTGTGCCCATGTGCAGTGAAGCAGTGAGTGAAATTCCATCATCGGTGTAGAGAATGTGAGAGGGGAGTCAAATATTAGTTGAACAATGACCCACACATTCAGTCGAATTACAGGACTTGTACCTTTACCTATGTAGGGAGTAAGACAATGTTGGTGTGAGGTGGGCCAGCTTGCACTGCCTTCATGGGGGTTATACACTCACAGTAATTGCTGGAAGACTATTGAAGGGAAAATCTTGCATAAAGACACACTACATGGTTTCTGTACAGAGACTAAGAATGTGGAAAAGAGCGAACACAAACAGGTGATATTGACTTCTGATCCCATGAGAGTAACATGTAGGGCAGGAATAGAGTGGGAAAACACCAGTAAGGTAGGCATTGGAAGGAATTGACTACTGATTTGGTGATTAGTGTGTGTTGAGGGATGGGAATGTTTTATTGCCATGAGACAGGCACAGTCATCAATGAGCCAAGGGCATGGAGTGCAAGTTTAGCAAAATGAGATCTCAACAAATGTATGGAGAAGCAATATAAAGGGGGGGGCTTCAGAAAAGATACAGGGAATTTGCTTTGTGACATGGAATGTGCAAAGCTTGAATAATCCTAAGAAGGTGAGACAAATGCTTGCCATTGAATCAAGAGGGTGTAACCTAGATAGAAAGCGAAGCCAGCCAGTGATAAGCAAAGAGCTGACCCAAAAGCAACTCGATGTATTTTGGAAACAACAGATCTGGCCAACACACTCTAAAGCTGCCTATTGCAAATGACACATATAGGTTCAGAGAAGCTGGATGTTAAAACACACCTGCTAGACAGGAGAAAAGTTTTATGTAATATAGACGTGGAAACTAATACACTAATACTCTGAATTCACTAGATGAAAGTGAGGCTAAATGAACACAGTACTCACATTGATATGACAAGCATCAGATATCCAACATAGCAGGTGAGTCTGTGGTGAGGAACGAGAAGCAACTGAAAATGAAAAAATCCTGGAACTGATCAGGGCCAAAAAAGAAGATTCAGAGGCAAGATCTAGGTGCAATAATATGCACAGCAGAAGTGCTAGACTCTTTATTAATGGGGTGAATGTAGACATATATGGAAACCTCTTAACAGACTTGTAAATAGAGCACATTTTTGTCAAATATGTGTGGTAGAAAGAGCTCACCATAGTCTGGCACCTAGACCCATGTCTGGCGCCCCAGATTTTCCCGTTATCAGGAGATGTTGAATTACAGAGATCACAACACCTTCTGAAGATTGGCATGTGAAAGGAAGGGATTCAATTGCAATCAAGCCAAAATATCATTCTGCCCTGACTTTACCTATTCAGTGCAGGAGGCCAGAAGCACTTTCTTGTCAATCGATGAAAAACTCCAGCAGATGAATGTCCAATATGCCCAGATATTTTCCAAAGGATTGAACTTCATGCTGCAGGGTAAAGCACACATTTTTAGTGGCCCTTAACAGGCTGCAACATTTCTCACCCAGAAGAGAGAAGACGGGTCGTCTCAGATATCAGAAATAGTGAGAGATGACATGCCACGTCAGAGGGAAGTTGGATTAGGCTCCTCCAGGACCTTGTATACAAAGTATGTCTGATCAGCGAGAAGAATGTTGCAAACTTATACTGTGCATCTACTGAGAGTAAAATCATGAGCTAAACATATCAGGAGATATGGGGGTAACTGCACCCTCTGCCTTATGTTTGAAAAGATTGTTGACTGAACAGCAACTCATCTAGAAGCACCACCAGGAGTTGATGTAAAGTGTAAAAAGATAGTCAATATAGTTCGCTCGCTGTCAACCTGCACTAAATGTATGATGACACCACTCCGGTCTGATTCAAACACTAGAGTTCAGTGAGTGGATGCAAATCTCATGGTGAGTCAATGTGCAGAAGTACCCCCCTGCACGTAATGCTATTGATCTGCATAGATGCAGCAGGTGTTCTGGGACAAAGGTGACGAGGGAGCATAGTGGTGCTTCGACTGGTCAACCCAAGAGAACAGAATATGAGTGTGACATTATTGTTAAAATATCCTACCAGAAGGTAGAATTTCTACAGAAGAATTGGTGTGCAGGGGATGGAATTCACTGATGATTTACAAATTTTTGGAGCAGCCACATAAAGGGGGTGGGGGGTTAATTGACTCTGTGTTTTAATTCACTCCATCTTGAGTGTACAACATCAGTTTTGTGCACTTGCATTTTGCCTTCAGAGTGGGAGTGTTTCACAGAGTAAGAAAGACTTAGCCCTGTCTGGAACAGAATGTGTGGGATATGTGTTTGAAAGCATGAGAGAGAGAAATGTGTGGAATGTGCTTCTCTGTCTCGGAGTATAGTGCTGTAGGCAGTGGATCGCAAATGTGCATTATGTTGTACATTGTGAAATTAAGTTTTACCTATGGACTTTAACGTGCCCTAACTCAATCTTGAATTCTGACTCTGTTTGGCTTGAGTTCTTCACACACAAGCAGGCCCCAGGTTACTCACGGTTATTTAGGTTATTCACGTTCAAAGATTGTTTTCCTCTTTGAGGGTGTTTTTTTGTACTCTTTGAGGTGTTTTCTACTTTCTCGGGCTTCACTAAGATAAGGGGTAGGGATCGCGAGGAAAATACCTGAGAAATCCTTTGCCTTGGAATGCTTGCAGGAGCCCGGCCAGCACCAGTAATTTTCCTTCCTGTAGAGGATGTCTTCTCTTTCATTGAGAATATTATAAAACTGGGGTTTCTTGGCTTGGAAGCTGGGATTCTCCTGAGAGGTGGACGCATCTGCTCAGTGCTGCATTTCCCGGCTTGAAGAGTCTCTTGACCCTCTGGACTGTAATTTGGGATCCCCAGTCTTGTGTGGGCTAAGATGAAGATATTGCAGCCGGTGATGTATTTTCTCTGATCATTGGTATTGAGATATATGTATAGATATAGAGTTATTTCTAAGTGTGTTTTTGTCTGTGTGCTGAGTGACTAGCCTGTGAAATATTTTTATTCATTGGTTCTTGTTCATTGGCGTTGTCGGATGTATTCTGTGTATATATTTTATATGCTTCCATTCATTGTATACATGCTTTGTATATTTGAGCCTTTCATTTAACATTTAACAGTGCTTATTTCTTGTATTCGATTACTTGCATTTGACAGTGCTTATTTCTTGCATTGGATGTCAATTATTATTATATTTGCTTTCTTGCATTTACTTTATGACTATTCCTTTATTATAATCTGCTTATGTTTTGCTCCATTATTATTATTTGACTTGTAAGTGCTCATTATTTGCGTGCGTTTTACCATAATTATCTGCTTGTGTTTTATCTCATGCATTTGAACTTGTGATACATATATATATTAGCATGTTGTTTTCATTTGAAATCTGTGAAAGTCTTTATGTTAGAGAGTGTTGCATTAATAAACCCCCCGTTTTATTCTGAAAAGTGTCTCTTGATGTGCCTCATTTGGTGAGTGCTGCGACGCCTTTCCAGGTGTTTACTTGCTTTATTTGGGAGTGCCTCTGTTTGGGAGTGTTGAATTTCTTTTATTTGGGAGTGTAAAGCAACACATTTTGGTACAAGGAGTGGGGTACGATTTTAAAAGGTGGTAAAATTTTAAAAGGGAATGTGGAAAAATGTTTTCTAAAGAGACAATGTTTTCAGTTGCAGATTCCCAGATGCCAACTGAGCTCTTGGGGTGGGAAGATGCCTCTTATGCATGTTTAACAGATGAGGGGCAAGCACAGATATTTAAATGTTTGCAGAAAGTTTCCTTTGAAGAGGGAAAAGAGTTTAGCCCTTCAAGGAGAAAATGTTGGATTCTTTTCAGGGCTTTTCATAGCATTTATGAAAAATGTGTGCAGTTAGAAAAAGAACGTAATGAAATACAGCAGCAGTTAGTTGAAGTTAAAAAGAATTCTAATATGTTAATGTGTGAGAATAAAGAGTTAAAAGATAAGTTGGAAATGTACCATGCAGCGCAAGAGCGAGATACTGTGTGTGTGACGCAGTATAAATTAATGGACTCTGTAGATAGCCAGAGTGAGTCAACAGAGAAGAATGTGCTTCAAGGAAATCTGCAGGTTAATTCACAATGCTCACAGGAGGTTTTAATTAATTCTCTGGAGGATTTTACTTCACATGAGATTAACAGCATTTTGGACAGATTCCAGCAGAAACCAGGGGAGGCTTGCTAACGTGGATTGTGCATTTGTTTGATTCAGGAGCCTCTGAAGAGTTGTTGAATCAAGAAAGTGTAGCACAGTTTTGTGTACTTAGCCTTGACTGAAATATGCAGGAATATTTCAGAAATTACTGAGAAGATAAACAAAGCAGTCGGCTACAATTAGCTTTAGCTGGGTGTAGTCACAAGTCAGACTGGTCAGTGATTCATAAACCTTGGTTTACATTGAGAAACAATATGCAGAAACTTAAGGCAGAAATGAAGAAAAATGCTATTTTTAAACATGATTCTGAGAGGGGAGAGCAGTCGCAATGTGCTTTTGAGTTGCCAAAGTGGATGTACAACATGCTTTAGATGTGTGGTTAATATAGAAAGGAAACATTGAGTTACATGTGACAGTTCAGGGGCAGTATGTTAATTGGATTATGTGGGCAAAACAAGAAAAGAAGAGGGTCCTCCTGGGCTTTTGGACTAAAATGTTGCTAGATGCTGGAGAGTGGTTTACTTCCTTTGAAAAACAGGCGCCAGGTTTCACTGCACTTTGACAGACACTGGGCAGGTACGGTTGCTTTTGTGTTTTTGCATGCTGACAGACACTGGGCAGATGAAAATAAGGAAAGGTGTGATTTTGAAAATTTAACTTTCTCTAATGCAATGGATGATGAATCCCCCTGAATAATACAGAACAGGTAATGCACAAAAAGCAAATGTGATCAAATGTAAGTGGTACATACAGACAAAAACTGTAGTGTTGCATGAGTAGGCGGTGCAGCTCACAGTGGAAAACACCAAGGTGTTACAAAATGTATCTGAAATACAGGAGTGCCCTGTTTTTTTGGAATAAGGATCTGTGGCAAGACATTTGGGAAATGTTAGCACAAAGCGCAGTCACTGTGTATTATGTAGACGCTCACAGTGAGCGTCTACATGATACACCACTTCACTAGATTGCTGGATTAATTTACTTGCAGACAAAAAAGCCAAAATCTTGGAGACAGAGATTGTGTTGCAGAATTCTGATTTGGTGGGAATGGCTAAGTGGGCACACCAAAAATGTGGACACCTGGGAGAGAAAGCCACTAACAGTTGGGCAGAGAATAAAGAGATGCATATTCCCCTAGACCTGATTAAAGTTGTGATTCCTATTAGTCAGCATACTCAGCACAGACCAGTCCCACAGATGGTGAGGGGCCAGATGGAGAGAGAAAAATTATCAGACATTGGGCTTATGTTAAATAGTCGAGGGTGTACTGATTCAGCAGTGTATGGAGAGATAGTGAGGAAGGGGACTGCCCCAGCCCGTCTTACTATGCGAGAGGAAGGAGGGTTTGACTCCACTACCAAGAACCCAGAGGCCAAAGTGTGGCTAGAATCCTCAAATCATTCCCCAGAACCAGCAGAAATTATTGCAGACAATACTTTGTCATCAGATCCAAAGCAGAAAACGGAGAACATGTGCTTTCTAAAACATTTTGCTTTCAAGAAGAGTGATACTTGTTTCTTTCCTAGATCATACTGCGAAGTGTTGGTGTCTTGGGTACCCTTCCCTGGAGTGTGGGTGCCTGTGTCTGAGGGTGGCCGTGAGGGTGCAGGAGCCCCATCTCCAAAGTGACCACCTGACAGCCCAGTCTGACGCCCTGCCTGATGCCTCCTTCAATGAAACCAATAACAGGATATAGCACAGCACATTTAAATGTGCTCAAATGAGACTGACTCTGAAAATGATATATGACTCTAGCTTGATGTAAAATGATGATTCCAAGTGTACTTTTGAATGACAAATGTGAAAGGATATTGTTTTAAATATTACAGGAGGGCCGTGTACATTCACACGGCTAGGACGTATGCATTGCATATCCAGATTGTTACAAGAGAAACTGTTTAGCTTGATGAAGATGATTTTGAGATTCATTTATTGTTTTAGGCAAAATATATAAGTCTAGGCACTTCAATAGTAAAAGTTCCAGAATTAGCTATTTATGACCCTAGGAACATTAATAAGTTAACATGTTTGATTCTGTTTGTGTATTCATCACACACTTATTTATATAGCTGAGTTATTATCAGATATACATGAGCTATTTTAAATGAAGTAATAAGTTACATGATTTTATAATGTCACTGTTTTAATGTGAGCTTAATTTTACATTCATGCTTCCACTTAAAAAGTTGATTTTAGATATGTATGTTATGACAGTCAAAGGTCATGGGATGGAATTTAGTGCTACATGCACTCCTGTATATTGGGACCACCTGATGACCTTTGACTACCATTGATTTAATTGACTCTGTGTGTTTTAATTCACTCCATCTCGAGTGTATGACATCATTTTTGTGCACTAGCACTTTGCCTCGTGATTTCATTTCGTGTCTCCTTGTAGCTTCAGAGTGGGAGTGTTTCACAGAGTAAGATAGCCTTAGCCTTTCCAGGAACAGAACATGTGGGATGTGCATTTGAAAGCATGAGAGAGAGAAATGTGTGGAATGTGCTTTTATGTCTCGGATTATAGTGCTGTAGGCAGTGGTGCGCAAATGTGCATTATGTTGTATATTGTGAAATTAAGTTTTACCTATGGGATTTAACGTGCCCTAACTCCATCTTGAATTCTGACTCTGTTTGGCTTGAGTTCTGCACACACAAGCAGGCCCCCAGGTTACTCATCATTATTTAGGTTATTCACGTTCAAGATTGTTTTCCTCTTTGAGGGTGTTTTTTGTACTCTTTGAGATGTTTTCTACTTTCTCGGGCTTCACTAAGATAAGGGGGTGGGAGCGCGAGGAAAATACCTGAGAAATCCTTTGCCTTGGAATGCTTGCCTGAGCCTGGCCAGCAACAGTAAGTTTCCTTGCTGTAGAGGATGTCTTCTCTTGAATTGAGAATATTATAAAACTGGGGTTTCTTGGCTTGGAAGCCGGATTTCTCTTGAGAGGTGCTCGCATCTGCTCAGTGCTGCATTTCCCGGCTTGAGGAGTCTCTTGACCCTAGGGACTGTAATTTGGGATCCCCAGTCTTGTGTGGGCTAAGATAAAGATATTGCAGCCGGTAAGGTATTTTCTCTGATCATTGGTATTGAGATATATGTATAGATAAAGAGTTATTTCTACATGTGTTTTTGTCTGTGTGCTGAGTGACCAACCTGTGAAGTATTTTTATTCATTGGTTCTTGTTCATTGGTGTTATCTGATGTATTCTGTGTATATATTTTATATGCTTCCATTCTGTGTATGCATGCTCTT
Source organism: Calotriton arnoldi (assembly GCA_963921515.1). Lineage (NCBI taxonomy): Eukaryota > Metazoa > Chordata > Amphibia > Caudata > Salamandridae > Calotriton > Calotriton arnoldi. Next base: position 2,134,488 of record CAWUFW010001133.1, read on the forward strand.
TATATTTGAGTCTTTCATTTAACAGTGCTTATTTTTTGTATTTGATTACTTGCACTTGACAGTGCTTGTTTCTTGCATTGGACGTCCATTATTATTATATTTGCTCACTTGCATTTGCTTTATGAGTATTCCTTTATTATAAACTGTTTATGTTTTGCTCCATTATTAGTATTTGACTTGTAAGTGTTCATTATTTGAGTCTGTTTTACCATAATTATCTGCTTGTGTTCTATCTCATGCATTTGAACTAGTGATACATATATGTATTTGTATGCTGTTTTAATTTGATATCCGGGAAAGTCTTTCTGTTAGAGAGTGTTGCATTAATAAAACCCCTCGCTTTATTCTGAAAACTGTCGCTTCATGTGCTGTATTTGGTGAGTGCTGCGACCCCTTTCCAGGTGTTTTCTTGCTTTATTTGAGAGTGCCTCTGTTTGGGAGTACTGAATTTCTTTTATTTGGGAGTGTAAAGCACAACAGGGGGGCTTCAGAAAATACAGGAACTTGCTTAGTGACATGGAAAGTAAGAAGCTTGAATAATCCTAAGATGGTGAGACAAATAATCGTCATTGAATCAAGAGGGTGCAACCTAGATAGACAACAAAGCCATCCAGTGATAAGCAAAGAGCTAACCCAAAAGCCACACTATGTATTTTGGAAACAACAGATCTGGCCAACACATGCTAAAGTTGCCTATTGCAAATTACACATATTTCAATCCACTTTCTGTCCTCCTCTTGTGAAAGTTCATAAAGTGTTAGTTTACTTGAAAGATATACTATGCAACCATCCCAAACTCATGTATATTTTTAGAAATAGTTCTTTATTTGCTCTAAAAGTCATACTGATTTGATCAGTTGCCACCAAGTTAACGTTCTTTAAGCAAGCCTATATTTTGTAATACTGTTTTGCATGCATTACTTAAACAGTGATTACAAGCGTTCAAAATCACTGTTGTAGTAATTTGCAGTTATTTTTGCCACCATTATGTACTTAGCGGTATTTGTTAGAGTTTGGGGTTAGTCCTACAGAATAGATTAAAATGTAGATACAAATAGCAAAGTATGTTAGAGGAATGCATTGATGAACCAGCATGAATGCACAACTTGGCAAATGAGTGTTAAAGGTGCAAATACAATACCATTTCTGTGTCGTGCGCAAATAAACTTTGCAATTAAGTAAACAGAACTTAAAGCTTGTAAATAAATGTACGCATTCAAAATATAACCTCATTGTAGTGTCACATTATGTGGGAGTAAATATGTGCCCAAAGGTTTTCCAAGGTGGTAGCCTTGCGATATAGATGAACATATACCAAGTGAGTTTGTGAGTAGTCACAAATGTTTGCAAGGCGCAACTACACCCCGGAATCATAACATATTCAGAAATGCACAATTGTCATCAGCAGGACTAAGGGGCATATTTACAGAGAAGTGACAGAGTGCGACGTTAGCCTTCTTGGCTTAACGCTGTGCTCCGCCACTTCTGAAACGCAGGGCTGCACCGTATTTACAACAATTCGGTGCAGCCCTGCATTTCCCCCTGCGCTGGCACTAAATTTAGCTGCCTAGCGCCAATGCAGGCACCCTTGCAAGGGTTCCTGCATTGTGGGGAATGATTGTTTATGTGTAGAAAGGTGTCCCTTCCTGCACATAAACAATCTTAAATGGCAACTTGTAACTTCTATGTGTGCTGCTTTGTGCAGCACACATAGAAGTTGCAACTCGTCATTTTTACAGTATCATGCATAGTGTTTTGCTGCTTTTATGTGTGCTGGACAATGCAGCACACATAAAAACAGCAAAATCAGGGAAAAATAAAGCATTTCTCCTCATTGCGCCCTGTTAAGACCAGGTTTTCCCTTATTTACGCCACTCTTGTAAATATAGGGCAGCTTCAAAATCGGCAGAACGCCCACCACAACACCCATCGCCCACCCCTTTCATGCTAAGTAAAGCGTAAAAGGTTGATTAATTTACAGGGCAGCGTTAAGCCACATTAAGTGGCTTAACGCTGCCTTGTAAATAAGGCGAAGCCCGTATCGCCACCATAACGTCAAAATAATTGACGTTCTGGTTGCGATAGGTGCTTGTAAATATGCCCCTTAATCTGTTGACAGTGTAAGAAACGGGTGAGAACACCTCAAATACTAGTCCGACTGTAGGCAAGTGTGCAGATGCACCTTTACTAAGCATTTATACATACATAAATGTGCACCATTTACATTTACACAAGTGTAAATTTGTATGCGGTATGGTATTAGAATAGCATTTCCTAAATATTGCCTAATAAAAATATTGTGATCTAAATCATTTTTACTAGACCCACTGCAGTTAATAATACAAACAAACTACACCCAAAGGAATGATATTTTTTTAAACTATATTTAAGCCAGATGTATATTTTGTTAACAATATTCAAACACAATCAGTTATGAAAGAGATCATTTTTGGGAAAAAATGAGACTCTACAAGCTAACAAGGAATACTCCAGGAAAGTTTTTCACATACCCCAAAATTGTCAAATTTAGTCCAATAAAAAGATATTCTTGCATAGGTTTAAAGACAGGCCATTTTTGTTGAGGCCACTATCTTATACTATCGCATTTCACGGTTGATTACTTTTTCACACCAAATTACAATGACTAATTTACTACGAGTTCGCAGAGCCAATTCAAAAAGATGCCTGTATGGAAACGTGGATCGTTCATAGGCACCTTGACTGATTACAAGTTAATTAGTTCCAGACAGTGTCCCTTCTCACTGACCAATTAGTGCCCTATTTTTCTTCAGTGTGGAATCCACCTAAAAACACACACAACACACCAATTTACAGCCCACTCTGTAATCTTAGCACACAGCTCAATAACAGCCCAAACACATACTATAATGAACTACACCGAAATGTGCTACAAAGCTATTTTTTTGGGTGTATTTGCTGAAATTGAGCTGTCCGTGTCAACAACAATGAAAATTTAAGTATTGTATACTTATGAAAATTACCATAAGGATACAGGATTAGAATTATTGACTCATTTGTCTGATTCACACTAATATTACATTTACATTTTGTCAAACGTTATCATGTTCATCAAGGTACAGCTTGTTTTGGAGGGATAGCTGTTTCTTTTATACAACTACAGAAGAAAGTGATACATTATGATTGTGAATTTTGAAGTGTAAACATTGGTGAGACTTTGTAATTTGTGAAAAATATGAATATGATAATATGAAATAATGGATTACTGTTTGTTGGTAGCAAATAGTTTATTTAAGGCATGCGTCTGCACATTTGCCATGAGTATGCAAAACAGCAACACTAGTTCAAGAGTCAGAGTTCAGAGTCATTACACAGTTGTGTCATGCTGACTGAAATACTTCCTTATTCTTACAGCCCCAATTTCAGAACATTGATTGTGAAATTGACAATAATCTACCCTGACAAAGCAGGATTATCTGTGAAGCATGCCGTTCTGATTTTGTGGCACACATTTAATTCAGGGGTGTAGCTTAGTCAGTGAGATTTGGGGGAGGGGTTAATCTTAGCTTTTCCAACTAGAAAAGCAGTGGCTGCAGAATGGAGAGTTGAGATGGCCAGGGTGCGGATGGATTGTTTTCATGAGGAACAGGGTCAGTACTGATTTGCATTTGGTGGGCCACTGTTTAGCGTGTCCCAGTAAATGAAAAACCATGGGTTGGAATGCTACCTGAGCGAGTGCCACTGGTTAGAGTATTTGCAAGCATTCATCCCATCACTTTTTGGGTGTCTGATTGCCAGCAGGGTGCCTGGAAACCTGAGACCGACACAGCTTTCCAAGCCTACTAGTGACGATGTTTGTGAATTCCAAAAAGTAGTAAATTTACACTCATATAAGGAGTACATGAACAATAAACAATGAACAAGTTTAACTGACATAGACATAGCAGACCTGACTCGCGGCCCCCAGACCCAACTACCAAACCAAGAATACATTTGAAGGGTGTCACACCCCAAACACCCCCGCTGAAGATACACCCTTGCCCCTCCCACCAGGGCCTGGTCATCCTCCCTAGGACCTGCTGATTACAGTTGCATGCAACACAACGGTCTGGAGTCCCTGCCCTGCGATCACTTATTTTAAATGTATTTTTACAGCATGCAGTCTTTTTCATCTCCTCTACAAGAATGTTGATGGTAGAGTTGTCAAATTGATACATGTGGGCAGGGCTCCATGTTTTTAGTCCTCACCTTTTACAAATAAGTTTTATAAGTGACTGACTGCTCTACGTGCCAAGTCACAGTCGCAAATAGAGGAGGGCACACAGGCAAATTATTAGGACGAGCAGAGACAGAGCTGAACCATGGGTCTGTATTGGCTCTAAGAGTCTGTGTACAATCTGAGCCACAAAACTATTGGTATATATATATATATATTAACCTCCAAAGTGATCCTTTAGTTCGGCGCGCTCACCAGCTGGTGCTCTGCAAGGGGGCCGTATCCTGGCCCAAAACAATTTTTCCAACAAAGAACGCGGCACTCCAGAACTGGTTTTTAACACAATTTATTTTGGCAACTGCTCAGACCAACGCGTTTCAGCCCTCCCACGGCTTTTCTCACGGTTAGTGAGTCCTATGTTTATTACACTTATTTATACCCACATGTAGCCTTAATGAGGCATTGTGGGATATGTAGTGTATTATCTACAAAACTGTATTAACAATAAAAAAGGTTAACATACGAACTTTGCATTTTATGTCAGGTTCAGTGATCCAATTACTATATCTATTTAAAATACTCATGAGTCGAGCGCTATCTATGACATTTACACTTTATGATTTTGTTAATTCATAGCATTTCTAGATCTAGTACCACGTCATGTGTCACATTAGAATGGTGACCATATTGTGCACATAAGTAATTAGGAATAGTTTCTGCAACATTATATCTAAAAAATTATTTAGTATAATATTATAATCAATGTGCATAAAATCATAGAATGCAGACAATTCAAGTTATTGGTATAGTACCATAAAACATTCATTTAGCTTTTTCTGTTCTCTTCCAACTATCAGTTTCTTACATCTTTTATCCTAGATGTATAAAAAGTTCCTCGTCATTGTTAATGCCCCTAGGAGCCTTAGTTCTTAATCTAACAATGTAACGTGATTCAGTTTGCCTTAATCGTTTGATCCGATCTCCACCACGTTCTCCCACTGGTATCATATGGATTCCATAATAGCACATCTTTTTCCAATCTCCATTCTGGCATTGCTGCATGTGCTTAGCTGTAGCATATGTCATATCTTTGTTCTTTACTGCACGTATGTGCTCAAGGATCCGTTTTTGAGCATACATGTGGTGCTTCCGATGTATTTCATTCCACAGTCACACTCAATAATGTAAATTACAAAGCGAGATATACATGATATACTTTGATCAATGTTCGTCATTTTTCCATTTGTTTCCATGATTGCTCGCATATTTTTGCCAATTTTGCAAGCCTTGCATGTATTGCATTTTTAAAACCTTTTGTTGGTCCAATTGCCAATTTGTTTTGGGTTTTTCTTGAAAATGACTTGGGATAAGCATGTCTTTTAACGACCTTGTTTTTCTATAAGTTACCACAGGTTTCTTCCCCAAAATTTTTCCAATATCTGGGTCTCCAGAAATAAGGTGCCAGTATTTTTTGATTTTATTAATTATCATCCCACTTTCCTTACTATATGTGGTGATGAATCTCGGCGCCAGTTGTTTATTGCGTTCTTCTTTCTCAATTTTGGGAATTAATGTCTCTGTTCTTGGTTTTTGGTCAACCTTTTTCTTACATTTTTTCAGAGTTCTTTCACTATATCCTCGTGCCTTCATTCTTGCCATGGTTTCTTGTATATTGTTCTCAGCATCTTCTTCCTTAGAGCAATTACGTTTCATCCGTATAAATTCTCCATACGGAATACTGTTCTTCAAGGGAGTAGGGTGGAAACTTGTTCCATGCAGGCCACTATTGGTTGCAGTCTCTTTCCTAAATAGGGTAGTGTGTATCTGTTCATCCTCAATAAAAACTTTAATGTCCAAAAATGCAATTTCTTTCCTGCTGATTGTATACGTGAAAGAAAGCCCAATATCATTGTTGGACAATGTCTCATAGTATTCTTTAAAATCCTTCTCTGTACCATTCCAAATTAAAAACAAGTCATCGATGTACCGGACCCATAGAACAGTCTGTTCAGGTGCATCTTGATTGTCCGTACACCATGCAATTGTTTTCTCCCACCATCCCATGACTGTATTCGCGTAATTTGGTGAAAATGAGATGCCCATGGCAGTGCTGCACTGTTGTTTAAAGAGCTCTTTATTGAATAAAAATATATTGTCATAGATAGCGCTCGACTCATGAGTATTTTAAATAGATATAGTAATTGGATCACTGAACCTGACATAAAATGCAAAATTCGTATGTTAACCTTTTTTATTGTTAATAAAGTTTTGTAGATAATACACTACATATCCCACAATGCCTCATTAAGGCTACATGTGGGTATAAATAAGTGTAATAAACATAGGACTCACTAACCGCGAGAAAAGCCTTGGGAGGGCTGAAACGCGTTGGTCTGAGCAGTTGCCAAAATAAATTGTGTTAAAAAACAGTTCTGGAGTGCCGCGTTCTTTGTTGGAAAAATTGTTTTGGGCCAGGATCCGGCTTCCTTGCAGAGCACCAGCTGGTGAGCGCGCCGAACTAAAGGATCACTTTGGAGGTTATTACAAATACGTTTGGATGCGCCCGGACCGCAGCACTGTATCGACGTTGACGTCGGAAAAAGCAATTGAAAACTCACCCGAGGTTGAGCGCAGCTGGACGAGAGTCGGAGGACGCCGTCACAGCGGGAGTCTCCCTGGCGAGGTGAGTGGTATTGTGTGGAAGGATTAAGCTGTGGTCTGAAGCGGCTGTGTTTTGTTTTCACGAAAGGTGCCGGACATGTAATTACACGGCTGGCAAGAAAACAAACCGGCGGGAACTGGACACAAAACCAAAGCAATAATCTAAGGGTTGCGAGCAACTGCTCAAAAGTGAAGCAAAGTCAGGTATAATTACAAAATGGAGGTACGCGCAGCAAAACGAGCGTCAAAGGCAATGACAATGTTTAAATCTGGTGACAGAACAGAAAATGTAGAACCAAATGCAGACATAACGCCCAAAAAACGGACATTTCTGTGAGACAACATTTTAATAATGTTGAAAGACTGTATAAAAAGAAGTAAATAAGAGCTGGGAAATCATAGCATTAGAGAATTACCTTGAAGTAAAACGTGTTCCCAGAGGGCTTCGTATTTTTACCATGCCAACGCACCCAGATACTAAAGTGGAATTATTGGAAGAATGGGTTGAAAACAATCAGCAATGCTCGTTTAACATGATGCGCATTTTGATAAAACATGCTAAAATAGATGTAATCGAGATAACCCAAAAATTGAAAGAGATGGAGGAAATCATTAAAAACCTAACAAACAAAGAGGAAGTCTTAAAAACAAGAAAAGAGATGGATAGTAGATTGGAGAAATATGAAGCTGATATCCAGGAACGTAAACAAAGAAAATTTTAAAGGGATGAACAGGATTACCTACAGGGTAGGATTCTCACATTTGCCAAGCGATTTGACATGCTTAAAAAGAACTATTCAATGCAACAACATAAAAGAATGGCAGATACTACAAGTGAATCTGATATTAGTGAGAACGAAACTACTCCAGGCACTAGCACAACAACGAAAGTTCCTTTTTTAGAAGAAATACGTCTAATGAATTTGGACAAAACATTAACAAGGGGCAGAGGATGTGGAAGAAGCATGAACCGAAGTCGAGGAAAAGAAGGAGGGAATGTCTCACAAGTACAAGAAAAACCAGAAGGGCAAAGCGAAAGAAGACAGTACCCACTACGCAACCGGAAGTAGTGGAGACCAATTTAATTGTGAATCTTTCAAAATATGAATTGACACAAGAAGAAACAACTGTATTAAATAAAGGACTAACCTTCTGTCTGGAGAGTCATTTCAATTATACACAGGTCAGGATTGACCTCTATAAGTATATAAGGAAGCTAAAACTTGCAAAAATACATGCCTCAAAGCATAGTGGAAGTAATAAAGATAACTCGGTCGAACAAATACCAACTGAACCCACAATTACGATAGATCAGATGAGTGATCTAAAAACAATGTTTGATCTATTATATGATTTGGACGAAGAGAATATGTCAGAGGAACAAATATTAGTACACCTGGATATTGAAACAGATAGGAGACCTGAAAGTGGATTGAAGAAAAAATCCCAATTTTACCCATCGTTGTCTCCTGGGAATAAGTTTGATTTATTTTCCGATGCAATAATTGAAGAGCTGGAAAAACTGCCAAAAATTAGGAATCAAAAACAAAGGGAAAACTTAACAAATAAAGAAAGGGAAGCAATTCAAAAATTGATTGAAAATGATGAGATTACAATAAAACCAGCCGATAAGGGTGGAAATATTGTTCTGATGAACACACAAGATTACGTCAAAGAGGCAATGAGACAGTTAAATGACACCACCAACTATTGCAAGATGAAAAATAATCAAATTAACAAAATGACTGTGGAATTGCATACACAATTACAGCAATGGCATAGTGAAAATCTCATTAGCAATGACGAATTTAAATTTCTCATCAAAGATTTCCCTCAAATACCAACGATATACTTCTTACCGAAAATCCATAAGACTCTTCAACACCCACCGGGAGACCCATTGTCTCCTCGTGTGACTCATTATATGAAAATGTATCACAATATGTCGACAAATTTTTGGCACCTATAGCTCAAAGTATGAGCTCGTATATAAAAGACACGGGCGATTTCCTCAGAACCTTGAATGGAATTACATGGAACCAACAATATCTTATGGTGACAATAGATGTGGTTTCTTTATACACCTCCATTAGGCATGATGTGGGAATAAAAGCTTGCAACTATTTTTTAAGACAACGAAGCATTATGGATTTAAAGCATACACAAATGCTATTGAAGATGATTGAGATTTGCCTCACAAACAATATATTTTTATTCAATAAAGAGCTCTTTAAACAACAGTGCGGCACTGCCATGGGCATCTCATTTTCACCAAATTACGCGAATACAGTCATGGGATGGTGGGAGAAAACAATTGCATGGTGTACGGACAATCAAGATGCACTGGAACAGACTGTTCTATGGGTCCAGTACATCGATGACTTGTTTTTAATTTGGAATGGTACAGAGAAGGATTTTAAAGAATACTATGAGACATTGTCCAACAATGATATTGGGCTTTCTTTCACGTATACAATCAGCAGGAAAGAAATTGCATTTTTGGACATTAAAGTTTTTATTGAGGATGAACAGATACACACTACCCTATTTAGGAAAGAGACTGCAACCAATAGTGTCCTGCATGGAACAAGTTTCCACCGTACTCCCTTGAAGAACAGTATTCCGTATGGAGAATTTATACGGATGAAACGTAATTGCTCTAAGGAAGAAGATGCTGAGAACAATATACAAGAAACTATGGCAAGAATGAAGGCACGAGGATATAGTGAAAGAACTCTGAAAAAATGTAAGAAAAAGGTTGACCAAAAACCAAGAACAGAGACATTAATTCCCAAAATTGAGAAAGAAGAACGCAATAAACAACTGGCGCCGAGATTCATCACCACATATAGTAAGGAAAGCGGGATGATAATTAATAAAATCAAAAAATACTGGCACCTTATTTCTGGAGACCCAGATATTGGAAAAATTTTGGGGAAGAAACCTGTGGTAACTTATAGAAAAACAAGGTCGTTAAAAGACATGCTTATCCCAAGTCATTTTCAAGAAAAACCCAAAACAAATTGGCTATTGGACCAACAAAAAGGTTTTAAAAATGCAATACATGCAAGGCTTGCAAAATTGGCAAAAATATGCGAGCAATCATGGAAACAAATGGAAAAATGACGAACATTGATCAAAGTATATCATGTATATCTCGCTTTGTAATTTACATTATTGAGTGTGACTGTGGAATGAAATACATCGGAAGCACCACATGTATGCTCAAAAAACGGATCCTTGAGCATATACGTGCAGTAAAGAACAAAGATATGACATATGCTACAGCTAAGCACATGCAGCAATGCCAGAATGGAGATTGGAAAAAGATGTGCTATTATGGAATCCATATGATACCAGTGGGAGAACGTGGTGGAGATCGGATCAAACGATTAAGGCAAACTGAATCACGTTACATTGTTAGATTAAGAACTAAGGCTCCTAGGGGCATTAACAATGACGAGGAACTTTTTATACATCTAGGATAAAAGATGTAAGAAACTGATAGTTGGAAGAGAACAGAAAAAGCTAAATGAATGTTTTATGGTACTATACCAATAACTTGAATTGTCTGCATTCTATGATTTTATGCACATTGATTATAATATTAACCTAAATAATTTTTTAGATATAATGTTGCAGGAACTATTCCTAATTACTTATGTGCACAATATGGTCACCATTCTAATGTGACACATGACGTGGTACTAGATCTAGAAATGCTATGAATTAACAAAATCATAAAGTGTAAATGTCATAGATAGCGCTCGACTCATGAGTATTTTAAATAGATATAGTAATTGGATCACTGAACCTGACATAAAATAAAAAGTTCGTATGTTAACCTTTTTTATTGTTAATAAAGTTTTGTAGATAATACACTACATATCCCACAATGCCTCATTAAGGCTACATGTGGGTATAAATAAGTGTAATAAACATAGGACTCACTAACCGTGAGAAAAGCCGTGGGAGGGCTGAAACGCGTTGGTCTGAGCAGTTGCCAAAATAAATTGTGTTAAAAACCAGTTCTGGAGTGCCGCGTTCTTTGTTGAAAAAATATATATATATATTGTGATCAAGGCCCTTCTTGGGTCGAAACGCGTCATGGCGGTGCGTGGTGCCGATATGGAACTAAATAAATAACCTTTTTGCACGAAGCAATTTTGGGTCCGTGTCCGTTTTCCTGACGATTTGGATGCTGTTGGACGGAGTTCTTTGCATATATATATATATGTATGTATATATATATATATATATATATTGTGCAGCAAATATAATGTCAAAAATGAAATACAACCTCTTCAAAATTAAAAAAAAGTATATTTCTTCAACATGTGGGAGTGTTTGACCTTAGTACATTAGTTTATATCACTGAATAGACAGACATTTATTAAAAATGATAGTTTTTTGAAAAATTCATTACTCAGCCACTAACAACGATGCCATTTAGTGAACTAACAGGCAAGTCATTAGCCATGTATACCTTAAACGTGGCTTAGATTTGTATTATAGATTGAGCAACATTACAGTCTATTAAATCAAATATATGAGGTGCTTGTACAGCACACATCTTGACCTCAAGTATTTAAAAGTGCACTCATTTGTGATAATAAAGAAAAAGGAAGCTGTGTGAAATAAAATATTTGCCTAGGATCACATAGTTTGAAAAAGCAGGGAATCCGGTATTGATTCTAGATTATCTGGTCCCAGATTTTGAAATTCAGCCATCAGATGGGTATTTCTGTCTACCTATATCTCTTTGTTGCTTTCGTTGACATCAAAGGTCATTGTTTGATCTTTCATGCTTGGCTCATGAGGAGAAAAACCGACACAGAGATAGCAGACCCGACACAGGGACCCCAGACCTGACTATAAAGCCAAGAATGCATTTATTTGGGGGATGTCACATCCCAAACACCCCTCTGAAGCTCGTCCCTGATTTAAATGTATATTCAAGTTTAAAATTATGCTATTTGCTTAGTGTGCTGTAGTTACCTTAACTTTGGAAAGGAAAATGTAGCTACTCAAGGAATTGGAAGCAGCATATGATTAACGACTGTGTAGAACAATTCTTACAAATGTAAGCTTAAAAAGAAACAAACATAAAACTTGGATTGGACTCAACACCACAAGCAAAAGCGGGGACTCTACCTTAGCAATTGGTGACTCAGGACTGTGTGTGAGCTAAAAATTGATTTTTTTCTTAATTATGAATGGAATGAGCATACCTTGATGTTGATTCACCAAAATTCTTTTGTTAAAGGAAATGAAAACACATCCCTTTTGATTCTGAATGATATTACACAGGTGACCTTTTGTATCAGTGTTTACCCATCAATACTGCTGAGGAACAAGGAGGGAAGGACAAGGATTGAAAACGCCAGAAGGTAAAGTGGCCTCTTGTTGGACCTGACATCCTCGGTATGGTTTTACCCCAACATTTTCCCTTCAATCCTTCTGTTTTTACTTGCCTCAGGATGCCTCATATTTTACCACTTCTAACCAGTGCTAGAGTGCTTGTGCTCTCTCCTTTACACATGGAAAATCTGGCTTACAACCAATTGAAATATTTAATTTACTTGGAAGTCCGTAGTAATGTGGTACTACATGTACCCAAGGCCTGTAAATTAGATGCTACTAGTGGGCCTGCAGCACTTATTGCTCCACCCACTTAAGTAGCCTTTTAAACATGTCTCAGGCTTGCCATTGCAGCCTGTGTATGCAGTTTTAAACTTTCCTTTCAAATACATATGTCACCCCTAGGGTAGGCCCTATACAGCCCATAGAGCATGGCCCATTTTATTAAAAAAGCTGGACATGTACTTTTAGGTTTTTCATGTCCTGGTAGTGAAAAACTTCCAAATTTGTTTTTTCACTACTGGGAGGCCTACCTCTTTCATAGGATAACATTGGGGTACCTTATTAATATAATAAATGATAATATTTGTTTGGAAGCAGGTGGAAATGTCATATCTGTTATCTAGGGAATTGTCATTTAAAATCCTGTTTAATGGTAAAATTGGTTTTTAAGTCACAATTCTGGAAATGCCACTTTAATAAAGTTGGAATTTTCTTGTCCTAACCATTTGCTGCCAGCATCCTGTTCCCTAGGTCACATGACTAGGTGTGGTTGGCAGTTGGCCTTTGTGTATTCACCCCAGACAGTCTCACAATTAATGGTCTGGGTGTTGGCAGGATGGGCCATCCTGACTTTATGAGAGGGTGGAAGCTGTCACACTTGCACTTCAAAGACAGTGCCTCAGCTCACAACAAAAGCCTTCACATTAACCTGTTGTGCCTGCAGCAGACTGGGACCCAGGGCAGGGAGGCAGGAAATCCAGACACTTCTGTAGGGGGGAAACCCCAGATGTTACTTCCACTTCAAAGAAGGCACCAGGAAAAATATGGAACCCTCAGACCCACTCTTCAGTACATTCCTGGGCCAATGGATGCTACAGAAGAAGAACTGACCTGCTGCCAGAGGACTGCCATCTGCAGGAGTGAGTTCCTGATCCTAAAATCAGTTGAGCTCCTAGAAGAAAAAGAGAAAACCTGAAGTTTTGAGCTCTTCATGGCTGCGATCAGGCCTGTTCATGTCAAGATCTTGCTGGCAGCACCAACTGCCAATGCAAAGCTGCTGTTAACCCGACTCTTCTTGCTACAGTGACCACCAGCGATGACTGGCAACGTGAGAAATGCACTTCGTGCTACAGCATCAACAGCCCACTGTGACCACCAATGCGAAGCTCCAGCAATGACTGCCTGCGATGCCCGACAGGATCTTTGCCTACAGCGACAACCTTCCGCGACGCTCTTCCTGCTCCTTGCGTCCTCCTCCAACGCAAACTGATCTCTTCGCGCTGGACTTTAGAAGGTAACTTTTTCAGTGGGACTATCCTGGTCCCTGTATCCAGCCCGCACACCATCGCGGTCAGCCTGAACTTAGGACTTTCACCCTGTTTCTCATGACCAGATAAATTGAGTGGTGCTTTGTGTTTTTGGGTGCTGTACTTACCATAAATCTTTTTAATTGCATATCTCCGGTTCTACTGATTGGATTTTTGTCATTTGGGTGTCAAATAATTTATTAAATATTACTCTATCTTTCTAAATTGGTGTGGTTTTTTTTGTGTTGTGCTTTCACTTCATAACTGTTTAAGTTTTGCATAAATTCTTTGTACATTGCCTCTAAGTTAAGCCTAACTGCTTTTATGCCAAGCTACCAAAGGGTTAAGCACAGGTTAATTTAGTGGCTTTAGTGGTTCCCCCTGACAAGGATAGTGGTTATTCCGTGAGAAAGACCCACAACCCCCCTCAACCAACAACCCAATTTTTCACACCCACCATATCTGAATGTCATACACATGGTATGTGAAGGTGCCTTGAATTTGTAAGAAAGGGATAGGATCATGTTTGTGAAAAAAGCTGATAGCGTTTTGCTAATTTTGTTCTAGATTTCCATAATCACTGCTTCTACCATATGATTGACTGCATGAGAGTAGATAAAGGCAATATATTGAAATAACAAAAAAAATATTTTAACATAATTAATTGGTATTTGTTCTTCTTTCTGGCCTCTTACTTGAAATAAATGCCTCAGGGTGTGATGAGTCACTAGTGACATGTTTCTATGCATGGTATCAATACATCTCACTTAGAGTTCTCTTTCTAATAGTACTTTTCAGCAGGGTCAGACTGGGACAGAAAATAGGCTCAGACACCACATCAAAAGTGACCCCCATTAGTGAAATAGAAAGCTAAAAATGTGGCCCATGTTTGCAAATTGGGGCAGTTTTGATCTTGGAAAGATATGCCGTATAAGTGTTATGCAAGGTATGGAAGTCTGGATGGTTTTCAGCTTGCAGGCAATATTTGTTTCAATATCAGGGAAATCAACAGTAAAAACAGGCCCTCAAACAGCCAAAAAACCTGCCCACACACTGACCTGTCGGACAAGCTCTTCGAGCACTGCCTGATGCCCTATGGACCAATGCAATCTTGCTTTCAGTCCATGACCTCAGTTAGTGAAGCATTATTGCATTCTACTCAGAACATTAATGTTCTCTGCTAATAGCATTAACCTCTGCTAATCCCCCATCACACAATTGTGGGCCAAAGCTGAACAGAGCCCCATAATGAGAGGAAAGCGCTATTAACAGGTTTTAACACCCTACATCACGTGGGCATTAAAGATATTACCACAAGGCATCTCATTCATCACAGACAGTCATATATGCCTATTCTAGGTGGTGAGTTGTGTCCCTGCTTTCTACCCTTAGTAAACTTGCAATGTGAGCAAACAAAAACAGGTAATAACAGCACATTATGAATTCTGATTGGCTGAGGCAATGTCAGAATAATTAGGGGCGTAGCTTTCATTGGTGTAGTGGGGGCACTGCCACTGGGGCCCATACACCTGAGTGGCCCACTGAACCCAGATTATTGCTGTATTTCATAATTCAGACAGCTGTCAGGGGGCCCTTGCACATGACACACTGGTTATGCTACTGAGTAATATATTATAGTCTTTAGTCCACATCTATGAATTATAGCGCATGTGAACAGTCTGTGCCGCTTTGTGCCTCAAGCATCCAGAAGATATGTTTGAAAAGAAGAATACCATAAATATACTTACTTGTTAGAAAAATCAGTCAATCAATCAGGGTTCTTCTAGAGCGTGGCTACTCACCCATGAGGGTCTCAAGGCGCTGAAGGGGTGGGGGGTGTTGGATCTGCAGTTCAGTCGAAGAGCCAGGTCTTGAGGTCCTTCCTGAATCATGGCAGCGATGGTGATTGCCTGAGGTGCAGAGGCAGGGAATTCCAGGTATTTGCAGCGAGGTAGGAGAAGGATCTTCCTCCAGCAGTGGTCTTGCAGATCCATGGGATGGTGTCCAGGGCCAGTTGGGTGCAGCGGAGATGTCTGGTGGGAGTGTAGAAGGAGAGGCAGTGGTTGAGGTAGGCAGGTTCCTAGTTGTGTAGGGCTTTGTAGGCGTGCGTGAGAAGCTTGAAGGAAATTCCTTTGTTGATAGGTAGACAGTGAAGGTCTCTCAGGTGGCCGGTGATGTGGCTGTGGCGTGGGATGTTCAGGATGAGTCTGGCAGAGGCATTTTGGATGTTCTGTAGTTTCTTTAGGAGTTACTGGGTGGTGCCGTCGTAGAGTGCATCGTTGTAGTCATGTCTGCTGCTCATGAGCACATGGGTGACTGTTTTCCTGGACTCTGTGGGGATCCATTTAAAGATCTTACGAAGCAGGTGGAGCGTTTGGAAGAACCGAGATGAGATTGTCACATGGGTAGCTCAATTTTGTTTTATGGAAAACCCTAAAATAACAGATTCAATTGTTTTAACGAACAACAATTAGTTAATGTTTTAGAAATTATTTTTTTTGTTTTGACGAACTTCATGTCATTCTTCAGCCAACAATAAATCCCTTATTAGACACTGATCAGCTCTGACCCAGGGAAGATATACTCATATTCACGCATACTTTATTTATGCTCGCTGCACACACAGAAAGTACACTATGCGCACACAATCGTGATTCCAAACGGTGTAAATACAGTAGAAAATATATCCTGCAGTGCAGAAAATGTAAAATTCGAAAAACACCACATTATAAGAAATCTATGAATGAAAAATGGATATGTCAAGGAAATGGGTAATCACTGCTCAAAAATGATAGTGCTAAGTAATTTATTCACGAGTGTCTGGGTTAGAGCAATGCAAATAAGAAACAAGTGAGTGAGAGTTCCAAAATCAGAACATTTGAGGGACCCACCTTTCATAGTCCCCATTTAGAAACACTGAAATCTGAAGCAGTAACTCTTAGACCTATCTAGCCTTGCGGTAAGTCACATCACACACAGAATCTACATAGAGGTACTGTAAAGGATGCATCAGAAACTAATGCAAGTACTAGGAACCAAGCATACTTAAAATAGTAGGAAAAGGGAAAACCTCATGTTCATTGGTAGTGAAAAGTAGAATTGTAAGTCAGCAGGCAAAGAAAAGCCACTCTACCACCTAACAGCAAGGCGTTTGTGTCAAAGCACAATTGATTAAATTGACCAATGACATGTTATAGCAGAACTGTTGAATAAAACCAAAGCAACAATTCACTGATACAAGGGATAGCACAATGTATATGTTCTACCCTCTTCAATGCACTCATGCCGTTGACTCCCGAAATAGTGTAACACTTTGCAAAGCGCACATACACTTAACACGTATTTAATCATTTAAACACAAGCATTGGCAAAGTAAACTCTTCTGGCCTTGACAAGATGGTGCGATGGTTACATATATATTTTTATTTTTTTATGGCAAGAATATGCCACAAAAAATAAAAAACCCAGTTCTCACTGCTTCCTAAATGTGGCGCTGGGGAGATCAGTATTTTAAATAAAGAGGAGAATGGAAAAGGGAGGTGAGCAGAGAAATGAAGCATAGAGAGAGAACGAGAAAACAGTGCCCCTTGCAATCCAGTGAAAAATCCATTCCTGATATGAGAAAAGGAAGGATACAACTCATCCAATGAAATCAAAGTGAGATGAAATACTCTCCTATGTGAGATAGACACAAGAAGAGAGAGAAAAAAATCAAATCCGGATCAGTGTACTGAGAAGGAGAAGAAAGAAATTGGATCACGAGCAAGGAGTCGAGCAAAAGCTCATCCTAAGTATATTTTATATTAGATACAGTAGGGCATAAAAATGGATAAAGTATGATAAGACAAAATTACTTCCAAATTAAAAATGTTGGTCCTCTAGTTCTGACACTGAAGTGCACTTCTTTTCAGGTGGATTTGCACATGTGTTCAGGACAAATGTAGAATGCGGTGGCTTGTGGTGCTTGAGAGATCATGGCTGGAGTGGGATGACTAACTGTCCCATCCTGAACACTCTGGCGGCAGAAAGAAAACATGAATGACAGTTGAAAAGGCCAGTGGATGAAGAGGGCTGATTGAAACCCCTTCCGAACATTCTGAACCGACCCTACACATTTCTAAAATAACAATGGTCTTGCTCATGGCAGATGCTGCCATTTCTGCTTCCTTTTGTATTCACCTCACATGATCTATGTGAATACAATATAAAGTGGAATAAAGGCATCCTTCCTCAGTTCTTTTTTTCCTCAAGCATGTCTCATTCTGACTTCTGTGTAAGAGAGATCCCGACTGAAGTGGGATGACTAACTGACCCATTCTGTATACTCTGGTGGGCGGAAGGAAAAATGAAGAGAGCTGAAAAGACCAGTGGTCTATGGAACATAGATATATTTTCACTGAAAAAAACCTAAGGTTAATGGGACATTATAGTTAGGTGAGAATGTCAGTTAAAACATACCGTTTTAAACAACAAAACCACTGAAATTCACATGTCATAGTTATCTCAAGTAATTATAACTTGCGTCCAAAAGTAACTATAACTCGTGGCCTCACCATGCACAGTCTTTTCATCAATGATGCCATTACATATGTTGCAGTGATTTTATCAATGATGTCAGAAAACATGTCTTGAATGATGTAATATGTGAGGTCATAAGCAGTACATGGGGAGGGCGCGAGTTACTTTTTTGAGAAGGTTTAGTGAAGATTTATCAGTGCCATAGTAATGAGGAAACCAAAAAATTACTTTTCTATGGAAACGTGGCCCTAACTATAACTACCCAGCACTGACCGCTAGTAGTTGGTGCTGTGACTCTTTGACAAAGCCAGTAAGTCTGCCTGAGTGCAATCAGGCCTTGCAAGAACAACGGCATGCTGTGCATGCCAGAGGCTGTATGGTGCAGGAGGTAGGGAAGCTTACAGGCGGTGGGGCTCAGGGCCTGGACTCAGGGCCTGGACTCAGGCCAGTCATTGCGCCCAACCCCACGCTGCAAATGGTTTAATACCATGCATGACGTGGGGCTGACTGACTGCAAGGGGTTAGATGCAGGTCCTGGTCCTCTGCACGACCTTGCAGTGCACGGCCGAAGCTGCATGGGGTTGGCTGCCTGCGAGGGGTTGGATGCAGGGCCTTGTCGAAGGCTATTCGTGGTGTAGCCGTTCTGGCTGGTAATAAAATATTACTTTATGTTAATAAAATGTGGGAATTCACTGGAAAAAATGTTAAAGTGAAGTTATAGTTAGGTACGGTAATAATATCTTGCTTTGCATTAAAAAAACATAGAGGGGGCAGAAGCTATCGCCGAGGAGCATGGAGGCATCCCTGAAGAGCTTCCGGTTCACAAAGCCCTGGTCACGGGCTACAGCCCCACCTGCAGCCAGACATTGCCAGACACCCTCCACGGGACTTGCCCACAGTGCTCTGAGGGTACCCAGGATTTCTCTAACGGCAGCAGGGAGACAGTTCAGAGGCCTCTGCTGCTGCGACAGGGCCACCAGAGATGCGTGACGGAGACTGTGGTTCTGTAACTCATGTCATGGTGACGACCATGCTACTCGGTGTTCCGGCCGCATCAAGGAGGCCCTTTGTCCCTCCAAGGGTGAGGGTGCCTCAGTGCCCTGAGACCTAGTGGGGCTGCGACCTCCCCGGCAGGGGAGCCCGATATATGGACATAATGGCTGCGGCTAAACATGGGGTGCTGGGGACATGCCCTATCTTTGGAAGTGGTACTCCCCCCCCCGGACATTTTTGGACATCAGGGAGCGGTTGGAAGACTGAGGCCCCCGGCATGAGTACTGGCCTGTTTGGGAGGAAAGGTGGTGGTGGGCATCTTGAATTGGTGCAGTGGTAGTCCCACTTCTCATCATCATCATCATCTTATTCCTTCTCCAGGCTCTATCTCCTTGCAGCGCATGGACTCTCCCTATGCTGCCAGTTTGCCAGTCAGCCTGCAACCCCCACTGAGGACTGCAGGACCTTGACCCGATACATATGGTGGGTGACCTGACACTGGCAGGGTTGGGGCGGCCAGACTGACTGTGTGACTGGCCTTGCGAGGAATTCCCCTGTAGTGAAGACGATGGCATCAGTCCTTGAGAGTGTATTGCCTCTCCTGCATCTGCTCCAAGCTGCCATCACGCTGCCTTGGACCCATCACTGGGTGTCTCTCCCACCACGCAGGGTCGCATCGATTTGCTTGAGGCCTGCTCAGCTGGTACAGTGAGTGACGAGCTCCAGCTTTGGCATTCACGGAGAGTCAGCCTTATATCGTATGCTGGAAGCTTAGCCTGGTTCCTGAACTGGGCCCTCTGGCTCGGGGCTTGCGATCTTCGCACCTGGCTTTCTGAGATGACAAGGGCCACACCTGAGAGGTCCACTTCTGCTTTCCTTCACTGGACGCCCCTCGGAGAACCTGCTGCAGCTGCTTGGGGTTTTCTGGAGCAGCGCTTCTTTACTCTCCCCAGTGATCGATCATCGCACATATCCAGACCTATGTCAAAATCCACACGTCAACTCCTTTTCTCGGAGGCAGTCTCCAGGGTGAAACCTCCCAGAACACCTGGGATGGGAACCATGTCCCAAGACCTGCCATCTCTGTCGTCGTCTGCCATGGACACATTACTTCGTGAGCTCTTCTACATCAAGAATTCCATGGGCTACATTAGCGTTGCAGTCATAAACAGCTGCAGACATCCAAACGCTCAGATCAGATATCACCTCCTTCCAACATGGGCTTGACGCTATGGAAATGCACCTTACGGATGTAGAGGTGCACATTGATGGCATCGCGGAGTGGTCCATAGAGGTCAGAGCACTGAGGAGGAAGGTGATCGACAGAACAGAAGCAGATGAGACAATGTTTGCATGACAGGATTGCCAGAAAAAATGGAAGGGGCACATATAATCCCGTTCCTCTGTGACTTTCTGGCAAAACTCCTGCATCTGTCATTTGTCCCAAAACTGGAGATTCAGCGAGTACACAGGGTCCAATCCCGCACATCCTCCTCACCCTTGCAGAGACCCCGGCCCATCCTGGTATGTCTCCTGAGACACCAACAAGTGAGACAGATTATCTTGGTGGCAAAGAAACACAGCCCTTACTACTGTGAGAATCATCAAATCTTCATCTCAACCGACTTCTCCCATGACACCAATCATTGGCGGAAGCAATTCCTGGCCCTGTGGCCTCGCCTTCAGAAACAGGAAATACAGTCTGGTCTTCTGGAACCAGCTGTGATGCTGATAATTGTGGAGTTCAGGACCTGAGAGTATGATGACCCTGAAGACTTGGAGAGATTTCTGGATGTCCTGGGCACCCATGAGCCATGTGGAGAACCGGCTCCCCCCATGGTGAGGGAGGAGCTAATACCTGAAGACCAAAAGTAGCGATGGAGGCTGGAGATAGTCATACAACGCTGGTCATTGAACGAAGGCAAGCATCCTAACAAAAACATGGCAGTCAGAGAGATAAATCACGTTCACCACTTAAAGTTTAGGATTTCACGATCGACAGCCTTCGGGCCTGCAAACCGATTGGTGCCTTTCTTTCTTCGTTTCCTGAACTAGGAGAGATGTTAAAAGAGAATGCTGATAGAACACCCCTGTCGATTTGCTGATAGAACACAGCTGTCGACTTGTTGGTGTTGGCCCCTGCTGTAGTGTGTGACCTTTTTGTCCCCCCGTTGCCAGGCTTGCCTGAGCGGTGTTTGCAGAGGATTGCCGGACTATTGTACTGGGATTTGCCTGGAATATGCCTGTACTGTTGATTGAGTCCTGCAACTGTAACGTATTCCCTGTTATTTCTCCATATGCTTGCAACAGTTTTCAATTCTTTACTTGTTGCTAGTTTTGGTAGATGGACTTTTGGCCTTATTATTCGTCATGCCTCAGACACAGTGGCAATGTTCTGGGTTTAGTGTCTTCATTGACCGTTGGGTGGCCACTATGCGGGTGCAGTTCTGATTACACAAACTGACACTTAATGGACCAGGGTCCATGACTGCAGGCAGGCGGTTCAGCTCTGACCCAGATCTACAGACTTATTTCTCCTAGAGCTAGCGGAGGAGGCAGCAATTTTTAAAACACATGTCTCTGTTAATGCATAATATTCTTCTCTGCATACCGGAGGTTTCAGTTCACCCACCCGAGATAACGAATGGTTTCCACCTTGCCCCCCTTCTTGCTACCCTCAACCTCCCCTCCCTGACCCCTCTGATGTCTCACACATGTTCCCTCACCTTCTGGGCCTATCCGTCCATTGCAGATATACTCGCTCAATGTAAACAGCCTGACACATGCATCTGTCCCCTACTGAACATGATAAACTTGGACTGGACTGGGTGGGTACATTGCTGCATGCTAGCGGGACACAGGATGCCCTTGCTTGTCTGACCACTCCCCTGGACCATAGAAAAAGTCGAGTGGCCATTATGATTCACAATTCACTTGTGGCACGTACACTGCGGACATGGAGGGACACCTTGGGCAGGTACATTTTTGTCAACGTTAGGATCCATAATGAGACCTTGATTGTGGGTTCTATCTACGTCCCTGTGGAAGACAAGATGGATCTCTTTGCCACGTTGACCAAACTCCTCCTCTCCTTTGGGAGTGTCCAAGTTAATCATGGGGGTGACTGGAACCTGCCCCTAGACCTATACTTAGACAAATCCGGGAATCACACGACCAGACAACCAAGGGACAGGTTCATTCTCTCTGACATCATTAACAACCATGCCTTAACAGAACCTTGGAGGCTTACACACCTGAGGGATAGGGACTGCACTTTCACCTCCTGCTCCCATGGCACTCGTTCCCAGATACATTTCTTTCTGTTGCCTGTTAAGTTGGTTCGTACTTTGGTGGCAGCCTCAATTCTCCTGAACATTACCTCTGACCGTGACCATGTGCTGATTGATGTTGACTTCCAACTATTACAGCCTCCTCAGGCCCTTGCTATATGAACACGGCACGGTATTAAGCCCCATTATGAAAGGGGGGGGGAAAATTGGTCAACTGCTGGGTGCGCAACTGAAGCAGGTGCAATCATGCACGGCGATACCTGCTATCAGGACCACTACTTACGTGCTCCTTACTGACCCGCTTGCCATTCTCTGGGTGTTTACCGCCTTTTACAAAAACCTCTAGTCCTCGATGGCGCAGGACCATGCTCGCATAAAAAGGGTGGTTATGGCCGGCCTTGCACTATGCTCCATTGACGCACGACTAGGAGCAACTACTTGGTGCGAACATCAGTAATGAGGAAATAGCCCCAGCCAGAGATGAGATGGCGACCATGAAAGCCCCGGGAGATAATGGCCTTTCAACTGAATTTTATAAAATAACCAAACCCCTAATAGTGCCGCTATTTGGCAGGATGTTCAGGGAGATCTTCACCACTGCAGCCCCCATGGCAGAATTTAATAAATTACATTAAATCATTTATTAATCCGATAACAAGGAAGCCTACTCTCTCTGCCTCAAAGGATATAAAGTTTAATCAAACATGCAAAAGCAGTATTCTTTTCCAATCAAATATTAAATTCTGTGAATAAGTCAAAGGAAATCTTTAACATAGTCTCTAAATTATCGAATCCCGACAGGATGACTATACCTTTTCTTCCTACACAGAATTTATGTGGCACGCTTAACTCTTTCTTCATTGTCAAGATTAATACAATAAAGGACAGCATACCGGCAAGCTCTTCCCCCAACTTGGCGACCCCTGATATAAGTAACCTGCTTACTCTATCTGAATTTCCCACCCTCAGCATGGACAGATGTCAAAAGTCAAGTCAGGATCCCCAAATGACGTCTGTCCCCCCAAAAACACTAAAAGCTGTTTTTTCATACATTTCCCTCCTCAACCAGTCCCTTAGTCAAGGCACGGTCCCAGACACCTTCAAAGAGGTGATAGTGGTCCCACTCCAAAAGAAACCTGGTGAAGACCCACTTATTCTGAAAAATTATCGACCAATATCCTTGCTGCCATAACTAGCAAAGGTGCTTGAAGCACATGTTGCCTGACATCTCTGCTAATTTTAGAGGAGTCTAAGTTCCTCGACTCCCATCAGCCAGGTTTCCGGCCAGCCCATTTAACTGAAGCTGTCATTCTCTCAGTTGTAGATGACATGCAGGAGGAAGCTGACAGACGTACGACCCAGGCGCTGGTTCTTTTAGATCTGTTGGCGGCCTTCGACATGGTTGACCATGAGCTCTAGGTTAACCGTGTTGAGGCGGCAGGCCTCCAGGACTCAGCTCTTGCACGGATCATATCTTTTTTAAAGGACCACTGGCAATCCGTCCGGCTATACCCCTTCATATCTCCCAAAGTCGGTTATCTTGTGGAGTTTCTCAGGGGTCTTACCTGCCCCCTCATCTCCTCAACCTGTATATTCGTCAACTAGTGCATTCTCTTAAGAAGGTGAATATCAGAATATATAACTATGTGAACAATATCCAGCTCCTCTTCACTATTGATGATTCCATCGCAGCCAAGGAAATCTTTCTAAATACTATGTCGTTTCTCAGCGACTGGATGAACAGCAAACACCTAAAACTTAACTCTGATAAAAGAGAGATTATTATAACTCAAAACAAAACCATGATGTGGAACCCTTCTTTTTGACCCCCCTCGATGGGTACCCCTCCCCAACCCAAGCACTCTATAAAAGCCTAGGAGTCCTCATGGACAAAGATCTATTGATGAAGCCCCAATTAGGAGCAGTTACATCCACCTGCTTTCTACTGCTACAAAAATTAAGAAGACAGCACGTTCCTTTGAAGCCCTGGTCCGAGTTATTCTTGCCTTAGACATTACACAAATTGTCTATGCAAACTCTCTTTATCTTGGCCTTCCTAAATGTCTTTCTCGCAGAATCCAACTATCAAAAACCAGGCTGCCAGACTTGTATTTCAACAACCCAGACACTGCCATATCACCCTCTTGATGAGGAAGCTTCATTGGTTACTGGTTGTACAACGCACCATTATTAAGACAGGCTGTATAATGTTTTCATCAATCTACGGTAGAAGCCCTGCCATAATTTCATCCAGAATTATAAAATATATCCCCAACCGTAACTTAAGGTCCACCCATATGTATCTCCTCTCCATACCATCATTTAAAAAGAAGAGACTGGGAGGCTCCCGTTTTTCTGTCCTTGCCCCCCACATTTGGAACTCCCTCCCTCAGCAGATCAGATACATCCCTTGCTGTCTGAGATTCAGGCCACTATTGAAGATTTGGCTATTTAAACAAGCCTATGACTAACTGTTCTTAGGAGGGCTCTGCTTCTGTTTCAAAGCGCCAAGAAACCAATTGGTGTACATGCACTCTAGAAAACCCTGTAACATAACATAACAATAGGGTGCGCATCTCACTGATAACCAAACCTGGTCACGACATGCTCCAGTGTGCCAACTACCGCCCAATATACCTTATTAATGTGGATAGGAAGATTATGGTGAAGATCTTTGCCACTAGGCTCGAATACCACTCCTGATACACCCCTCTCAGGTTTGGTTTGTGCCTAGCTGCACTTCGGCAGCCCACTTGAGAACACTCTTCCATATGCTCTGGCAGGTGTGGCAGGATAATGACAAGAAGGTCCTTATCTCCCTCTGTGCTGAAAAGGCGTTCGATAGGTTGGAGTAGCGGTACCTGTTCCAGGTAATGAAGGCCTTGGGCCTGGGGGAGGCGTACATCAATAAAGTTGGGTGGCTTTATAACATGCCTACAGCCTGGTGACCTCTGGGGGTTTTTCCTCATCATTTTTTGCTATCTGGCGAGGGACAAGACAAGGGTGCCCCCTGTACCCCTTCAATCAATCAATTGGGATTTATAAAGAGCGGCTGATCACCCGATAGGGTATCCAGATGCTTGTTATTCCTACTGGTACTACAACCCTACATACATATTCAGGGGATAGCCATGACGGCAGGTGAGAGGAAGGCATTCTATTATGCAGACAATATTTTGCGGTCCTCTCCAACCTGTGGGAATCTATACCGGCCCTTATGCAAGAGATAAAGTCTTTTTTCAGCTTCTTGGGGTACCAAATAAATTGGTCACAATGTGAAGCCATGCCAATGATGCTGGTGACTATTGTGGCATCGCTGAGGGATGCGCTATTTACTTGGCGGCCCATACGTCTAAAATACCTGGGGGTGTTCCTGAATAGATAAAGTCATAATGGTATGCAGTTCGTATTGGTATGTGTTCATCTACTCGGGTTGATCTAGTTCCACAGAGTATGCAGGGAGCGTGACTCTGTAGGAACAAATGCCCTCACACACCTAGATGGGTGTCATGCTTAATCATTGGTCTTTTGCTCCACGGCTGGCCGGTGCTGCAAAACTATTTTGACAATGACCCAACTAGGGTATTGCTCATGACCTCTCGAGTAGCGGCCGTTGCAAACAAGTTTTTGATTAACTGTGTTTTGATGGATATATCAGCACTGCAGCCAAAAGAAGTGTTAAAAACAAGTTGTAGTTTTTGTTACCAATTACTCTTCCTGCAACTCGTGTGCCCTGTCTTTTATTTCATGCTCACTCATTTGGTATGTAAATTGTATGTCTAACCATATCATTGATTGTGAGTTTTCATTTTTTTCTTTTGCAGTGAATACTATCTGGGGAATACATTTACTGACCCCGGCAAAGAGTGGATTGATACATAAATTAAATGATTCCAAAGGAAATACTGTTGTAATATGCTAGCTAATGACCGAGACTCCAAGGTATATTTGTACAAAAGAGAAAACAGACAATAGGGCTGCCCGACCGTCGCACTAGTACTTATCCGTATTTTCTAGTGATATAAGAATAGACGCTCAACTGGTTGTGATCCTATTGCCAAAAGATCACCACAAAATGGCCTATTGAAAAAGATAACACAGGAACGTCTGTTATCTACACATATAATATTCCTACAAGTAAGTACTAGATCATAATAGTCAGATCATTTCCTTATCAAATATTTCCAAACATTTAAGACATCAAGGCATCACAATTTAATAACCACAATATCTATAATCAGTTCAACCCAAATCGTCTGGAGCTGTCATAAATCAAGCAACGGAGTCATGTGGTTTGTGATAAAAAGCTTCTTGATTTATTTGCATTCCTTTTGCAGATAAATATACATGTTCAGCCCAGCCAACGCATTTCGTCCTACAAGGACTTCATCAGGTCTGAAATGGAAAAACAACATATACAACAATATTGTTACAAAGATTATCAAAGATGTACCTATAAAACACATAAACATTGCTTTTATATACATGTAAAAAACAGATGCACATAATATATACAAAAAACACAGTGACTCCACCACTCAAACTAAGTTTGTTGTCCATAATGTGCATATTCCAAGTATATCATCATTTTAATCAAAGTCCATATCAACCCCCAGTAATGAATACAAAACTGGTTTGTCAAAAAAAGGAGCTCTGAACATTAAGTTTATGGCTTACATACCTACACCTGATTCCAATTTGAGCTGTAACATATCATTTGTAAGCCTACAATGAAAATAGACTGTAATGGATTAGGTTTGTCCTTGTCTTTAAGAAATCTCTTTTAGCCTTATGGAAGAGCTCTATAGCTATATCAGACCAATATCTAACTGTGTGGTCACTCTCAATGTAATAGTTTCACAACTAAAACCTCCCCTTTCTCCTCACTACTCACTTGTAATTTATCGTCTAGTTCCAGATGTTTGTAGTAACTGGAAAAACACCTTGAGCTCTTTGAAACTCAATCATTGGATAGCCATCTGTAGACAGATAAATTGGAAAGTATTTTAGAGGAATTATATTTGTGTTTTGTAAATCCTTAGAAGGATAAGTGAAATAGGCTATACCACTTACATTAGAAAGAATCCTCCTATGAGGCATTCAGTACATATATGTGTGGCAACCTTCGTCCGAGAGGAAAGTGATTTCTTTCAAGAAATCTCAAGACCAATCTGGAATCAAAAGAAAACCTCAGTACCCATTATCCAATTGTTTTCATAGAACCAATAATCCAATTTAACAAAAATAATCCAAATAATATGCAATATCACCTATATATTAGTGCCCCAAAATTCGTATACAACCTATGTATCCTCCTATCCATTAGTTGTCATCCAGCCAAATGTGTATCACCACAAAAATGTCCATGTAAACTCGCTCTTTTGTCAAATATTTTATCTCACCCAAAAAAAGGCCACAATGGTAACAAACAATCCATCGACCTAAGCCTCTTACTTTCATTTCCATCGAGTGAACGGAACGGCAACCTCCATCTTTCAAAGTCAGGATGAAACTGACAATAGAGAATGAATGAGCAACGGCGGATCTGAGTAACCGCACCTCCCTGCTTTATTCCTTTTCTTGTTTAAGAAATTGTAATGGATAGTATGATTGGGTGTGCACATACAGCTCCTGCACCTGCCATTGTTGGATGCCAGCTGCCAAGCAGAGAGAAAACTGTGAAAATAGTGGAGCGGTGCACTACCAAAGAGTTTTCTTCAATAAATCCAAATGTTCATTTTGTATAGTGGTTTATCAATCCTTTATTTTCAATATCAAAATGTGCAAATTCCAGCCAACGCGTTTCGTTCATACATAAAATGAACTTCTTCAGGGCAAATGGTGATGTGAAGAAGACGCAGGAACACAGAGGCAATGAAGAGCCCTTGATCTGAGATATTTCAAATTCCTGCTGTCGACGCACAAGTATTTAAATTTTAAAGGCTACCATGATAAGTGCCTGATGGTTGTATCTCTGGGGACACAGTCCTGTTATTATCGTCCGGTCGGCAGTCGTTGACTGGGGCCCAAGCATACTGGAAAGCTACCACCGCACAGTTACAGACTGCAGGGGGTAAGACTCTGACGATATCCCCGAAGCTCTGTCTGCTGAACATTTGGGAGGCCACGGACCTCACTCAGACCGAGAAGTTATGGGTTTCGCTCGGGTGGGCACTTGCTAAACGTAATATTGCACAACGGTGGGGGGTGGTAGAGATGCCATGTGTCCGAAACTGGGCTGCTGACATGGATAGAGCAATGGTTGCAGAGAAGAATGTTTTTAAGTATAGAGGATGCCCCCAAAAATGGGATCGCAAGTGGGCTGCATGGAACACACACAGGGGGGACATTTGTCTATCTCCAACGGTGGAACTTCGCCGTGGCGCATCTAGATTACAAGATTTGCTGACTGAGGTCGAAGCTGTATCAGATTGAAATGCACAAGTGGGAAGTTGTGTGTACACATAGATATGTCTATTTTGGATCTGAATGTGGTGCCTTTTCCTTTTTTGAACAAAATGCTTTGCCATGCTTGTTGTTACGACTCAATAAAAAGTTTATTTTAAAAAAACGAGTTTCATCTTACCCACAAAGAAACATGCAAGTTATATTACACCCGCTTACATTGGTCAAGGATATGGTATTAGACTTTTTAACCAATGGCAACATCCCTGGCATTTTCTAGCCCAAATACTAAATCTCAGAACATTTACTGAGAACGCCTACACAAACTTTTGCGCAGGTTCGAAAAAGTTGATATCACTATGAGTGAACATAAAACACCTGCTTTAAAAGGTAAGACTGGGTATCCAATCAGGATATAGTATTTCGTTTCTTGACCAATGGTAGCATATCTGGCATTTTCTAGCCAAAGTCATAAATGTCCAAACATTTTGTAAGACAGCATTCATCATATCTAATTTTATTTTATCTTCATTGAATCGGCATAGGACCATTAAACTGGTCCATTTTTATTCCCCATTTGAACAATATAATTATACTCGGTTGCATTCTAAAGTCTTACGTGAGTTCGTAACCGTAGATTTGACTATATGCTAACAAAGAAAACCTACTATGATTAGTCCAAACAGGTGTCCATTCCGGATGTAGTATTTGTCTTATGGTCCAATGGTAAAGCCACTGGCATATTCTAGTCTGAATGCTGAATCTCAAAGCATTTTCTATTGATCACATATCCAAATAAAATAGCCAACACAAATTTTAACATGATACACCATTTCCTTATCATATTCTAACACCAATATTCAATCACAAAATGTTCATTGAGAGTCATATATCCTCTTAAGTACTTAATGTGAATTCCATCCTACTTCACCAATCCTGCGATGTTTTAAGTAGAAAGCAGAATCAAACCAAAAAAGAATTAGACTCTCCCTGATACATATCCTGTGACCAATAGTATTATAGAACTTCCTTTCTTGACCAATTCCACTGCTCCTAGCCCTTTGCTCCCTTTGTGGCAGATATTCAATGTGGAGATATATCAACCTTAGATATGAACATTGCCTTGCATGTATTCCAAAAAATATCAGAGTTAGATATGAATTTGGCCTTACATGTATCCCAAAACATAGTCCAAGAGAGCGTTTTATTCGTCTCAAATATAAAAAGGAGGAACAAATCATTCCGAGAAAAAACACCTATCTCAGCTTATTACACGATATGTGTAGTAGGAATAGGATCCCTTTTCTAACTGTCTTTACCATGGGGATTAGATCCCTAATCTGAATGTCTTTGCCATGAGACGTTTGGTGATCTTGATTTTAGGTCTACTCTACTGATCATTATAGGTTGAAGAGTAATCTATTGGAGAAAAAAAACACTTCTATCACATAAACAGATCAAAGCTCCGATGTAAATGCTATTCAAAGAGGAACCACAAAAACTATCCAGTTTGAGAAAATAATGGAACTCATTCTCCACATTTATTTCCCACTCCACTGCCCTCAAGCGACTAATCCATTTTGTCTCTTCCTGTCTTAGCTTTAGAATCATGTCACCTCCTCTTTCATCTTTATACTCTTTGGATACCATGAAACTTGAAACTAAAGTTACTGGGATGACTCTCTATCATATGTTTCACTAATGGTGATCGTTAATCCTTATTGCAAACTGATCTACGATGTTCTTGAATTCTATGTTTCAGCTGTCTCTTAGTGCTCCCTACATAGATCTCAGAACAGTTGCACTTTATGACATATACAACAAAACATGAGTTACAATTGATAAACTGTTTAACACTGTAGGTCATACATGTGTTGTAAGAAAATGTTTTGGATTTGTTTAATCTGTAACTACAGACTATACATTTCCGCAAGTGAAAAATCCTATTGGCTTTACTGGTAACCAATTCCTGGTAATCTGACTAACTGGTTTAAGATAGTTTCTCATAATTCTATCCCTAATCGTCAGACCTCTCTTGT
This sequence comes from Calotriton arnoldi, assembly GCA_963921515.1. Classification (NCBI taxonomy): domain Eukaryota; kingdom Metazoa; phylum Chordata; class Amphibia; order Caudata; family Salamandridae; genus Calotriton; species Calotriton arnoldi. The sequence continues at coordinate 2,165,479 of CAWUFW010001133.1, forward strand.
ATGTCACATTAGGTCTTTCATGTATGATTTCCGTTAATCCTGGGACACCTCTCAACAGAGACCAATTTTTGCAAATAATTTTGTAAATGAAAAAAGGATTATCAATAAATCTGGAAACGAAGCTAAGTCTCCATGGTTGACTAAGTTTGAGTTTTTTAGCCAGAGTACTAGAGAAATGTGTATTTCGAACTCCTTTTTCAGCTTGATTTAATATCTGTTCCCCATAGCCTCTAGTTCTTAATCTATCCTTCATATCATCCATGCAAATATTAGAGTCTCTCTCTTCACTACAATTTCTTCTAATCCTGATCATCTCCCCATAAGGGATCCCATTAGTAACATTACAAGGATGTGCACTATTTGCTCTCAAGATATTATTAGTAGCCGTTTCCTTACGGAATAGTCTGCTTTGAATATTGTGATCAGCAATATGCAGTTCGACAACCAAAAAGTTAATTCGATTGGGATGGTGACACATAGTAAAAGTGACATTGTAGCAATTATTGTTAAGATATTCAGTATATCCATCCAGATCACTTTTATTCCCGGTCCAAATGATCAAAAGTTCATCAATATAACAACCCCAAAAAAGGATGTATCCCATCCATTTACCTGCCGATGTGGCCCTGGCATGCTCCCTCTCAAACCAACCCATAAACAGGTTGGCATAAGAGGGAGCAACCTGGAGCCCATCGCCGTTCCCTGTATTTGGTGATACTATTGTCCAGCAAACAAAAAACAGTTGTTTGTGAGAATCAAATGGCTCCTCTCAATGAGCATCATGGAGTGCTCCATCAGACTGGCACTACGGCCAAAAAGGAAATGTTTCAAGGCTCGCTGTTGATGGAGCAGGATTTCGCAAAAAAGAAACCTGCTCGAATGAATACCCCCATAATATGTACTAACAATAACTAGTAATGGAAAATTAACGTGCACCTTACATGAACACAAGGGAAAACTGCTTTGCGCATGCATGCACTAACGTGAGATAACGCATGAAAGAACTAAAACCATATTTACATTGTGCTTTGGAAAAAACGAGAAATAATGCATGACTAGGCCGCATGTGCATTTCGTAGTTTGCATGTTGCAGCTTGCTTTAAAATTATAAATAATACCGCTTTTGCATAAAACTAAGCTAGGAAAAACGCTAACAGGGAATAGTGCAAAGGTGGGTGGTAAACAGTGAAAACTACATTATCATATAATTAATGAATGTTCATTTTCCATTTGCTATAGTGAGCTGGATGAGACGCCATTTTCCCTTAACTTAGCCGAATAAAGGAGGGGCAGGATAAACGAGTGAAATTGATCTGTCAGAGGCACACTGAAGCGCTGAGCACAGCAGAAGAGATGCAAGGGTTGAAGGCCAATGTGATGATCGTCTGCCAAGCAATGTGACTAACCGTGGGACAGAAAGACTCCTTCCGCGGACATTGCTTAAATTTATGTATAATTGTAACATGAATTAAATCGTGTGAACGGAACTATAATGAAATCATGGGAATGGGTGTAGAACAATGAACAAGCCCAAATTCCGAGTAAAGTCACAGTGGTGTGACGGTCCACCTCTAAAATTCTCTAATCATCTGCTTAGTTTCGTAAAATGTTTCAACTGATGTGAGACGGACATGTAGGTTGTAGGGTATAACTGGGGTGCCTTTATGGGTGTGGTTAGGTTAGGCTGGCTACAGAGAGAGGGGAGATGCGTCACTGTCTGTTGGTTTGCAGAGAGGCCTAGCTGTTCCTGTCCTGTTCCTGTCCCTGTAATCTTTGTTCCCTGATTCTATTTCAGGGGACCCCCACCATCACTTTGGCCAGAGGAGTGTTTTTCTACAGATCCTTTGGGTTAGTATTATTCTGACTCGTTCTTGAAAAATTACCTGCAAATGTATTTTGTCTCTGAAACTTTTGTCTCTTCATCTATCCACTCCTTCATGCACAATGTCATTATTTGATTCATGAGTTTGTCTCTATCTGAAATTGCTGATGTTTTTCTTCCCCTTTGTGAGTTCATTGTTTGCACTTGTGACCGTATGCATTGAGCATTTATACCATTTAATTTGAGACAAAGCTTTATTAACTTCACCGAGAGTCTGTGATTATTTTGTTGATTGAATAGTTAGTTAGATAGTAGTATCATTACCATCAACTATTCAACTAATTGGTTCATTGTCCAAGTAGAAGAAAAGTTGATGTATAGGTTAGATAAGTATTTAAAAATGTCATACATGGATTTTATAAGGAAAATAATTGAACATATATAAATTGACCCCAGCACATCAGGGATTTGGGTGAATGTGTATAGGCCATTGTTCTGTGATATTATTGAGTATTGATCCCTGATCAGGTATTGGCCTTGCGCTGGATCACTGTCCTAACTTATTCCGAACGCAGGTGTATAAACCTACCACATCCAAGGTAACAAAGCTCATGTTATCATCCCATGTCACATCTTGTCATTTGTTAAGTATATCAGTGGTGTCACAAATGTAAGATGGGAGATTAACAACCAGGGGTTTCAAGAAAGAGTCGATGTACTCGGAGAGATGTTCGGTGGGACTCCCTATGCTGGATATGATGGGTCTACCTGGGGGTTTCTCCTTAGATTTGTGAGTCTTTGGCAGAATATAGATAAAAGGATACCTGAGATTAGTGATGTTAAAGAAATTAAATTCACTGTCATTCAGAAGCCCAGTTTCGGTCCAGGAATATATCTTGTCAGAAATTAATCGATTTATCTCCACAGTCGGGTTATATGGTATTCTGTTATAACATGTTGTATCACTTAACTGCCTCATGATGTCCCCATCATATGCCATTCTCTTCATAATAACAATGTTCACTCCTTTATCTGCCTCTCTGATAACTATTGATGTATCTGAGCCCAAACTTTCCAATGCCTGTTTCTCTTCATATGTAAGATTGTCCTATTTACAATATTTACTGCTTTTTTGTTGATTATCTTCCATTTTATGCAACTCTGCTATAGTTTTCTTTACAAATAGATCAATGGCTGCATATTGATTTCCTTGTGGAGTAAATTTGGAAGAAGGCATTAAACCACTGTTGCAATTGTAATCCATCTCTATAGCAAGGTAAGTACAAACATCGTTAACATCAGATGCTCATCATCCGAAAGAGACAAAAGATTGTGTACATCATGTATATCAGTTATAGACATAGCAGATCTTTTTATTGTAGTTTGTTCAAGAGGCATTTTCTCATTACTTGCAAAAAATCATTTTAGCTTCAATCATCTCGCAAATTTAAACAAGTAAACCTGTAATTCCATAAAATCGCAGTTTTTGTTAGGACAGAAAGTAAGTCCACGCGATAACACATTAGATTCACAATTTGTCAAAACCCTATCTGAGAGATTCTTTATTTGTAAGATACCATTCCCTCTAGGTTCATGTAAGATCTCTTCACTAATTAAGTTGTGAGTTTGTTTTGACTACGGCTACCCATCCTTGTATTTTCTTTGTTTACATTTCCCCCTTCTTGTATTCCTATGTTCTTTCTCTTTCCCAGTTTCATTCTTTAGATTTCCTCAGAAAAAGAAGACGAATGAGGCAATCCAGTGACCACCAAATTACTTGATCTTGGTTCATCATTCGATGATAGATCAGAGCTGCTATAGTTCACAGAGCTCAATTCAGCTGTTTGTTCTTTATTTTGTGGGATTCTCAATGGTCTATTTGCCTCATCATAACTTTTGGCAAATGTAAAGATACGACCCGTATTATAATCTTTTTCATCCCTTCTAATTTTGTTTAGTTTCCGTTCTTTAATCTGCATTTGATGTTTGTTTATAACATTCCTCAAAATTTCATAATTTTAGTCTGTCAGGTCTTTCAATTTCATTTATCTGATTTCCTCTTCTAACTCAAGTATTTGCAATTTCAATTTTTCAACTTTCCTTACCACATTTTTGATTAGTATATTCGATTGCCCCTTGTTATATAATACTGTAAGCTCTCAGTAGGCCAGACCTAATACAGGGATTAATACATAATGGACCTGATTAACAAAGGTAAACTGAGATGAAAGTCTAACTTTACGACTTTCGGTATTCACAAACAGCATTTACGAGTAGTAAAGTTAGACTTTTGTCTCAGTTTTGGTCTCACTTAAACTTAAGACCAAAACTTGAGCTTAACTGAGACAAAAGTATAACTTTACTTCTTGTAAATGTCGTTTGTGAATACCGAAAGTCGTAAAGTTAGACAGTCATCTCAGATTACCTCAGTTTCAACAAATAATCAACTGCTTTTATGTTAGTTGGAATCTTAGTTTTCTTAAAAAATTGGTATAGATTAGTATGTCACCCAAAATGCTGAGGGCCAGATAAACACATTCAAATGTTCTTTCACCACCCAATGGTGTATGAAACAGAAGCTGATGAAGAGAAAATAAAAGAAACATGACCTTATCATCAGTTTATGTGGATGTAGTGAGATAAGAGCTTAAAAGACCACATTACAGCACAACAAGTGAGATTAATACATTTTTCTTATAATATAAATATTATAAATAAGCAAGGCTTGATTCACAAAGGTAAATATACATTTGTATATTTACCCATATGGATATGTACTCATACACCTAGGTGTAGATCTTCATTTTGTTTTCATATTTGCCATGTCTAAGTGGAGATTTACACCTACATGTCCCTATGCCCTCAAATAAGGGGTGAAGCCTCCTACAACTCAATGTATGAATGTAAAGTTACTACTATTGAATTTTCACCTGTTGGTTGAGATCTCTGCTACTGAGTCAGAGAACACCCAATGGGAAAGTTTTACGAAATGTTATAAAGTTTAATATTTTTGAAATAAAAAGTTGAAAAATATTTTAATGTATTAAATAAAAAAATTTTTTTTTAAATAGTGACTATTGATCTGGAAATAATACAGTGAATGTTATGTCCCATTAACTTAGCAAATTAAATACATATTAAATAGTTAAAAATTAAATTATTTAACTCATAAAGACGATTTTTTGAATAATTAAAATGAATCCTCATCAGAATCCTCATCCGTGCTAACATTTTACATTCTATTTAATACTTTAATACTAAATGTGAGAAAGTGCCTCTTTTGCATGCTTAGCCCCCACTTTTTGCCTGGTCTTGATGTGGTTTCAAATGTAGTGCACAAGGTCCCTGCCATCCAGGTGCCCTGTGCCAGTTCTCTTCCCCTAAGACAAACTCCCAATTGGTACTTCTGCCCCCTGTAAGTCCCAAGTAACTGGTACTCCGGGTACCCAGGGCCTGAGAGCTGAAGAGGGTCTTTTGGGACACCCCTCACTGGGACCATGCCACTGCCCTTGCAGCTTGCATACCCCTATGAGGGAAAAAAATGACAAAGTCGATATGGCACCCTGTCTGGGTGCCATGCCAGCTAACACCGCTTGGCAGCATAGGTAAATCACCCCTCTAGCAGGCCTCACAACCCTAAGGCAGGGTGCACTATGCTACAGGTGAGGGCATATTGGCCAGAACAGATATGCCCCTACAGTATTGGGCGCCTTCTCCTGATATTGTAAGTGCCAGTAAAGCCATAGAGAATACATGGGCTGAGAACTCGACAACTCAAGTTGCACACCATCATGATGGCTTCACTAAATACAGGAGTGTTTGGTACCAAACTACTCCTTTCAATAAACCCACACTGATGCAAGTGTGGGATTTATTGTACCATGTACCCAGAGGGCACCTCAGAGATGCCCCCTGAATCCCTACCAACCCTGGTGTAGTCTCTGACCTGCTGTAGGCAGCCAGCCACCACCAGACATGTTTCTGGAGCCCTGGGTAGAGAGTCCTTGCTCTCGGGGACCATCAACAATGCACATGCTGGGCAGAGGTGTCATACCTCCTCTCCCAGGATGGGCCGGTGCTCGAAGAAGGGAAGTTTCAAAGGGCTGCCGCTTTTGTAATGCGACCCCCAGACTCTAATGCTAGCCGCAGATGGCAGTCCCAGTTTACACCCCCTCTTTGGGCTGGAAAATCAGTGGGAAAATCCAAAAAGATAGGAGGTGTGCTCACCTCTGCCAACCCCACCCCTCAGGTGGGGGGAAGCGAGGTGAAGCACACCTTTCAGTCCCCACCATCTTGAGGATGGGGGACCCTTCCAGTCAGGGCTGTCTATGCCCCCTCCCACAGGAGGGTGGCATAATAGAGAGTGTAGTCACCCCAGATACGGTGCCAATTGGACTACCTGCTACTCCCCTAAAAACGCCTCCTAAATTTAGTACTTAGGGGGCTCCCCCAGACCTGGACCCCAGATCTGCCATGACCTAAGAAGCAAGAAGACACCCTGCAGCCGAAGAGCAGAGACGACAACTGCCTTGGCCCCAGACCTACCAGCCTGTCTCCCACTTCAACGAAAACTGCGACCTGTCTTGCAGCAAGACCTCCAAAACCCCTGGGAGGACTGTTGCCTTCAACAAAGACTACAATCTCCAAGGACAGCAGACCTGTCCAAGAAAAACCATGCCCCAAGAACCGCCACAGGGAGGACCGACCCCGGTCGACGTGACTCCCTGCTGCACAAAGAACTCCAAGAACCTTCGCAGCTGAGGACCGACACTGCTGTTGATGCGACTCACCATGACCCAAGGTCTCCCGAAGACCACAGTGGTAGAAGACCGGCACTTTTGTCGATGCTACTCTGCCCTGCTCAATGAAACGCCCTGCGACTAGACGACCTCCATGACCTCGAGAGATCCTCTTGAGCGCATGACCCGAGTTTCCCATAGCTCCGGGCCCGAGAGCCTGTACCCTCCTGCTAGTAGCCCTGCTGGTTGCCTCCGACACCGTTGACCTGACCGCGATCTCTCCAAGACAATCCGACGATAGAAGATCTCCATCCGAACTGCAGCCATCAACTGCCAACGACCGCGACGCTAACTGTGCTGGCCGACTGCTGAACCCTATCCTGATTTATTGCCCCCACTGGCCAGCGAGGGCGACGAACACTGACGGTATCGACCGCCTTGGCACAGGTACCGGAAACCCCACCGTACGGGTGACCTAGTCCCCCATGATTGACCCTACGATCAATGTGGGTCAGACCACCCAAGGACTGGAACTGTAAGTTACATACTCGCTTGATTCCCTCCTCAGGGATCTTGAATTACCCAAATATTGCATTGCAGTGTTTAAACATGAAAAATAGCTTTACGTGAAACGTACTTACCTTCTTACATAGGTTTGGTCTTAAAAATAAAACTACAAAGAAAGTATAATTTTATAAACATGGTCTGGATTTCCTTCTTGAGTCGTGTGTCGATTATTGATCTTGTGTGTGCAATAAATGTCTTACACTCCTCTGTGTTAGGCCTAAGGCTGCTCGACCACACTACCACAAATAGAGCACTTTGGGTTTTACATTGAGCCCTGTGCACTTTTGGGGAACCCCTGGACTCTGTGCACGGTGTTACCACCTAGTGGCAATATCATATTCAGAGCCAACTTCTTACACTAAATAAACGTATTTGAAAAGTTATGTTTTTAATTAATTAAAGCATGTTTTTTTTTTTAAAGGTTAAAAGTTTAATTTTTTTTTATTTTAAATTGTATTAGTTCCGATGGGGTGTTATTTTAATTCCTTTCCTCCATTGTTTTCAATTGGAGTGTGTTGCAGCACCATTGGCGGCGCATGTGGTGCTTGATTTACTACAACATTGGGATGGAGTACATTGGAGCCTGTTTTGACATGTTTAGGGCTGTAGTAACCTCAGAAGTGTATTTTGCAAATTGCAACGATTTTACTACTTTCGTGGGAGTGTGCTTTTTTATTAGCATGTCCCTCCCAAGCACCTACTTAAATTTCCCTAAACCCCACCCATTTAGTAGTAATCGTTCCCCATTTTCACACCACTTCTCAGGTCTCTCCCACATTTGCTATTAACTCTTATGCCTACTTGTGTGGAGAGTTCAGCACAGGAAAGATAGATGAGGCAGAGGTATCCACCCCTAGATTTGTGAATTGCATGTTGTAATACATGCAAATATTACAGTAGTGTTACTTTTCATCCTACAAAATACAGTTTGTGAATTGGGCCCTCAGTGTCATTCTGTGATCTAAAACAGCTAATTGTTTCTTTCAATGCTCATTTGTAAAGAACCCTAATAGTCTAAGCACTAAAAAATAAAGAAGCAAGGCTCAACCTATCAACCCACAGATAAGAAAAAGATAAAACAAAATAATCTCATAGGAGAACTGATAAGCTATCCATTTAGCGTACAATAATAACACAGTTAATCTCAGAGCCATCACTTTAGCAGAGCGAGGGATAGTTCAAGCCTGAGATTGTGCATTCCAATAAATAAACCTTTATCTTTAGCTGTACATGCAAAATCTCGTTTCTTATGGCTCCTTAAAATTCTAATCAACTCACAACAGCGCTCACCATGTAGGACCCCATTATTGATCTCATATACTACTTTTGCATTATATACCTTCTATAATGGGAGAAGTGTATATTATCCTATACACACACACACATATATATATATATATATATATATATATATATATTCCACTGAATAAAACCCAGGGTTACAGGGAGGCTGACATTTCACTCATACAAAACCAGAGAAATTCAGCAGTTATAGTTAGCTCAGCTAACTATAACTCGCGCCCCCGCGATGCACTGCTTATTACCTCACATATTACATCACTCATGACATGGTCAGTAACATTACTGATTACATCACTGATGATATCACAAATGACATCACTGACGACATCACTGATGCCATTATCCGGTGACTGTGAGTGTTTCTAAAAAGTTTATGAGTGTTAAATATTTATACGCCAAGGTGTATTGATGTTAGATTTGGTGTATGAGTGCCTGTATGGATGATTTAGTGGGTGCGCGACTGACTGCACAAGTGAGTGATTATACGTGTATCAGTGAATGTATGGGTGAGTGACTAATCTGTGTGAATGTCTGTATCAGTCTGTCTGTTGGAGTGTAAGTGGCTGCATGGGTTGGTGAGTTGGTACATAAGTGCCTATACGGCATATTGATTGGTTTTCTGAGCACCTATATGGGTGTGTGAGTTTCTGTGTGGGTGGGGGAGTGGGTGTGTGACTCCCTGCATGGATGAGTGAGTGGATGAATTACTGGCTGTATGGGTTCAAGAGTGCATCTGAGAGGGGCTGTATGAGTGAGTGAGTGTGTGGCTGTGTCGGTGAGTGAATGCATGTCTCAGTGGTATATGGGTGAGTAACTGCATATGTGAAAGGCAGTATATAAGTGACTGTATGTGTGAGTGAGTGAGTGAGTGAGTGTGAAAGTGGCTGTATGGGTGAGTGTGTGCTTGTGTCAGTGACTGTATAGGTGAGTGAGTATGTGTTAGTATCTGTATGAATAAGTGAGTTGGTGTGTGTATAACTGTATAGGTGAGTAAATGGCAGTGTGATTGACTTTATGAGTGAGTGCGTAGGTGTGTGAATAGCTCTATGACTGTCTGACCACTGTATGAATGGCTGTATGGGTGTATGAGTTAATATGTCAGTGGCTGTATTAGTGAGTGAGTGGGTATATGAGTGGCTGTATGGGTGAGTGAGTGGATGTGTGTGTAGACCTATGAATGAGTGACTGGGTATGTAAGTACTGGTATGGGTGTGTCAATGGTTTCGAGAATGGTAGTGTGAAAGTTGGAGTGGGTGTATGAATGGTTACATGGGTGTGTGAGTGGCTACGTCAGAGATTCTGAGGATGATGTCATCATTGATGTCATCAGTGATGTCCTTTGAGATATATATATATACATATTCTACAGTATATTTACCATTAGAGCTTTATTAGTGTACGTTTCAAACTCATATTTTTCTAGTGAGTTTCCAGATTAATCGCCTCCAAACACTTTTTTCCCGTTTCCGCGAAGACAGCGGAAGTGGCAATGATGTCGGTAGTCGTGAATACCACACGTTTTTCAACAACTCTGAAACGTATATGTAGAGTTACTGTGAATAAGTATAGTATATTTGTTCACTATTAAAATATTGCAAGTTCTGCTTTTCTTTTCATTTTTAAACAAAATTACTTTAAACTTATATTTTGCATTTCCGCTTCACCACGGTAACCGCAACTATTTCGGTCACCGCAAATATCACGTGACCGGGAAAGCAAGGAATATCATTGGATAATATACTTTTCAGCAAAATCAATAGGAAGTACGCACCCACTGCTCTTTCTTGAATCTTCTTTCATAGAACTTTATTCTGAGCAGGTGGATTCATTTTGCAGTGGAAACTTTTTGCTGTTTTTTTTCTATCAGAAATGGCAACACAGCAGGGAGATGGGGGTCAGCAGCAACAACAGCTGAACCAGGATGTGGAGGAGGTGGACAGTGAAGATCTGGAAGAAGAGGAACCTCCACAAAAGAGTGCCAGTGTGGCTTGGGATTTTTTTACAATCCCATCAGGTGAATCAAAAACAACTGCTAAACTTGTGCAATGCACAATTTGTGAGAAGACCCTCTCTAGATGTACAGACAAGAACTATTCATGTGGGACAATGTTCATGTTATACCATCTAAATCCTATCATATAAAACCTCTCTAACGGGAGATCAAGCAGAGGGAAGCTGGAGGACCATCTACTTCAGTGGCAGCAGCAACAATTCCTGGTCAAAAACTCCCTTCTGAGGTGCAGAGTACTGCAACATATATGGCTCCAGAGCTGTCAAGAATGGCCACGTACTGCATGGACTGTAGTGTTGTCATAAGTGCTGGTGAGCAGTCTCTTACAGCTTTTCACAATGCTGCAAAACAGCATACATGCTAATTTGTTTTCCTCTTTTATATGTTTTGCACATTTTTCAGTGCATGTTTTTCAATTCCTGCTGTCCGAGTTGCCATTTTTGTTATTATAGAAACCAACAAAATTTTTTTAAAACTTTACAAAAGCCTTAAAAAAAAAAAGGTCCCTGTTGGAACTGCCTTTTACAGTTGAAAAAAGATAAAGTATGTATATATGTTAGAATGAGTGTATGACTGGTGTATAGATAATTGAATGAGTGCACAACTGGTGCATGGATGTAGTACCTGAGTAAATCTATGAGTGCATAAGAAGTGCCTGAGTGATTGGATAAGTGCAAACGTAGTGCTTGGGTGATTGCATGTGTGCATGGGTAGTGTGTGGCTGAATGGATGAGTGCATATGTAGTGCCTGAGTGAATGGGAGAGTGGAACGGTTAGTGCCTGAGTGAATGGATGAGTGTATGGATAATGGCTGGATGAATGAATGAGTGCATGGATAGTGCCTGGGTGATTGGATGAGTGCATGGTTAGTGCCTCAGTGAATGGATGAGCGCATGCGTAGTACATGAGTGAACAGATGAGTGCAAGGGTAGTGCCTGAGTGATTGCATGTGTCCATGCGTAGTGCCGGGGTGAATGGATGAGTGTGTGGGTAGTGCCTGAGTGAATAGGTGAGTGCATGGGTACTGGCTGAGTGATTCGATATGTGCATGGTGGTTAGTGCCTGGGTGAATGTATGAGTGCATGAGTGAATAGATGAGTGCAAGTATAGTGCCTGGGTCATTAGATGAGTGTTTAGATAGTGCCTAAGTGAATGGATGAACCCATGCATAGTGCCTGAGTGAATGGATGAGTGGAAGGGTAGTGCCTGGGTGATTGGATATGTGCATGCTTAGTGTCTGGGTGAATAGATGAGTGCATGGATAATGCCAGAGTGAATGAATGAGTGCATGGGTAGTGCCTGGATCATTCGATGAGTGTATGGGTAGTGCCCGAGTGAATGGATGAGTGCATGCATACTGCATGAGTGAACAGATGAGTGTAACAGTAGTGCCTGGGTGATTGGAAGAATGTATGAGCAATGACTGGGTGAGTGGATGAGTGCATGGGTAATGCCTCAGTGAATGAATGAGTGCAAGGGTAGTGCCTGGGTGATTGGATGAGTGTTTGCATAGTGTCTAGGTGATTGGGAGAATGAATAGATAGTGTCTGAGGGAATGGATGATTGCATGGGTACTGCTTGGGTGATTGGATGAGTGCATGGGTAGTACCTCAGTGAATGGATGAGCGCATGCATAGTGTCTCAGTGAATGGATGAGTGCAAGGGTAGTGCCTGGGTGATTTGATATGTGCATGGGTAGTGTCTGGTTGAATGGATGAGTGCAAAGGTAGTGCCTGGGTGATTGGATATGTGTATGGTTAGTACGTGGGTGAATAGATGAGTGCATGGGTAGTGCATGGGTGAATGGATCAGTGCAAGGGTACTGCCTGTGTAAATGAATGAGTGGAAGGGTACCACCTGAGTGATTGGATGAGTGCAAGGTAGTGCCTGGGTAATTGCATCAGTGCAAGGTTAGTGCCTCGGTGATTATGTGAGTGCATGGATACTGCCTGGGTGATAGGGTGAATGAATGCATAGAGTCTGCGTGATTGCGTGAGCACATGGATAGTGCCTGGGTGATTGGATGAGTGCATGGGTACTGCCTGCGTGATTGGATGAGTGCATGAGTAGTGCCTGGATACATTGATGAGTGCATGGATAATGCCTGGGTGAATGAATGACTGTAAGGGTAGTGCCTGGGTGAATGGATGAGTGCATGGGTTGTGCCTGAGTGAATGGATGAGTGCATGCCTAGTACGTGAGTGAATGGATTAGTGCATGGATAATGGCTGGGTGAATGAATCTGTGCATGGGTAGTGCCTGGGTGAAAGGATGAGTGCATGGGTCATACCTGAGTGAATGGATGAGCACATGCGTAGTGCCTGAGTGAACAGATGAGTGCAATGGTAGTTCCTGAGTGATTGGATGTGTCCATGGGTAGTGGCTGAGTAAATGGATGAGTGCGTGGGTAGTGCCTGAGTGAATAGATGAGGGCATGGGTACTGGCTGAGTGACTCAATATGTGCATGGTTAGTGCCTGGGTGAATGCATGAGTGCATGAGTGAATGGATGAGTGCAAGTGTATTGGATAGTACCTGAGTGAATGGATGAACGCATGCATAATGCCCGAGTGAATGAATGAGTGGAAGGGTACTGCGTGGGTGATTGGATATGTGCATGCGTAGTGCCTGGGTGAATGAATGAATGCATGAATAATGCCAGAGTAAATGAATCAGTGCATGGGTAGTGCCTGGATCATTTGATGAGTGTATGGGTAGTGCCTGAGTGAATGGATGACCGCATGCAGACTGCCTTAGTGAATGGATGAATACAAGGGTAATGCCTGGGTGATTGGAAGAATGTATGAGTAGTGCCTAGTTGATTGGATGAGTGCATTAGTACTGCCTGAGTGAATGGATGAGTGCATGGATAATGTCTGGGTGAATGAATGAGTGTATGGGTAGTACCTGCTTGATTGAATGAGTGAATGGATAGTGGCTGGGTGAATAGATGAGTGCACAGGTATTGCCTGGGTGAATGGATTAGTAGAAGGGTAGTGCCTGTGTGATTCGATATGTGCATGGTTAGTACTTCGGTGAAAAGATGAGTGCATGGGTAGTGCTCAAGTGAATGGATCAGTGCAACTGTAGTACCTGAGTAAATGAATGACTGGAAGGGTAACGCCTGCGTGATTAGATGAGTGCAAGATAGTGCCTCTGTAATTGTATTAGTGCAAGGGTAGTGGCTGGGTGATTGGGTGAGTGCATAGATAGTGCCTGGGTGATTGGGTGAATGAATGCATAGTGCCTGAATGATTGGGTGAGTACATGCCTGGGTGATTGGATGAGTGCAGGGGTAGTGCCTCAGTGAATGGATGAGTGCATGGGTAGTGCCTGAGTGAATGGATAAGCGCAAGCATAGTGCCTCAATGAATGCATGAGTGCAGGTGTAGGGCCTGGGTGAAATGATGAGTAGAAGGGTAGTGCCAGGGTGAATGAAGGAGTGCATGGGTAGTGCCTCAGTGAATGAATGAGTGCAAGGGTAGTGTCTGAGTGAATGGATAAGTGCATGGATAATGGCTGGGTAAATGAATTAGTGCATGGGTAGTGCCTGGTGAATGGATGTGTGCATGGGTAGTGCCTCAGTGAATGGATGAGTACAAGGGTAGTGTCTGGGTGATTTTTTTTCTAAAGAGTTTTTTGCTTTAGTTTTTGACAATCTTTGCGACGATGACGCGATCGCCACTGTTACGTCGAGAAAGCGGAAAGCAGAAGCAGAATTTCAATGGCCACCAACACATCCAAAAATAATATGTAAAAAAATCCGTTCATACTTTTTTTCAAAGCATGTTTAAACTCATGTTTTTGTACTGTTTCTTTAAAATCCATCTTTCAGACCTATTTTCCGTTTTTGTGGTTATTTGGGATGTCGCAATGACCTCGTTAACCGTGACGATCGCGCCTTTCCCATAAAGTGAAAACACATATATGCACACACATTACAGTATTTTGCACACTAAGGGGCCGATTCCGATCTCGGTCGGAGGCGTACCCAACACCATTCGGTCGGGAAAAAAGCCATGCGAAAGCCTGTTTCCCGACCAATCCGTACAGCACACCGAACAAGCAAGTACGATGCGCACAACAGCAAAGAATCCGGGCGAGCCGTACTCACCCAAACCAGGTCCTGTTCTCCGACCGAGGCGAATCCGGAAACGCCGAATCGAGTCGCACGGAAGGAAAAATGCAGCCCCGCCCGGCCGGACAAGTACGATGCGCTTTCCGTACGCGCCGAACCCGTCGCTACGCACGGCACGTCAAAGCATCCGGGAGAGGCGCACATAAGCTCCGATTCGCGCCACAACACGATCCACGGCTCCGAGACGAACACGGCAGTGACGAGGGACGACGCGAAGCGGCGAGGACGAGGCGAAGCGACGAGGACGACGCGAAGCGACGAGGACGACGCGAAGCAACGAGAAGGACGAACGACACGAACCAACCATGAATCCCTTCGTCCCGATCATACCAATATTCTACATATACTACCAGAACAGGCACGGACGCGTACGGGCGCAGAAGGTAAGCCAGACACCAACCACAAAACACATACAACACGTACACGACACATCACACACACACAGAGGGATGCCGAATATACTTACACCAGCAACAGCAGCACCATAGGGGCGGGATGCCCATCACCAATGCCACATATGCACACAGGGGCCTGAATGCGCACCACCACCCCTACCCAGGGGGGCAGGATGCCTACCACTACTACCACCCTCACCCAGGGGGGCAGGATGCCTACCACCACTACCACCCTCACCCAGGGGGGCAGGATGCCTACCACTACTACCACCCTCACCCAGGGGGAGGATGCCTACCACCACTACCACCCTCACCCAGGGGGGCAGGA
Organism: Calotriton arnoldi; assembly: GCA_963921515.1. Taxonomy (NCBI): domain Eukaryota; kingdom Metazoa; phylum Chordata; class Amphibia; order Caudata; family Salamandridae; genus Calotriton; species Calotriton arnoldi. Next base: position 2,180,780 of record CAWUFW010001133.1, read on the forward strand.
TACCTACCACTACTACCACCCTTAGCCAGGGGGGGCAGGATGCCTACCACCACTACCACCCTCACCCAGGGGGGGCTGGATGCCTACCACTACCACCACACTTAGCCAGGGGGCAGGATGCCTACCACTACTACCACCCTTAGCCAGGGGGCAGGATGCCTACCACTACTACCACCCTCACCCAGGGGGCAGGATGCCTACCACTACTACCAACCTCACCCAGGGTGGGCTGGATGCCTACCACTACTACCACCCTCACCCAGGGGGCAGGATGCCTACCACTACTACCACCCTCACCCAGGGGGCAGGATGCCTACCACCACTACCACCCTCACCCAGGGTGGGCTGGATGCCTACCACTACTACCACCCTCACCCAGGGGGCAGGATGCCTACCACTACTACCACCCTCACCCAGGGGGGCAGGATGCCTACCACCACTACCACCCTCACCCAGGGGGCTGGATGCCTACCACCACCCTTAGCCAGGGGGCAGGATGCCTACCACTACTACCACCCTTAGCCAGGGGGGCAGGATGCCTACCACTACTACCACCCTCACCCAGGGGGCAGGATGCCTACCACTACTACCACCCTCACCCAGGGGGGCTGGATGCCTACCACTACTACCACCCTTAGCCAGGGGGGCAGGATGCCTACCACTACTACCACCCTTAGCCAGGGGGGCAGGATGCCTACCACCACTACCACCCTCACCCAGGGGGGCTGGATGCCTACCACCACTACCACCCTCACCCAGGGGGGCTGGATGCCTACCACTACTACCACCCTTAGCCAGGGGGCAGGATGCCTACCACTACTACCACCCTTAGTCAGGGGGGCAGGATGCCTACCACTACTACCACCCTCACCCAGGGGGGCAGGATGCCTACCACCACTACCACCCTCACCCAGGGGGGCTGGATGCCTACCACCACTACCACCCTCACCCAGGGGGGGCAGGATGCCTACCACTACTACCACCCCCACCCATAGGATGGACAATGCATGACACAACCAGCACACCACAACCTAGGGAATGCAAGAAGAAGACATCCCCCAACACCATGACAAGCGTGTGTAGACTGTGTCAAATGCCTACAACACCGAACATGACTTCGAACATACAATGTGACCCCCTAGCACATGTGCCACACAAATATGTGTGTGGCACACACAACACAAGCAGGCCATGACCATTGTGGCAATGGGGTCCAAACCCCCATCATCACAGTGACCAAAAGGTAAGTGTGGGGTCCATAGCTGCAGCACATTTTGAACATTGTGGCAATGGGGTCCAAACCCCCATCATCACAGTGACCAAAAGGCAAGTGTGGGGTCCATAGCTGCAGCACATTTTGAACATTGTGGCAATGGGGTCCAAACCCCATCATCACAGTGACCAAAATGCAAGTGTGGGGTCCATAGCTGCAGCACATTTTGAACATTGTGGCAATGGGGTCCAAACCCCCATCATCACAGTGACCAAAAGGTAAGTGTTGACAAAGTAAGAGGTGCAACTGCCAAACTGCATGGATGATTCCTGGTCACAGAACAACAAACACATCAGTGGCAAAGTAGTGTATGTGTCCCATTGCAACATAAATTGGGGAGCCAAATCCTGCAGTGCAAATAAGACATAACTTTGGCCATGTGCAGACAAACAACACCCATGGGGGCTGACACCGTCAACAATCATCAATGACACAATGACAGAAGTGACCATCAGAATGCAGACCCACATATTTGCACCAATGGGCACACACATGCAGATACCCTGTGGAGACTGCAGATGTGAGGTGAACAGATACCATACCATGGCAGCAATGGGACACACAATCAACAATTAGCACCAAATGAGGGCTCCCGTCCCATCAGCCTGGTCATGGAAGTGCCAACGGAATCATCAGCACAGATCCAACACACTTGTATAGCAATGTTGCACTGACAACACAGATGAGTCCTTCCCCATTGATGCCCAAACCTGCATGTTCACTGGAGATGGCCACACGGTCAGGGAAGTAGACGAATAGAACAATGGCAGGCACAACAGATGTGCAGGGGTGGAAGCCACAGATGTGAAATTGCCAATCTAAGTAGGAAATCCCATTGCCAAATACTGAACACATGACACCCTCAGATGCTGCTATGGATGACATGGATACACCACAGGATAGGACACATTCCCCTGGACCACATGGGTTCCTGCACAGTAACACTTCATTATCATGAGACCAAATATCACCATCACTGCAGCAAGGGCATGCTTAGCATCATCAACATCATGTACATCAGAAGCAAAAGCACTAGAGAACAGAAAGTTGCTTTATTCAGCATATGTGGCATTAAAAGTAGAAGTCCGGTGAGAACATAAACAAAGGCCAATGGCCAGTCCATCAACAAAGTCACAAGTGGGTGACAGTGGCAGATGCCACCCTACACATGCCTGCACAAAACCAGGGACAATCCACTAGGAGGGGCAACCGGGGAGTAGGCCAGGCACCGCAGGGACAGGATCAGGGCTCACCAGGAGGAAGCAGGGAAGGGGTGGTGGGTGCTGAAGAGCCACTGACAACTGCAGTGGAGGTGTCTGACATGGTGTGTGCCAGCACAACTGGGGGGCATGGCTCAGATGTTGTGGGTGCCGGCACGACTGCAGTGGACCCTGCAGATGGAGTGGACAGGTCCGCCACTGCAGTGCCCAAGTCAGACAGGGTGGTAGTGGACTCCACTGCAGTGCCTACCACCAGGGGAGGAGAATGGGGAACAGGCAAGGTGGGCTGGACAGAGGGGAAGACACGCTCTCCACACCAGTGGCACAGACAAGCGCAGCGGGGGTGTGGTGCCGGGAGAGCAAGTGGCAGGGGAGAAGGCCGGAGCCTCTTGGGGATGGTATATCTGTGGGTGGGGGAACCTGGGGCAGGGTGTGGTGGGGGCACCTGTGGAGTGGGGGCCTGAGGGATGGAGGAAGGAGACCTGGTGCTTGAGCTGCAGGGCGGCAGCGGGGTCTTGCTCTTAGCACTCCGGGGGACTTGCAGGTGGGGGCCTCAGTCTGTCTGCGCCTGGGGGAGGGTGTCCGGGGGCGAGGGGCACTCTGCTCCGTGTGGGGGGCTTCCTCTTCCCCCTGGATGCTGGGGCAGCTGGATCGGAGGGAAGAGGCCGAGGTCACTGAGGAAGAGGCGCTGGGTCTTTGGGGTTGCAGGTGAGGCAAGGGAGGGTGCTTTGGAGGGAGAGGCAACTGAGGACTGCGCAGTGCCCGTGGATGCGTGTGTGTGTACCAGGGCCCCATCCCCTGTGAGTCTGGTTTCAGTCTCCTGACTGTGCGTGCGTGTGCGTTTAGTTTGTGGCGTGTGTGTCTGTGTGCTGGACGTGTGTGTGCTGGTGTGTGCCTGTGCCGGTGTGTGTGTGCTTGGGACGGGTAAGGTGCTGGGGAGTGTGGATGGAGCAGAGGCAGGAGGGGTGAGGGACTGTCTGAGGAGGGACACTGCTGCCGTCAGGGAGGAGTCCATGGACCTGTTGCCCCTCTGTAGGTCAGACATGCCCGATGAGATGCCCTCCATGAACGACACCAGCTGAGTCAACAGTGCGGTGTGCGCATGGAGGACACTCAGCATGGCTGTCTGCCCTACATGGAGCTGGCGAAGGAGGTACACAGACTCCTCACTCAGGGCAGCAGGGGACACAGGGGCAGGGGTGCGGTGCCTGGCCCAAAGGAGACACGCTCCCGAACATGGGAGCCTCCACGGACCTGGGGAATGGGAGCCGATGGGAGGGCGGTGGTGGTGCTGGTGGTGGCGGGGACAGCAACACTAGCTGGCGTGTGGTGGCTGCTGACACCCGCCTCCACAAGGGAGTCATCCTCCGAGTTGCTCTGGTCCTCAGCTGAGGTGGATGGTGCTGAGGACTCCTCGGTGTGGCTCCCCTCGCCCTCCGTGCCACTGGGTCCCTCCGACCACTCCTCGGCTGCTGACCCAGTCTGGCTCTCTGGCTCCTCCTGGTCCGTGGAGCTGTCCCCTTCCGTGGCCGTGGATGTATCTGCAAACAATGGGGAAACAGACAGACATCAGTCACCTGCACCAAACGCACACACCACTGTGAGCACAGCACATTACAGAGCAAGCCCTGGCATCATTAGTTGTACATTGCTAAAAGTGCCCTAACTGAACAGGAGAAGCCAATTGTCAGTCTGATGCCAAGCATGGCACTCACATCCCACATGGCCTTGCACCCATCTGTCTGGTGTCTGTTGGATTGCAACACCCCAGTGTGGACACATGCACCAAGTACACAGTAGTTGGACAGTGCAGAGGACACGGTGTGGCATGTGGACATGCACACATCACAGCTCTTGCCACTGAGTCAGTACAGGTTTCCGGATGAAAGGGATGCCCAGAGTCAAATAGGAAATGCATGTGATGCATACCAGCGACAGACACCATGATGCACCCATGTCCTGATAGCCAGCGCCACTATGGTGTGCATGTAGCACATGTCACTCCCCTGCAGGACCACCAATAAGTTGACACATGCCATGGCAGAGGCATGACTGCTAAGTCATACATCACTGTCTCAGTGATGTATGACTTGGCAGCCAGACAACAACACTATGCACTGTGTCACAATAGTAGGTCATGGGGAATGCAAGTCCTGGAGCTGCACAAGTGCACATGTACATCCCCCACACAACACATCATCTTAACCCTCATCTGTCCAGGTCACACCTATTGGACATATGGGAGACCTGTGACACTACCCTCGGAACCTGAGCCCCTCACAATTTGCTGTGAATGGGGAACAGCTGCCTGAACTTCACATTCGCATACCCCAGTCTGCACGGGCAGCTGATCAAACACCTATGTGACACACAAGTATCGTCTCCTATGGTCACATCTCCAGGGGCATGCTGAGCCCCTACCAAGAAACACCCCAGCAGTCCTGGCAACTAATCCACAGCACACTGACACAGAGGCAGACACCTGAGGGGTCAAATCACTGTGCACAATGTGTCAGCTGATACATGGGAGTGGGAGTACAGAGTGCATTGCATGGCCTGGAGTAGGCATGACTGTCCTGCTCCACATGAATGAGGGATGAGCCCTGGACAGTGGATAGCTGGCTATGTATGTGTGACACACGTAATCTGCACACTCCTGGGGCCCAAACATTGTTCCCACCCGCTGCATGGGCGTGTGCCACATACCTCAGGCACATGTGGTGGCTCAGCTCAGCAAGTGGACCGCATATCAAAGCAACACGCAGATCACATGTCCAAACCCAGGCGTTGTGTGAACAATGGACCCACCCATGATGCCCACAACAGAGTTAGGGAAACAGATGCTGTCCCCACCTTTAGTGAAGCAAACTGCAAGGACACAGTCCCAAGTGACACAATTCCCTGAATGTAAGGGCCACACCTGGGTATCAGATGAGCAGTGGGCAGTGCACAATAGAGGGACATGGCTCCTGGACAACATGACTGCTGCACTGTGGCAGTTGAACCAGGCCAGAGGAGGGCACAAAGCATGTAATACAGAGTTCACAGTGCAGTCTTTGACTCACCCCCTCCTTACTGCTGTCTGGCCTTCAGCTGCCCATCCAGGTCCGGAAACACCACCGCCAGGATCTGGAGCATGTGGGGGGTCAGGGTCCGTGTTCCGCCCCTCCTGCGAGGAGGCGACAGCTTCAGCTGGACCCGTGCAATCCTCCGGGTCCAGCCCCGAAGGTCCTGCCACCTCTTCTGGCAGTTGCGGATCCGGCGCTTGTAGACCCCCACGGACCTGTCCTTCCAGATTTCCTGCTTCCGATGGGCATTAACCTGTCAGGATGACAAAGTGAAAAGGCCATTACCACACATGCAACATATCCGTGCATGACACAGTTGTATATACATGTCTCAATCACAGGGGCACATGATGTACACAGGCAGTGCAAAGCTGACCATGGACAGTTTGCCAGACGTCACTACATGGTATCATTGCATGGGAAGTAAAACCATGTTCAAATGCACTGTCACTGCACCATACCTGTCCAGTGCAAGTCACTACACACTATGGGGGGTGACAACTACTCAGTGAGCCTGCTAGCCAGTGGCGTGCAGACTCTCAGCCTTGCTAGTCACACAAAATGCACATTCAGAAAGGCAGTGCACAGAACACTCACCTGCTCCCCTGGTGTCCCATACAGCTTGCTGTACTGTGGAAGTAGGCTGTCCAGCAGGGCCTGGTTCTCTTCAAGGCTGAAGGCTGGGGCTCTCTCCACAGTACGTGCCATTGCAGGGTCCAGAGGGGCAGAGACAGCAGCAGTGCAGTGGCAGATGTCGTCCTGGAGCATGTAGTGCAGGCAAGTGAGCTCTCAGGGGAATAGCCAGCAATATATATGTGCTGGAGAGGCAGATACTGTCCCTTGTGTCCAAAGTGATAGGTCCAAGTCGTTTGCATCTTCTGAATCTGGCCAATCCATGGAATAGCAGCACCAAAACACGCCCACAGCATCCTTCAAATCTTCAACTTCATGACATACATGATTTTGCAACATTGTTGTGGGTGACCAACTGAATTTACAGCAACCGACTCGTTCGAAATTCGAAACGCGTCCGTTGCCAGGCAAGCCCATTGTCAATGGGTGCGCACCGATCGGTCCATTGCGGTTACAACGCGCACAGGGGTACAACGCGTACCCGCACACATTGAATGCAATGGGCCGGCCGGAGGCACCGATCGGTCCATTGCGGTACAACGCGCACAGGGGTACAACGCGTACCCGCACACATTGAATGCAATGGGCGGCCGGAGGCACCGATCGGTCCATTGCGGTTACAACGCGCACAGGAGTACAACGCGTACCGCACACATTGAATGCAATGGGCGGCCGGAGGCATCGATCGGTCCATTGCGGTTACTACAGCGCACAGGGGTACAACGCGTACCTGCACACATTGAATGCAATGGGCCGGCCGGAGGCACCGATCGGTCCATTGCAGTACCAGCGCACAGGGGTACAACGCGTACCCGCACACATTGAATGCAATGGGCCGGCCGGAGGCACCGATCGGTCCATTGCAGTACAACGCGCACAGGGGTACAACGCGTACCGCGCACATTGAATGCAATGGGCCGGCCGGAGGCACCGATCGGTCCATTGCGGTATTACTGCTGCACAGGGTACAACGCGTGCCCGCACACATTGAATGCAATGGGCCGGCCGGAGGCACCGATCGGTCCATTGCGGTACTACGCGCACAGGGGTACAACGCGTACCCGCACACATTGAATGCAATGGGCCGGCCGGAGGCACCGATCGGTCCATTGCGGTTCACTGCGCACAGGGGTACAACGCGTACCCGCACACATTGAATGCAATGGGCCGGCCGGAGGCACCGATCGGTCCATTGCGGTATCTACGCGCACAGAGGTACAACGCGTACCTGCACACATTGAATGCAATGGGCCGGCCGGAGGCACCGATCGGTCCATTGCAGTACAACGCGCACAGGGGTACAACGCGTACCGCACACATTGAATGCAATGGGCCGGCCGGAGGCACCGATCGGTCCATTGCAGTACAACAGCGCACAGGGTACAACGCGTACCCGCCACATTGAATGCAATGGGCCGGCCGGAGGCACCGATCGGTCCATTGCGGTACTACTGCGCACAGGGGTACAACGCGTACCCGCACACATTGAATGCAATGGGCCGGCCGGAGGCACCGATCGGTCCATTGCGGTACTACGCTGTACAGGGGTACAACGCGTGCCCGCACACATTGAATGCAATGGGCCGGCCGGAGGCACCGATCGGTCCATTGCGGTTCTAACTGCGCACAGGGGTACAACGCGTACCCGCACACATTGAATGCAATGGGCCGGCCGGAGGCATCCGATCGGTCCATTGCGGTACTAACGCTGCACAGGGGTACAACGCGTACCCGCACATTGAATGCAATGGGCCGGCCGGAGGCACCGATCGGTCCATTGCAGTACTAACGCGCACAGGGGTACAACGCGTACCCGCACACATTGAATGCAATGGGCCGGCCGGAGGCACCGATCGGTCGATTGCGGTACAACGCGCACAGGGGTACAACGCGTACCCGCACACATTGAATGCAATGGGCCGGCCGGAGGCACCGATCGGTCCATTGCAGTACAACTCGCACAGGGGTACAACGCGTACCCGCACACATTGTATACAATGGGCCGGCCGGAGGCACCGATCGGTCCATTGCGGTACAACGCGCACAGGGGTACAACGCGTACCCACACACATTGAATGCAATGGGCCGGCCGGAGGCACCGATCGGTCCATTGCGGTATCAACGTGCACAGGGGTACAACGCGTACCGCGCACATTGAATGCAATGGGCCGGCCGGAAGCACCGATCGGTCCATTCGCGGTACTACTACTGCACAGAGGTACAACGCGTACCACGCACATTGAATGCAATGGGCCGGCCGGAGGCACCGATCGGTCCATTGCGTTACAACGCGCACAGGGGTACAACGCGTACCCGCACACATTGAATGCAATGGGCCGGCCGGAGGCACCGATCGGTCCATTGCGGTACAATGCGCACAGGGGTACAACGCGTGCCCGCACACATTGAATGCAATGGGCCGGCCGGAGGCACCGATCGGTCCATTGCAGTACAACGCGCACAGGGGTACAACGCGTACCCGCACACATTGAATGCAATGGGCCGGCCGGAGGCACCGATCGGTCCATTGCGGTACTAACGCGCACAGGGGTACAACGCGTACCCGCACACATTGAATGCAATGGGCCGGCCGGAGGCACCGATCGGTCCATTGCAGTACAACGCGCACAGGGGTACAACGCGTACCCGCACACATTGAATGCAATGGGCCGGCCGGAGGCACCGATCGGTCCATTGCAGTACAACGCATCACTGTACATGTGACTGGCATATGTCAGCATGCCTGTCTCAGATGGACATATGCCAGCCACAGATAGCTCCCAGGGAGTGATGGGCACACCTACATCACGACAGCCTGTCCAAACTTTATCATAAGGCATGTAAGGCTGCATTTCCTATTGTGTGTATGTTGGTGTACATGTTGTCCTGTGGGTGTCACCTGTGGCCAGCCACCCCCAGGCTGTGCACGTGTTCATGGGGACAGGATCCTGGGTGTTACGTGTACATGACCACTGTGATGTGCAACTGTTCATATCTGTGCATGTGCCATGGTCACATTTCACAGTGGTGTATGTGTATGTCATGTCACATACCCCGTGAGTCCCATGTGGGACGGTATGTTTGAGCCAGGGTGTCCCAGTGGCACAATAGTGATGGTCCTCCACAGTCTTTGTGCATTTAGTGTTTACAATGTCTCTGATTTCATGTGCACAATGGGAGACAGTCTCCACATCCACGTTGTGTGTGCATGGACTCTGATGTTGTGCGTGTGTGTCACAGACGTCCATGTCTGTCCTGCCGTGGCAAGTGGGGCCACTACCTGTGGGGGTCATGGTTGTTTTGCTGTGGTGTATACATGATACTCCATGTAATGCCAGTGTCCATGTGGCATTACAGGGTCCCTGGGAATGTACCTGTCGTTGAGCTGTGGTGCCTGGGGCACATTTGTCCTCACATGTCACTGTGGGGGTTATTGTGACACGGCAGCAGGAGATGGGAACTGTGACACGGCCTCATGATATCCAATGGGCCAACCTGGGACTAATTGATGCCACCTGTTGGACCGTGTTGACAGATGTTGGCCATGTATGTACCATACATGTCCTTCCGGTACTGCACACTTCATGTAGTTGTGCCTCATAATGATGTATGTTGGGATCGTGAGTGTGTTCAATGCCGCATATGTGGGGTGACTGACAATCTTGCTTACTTCTCCTCTGCACTGCAGGGCTCCTGCTGTCCATCGACCATTCCCAGACCTGGCAACGATGGTGGAACGGGACAGCATCCGGCGGTACCGCTTCACCAGGCAGCTGATTGAGGATTTGGCAGTGCAGTTGTGCCCACATTTGCAGCCTGGCCGGCCGTATCCTACAGCGCTGACCCCCAAGGTGAAGGTGATGGCAGCCCTACACTTCTTTGCCACTGGTACCTTCCAACATACTGTGGCGACTGCTGGTGGGATGTCACAGACCATGTTCAGCCGTGTGCTCCGCGATGTTTTGGTGGCAATGTTGCTCTTCCTGAACCGGTACATCTATTTCCCTAGACTGCGACGACTCACTGACGTGAAGAGTGACTTTTATGCCCTGGGGAGGATGCCGCATGTAATTGGCTCCATTGATGGGACACATGTGGCTTTGGTACCACCACAGGCCCAGGAGCAGGCCTACAGGAACCGCAAGCACTACCACTCGGTCAATGCACTGGTGGTGTGTCTTGCAGACATGACCATCACACACGTGTGTGCCCGTTTCCCTGGTTCAGCACACGATGCCTTTGTGATGAGGAGTAGTCGCATCCCCAGGATGATGGCACAGATGCAGAACCAGCGTGCCTGGCTTGTGGGTGTGTACTGACTTTGTGCCATTGTGTGTGATCTGATCTGTAGTATTCCGCCCACTTTTCCAAGTCAGCTAATGTGCACTTGTCTGTCCGTAGGTGACTCGGGATACCCCAACATGCCGTGGTTGCTGACACCCCTCAGGAACCCTGTGACACCAGCCCAGATGCGCTACAATGAGGCACATGGTCGGACCAGGAGAGTGATTGAGCGGACCTTTGGTCTCCTGAAGAGCCGCTTCCGCTGCCTGGACAAGACCGGAGGGTCCCTCCCATATGCCCCTGCGAAAGTGTGCAAGATTATCATCGTCTGCTGCATGCTCCACAACCTGGCAGTGCGGAAGGAGTTGCCTCTCATCCAGGATGACAATGACCAACATCCGCCACCTGTGGAGGATCCTGGCCTGGACCACGAGGCCAGTGACGATGATGATGATGATGGTGATGGTGATGTCCGCACACAGCTCATCACCAACTTCTTTAGCTGAATGTGAGTATCCTGAGGTGTCATGTCAATGATGTGAGTTGGCATGATGTGTGGGTGGTGCTCTGGTGCTGTTGGAGTGTGTCCATGGGCTACTTGACTGGATGTGTGTTGAGATGTGTGGTGACAGGTGGGCTGTACTCCCCAACAGTGTTGACATGCTAACTTGGTTCTGGGTGTGTATCTTGTAACATGTATTGTGCATGAGTTTTGCTGTTCTGTCCTGTACTCCATTGCTTTTGACTGTGTGTCATTTCTGTCCTTCACAGGGTACTTTCAGATTTGTTTGGTCAACTGTGTCCACCGACGACGTGATTGCACATCCAGGCTGGTAGCTGTTGTGTCCCTACAGGTGATGTGCGCCACACCCATGGACTTCCTTCCGTCTACAGTTGTTGACTGTGTGCCCGCTGCCAGGTGGGATTACCTTGCATCTGTAGTGGTTACAGCATGTTGCAACTGTGTAATAAACCTGTGCTTCACTTTGTGATGTGCGTTGTCTGTGGTCACACATTTGACTGCCATTTGCTTACTGCACCTGTGGGCTACTTGACTACAACTGGGAATGGGTGTGGTGTCTGTGCATTGCACCGTCTTCCCTGGCAACATCAGTGTAGGCAATGAGTCAGATGGCCTAGGTGTGTATGTGTTGTGTAGCCCTGGTGGTGTGTCTCCCTCATGTGTGTCACGTTGCCTGTACTCACATGCCTGTGTTGTCCTTGCTGTTGCAGTTCGCATACACAGTGTAATTTTGCAGTTCATCATCCCCATAACAGCACCCACGTTGGAATCACGACAGAGGCAAGTATGGTGTATTAGTGTGTTTATTGTGATACATTTGTGTTAATAGTGCATAGGATGGGTAGTGCTGTACATAAATCTTGCAATCCCAAGTTCCTAGGTGAATTGAATGTCCTGGTAGACAGGATCCCCAGTATCGGGGCCACAGTTGTCTGACACATTGGTCCAACTTGTACTCCCCATGCAATGTGTGGGAGTAGTGTTGCCGTCAACAGGGTGAACAGTCTGTGCACAAAGGCGAACATCCAGAACAGGTTCAGGCTTCCTGGGAGTTGCGCTTGGCCATCGGCCTCTCACTTTTCCCTCCTCGGACGACCCCTCTTCTTGGGGGGCCCTCAAGTACAGGCTGCTGCGGTGCAGGGACTCTCCGCCAGAGTCCTCCTCCCTCCCTGTGGCAGTTGCAGTTTGTTCGGCACCAGATGTTGTTGGCACACAGGCAGGTGTGGACTGGTTGCTGTTCATCTGGCGGAGGCATTGTAAAATGTCCCTGTGCACCGCCGTCATCTCATGCAGTGCATCCCACTTGGACTCCACGCGGGACATGTGTGAGTCCACACGGGACATGTGTGACTCCACGTGGGACATGTGGGAGTCCAAGCGGGCATGATGGGCAGCCTGCTGCTGTTTAATGTCTCTGAGGAGCCCCACTACCTGGCTGAGCTCTCCGGTGCTGGACTGGTACGCATCAGCTATGCGTACCAGTTGTGGGTCATCATGCACACCAGCAACGTCTGCAAGCAGCGACCTCTGTCTCCCACCCCTCCCACCACCCCTGCTGACATGTGCAGTGTGTGCAGTGGCACGCACAGATAACCCTGGTCCACCTTGGGGGTTGGTGGTGGTGGTGGTGTCCATGGCCCCAGGTTGGTCCAGGGTCACTGTGCTGGTGTTGCTCCTTGTTCTGTCCATGTCGGCAGGGATGGTATTTGTGGTGACAGTCGTTGGAGGGGTGGGTGCAGGGGGTGCAGCTGGTGGTCCTGCTGGTGCTGCAGCTGGTGGTCCTGCTGGTGCTGCATGTTGACTTGCACCGGATGTGCCAGGTTGTTCTTCATCGTCCGAGGAGGACAGAGGCTGTACGACGCCAGTGAGCTCGGCATCCTCTTGAGCCTGGGACTGGGACTCCTCAGCGTCTGCTGCTGTGTCCCCATCATCACCTGTTTTTGGGAGACACAAACAATGTATGTTATGTTTCTGCAGGCATCAATGGTTGACACACATGACAGTTGTGACTGTGCCTCTGGGTGCGGGCCTGTACATTGCATTGTCCTAAGTCGTCACAGTCAGGGGTTGATATTGGTGTGGCACATTGTCCTGCATTATTTGGGCATATCTATGTATTTTCTGGGGTGTGAACATGGTCTGCATTGGTTGTGTTTGGTTGACAGCCGGCCCTCCTTCCCACCCACCCAGCCAGTCAGTTATCCCACCATGGAACGTGCTTGCGTTGCAGGGAGTGGAAGTTGTCTCTCAGGATGTCAGTCAGTGGTGTCCTGCTGTTTGTTGGTGCACAGTTGCCAGCAGGGCCTTGTGCTCCCCACAGCAGTAGCCAGTGTCAGCCATCTTGTGAGTCCTTCTCCACTCCCTGTGATGTGAGCATGGTTCAGGGTGGTGTTGATGGGACAGTTGTGGGGGTGAGCTATGTCTGTGACTACGACTCCCATCATGCCATTGCCTCCACCCCACTTCCCAGCATTCCCATACTTACTTGCTTTTGTGTAGAGTTCAGTGTGTGTGGGTGTGAGAGCAATGGCAAGATGGCTGACAGTGGTGTCCTGCTGTTGGTTGGTGTGCAGTACCCAGCATGCCCTTGTGCTCCCACGACACAGCAACAGTGTCAGACATCTTTGATGGGCCTTTCCACTCTCTGTGGGATGTGCATGCGTGAGTGTGAGCTTGCTGGGCCATGTGGTGGGGGATGTAGAGCTGTGACTACGACTCCCATCATGCTATTGCCTCCTCCCCCTTCCCAGCATGCCCATGCTTCCTTCCTTTTGACTCTGCTTCCCTGTGGGGTGGGCTGGCTGTGCTGACAGGATGGCTGGGAGTGTTGTCCTGGCAGTTGTTTGGCTAGAAGTCCCAAGAGTGTCCCTGTGCTTCACACAACATAACCCAGGGTGGTGGTTCTTTGTGGGATCTTGTGTTAGGATGGGGGGCATTGCATTCTAACAGGTGGGTTCTGTGGAGTTTGTGTTGGGGGGGTGTGAGGGGAGGTGCTTGTGACTATGGTCAGTGCTGCAAGTCCCCCTTCCCACCCAGCCAGCCAGATATCCCACCATGGAACGTGCTTGCATTGCAGGGAGTGTAAGTTGTCTCTCAGGATGTCAGTCAGTGGTGTCCTGCTGTTTGTTGGTGCACAGTTGCCAGCAGGGCCTTGTGCTCCCCACAGCAGTAGCCAGTGTCAGCCATCTTGTGAGTCCTTCTCCACTCCCTGTGATGTGAGCATGGTTCAGGGTGGTGTTGATGGGACAGTTGTGGGGGTGAGCTATGTCTGTGACTACGACTCCCATCATGCTATTGCCTCCTCCCCCCTTCCCAGCATGCCCATGCTTCCTTCCTTTGACTCTGCTTCCCTGTGGGGTGGGCTGGCTGTGCTGACAGGATGGCTGGGAGTGTTGTCCTGGCAGTTGTTTGGCTAGAAGTCCCAAGAGTGTCCCTGTGCTTCACACAACATAACCCAGGGTGGTGGTTCTTTGTGGGATCTTGTGTTAGGATGGGGGGCATTGCATTCTACCAGGTGGGTTCTGTGGAGTTTGTGTTGGGGTGTGTGTGAGGGGAGGTGCTTGTGACTATGGTCAGTGCTGCAAGTCCCCCTTCCCACCCAGCCAGCCAGATATCCCATCATGGAACGTGCTTGCATTGCAGGGAGTGTAAGTTGTCTCTCAGGATGTCAGTCAGTGGTGTCCTGCTGTTTGTTGGTGCACAGTTGCCAGCAGGGCCTTGTGCTCCCCACAGCAGTTGCCAGTGTCAGCCATCTTGTGAGTCCTTCTCCACTCCCTGTGATGTGCGCATGGTTCATGGTGGTGTTGATGGGACAGTTGTGGGGGGCAATATGTGTGACTGCGACTCCCATGATGCTATTGACTACACTGACTTGGCCAGCATACACAGAATTCCTTCCTTTGAGTGGTCTTCACTGTGTGTTGGTGTTGTTGTGGTGGCTACATGTCTGGATGTGTTTGTTAGTTCTATTTGTGCCACTGCCTAGTTGTAGTTGTGTTTGTACATGTGTTGGCACAGTTGGATGTGACTTTTTTGATGGCATGTGTTGT
The DNA here is from genome assembly GCA_963921515.1 of Calotriton arnoldi. Lineage (NCBI taxonomy): Eukaryota > Metazoa > Chordata > Amphibia > Caudata > Salamandridae > Calotriton > Calotriton arnoldi. The sequence goes on from CAWUFW010001133.1 coordinate 2,195,830, forward strand.
GTTTATCTGACTAACATACACATTTTGGGATGATTCTGTTCTGGTTGCTGTGTAATTGCTATGAGTGCATGGTTTGACTCTCCCTTGACAGTGATGTGTGTGTTTTGTGGCAGTATATTGTGTACATTTGTTGTGTACTCACCAGGCTCTGGGATGTCCTCTAGTCCATATACGCTCACTGGCGGAAGGATGGCCCGCACCTTCTCCTCCCAGGGCCTGAGGTATATTGGCTTGGCAGGAGGGCCACTGCCGGTGTGTTGGCTGTTGATGTAGTCTTTCTTCAGCATGTCCCGTACCCTCCTGCGCATGTCATACCACCTGTTCTGGATGTCGGTCTTTGTGCGCCGACATGGTGATTGGGCGTTCACCCTGTTGATGATCCTCTCCCACATCTTGGTTTTCTGCGACATGGGGGTCTGTTGGACCAGTGTGCCAAACAGCTGTGGCTCCACCCTGAGGATCTCGTCTACCATGACTTCCAATTCACTATCTAGGAACTTGGGATTCTTCTTGGGGGGCATGGTGATGGTTGGTGATGGTGGGTGATGTGTGTGTTGGTGTGCAGGTGAAGGTGTGTGAGTGTGTGTTTTGCTGGGTGTATGTGAGGTAGGTATTTGTTGGTGTGCTGATGGTGTGTGGCTTGTGTGAGGGATGAGCTGTGGGTGTGTGGTTGCTTTCTCTTGGGTGCTGGTAGGAATGGCATTTGCAAAGGCTCATGGTTGTGATTTGTGTCCTTTATATAGGTGGAGTTGTGGGTGTGTCTTTGTTCTCTGTCCCCACCCCCCAGTATTTATTGGCTTGGTAATTGCTTGTTTGGCCTTTTTTGGGTGATTTTTCCTTTGTGCTGTTTGTGTATGTTGGAAACGTTCTTGTGACCGAGTCGGACCCTGCATTGGTCTCGTACGGTGTTCTCCGTTTCGTTCACGCTGTGTTTGTGCAGTTTTCTATGCTGCGTACGCGTCGGTCGCAGTGTATTGTGTTGCTTCGGCTCGGTTTTGTATGCGTGTCGGTCGTACGGCTTGTCCTCCGTCCGACTCGCTCGTGGTTTCGCGCCTTGCATCGTACTTTGCGGTTTGGAGTTCGCGTGTACGTTTCGGTCGGATTTGTTCCGGGTGCGTGTCGGTCGGTTGGATTCGCGTGTTTTCCGGCCGGATTGCTGTTTTCCGTGCGGCTCGGTCGGTCGACTTGGTTTCGGTACGTGTCGGTCGGATTTTTCACGCCTTGCATCGTACTTGGCGTGTCGTGCGCCACGGGTACGTGTTGGTCGGTATTATTTCCGGATCCGAGTCGGTCGGTGCTTTTTCCGGCCCGAATCGGAATTGACCCCTAAGGGTTTATTACTGTACACTTCAAACTCATGTTTTGCTAGTGTAATTCTAGAACAACCATCTCTAGAACCTATTTTCTGTTTTCATGGTGACTCCGGAGATCGCGATGACATCGCTCATCGCAGTCCCCGCGGTTACGTGGCAAAAACGGAAAGCAGGTTTTCAATGGCCACCACCACATTAAAAAATGATGACTATATAATTAATTCTAACCATAACAGTAGATAACTCACTTTATAAATAACTCTATAAAAACATTTATCAGAATCTCAATATCTCTATAAGAATGTGTATTAATGGTTCACCAATATTTGCGCCGACATTTATATTCGCGACGTCCTCGCGATGGTACACGGGGGGCACGCTGGTGGTCGCGCGGTCGTCGCGAATATCACGCGCGATTAACATAATCAATTTTGGACACATAACTTGTGCCACTAACACCTCCATTTCTCAACCATGGAGTCAGAGTATGTCCACCCTGACCCCTTATGTGGGCTTTCACACACATTTTCAGCCCCAGGAACCGTTCCCGATAGATAAAATGGCGGCAGCAACTTTCTATTCAGGTTGCTACCAGCCAATCAGAGCATTCCCGTTGGCGCATGCATTCGCGATTCATCGCTAAACCACCACGAAATATCCGCGGCAAGAGATATCACTATAATCTCAAACTTACATTTCTTAAAAACTACTGAATGGATTTACACCAAATAAGCAAAAGGCACTTCCTTGACCCGACATCTACCTCCCTGCCAAATTTAGTGTAAACTTTCCTAATCAATAGAACCCACTGTGACACTTTTTTGGCAAAATTTCATGCAGATTGGTCAAACGACGCCAAAGTTATAGCCAAGTCAAAAAAGGCTTTTCCTATGGAAACTAGGTCCTAACTATAACTACTTACTGGCAACCGCCAGTAGCTAATATATATATAAAGGATTGAAGTGCTTACATCAGAGCCTTCGAGTGCTGTTTTTTGTCTTATGCCATGATCTCACACCACCGTATTATCAGCTAAAATACTGCGCACTCCAACACCCTGTTTGCTTACAGAGCTTTGTGCATCGCCTTTTGGTTGCTCTATAATGAATGAATGAATGAATGAGGTCATTTATAAAGCGCTGGCTTTCACTCCAATGGAGCATCTTGGCGCTGGAAGCGGGTAGACTGAGTGTCAAGGAGTGTGATCTCTGATGTCGTCGTGGTCAGATAAGGGACAGGGCCAGACTATCTGGTACTGTGAAGATCTAAGTTTTCAGTTTTTTCTTAAACATGGACTCCATCTGTGTAAGTCTCAATTGGGTGGGTAAATAGTTCCAAGCTTTTGTTCCCAGTAGAGCCATAGATTTTCCTCCTCTGGACTTCAGACGGAAATGGGGGGTACTAGCAGATTTTCCGTGGAGGATCTCAAATTTCGTGCAGGTACATAGGCTTTTAATCTGGTCCTGAGGTATTTGGGGCCGCTTTGTTTTACAGCTCTGAAAGTTATCACTAGGATTTTGAAAAGAATTCTCTTGTGTATTGGCAGCCAGTGGAGAATTTGGAGGGCCTCCGAGGCAGATGACCCCTTTGGTAATTTCAGTACCATTCGGGCTGCTGCATTTTGTACAGTCTGCAGCTTTTTCAGAGTACTCTTCTTTACTCCTGCATAGAGACTGTTACAATAATCTAAACGTGATAAGATCAGAGCCACTGCCACGGACTTGCGAGCTATGGCTGGAAGGAGGTCAAATAATTTTTTCAGAGTTTTTATCCAATGAAAACAGGTTCCTGCTACCGACAATGCCTGCCGATGAAAGGAGAGGGAAGTATCAAATCGGACTCCTAGGTTTTTGGCAGTGTCAACTGTATTAGGGGGTGGGGCTGCATCTGTTGGCCACCACAGTTTGGGTGTGAAGATATTACATTTTCCCAGCAACAGAATCTCCGTCTTTTGGCTGTTGCACTTAAGGTGATTGGTCTTCATCCATTCAAAGACAGCAGAGAGACATTGTTGGAAATTTTCTTCTGCTGCTGTGGATTCTTTATCCAGGGTAAGGATAAGCTGTGTATCGTCAGCGTAAGACACAGTCTCGATGTCAAAAGATGACACCAGGTCTAGCAAGGGCACCATATATATGTACCATATATATGTTAAAAAGTGTGGGGCTCAAAATTGAGCCTTGGGGCACACCCGAGAGCAGCTGCTTCTCTGTTGAAGTGTAATTGCTGAGTGTTACTGATTGTCTTCTGTTCCCCAGGAATGATGTTAGCCAAGCCAATGCTTTCTTTGAGATCCCTGCTCTTCTTAGCTGTTTACCCAGAACAACATGGGAAACAGTGTTGAATGCGGCCGAGAGATCAAACAGAATCAGCACTGCCATCTTTCCTTGATCCAGTGCGAATTTTAGCGTCTCCGCGGTGTGTAGCAGTGCTGACTCCGTTGAATGCCCGGCCCTAAAGCCTGATTGCCTGGGGTGTAACACGTTGTTTAGTAGGAGAAAGTCATTTAATTGCTTGTTTACAAGTTTCTCCGTTATCTTGCTTAAGCAGGGCAGTAAAGAGATGGGTCTAAGACTGGTCAAAGTAGTTGGATCCGGGAGGTGTTTCTTTTGAAGTGGTTTAACCGAGGCAATTTTCCAGCTGTCTGGTACTACAGCTTGTCTAAGTGAAGAGTTTATGATCTGATTAATAATTGGATTAATAGTCTCAATCAGAGCATGTAGGATTTTCGGGGGGCAGGGATCGCCTGGAGAGCCTGATTTGCATGTCATGATAGCCTGTCTGGACTGTTCGAGAGTGATCTCCTTAAAATGGTTTAGCATCAGTCTATTGTCTAGATTCTGATTTGAACCTTCTATGGATGGTGTATCCATTAAATTGAAATCCTTTTTAAGGTCTCTGACCTTTTCATCAAAGTAGTCCGCAATCTGGTCACATAGTTTTTGTGACGGGGGAATTTCCTGATTGAACATCTTAGGGTGGGTAAAGGATTCAACAATTTTAAAAATCATTTTTTGATCAGACGCTGCCTGCTTAATAAGGTTAGTGTAGTGAACTTTCTTTTCACGTTTGATCTTCATATGATATTCTGTCAGTGCTGCTCTGAAGATCATTGTTATTATAGTGCACCCTCCATTTTCGCTCGAGCTTCCTGCATTTGCCTTGTAGCTCTTTGAGCTGAGGGGTGAAACAGGGAGCTGAGGTTTTACCCAGGGAGGCTCTACTAAGTGTGGCCACCGGTGCCATTTTGTTGGCTAACATGGTCATCCAATCATTAAAACTATTCGTATCAAGTACAGGGTCCCCTGTTAGAGTGGGTTTACTTAATTCTGCCAAAGTGTGTAAATTAGGATTTGTTAACATTTTGTTCCATTTCCTCTTGATAATTTTGCAGAGATGATCGGGATTTTGTTTCACTGCATATGTAGTGATGTCTGCGATCCCGAAAGGGATGAACTTATGGTCAGACCAGGTTAATGTGGCCAGAGTGTCCACTGTAAGTTTATTGGAATTTGTACAGATTCCGTCCAGGGTATGTCCAGCCTCATGTGTTGGGTCCGTTATCAGCTGCTTTAGTCCTAGCATTTCTATAGCTTCCAGAAAGTTTTTTGTAGTTGGGGAATTATTGTATGTATTGTAGTTGGATTTATATAGTGTTTCCAACCATGGTGAGGCGCCAAAGCATTTTGTGAATGGTGAGCATTCTAAAGTAGTGGGATTGTTGGTTGGAAGGGCATTTTGCCCTGTGACCTATGTAGGAAGAGTTTCCATGTCGTGTGTGGTGACCAAGGTTGTGGTCTTATTGTCACTGGCCTAGGTTGGCAGTGGAGTGGAAGTGAATAAACCGCGAGTCACTCAGGAGTATAAGGTGTTGATGTGGTAAGAAACTTTAGGAAATGTATTCTGACGTTCATGGGGGTATTTTGCTGTTGAGTGTGAACGGCATAGGAGGTTCATACTACGTCGATGTCATACCATGTAGGCTTGTGTGTGGAGGTCAGCACCCACCGGACACCAGCTGAAGATGGACGATTGATCAAGGTCAGAGAGGAACACAAAGATCATATGCACTACAGCACATTAATGAGAAATTAGGAACCTATCTGCTCTGAAATGAGGATGTCTAGCAGTTGATAGCCACAGGGAAAGAGCAGGAAGGAGGGAATATGAGCACAAAGCAGGCAAACGAAGTTGATAAAGGGTCTGAGGAAGGCTCTTCAGGATTTTTTTACCCGACAAAGTAATGGGTGCAATTAGAGCTGTTCAAATGCAGACACAACACCTTGAAGCTCGAGCTGACTACAAATACCTCAATACACGATGCACTGCTCAGAAATCCAAGATGGCGGGTTGCTTGGCTAGGAAGAGGTTTTAGAGAGTGGGAGGGGCCCACAAATGTCATGTGACCATTAGCACTCCAATTGGATGGCCGGAGGACTGACTGCAGTGGTCAAAGTGATCTGGGTAGTGCGGAGACGAAGGAAAGAGCAGGGCAGAGGGACAACAAGTGTGATGGAGAGAATGGCTGCAATTTAAGCAGCTCAAATGTACACACACATTTTGGCATATGGTCTAGCAAACACCACAGTGATGAAGGCATGTAGAGCACAAACCCTGATGCTCAGTTTCTCTCTGACACTATGGGTACCACATGTGAGAAAAGTCTATATACTTTGAAGATCCAAAGAAAAAGATGTTAAGAGTCTATTCACTACTGTCTGTGTGTCAGGGCCAGACTTGGGAATCAAAAACATCCCTGGGAAAAATGCTCAAATGAGCCAGATCACTTCCTGTCCACACTCTCTCTTTTCATCCATCCATCACGCTCTCTCTTTACATCCATCCATTCTCTCTTTCCTCTTTCTTCTCCATCTAAGATATCTTGCTCGCTCTCCATTTGTCTCTACTCCTCACTCCTTCTTTGTCTTTCTCCATGTCTTGAAGGCCTCTGTGCCTGCTACAATTAATGTCAGAGATCTGGGGAAAGTGACTCTCAAAGGTGGTCTCCCATGGCGCCAGCCCACAGGGGAAATGTCCGGTGGAATAAGAGGCCTGCCCAGCCCTGCTGTGTGACAATTCAGCTATGGAGAATATGGAACAGTTTTGATTTCAAGCTGTTTCTGAACCAAAATATGTTGGGCTCTGTTCTACTACTGAGGTTCAGAGTATTTCAGTTCGTGTCCTGGGGTCTAAGGGTTCTTTCTAACACTAAATTTGATCTTTTTTAAGTGTGTTCGGGCAAGCAAAAGTGCAGAGTGTAGTGGGTGTGATTTGCTATATTTGTGGTAGCTAAATATAGGGGGGCAGATTTACAAGCCCCTTGCGACATCCTTACTACACCGTTGCGTCACTTCTGTGACGCAGCGGCGTCGTAAACAATGCGCCACTATGCGACATATTTACAACGTGACGCATCTAGGGAGATACGTCACGTTGTAAAGCCCTGCCCTACATTATACCTGCGTCAGGTATAATGTATGCAGGGTGGGCGTTCCGTCGCAAGAAAGCCTCGTAAAAGTGAAGCAGTGAAATCTACAAGATTTCACTGACTCACTTTCACGACGCCGCTGCGTCAAAACCTTACGCCTCCTTGAAGCTGGCATAAGGGGTGACGTAGCACAATAGGTATAGGCCGCCCCTGGGCATTGCTGGAGGTGTGTCGCGCTTGCGACACGACTCCAGCAATGCGCTGCCCTTGCGACAAAATATGGGACACGCATCCGTCTATCCTTGCGCCAAGGTGCGCCGCATTGTAAATGCGACGCATCCGTGGTGGCGCAAGGGTATTTTTGCGTGTCGCATCTTTACTGGCGCATCCCTGCTAATATGCAGAGATGCACCAGTCCTTGTAAATCTGCCCCAGGATGCTTTTTAAAATCGGATCCATCCTGTACCTCTGTCATTAAATGGTTGGAATCTTTCATCAAGTGCTTTTAAATCTGGCATCATTGACAGGACTGTGATTTTAACTCTAGAATGTGCAGCAATGTGATCCCTGTTGCTGTAGAGATGTGCTCGAGGAGCAACAGAATAGTAAAATCCAGTTCGGTTTTGAGGTTATCCAAAATGATTATGTATGAGACCAGTTTACATACTGGGTGGGGTTGGGATTAGGTTTTCCTGTACAAGGCCGCAAGCCCACTGTGCTGTCCTCTTTGAAGGTGGCTCTGTTATGTTTTGTCATTTTAATTGCAATCCCAGTAGAATGAAACAAGAATTACCAGGGCATGGGGGCATCTCCTGGTGCAGGCACCAGGTATGTTATGTGGGGGCGGACATTAGTCATGGAGCTCTCCTGTGCTTGGCAGATGAAAGTAATGCAATTTTGATGCTCTGCTAAGAATGAATATTTAATGCCCCCAGTTAAGCTGTTCCTGCAGCATGCATTCACATCAGCGTGATTCCTTCCCCTGCCACCTCCTGCTTCAGCTTACATCTATGTGTGTTCAACAAAAACTTTATTGTATGATTAATTAAAATCCTCTACAAAAGCAGAAGAAAATTCAAGTTAGAAAAGGTTAAAATTCAATGCATAACATCTAAAAATACAAAACTGCGGAGGGCATCCTATTGCTAGTAAAAGTTAGTATAGACGGTAAAAATATTAAAAATGCGATACTAAACAGTTGCAAGTGCCAGTGGTCCTTGAAACATAATTTATTCAACTGTCACTTCTCTGGCCGATCGTAAGAACATTCCAGCAACTGCATAAAACTTCCCAATTAGTGCCAGTTCCATCGGGACTATGGTGGTGTAAATGTGCCTTAAGGCCTCCTTACATGTTCTTACGCCATACTGTACGAACATGGTTCTTAAACTACAAGCGCCTTGGGGACAGCAAAGCTGGACAACAACAAATGACATGTTCCGCGGATTCTGTGTGGTGTTGGCACAGGCTACAACCGGACCCACTTGACGACCAGGTTTTCCAGTGGGCTCTATAGTCTTGTATTGGCAAAGTTAAGAGCCTCACCCTCATGACATTTTGTAGGGCTTGCCTTCCAAGACCTGCATTTAAATAGGGCTGGCATACAGTAGTTTCATGTGAATCAATAAGACCTTCTGCACCCAGAACAGGTCTAATCCGTTCAAGGTCTTGTTGCCTCGAGATGTTCTTGCCACACTTTTTTAGCAGGTTCTTTAGACTACACTTTGTTAATGATATGTCTGTTGAGGGTTCGATTGATAGCCCTTATGACAAAATATGGGACACGCATCCGTCTATCCTTGCGCCAAGGTGCGCCGCATTGTAAATGCGACGCATCCGTGGTGGCGCAAGGGTATTTTTGCGTGTCGCATCTTTACTGGCGCATCCCTGCTAATATGCAGAGATGCACCAGTCCTTGTAAATCTGCCCCAGGATGCTTTTTAAAATCGGATCCATCCTGTACCTCTGCCATTAAATGGTTGGAATCTTTCATCAAGTGCTTTTAAATCTGGCATCATTGACAGGACTGTGATTTTAACTCTAGAATGTGCAGCAATGTGATCCCTGTTGCTGTAGAGATGTGCTCGAGGAGCAACAGAATAGTAAAATCCAGTTCGGTTTTGAGGTTATCCAAAATGATTATGTATGAGACCAGTTTACATACTGGGTGGGGTTGGGATTAGGTTTTCCTGTACAAGGCCGCAAGCCCACTGTGCTGTCCTCTTTGAAGGTGGCTCTGTTATGTTTTGTCATTTTAATTGCAATCCCAGTAGAATGAAACAAGAATTACCAGGGCATGGGGGCATCTCCTGGTGCAGGCACCAGGTATGTTATGTGGGGGCGGACATTAGTCATGGAGCTCTCCTGTGCTTGGCAGATGAAAGTAATGCAATTTTGATGCTCTGCTAAGAATGAATATTTAATGCCCCCAGTTAATCTATTCCTGCAGCATGCATTCACATCAGCGTGATTCCTTCCCCTGCCACCTCCTGCTTCAGTTTACATCTATGTGTGTTATTGTAACAGATTAGGGGAAGATGGGCATTCCTGTGTGAAATGTAGCCTGCTGTCGAGCATTCTCCTATCTACCTCTGCAGATGTTGGGCCTAATGAGATCATTTGAATAGTAGCCCCTCCCTGGACTTGTTTTCATGTTGCACTGCTGACCTTTAAAGGTGCACTGACATTTACTACTTGAGGATTTCAGAATCCAGACTTTGATTTTGTTCAGATGATATTTTATGCTTCTTTGATAAATGTTAGATCCCTAACAAATGTTTTCAATGCAGTGACTACTGGCTGGATTATTTACTGGCAATCTTCAATACACCCTCATACTCTTGCTCGTCAGAGTCCTTAATAATAAGGTTTTGGCCTCCGCGATGATCACAGGGCACCAGATTCATCAGGCAGGGTAGGAGGAGTGATGGACTGAGACAGGAAAGAGTAGGCTTAGATGTAATGAAAATTATCGTTAAATGAACCTGGCGTAACACCCCACGACCCCTCATCCTAGACACAGTCCTTAATAATGAGGATGTAGTAAGCATCCAGTGGGTGCCCAACTGAACCCAGCATACAGAGGGCGGGCATTTGCATCAACATGACAGCTTTCATGCAAGGACCAAGCACAACATCAGAGAGGAACTCTCAAAAGGAAAAACATTTGTGAACAGAGGCGATGGAGCACAGGGAACAGCCACATTCAGTATAGCAGCCTCAATAGGAGCTGTAGAGATATGTAAATGATAATGTGACACAAAGGTGTTAGCGGAATCTGTTATGATGAATGGAGGTCCACTTGTAGATATAGGCTTAAACAGTGCTTAATTTGTAAAACATTAAGTACCAGGGCCTAAGTTATGTCTCACTGGTCCCCTGCAGCTGGCACAATCCACGTCTCTTTTTAACTGCAGGTTTAAGTTCAAGTTTTATAAAAAAAAATTAGAGCTAAAATAAAAAATGTTAGTGCTCCACTAATGAAAGCTGTTTAAAAATACACACACCTAACTTTGAAAGTCTGGGATAGGGTGGCCTGCAAGAAAGGGTAGACAATGTTCCCCTCGCCGATGTCCCCAATAATAGACAATCCCGATTTCCCCCCCCCCCGACGCAGCTCAGAAGTGTTCAATAGACGGAGAGAACAGGAATCAAACGAATAGGTTCCTTGTATGACCCCAATGGGATAATCCCCTTTGAGCAATTAAGACAGGAATATTCTCTCCCTCAGGCTGATGCTTTCCACTACCTTCAATTGCGTCGCTGGGTGACCTCTCCTGAATATCAAGCAGCGGCCTCCTGTCCACTCACTGTGAGTGGACAGGAGGAAAAATGGCTTGTGCGCAAAGGCGATGATGAACATCTCATCTCTGAGCTCTATGCGGTGCTATCCAAGGGGAAGGAGGGAGGGTGAACCAATGGGCAACAGCAGTGGGAGGAGGAACCGAACTAGGATGCGCACTCTCAGATAAAGAATGGGCGGCCATACACTACAGAGCACATAGCACCGCTGGGACAGAATCAGCTTAGAAGGTAATGGCATACTGATATACTACACCTGCACGCATCCACGGATGGGACAAAGGATGCACAGAGAAATGCTAAAGGAGATGTGGACAAACAGGCTCACTAGTCCACTTGCTATGGCACGGCCGAAAACTGACGAGCTTCTGGGAACGTGCTTTAGACAACATAGACAGGGCATTCAATACCCCTATCCCATGGTTTCCGGCATACACCATCCTGGGTCTACTGAACCCTCTGACATTTCCCCAGCACTCCATGAGGGGTAGACAGATAGCCCTAGCGCTGCTTGCAGCGCGTCATGTAATCTTGGCCCGGTGGGGCTCATCGACTATCCCTGACCACACAGCATGGTTACACAAACTTTAGCTAACACTAGCGATGGAATGCATGTCTTTAGTAGCAGAGCACAAGGGGGAGTCATATGCAGAGCTGTGGGCCCCTTTCATACAGATCCTCTCGACAGAACTATGGGAGACAACATGCCACAAATATTTACAAATATTGTGACTACTCCCAACACGCTGGCGGAACCGCCATCACCCCCCAGGCGGAAATCATGGAACGACCCATGTCTTAAATAGGCCTCCTCTTTACTCATTACTTAGGCAAATTGCATCTGGTGCGGGGGATAGGTGGGTAGATGGAGGGACCGTGTGGGGGAAGTTACTTTAATTGTTTATGATGAGTTGTTTTGATTGCATACTATACGATCCATCTGTCGCTGCCGGCCTCCGGTTGTAGGCGCAAAGCTGTGTATGACTATATTCTATGATATACGCTGCCGGCCAAGGGTTGTAGGCACTCAGCTGTGTAAAGACGCTATGGATCTTCTTCAATAATCAGAATGGTTCCATAAAAATACACACACAGGGCCACCATGTGATGGTTTCTCATAAATATGTGCCAGTGCTTACAAATAAGTGCCGATGCTGAGCAGCGGAAAACACTGGCACAAATTAAGCACTGGGTTTGAAATAAAATATTAAAGTAAGGTGCATGTAATAGCACCCCACCAGGAACGTGTTGCCACCAGCCCTGCATGAGCCCTAACAAGCGCTTTCAGATAACTGGTGGAATCCACTGCACACCGAGGTTCTGCAATACCTCACATGGCACCATAGGCACAGGCAGCAGACTTTAGATACACAGCGTACAAGTCAGGACATAACAGAATTCCAAGTGGCAGACCTAGAAATGTCAGCAATACGAACCCTTTACATTCTTCAAGGCTACACCCACTGCACTTTGCAGGCCTCCACAACACAGTAAAGGGAAAAGAAAGTTCAGATCCTCTATACTCCTAAAACTCACTCCTGGCACCGGCCTGTCACAATTGTCTTCATAAGATCATTGTCCACTTCCTTGTGAAGGTCTGGTGCCTTGTGCAGATCCAAAGGCCAGTGAACCAAATACACCTCAGATCTCAGGATACTACTGAAGAAGTCTGAAATAAAGCTTCCTTAAACCACTCCCAACCCCTGGGTTTCTGTAACAAGGTTCTTCTGCACAATCATGACGTCTGACAGGTGGCCTTCCGCTGGAAGGAGGGCCTAGGAGCTATGTGTAGGTTGTAGGGCCTTATAGATATGCGTTTCAACGTACCACATAGATGAAGAATGCCCTCTCATGGGCTGATGGGAACCTTTCCTATGACCTGTAACCCCAGAGTGGAAACAAACACTAGGCAAAAAATTAATGAGCAGACTGAGATCATTCAAATGACCACCTTTGTGCAGCTGCTGGAGGTTTTGGCCAAATGGCGCTGTGAGTTTAACATTTTATGTACCCTGCTTGATTACTTTCACCAGATTATTTCCAACTACGTTTAGCCTCATAAAAGGGATTTAACTATAAATTCTACTGTGGTACCACGCCTTTCCTAAAATGCATCAAGTACAGCAATCACAGCCAGACACTCCCACCACATTTAGTCAAGCATGAATGAAGGGATTTAACCACTGATTTATGCTGAGTTCCAAAGCAAACACACTCATATTACACCTAAAAACTGTTTATGCACAATTACTGTACTTATATTAGGGAATATGCTGTACTTTAAAAATGACTATATTTATACTCATAGGTTTACAGACTTTCATCAATAAATCAATCAATCAATCAATCAATCAATCAGCATTTGTAGAGTGCCACACTGTCACCCCTAAGGGCATCTGGATGCAGGGGTGCAAGGCTTCTGTCGAAATGCTCTTGAGTTTCTTTCTGAAGTCCACCAGGGAGGATGTCCTGAGGGGAGAGAGGGGCGCTGGGTGGCTGGAGGAGGGTAACGACGGGCAGAGGGCAAGAAATTAGCAGAAAAAAGCAAAACAGTGGACCAGAAACGGCAAAGAGAGGGAGAGAAACAAGCAGAAAATTGCAAGACAGAGGGCACACAGCTAGCAGAAAAGGCAAAAAGAGGGCAAGAAACAAGCAGAGAAGGCAGAAGCAGAAGGCAAGAAAGGAGCAGAAAAGGCAAAATGAAGGTAAGAAATTAGCCGAGAAGGCAGAAACAGAGGGCAAGAAATGAGCAGAAAAGGCAAAAAGAGGGCATGAATTGAGTAGGAAAGGCACAAACAGAGGTCAGGAAACGAGCAGAAAAAGCAAAACAGAGGGCGATAATGAGCAAAAAAGTCAAAATGAGGGCAACAAACGAGCAGAAAAGGCAAACGGAGGGTAAGAAATGAGCAGAGAAGACAGAAACAGAGGGCAAGATATAAGCAGAAAAGGCAAAAAGAGGGCAAGAAACAAGCAGAGAAGGCTTAAACACAGGGAAAGTAACAAGCAGTGAAGGCAAAAATAGGGCAAGAAACAAACAGAAAAGGCAAAAAGAAGGCACAAAATTAGCAGAAAAGGTCAAAAACAAAGGGCAAGAAATGAGCAGAAAAGGCAAAAAGAGGGCATGAAATGAGCAGAGAAGGCACAGACTGAGGGCAAGAAATTAGCAGAAAAGGCAAAAGAGGGCAAGAAACAAGCAGAGAAGGCACAAACAGAGGGCAAGAAATTAGCCGAGGAAACACCAAAGCAGAGGTTAGGAAACCAGCAGAAAAAGCAAAACAAAGGGATAGATATGATCAGAAAAAACCAAAACAGAGGGCAGAAAACTAGCAGAAAAGCAAAACAGAAGGCAGGAAACGAGCAGAAAAGGCAAATAGAGGGCCAGAAATGAGCAGAGAAAGCACAATCAAAGGACAAGAATTGAGCAGAGAAAGCACAATTCAAGGACGAGAATTGAGCAGAAAAAGCAAAACAGGAGAAAGAAATGAGCAGAGAAGGCAGAAACAAAGGGAAAGAAACGAGCACTAAAAAGCTAAACAGAGGGCGAGAAACTAGCAGAGAAGGCACAAACAGAGGGCAAGAACAAGCAGACATGGCAGAAACAGAAGGCAAGAAACAAGCAGAAAATAGTAAAACAGAGGGCAAGAAACGAAGGGAAAAGGCAAAAAGAGGGCAAGAAACTAGCTGAAAAAGCAAAGGAGGGCACAAAACGAAAAACGAAAAAGAAGGCAGAAACAGAGGGCAAGAAACAGGCACAAGAGGCACAGAGTGCAAGAATGAGCCGCGAAGGCAGAAACAGAGGTCAAGAAATGAGCAGAAGAAAGCAAAACATGGGGCAGAAAATGATGATAATAAAGCAAATCAGGGGCAGAAAATGAGCAGAAAAAGCAAAACAGGGTAGGAAACGAGCAGAAAAAGCAAATCAGAGGGCAGGAAACTAGCAGAAATAAGCAAAAAATAGGGCAGGAAATGAGCAGAAAAGCAAAAAGAGGGCAAGAAATGAGCAGAAAGGGCAAAAAGAGCAGCAAGAAACAAGCAGAGAAGGCAGAAACAGAGGGCAAGAAATGAGCAGAAAAGGCAAAAAGACCACAAGAAACAAGCAGCCAAGGCACAAACATAGGACAAGAAACGAGCAGAGAAGGCACACACAAGGGCAAGAAATGAGCAGAGAAGGCACAAACAGAGAGCAAGAAACAAGCAGAGAAGGCACAAACAGAAGGCAAGAAATGAGCAGAAATGGCAAAAAGAGGGCAGGAAACGAGCAAAAAAGCAAAAGAGAACACGAAATGAGCAGAGAAGACAGAAACAGAGGGCAAGAAACGAGCAGAAAAGGCATGAAGAAGGTAAGAAACGAGCAGAGAAGGCAGAAACAGAGGGCAAGAAATGAGCAGAAATGGCAAAAAGAGGGTGAGAAATGGGCAGAGGAGGCACAGAGGGCAAGAAACGAGCCAAAAAGGCAGAAACAGCGGTCAAGAAATGAGCAGAAGAAAGCAAAACAGAAGGCTGGAAATGATGAGAAAAAAAGCAAAACAGGGGCAGAAAACGAGCAGGAAAAAGCAAAACAGAGGGCAAAAATAAGCTAGAATGGGAAAAAGAGGGCAAGAAATGAGAAGAATTAGTAAAAAGAGTGCAAGAAACAAGCTGAGAAGGCAAAAAGAGATGTAAGAAACATGCAGAAAAAACTAAAACAGAGGGCAGGAAAGTAACAGAGAAAAGCAAAACAAATTGGGCAAGAAATGAGCAGAAAAGCAAAACAAGGGCACAAAATGAGCAGAGAAGGCAAAAAGAGCAAGAAACCAGCAGAGAAGGCAGAAACAGAGGGCAAGAAACGAGCGGAAAAGGTAAAAAGAGTACAAGGAATGAGCGGCGAAGGCACAAACAGAGGGGAAACAAACGAGCAGAGAAGGCATAAATAAGGGCAACAAATGAGCTTAGAAGGCACAAACAGAGGGCATGAAACAAGCAGAGAAGGCACAAACAGAAGACAAGAAATGAGCAGAAAAGCAAGACAGACAGTCCTGCCAAGTACCACGCATCAGGCATTAGTCTAACGCATTTCAGTGTGGTGGGCCGCATCACCGCACTGAAATGCATTAGTCACGCATTATAGCACTACTGAGCTGTCAGTGTCCGCGGCTGGCTGACTTGTGATGCAGACCAGTGAGTCATGAGTCGCCCACACCGGCCGGTACTGTGTGTCAGTGACATTTGAAATAATACAGCCTGCGGCCGGGAGGGCTGTGTGTATACTTCTGTCAGCATCATCTGACCCGACCCCAGCCCACTGGGCCGCGGCGCCTGTTTCCTAAGTAAGTCCAGAGTGAGCTCAGCTGTGGTATTTATCCTCATGAAAAAATAAAAACCCTCCACTTGTTATGCTGTAATTTAATTGCTGAGAGAGCAGTCAACCCGCGGGCGGTGCTCAGCTTTGCTCTCTCAGGGGGCAAAGAGCGACCACTCACCTGCACCTCGCTCTGACGCCCCCTATGGCCGAGGCTTCATAGCACATTGAGGTGGTCCATGCCTGGACACCAGCAGATACCTGGTGTTTGGAGATACCAAATATTAGCGCGTGTCCGTCTAAGGGTGCCCGGACCAAGAGCCAAATAGTGTTTTCGGGCAGCACAGTGGAATAAAAAAACGTTTTAGTTAAAAACGTTGGCCCAAAATGCTTACATTGATCTTACTCCTGTAAGCGTTCAGACCCCAAGAAACTATATTAATATATCAGAGGTGTTGCATATTTCAGTACCACCACCAACCCATTCACAAGTGCGATGCTGCTGCTGTTAGAGTTCTCTCCTTTAACTAAGCGCCACTGAGATGTGAATCGGGCCACTTAGAGGAATGTGCAAAGCACACGTGACTAAAGGTGACTAGGGTGTGGTGAAGATATTTTTCATATAAAGAGTGCTACCGCAATTTAATTATACTTTTCAGGAAGTGAGCCCTGTCGGAGAAGTGTACCGCTAGTCCCGCAGGGGCAGCAGCACACGTTGCAGAGGTTCGAAGAAAATCTTTCAGCAGATGTTAGGAAGACATTTATTTTCCAGGCATGCGTGCGACTTCATAATTTTGAGTATGAAGTTGAATATAAAAGTACATTTCTTTCACGTAGCTGGTCACATCCCAGTCAGTTAAAGTTAAAGGCCGTTGCTTATATGGTTGAGTTTTGAAAACATGCCCAATAAATACCTTTAAACTTAACCACAGGCTACATCTATGTGTGGGTGGGAGCCGCGAAGGGCCCTTCCGTTTCTGGTGATTTGCAGCAGTTGAAAGATCACCTTAGAGTTTCTCGTTGTATAAATGGGTGTTATTTCTTATATTTATATGTTTCCCTCCTCTTCATTGCTTGATTTTTCTTGCGAGAAAGTGTCACTCATAGTTGTCGAAATGTCACTCATAATTGCACTGAAATTATGAAAATGTCACACATACCAAACTGAAACCTTGGCAGCTATGGACAGAGGGCACAAAACGAGCAGAAAAGGCAAAAAGAGGGCAGGAAAAAAGCAGTAAAAGCAAAGGAGCGCAAGAAACGAGCAGTAAAGGCATAAAGAAGGTAAAAAACGAGCAGACATGGCACAAACAGAATGCAAGAACCAAGCAGGAAAAAGTAAAACAGAGGGCAAGAAATGAGGGGAAAAGGCAAAAAGAGGGCAAGAAACTAGCTGGAAAAGCAAAAGAGGGCACAAAACAAAAAACGAAAAAGAAGGCAGAAACAGAGGGCAAGAAACAGGCACAGGAGGCACAGAGCGCAAGAATGAGCCGAGAAGGCAGAAACAGAGGTCAAGAAACGAGCAGAAGAAAGCAAAACATGGGGCAGAAAATGATGATAATAAAGCAAAACATGGGGCAGAAAATGATGATAATAAAGCAAATCAGGGGCAGAAGATGAGCAGGAACAAGCAAAACAGTGAGCATGAATGAGAAACAAGCAGAAAGAGCAAAACAGGGTAGGAAATGAGCAGAAAAAGCAAAACAGAGGGCAGGAAACTAGCAGAAATAAGCAAAAAATAGGGCAGGAAACGAGCAGAAAAAGCAAAAAGAGGGCAAGAAATGAGCAGTAAGGCAAAAAGAGCAGCAAAAAACAAGCAGAGAAGGCAGAAACAGAGGGCAAGAAATAAGCAGAAAAGGCAAAAAGAGGACAAGAAACAAGCAGCCAAGGCACAGACAGAGGACAAGAAACAAGCAGAGAAGGCACAAACAAGGGCAAGAAATGAGCGTAGAAGGCACAAACAGAGAGCAAGAAACAAGCCGAGAAGGCACAATCAGAAGGCAAGAAATGAGCAGAAATGGCAAAAAGAGGGCAGGAAACGAGCAAATAAGCAAAAGAGAACACAAAACGAGCAGCGAAGGCAGAAACAGAGGGCAAGAAACAAGCAGAAAAGGCATGAAGAAGGTAAGAAACGAGCAGAGAAAGCAGAAACAGAGGGCAAGAAATGAGCAGAAAAGGCAAAAAGAGGGCGAGAAATGAGCAGAGGAGGCACAGAGGGCAAGAAACGAGCCAAAAAGGGAGAAACAGTGGTCAAGAAACGAGCAGAAGAAGCAAAACAGAAGGCTGGAAATGATCAGAATAAAAGCAAAACGGGGGCAAAAAACAAGCAGGAAAAAGCAAAACAGAGGGCAAAAAATAAGCAGAAAGGCAAAAACGGGCAAGAAATGAGAAGAATTAGCAAAAAGAGGGCAAGAAATGAGCTGAGAAGGAAAACAGAGGTGTAAGAAACAAGCAGAAAAAACAATACAGAGCGCAGTAAACTAACAGAAAAAAGCAAAAATCATTGGACAGGAAATGAGTAGAAAAGCAAAATGAGGGCACAAAATGAGCTGAGAAGGCAAAAAGAGCAAGAAACCAGCAGAGAAGGCAGAAACAGAGGGCAAGAAACATGCGGAAAAAGGCAAAAAGAGGACAAGAAATGAGCAGCGAAGGCACAAACAGAGGGCAAGAAACTAGCAGAGAAGGCGTAAACAAGAGCAAGAAATGAGCATAGAAAGCACAAACAGAGGGCATGAAACAAGCAGAGAAGGCACTAACGGAAGGCAAGAAATGAGCAGAAAAGGCTTAAAGAAGGTAAGAAACTAGCAGACATGGCACAAACATAAGGCAAAAACTAAGCAGGAAAAAGTAAAACAGAGGGCAGGAAATGAGGGGAGAAGGCAAAAAGAGGGCAAGAAACTAGCTGGAAAAGCAAAAGAGGGCACAAAACGAGCTGAGAAGGCAGAAACAGAGGGCAAGAAACAAGTAGAGGAGGCACAGAGCGCAAGAAATGAGACGAGAAGGCAGAAACAGAGGTCAAGAAATGAGCAGAAGAAAGCAAAACAGAGGGCAGAAAATTATGAGAAAAAAGAAAATCAGGGGCAGTAAACGAGCAGGAAAAAGCAAAACAGAGTGCAGGAAATGAGAAATGAGCAGAAAAGAAAAACAGGGTAGGAAACGAGCAGAAAAGCAAAACAAGGGGCAGGAAACTAGCAGAAAAAAGCAAAAAATAGGGCAGCAAACAAGCAGAAAGGCAAAAATAGGGCAAGAAATGAGCAGAAAAGCCAAAAAGAGCAAGAAACAAGCAGAGAAGGCAGAAACAGAGAGCAAGAAACCAGCAGAAAAGGCTAAAAGAGGACAAGAAACAAGCAGCGAAGGCACAAACAGAGGGAAAGAAACGAGCAGAGAAAGCACAAACAAGGGCAAGAAATGAGCAGAGAAGGCACAAACAAAATGCAAGAAACAAGCAGAAAAGGCCAAAAGTGGGCAAGAAACAAGCAGAAAAGCAAAAGAGGGCACGAAACGAGCAGAGAAGACAGAAACAGAGGGCAGGAAACGAAAGAAAAGGCATAAAGAAGGTAAGAAACGAGCAGAGAAGGCAGACACAAAGGGCAAGAAATGAGCAGATAAGGCAAAATTAAGGTGAGAAAGGAGCAGAGGAGGCACAGAGGGCAAGAAACGAGCCAAAAAGGCAGAAACAGCGGTCAAGAAACGAAAGCAAAACGGAGCAGAAAACGAGCGGGCAAAAGCAAAACAGATGGCAAAAAATAAGCAGAAAAGGCAAAAAGAAGGTAGGAAATTAGCAGAATTCGCAAAAAGAGGGCAAGAAGCGAGATGAGAAGGAAAAAACAGGGGCAAGAAAGGAGCAGAAAATGCAAAATGAGGGTAAGAAACAAACACAAATAAACAAAACAGAGGGAAGGAAACTAACAGATAAAAGTAAAAAATTGGACAGGAAATGAGCAGGAAAGCAAAACGAGGGCACAAAATGAGCAGAAAAGGCAAAAAAGTAAGGCAGAAACAGAGGGCAAGAAACTAGCAATGAAGACATAAACAAGGGCAAGAAATGAGCTTACAAGGTGCAAACAGAGGGCAAGAAACAAGCAGAGAAGGCACAAACAGAAGGCAAGAAACAAGCAGAAAAAAGCAAGACAGAGGGCAAGAAAAAGGCAGAAAAGGCGAAAAGAGGACAGGAAAAGTGCAGAAAAAGCAAGCAGAGAAGACAGAAACAGAGGGCAAGAAATTAGCAGAAAAGGCAAAAAGAGGGCTAGAAACGAGCAGAGGAGGCACAGAGGGCAAGAAACAAGCCGAGAAGGCAGAAACAGAGGTCAAGCAACAAGCGTAGGAAAGCAAAACAGAGGGCAGGAAATGAGAGAAAAAAGCAAAACAGGTGCAGAAAACGAGCAGGAAAAAGCAAAACAGAGGGCAGGATATGAGCAGAAAATGCGAAAAGAGTTCAAGAAATGAGCAGAATGATCAAAAAGTGGGTAAGAAACACGCAGAGAAGGCAAAAACGGAGGGCAAGAAATGAACAGAAAATCAAAAAGTGGGCAACAAGCTAGCAGAGAAAGCACGAACAGAGGTCAAGAAATGAGCAGAGAAGGCACAAGCAGAGGTCAAGAAACGTGCAGAAAAAAGCAAAACAGGGTAGGAAACGAGCAGAACAAGCAAAACTGAGGGCAGGAATCTAGCAGAAAAAAAGTGTTTTTGCACTGCTAGAAAAGATCATTTACGCATGCAAATCAAACTTACACATGCAATTAGCTTTGTAAATTGCCTCAATTGTCCTTCTCACAAGTTCCACGTTTTTGTGAAGGGTACGAGGGCCAAAATCATCGAATCCAGTCAATGCTCCCCCCAAAATATCAAGATTAGGAATTATTTTCCATGGAATAGGCAATAATATGTATTTCCCTAACCTGGGAAAATCTGCATAATTTATCACCAGTTTAGAGCAGGTGGTAAATTGATACAAGGGTTTTGTGTTGTCCCTTGTTGCAGGTGGAAAGCAGAACGGGGGTGGTTGAAGGGTCAGTAGTGGAGGAGAGAGATGGGGCGGTGTTTCATGATACCCCTGTGCTGTAAAGGAGAACAGAAGATGCCAGACACAAGAATCACCTGGTGTTGTAGCAGCTCCTCTGACAGGTCCGGTTCAGCGCAATCAATTCTAGTTTATCGGGACCAGTATTTGCAGGTACAGTAACTTCAGGTACAGAGTTACCAGAAAAACTGTAATTCTCCTGAATGGCCCCCACCCCTAAAACGGGGATACCACTCTAACAAACCCGTAATAAAGGCCAGTGTCTGTAAATTATTCTAGCATGGATATGGCATAGCTACACCCTATAGGACCAACTTTGGAAAGTTTTGGGTTGCAATTGTACCTAAAAATGTTTTATTTGAGTTATGTCTGTTTACCACCAGTCTGTAGCTAGTATTCCACTTATTATTGTCCAACTGACCACCACACATGACTCTCAAAACAGTGCAGGACGTTTCTGTGGTGATCCTGTGGCCAGGGGACTACCTGTCCCACGAACCTTTGCGCCAGGAGGCGCCAACTAGCAGCACCTGTAAGGGGAGGAGCAGGTCTCCCAAAAATCCTTATAGCGCCGGTACCCACCTTGCAGCATGGGACGTGCATGGGCCGTGCCCGGGCCAAGGGCGGGCCTGTCCTGCATCCGTCATCGACCAGAAGAGGCTGGGCTGGGCCACCCACTTTGGTTTTGTGAATACGCTCTTGTCAGTCATTCCCATTTGGACTTTCCTGCCGCACTCTTCCTTTGCTGGTGTGCCTGAAACTTTCCTGTGCTTCCAAGAGCATGTGACTACATGTACCTCTTGGTGTTCGAGGTGTCCAACTGCATTAGGGAAGCATACATTTGTGGGTACTAAAATCCGTGTGGAGGCGGGGCTCATGGCTGTTGGAGCATACAAGCAATTTATAACTGGTGATTATGGGTAAATGGAAGCACACAACAACTGGAATTGGGGGTGTTTCTTCATTACTTGCACCTGGTAACAAACCGGACCGTGAGCTCTGGGCTTAAGTCCCCTGTCATTCACGGTGAAGGAGAAGCAGCCATCTTGAGAGGAAATAAGCATCTTCGATATACGACAAACACGAGTTGGACCACTCATACGCCCACCTCTTGAAAAGGAGTTGGGCATCCTCAAATGTGAACTTAACCACAAGTTTGAGCCCCCACACATCCAATATTGAATGGCTATACATGGGGAACGAGAGGTAATCTAACTACTAGTCATTCTCCAAATGCTTCGGTATAAACTCCACCCTCATTCTCAATACAGAGTAGGTGGTCATATTGGAACAGAGACATGCGCTTCAAATGGCACCCAGAACTGGTTCAGTCCTTCACATACCTTCCTTAAAATGTCTTAACAAAAGGAATAATAAACCTTAGTACATAAAAATACACAATAAATTAACATTGCCGTTTTTCTTAAAAATGTGCATGCGAGACCAAGTAGCATGAAATCCACAAAGGGAGAGTCGCATATTAAAATGTGTGACGTGCGGTGTCAGATTCAAAACTCTGGTAACCCACTTATCATGCCTCCTGTCACACGAGCACTGATAGTTACAATTTTGAATCACAGGAAGCCCACATCATCAGATATGATACTTCTTCACTTATGGAAAGACTTAAAAAAAAAAAAAAGAAAGACTTTCAGAATATGTTGACAAGCATTTGCAGTCTTCTGTCTGCAACTCACCAGGACAGTAAGGACATTCCCAACAAGTTTGAGGATGTTGTTGGGACACAGGACTCAATCACTCAATCAACCAATCAGGCTTTCAGAGCGTACTACTCACCTGTGAGGGTCTCAAGGCGCTGGGGGTGGTGGGGGGTGTGAGCAGCTCAGTTGGTCATTCGAAGAGCAGGGTCTTGAGATCCTTTCTGAACTGGTGCAGTGTCGGGCTTCGTCAGATGCGAGGGGGGAGTTTGTTCTAGGTCTTGGCTGCGAGGTAGGAGAAGGAGCTGCCACCTGCTCTAGCCCTGTGGATGCGAGGGACCGAGGCTAGGGCGAGGTCGGCAGAGCGGAGGTTTCTCTTGGGGGCGTGGAAGGAGATTCGTTCATTGAGGTATTGGGGTCCGGTGTTATGGAGGGCTTTGTAGGCGTGTGTGAGCAGTTTGAAGGTTATTCTTCTTTTGACGGGGAGCCAGTGGAGGTCCCGTAGGTGTTGGGTGATGTGGTTATGTCGTGGGATGTCAAGCATAAGTCTGGCTCCAGCGCTCTGGACGGTCTGGAGTTTGTGGAAGAGGTTTTAGTTTATTCCGGCGTAGAGAGCATTTCCATAGTCCAGTCTGCTGGTGATGAGTGCGTTGGTGACGGTCTTCCTGGAGTCGGGGGGGATCTATTTGAAGGTCTTGCAAAGTATGCGGATGGTATTGAAGCATGTGGAGGACACAGAGTTGATCTGGAGGTTCATGGCGAGTGACTGGATGTTTGCACCTCTGGATGCTGTAGGTTTATATACTTGTATACAAAAGACCTTTGGGCTCAATGCTGTAGAATCCTTCCTCTGCACTAGAACTGTGGACCACCTGGAACATAATAATATGATTGTGGAAATGATAGATATCATCCTATTTAAGAATTATTTTCTCCACGATGGCCGTTGGTACCATCAGATACAGGGTACTGCGATGGGCTCTAGGTTTGCTCCATCTTATGCCAGCCTTTTCGAGGGCTGATTTGAGTGGGAGCATGCTTGGGGCCGATATGCCTCCCCCTGGACTTACTTCATTGATTTTGGGGGAGGTATATCAACGACATCATTATGTTGTATAAGGGTACAGTTGACCAACTCATGGTTTACCATGCTTTTCTTAATGACAACCCTTATAACATCAAACCGACTATCAACCACAGTAAGGATAGAATCAAGTTTTTAGACATCTTGTTTTATTTGGAAGTGGGCTCAATACAGAGCACCATGTTCAGGAAAACCACGGCTTGCAAAAGCGTTTTGCATGCCACCAGTGCTCACCCGAAGTCAGTAATTAACAACATCCGCTTTGGGGAATTGGGGCGTATAAGTCGGGACTGTAGCTTGAATGACAGATTTACCACTACCAGCGGAGAAGTTAAGAAACATTTCAAGGGTAGGGGCTATGAGGATAGTATCCTAACAAAAGTGGAAAGGAGAATTGTACAAATGCCCAGGGGTGACACCTTGAGAAAAGAGTCAAAACAGAAACATAGAAAACAGAATTATTTGGCATTTGTCACTAAATACACCATGGTCAGTGATGAGATTTATAAAGTCTTGAGAAGACACTGGAGGTTGTTAACTGAAGTACCTGGGATCAGGGACCATGTGTTTGACAAGCCTAAATTAACCTTCTGTAGGGGAAATACTATAAGAGACTGGCTTTGCCCAAGCTATGTGACCACATCCAAGGAGGCGAAAATGCAGCTTCTCGAGCCCGCGAAGGAATTTTGCACATGTCAGGAATGTAATGTGTGCAAGTTTGGCAAAAATAACATCAAAGAATTTTGTCACAATAGTAGCAAAACATATGAAATCAGACATCAATTCTAAGACAAAATTTGTTAAGTATATTATTGGCTGCAGGTGCGACAGGATATATGTGGGGAGTACAGTGAGATCATTGAAATTGCAGATACAAGAACATGTCAATGCAATTAGAAATACGAATATGAGGTATCCATTGACTTTCCACGTGATGGAACACCATGCTGAGAACAGTGTGATATGGTTCCATGGTATTGACCATGTACCCCCTAACCTTAGAGGTGGTGATAGGGAATTACATCTAAGGTGCAACGAAGCAGGCTGGATCTGCCATTTACGGAGTGTGGAGATGGGTCATAACACTGAGGAAGAATTTTATTATTTCTTATGATAATCAATGGAGAGGAATTCTCTCACCTGCCTTCCATGTCTACACTGAGGGAATGGGTATCCACCTCCCTTCTGTAAATAACCTTCTGGATTGCTGATTACCAATGGGCAAATTGATAGGAAGGGGTTGTATATTAATGAATTCTTAAAGTTATGTATAGTCATTAACTGATTACAACTTTCTCCCTGGGTAATATGATGTGATGTGATTTGTGGCATATTTAGAAATCACTCACGATATGGAATGTAGAATTCCAGGGTTTTGATTTCCTTTAAAAAATTTCTTCAGGAATACTAATAATATAGGACAGACTCACATTGGTTGTCCATCGTTATGTTGGATTAGTATGATTATCCTCCCCTGGGTAACGAGCTGGAACAGTGTTAGATGACAGGGGACTGCTATGAAACATATGGTAAAGATTGAGATAGGGAGCATGTTACCTGATGAAATTCCCTGTATTGTCCTATATTTGTTATATTGATTCAGCCTTACTTCGTTATATGGTCTGCCTAAAAGGTGGAGACCCAATAATATGCAGGGATTAACCTGTTCCATCTAATTTCCCATCTTCTGAAAATGGTCAGGGATTTATTCCCGCCTACAAAGACCAGGAGTGAAGCAAGCTTTAAATAGTGAAATGTGAGGAAAAAACATATTTGTGGGGGTGGTGACGAATGGGGGTTTTTTTTCAATGAGGAAAAACTATTTTCTCTACGCAGAAGCAATTGAAAATGAATCTGTGCAAACACACTTGTGCTTATCATTCCCATTTGCAGTAATGAGGACTTCCTGCACTTGTATATGGGTAAATGCTTATGTGCTTGAGCACTGGTCTATTTCTGAAATTTAAAAATTAAAAGAAAGTTTGGAATTTGCTACAAATGTAGGAATATCCATATTGAGTGAACTGCAGAATTTGTGAGCAGTTAATTTGTGAATCAGCCCTGTTGTGATTAAATTACATTGTGGACTAATACCCACATTCTGAGTTCCCAGTAAACTCTGCAGGCAGATACTAGGGAGGGAATTAGTTATTCCTCCCAGTGTTCTCCTGTAAAATAAAGAGGATGACAAGTTAATCTCCTCAGAATGGGTAATAACCCACTAATTCCGTAATAAATAGGTCATTTACCGCACATTTTCCCCGATTCTGGGAAGTTTAATTCATAGCCACTTGCTGTCAACAGTAATATATCTGCTGAAGTAACTTAGGGGAAAAGGGAAGACGGGGCGTATAGGGCCTGGGGTGGCTGTGGCCTCTCAGAAGGCGGGCCGCGCTTCTGCCTGCAGCCGCTGTATTGAGCAAGTATATGCAGCTCATGATGGCTATGATTTCATGAAAAATGTGAGGAATGGAGTGGAACTGAATAACTGTGTGAAACAATGATGAAATCAATATGTAGGAGCATTGATTTTGAGTACATTTGTAAGACAGAATATATGGAATTGTTTTAAAAGGGTTGGATGAAAGCGCTGAGCATGACTGTGTGCACAGAAATGGAGTAGTTTACCGCATTTTGGGATTGAAAATTGAATAAAAGTCACCACTATACCCAGTAACCAGTGCTCACTGAGGGAGTGACATTCTCACAAGGCACTCAGAAACAATGTTGAGACTTTCCATGGATTACACAGTTTTTGCGTCGAAACATGAGCACTTAGGGGCATATTTACGTTCCCTGGCGCATCCCTGCATATCAGCAGGGATGCGCCAGGGAAAATGCGTCACGCAAGTTTACCCTTGCGCCACGTCCGATGCGCCGCATTTACAATGCGGCGCATCGTGGCGCAAGGATAAGCAGATGCGTGACGCATCTGCCGAGCGGAAGGTTGGCGCAGTGCTGAAGATTGTGTCGCAAGCGCGACGCAACTCCAGCACTGTTCCAACCTTCCCTATCCCTAACATGGTGCGTCAATCCTTACGCCTGCTTGAAGCAGGCGTAAGGATGTGACGCACCAGCTGCCGGAAAAGTGACTGCGTGAAATCTTGTAGATTTCACTACGTCACTTTTCCGAGGCGTTCCTGCGCCGGAACGCCCCCTGCGCCGGTACGCCCACATGAAACCTGACGCAGGTTTCATGTGGCGCAGGGGTTTACTACGTGACGCATCTCCTAGATTCGTCACGTTGTAAATATAGCGCAACGCGGCACATGGTTTGCGTCGCCGCTGCGTCACATGCGTGACGCAACGGCGGCGCAAAAGTGGCGCAAGGGGCTTGTAAATATGCCCCTTAGGGCCACATGTGCAAAGCTCTTTGCGAACGCAAAGTGGAATTTTGATGTGTACCAAACCCAAATACCGAATCAGTAATCTGTAACGGAATTGCAATTTGGGTTTGCAATTCGGTATTAGGAAGGGGCATGCTGAGGGCCTGCCTTCCTAATACCGAATCACAGTTGTATGTATTAATGTTTTGTAACTGAAATGCGGCACAAAGCATTCGCATCAATTTGGTAATCCATTTGCAAATGGGCAGGGTCGCCCAAGGGCCCCTTGCCCCTTTGTAAATGTTCATAAAAGCATTTTTTAAGAGCAGGCAGAAGTCTCACGGACCACTGCTTGCTCTTAAAAACGAAAAGGAAACTCTTCATTTTTGTTTGTGAAACTCATCCCATTTTCCTTTAAGGAAAATGGGCTGCATTAAAAAAAAAAAAATTGCTTTCTTAAAAGCAATCACAGACATGGTGGTCTGCTGACCCCAGCAGGACACCATCCCTGTGATTTTAGCGATTCCCAATGGGTCACAAACGAGACTTATCTCATTAATATTCATGAGGTAGGTCTATTTGCTACCCACTGGAAATCCAAAATGAAACTCAAAAGAGTTTTATGCATTTGAAATAGCGATTTCCTAACTGTGATTTGCAGGAAATCGCAATGAGGGACTTGCTATTTCAAACTTTCATACATGTGGCCCTTAGAATACCCTTCCAGCGTATGCTGTGTAATAATTGGGTACAATCCAAGGCTGTTGCAACTCCAGTAATATAGCATAGGCCACAGCAACCTCTTTAAAATGAGTCATTAATAATAAATACAAGTATAGAGGAAAACACATTGTGGAATTATTAATATATGATAATAATTAGTGATTCAAATGCTGCAGTGTCCTTAACTTAGATAAGTCCTCTTTCATTGATAAATAAAACAGCTATTTTCAATAGCACCGGGGATGCTGTGGATTTAGCATACCTCGTTGCTATTTTTGCTACCGTAAGTACTTTGAAGCACAGGATGAGCTGGTGCAATTGAACCTCTAATGTGTTTGTCTCACTGATGAGCAGATACATACCCAAATAATTGCATGATTAGAATAAATGGCACGAGCCTATTTCAACGTCCACAAGGTCAATACACATTTTAATACAATTTATGAAATAGAGAGCACAGGGGCAATTTGATCATATTGTATTTCAGATGTATGAATAATTTGCTGGCTAGCTTGAATTAAGGTTAAGATTCTCTTCGGGACATAGAGGCAATGATTATACATTATAGTCTTTATTCACCACAAGAGCAGCCATTAAGACATTATAAAATCAGACTACATTTCCCAAGAACAGCTGAGTGTATGGGCAAAAGCTCAGCCATTCAACATCCTCTACACAATCCCCCAAAGCCATGAGAAGATCAAGCACATAAGTGCTTCTCCTCATGCCTCATGTCAGTTTGTCCATTTTATAATGCAATAAAATGATCCTTTTAAACAGCAGTATCTGTGTAGGAGGCTACTCTCATGGTAGAGGCTACAGTGCCAGAAACCTAAAGAAAACCAATAGAGAAACACAGAAAAATATGGATTTCCTTTTGTAATAAAATGGGTTCCACCCATTTAGTCCACCCAGATGTTTTTACTTTTGATCACCTGGTTTTGGACGTTTACTGTGGGTGAGTCTCACTATCTGAATCATACGGCAATTTCATGGTAATTGGACTGAACATATTTACTGCCCATGTCAGCCTTTTAAGATAAGGCTGCTACATCTGAGCTAGGGTAAGTGGCACAGGGCTGGTTACACGTGGAAATGTGTGCACACATGTGTGCATGTGTGCCGGTTGTGTGTGTAAGAATGCCATCTCACATTCTGGTAATTGGGCACAGGTAGCCTGGTGCAGAAGGTACTCTTCCAGGGTAGGTGCTGATAAGACAGTAAGGCTTATTTAAAAATCTGTAGTGCTTCACTGTATTACACTCGTAGGTGGAATCTGCCTTAAAGTGCCGTTTTCAGTCCACTTAGGCTTACACAGTCCAGCAAGGTGTCAAACTGGGGTGAAAAATGCATGTGGCGTTTGAATATGCAGGTCCCTCTAACATACATGTACATCTTATGAGTCATCAAGCTTTGTCATATTTCTCTGCTTCAGGTCATAATCAGATTTCAAGCCTTTTGTCGCCCTGCTGAGCCAAGTTATTTAAACTGCTCCTCAACAGAGGGAACAAATGCCTCCCCACATAAAGGAAGCAGTTATCAATGATTGACTCAGTTCTGTGAAGGAAGGGGTGGATAGGAAAACCTGCATCTGATAACTTGTTTGTCACATTGCACTTAGGTTGGGACAGCCCAGGCCTATTTAACAAAGGAAGAAGGCCTAACAAAAATGAATGTGTCCTTCTGTAACGAAACTGGTGCTCATGTAAAGCGCTCTGATACCCGATTTCTCGGGTCTAGTTTGCGCTATATAAAACTCTAAAAAAAGAAGGCCAGACATCTGGAACCAACACAGGAGGGGATCCCCTTTGTAGTGTCAGTGGGAAAGTAGCTGGTAGTGATATCAGCTAGGGATGGAGCTGAGGCCTTCGAAGGAGTTCTTCACAGAGAAAACTTGACAGCGCTATATTGGATTGTCCCAGAATGCTGTGCATGAGGGTTGGGACAGGGGAAGAGGATGATGTGGCATCTTAGGATTGGCCGGGGGTGCTAGGCAGTAAGAACCTTCCACCCACACTTCCAAACCCCTGCACAAGGGAGAGACAGTGAACAAAAATCTAGACATGGATAGCAACAACACCAGAATCATGGGCAGCCGGAAGGAGAAGCCAGCTGATACCCGGATGGACTAAGGACTTTGCCTACAGCCAACCCCAGGATTAGATGGGTCTCTCCAGGGCCAGTGGTGCTTTGCCTCTTTATGCACCCTGATGCCTAGTTGTGGAAATACCTTGACTAAACAGTCTCTCTGCATGCCCTGCAAGATGGGCAGGAGGCCGTGGGACCAGGGAGTGCAGGCAGGAGGGTGTTCTGCTGGCTGGCACCAGAGGGGATGTGCAAGAAGTCTCCACCAGCAGAAAAAGAGCACCTGCAGCCAGGAGAGGAATAGGGTGGTGCAGGGAGCCAGTAAATGCAGCTCCCTGCAATGTGCACCCTTTAGATGACAGGAGGCCTGCTAGAAATGTTTCTAGTGCTACAGCCCACTGCCAAGAGTAAAATGAGGCAAAGATCATCAAAATTGGCCCAATAGGGCCCTAGATATGACCATGTAAAGATGTTGACCTTTTTTAACCTGAATTGGAAAACGGAGAGCGAGGTTTACACTGCTGCTTCTTAAAATTACCCCTGGGGTAAGCCAATTGCAAAGGGGGTCGGCTAATGGTGTTTTCATGATTCATGAGGAGATGCTGGTGCTTGGAGCCCCCGCGTACTCTCTTTGGCCCTGGGAACCTCCTACCCCGGGGTCCTATGCAAAGATTTCTATCATGGGGACCCCATCCCTCAGACAGAAAAGGCCAGTGCATCACACTCTTCCATCATCACCCCGGGTAGGCAGAGCCCCAGGAGCAATGTGGGCCACCAGCTCTGCCATCTGTGCCTATCTCCATGCCTTGGGGTGGCGGAGGGCCTTCCACAGGGAGCAGCAGCAGAAGTGTGGGCTCCTGCATGCCACATACAAAGTGCACCAGTGGCGGCTCCTCCGCTAAGGCGGAGGAGTGTCGCCCCACTGCTTTTAAGCAGTGTAACTAAAGGAAAAATAAAATAATAATAAGTCCAAGTTTTATCATTTTATTTTCTCCTTGTTGCAGTCAATCAATCAATCATGTCATTTATAAAGCGCACTACATACCCGCGAAGGTCTCAAGGCGCTGGGGGAAGAGGGGGGTGGTGCTGCTACTGATCGAAGAGCCAGGTCTTGAGGAGTCTTCTGAAGGCCAGTAGGTCTTGGGTCTGTCGGAGGTTGGTGGGGAGGGTGTTCCAGGTCTTGGCGGCGAGGTGGGAGAAGGATCTGCCGCCGGCGGTCGTTTTCCGGATGCGGGGGACTGTGGCGAGGGCGAGGCTGGTCGAGCGGAGCTGGCGGGTGGGGGTGTAGAAGCTGAGTCGTCTGTTGAGGTAGGCTGGTCCGGAGTTGTGGAGTGCTTTGTGTGCGTGGGTGAGGAGCTTGAAGGTTATCCTCTTGTTGACAGGGAGCCAGTGCAGGTCTCTCAGGTGGGGTGTGATGTGGCTGCGTCGGGGGATGTCGAGGATAAGACGTGCAGAGGCGTTCTGGATGCGTTGCAGCCGTCTCAGGAGCTTAGCCGTCGTTCCTGCGTAGAGGGCGTTTCCGTAGTCCAGCCTGCTGGTGACGAGGGCCTGGGTGACTGTTTTTCTTGTTTCGGTGGGGATCCACTTGAAGATCCTGCGGAGCATTCGGAGGATGTTGAAGCAGCTTTGCGGGTAGGGCAGGGCAGCTCTGCTGACAGAGCAGGGGAGGTGAGGAGTGGTTTGCACTCCCTTAAGTGCACATGAATGTTTGGCAAGCCCCCTTGGGCCGTCCAAACATTCATGCACACTTTGCATGTTCTCCATCCAGGCTGCATTACAGCCTGGGTGGAGAATATGCCCAGGCCCCCATTCCCCGTCTGATCGCTGAACCACGGCACTCAGACCAATCACAATGCTGCATTGCAGCATTTTGATTGGCTCAGAGGAGCCCGGGTACTTCCTGGGTGCTTCCTGGGTGCTCTGTTCCTGTTCCGGAGACAACGGTGGAGAGAGACGCAGCGAGGAGGTACTTTTTTTTCTTTATCACCTTTCACAACCCCTCACCCCCGCTCTCCCACCTCCGATCTGTTGCAGCCGCCACGGATGTGCGCGCACTGGTTGGGAGCTGGCGGTTCAGCCAGGAGTTGGCTCCCTGCGGTGCCCCCACTAACCTTATCTGTACCTGAGTATCCAGTGGGCTCAGGCATCCAGGATTAAAAGTAAGGAAGGAAGAAACTATGCGGCATGAGGCTCCTGGAGCCGCAGCACAGTGAGTACCTGCTCATCCTATATTCTCTGCCTATAGTCTCTGCGGGTACAGGAGGTGAAGCACCCCCTCTCTATCCAGAAGTAATGTTACCCAGTGACCCTTAGTTTCCTGGGTCAATGAATTCATGACCCCGGGAGAGATTTACTATATATTTCAAGTGGTTCTAGAGCTGGGGATGGTGCTCTTCTGCTTGGAAGTGAGGGACTCCTATGGCTGTATTATGTGGCCTGAAGCAGTGAAAGAAAGACTCTAACACATATTTAATGTTGTTTCAAGCACAAATGCTTTATTAACCATTTTGTTGATGATCAATGCAATGCTTACTCAAAATGAATGCACTGATGACTGAATCCATTGGTTTTAATGGTGAATCCGAGTATGTGATGTTTGCCTTATATTTTTATGTGATAATCCTGTGACAAACCCAGTAGGCTTGCCTTATACTTTAATGTTGCGACCCCTTGACAAAACCAATAGGCTTATTTCATATATTGATGTGGCGACCCCTTGACAAAACCAATAGGCCGATTTTATGTAAAATGGCATCACCTAAAATGGTGATGTTGCATCTGTTTAATGGTGGGGGGTGTTAAGATTATATGGGTCATGACTCACGAGGGGTCAAATGTAATTTCAGAATGTCAAGATATTTCCATTTACAGTATGTATATATCTGTAAATTAATGTATAGTATTTAGTAGTGCGTGTGTAATAACATACTTTTCTTTTTCAAAGAAAAAGCACAGGCTGGACAATGATTTACTGAATGTAGGTATTGCGTGCCAGCGAATGGCGATTATTAACCCACAATACCTCCCCTGTATAGGCTTAGGACTGCTCTGCCTGACTATTCTGAGAAGAAAAACAACAATGGGTCTTGGCTCAAATCAGTAAGGCTGAGCCCGTACTAGAACAAAACCAAACAACCATGCCAATACTGATGATCAATTCAAAAATTATTTTCTAGAAAGCTCATAGACATCAATCTATGACAATCAAACGTATTCGTTTTTAATCCTTCAATTTATTTTCAGTCTTTTTATGTCTTTTTTCACAATAAAGTTTTCAAAAAATTCATAAATTTTTATACATAAACTAAACGAACATTATATACAAGCATCATCCTCTCACTCTATCTTCTTTTGAACACATACCAAGAATTGTTTTTTTCATTCACACCCATTTATAATTCTGAGAGCAGTGCTTAATTTGTAAAATAATAAGTGCCAGGGCCCTGACCACGAGGCCACTGCAGCTTGCACCACCCATTGCCCTTGAAATCACTGCCAATGGCGATAACAAAACAACTATTAACCATCTCTCTCGCCTGTAGGTGCGACAGGTAAGATTATTCCAGATCCTAAAGGAATGGCTAGGGAGGCAGATATTAGTAATTTTTCATGTATATTGTATTAAAAAACAACTGTTGTTCTGCTCCTCTCTAAATTAGATGAACAACGCCACCATGTGGCAGACTGTCATAAATGTGCTGTTGACAATTAAGTGCTGATGCTGAGCACCGGAAACCAATTAAGAGCGGGTGCTGAGCACCGGAAACTACTGGCTCAAATTAAGCACTGCCCGAGAGAGTCAAGTACTACAATGGTGGTTCTTGGTTCCCAGTAAGGAGACAATTGTGGACTCATTACTTGCACAGGCCTCACATCCTGTACAATTAACAGCCCTGTATCTCACACCTCGCGACAACTTTTGCCCCTTCCTGGAGTGCGAAGGCTGCACACTTCTCACAATTCATAGGCAAACTAGTAATTTCACACACAGTAATTCACACCTTCTGGTTTTCCTTTCCCTATTTCTCAAACTATTACTACAGAATCAATATTTGCCATTCTCGTGTAATAACCTGGGTGAAAATATATTCTGTTGTATCCACCTGAGGTGTAGGGATTTTTGAATTTTAAACTATTGCTGTATTTCAGAAACTAATATGGGATCTTTACACTGGTGTTAAGAAGACAACTCAAATGCTTCATTTTCTTTATTTAGTATAACACAAGTGAAATAAAATGGAAAGTCACGATATGTCCAAAAATACTACAACTGCAGTAGAATCCATTTATAACTGGTCAACTGGATTTTTTTCCAGGTCACAATGCTCATATGTTCTTCTACAACATCTATGACAAAACTATTCAATGGTATTCTACATAATACTATTTTTTAAATATTTGAATATTGACAACCGCCATATTGTGAAGGTTAGTATACACAGGTAAGCACTATATCTAGCTCCGAATATACATTGAGTTACGTAATGATATATACACACACACAAACACACACATATATACAAAGTTGTGGAGTTAATAATACTAAATCTATCCTTAGCCATACATATTTACCTTGCCAATACTGTAATATAATTTCTTTTCTACTGTGTAGTCTAATAACCCGCACCATTTGATGGAGTCATTATTTGTACGGCTGATACAAAATATGAAACCAAATATGTCACACAGGTTATTTCACAATTGGACCTGTGACCCAAATTTGCTAAGATTCTCTATGCGAGCATCCCTCTTCTGTAGTTTACGAAGTTTGTTTAACTTATCTTACAGAATTCATTCATCACCACTGTCTTTTCCATTACTCCTTGTGATTATCAGGAATGCAGATATTGTTAACTCTAGTTGGGTGAGCAGAATTATTCCACATTATGAGTTGTTGAGGAATTGCAAATGAATTTGTGTTTTCATCCCTGTTCCTGAGTGTTTTCCCAGTATTTTATCAGGACATTTTATTTGCTTTCAGCCACCAAAGCGTTCAAGTGGAAAGTACCAGACCTGTGGAGTTACCACAGATTTGTATTCTCGATAATGCTGGAAACTGCTATTACTGCCACAACCAAAGCATCACCAGGGCATTGGTAATAAGACCTTTAGTGAGGTTACATCTGTTCCAATGATAGAAGCCAACTGGTCCCATGCCAGTATGGGAAGAACTATCAGCGAGTACTGTTTTTTTAAGCACTAATGATGGCACATTTCACGATGAAAGGTGTCAGGATGCAATTCAAAACATGTTAAGTTACATTTTTTTTAATTTACAAGAAATACTCTTTCTGTCATTTCACACAACGGTGAACGTTTTTTGTGTGGAATAAAATAATGGACTTTTTCCAAACTTGTGTGCCAGTTAGGCAGGCCACTAACTATTCCATCCTCCAATATTTAAAAAAAAAATTTCAAATCCATGTCAACCTTCCGGAGAACATCTTTAATTCCAAATTCAGTTTGTCTCTGCAAGAGCTCTCTGTAATGAGGGGGAATTATTTCCTTAGTTACTATATAAAACCTATACTCTCATTGATTCAAAATAACAGCTTGTCCTTTTTCTGAAGTAGTAATTGCTACAATTAGAGAGTAGGCAGCCAAACAGATGTGTGAATCATACCGTGTCTAATGTTTTCAACGAAAATAATGGTGGGAAGCATGACTAATGTATGTGGTGCTCGGCACGAAGCAACATGTCAACAAGGTAGACTCTGGTTCATACAATGTGAAATCCATATTACATTTAGTGAATGACATATGGGCATTAGTGACACAATGAGGAATAATAACTTAGCAAAGTTACTGAGCCTAGAGGTAGTTATAGTTAGAGACTAGTTTCCATAGGAAAAGCATTTTTGACTTGCCTATAACTTAGGCATCGTTTGACCAATCTGCATGAAAGTTTCCAAAAAAAGGTTCAAGGTAGGTTCTGTGTGTCATGGGGACTGAGAAATTGGGGCGCAAAATAAGAGTGCATTTGTAATGTTAATTCCAATAGGAAACTTAAGCCACAGCTACAGCACGAACCGCAGAACGGACTTACACCAAATTTGGCAGGGAGGTAGATGTTGGTTCAAGGAAGTGGCTTTTGCTTATTTGGTGTAAATCCATTCAGTAGTTATTGAAGAATTTAAGTTGAAAATTATAGTGATATCTCTGGTTGCGAAGCCTTCGCGAAAAAAGACGAGCTCGAGTAGGGAAATGCACTGCTCTGATTGGCTGCCAACACTTCAACCAGGAAGTGTTGGCAGCCATCTTGGGGCTCGACTTCACCGAGTCCCCCCAAAAAAGTGAAAATAAAGAAAACAGTGCAGGGTAGGACTACCATGACCCCCCAAGCCATGGTCTTGGGGTCCCCCTGGGACCCTGCCAATGCATAATCACGATATTCGTGAATCTGCGGCAATTAAAAAAAAAAATAGCAAGCATGGGCTCCCGCGCTTGTTTTTAAATAAAGCCCGGTGGGCCAGGTCCTAGGGGCATATAATAAATACAGGAGGGGTCGCACGGGGCCCCCCTCCTAGAGCTTATCAAAGCCCCAGGGATCGCCACCTCCCAGAGGCCCTTTTCATTATGAATGCGGGCAAGTCCACTAGGCCCGCCTGCAGCCCCAGGGATCGCCACCTTCCTGGGGCTATTTCCAATTATTTGGGGGGGTCTCGTGAACCCCCCCTCCCCGGGGACCACTATCTCCTTGGGGCTAATTAAAATAATATGGGGGGCCTTGCGGACATCAATAATATGGGGGGGTCTCGTGGACCTCTCCTGCCCCGGGGACCGCCACCTCCCGGGGGCACAAATCCAATAACTGAGGGGCAAATTTGAATAAAGGAATAAAGGAGGGGGGCGGGGCAGCACTCCTCCAGGAGCCCTACATGCCCCTGGGGACCGCCACCTGCCAGGGCCGGCTCCAGCAATGTTTGGTGCCCACCCCTGGGACATTGCAGTTTGCTATGGCTGGGCGGGAGCACTGCTCCTGCCAAGCCATACAAGCCATAGCAAACACTGCTCCGCTTCATGAAAGCTAGAGCAGAAAATGCTCTCACTTCCATAGAGTGGAGCAGAATTGCTTTTGGACAGAGGGAGCTGCATGTTATCAGCCCCCTCCGTCCAAAAGCACTGCCAGCTCCCGCAGGAGGCAGAGAGCCAGCAGGGCCCTCGGGGGACTTCAGGCTCCCCCACGTTCCCCCAGTCTCCACTACTCTGCAAGCACGGCTCCTGACGTAATACTGGTTAGGGGATGAA
This sequence comes from Calotriton arnoldi, assembly GCA_963921515.1. NCBI lineage: Eukaryota > Metazoa > Chordata > Amphibia > Caudata > Salamandridae > Calotriton > Calotriton arnoldi. The sequence goes on from CAWUFW010001133.1 coordinate 2,232,794, forward strand.
GTCCACTTTACTCCTGAGGGATCTTGGGGGTCAAGAAGACCTTCAGGTACCTCCTGTAAGTCCTACACAGAGGAATTCCCGAGAGCTGGTCGGAGGCCTGCCCCCTTTCTCCACCACTCTGCAAACATGACTACAACTTTAAAAACCATAGAAATTCACCAAAAAAAACAAAGGTTACAGGGACGTTATAGTTAGGAATTAGCATTTAAAAACCTTAGAAATTCACTCAAAATGCAAAGGTTACAGGTACGTTACAGTTAGGAAATAGAATTAAAAAAACTTTAGAAATTCACTGACAAAACAAAAGGTTACAGGGACATTATAGTTAGGCTGACATTTCACTCGTACAAAACCAGCCAAATTCAACAGGTATAGTTAGCTAAGCTAATTATAACTTGCGCCCCCACAAGGCATTGCTCATGACCTCACATATTACATCACTCATGGCATGGTCAGTGACATCACATCACCCCCCTCCTCACGCCTATTTTGACCTTGGGGACCCCATCCCCCATGGCTGTCTGTTTTTTAAAAGGGAGCTGCACCGCCTCCCTGAGCCAATTTTGGCCCCAGGGACCCCCATCTCCTGGGGCCTTAATTATTTTGCGTGGGTGCCCAACCGGGGCACCCACAAAACACAATGTTGGGAGCTGCGGGGAGAGACCCAGCAATCCCACTGTCCCAGCCAGCTCCCCGCATGATATGGAAGCTGCCATTGCCCCCGCCTCGATGGAGCAGCTATTTATGCTGCTCCCTCCAGGCAGCGGCAATATGTTGTTCTGTTTCTCTGCCCACATCAGTGCAGGCAGGGAAACAGATAGAAATTTGCTCCCAGCCGGCAGGAGCATTTTTAAAGCTCCTGCTGGCTGGGAGAAGTCTTAGTGCTTGCTCCTGTTTGGCGGGAGATTTGAAAATGCTCCTGCCAGACGTGAGCAAACACTTGTTTCCGTGCCCGCAGTAGTGCGACTAAGTCTCTGAGTCCTGTAATGGCTGCCAGCAACATTTTTCTCATGTTGCTGGCAGCCATCAGAGTTCTCGCACAGCGAGATGGCCCAAGGGAGAAAAAGCTCCCTGGGACAATCAGAACCCTCTATTTTTTAATTGGCGGTCCCGCAAGACTCTAGCAAGACTCTCGCGGATTTCAACTGTGCAGATATACAAATACTTTGAACCTTAATTTCTCAAAAACTGCTGAACGAATTTACATAAAATCACAAAAATCACAATCTGCGAACCAAGATTTAGCTCCCTGCTAAATTTGGTGTAATTCTGCCTAAAGAAATCTATAGAAAATGCATGGAGAAATTTGCTTTTGGGAACCCCCCTCTTTTTTTCTTGACACCTGCTTGACAGATAACCCTAAAACTTTCCAGGCAGGAGCTGAAGTGAATTTGCTTTTTTGGGAAAGTTGTGTGGAGATTCGTCAAACGGTGCCAAAATTACCAAAAAAGATGTTACCTATGGAAAATCTAATCTAACTATCAATAACTTGTAATATTAACAAATATATAGTCAAGCTAAGTGATGTGGAGTTAAGAAGAGTAATATCTCAGAACATCTGTGATTCTCAATGTACTTGAAGGTACACAGATGTGGAGAAAGGAATATATTTAAATATGCCTATGATTTCATGTTAGTTATTATTCTGGATACAATATTGTAGTAGAACACCCATTTTACAGTACAATGATTAGGACAACAGGCTAAAACTCCATGTGTTTTCGAAGTAGCTCTAAAAGGGTATTTATGAAATTATCTGATACCTAAATGAAGGGCACTTATTAAATGATCTGATTCTTAATACTCCCTCCCCAAGGTTGTTTAGCAAGGATGATCACAATCCTCAATCCTCCCCCAACAAACCATTGAAAGAAATGGGAATAAACTGTGAATTTTCCAGGGCTAACTTCATCTGAAATTGATTAGCACAAGACTTCAAGATTTTCAGATAATCCGTTTATAAATTGGCATGGCACAATATATGTTTTATTAAGGCACCTTTTGATAAAGATTTTCAATTGATAGAGAACATATATGGCAGATAGTCTCTGGAAAGTTTAACCACTGTCTTTATCATTCATATAAAATGTAAACTCCATCTATGTCTCTCAGCAACGTCCCTCAGGGGTTATTTCGGAAGCACATAGAACAGATTAATAAAAAGTGGGTCAGGAACGGAAGAAGAAAGGGAGCTAAAGGGAGCTAACATGAGGAGGGAAAGAGCTAAAGAAAGATTAAGGGGCCGATTCCGATCTCGGCCGGTAGTGCTCCGAATATGATTCGGCTTTACCTGATCCGATTCGGAGCCCTGTTTCCTGACCGAATCGTACGCGGGTCCGGCCGAGCGAGTACGATGCGAATTCGCCGACCGACTCGTCCGGACGTCCCGACCGCTCCGACCGACTCGCTCCCGGCTCGAACCGCACCGACCGACTCGCTCAGACTCGACTCGCACCGCGCAATGGAGACGTTCCCCGGCCGGGTAAGTACGATGCGCGCCGTGAGCAGTCCGACCGAGCCGCGCACTCCGGCTCGAAAGAGCAGTCGGAGCCGTACTTTGGGGGTCCGTGTCGGACCCCCTGTACGCGTAGCCGCGCGAAGTCGCACACAGGGGGACCCATGGGTCCCCCTACCTGTGCGTGTACGGCGCGAATCGCTTCGCCGCGTACACGCTGTAGGGGGCGCACTTGTCCGCCTCGCACCCATTGAGTCAATGGGAGCCCGCGTACGTGTTGTACGACCGGCTCCCATTGACTTCAATGGGAGTCCGACCGACTCGTGTCCGATGGCATACGTGCGCATCGTACTCGTTCGGTCGGACTGCACGGGTCCGATTCGGTCGGAAATCTCTCCGGGTCCGGCTCGGTTGGAGAGATTTCCGGCCCGAATCGGAATCGACCCCTAAGTCAAGACAAACTGATCACAGTGATGCATTTTGGATGAGGACTCCTGGAATAGTTAGTCTATAATTTATATGGTTGTGTGTTCATCTTCATCTTTGCAGCATTTTAAGTATCAGTCTCCAGCTAGGTATCTCAGGCTGGAGTCGCTATAATATTCACTCACATATGACCGTGAATGAGTGAAATAACATTTGTTCAGCTCTCTGTTACCACATGGTCACCTGCTGGGAATGGACTCAAAAAGTAACCCAAACAAAACGCTTCTCAACAAGTTATATCATAATAGTGTAGACCTTTTACACCCTACAAAGGAAGATAAGATCAGTGTTCATACAAAAAAAAAGAGGAAGTGAGTTCCACAGCACTGCGCTTATGTAAGAGAAAGACAGACACTAGACTGGGTCTATTTAAAATGAGGAGCATGCAGATAGGCTTGGTAAGAAAACCTGCGATTATGATTATGGGAGCATGTAGTGAATTTTTCCCAGAGATACTTATATCTTGTCCCATGGAGGGCTCTATGTATGTAACACAGACATAAAATATATTATTTTGGCTAATGGAAGCCAATGCATTTTGGCCAGTTGAACTGATCCCTTGGTCCAATCTTTCAGAGATAGCATCTCAAATCACTGATCATTTGTCATTAATCTGAACAAATGGCAGTAGCAGCCTAGGAGTTCTTAAAACCATCAGGGTCAGATTGGGACAGAAAATAGACCCAGCACCAAATTAAAAGAGGCCCCCATTAGTGAATCACAGAGCTAAAAAGTGGCCCACATCTACAAATCGGGGCAGTTTTGATCTTGTAAAGAGAAGTTGCATAGGTGCTCTGCAAGGTATGAAAGCCTGTATGCAATTTTGCTTGCTGCAGGCAATGTTTGCATGATATCAGGGAAATCAACAGTAAAAACCGGCCCACAAGACCATAAAATAGGCCCACAAACAGGCAGACAAACATTGCACACACTGACCTGCCAAAGCAACCCTTCTGGCAGTGCTTGATTGCTTAATAGTTCCTCCCCAACCCTGAATATCATGAGATATGATACCTTGGTTCAGATTTATAAAGTGGCAGTAAAACTGCCTGTGGGCTATTAAAAAGGAATGAAGTCATCCATTTTTAGAGGAAGCAAAGGTCTTCCCATTTGTTCCAGATTTCACAGTAATGTTGGATGGTCAGCAGTGCCAAAGTCAATGACAGCCAAACATTTGCAGATGCTCACCACAAAGAGCAAACATTATCTTACTTTTATAAGTTTGCAAATTATTTCTTTAAATCATAATATTAAATGTTTCTTCCATTCAATTACTAAGCAAGGACATAAACATATTAAGTACAATATCCATTACACAAACAACATCAGACATTGTTACTACCCCAGAATGCCCAACCACCGATATTCCTTACTACTGAGACTAATTCAAAACAATAACTCCAAAACTTTATTCTTGTTGCTGTAGATAACTAACTAGTTATATTCGGGTGCACCTGCCTGTAGTGTAACTTTCAGTATCCCAATCAAATAATAGTGCCCACAATCTGACGCTTAAAAAGCAGGCACAGAATTTGTTGATGCTCACATAAGATTTAACTAAAATGCTTCTAAAGAAACATTTACAAAGGCAATGGAGGGGATATTGAATTCCAGTTTTCCTAATTTTTCATATTAAAGGTTGAACTTCCTGATATTATGATCTGGTCAGAAAAGTCTAAAACAGGCATCAAGGAGCTGAAGCACTGGATTATAATTCTAGGAGACCAAGTCAATTTGGATTTGTGGGCAAGACTGTGAAAGATGGAAGAAGGGCCGCAATGCTAAACATTGTGCCACATTCATCTAAGAGCTTGGTTTACCATGAAATGCCAGGTGTCCATATGAGACAGCAGACATTAACCTACAAGAAATGACTGTTAAAATTGGCATTGCCACAGGGGGCATTAAAGGGTTGAAACGTTTATTTAGCACATAAACTGGAGGATTCAGTTTTCACTTTAAAATCAACTTATGTAAATTGAGCCCACATTCATCTTCTACCATCATATCGAAACATGTAGGAAGATTCTCTTTTTTTGTGTTCAGAATATTTTATTGAATTTTATAATAAACAGAGACAATACAAAAAGCGCACCGTATTAATTACCCACAAAAGTCTTTCGATCAAGAAAATATAACAATAACAGTACTTAAATATAAAAAAGATACAATATAATATGAAGAATAATAAATTAAAAAGGAAGAGGAAGAAAAACTTACTATCATCACTGTAGAAAAAATGATGACAGAGCTATTCATAATAACCATACATGTGTTACAATTCAAGAAATAAATAAAAATTAGACGGAAAAAAAAGAAATAAAATAAAAATCATAAATATGAAGTTATATATTTTTCAATGGGCTTTCAAAATCAATAATCAGAAAAACTGTTACGAACAATACCAGATAAGAATATATTAGCACCTCTTCTAGTAAAAATTATCCATGACCACCAAGTGTGTAAAGATAATAAGGACACATCTTTCCAACATGCAGTAATAGATTTTAAAGCTGCTGACAATAAAAAGTCTAAACGTTTGGAGTTCAAGTCAGACAGTTTTGTCGAAAGAGCAACAGATTTGCAAATCAAAATATTAAATGAAAGCGTTTCAGAGAATTTGAATATTTTTTGTATGACATCCCAAAATTCCCTCCAAAATTTAAGAACAAAATTACATTCAAAAAGCATATGTTTTAACGAACCTGGATGTAAATTACAATGCCAACAACTCAAAGTAGATAGAAGCTTAGCTTGAAATAACTCTAACGGAGTCCATAAGCAGTTAAAAAGAATAAAGGAATTTGTTTGATACAATGATACAGGTAACCATCCTGAAATATTATTTAACCAGATTTAATTCCAATGTAACCTGTGAGAATGATAGTGAGAGTTCATTGTTCCAAAACGTTGAAATCATATTGATAATGTTACCTTGGAAATTATTCCATTTTTTATAAATTAATGAAACAGCATGAGATGAAGAAGATGCTGCCTGAATATGAATTGCCGAATCTGAATAAATATTTGAGGGGATATTATTAGGAAAGGAATCTAGTATAGAAGGTAAGTGAAATTTTTGTTGCAATTCATCAAATGATAAAAAAGTATTATTCTGGCATATATCTTTTAAATAAAAAATACCAGCTTTAATTCAAGAGTTCCAAAATTTTACAGTTCAAGAAAGTTTTAATCTAGGATTGTACCATAATGACATTTCTAATGTATGTGAACTAGTTGATTGAAAAAGTGAATCTAAATCATGAAGTATTAACTTTGTAGACTTCAAAATAATAGATTTATTCATTAACATTGAATTGTTAGACATATTTAGTAAAGTAGGTAAAGGAAACGGTGTTATCAAACCCTTTTCTATAAAAAGTCATGCAGGGGGATTGTTAAGGTGGGAATGATTAAACCAAAGAGAGCTTTGTTTTAATATAAATGCGTTATGATAATTAAAATAATTTTGCAAACCAAATCCTCCATTACATTTTACCATTTTTAATTTTTTATAGCTTATACGGGTAGTTTTATTTTTCCAAAGAAACTTAGAAAAGTGTTGATCAACAGTCTTATAACACTGCATAGGAAATTGACTAGGGATCATAACTAGGGAATAAAAAAAATCAGGAGCTATTTTCATTTTTATTGAATCCATTTTCCCCCACCATGAAAGATGTAATGCAGACCATTTGGAGCATTTATCTTTAATATAGTTTATAATAGATTCCCACGTTAATTTAATAGTTTTCTTTGTTTATAGAATTGGAAAACAGAATACCAAGGTATTGAATTTTATCCCTCTGCCAAATTATTTCTTGTATGGGTAACATATCAGGTGTACAATGAAGATTGAGAGAAAAAATTCAGTTTTGTTAGTATTTAACGTATAACCTGAAATCTGAGAGTATAATGAGATAATATCGAATAATGGAGGAAATGAGGATTCAGGATTACTAATCTACAAAAGTATATCATCTGCATAAGGTAATTTTTTATGATGACATCCTTGATATTATTACCAGTAATAGCAATACAGTTTCTAATAGTAGTGAGTAAGGGTTCAATAACAAGAAGAAATAACAAAGGAGACAAGGGGCAGCCCTTTCTGGTACCTCTTAAAAATTGAAAATTGATTGGAAATTTGACCATTAATGAACAGGCGAGCAAAATGGCTTGAATAAAGAGCAGGTATCATGTGAATAAATGAATCTCCAAAATTAAATACTGATAAGGTATGGAATAGATATTGCCAATGTACTTTGTCGAAAGCTTTTTCAGCATCCAATGCTAGTACTCCAGATGGTAAAGATAAGGAAGACCCCTGTTCAATGCCATGTAATAAGACTCTAGTGTTGTTGACAGATTATCTATTTTTCATGAAACCAAATTGATCAGGATGAATAAGGGACTCCAGTACGGAGGTCAATCTGGTTGCAAGAATTTTAGCTTAGAGTTTGCAATCTTGATTTATTAAGGAAATAGGGCGATAATTCGATACAATAGTTGGGTCTTTGTTAGGTTTTGGAAGACCTATAATCAATGCTTCAGTAAAAGAACCAGAAGTTGAGCCTGAAGCACTAAAAAAGCTAAAAAGTTTAAACAAATGAGGAATGAGCTGCAAGGCAAATTCTTTATAGAAATTCCACTGGAATTCCATCAGGACCTAGAGATTTACATTGCTTAAGGGATTTAATAGCTAGTTTAATTTCTTCCATAGTAATTGGCAAATCAAATTTATCTTTGGTTAACTGTGATACTTTAAGTAATCCACATTTATGTAAAAAATGGTCAATAAGGCAAGGATCCTCCAAATTAGGTTTATTGTATAAGGTTGAATAATAATTTAGAAATTCATTAACAATATCCTTTTGGGATAAAGCAATTCTTCCATTGGAACCATTAATTATATTTATTTGAGTTTTATCTTTTTTAATACGTAAATAGTTAGCCAAGACCCTTCTAGATCTATTAGCATTAAAACAGAATTTGGCTTTAGTATTAGAAAGTTAAATACCAGCTCTTCTACTTAATATTGAGTTAAAATCATAACAAAGCTTTTGCAATTGTATTTTAAATTGGAGATCATTAGAGGTTATGAAAAGTTTCTCAAATTTTGCAATTTGTTTATCCAATTCAGCAATTTTAGAATTGAAAGATTTATTTACATGAGCCATAAGAGAAATGGATGTCCCTCTAATATAAACCTTAAAGGCATCCCATTGAGTCACCATAGACATAGAGCCTTCTGGGTTAAAAGTAAAATAATCTAGGAGTGCTGATAACATTTTTGGTTTAATATTTTTGTTAAGGACAATATGTGTATTCATACGCCATCTGGATTGAGCCTGATAATTTGAGCTATGTTGTAGGACCATAGAAATAAGAGCATGGTCAGAAATATCAATATTATAGATATTTGGTGTAGATACTGAATTAATTATTTGGCAAGAAACTAATAAATAATCTAATCCTCAATAAGAGTTATGAGGATTTAAAAAAAAAAATTAAACATTTTCTCAGTTGGGTGATGTAGCCACCAAATACCAACCAGCTTAGTTGTTTTAAAAAATGACTTTCGAGTGAAAAAAGCTAAAGATATTTAGTTAATGATGATCTATCTAATAAAGGGTCACATATAAGGTTAAAATCTCCTCCAACAATAAGTGGGACATTGCCTAACTTGAGCACTTCTGTAGTAAGAAGAGACCAAAAATTGGGGTCAGCAGTAGTCGGACCATACACATTAATTAAAAACATAACTGTGTCTTGAATTTTAATTTTTCACTTTAGTATAATGACCTTCTGCATCCGAAGATTTGCTCAATATTTGAAAATGCTATCTTTTTGCAAAGAGGATCGCAACATAATTTTTTCTAGGTACAGCAGGAGAAGATATAACAGTACCAACCCATTTTTCTTCATAAAAGCTAAAACTGTGTCCTCAATAGTTGTCTCTTGTAAAAAAACAAATATCTGCTTTATAACTTCCTAAATAATCTAAAATTTTAGTACGCTTCACAGGATGTCTTAAACCTTTAACATTCAAGGATACAATTTTAATATTATTGAAATTGGCCATTATGAGAAAAGAAAGTACAGAGAAAAAGAAAGAGAGAAAATTTAAAGCATAGAAGAGTAAAAAGTAGCTCTAGAAATAAATAATAGTGAAAAAAAAGGAAAGACACATACAAGCACAGAAAAAGACAACAGCTAAACATTAATAACAATTTTGAAAATGACACACGCTTAGCAAGCATGACCGAACCACTATTGCCCTATGTGAAATTGGATAAATAGGCTAGCCAGAAAGAACAATGAGATTAATACTCAGGTAGCTGTCTCATGTGTATCCATGGGGAGCTGCGAATGTTGATTCAAAAATAGACGAAGGTCTTCAGGGTGCTGAAAGGACTTCAAGAAACCAGCTTTTCAAATTTGCATAGCCGAGGGGTCAAATAGACCATATTTGAAACCAAGACTTCTCAATTGTGGTCCAAGATCAGTTCCTTTTGAAAAGTCCTGGTGTATGAAAATATTATTGCCATTAACCATTAAGGAAGGGATTTCTCGTGCTGCTTTCCGTATCAACACTAGGTGATGATGACGTAAAACTTTAAAGATCATTTGTCGTGGTTTCTTCTGGTGTGGATTGCTATGAGAGGGAATCCTATGAGCCTTATCAATTTCAAATTTCTTAGGAAATTTTGGACATAAGAGACCAGGTAATAATTCTCCAAGTATGACCTACAATCATTACCTTCCACATCTTCCGGTAAGTTAAAAATACACAAGTTATGCTGTCTATTACGATTTTCCAAGTCAAGATGTAGGTTAGACATAGGTAATATTCTAGCTGCAGGCGGAGAGAAAAATTTCTATTTAAACTTTATTGTCCTGAATTTTAATTACGTTGTCAGCTACTTTCATTGAAAGACTAGCCATGTCTTTTCGTTTATGTTTAATCTCTGACGCAATAGAATCTGTGTAACGAATAGCTTGAATCTCATCAAGTAGTAAAGCCAAAGAAGGCTCACTAGATTCCACCATTTTTGATTTAACTGGGGTTGGAGAAATATTTTGTTTCCGTTTATTATGTTGAACATGTGTATTTTTTCCCTCCATACTTCCTAAACTGGAATTCTGCAATAAGATATAATAAAAATTGCAGGATAAAGTAATGGAAAGGAAGGCCTTTCAATAGAAGGTGGTGCAGCAGCTAAATCAGACTCTAGGAGTGTCTAGGGCACAGCCTTGCCCTTTCCAGAATGTTGCTCCGCCCCCTGACTGGAAAACTCGGCTGTACCTGAGAGAGAAGACCGAGGAAGAAACAGGAAGCGGAAAAGAGTTTTCTGCTGCGTCAAGGGACTCAACAAGCACCCCACTGGTAAGTACAGTCTTCAAAACGCTGCTGCCGGCACAAATAGAAGTAATTCCGGCTCATTTATGCCAGAAATTGTCGAGGAAGGGCAGGCACGTGAAAGAGCTCACCGGGGGGTGGCCATCTTAGCTCGCGCGAATCCAGGAAGATTCTCTTTATGGTCATATCACTAAACATCTACCCCTACATGCCCCTCAGCCACATCTAAAAATCAAAACTGCCAAACTTGTAGAATTTATCTGAATTGATTTTAAACAAAGGGATTAAAGGCAGTTCATCCTGCCGATCTAGAAGCTTATGAAGAAGAGTCTGCGCGTAAAATTTAGCATCAGTTTTGAGTAAAGCATGAATTTGCTGGAGCACCGCAGTCTCCTTTTTGGTGAATTGTTTAGAGGAAGGAGACTCAGGAATGATGTTATAGAGAGGGGTAAGCAATTTGTTCCAGAAGCCTGGAGCTTGAAGTAGTTACTTTAAAAACTGTGCAGTCCCAAAAAACTATGTAGTGGCTTTGAAAGCACAATTCCTGTTTCCTTCGGTGATCTCAAGGCCATGCTGGTCCCGACCTCTGTCTTATATCTATGGTTCGCAAGCTAATTTCTGGTGGTTCACGAAAGTCTGGGGAGAGGATGTAGCCTTAAGGCTAGACCGGACGACCTCGAAGCTGGGGAACCGGGTTCGATTCTTGGCAGGGAGGCTCAACATCCTGTGATTCTGGGCAAAACACGTAATCTCCCCGTGCCTAACAAAAATGTATGTGTCCATCTGTAACAAAACTGACGCTCATATAAAGTGCTCTGATACCTGATATCTTCGGGTCGAGTTTGCACTATATAAAACTCTAAACAAATAATTTAAAAAAATAGAAATGCTTTTAAATTCTGTGTTTCTCTTGTCATATTTTCCAGTGCTTCAAAGACAGAGGTGAGATGTCAGGCTATGTCTTCTGGCAAATTGCTGCTTATTTTTTTAACATGAGAATTGATGCTTACTTTTCTTTCTCTGACTGCAAACTGAGAGTAGTTTTTAAAGTACGTTATGTGACATCTTGCTGGAGTACAGGAAGTGTGAAAGGAAAGGCTGTAGGATGTTGCTTTTTGCACACACAACAAAATGTAATTACCTGTAAATGAACTGTATACATTCAGCAGTTAGGAAAGCAAAAATGAAGCACAATTTTTGTAATTCTGAAATGTGCTGAAAACAGAGATTTAAATAGGATCAAAACAAATCAAGACACTTTACTTATGCACAAATGATAAATATTCACAGACACCTTATTTGTACATATTATCATTTGTGTGCTATATAGATTTTTCAGTAAAACTGCATATCTGTGCAAACTTATTGGTCATTGCAATGGAAAATATGTTGTACGTAAATGACAGTGTGCTACCACATGATGCTTTAGTTGCAATCAAAATCGCTCCACCTCATGCCCATTAAAGGTAGGTGGGGCACGAAGGTTTGGTGTTCTAAAAATTCGGTTGTGGTTCTAAAAAGCTTGGGAAGCACTGCCTTTAGAGTTACAAAATACTGTTTGTAAAACAAGCCTATGCTACAGAGTCTTTCTGAATTGAATACCACATCTCCAATTAGCCAGAATGTGGCAGTTCTATCCTTTACTCCTGTTTTACCGACTTTAAAGTTGCATCCAACAGCATTCGCAGAGGCTCGCTATGGTGTAAACTTCAGGATTGGGACCTGCTGGCTGACCTACTGAGGGCCATTGTGCTGATATCCTCTAACAACTGGGTGCAGGTCAACCTATGGAACGGCACACACATTTCAAGGAAAATCCCCACAAATCTGGGCCTGAATCAAGGCTGTGTTCTTGCCCCTATGCTCTTCAATCTATGTATGGCCGACATGTCAGAGGTCTTAGATAAAGCCAACAGTCATACTCCCAGGGCCGGACTGGGAACCAAAACCGGCCCTGGCAAAGTGCTCGGCCGGCCTCCCCTCCCTCCCCCAGGGTTGGGGGTGCAGCGGAGCACTTTGCCATGGCCGGTTTCGGCCGATTTTGTTACAGGGGCCGATATTGCAGCTATGCTGCAAACAAGGCCCTGTAACAAAAACGCCCCCCAGGGGCCCTAAATCGGCCCCCACCCTAGCGGCCCACCGGGGAAACACCCGGTGCCCGCTATGGCCAGTCCGGCCCTGCATACTCCCAAACTGGGAGGTCAGCGTATGGCCCATCTGCTTTATATGGTCAAAGCAGAATCGGCCTACAGCGTCAACTCGCCTGCCTCCACAATTACACCAGCAGAAATAGTCTTGAAATAAACTACAAGAAAACGATGATGGGCATCTTTTGAAAGAAACTGGCTGGTTGCAGCAGGAGGCACCTAAATAGGGAACAGCTTGTGCATAGCACTGAGTACAAATACTTGTGCATCCTTCTGAACAGTCAGGGGTCGTTTAAATCACACCTTCACATCCTGAAGAAGAAAGGCACCAGCCTAATGCTTGCCCTTACGACACTCACCCAGAATCTCAGGGATACAAGCCTAGACCCCTTACTTTGGGTGATAAAAGGAAAGGTCACCCGCCCTGTCTTATGAAAGCGAAATCACTCTGGGCATTGAGGCTCTCCTGTTGGACAAGATTACCATCAAGATCTACAAAGCTGCACTGAGTTTGCCACAGCGAGCACCACCTGCACAAGTAAGGCTTGAGTTTAATCTAAGACAGCAACCCTGGGCTAGAAGCAGTGCCTTTTTATCTTTCTGCCATAGACTCAGACTCACCCCGCCAGATTCTATGAACGGCCTACTATGGCGAAACTTAGATAACTCAGGATACCCCCTTAAGTGCCATATTCAAGACAAGTTAAAGTACTCTTGCTCGCTGAAGCCTGGGGAAAACATCTTCCACAATATGTATTTAAAAAACTTGCAGCGTCCACAGCGAAAAGGATATCAAGGCTAGACGGTCTGGCAATGCTGAGCTAGCATTCGCATGCTTGGGCAGTGATTAACTCTTACATCATTTGGATCCAGCAGAAATACATTGCCTGCACGTACCCGCTGTGACTCAATGCCAGATTTGCAGCTCTCAGACTGGGGGAATGGAACTTGGGTGGCCACCACTTGGTATGGCGGACATCAGCAGCTCAAAACGCACAGTGCCGCCTCTGCGACCTAGGTGCAGAAACCATCCTTCACATTCTCTGCATCTGCCCCACACTGCTTCATCTGAGAAAAAGATTCCTAGGTAAAGAGTTTGTAAGCTTGGGAGTACGCACATGCAGTCAGACTGTAATTGCCTGCATGAATCCAATGCACACTATCTTAAATTTTAAAACAATAAAATTCCTTAAGGCGGCAGTGACAAAATTGGGGCCCGCTTCTACCACTGGCGACCTGGAGTCAGGGCACTAAACTTGCTTCAGGATGTTGCAGTTGCCGTCAAACATCTGAAGGCTTTCATAGACACTACATGGCTTTCATAGACATTACATGGCTTTCATAGACACTACATGGCTGTAGTTGCAACATACACAGACTGCAATCACCAGCTTGAGCCACTTATGGCATTGCATTGCACAGCAGCTGCTCAACTCATCTGAAGCATCTCTGGGACCTACCAGTGTCCATAATTATGCTGCAGTTTGCACTTTGCACCTCCCGCTTGTTCGCCTAAATAAGATCACTATGTGGACTCCTACACCTGAAGCCACCGGGGCCACTTGGCTGCTGCTACTGTTCTTTCGTTTCCTCACACTTACCTGGGTGGCAAAAATAAATTAACACCTTGTGAAAAGCTTTGTCTCGCCTGAGGACATACTCTAGTGAGAACTTGTGTCTACCTGAACTGATTAACACTGAATATTTTCCAGTGCTATCAGAGCCGGATTAACACTGGCACTCTGCCCTGTCCTGAAGACTTTACACCTTCCGCTTTGAGGCCTAGAGGCCAATTTTAACTCATTATCCACCGTTTTCCATGTCAATTCCTAAATTGTTTTAATTTATATTGAGGATTGCTCTATTCTACTTCAGGTTTGACTAATCTTTCGGGGTTTCGGTGATTCATTTTACGGTTTTATGATTTTAAAAAGTGGCTTGTGCTCTTTTTTAACGAGATATGCTTTTCTGAAGGTTTTCACTAACTGTACAATACATTTAAACTAAACTAAACAATTAGCCAGAATGTATGTAAGGCTGATTTAGCCATTTCTGTTGTTAGGCAATGTAAATTTCCTTTGTCTTGTGTTTACTAGAGGGTCCCATTGTGCCTCAATGAAGGTCTAGTTACCATTTCCAGTGACTACGTGGTGTCTGTATGTCTTTATTTTCCCAGAGTTGCCAATGGATGGGTTTACACTTGTCTGTATCCCTGCATTGTACCTGGTTGGGTATATATTTGTACTTCCAGGTGTTTCGTGAATTTTATCTTGATGCTCTTTCAAAACTCCAGTGTAACTTTGATTATTAAGGGGTCCATTACGAAAGTCCGCCCGCCATCGCAAGGGAGCCAGGGACCGACCGCCGAAGTTGCGGCAGTCCCGCCATGTGAATTAGGATGCGCCCGCCACACTGGCGGGCACATCCTGGCCCTTTTACATTGCGGGTGGATCTGCTGGCTGCAGACCCGCTCGCAATGTGAAAGGACTGTGCACAGCATTGCCATGCACTACATGGCAGGCACCATGTGGTGCCTGCCACGTAGTCATGTGCACCCCCCACCCCTCCCCAACACCCTGGGGGCCCGCAACTGGCCCCCAACAGAAGGAACCGCATGCCATTCCATGGCGGCAACGCCGCCATGGAAATGTGAATCACCGCCTGCATCACAATATGGATGGCGGTGTCTTGCAGACACCGCCACCATATTGTGCCCGTTTTCCGCCCGGTCGACGAGTCGACTGGCGGAAAAGCGGCAGACGGTCTTCCCGTCCACCGCGGACCCCATTCTAATATGGCGGGGGCTCTATCAGGCATGGATGGTGGGCGGATCACCCCCGCCGGGCCGGCGGTGGCTACTGCCGGCCCGGCGGGGGCGATCCGCCCGCCATCCTAATGGGCCCCTAAGTTTCCTATGTAGGCCTTGCAGTACTCATGAATTGGTACAAGTCCAGTCTTTCTTCTTTCAGCACTCGCCTGTATTATGAACTATGGGGGATATGTGCAAGGAAGTGGAGGAGAGAGGCGTTAGCCTTCCTGGCTTAACGCCTCTCTCCTCCACTTCTGAAATGCAAGGCTGCACCATATTTACAAGAATGTGGTGCAGCCTTGCGTTTCCCCCTGCGATGGCGCTAAGTTTAGCAACTTAGTGCCAACACAGGCACCCTTGCACCGGAGTGCAAGGGTGTCTGCGTGCAGGGAAGGATTGTTTATGTGTAGGAAGGTGTCCCTTCCTGCACATAAACAATCCTAGAAATGCCATTCTGTCACTTTCATTTGTGCAGCTTCATGCAGCACACATGAAAGTGACAAAATGGCATTTTTTTAAAAGTGTGTTTATGTACAGGAAGGGACACCTTCCTGTACATAAACAAACAATGGCATTTTGCTTTTTCCATGTGTGCTGCACAAGGCAGCACACATGGAAAAAGCAAAGACGAGGAGAAATAATGCATTTCTCCTCGTTTCGCGATCTTAAGACCAGTTTTTACCTGGTCTTAATTTTGGCACTGCCTCCTATGTACGCCACCCTTGTTCATAGGGGGCAGTGTCAAAATGAATGGGTGTTGCGGTGGAACGCCCACCGCAACACCCACTGCCCACCCCTTTCACGCTAACCATAGCGTGAAAGGGGGCCTTATGTAGAAGGCTTAACGCGGCCTTGTACATAAGGCGCAGCCCCTAACACCACCACAACGTCACTATAGGTGACGTTGTGGTGGCGATAGGGGCTTGTACATATGCCCCTATGTTTGGTGAGTGTTTGACCCATAAAAAAAGATACATGAAACTCAGAGTCAATGTGCCCCATTGGAGACATTCTTATATGGAAAGTGTAGCCAAAAATTGAAAAGCTTAGAGCCTTTTATACCACACAGTATATAATTCTTAATTTGCAAGTCTCTATTGCTACTCAATAGGTTGTGGGGTTTTGAAAAAATAGCATAGATAAAAGGATAATTAAATGTGGGAGCTCCAATCATTTTAAATGTTTGCTCAGATGTTCCTATTGACCATAGGTAGTAAAGATAGGCTAGGACGGGTTAAAAAACAAACCGAATACTTTGGAAGCAGCACCCACAATTGGAGCCCTAGTTCTAAGCTACCTGATAATTAAGCTTCATATATACCACACACACAAGTGATATAACTAAAACAAGTGAAAGTCAGCAAATTAAAGAGAGTAAGTGACAAAAGTGCTAAATTGAGGCGGAACCTGGAATACCACAAACTGAGAAGTAGAGGAGGAGAAAACAATTGTCTCACAAAGTATTGATGTTGTCATTATTCATGTTTTCCAGGCTTGTTCACTGATATGCTGAGATACAAGAAAATATTTTGTAACCAGGTGTTTTTTATTGATTTTTAGCAATGATTTGGAAGAATATTTGGCTCAGTGAGTTAAGAAATGGTGCCTGCCGTATGTGACTCTTGAGGATCACAACTTTGAATCTCAGCATGGCCAACTCGATCCTTCATCCACATACAGCTAATAGACCTACACCTCATAAATAATCCTGTAAAATAGTAGGAATTGTAAGCTGTGTTCCCTAGAGTCAGGCTGTCTTCTGGTACAGTAGGAGGTGTTCTGGGGCCAGAACCAGCCTTGTTGATAGCAAATGGAGACACTCACCTTAATAGGCCTACCTCTAGGTAGGGGTTCTGAAATTGTTTGCAGTAGAAGTACTGAAAATGAGTGAGTCCTCTAAATAGAGGGTGAAGTCTTATCCAAATATTATAAAAAATGTCCCACCCCAGGGACTTGGGAACACAATTGAACTCGGAGAAAAGATAAACCTGCTGTCTGTGTCTGCTGCAGGAAAGGATTGAGGGTGATCCTGCTTTCCCTTGTATCTCAAGCAAGGAAGCACATCTCATTGGTCAGGCCAGCTGGCCTGCTATGGTCCTGTGATTTGTTGCCTGCTTCCTTTATCCTATCCTCAAAGTGTAATTTCTTAGCTGTTCTGACTTCTGCATAATATTTTTTTTAAAGCTTTCTTATGAATGACTTCGTCATTAGCATTGTATTTTTCCGCCATTGTCTCTCCAAGATTTTACAGTGTTTCTTCTCATTCCTGAGACTGTCTGTAAACCAGGGGCCAGAGGGCTTGTTTCTGCAGGGCGTGCGAGAAGAGACTGGTGCAAGCTTATTGGTTGTGTTCCGGATCCAGCTCTCAAGCAGGCTGGCATCTTCCTCATCTAAGCCAGAGAGAGAGGGGGTACTCTCTTCAAAAGAGCCAATAAATTCCAGTGGTTGGACTCTATGAAATGCTCTTGAGGCACATGAAACTTTGACTGTCAGGGGTTGCGTTTTTACTAAGACAGGCAAGCCATTTTGATCATGTAATGATCATTCCAGGCTAGCAGAACAGGCTCCTCTAAATGCAGTGTGATATTGGAGAAAATGTGGTCTAATATATGGCCTGCTTGATGTGTAGGGCTGAACAAGTGTTGGGGGAGCTCTAAGGAGGACATCGTTTTTTAAAGTGCGGCCCCCTCACTGTCTTCTACTTTATCCAAATGTAAGTTGAGATCCTCCAATATTATAAAATATGAATATCTCCAGGCCCAATGAGGAAGGGCAAGGCCCAAAGATTTAAGGAAAGGTCCTGCAGGGCCCGGGAGTCTGTAAATTAATATCCCAGCCACCAATTGATGGGGTGAGAGTGAGCGGCGTAAGCCCAATACCTCGGCTCCTTTAAGATCATCAATAGAGATTGGCAGACAGTCGTAATCTTCCTTATACACTTTAGCTACCCCACCTCCCCTTCCACTTAGGTGGTCCTTCTTGTGTATTTTATAGCCTTTAGGAATGGCTGTGGCTATTGTGGGGTTGGACGACTCAGATACTCCTGTTTCAGTCATAAACTACATGTCCAAATTTCCTTCACTCAGGAATTCAAAAATGTCGCAAGCATATTTGTGCAGTGAATGGACATTAGACAATGCTGCAGGGAACTGCATATTCCTGTACAGACACTGTGTTGAGCATCTTGAAACCCTATGCAGAGCAGCAGTGATGCTTGTTGATCACATATCATGTTGAATACTTCATTGTGTATTGACCAACTTTAAGAACTGCAAAGGGCAAAAGCACTAAGGTCCAAATCTCATAGAGTGACCACAAGGAGTGCTAAGCTAAGACACAGCTGCTGCCCCAGATTTGGGCTGACTTATGACTTAAGTAGTAGGAGAGCTGGAACAGTGCTCTTTTACAGACGCAGACAATCGTAAATGGCTGCTTGTCAGGGGAAATTGAAAGGCATGTGCTGTTTTTGGTCGAAATGTAGCAGCATTTTGTGACATGTTTATCAACAGAATACCATAGACAAAGCACAATGAATGAATGAATGAGGTAACATTTATAAACCGCGTGGTTACCCGAAGGCATCCCAGCGCTGAGAGGGCACCAGGTTGAAGCTGTAACAGGGTTAGTTGGGGAGGAGCCAAGTTTTCAGCCCCTTCCTAAAGATAGTATGACTGGGTTCCCTACGAATCTGCAGTGGGAGTGCGTTCCAGAGTTTAGCCGCATTATGTGAAAACAGTCGGCCACCACTTCTGGCCCTCCTGATTCTGGAAACTAATACTAAATGGAGGTCATCCGAGCGAAGCCGCCTGTTTGCTCGGTAGGGTTGGACCAGAGAGGAGATTATGGCTGGTCCATTCCCTCTCAGCACCCTGTGGGAGATGCACAGGGCCTTGAAACGGACCCTTTCCCTGATCGGAAGCCAATGGAGGGCCTTTAGGGCAGGTCTGGCCAATTGACGGCCTGAAATCCCTAAAAGGATCCTGGCGGCACAGTTCTGTACGACTTGGAGTTTCGCCAGAACCGAGCTAGGAACGCCCAGGTATAAGGCGTTTCCATAGTCCAGTCGAGACAATATAAGTGCCTGGACCATCAATTTTTTTGCTTGAAAGGGAAGCAGAGGAAGCACCTTGCGAAGTAATTTTAACATGCCAAAGCAAGAGGCAACAACTGTTCTGGCTTGGGTTTTGAAACTGAGCTCATCATCTAGCCAGAAGCCTAGGCTCTTTATTTCCTTTTTTGGGATGGGCGCTGGGCCCATACATGCTGGCCAGATGGAGTCTATATTAATGGGGGAATTATTGCCAAGGAGCATGAGCTCAGTTTTGTCGCCATTCAATTTTAGATGAGACAGTGTCATCCATCTAGTAACCTCTTCGAGGCAGGGCAAGAGATGGGAAGAGGCTCTCTCTGCATGGTTCAGTGAGATCACCAATTGAGTATCGTCAGCATAAGTGATGATTTGCACTCCGAAAGGGAGGACACTGTCGGCTAAGGGGGCCATATAAGCATTAAAAAGGGAAGAGCTCAAGGACGAACCCTGCGGAACTCCGCAATGGAGGGGCCGGGGGTTTGAGATGGCTTCGCCCTCAAAAACTTGAAAAGATCTATCCTCTAAGAAAGATCGTAACCATTTCAGGGCAACTCCGGACACTCCCAGTTTGTGGAGTCGTTGGATCAAGATGCGGTGATTCACCATATCAAAGGCCGCGCTGAGATCTAAAAGTATCACGGCCACAGATCCTCCCGCATCAAGGATCTTTCTAGTATCTTCAACGACAGCTAATAACGCTATCTCAGTTCCTTGGGGTGGGCGGAAGCCAGTTTGAGAAGAGTGGAGGAGGTTACCATCCTCCAAATGCCTGGAAAACACTGAGTTAATGTATTTTTCTGCAACTTTGCTAACCCATGGAAGAAGAGAAATGGGCCGAAAGTTGCTGAGACAACTGGGATCTAAACTAGGCTTTTTTCAATAGTGTTTTAACCATTGCATTCTTCCAAGTGGGGGGCACCACCCCAGAAGAGAGCGAGGAGTTGATCAGATCCAAAATAACAGGACCAACTGAATCAGCCACAGACTTCAGAGTTTTAGGGGGGGTCGGGTCATTGGGTGAGCCACTTTTGACGAGTGCAGAGATGGTCTGGAAATTTTCCTCGTTTAGAGGAGGAAATACTTTTAACACATGATCCTGGCTCTGAACAGTAAAGTCCTCACGAGACAAGCCTGTGTAAGAATCAATCATGGGGAAGGTGCTGCAAATGGTTTGAATTTTATTGTAAAAAACTCAGCAAACTCATTGCAACGATGGAATGTTGCTTCAGGAGTAGCGGGGGCCGGAGCTTTTAACAGTTTCTTAGCGATACGAAACGTTTCGCGGGGGGAATTTGCCGCCAGGGAAATTTTTTCCTCGAAGTAGTGGGCTTGAGCCTTTTTAATCTCGGTCTTATATACCTTGATGGTTTCTCTGTACTCCATTTTCTTGAGTGAGGAGAAGTCTTTCCTCCATGATCTCTCAGCTCTTTTACAAGTCTGTTTTAGCTCACGAAGCTTTGGTGTATACCAAGCTGTTCTATTGGGCCCGGTTTTAATATGAATGATCTTCTTTTGAAGAGTCAGATCTAGAGTGCCTTCAATCCAATTGTTGAGTTGATCGTTAGCTAATATGGGGTCGGGATCAAGGGATGGTCTTGTGTTATCCAATGCAAGAGCCCACTGTTCCACAGGGAGTTTTGACCAACAGCGGCTTAATTTATGCACCGGCCGAGCGGATGGAGGAGCATGCCTGGGGGACCATTGGAGGGAGATCAAAAAATGGTCTGACCAAGGTACAGGGTAGGGTTCCAAACAAGTTAGCTCCTTCAAATTGGAAAATACGGGGTCGAGTAGATGGCCTTTAGAATGAGTTGGAAGGGGTACCATCTGAGTCAATTGTATAGCTGCAAGGTCGTGAATAAGATCTGAGGCAACCCTCAGTGCCAAGTTATCCAAATGAATATTAAAATCGCCCAGGATGGTGAAATTCGGGGCTGTTCCTGCCAAGTTCATTGTTGTTTCAAGTAAAGATTGAAGGGACTGACCCATAGGTCCAGGAGGTCGATAGACCAAAATTCCTGAAAAAGATAGTGTGGACGAGACTCCTATTGAGAAATAGAGATTCTCACAGTCAGACAGAGGGCTGCCGAATATTCGACAGGTGAGGTGGCTTTTATATATAATGGCAATTCCACCTCCTTTTCCAGTTACTCTGTCTAACCTCTGTAATAGGTAGTCAAAGGGTAGGGTTTGAGCGATATCTGGGTAAGAACTGGACTGAGTCCAAGTCTCCGTAAGGAACAGGACATCTGGGCTGTCGTCCGTTAATAAGATAGACAGTTCTGTTGTATGTTTAGGTAAGGACCTGCAATTAATTAAAAAAAGTTTAAGAACTTTAACCGGGGGGTCAACTTGTGAGGGGAGAGAGGGGCGTGAGCCCAATCTGAAAGGACAGTGCTCGCAACCCTGTTTCGAGCTCTCAAGTTTGATAGAGTGTTTGCAATTCCGACTGGGATCATGATTTAGGCGTATTAATTGATACGCGCTGTAACAATGCCTGGCTTGACGTAAAAAGGCAGGATTCCTGGTCCCGGCCGCTCGCGGACGGGCACAGACGAGCTTGCCTTAGGCGAGCCCACAGCGCGCATCCGCTGCGCGGTCGCGTCATCGGGCTCCTAAGTAGCCCGGTCGGGATTCAGCGACTAGAGCGCTGACCCCAAAATGGCTGCCAGGTACAGGAAGTGTGCAAAAAGCAATGAGCAGCGTGTCCCCCCGAGCTATAACACAGCTCGGTAGCAACAAGTAAATCAGTAAAACAATAGAAATACAGTTAAAACATAACATGATATATCACAAGAAATAGTCATTCCCGCGCTCCGGAGGCAGCCACTCTGGATGCTGTGCCACACCTCTTCGAACTTACTACCAAGGACATGACACAGAGCCAGTCAAAAACGTTTGTGTGATTTGGCCCTACTTGTCTTGAGCTTTTTTAAACATTATGCAGAGCAACAGAGCTAGTCGTTCACCACAAATCTTGTACAATTCTCTAGGGAGGACTTGTTCTCCAACCATCTTTATAGCATTTTCATCTGTGATGGCATTTGTGACTTTTTCTTCAATTTTTTTTTTTTTCGAAAGTAAGTTTTGCATTATTAATGTAGGTAGTCTGACACTGGATAAAAAGTGCAGCTCATTAAAATTTCAGTTCCGCATTCAGAATTCTAAGGTTTTCCAAAGAAAGTTGCAGACTCATTTGTCATATTCACTGGCTGCAGAAAGGCCTTTCCTGGTTTCTTGGTGCCGGCGTTCAGTACATTGTGTTATTTCTTTTTCAAGAAATATATTTAAGCTATAAGTCATCCTACCATCTTTGCTTGTTTGTATTGTTTTCACTTGAATCGAATCAGCAAGTATTAAGGTTGTAATGCAACTAATGGGGGAAATTCGCTAACACATTTACAATATTTGTAACACTCCTCCTGCAGTACTAATTCACATAATCATAGATACAATTCACACAGGTATCGCATAGATGTATACCTATGTCTGTCCTATCTCTTGTGTGTGGAATTGTCCACTAAGAGGGTGGGAGTGCCAAAGGGGGACCTAGAAAGTGTGGAACATCTGCTATGCAGTGTGAGATGGAAAGGGGACATTAAAGTGGCAACTAAGAGGGACATGAATATACAAAAACACTACCATGTGTGAGTCATTTGTAAGGCACAAAAGTTACACCTGTGTCTACTCCAGTAATTTTACAGCCATGACAGTCTCTCAACTAGTCCAGTCCCACATAACACATGGGCACTCACAGGTACTGCAAGGGAATCAATATAAATGGAACAAGACGGAGAATAACACTTCCATCACAAATCCGTTCACATAACTCAATTAAAAGGAAAGGAAAGAAAAAGTACAAATACCTTTACACATTCCAACACCCACTGAAAGCAAGTTGTAAAAATGATTTTACAAATTGTTAAACACAAAGCAAATACAATTACTGTGAAACAGTGGTCAAGTAACTTTACAGATTTCTGACACCTAAATAAATGACATTGTAGTAATGTTGAAAAAAATAAAAATCTATTAATGTAGAAAGTTGTCATATAACTTTAGACAATGACACTCGAACAATTCACATTGTAAAAATGTAAACATTACTGATGTACATACTTCGAAAATACACTTATATAATTGTGAATGAATGATAAAGAACAACTCTTCTCACATACAGCACTACAAACACACAAAGATACATCATATCACTTTACATCTCCCAGACACACACACATACACACACACAGGCACACATGCATGTGCACACACACACACATACAACTGTAGCTGAAGTCTACCTCCACAACTTCTCGCAGCAAAGGGGGAAGAGAACAGAGCCCATGGTGTGAACTTTATTTATGTTCTTCAACTTGTGTTGACTGTCAGGTATGCATTATTTTCCTCAGATAGTGCATGTTTCCCAGTTCTTTTTAATTAATTATTTTACATAGTGGAGAATGCTATGTTGACCTACATTTGGAGGAGTAAGTCCCAAAATATGTATATAAAGTTACTAGTAGAAAACATAGTTATATTTTGAGTCATACTTGCCCCTCATTGTAAGTGAATGGGGACACATACTCTTACTGTTAGGTGTAAATCTCCACCAGAAGTTGCCGAATTGTATCTAGGCAGAGGTTTACACCCAGATTGCATAATTGGGATAATTGTCTTCAATTGGGATTTAGTGTGAACCAGATTCTGATATAATCTCTTGCTATGCTTTCAATGATTTCATCTTTTGTTAATTGTTGTCTCTAAGGTGGTCTACACCATTTTATTACATCTCTTATGTAGCTGTCTCCTTCATAAGCCCTTCTTTGAAGAATCCTTTACACATCGCCAATCAGATTTGCAGTTATTACACTGATCCATGTTACTCTCTAAAGAGACTTTCAGCTTTGATCTTATTCTGTGTTTTCTGATGGGTTCATTGGCATAGTCATCATTCATCCTCCACTATTTGACGGGCAGTCTGTTTATACTTCACTTTGTGAAAATAACTATCAATGCATTGTCTGAGATGCAACACATAAATTATTTCCAACTTGGTCATTGGCGTTTTGGTCAGCATGGCCATCCAGGTTGAGGTACAATGCACACATGAAACACACTTTTATCCCCTGGTTAAGGGATTCATTGTTAATTTTAAAATGCCTCAGACATTGGTAAGATCCATCATACATGTTTTGCATTGAGTCTATTGTTGTATTACAGTCACCATCAATGATCATCTGTGTCTTCCCAGTTTCTGTTACCATTCTGTATATTTGTATGAAGATTGTAGGCTTTTCCCAGTTGAGGGCATGTGCAGTCCATACCACTGTTTCCAATATACATTCAATTTGTCAAAAGCCAGCATGATATTATCGGCTAATTAGATCTTAAGATTTCTGCCTCATGACAACCACCACACAATAATTTTCTCCCCCTCTCCTTTTTAGTTTGTCCACTGTCTTCCAGGTTCCACGTCAATTTACCACTTTTGTCCCTTACTCTCTTTAAGATGCTGGCTTTCACTTGTTATGTCACTTTTATGTGTGATATATGTGAAGCTTAATTATCAGGTAACTTAGAACTAGGGCTCTAATTGTGGATGCTGTTTCCGAACTGTTTAGGGTTTTTTAATCTGTCCTTCCTTATCTTCATTACCTGTGATCAAGGGCTGTTATGTTGACAGTGTACCACAGTGGATGAAGAGTCATTTATTTCAAGGGCCTAAGAGATTTATACAGCTCAATCTTGCCAAATAGATCTAGTGTTAGTCTTGGAAGTGTATCCGTCCCAAATAGAACATCCTGCTGAATCGATGTAATAATAATCTATATCCCTGTATTTCCAATATACTCAGGTTGAAGAACATTGACTTATCGGCATATTTCTTCTAGCAAATGCCCTTTTAATAATTTTCAGTTTTCACCATTACGCCTCTCACCCCATCACTACAATATGGCCTCTAGTGTTGTGAATCAATCAATCAGACTATTAATTTAGGACAAGGGTCAATAGTGTAATGTTAACTATCAACCAAAGATGTGGATTTTCCCAGTTTTCAGTTACTTCCATCCATTCAATTAATATGCCTGATGTTTATTTTCTCTCTTTAAATATAGACAGAAGGACTTTTCTTACTTTTCTTTCCTCTACAGGATCACCCTTATCTCAGCACTTATGATAGGCACTTAACTCATGATTTTGTCTTCGGAGTCCATTGTCAGTGAATGTTTTCATATGAAGACAGCTGTGTGCTTAATATATGGCATATTCATTCATTCATGAAAGTGAGATCTGCCAGTGTCCTGGCTCCTGTCTGATGGTGTAATACAGCTCCTCACTGAAGCTTTCCAGATGCTTGAGTTTACGAACTTTTCTGTTTTGTATGCCTTTAATGATGGACATGATGGCTCTAACAATCAATAAAGTACACCTTTTTCATGCACTTCTGGTCTCAAATCCTAAAATCCTACCATTTCCTCCTCCTAGTAAGGGCATTGCAGGGGGCCCAGCTGCTCCTAGGCCCATCACTGAGTACTAATAAACTCTTTTTGAAGTTCCCGTACCCTTCTGAGCTACCACAGCAGCACATAGACAACATTGCCCTCCACTCACCCAGGCCTTTTGGGGCCCACTTTTGCCCAGGGGCTTGGTTTGAAAAAATACTCTTTTCTTTTTTTAAAAATTTGTTGATGTTTCGCCGTTTCTCATATCTCACAAGTGGTTGCCCGTGAAATGGAAAATCCTCCACTTTCTCGAGAGAGCACTGCCTCTAAATAATCTACCAGTGGAATTTCCTCCATCACACTCTTGTTGGAGTAGATGAAATTCTGCTGTTTGTTTTTTCCCTGCATTTAGCATCGCCCCTAGAAATGAGCAGAAGTTCATTTATTTTGCTAACTCTAGGATATTTTAAGAGAGCTTTTATTTGCCTCTATGGAGCCTTGAGGCCTGAATGCGGTGGAAGTTAATCTATAACATGCAGAAAATGAAAATATTCTAGCAACATATATAGCTGACCTTATCCTCAAGTGCAGCAGTGGCCGATGCAGTTAAGAGCGGTAGAGCGGGGGGCCAGGTGAGGGGGGATTTCGAGAGACGGCCACGAGGGAAAATTATTTATTTATTTAATTTTCCCTCATGCTCGTCTCTCGAAATCCCCCCTCATCTGGTCCCATCGCTCTTACCTGCAGCGGCCGCGGCTGCTCATGTGACATTGCTCCCCTCCTCCGTGTCTCATTTTTACCACCAAGCCGTTACACATATTTTGCTTACCTTGAGAAAGGACTCTCCCCATGAGATTGATTTACTCATTTACCCATTGCATCTGATCAGTCCTAAATAAACCTGCAACCATTCATTTATTTCACCTTGACCTAAGCAGGTCAAATGAACGAATCAATATTTTATCAAGTTGCATATATTTCCCATTGTAATCTAGGCATGTGATAGTGCAATGCTTTTTATAAATAATACACATTGCACGTTGGATAGACGTGTAAATTGACCTTGGATATCACATTTTCTTCAATAAATGAATAATTCACTTTAACGGTAGCTGAAGAAGATGTCTAAAGGAGTTTGAAAGCTTATAACTGGTGCTATGATATATATTAATTTTCATGTAGTCGAATTGAAAGGTATCTACACCTGTAGTTTTGGATCCGGTGTATGTAAACCGAGACCTAAAACTGGAAACATTTATTTCCACAATCCATTCTTTACTTTGTCAGCACGTTGCTGGTTTAGAACAAAAGGCCAGCCTTAAAATACTTTCTGACAATTCAGTCATTTTTTAAATAATGTGATGCTGGTTTTGTATTCCTCTTTGCATGTTCCGTGGATAATAGAGCACAAGGGTATAGATTTAAATATAGCAATATGGTTAGAAACACAGAGAAAATAATTTTAGAGAAAGAATAAGGTTTATGAATTTGGGGGCATATTTATCATTATGTGACGCAGAGCAGCGCACCTTGCTGCGCTGTGCGACAGGAAAAGGGCAGGAATGCACCATATTTAAAATAATTTGGCATATTCCTGCCTTTTACCAGTGCTGGCACACAATGTGCTGCCTAACCCCAACGCAGGCGCTCTTTCACCATGGTGCAAAGGGGCCTTCGTTGTAAGCAGGATTGTTTTTGTGCAGGAAGGGGACCTTCCTGCACAAAAATATTCCCCTGAGGCATTATCGTCTTTCTATGTGTGCTGCAGAAAAGACGAGGAAAAATAAACATATGTCTCCTTGTTACGCCTCACCTAGGGATGCTTAGCAATTTTGGCGCATTCCCAGGTCTACCACTTATGGTAAATCTGGGAATGAGTCAAAATCCATGGGTGTTGCGTGGGCACACCCACACACCACCCATGGAACGGCTCCCTGAGTCAGAGTAACGCAATGCACTGATATGCGCTGCGTTGCATTACTCAGGATGTATCAAGCCACTCATGGCCATGCAAGGTGGCCTTGCGTGGCTAAATAAATTGCACTTAAGGGTTGCATCGCACTTGCACCCCGTTGTGTGATGCAAAAGCGAAGCAACCCTTTGATAAATATGGCCCTAAATTGGTGCAAATAACGGAACCCTTTGGTTGATCTATGCAAACAATGACAGGGAAATAGACACATTCCAAACATGCAAATTCACAAAGTAAACTGGAATTGCACAAAAATGAAATGGGCATGTGCAAACTGGTTGGCACACACACACATCTTGTCCCTGAACACATTTGGTGTTCCAGAGGTTTACAGAGCCATGTGCTTGAACCTGTCTCACATTCTGTTGCTCTGAACTGATGCAAGGCTGGCACTAGCAAGTATGCAATGGAGGAGAACATTCTCTTTCAGTATTGCAGAGCATGAGAGCTCATGCTCCACTGTTTCTAAAATACATAAGTGGTAAAGAGCGAGTTTAGATTTCCACACCCAGCTTAAGGGTTTACATGTTAATGCATGCTGGCATGGTAAGTACCAAACATGTCATTATTATACCCATGGGTGACTCGGTTATGAGTGTACCATTAACATGTGGCAGAACTTTTCATGATAATAGACATATTACATACAAAACAGGACTGGCTTTGTGCCAAAATGATAATATTAACTCTTTGGAGGTTGTGTTTGTAGGCTTAGGGCCTAGAAAACTGATGCATTGAATGGTAAAGTTAACAATGTGCGAAATTACCTATTATTTTCAGATATTATTTTCAGAGATGTAGGCTGACATAAATCGCACTAACAAAATCGAAACTGAAATTTACCTTTCCCTGAAAAGTTGCAGGACTGTGTGCTGCGATTAGAGCTTCATGCTATCCAGCCTTGGATAGAAATAAAATGGCAACATTTGCCTGCCTTCAATGTGCTTCTGCTAAAAAAAGCACTATTAGTGTTCTGGGGCGATGGTGTGAAACAGTGCACATGAGTTCTCCCTTCTCCATAGAAAGTAATTGGAGTAGAAGATGTAAAGAGTACTGAGGATTTGGGTGGGCCAGACATGAGGATGGATTGTTAAAGGGACATGCTGTAGGAATGTTATTCGACTGCAGACCCGATGGCATTCTGAGGTTGCAGAGAAACTTCCGTGGCTTGACCTAAAATTAGAATTCTAATAACCATTCAGCCAACAATAACCGAGAGGCTAAAAACATATACGGGGATCTTAGGTGGGGACTAATATAATCTAATGGAGAGGATAGGAATGTGTGAAGTAAAATGTTTGAGGAATTTTTGTTATTCACCTTGTTTTGTATCATAACTACTGAGATTGCTGAAATAATTACCATCATCCTGATATATATAATGTATGTATAAATAGTGCATAACACATAACTTTTATTGTAAAATACAAACAACTGCATATGTCTACTATTCCTAGGGATCAGAATGGGTGTCCAAATCTATATTCAATACTCCCCTTGTGAGTGAGAAGTCCTAACAATCCTTATTTATGTGAACACAACTTGTTGTTGTGAGGAGTGAGAGACACTCATCCGTTCTCATTTTGTCTAAAGAAGTTATGCTATTATTTATTTTGGGGCTCAGGAGAACTACAGTGGGGTGCCGCCTTCCCCCAAGAAATAGGCTTCATGACATTATCCTTTTAACAGTAGCAGGTCCCCATCAGCATCACCATGTGCCTGGTTGGGAGCTTAAAAAAGACCATTCTGCTTGTACCCCTGGTTTGTTATGCAGGAATGGCCAGGATGATAATGGAAGCACATCACTGCCTGGCCCTCCCACAGTGACCACTGGTGTTTTGAATCAGGACAGCAAGGCTCAGTACTGCAGCTGTGTGAGACCAGTTGGTGAGTCTGGAGCGAATAAGGCATTCCCTTGCACATTTGCCCCTCAACCTCTTGCTTATTGGATCCATTACTATCTATGTAGAATCGCATGTGTTTTCTGCACGGTCAACAGTGGGATTCAGTGAAAGCAAGCATGAAAATATTTTGCAAATTGAGTAATCTTTATGGATAATTAAGTCACCATGGACAAATTGATTCAAAATGCCAGTAAGAGTAGGTATTTATGTTTGCACTTACATGTGTAGGTTCAAAAGCATCATGCAGGACTCATTTAGACTATTGTGGTAATAGAAATGTAGGGCAAATATATGTGGAAACAAGATTTCCACATATTTTGGGTCTTAGGCATTTCTTATAAATATTTATTATAGTTGCTTTAAGCCCTATCCCCTAACTGAATCAATGTGTTTTTGGGTCTGGTTTCAGCTGAGACCTCTTGTTTTTAATAAAAATATATGTACCAAACACACCTACAAGTGCTTTCAGTCACCCTCTTCATCCATTGGTCTGCTGTAGTGTCATTCACATTTTGCTTACTTCCACCACTGCATACAGCCTGGGTCACCGGGTCAGCCCAATTTGGCCTCTGGCTTCCATGACTTTAAGTGACCGCATTCAGCTCTTGCATAATTTGCTCAGTCGCACAGTAAGTAGTCCTCTGGTGTAATATGTTTTTTTCCATAAAATAAATATGCATTTTGGATTTTAGACAGTGCTTATTTTCATACACTTTGGACTTTCGTACAAAGGTTATTCTCAAACAAAATAAGTGCGGCAAAAGCCAAAAAGTCAGTAAGCAAGCTTTGCCAATGCTTAATTTAAATGTTATATTTTGCAAATGAATTCATCAAAAGCAAACCTTTCCCTGTCTTATGGAAGTCATTT
The DNA here is from genome assembly GCA_963921515.1 of Calotriton arnoldi. Taxonomy (NCBI): domain Eukaryota; kingdom Metazoa; phylum Chordata; class Amphibia; order Caudata; family Salamandridae; genus Calotriton; species Calotriton arnoldi. The sequence goes on from CAWUFW010001133.1 coordinate 2,263,331, forward strand.
TAAATGCATTCACTTACTTTTTCATCATCTTTTCATTAGGTCAAAGTTGTTACTAAACCGGCAAAGCTCAATTCAAAAAAGAAAATGCCTATGTAAGTTTGATGTACACATGCAAAGAACATTCTTATATTTGCCAGACCACATTTTGAATTCACAAACGTTAGGTCTGCATTCTTACCACAAATGTTATTTTTTCTCGTACTCACAAACCTCTTCAATCCCTGCATCATCCTGGTAAAGGTCAGAAGCTTACTCCTGACAAGGCAGAAGTAAACCCCTTTCAGAGTTGGAATGTGATTGGAACACCTCAAAATCTGAGGACCATGCAGGAATGGGTTTCTTTGTAAGAAACAATATTTTCTCAGTAGAGGAAAAAAGCAAATGATAATTTTCACACAAGCAAACATTCATCTGCACATTGTACACTTGAAAATGTAATTTTAAATGTTTTACCCAAGAACGCCTGGAAACCTGTGACTTTTGCAAGTTGTGATGTGCAATCCTGGAAATATTTTTAAAATTCCTGATACATGTACATCTTCACCCATGCATGAAAATTGATCTTTGGTTGCAGATTTAAGGTGTCCTTCCTAAATGGCTAGACAAGATAACAGTGGTTCCCAATGATTCATTTAGTAATCAGTTACCTGTTTGATATGTTATATGGTTCTCCATAACCAGTTATATCAATAAAGTGATAAAATTGTTCTCATTTACTCTGAAACGTACTTGCATACAAATTCTTTATATGTGCGTGAATCAAAAAACACTCCAGGATACAAGTAACAATAAAGGCAGTTGTATTATAATATAGGCTGTTTTTTTGTATTAGAAACACAAATTTTGTAGAAAATACATTTCCATAAGTGAGACCGAACACAGTGCACAGAAAAGGTCTAAGCGGGTGAGATAATGCACAATACACAATGTTCGAAGGCAAAAATTGCAAAGTAATGTAAGGTTTGGATTGCACAACTTCTTCTCAATAGTGGTGAATTGATGCAAAAGCAATTAAGATGACCAGGCTTAAAAGTTGCACTCTTGCAAAGAAAATGTCCAGCTCTAAATACATTCTTCTTGAATGAGGCACTCAGTGTCTGAGCTATTCTTAAAATATTGAACAAATGCAACCCTGTAAATTCTGGATCCCACCGCTGAACACCAATGGATTACATTTGATTATCCCTTAAGGTTTCCATAACTTAAACTTGAGCTTAACACCTAGGAGCTATGGCACAGAGCATGCAAGCTTTAGTTAGATAAAATGTGTAAAGCATTAAGAAGTTCCACAAGAGTTAAAAAGTCAAAAACACAACACAATAAAAATCCTGATACCAATTTTTATAAACAGAGTAACATTTATAAAAAACGAATTGACACAAATGTATATAAAGGGAACTGGAGACATGAATTTTAGAAACAAAGGTAGCAAAAGGGCATTAAACGCCAATTATAGTCAATGGTTGCGGGACACCGGGACCCAGGACCATTCTAGGCCAAACATGATAGAGTGACCCAGCCAGGTCTGTCCCGCCAGGTTTGTCTAGGTTGGAGATTTTATCTTGGGACTTAGTCTTTGAAACAGAAATTGTAATTCTCAGGTAGGGAAGGTTGCAGGCTGTATCCAAGAAGAGTTCCACTTGGCTGAATAGCAATTGAATGATGCCTCGCTGTTGGTTTGGGCGGGAAAAGCTTTGAGTGTGAAAATTCAAACTTTGCACCCAGGGAGTACTCAAACTGTTGAGTTCTTTTGGTTCCATCACCCAATCAAGATTTTTGCATTCACACTTAGTCTGTTTTTCAGAGTTTAGAATCCTCCAATGGGACAAGACTGCAGGCTGTATCTAATGTAGAGTTCAACAAGGCCAGACACTTTCTCGTTGAGGACCTGATGAAATGGAGTTGCTGCTGAGTAGAAGCTCCTAGCAGGAAAAACCTGATTTTTCAGTGCAGCAATGTCATGCCTTGGGCAGATTTGCATGGATGATTGGCTCCAGTCCTCGAGAGATTTGGAAGTCCTAACTTTTCATAGGAGTTAAGATAAGTCGAGTTAGACACAGTCCTGGGTTCCAGCCACAGCCTTCCACAGTAAAAAGAGAATTTGGAGGCTTATCATTGTAGTGACATGGCAACATTAAAGTTTTACAGGTTCCATTTTTAAATACTATGCACCCTAACGCGTGGGCTACATGGTCCACGTAGGTCTGACGTATTACTATTTAAAAGGAAGGTTCTTTCCCCTGTCAAGAGGACTATTTTGACAAGCTGGGCTGTGGGTTTAAACTGCAGCAGAAAGGCTTTACAGATAGACCTGAAGCCATATTTTCCTTGTCTCATTAGTGAATGACACAATGATTGCTGCAGTCCACAGGTGACATTAACTTTCCATGCCATGGGGCTGGTTTCTATGTCACATACTATTACCTTATAGGAGAGTTAAATATGCCAGCACATTTCTACAATTTGTTGGGGTCAGACCACAGGCACTGTACACTGAACAGCAGGGTGACCACACAAATATTGGCACGTCCTTACAAACAACATGACCTGTCTTTGGATTTAGAATGTACCACAGAGACCCACAAGGAGGCAAGATGGCTGACTGACCTGACGAGGGTTGCTGCTGCGGTCCCCCGCGCTCCGCGCTCCAAGCTCTAGGCTTCGCAATCTGTGCTCTGTAGTCCGCACTCCGCATTATGGCATGATGCTGTAGGTGGGCGCTAGGTGCTACGAGGTGCTATGAGATCGGTGGGCGCCAGAACTTTGCTGCGGACAAACTCTCTTGCTGCTCTGATTCGGTTGCTGGTTCGGAGTCCATACTGCTCCCGCCAGGTTTTTGCGGTCTCGTCTGGGCGGAGCTGGCGTTTGGTGCACCCGGAGTGGACTATGCCTCCCAAGCAAGACAGAACGACCAGGGGGGCGCAAGGAGTTCAGGGAGCATTACAAGTTACGGCGCAGACCCACCGAGTTTCCAATACCCCTAATCTGGATCACGGGAATGCACCAGATAATCCCCCCACTCGAGGTTTGATCCCAGGACGGCGGGGCGCTCATGGAAAGAAGGCTGTTGTCAAAGATCCCGCTAGCAATATTGGCGCTGCCGGGGGGACTCGGCTACGCACTGCAGCTGCGGTGGCGGCTACTGAGGGGGGATTGAGGCAGCCTACGTTGGTCGAGGCATTTGCAATGGCCTCGCCTGCGCTCCCTGCCACCCTAAGCAAAAGGCTAAATCAGCCCTTACCTGACCCTTCGATTCCAGGCAACAGGGGAGAAATAGCCGAGAAGGGCGAGACTGTGCAAGCTGATCCAACAATTAGCCTGACATCTGACCTGCTAGTACAACCCATTTGGGGGTTGAGCACACAAGCGGACTTGGAATTACCTAATGGAACTTTGATAACTGGTAACTCAGTTCTGGCGGATTCAGCAGAGTCAGTAGAAACAGAGGTACTATCTGCTCCTTCACAGCTACAGTCACAGTCAGTTGCCTCACTGGGGGAGGCTAATGATTTGCTGGAAAATACCGGGGGCATACCTGCGCATAGCTCACCGGCTCCGGCTGGCCCCACTCCTGACGTCTCGGAGCAATTGCTTCATTTGCCTCAACTCCCTGCGATGACGCATGGCTCTCCTGAGGGGGATACATTTTATTCATTAAAAGATGATTCTGACTCGCCTATTCTTAGTGATATCAGTATTTCGGAGGAAACGGACTCGGGGGAATCATCTACCGTACAAAGGGTAAGCCATGACAAATTAGCTTCTCGTAGGCGAAGAACCAGATCTAAGACGTGTCCTACAAGCATGGGCCATTCTACGGCCCGCAATCTGGAATGGGATTACTCGGCTACCAGCCAGGTTTATGAGAACGGGAGGCCAGGGGCAGCAGGGGTAGAGGGGGGGTCAGATGAACCTTCCGGGACCCCCACTCCTCCTCCTTCTTTGGATTTAGTCTACTCCACGTTAAAACAAATGCAGAGTGAGGCTAGGAGTGAAAGTAGGAGGGCGAACCATGCTACAAAGAAACTGCAGGCCTCCATTCGTAAAATGAATAAACTGTGCTCCGAAATGTCCGAAAGGGTGACCCAGGTGGAGGATAGAACAGTTGCTCTGGAGGAGGCTGTGGATAAACTACAAGAGTCTAAAGGGCAGCAGGAGAAACAGGCATTGGACACGTGTTGGAAACTCGAAGACTTCGAGAATCGTCTACGGAGAAATAATGTCCGTATCCTTGGGATTGCCGAAAATGTGGAAGGAGGGAATATATTGTCCTTTACCGTTTCCTGCTAAAAAAAGCATTCCCCGAACTCTCACACTGGTCTTGGGAGATGGAGATCCAGCGTGCCCATCGTTTTCCAATGGTTCAGAAGAGGAACTATTCACCAGAGCACCCCAGGGCAATTCTGATTTATGTTGGGAACTTCATTTTGCGACAGGCTTTAATAGATATGGCGAGACCAGATGCTAAGCGAAAGTGTGATGGACACACATTATTTACGCGGCCTGATTTTTGCCACGCCACGGTAGAGCGTAGGTGGAGGCTTCGTCAAATGATCCCTGGGCTTCAAGGGCTGGGTTGTGAAGCCTACCTCCTCTACCTTGCCCACCTTAAGATAATCGCTATGGGACAGGCCCACTTTTTTTTGTCAGAAATTAAGGCCAAGGAATTTATGGTTGAATTGAAGGCTTCCAAAGGAAGGGGGGGTGCTCTTTGAAGTTAAAAGTGTCTAATTGCTAACCGCAGTATAAGTTGTTTAGTCTGATGAGCACTTTATCACACAATATCTCACTTTTGGTTTGAATAATGATTACTGTAAATTTTTAGAAAAGATTTTTTTAAATGTTCGTTAGATGCCGGGGTACAAGGGTGCGGAGTTGTGTGGGGTGGGGGCCGGCGGTGGCTCGAGTTGTGTGCTCAGACTGCCACACATAGGTCTGACTGACCTATTTGCCTTGTTGGGGAGTAGGGGGGGAGTGGGAGGGGGGAGGTTTTGCCCAAGGGGCAAGGGGCTCGGGGGGGGTTAAGTTACAGCACAGCACAGTTTCACAAATATGGAACACTCACAGAAGATCTAGGAAGCATATAGTGGGTTTTTGGTTTAGAGATGTTATGGAGCATAGGGTTGGATTAAGACAGAGGAAGAGCAACGATATTATGTATAAGGAAAGGTTTCAAAATTTTAATTATGAATCCGGTTAATCTTAGAATAGTCACGATTAATATTTGTGGGCTAAATGATCAAGCTAAACGCCTTAGGGCTGCCATTATTTTAAAAGCTATGCGAGCTGATATTTTATGTCTCCAAGAGACTTACATAGAGGGTCGAAGTGGAGGAATCCTGGAACAACTGGGGTTCCGTTTATTGATGGCTTCCAACCACGGTACTAAGACAAGAGGGGTTGCGATTTTGACTCGAAGGAAAGATATAGAAGTCAAGAGGAAACTATCTGACAGGTGGGGCCGATGGGTAGTACTGAGTTGCGCATTTGCTGGGGAGCCTTTTACTCTGGGCTCATTATATGGCTCTACGGCTGATGACCCTGAGGTACTGGAGTATCTAGATGTTGAGCTAGCAAATTGGCCCTCCCCACTATTATTATGTGGCGATTTTAACATTGATGGGCTTGGCGGGCTGTGGGGCGGTAATGGAAGCATTTATTCCGGACGGAAAAAGAGAGTGTTTAAGGCTCTTACAAACTTAGTTAATAACCACGGATTAATAGACTTATGGCACCATTTGAACGATAAAGACCCTGGCAGTTCTTTCTTCTCCGCTCCTCATAAGAGAGTTTTTAGGCTTGATTACTTTTTTGTTTCACACTCTTTAGTGTACCGGGTTAAGATCGAGAAGTACCCCAGAATACTATCTGACCACAATCCCCTTGTCCTTACATGGGAGTTTGCTAACGCAGTACAGGGGGAGCGGTCTTGGACGTTTGAAAGAGGGCTTCTGTTAAACTCCGATTATATCACCCATATGAAGAAATGGATCAAGACATATTGGGATATAAATAGATATAGTGCTCGTGCCGGGGTTGTATGGGACGCGTTTAAAGCCGGGATTAGGGGGGAGACACTCAGTTTTAGTCTTTTACGACAGAAAAAAGAGAAGCAGCGTGAAGTACTGCTGCATAAAAATTTAGTTAAAATTGAGGAGGAGCTGGCAACGGCAGTGAAGACAGGGTTAGCCTTAGAGGACATTTCTCAGGCTTGCCTGGGCTAAGGCAGAAATTGGAGACCGCGCTGCATCAAAGGCGGCAGAGCTTTTCTTAGCCAAAAGAGAAGAATCTCATGAATTTAGTGAATGGGTGGGCCACATGTTGGCAGTTAGACTTAGGCAAAGGAGTGCCCGATGTGAAATAAATGAAATAAAAGATGCACACGGAAGCCTAATTACGGATCCATTTGGGATTCAAGAAATATTTAGGCAATTCTATCAACAACTATATGATGCAGATTCCCCGATACAGCAGAGCCTAATTCAGGGATATCTTAAGAATATACCACTGCAGAATATAGAGAGTGAGGATTGTATGAAACTTGAGGCTGCTCTAACACAAGATGAGATTTTTGTGCTTTAAAGAGTCTCTCTTCCGGTAAGGCCCCCGGACCTGATCAGATCCCCTGGAATTCTATAAAACCTTTTGGGAGGAAGTGGGACCTGATTTGGTTGAAGTAATATCCCTGGCACAACTCGGGGTCCAGCCCCTGATTCTTGGTCAGGAGCGGACATTATATTAATTTTAAAAAGGGAAATCACCTCAGGAACCCGGGTCATATCGGCCAATTACTTTGATAAATAGTGATGTAAAAATACTATCTAAAGCTCTCGCAACAAGGTTAAATCTTATCATCGGGAAGGTAATACATCCATATCAACATGGGTTTATACCGGGGAGAGGGACCACCCAACACATTCGGCGGGTAATAACTTTATTCGATGCAGCAGAAGTCTCATCCATTACGGCATTTTTTGAATCTATTTTGGGCTTTAAGGTTAAATTAACCCCAGCCCTAATGCTACTTGGGGTGGATAATAGCCAGGGTCAATCGGGGTCGGATCATTTTCTTTTTCTCGCTATGGCGGTTTTACGTATAACTATTGCTTCAGTTTGGTTAGATCAATCCGCACCAACATTCCAGTTATGGTTAGCTCGACTTCTTTCAATATTCAATTTGGAAAGGGGAATATATGAAAGAAAGGGTAATAGAGGGAAAATTGTAGGTAGACGGATATGGGCTCCTATGTATAGTTGGAAGGAATCGCTGGTTCATAATGGACCCTAGATATTTTTTTGTTTAAAGAATCTGAGTCGCGACAAAGGAGGCTCACATGTTCTTTTTGTCTGTTTCTTTCTTCTTCTTTTTCTTCCTCTTTTTCTTTCATGGTTTTTTCCAAAGGTCTCAATATTTTGACAAATACCTCCATTGTAGGGTTGTTTGGTGAATTGCTTTTTAAGACTATTTATTCTTTTGTGTCTGTAAGTAACTGATATAATGCTGCGCTGTATATTTAAAATGCAATAAAAATAAAAAACAAAAAAAGTAGAATGTACCACAAAATAATACAAGGTTGACAAACAGCCTCAGCCCTTTACAGTAATATGATAACAAAGGTTTACAGGAAGTGAATGTAAGGAAAAGGAACCAAATTTACTTGCCCAAAACCACATAGGCCCTTATTACAAGGCCTCTAAATTCTGATGGGGCCGGTGAATGACCTGCTTATTATCTACCCATTATGCCAACTGGCATGTAGGGCAGCGACAAAGGACCTCCATTTCTGTCTATCTTGGGCAATTTTCTTTATGGTGCCACAGCTGTGGTTCAGGGTCTTCATTTCTGTTTCCACAGTTTCAGCTCCAGGGGCTCCTTGCCCTGCCTCTCTTCCATTTGCCTTCTGGGGTATAATGGAGAGCTGCTCTTCTGATGGTGTCTCCATCTTTTTCTCACAATGAAGGTGTCCATGCTCTCTCTTGCCTGTATCTGGTAAGTCGTTGCTAATTGGAGATGGTTCGTGGCCTGAAAATGTGCAAGATTCCTCTCAGGTTGCTGGTGTAGAAGGCTGATAGTTTGGTGATATCACTTTTCTTCATCAGCCAGCATTGTAATTCATAGAACACATACACAAAAGCCTCAGCTTGGTGTTGGTGCTGTACTGAGATGACATCCACACATTGTTGAGCATCCTGAAGGCATTTCTGATCTTGTTCAGTCTGCTCTTGAAGTCCCTGCCTGCCCCTCCATCATGAACTCTTCAGTCAGGGCCTGTGACAACACTTGCATATAGAGATTTTGGCAGTCAAATTACGTGGGAGAAAGTCTGACCGAAATGAGGAAATGCAAGGGATATTGGACCCTGATAATACTTTATTTCTTAGTGTGCCCAGAGGATCCAACTCTTAAAAATCTTGAGTGTCCCGTCATCAGAGTTACTGGTAAATCATCTGGGATTGGGGAAAATCCAGCTAATTTACAAGGCCAAACACAATGGGTGCCTAGTGTGGCTTTGCAACCCATTGAGAAGTTTATAAACCTTGGTGTGGTATATTCAACTTTGGCCATGATTCTAATCAATTGAGTTAATTGTGACCCCTTTGTAAGGGGTGAGATTAACACTGATATAGCAATAGCAACCCCGCAATAGTAATGGCTGCACTAAATCTACCCTTGCTTTACCAAATATTATGCAAGCATCCTGAACAACTGCTGGGGTGCAGTTCTTTATCTAGATAATGACTGGGGCAAGAAGGTGAATGCCTCTTTCACATCCCCTCCTAATTGTGATTCAGAATGGAACAGCTTTCTGATTTGCAAAATGTGTTTAGTAAATAGAAAAAAGAATTGTTGTTGCAAAAACTGATTTTTCAAACTGTAAAGTTTGCACTTACTCTAATCAGATCTTCCAAAAAACAAATCAACTTGCTAGGACACAAAACCAGGCTACAGTTGTACAACTCAATAAATGTGATAGCACGGCCACATAGAATCATAAAATGTATTTGGTCACCAGTAGAACATTGGATCTAGGTAAAAACGCTCACAACACTTGTAATAAAAACGCTAAGTTAGTATCGGAGGGCATAAATAACTGAACAAATTGCAAAAAATCTACAGATGAGGGAGATCCTTCTGTTGCACAAGATACTAGCCATAGTATAGAAAGCTCAGGCAACCACATGGGTACACTACAGGAATATCAAGTTTTAAATATTGTGCTACAAATAATCAAAGCCAGCTTATTAACATTTAATGAAGGTCTATAGATAGATATATATTTACTATACTTAACGCCACATGTATGTACCTTGATGATATAGATATCTTCAAGATACATAGCTGTGGAGTTAAGAATAGTAAATCTATAATTATCTATATATGCTTACCTTCACTGTATTTTGCTGATCCATATTCTGGATACAATATTTTTGCATCATAATAGTTCTGTGCTCTGTATTATATATACATATTACATATACACATATATAACTGTCCAACATAAGATCACAATTACACCAAGGGCAGCTCAAGGTTAAGCTTAAAACTGACTTGTTCTAACAAGCTTCCAGCTTATCCCTAAAGAAGCAACGTGAACCCATGTCCTAAGTATGGACTCAAATTATGAGGGACCTTTGAAATTAGATTTCATGTGTCTCCCTCTTGTGTATTCACCTTATCCCAAACTCTCTTAAGTTATTATCTCTTGTATTTCGGTGCTTACCAGTCAGACAAATACATAACATTGAATAACACCAAACATGCTTGCTCTTGCTGGTTAAGACAGATTCTAGTCCTAGAGGTCTTCATAATCTGAGCACACGTGTGTTACGCATCCATGATACAATGCTGGTTGGCTGCCTTGCAGAGCCCTTCTCTGCAGGCTACTTTTCAAAAGTACACGTATGAACAATACAACCTTCCCTTACCTGCATTCAAGGTGTTTTTCTCCGCCCTGAAACCAGACTCAGAGTTGTTCTCAGAAGGGATGTTCTGGATGGAGGAGAGCGGGATATCAGCATCGGTGCTCGTCAACCAGGTGGACTCCGTCTCCTTGGTCCAGCTCTCCAGATACCTGGGCTCAAGGGCATCTGTCCGACTGCCTCCACAGCCCATGCTTGTTTGTTAGTTTGTCACTGAGGCTAGGAAACCAAACTATAACTGAACATATTTCAGTTTCTCACAGAATCCCATCCTGGCCGCATGTGTCATCATATTTAGCAACTTCAGAGTCCAGGTGCCATCTCCTGAAGTTGCCCACGTCAAACAATTTTTCACGTATAGAACGGGATAATCTACTTATGAAGACCCTTTAAAGTCTGAGGTACAGCTTGACAGCTTAAGCCTTGTCCCTGGTGCGGGCTGGGTCAGGGATGTACAAGTGTTATGCTAGGTCAAACTGTCTTCTGCTCCAAGCAGCACCCCTTCCCTCTTCTACTCTCTTCACAAGCTGAGAGTTGTGACAGGATGAGTCAGATGCTCAGGACGGTGGCGCAAGACTCGGCAGGGCTGACAATCAAAATGCTCTTTTTCAACGAGCAGCATCTTTCAGAAATAAGAAGGGCCCATTAGGAGGAGTGCTGGGCTTTCATTATGCTCATTATCTAGAAAGAAGAGATAAAATGCAAGCTTATTGTTCAGTTTCTTTCAAAGCCCTTCTTTGTGCATCATTTCAATCGGCCCCTCCCCCACTCTTTCTACATTTTTCACATCCTCATCCCAGGTATTTCTGAGCCAATCCATCAGTATATATTGTACTCCTGTTACAATTATTGTGTCCGTTGTACCTTCTGCATATAATCATTGCAGTAAACTCATAGCTCCCTCCCTACATCACTACACCTTATTGAATGGCCTTTAGCCAAAGTAAAGTGTAGAGATGCGCTAAAACTCCATTATTCATTTGTAGTTTGAACTTTGGTCCTATTCAACTAAGTAATTACTACCTATTTCTCTTTTAAGTCACAGGTGCACCCGTTCGCAGGGGTGCCATTTAAAGACCAGCAAAGTAGAGGGGTGAAGACTTTCTGGCACACCATATATGTCATTTAGGGGTCAGCAGGGATCGCAGGTGCAACCCCTAGCTTGATTCTTGCGACCCCTGGCACTGGCTGTGCGACCCCTGGCCTCAGGGGTGGAAAACCACTGTGAAGAACACAGGGGCAGCTCCGCATTCACTCCTTTCTGCTTGCTTTTCATTACACTAATAGTGAATACAATTCTATTATTCACTATTAGTGTAATAAAAAACTGGAGCACACTTAGCTGGAGCGAGAGCTTTGGTGGCCGCTGTGATAAGTAAAAATGGTTTTAAATGTCTGTTATGTGCATGCTTGGGGATGAGAGTGTGTCTATAAGAGATAGAGCATCTGTATGTGTGAGCATGTGTTTGTGTGTGTAATAATGTGTGTGTGAGTGAAAGTGACTGAGAGTCAGTGACAAGTGAGTGAAACTGTGAGATTGAGGCCCAGGTTTACTATTTTTCGACACAAGGCAACTCTGCACCAAAGTTGCTGTTCCTCCTTGCGTCAAAGGGAGGGAGAAAACATTTACTATAGCTACTAAGATCTGGTGTATTGTTTCTCTCACTGAGCGCTGGTGAACTTTTGGCAACCATACTCCAACGCACACACTCATGCGCCATAACGCAAGGGTGTGTGCAATCTCTGAAGCATAGGTTTTGTACTGAAAAGGCTAATTTCCAAACAAAAGACTATGATTTAGGGCTTTTCCCACTTTGTACATGTGCTGTACAGTGCAGCACACATGCAAAGCTGGAAAAATGAGGAGGAATAAAAACATTTTTACTTGTTACGCCTGCCTTGAGAAGTTGTAATATTTTGGGGCAAATTCCTGTCTACCAATGTTTGTAGATAGCGATTTGCATCAAAACTCATGGGTGGCTGAAGGGGAATGCACCTCCCATGGTTTGCCCCCTTGACACAAAATTACACAGAGTATAGCTTAATTTTGCGTTACTTTGTGATACTATCCAACTCAAATATGGAGTTGCGTTAGATAGTAAATCCCACTCTATCCATTTGCACCAGGTTTGCATAACAAAAGTGATGCAAGCACAGTGCAAAGCGTTAGTAATCCTGGGCTAGAGTGTCAGTAAGTATGAGTGTAGGAAAGTGGGGTATTTTGCAGTGAAGTTGGGTAGGCTTCACTATGTAATACCTTCATGTTACCCCAAATGGGTCCTTTGGATTCATACTAATAAATCCCTAGCTCAGTCCTGGTAGTGTGGCACAGAGCAGTCAGGCTTTACTAGAGGAACATTTGTTAACCATTTCAGATTACCAACATGAACAATAAGTAATTGACACGACTCGAAAGAAATCTGACACCAATTTATGAAAATAGAGCAGATTTTTATATAATTTTAGACAAGTAAACGAAGACAATCGGATCAGTATAACAGGAGTTGTGGATTTCAAAAGGAAAAATAAATCAGTGCATTTCACTCTTGCCAAACGATAACGTTGTGGTCAATGAGAAAACACACTTGTGACACTCAGCCACTTGCAGGTGGAGTCCAGTGGAAACCACTGGGGGGGGGGGGTGGGTAAGGTGCTGCGGGTCCCAGGACCAGTCTCTGACAGTCAGTTGAATTTTACCTAGCTCGTAGGGCCCGGGTGCCGAGTTGTCCTGGCTGTCCCTGGTGCTGAATGCGGGAGCTGCAGGTTTTGTTGCTTGGACAGTGCAGTTGAGGAAAGGGTCGAACAAAGATAGTGGTAGCCCAACTGGCCACCAACAAGGCTTGGCAGTAGCAATCACAGCTTACGGTTACATTGATGTCTTAGAGTGCGGGGGAAAACAGTAGCCGGCTGAAACTTGGAAGTCAGGACAATGTTTCCCACAATGCACTGGACCATTTACTTTTGGGCAATCCCTTAATGGTCCCGATGGCCTGTGATTCTTTGGTTCCGGGAGCATTCTATAGCTGCGGGCTGCAGGGGACTAGTTCCTCTAGTCCAAAAGAGTTCTGGAGTTTCCTCTGGCATGTAGAGTGGTTTTCCTTTCTTTTGGAAGTGGTCTCTGGGTCTGCTATGAGTCACAGTCGTGCAGTTGCAGGGTGGTTGCCACAGGTGCAGGTTATAATGCCTTTGCTTTCTGCAGGTCCTGTAGTCGCAGACTCGGTCTCTTCTTTGTCCTTGGTTGCAGTTCAAACAGATCTGAGTATCTGGCACCAAGGGTGACAATTAAATCCTAGATTTAGGGGCATCAGGAGTGTGGGTGGAAGCTTTGACGCTCACCGCCTTGATGTGTCACTTCACTAGCCAACTTCTCAGGAAGGGAGATGATCCTTCATTCCGAGGCAGGAATTTGTTTTGGCTCCTGGGAGTGTTCACATCTTCTGGCAGGGGGTCAGATTCCTGTCTTGGTGGCAGCAGCTGCAGGCTGTTAGCCAGGACACAGGAAAGGCAGTGGCAACAAAGTGGGTAACCTTTAAGGTTGCCACCTGGATGCATGTCACATTAAATCTGACTTTGGGAAAAAGTTGGATTTGATGAGACAAGTTGTTTGATACCAAACATGACCCTTTTCAGTGGGACCATAATGGAGCTGGCAATCTCGGGAGCCCGGGTGCCAGCCCTTGTTATCCTATGGCCCCTGAACACTTATAGTAGCCCTTAATAGAAAGAGCACTTATATGTCCACAACTTTCATATAAAGCACCCTGCCTCCTGGGCTCAGGAGGCATTTCTTAGGGGTGACTGACATATATTAAAAATAGTGCTTTGACCTTGCCACTCATGGTGACGGCAAAGTCGAGTTGGAACAGTTTGCACTGCTCCTGTAGTGTACAATGGCAGTCTTGTTATCACCTCTTTACTTTAGTCACTCAGGGTGGCACAATCAATGCTGCAGGCCCTGGTGACCCCTTTAACTCCCATGCCCTAAGTACCACTGGTACCCTTGATAGGGACTTAAAGGGGGTTAAAGTCCTTGCCAATTGGGGTTACCAATTCACATATATCATATTTAGGGAGAAAGCACTGGCTCTGGGACCTGGATAGCAGGCTCCAGTGCACTTTCAGAGTCATAACCATCGGCATTGGGGGAAAAAAGTATGGGGGTGACCATGCAAAAAGGGCACTTTCCTACAATGAGTGAGTAGCAGTGAGATTTAGAGTCGATGCAAGTGAGTGAATGCGAATGATAAAAATGTTAAGGGTTAAAAGGGAGTGTGGGTGCCCATCACACGGTTCCCTGGCCAAGTATTATACCTTGTTTGAGTGCAGGCAGAGTTGAAGCTACAGTTTCCTTCCGCAGGTGACCCCCACACAATTCACGGCCTCCCTCCACCCATCATACTATTCCCTGCCCAAGGTAGCCCAAGCTTTCTACCTTGTTTAAGTGCAGGTAGAGTTGCTGCTACAGTTTCCGGCTGCACCCGATCCCACACACTCTACCTACCTCCCCACCACCCGGCAGACTGTTCCCTGATGTACACTCTGGTACTACAGCCCTAAGGACTTTGCTCGGCTTCACAAGGATTAATATATGGAATCCATGAAAGCTGCAGGTTAACAGAGACCACCTACATCATCTCCACTTAGAAGTTCCCATCCTGGAGTGCGTCCATTGTACTTTTAAGGATTTGGCCAGGTGCATTGTGGGAATTGTAGTCCCAACATCCCAAGGATCATCTCAGAGCTTCTAGACCCCTTTGATTGGTGTCCTGCATTCTTTGAACCCACAAGAGTAACTTCAGGTACAAGTTCTAGAAGTCTTGAGAAATTTGGAGCAACTTTTGGAAAACATTTCCATAAGGTGACCGACTAGTCGACGAGAGTCAAGCCGCAAACATGAAACTGCGACCTGCGCTGGATTTCAGGCTCGTCCCACTGAAATCTCCAGAGCTCCAGCCGTCGACAAGACTTCTGGGAGTTGACCAGGGCCTCACACAGGATCAAGCCGACAACGTGGATGCTGATCCGGCTTGAAAAAAAGCCTCGCTCGACTTCAAGAGAAAATCCTCCAGAAAAGTTTTTAAGTGCGAAGGTAACATTTTGACTGCTTAGTGTATCCGCCATGGATCCATCGCAGTCGGCCTCAAACTTTGACTATGTCTCAGTCAAGCGCGACCAAATGTCCCAAGTTGGCGCTATTGTTTTTTAAGCACCAGTAAGTGTTTATTCTTTAAAAATTCATATCTCTGGTTCCCTACATTGGATGTTGTTGTTTTCATGTCTATTTGTTCATAAAAATATGACCTATTTTTATAAATTAGTGTTGGATTTCTATTGTGTAGTATGTCTTACTTATTTAATGTATTGGTGTTTTTAAACACTTAACACACCTGTATCTTAAGTTCAGACTGCCTGCTTGTTGCCAGATACCAAGGGTTGAGCAAGGAAATAATTAATTGAGACCTTGACTGAAACTTTTATTGTGTTTGGGCCTTATTACTAGTGGTAGGTCCCTTCTTATCACTACTAACAAACCACTTTCCAGCAAGGGGTTTTTAGGGTTCAGGTATGAATGAAAATTAGGGGTGTGAGGTGTTTTTAGGGTTTGGGGATGGTTGGTGTGTAGGGGTGTTGAGGGGTTTCATGGTTCAGTGATGTGCAGAGGATAGGGGACGGGAAGAGTTTTTAGGGTTTAGGATTGGGTGGAGATTATGGTGGTGAGGGGTTTTAAAGATTAAGAAATAACTGGAGTTTAGATTTAGAAAAGGCTTTTAGAGTTATGAGATGGGTAAAGTTTAGGGGTGATGAGGTGTTTTTAGGGGTCATAGATGGGTGGTGTTTAAGGGTGGTGATGATTTCTTTAGGGTTCACGGATGGGTGGAGTTTGGATGTGGTGTGGGGCTTTAAGGGGTCAGGGATGTGTGGTATTTAGGTCGAGAAGGTTTTTTTGTTTGTTTTAGGAGTGGGTAAACTTCAGGGGTAGTGAGAGGTTTTGCAGTTCAGGGATAGGTGAAGTGCAGGGGTAGAAAGAGCTTTTAAGGTTCTGGGATGGGTGCAGTTAAGGGGTCCTGGTTCAATGTAGTTTAGGTGTAGGGAGGGGTTTTCAGGCTTCTTGGATGGGTGGATATAAGGGGTGGAAAGGGCTTTTGGGGTTCAGGAATGGGTGTACTTTCGATGCAGTGAAGGACTTTTAGTTTTTTTTTAAATTTATTTTAAAAGTTTTGTATAGCGCAAACACACAGAGATTGATGGTATTTAGGGGTTGTGAGGGGCCAGGGATGGATGGTGTTTAGGCATGGTGAGGGGTCAGCAAATTAAAACCTTCCGAGGTAACTGACAATGTCAAAGCTATAAATCAGAAATAATATTCCCTGAAGTAAAGCACTGAAATAAATACCACAGACAATTTTTTTTTCTGAAATTATAACTTGCAACCATTGTATTTACACTTACAAAATAAGAATGCAAATCCCATTTCAGACAAGAAGACCTTCATTGAATTGCTTTCTATGAAATGGTTAACTGCACACAGGTAGCCTGGTGCAAAAGCGACTTTGCAGGATTGGGTATTGACCTAGGGTAGATCTCATAATGTTAGTGTGCACTCATATGGAGAGTAAGTGTGGAGAGTAAGCGCTCCAAGGCAGCCCTATGTAAAGGGCTGCCTTGGAGCGCAGTTCCGCTTCCCCCTGGCTTACAGACACCAGAGTCATACCGATTTAGGGCGCAGCCTGTATTAGAAAATCAATTCTGCAAATTCCACAAACATATCTGTACAGCTTATGGGTCATCTAGGAATGTCCTATTTCTTTGGCTCAGCTCAGGATCAGAGCCTAAGACTTTTATCGCCATGCTGTGTCGTTAATTACATTTCTCTCCAGCAGCAAAGGGAACAATAAACAGTGCTTCACTCAGCTCCTGTGGACAGAATGCTCTGCATCAATCAACCAGCGGTCACATTGTACCAGGGATGGGCCTGCCCAAGTTCACTAAACAAAAGAGGGAGCCCAGATCTCTGGAGCTAACCCAATAGGGGGTTTCCTTTGAAGTTTTCTGGGGACGGCCCTGGCAGTGGTGACAGCAAGGGATGGAGCTGAAACTCCCAGAGCCGACGTGGCAAGTGAGTCTTGAGTCATGCCATTTTGAAATATCCCAGCAGGCTGTGCAGGAAGGTTGGGACAGGGGCAGAGAGGTGATGTGGCACCCCAGGATATGCCAGAGGTGTATCCTTGCTAGAACCTCCTGCCCCCACTTAATTGGTCCTGTGCAGGGGAAAGAGCTCTCTTTTGGGTGTGCTTTTCTGCTGAACACTTGAACTGGAGGCTGCCGCCATGGACAATTGTAAGGGAGAACCCCCTGATAGCCATCTGCATTAAGGACTCTTACTCTAATTGACTCCAGGATGAGTGGGGCTCTCCTCAAGACCAGGGAAGCTGGTCCCCTTACACCCCCTGAGGACTAGTTGGAGAAAGACTGGGCTTCTGCACCAAGAAGAAGAGAGGCCTAGAGAAAAAACAAGGAGAAAGGCTGGTGCAGGGAGCCAGTGAAACCAATACCCTGCAAAGTTCATCGCCTTTAAGGCAAAGAGGCCTAAAGAAAGTGCTCCAGGTGGCTAGGGCTCGCTACCAGGAGCAAAACAAGACCAAAACCAAGCAAAACCGCCCAACGTGGCCCGAAATATCAGCCTGAGAAGGATCTTGACCTTTGATCACCAGCGCAAACCCGGGACACATGGAGCTCCGCTGCCTGGCTTATATCATCCCCCAGAGTGGGCCAGGGCACAGGGATCGCCGCAAGGAAAGGTCCTGAAAGAGATGGAGCCAGGAGAGGCCGTGCACGGGTTTCCCTCCTTAACACTCCTGAGGGCCTGGAGAACCCAACCCTCCATTCGGTTTTATACTTTGGAGTCCTGGGACTCCATCTCTGGGCCCCTGATGGCTACAAACATGGGGAATCCCTGTTGCCCTTTTCCCGTGCTTCAAGTGCAAGAATGGGCCCAGCACCCCATCCCTTGGCCCAGAGTATAGATGACAGTGGAGAAATGCTGTCGAGAGTGGGGGTGCACCATCACACCCCCCCCTGCGAGTGAGGGAAGGCCCAGGAGAAAGAGGAAGAAGGGTTATCACCACTATGCCCCCCCTGATGTGGCCGGCCCACCCTGCTCCCTGTGCCTGTGAATGGAGGAGCAGGAGGCTGCCACGAGGGCCACACCTTACCTGCAGATGGGGCAGAGGAGACCTGCCGGTTCCACCGCCGGTGACATCCAGAGATAGGCTACCTGAGCTGTCCCCCAACAAATGGGCAGTGTGGGGTGCCAGGGTGTAACCGGGCACGCCTGGACAAAGAAAAAGGACGTTGCTGCTCTCCCCGATGCAGGAGAGCCGCATAATTAAAAATTCGTGAAGCTCAGAGGAGCGCCCTGTAATGCACTGTGTCACTTGCCTGTTTTGTTCAACAAACCTGCTCATTTTCACTCTGTAGTGCCCCCAGGAGGACTGGGTCACCACCAAAAGGATTGTAAGGAGCGGGGGGGAGTTGCAGTGGCAGCACAGCCTTCCCCCGAAAGGATTTCAGGAGTCCCCACCCTAAGTTGGGTGGGACTCCAAAAGAATAAGTAACAGGAGTTTCTTAGGTATTTTAAGTATTCCCCAGGGTGGAACATGTGCTCTTTAGCTGAAAGTACAGCACCCTATAGGGGCAAACTCTAGGGCCTCAGTCTCTGTGGCCTGAAAGTGGTTAACAAGAGTTTTCATGATGCGTAATGCCCTCTAAGGGCAAAAGTCCCCAATTAGAATTGGTATGATCAGAAACATGATGCCCTATAGGGGCTATGTTTTAATTGCTTTTTTCTTGCTCAAAGTTACTATGCGTACACATAATGATTCTGACAGCAACTCGTGGTCAAAGTATACATTCATTATTGCCAGTGTCAAAAGTGTTCACGCAATGTCACCAAGAGGTATTTCCGTAGTCCCATTGTACGTTTGTAAGTTGCTGCGTAGTATTGAGTAGTGTGTGTGTAATAAATGTACTTTTCCTTTTTCAAAAGAAAAAGCACAGACTGGACAATCAGTTATTGAGTATTATTACTCTGTGCCCGCGAATGGTGATTACTAGCCCACATCACCTCCCTTGAGTAGGTCTTGGACTGCTCTGCTGCACCACCCTGACAGAGTCAAGCGCTACAAGGGGTGTTTGGTTCTCAGTGGAGGACAAATGTTGACCCATTACTTGTGCAGGCCACACAACTAATGGCCCGTTTTCTTACACATAGGGGCATATTCTCAAGGACTTATCGCCGAGTTAGCGGCACTTTAGCTCAGCCAAAGTGGTGATAAATTTATCGCCCCATTCACAAGCTGGTGTTAACAGCGCATAACACCAGTCTACCCGCGATAGCAGCCGCAAAAAACATCGCCACAGATGACCCCCGCAACTATCGCTAATGAGATGCAGAGTAGGCGTACCCGCGCAAAAAGCTGCAAAAACACCACTCCGCAACATTCTCAACGACCAGCCAGATCGGCGATAAGACCACAAAACAGGCGATAGGGCCCGTTAGCAGCAGGAAACTAACACCTGCTCTGACCTGGTGCAAAGTCGGACCACAGCCTGCACCACAAAATGGAGCCCAGCCCAGAGCCACACCTGAAGGGCAACAGATGCCATGGAGCCACTGATCATGCAGCTCGGAGCCCCAACAGGGCCACAACACCCACCGCCACCACCCCCAGGACCCCCGCCAGCCCCCCAGCCAAAGATATGCCACATCAACTACACGGAATCATGTACGAAATAATCCGCCTGATGTCGCACAATCACATTTGGTGGCATGCATGTGTCGTCACAAAAATGAGCATCACACATCCACCTTCGATGTAACAAATGAAAATGTATTCAAGGAAACACAGAACAGAAATGAAGACACATGGCGGCTCCCCTCGGGACAATCCGTAGGTCACAGCCTGCAAGACAAAAATCATTATGAGAAGGTGTGTCTTGCGCACATCAAAGGACAGAGAGAGAGCGAAGGAGAGAGAGAGAGAGAAAGAGAGGGAGCGAGAGAAAGACGGACAGAGAGGGGGAGCGAGAGAAAGATGGACAGAGAGGGGGAGCGAGAGAAAGACGGACAGAGAGGAGGAGCGAGAGAAAGACAGACAGAGAGGGGGAGCGAGACACAGATAACAGAAGAGATGGACAGGGAGAGAGAGTGCCCACAATGCGCACCCAGACCACACTGCCCACCTGCTGCCACAGGTGTGTCTCCAACAACGTGCCTGTATGTAGTGCAGTTCACCAGGTCACACATCTGAAACAGATCCGCCATCTGAAACAGAGTCCAGAGACATGAATGGTAAAGTACATACAATTGCACAAGACATCATCGCCTGTCCGCTCCTGCGCACCCATGCAGATGTACCCCAGCCCCTCCCGCAGCCCAGCCGTGCATGCCCGCCCCTGCGCACCCAGGCCTCATTGCTCACCTTCCGCCCTTGACGTGTAGTAATGATGGCCCACCACGTGCCGCTGCAAGCCACATGCCCGGGCCCCCGGACATGGCACCCTCCACATCATGCAGCCCCGCTCCGCAGGCCACCAGGTCTCACATATGATCCTGGGTCTTGATTTCGCCATGGCAGAGAACATACCAGTGCACCAGGCATCATCGCAGGCTGCACACCCGCTCAGCCCTTGAGGTGCCACTAACTCTGTGATCCGGGATGCGACGCCACGTGGCGGTAGGCCCGTGCTGCCCGCTGGCTCTGGCCTACACTGCGGTCCAGCAGGGCACACAAATCTTGAGCAGTCCGGGCGGCCGGGACGGGGCATCATCGCAGGCTGCACACCCATCCAGCACTTAAGGTGCCCCTACCTCAGTGCACCCAAAGTCACCGTCCCGTGGCGGTGTGCCTGTGCCGGTCGCAATGTATCCGGTGCCACCAAGTCTGTGTCCCAAAGTCATGGACCTTGTATGATTGGGTATCGTGTTGCGGACACCATCATGTCACCTCCAGTCCTGGGGAATGTGATGTTGCAGGGCCCGAGGCCCTCATGCCTACATTAACACCACACGGATGCACCCAGATAGAGAGTGGGAGCGTCGAGCACGTGCGCCCGTCCCTTTTCATTGGCAGGGTCGCATGTCCCGTGAAGCGTGTGCTGGATGGGTGTGGTGTGGGTGTAAACCAGCCGTGAGGGAGTGGCTGTGGCATGCTGACAACTAGACCTGTGAGCAGCAGATCACTACAGGAAAGACAGGGGACATGTACCGTTGCCGTCCCCCCCTGTGAGCGTAAGCGGAGTGGGCTGGCCTGGTGTATGCCAGTCCAGCGTAAGGGTTTGTATATGACCCCGGGGCCCTGGGCGTGGTTCCGTACTGGGCTGGACAAGGAAGTAACTCATGCGTGTGTCCCTGTTGTTGTGTCAGCGCCACCCGGACCGCATTGGGCAATGTGTCACCCTGTGACCCCTGTTCTACGACATGAGCCACATGGACGTAAGAGGAGTCCAGTGAGCCTACATTCATCCATTCTTCCACACTTGAAAGACCATAGACAAGACACATCTGTGTGAAAATGAATGTTTAATGCACATTCAGTGGAGTGTTGCATCTGGAGCAGTACAGGGCCATGCAAACCCCACATGACGATGTTGTCCCGTGGAGGGCCAGCCAGGGTCCTTCAGGGAATGACAAGTCCAAAGGAAGAGGAAGAGTTCAGTCCGCAGTCTGATTGCTGTGTCAATGGCGATCAAACTGCATATGGCAGTCCATGTCGAGGTCCAAGGTGAGTGTCGCAGAGTGCATGTGGGGACAGTGGAAGGTCATGATGCAGAGGGCAGTACCAAGCTGAAGCCGGACCTATGGATGAGATGCATGCTGCTGCGTCCTTCTTACCACGAGGGCAGTATCATCCGCATCTTCGGTCTCTGCTGTTTCATGTGCCTCACGTGTGGGTGGTGGTGTTCTATCTCCAGCACTGTGTGGCAGTGACACATCAGTGGCCGGAGGTGGAAGGTCTGCCACACTGTGTGGCACTGACACTTCAGGGGGCGGAGATGTGGATGGAGTGGTGGCAGCAGCATGCATCCGCGCCAGGCCTTGTGGCAGCAATGCCATGAGGAAGGTCCTGAGGTCATTGAGGAACCCAGCTACCTCTTGCTGGTGTGCAGCCGTGGCAGCCGATCGTTCCGCATTCGCCCGCTCCATGGTCTCCATTAACCTCTGCATGTTTCCCAACTCCCGTGTGACATCGCTAGAGCCACTCGGACTGGACAGTTGTACTATTCTCTGAGTCAGGGCTCCAGCGATGTCAGCCATGGTCCGTTGGAGAGCGTGGAGCGGACTGTGGGTGTCCGTTAGGGACCGTGAGTGGTCCCTGATGGGACTTAGACACCCACGTATGGCATCTAGTTTGTCTGCCATGCGGTCGAAGTCCACCCACACCTGTTCAGCCAGATTCTCCTGGCACCCCAAAACACGGCGTTGGAAGGCCATGTATTCTCCGTGGGGGTCCTGGGAGGCAGCAGTGGTGGTGGGTGCTGCCTGCTGTGTTGTCTGTGCAGGGGGTGGGGTCTCCTCATAGCAGCTGGGCTGCCCAGTGGGCTGCGTAGGCTGTCCACGAGCAGTTGGAGGGCGTCAGAGTCGAAGCTGTGGCCGTCCTCTTCGTCTCCAGAGAAGAGAGGGTCGGTCTGCTCTGCAGGAGGTATTGATTCTCCCTCTGCAATGTGAAGGGGAGATGCAGTTTAACAATGTGTCCACATGTATGTTGTCGCATTGTACATGTTTACATACAGACAGCATGACTGGGTACATTGTGGCTGTTTGGGAGGAGCTGCCTATTTGATGGGGGACAGTGGACATTTCGACAACAGACGTGTGTGTGTTTGTACTTGTACATTATCAACACACATTTCCCTGCAATGCCAATTGTGATTGGCCAGTGTCTGCACCCAATCGGCACCAGTTGTGTCCTGTGTTCTGTTGTAGGTGTTTTGCGGATTGTGTCAAATCATTGTCAATGTCGATGTGCTCTGCATGTGATGTGTGTGCTGCATTTTGGGGGAGTCGCCCTTGCAGCTCAGATTTTGCTGCCCCTTATCATTTTCATGAGGTGTGCCTTTGACTTCTGTGCTTGTACAGTGTTGACATGTTGCATACTTGGGTATGTTGGTCTCTTGGTGGGAGTTGGTGGTCTGGGGCATGGTTTGTCCGCAGATGTGCTCAACTCAATTGTGCATGTGTGCCATTGTGCCCATCTCCCCCCGTCCCCCCAGGCCCTGGTCGTTACTCACCCTGTTGCTGTTGTGTCGGGTCCTGTTGAGCAGTGTCTGGGCCCCCAACTCCTGCCACCGTCTCCCCACTGATGACTGTGGACACCATTTCCTCCATGTGACCAGCTCCTCCTGTGGCGCTGGGCTCCCACCTCCAGTCTGCATTGCTGCCTTCAGGTTGTTGGCGAGTTTCAGCTTGGTTTTGCGCTTGACATCATTCCAGCACCTCTTGACCTCGTCCATTGTCCTCTTCAGCACTCCGACTGCATTCACCTTGTCCACGATGGACTGCCATATTGTATTTTTTGTTGCCAATGACACAGTGGAGGTGACGAACAGTTGTTGATGGTGTTCTGTCACCTCCGTTATCAGGATCCTGTTTTCCTGCGGACTGAACTTCATTTTCCTCTTCTTCTTGTCCTTGCCCTTCCCTGACCCCGAAGTCCCAGAATGGTCCTCCGGGGAGCTTGTGGGGTTCTGGTTCTCCTCCGTACTTGCTCCGGAAACGTCCATTGTGCTTCGCTGTTGTTTGGCATTTGTTTGTCTGTTTTTTTTCTACTTTTATGGTGATTGTTCCCACCTGATGCATGTGGATTGCAGGCCTGTAGCTGGGTTTCGCTGATTTTCGTATCGCGATTGGCCTCATCGCAGTTTTTTTTGCGTTAGTGCTTCACATTTTTGCGGCATGGCGTTGATTTTAACGCGGTCAGTTGACGCGTTATCTGGGGACTATCGCATGGTGCCACCATGTTGTGAATACTTGGTTAACAAGGCGTTAATTTCCCAAGATAGACTGCGATGTTGAAGGTTGCGTTAAGTTACTTTTGCAATGGTTATCACACGTTCTTGAGAATATGCCCCTTAGTATGTTAATTAGTCACTGTTTCTAAATAATATACAAAAATAAAATCAGATATTTATTATTCTTTTATTTACTTTTTGAATTGTTTTATCACATACATTTCATCACTGGAATTGTAAACAAATAGAATTTTTTTGTTGCAAATAATTATCAAAAGAAGGTAGGAAACTGTTAATAATGATCTCAAACAGATTTCTCTCAAGTCTGTCTCATTCATTTTCATTCAGGCCAGGTATTAATTGTCATGCGTAGCAAGTACCATTTGTCACCCTTTACCTTCAATGAGGTATCCTTATACATATTTCCATAGTTTTACTCTACAACTGATGTTCTTTGCTATTTTTAACAACATATGCTCTCAATATAAAAATATTGTTTTCGGCTGTGAAGTTTCGTTCCTCTCCAAAAGACTCCAAGTATAGATTATATTTTAAAATAGATTAAATTAATCCAACATGTTATTATGCCAAATATATTGTTGTCCTACACACAAAGCATCCTCCACTCTGTGAACTGCAGCCTAAACATTCTGAATCTAGTCCATTTACATCGTTTAGTACAACCCCACTCGCCACCTGTACTAGAATACTCAAATGGATGGTTTCGGTGGACCAATCTAGTTAACTACTGGACAATACACTGCACACACATTTTAGTTGGTTTTTAATAAGACCCTCACACTCTAAAGAATAGAGATGAACACTTTAAATGGCCTTGATCGAGTCCTCAGGATATCTCCTTGGAGAAAACACATGGTGCTGAATCTGTCAACATCTACAATATTAAAGCAACAATGAAATGCTGAAGAATCACCACTGCTTGTAATAACTAAGTAACTATAACAACAAGCCAAGAAGAAAATTGATAGCATCAACCTCTTGCCTACCATCTACCTAATGCATATGTGAAAGTGCATGATTGACACCTCTCACAAGTTAATTTAGGAGCAGAAGCACACGCCTAGGGGCAGATTTACAAGCCCCTTGAGACACTTTTGCGCCGCCGTTGCGCCACTTTTGTGATGCAGCGGCGGCGTAAAAAATGAGGACCATTTACGACGTGACGTATCTAGGGAGATGCGTCACATTGTAAAGCCCCGCTTCACATTATACCTGCGTCAGGTATAATGTATGCAGGGTGGGTGTTCTCACGCAAGAAAGCCTGGTCAAAGTGACGCAGTGAAATCTACAAGTGAAATCTTCAATTCTACAAGAAATCACTGCGACACTTCTAGAATGCCACGGCGTTAAAACCTTACGCCTGCTTGAAGCAGGCATAAAGAGTGACGCAGTACAATAACTATCGGCCTCAAAATGCATTGCTGGAGTTGCGTCGTGCTTGTGACATGACTCCAGCAGTGCATGACTTTTGGGCCAACAGATGCGTCAGAATGTCTGACGAATCTGTCAATCCTTGCGCCGTATAGTAAATACGGCGCATCCATGGTGGTGCAAGGGTAACGCAGGCTTGCACAGGGAAACTGACGCATCTCTACAGATGCGTCAGTTTCTTGTAAATCAGCACCCCAGGAACTCCTTTCGAACATAAAAGGTACTGATGCTGCCATTCTGACCTTTTACCATCCTGTACTAGGCAGACAGAGCATGAGAAATCAACTGGAAATAATTGTGAATCTGCATTTGCCATCACATCCTAAAACAGTCTTTTCAGTGATGTCTATTATGGATTCTGTATGCACCTAGGAGCCAACTAATCCCTGCTCAGCATAAATAATTATTTTGTCTTTACGCACCTAGGCCTGTCTGGATTCTTCGACACCACCAACCCCATGTTGGTTGTACAGTGTTTGCCAGAGATTTCAGAGGTCGGTGGCATTGCTGTAAAGTGTTACCCACTGGACAATGTCATATATATGTTCTCTAAACTCGCAGCCATCATCTGTGGTGTTCTCCACGGATGCCACAATTCCTGCACATTGATGATGTTGGTTCACATGTTTGCTGGCAATACCCAGAGGGGAAACAGCCTTTACCATGCAGTCACAACCACGCAGTGCCTTTACAACTTGGGCACTCAAACAACATGCATCATTACCACGTGTTCCTTTGCCACACAAGTCATTACAATGACTTGCCTTAGGGGACGCGTTGTTGGACTCATGTTGGATTTTAAGTCCAACACCTTCCCTACTGTTGCACAGTTGGAATAGTAAATAATAGTAAATTATGCAATTCCAAAGTCGAGCGCTTCCCTAAGTTAAGTCATTGCATTACTTTGTGCTAAGGTGGTGTTATATGGGTGGTATACAGGTGTTCCAATGCAACCACCCATGCTTTTTGACACTAAACTCCATTCACTAACATTAGTGGAAAGGATTTAGCACCAAAATTTAACTCAGCTAAAAAGCAGGCGATAAACAGAGAAATGTTTACTGCTCTCTTGCTGTCACGCAGCGCAGCCTCTTAAGAGGCTGCGCTGCATTGCGTGACAGCGTTCAGAATCTGGGCTCTATTGTCTCAAGCATTACCATGCAAACACTCATGCATTTTAACTCTAAACCCCATTCACTAACATTAGTGGAAAGGATTTAGCACCAAAATTTAATGTAGCTGAAAAGCAGGTGTTAAACAAAGAAATGTTTACTGCTCTCTCCCTGTCATGCAATGCAGCGCAGCCTCTTAGGAGGCTGCGCTGCATTGCGTGACAGTGTTCAGAATCTGGGCCCTAGTGCCTCAAGTATTAAAATATCTCTGCCATATGACAGCATCCCTACATTTTGGTGCATTAAACGCAGTTGTATGTTTTCGCCCCCACGGCTTTGAACAAATGATGACGATTATTTTGCTTGAGAGGGTCAATGCTTTTTCAAGAAAATACAGATAAAATTACTCTTTTGAAGGGATGATACTATGAAGGGAATTAATAAACCTTTCAATGTTGGGGTGTTTATGCATCAAAAAATCGGTGCTGGTTGTTCAAAAACATGTAACTGTTTGGTCTCTTTGTGCGCCTATATACTCATTTTCGTTGGCACTTTCTGGCCTTTATCAATATCTCATTAAAGCCAGATGATACGATGAAACATATGGAGATATTTTTGTGTTTCTAACAGATTTTCTCAATATTGTGTTACTTCTCTAGCGGTCAATCATAAGTCCTGGAACACTAACAAAGGAAATGTTCCCATTTCTAGATTCTGGCAATACCAAATATATGTGGTTTTTCCTGGAAATGTAGTTTGCACAATGAATTATTTAATATTAGTGTAGAAGAGTAAATTGTAGCAGAACGATAAGAAAAGTACAGAAATTATATATTGTATGATTCTGTACAGCCAAAGGAATCTAGCTGTGTAAGCCAGACCTCTCTTGTCCTGACTATGAAAATGTCTTGAAAATGATTTTTTTCTGATTTTGTGAACTTATTTCTAAACAATGTAATCAGGGCCGGACTTGGAACCGAAATCAGCCCTGGCAAACTGCTCGGCCGGCCCCCCTGAGGGCCGGGGGGGGGTGCGACCGAGCTGTTTGCTAGGGCCGGTTTTGCCGGCCCCCGGTAACAAAAACGGCCCCCCAGGGGCACAAAACCGGCCCCAACCCTGGCGGCCCACCGGGGAAACGCCTGGTGCCTGCTATGACCAGTCCGTCCCTGAATGTAATTATCTCAAGAGTTCCTCATGCAGGAACATTTCCTTGTGAAGGTTGACCCCCCCCCCCCCATTTATGTGTCCCTGGATGTCCTGAGTATGGCTGTATCAGACATGCATGGATTTGTTATGAGTTTGGATGATCACAGGTAATACATTTGGTGCACTGCATTCAGGAACTTTGGAAAGCAACTGAAAGTGAAAAGGCAGTTAGGGAACCTGTTTTTTGGTTGCAGGTATCACCCCTGAGCTTTGTGGATAAACTCTATGCATCATAAGGTTTCTATTGCTGGGTGCCAGACCTCCCTTGCCATGATTGGCTGGCTAAGAGAACAAACTGAGCATGACATTAGTCAATATTTTCCAAACTGCAGTGATTCTTCTATTCTCACTAACACAGAAACTTAATCCTGCCAAGGCTTGATCTGCATCTGTGTTTCTCTGGGTCTCCTGAGTGTGGGTGGGTGGGAGGGGGGCTAGAAGTGTATGGATTTTCAATGAACTTGGGGTGCACAAACTGGATAAGGTGCATTCGAAAAATTTAAACTGAAAGTGAAATGTCAATTTATGGTACCTGTCTTTGGTTCGTTGGAAATCTACCATAACTATATATTTTCAATATCCTAAGGGTTCTAACACTGAGTGGTGCACCTCCCTCTCCCTGCTTAACTGTCAGGAGAATTCTTTGAAAATTATGTTGTCAGATTTTCATAAATTGTCGATAATTTTGTCTCTGTAATTCCCCCAAGTTTCCCTCACAGAGCAACAAAAAGCTTGAGTCTCATCTGAGTCCCACTGGGTCTTTTCAATGTGACGTTGTCACAGGGGGTATGAGCAAGGATCCACACACAAGATGCATCTATGTTGTGATCGGCTTCTATGGTGTTAGACCTGTCACCCTTTGGGTGGTCTTCACCTTTACGTTTTTTCCTGATTACCTCCTTTTTTGCTGATTATTGTTTTTGAACTTTTAGCACTTTACCACTACTAACCTGTGCTAAAGTGCATGGGCTTCTCCCCTGAACATGGTAACATTGGTGTATACACAATTGGCAAATTTAATTTACTTGTAAGTCTCTTGTAAAGTGGAATTCCACATACCCAGGGCCTGTAAATGAAATGCTTCTAGTGGGCCTGCAGCAGTGATTGTGCCACCCACACAAGTAGCCATTTAACCATGTCTCAGACCTGCCACAGCAGAACCTGATTGTGAAGTTTTACTGCCACATTGACTTGGTATTTAAAACACTTTGCAAAGCCCTAATCTCCCCATTTAGTACACGTCACCCCTAAAGTAAGCCCTAGGTAGTCCGATAGGGAAGGATGCTGTGTAAGTAAGAGGTAGGTAGGAAATGTCGACTTACACAAATATCGAGTTGTAAATATTGTGACACAGAAATATCGACAGGAAGAATATTGTGGTCAAGAATATTGATTTTAAGGTATAAAATATCGTTTTTAAAAATATAGAAGTCATTAATATCCTTTGCAAAAATATAGTTGTTGTGCGGAACACAGAGTAGGCAAATCTCCGCACACTCCGCTGGCGGAGCGGAGTTCTCCGCCCGGACTTAATTTTTAGTAGTTATCAATTTTATTTAATTAAATTTTACATTTTTTAGTTCCGTAGCGGGTTGTAGGGGAATAGGGTGTGAAGGAATTTAATTATAATAAATTAATGATTATTTTTAATTTATTAATATTTATTCAATTGAGATTTTATAGTGTTATTTGTGGGAAGTAATTTATTATTGATTAATTATTAATTGGTTGTTAATTAATATTAAATAATTGGTAATTAGTTATGGTAGTTGTGTAATTGTTTTAGGTGAGGGTTGTGGGGTTTAAACGGGTAAAGGGTGGGGAGTAATTTATTTTTAATTAATTGATGATTTGTTGTTAAATAATATTAATTAATTAATTGAAAATTAAATATGGAAATTGTGTAGAGGGTGGGAAGTAATTCATTTTTGATTAATTAATAATTAGTTGTTAATTGATATTAATCAATCAATTATGGAAATTGTGTTTTTAATTTTAGGTACCGGTTGTGGGGTTTATAGGGCTAAAGGGTGGGAAGTAATTTATGTTTAATTAATTAATAATTAGTTTTTGCGCGCAAACAACAGTGAAACAGTGAGCCTATATAGCAGCTTCACCTCCCTCTCAATATCCCAAATAAAGTCCAAAGTCCAGCAGTTTTGAGCCACGTAGGGTGCACTTCCACTAGCTCCCGCTGTTTCCTGTGAGCGATCCAAAGATCAAGGGTAATCCATACACAAATGTGGAGTGCACCGCAGATACAGGTTTCCACAGTAAATTAGTCCATACTGTCCATACTGTATATTATGAATTCTTTATTTTTCACAAAAGTAGCATAAAAACAGCCAACGCGTTTCATTCACTGCCTGTGGACTTCATCAGGGCGTAATAGTTTTTTTATGTTGGTTTCTCCAATATATCACCAAAGCATCATCTCAAACCATGTAATTGCCAGTTGGTGGTACGCCCCTATGTTTTATTGGGCCCTCATATTTCCAGGACTACTTCGAAGTCCTTATGCGCATATTTAAATTGATAGAGCTTGGATAGGGTCAGTTTACCCATAGGGAGACGCCGACTTACGGAGCGGCAACTGATGCTTATCAAGGTGTTCTAGCTCTATGGATTTAAATATTCGCATAAGGACTTCCAAGAAGTCCTGGAAATATGAGGGCCAAATAAAACATAGGGATGTACCACCAACCGAGAATTACAGGATTTGAGATGATGTGTTTTAATATGTTTTTTAATTAATAATATTTCTTTAATTGATAATTTATTATGTTAATTATGGAAGTACATTTTTTTAATTTGGATGTGGGTTGTGAATTGTGTGGTGTTATAGGGTAGGAAATAAAAAATTAATTTATGTAATAATTAATGTTTTAGTTTCTAAATAATTTCTAATTAAAAATATTTATTTGCTTGAACATTATTTTTTATTTTATTTAATATAATATTTGTAGATATTTGTCATATGTATTTAATGTTATAATATGTTTTTATTTTAAACATTTTTAATATTGAATGTATTTGTATTTTAATTTTTAACATATTTTTATATTTTTTTATGTATTTTGTTTTTTAATAATTTTGTTGTTGTTAATATTTTGTATATTTTTAATTTTGAACTGACTGCAGTGGGAATATTATTTTTTTCCCCTCCGCAATCCAACACTTTCCCTATTGTTGCACTCACTGGAGTGGGAATAGTAATTTGTAACCCTTCGCTAGCCAACACTTTCCCTACTGTGGCACTCATTGGAGTGGGGACAGTAATTTTTACCCCTCCGCTATCCAACACTTTCCCTACTGTTACACTTATTGGAGTGGGAATAGTAATTTTTACCCCTGCGCTATCCAACACTTTCCCTATCGTTGCACTCACTGGAGTGGGAATAGTAATTTTTACCCCTCCGCTATCCAACACTTTCCCTACTGTTACACTTATTGGAGTGGGAATAGTAATTTTTACCCCTCCGCTATCCAACACTTTCCTATTGTTTCACTCACTGGAGTGGGAATAGTAATTTTTAACCCTCAGCTATCCAACACTTTCCCTACTGTTGCACTGACTGGAGTGGGAATAGTAAATTTTATCCCTCCGCTAGCCAACACTTTCCCTACTGTTGCACTCATTGTAGTGGGAATAGTAAATTGTACCCCTCCGCCATCCAACACTTTCCCTACTGTTTCACTCACTGGAGTGGGAATAGTAATTTTATCCCTCCTCTATCCAACACTTTCCCTACTGTTGCACTCACTGGAGTGGGAATAGTAATGTTTACCCCTCAGCTATCCAACACTTTCCCTACTGTTACACTTATTGGAGTGGGAATAGTAATTTTACCCCTCCTCTATCCAACACTTTCCCTACTGTTGCACTGACTGGATTGGGAATAGTAAATTTAATCCCTCCGCTATTCAACACTTTCCCTACTGTTGCACTCATTGTAGTGGGAATAGTAAATTTTACCCCTCTGCTATCCAACACTTTCCCTACTGTTGCACTCATTGGGGTGGGAATAGTAATTTTTACCCCTCCACTATCCAACACTTTTCCTACTGTTACACTTTACTGGAGTGGGAATAGAAATTTTTACCCGTGGCTATCCAACACTTTCCCTATTGTTGCACGCACTGGAGTGGGAATAGTACTTTTTTACCCTCGGCTATCCAACACTTTCCTTACTGTTGCACTGACTGGAGTGGGAATAGTAAATTCATCCCTCCCCTATCCAACACTTTCCCTACTGTTGCACTCATTGTAGTGGGAATAGTAAATTTTACCCCTCCGCTATACAACACTTTCCCTACTGTTGCACTCATTGGAGTGGGAATAGTCATTTTTACCCCTCCGCTATCCAACACTTTTCCTACTGTTACACTTATTGTAGTGGAAGTAGTAATTTTTACCCCTGCGCTATCCAACGCTTTCCCTATTGTTGCACTCACTGGAGTGGGAATAGTAATTTTTAACCCTCCGCTATCCAACACTTTCCCTACTGTTGCACTCGTAGTGGGAATAGTAAATTTTACCCCTCCGCAATCCATCACTTTCCCTACTGTTACACTCTCTGGAGTGTGAATAGTAATATTTACCCCTCCGCTATCCAACACTTTCCCTACTGTTGCACTGACTGGAATGGGAATGGTAAATTTTATCCCTCTGCTAACCAACACTTTCCCTACTGTTGCACTCACTGAAGTGGGAATAGTATTTTTTACCCCTTCGATATCCAACACTTTCCCTACTGTTGCACTTATTGAAGTGGGAATAGTAATTTTTACCCCTCCGGTATCCAACACTTTCCCTACTGTTGCACTCATTGGAGTGGAAATAGTAATTTTTACCCCACCGCTATCCAACACTTTCCCTACTATTGTACTGACTGGAGTGGGAATAGTAAATTTTACCCCTCCGCTATATAACACTTTCCCTACTGTTGCACACATTGTAGTGGGAATAGTAAATTTTAACCCTCCGCTATCCAACACTTTCCCTACTGTTACACTCTCTGGAGTGGGAATAGTAATATTTACCCCTCCGCTATCCAACACTTTCCCTACTGCTGCACTGACTGGAATGGGAATAGTAAATTGTATCCCTCTGCTATCCAACACTTTCCCTACTGTTGCACTCACTGAAGTGGGAATAGTGGGCCTGATTCACAGAACTAACTTACGTCAAAAACGTAAACGTAAATGTAAACGTAAAGTTAGTACTTTTTAGGTATTCACAGAATACACTTACTCATTTTTGTATTCCCAGAATGAACTTACTCATTTCGGTATTAACAGAAGTTAGTAGTCCTAACTTTAGGACTCCTAAATGCCTTCTGTGAATACCGAAAGTCTTAAAGTTAGGATTTTTCTCAGTTTAGGACTTCTCCTAAACTGAGAAAAATCCTAACTTTAAGACTTTCGGTATTCACAGAAGGCATTTAGGAGTCCTAAAGTTAGGACTACTAACTTCTGTGAATACCAAAATGAGTAAGTTCATTCTGTGAATACCAAAAAGAGTAAGTGTATTCTGTGAATACCTAAAAAGTACTAACTTTACGTTTACGTTACATTTACGTTTACGTTTACGTTTTGACGTAAGTTAGTTCTGTGAATCAGGCCCTAAATGTTTTACCCCTTCGATATCCAACACTTTCCCAACTGTTGCACTTATTGGAGTGGGTATAGTAATTTTTACCCCTCCGCTATTCAACACTTTCCCTACTGTTGTACTGACTAGAGTGGGAATAGTAAATTTTAACCCTCTACTATCCAACACTTTCCCTACTGTTGTACTGACTGGAGTGGGAATAGTAAATTTTAACCCTCCGCTATCCAACACTTTCCCTACTGTTGCACTCACTGGAGTGGGAATAGTAAATTTTACCTCTCCGCTATCCAACATTTCCTCTACGGTTTCACTGACTGGAGTGGGATATTTGTTTAAAGATTTTTAAATATTTTAATGTTTTAAATTATAATAGAATGTTTTTATTAGATGTTATGTTATTTGTATATATATATATATATTTGTAGATGTTTATATAATTTTAAAATTATAAAATTAATTAAAATAATAGTTGTTTTAAAGTAAATATACATATATACATATATATATCAATTATGTATGCGAGTTTAACTTTTTTAATTAAGTTTATTTGTTGTATTTGTTAGAATGTATATTAAATCTAATTATTTTTTTAATTAATTTTATTTAATATATTTAATATCTATTATTTTATTTTTATATATATACATATATATATAAAAATCGATATTTTGTACAACTATGGGGCATATTAGCAAGACCGGCGATAAAATTATCGCCGTTTTAGCGGCAGGAAACTGCCGCTAAAGCGGCGATAATGGGCTTGCTAATATGCGTTATGGAATTCAATAGAAGCCCAGGTTAGATGTCCTGCACATCTAACATGGGCTTCTATTGGAATTCTATAACGCATATTAGCAAGCCCATTATCGCCGTTTTAGCGGCAGTTTCCTGCCGCTAAAACGGCGATAATTTTAACGTGGGTCTTGCTAATATGCCCCCAGATTTTTGACCGATATTTTTTGGGGATATTTTTGTACTTACCTGTTTAAGTATAGGGAGTCGATATTTTGCATTTTATATTTTTACCTCGATATTTTTTACATCTATATTTTTGTGGTCGATATTCTGTCAGTGAACCGTGAGGACTACTGCTCTCAGGCTAACATTGGGACATATACTTTTAAACTGTCATTCCTGATTATAAAGGAGTAGCTGTGTCATGTTTTATATCTTTGGAGTGGTAATGATAAATCCTCTTTACTGGTACAGTTGGATTTAAAATTACTGTTTTAGAAATGCCCCTTTTAGAAAGTTGACATTTCTCTGCTCTTACAGCTCTTTTTGCCTGCAGCCTGTCTCCAATACACATCTGAGGTGGGTGACAGCTTCACTTTGTGCATTCCCTCTACACAGCCCCAGACACAGGAAGGTTAGGTGTGTCTGAGTGCTCATCTGCATTCTGATGGCTCATCCTGGGGGGGGGGGGGGTGAGAGGGAGGAGCTGGCACATATACATGGATAGGCAGTGTCCTGTCCCCACACATAGGGCTGATTACCCCTACAGTTAGTCTGAAGCCTAGGCCAGGAAGAAGGGGCTTCTGTGCACTTCAAAGACCCTTCTTTGAAGTCACCCACACTTCAAAGGCACAACTGGGTATAAGTTTCGGGTCTCTGACCCTAAAAAATCAGACACTTCTGGACCTGTAAAGAACCTTTGTCAGAACACTAATGTGCTGCTACAAGGACTGACACGCTGCTGGACTGCTGATCTGGAAGACCTGATTTTCTGCCGTGCTGCCCTGTTACCTGCTGCTCTCTGACTCTACTGAGGGAAAACTGGACTCTGCCCTGCAATGAAAGTGATCTCCAAGGGCTTGTTGGCTTGCCTTCTGTTGCTTAAGACTCAGGGCTTTCAAAATATCTACCCCTGCTCCTGTGCCCGGTTCACTGGAAGTGGACCCAGATACTTGCACCAGACAAATCAATGCATATTCAGTCTGCTTGGAGCAGAACCAACGCATCAACCCTGTTGCGGGAGTAGAATCGGTACATCACACTCGGAACCAACGCATCGCCTCCAGACCCTGACACATCGGAACCACACATAACCGCCGGAACAGTGTAGAGAGATCGATGCATCCCCTCGACTGCGTGGAGAAACCCGGCGCATCACATCAGAACCAACGCCTCTTGGCTTTGGCGCTTTCTCTCCGGAACAGACTCATATCCACCACTGCGGGATCAACATCAAAGTATCGCTCAACTGAGCCCCGCATCTCGCTGTTGCGACCAGGATCAAGGTACTCTGTGCACCGGGCCTGCGTGGCTCCTGACCCGGCCTGCGCTCCATCGCAGTTGGCCTGAACTGTTGACTTTGTCCCAGATAACCCCCATAGGCACTTATTGCTTCTAAGCTCTAGAAACACTTTTGTTCTTTCATAGCTCGACATCTACTTATTGGATTTTTGATGTTTTTGGTTCGAGATATTTATAAAATTATTGTCTAGTTTTCTAAACCAGTGTGGAGTCTTTTGCGGTGTTTTCATTATGTAACTGTGTGTCGTATTGCACAAATACTTTACATATTGCCTCTTTAGATTAGCCTGACTGCTCTGTGCCAAGCTAACAGAGGATGAGCATAGGTTATCTTTGTGTTTGTATCTGACTTACCCTGACTAGGATTGTGGTGCCTGCTTGGACAGGATGCATACCTTTGCCAACCAGAAACCCAATGTCTAACACATGGGGATGACTGCAGTATTTGGGTCTAGATTTGACCGGCATCCAGGGAAACCTAACAACCACAGACATTTGATAAAGCTAGAGCCTCAGGAGAATCCAAGGCAAAGGATCGTGAGTATTGCATTACCCAGAATGCCCTACAAATGTCAAAGTAAGGATTGAAAATCACAACTTCTTCATTTTCCTGTGAGTGAAACCTCCTTGATTTCTGGTAAACAGCACACATCCTACCACCCAACATTTTCACACTTCTCCTGACAAAAAAGTACCCTTGTGTGTTGGTGGACCCATTACACAAGGCAGAAATAGGCTGAACACTTTCCCATGCTAACACCTCGTAGATGGTACATTCACTTCACATGTTCAAATGTTTGGCCTATTTCTGTCCCTTGTAATATTCCCACTCACATAAGCATGGTATTTTTATTGGTAAAGTACGGAAACAATTCGCATGGGATGTTTGCTATTCTTCTCAAATTCTGGAACTTTCAGTCACAGCAATATTAGGAATTCTGTTTTAACCTGATATTTGAAGCCTGCATAACATTCTCAGTAAAATAAATTGGCGGCATCCACGCAAGCCACACCATCCACGAATACCCTAATGACTAGTTTTCAGAAATATCTCAGGTTGATAGGTTTCCCTAGGTGCCAACGGATCCAAGATCCAAATACCACAGCCACTTCAATCTGAAAAATCAAACCCATTCCTAACGTCTTTCTTGTGCTATCCAGGGTCACGTTCTTGGGAAAAACCTTGAGCATTCTACACAAATGACCCCATGCCAAATTCAGAATACTGTTTGCTTTGTAGCAATCTACAGCTTTGTGGGATTCCCCATTTTTAGCAAACTACAGCTTTTCGGGCCTTCGCTGGTTTTCACACCTGTCTTCACCCAAATTGACAGCAGGTGTAATGCACAAAAATATAGAAAATGTGGTCCAAAAATTGAGCCAGATTTATCCATACTTTTAAATGGGGCAGCCTCACCACCAAAAAGCAAAGCAAGTTAGTGAAACTGTTAGTTTGTTGTTTACTTTCTAGAGGAAAACTTGTTTTGAGTTAGAAAGTTACTTATCAGCTAAGCAGAGGGTTCCTTGGCATCAAGTAAGCATGGGTGGTGGATGGGCATTGCACCAAAAAATTATCCCTCCTCGAGGCAGAAGCAAACGTTTCTAAGTTTGCAGTTGGGCTGTACTGTATAGCTCACTTTCAAAGTGGCAAAAGTTTAAAAGTAAGTCCAAGCATAGTATTTTGTACTCGAAGGGTACTCCTGCAGCATAAAGCCCATGCTTGATTCAAGGTGAGTGCATGGCGTTAGGCAGCAAGAAAGAGTGCCAGTGCTGGAAAGACAGCTGCAGCATCATATCTTTATAGAGATGTGCTCTCGCCCTTTCATGCAACGCAGCACAGTAACTTTGGTCACTTTGTAATTTATCCACTAAACCACGAATGCAAAAACAGAATTGATTTAATCATAGCTGTACATGTCTGGGCATCAGGAAATGCAATTCATAAATGCTATTAAATAGTTTCAGACTCTTAATGGCTGATGAAGCCCCTGCAGCTAATGTCTCATCAAAGTCTCCATGGCATGTGGCTCATTATTTAGGAAAACGCCTGCCATTCCCTCCCTCCCACCCACTACCCAACAAAGAGTTAGAGGTACTACAGGCATGGGAAATTCCTTGGTAAAAACACTCATGATTGCAAGTTTTTTAGAATAGAATATGGGAATCAGTATGACTCACACATGATTTCTCCTTTCCTGCCACATTTTCACCATTCCCTTGCCTTTAGCAGACAAGGGGGCATATTTACAAGGGGAGGTTCCAGTGGCAAAATGCCCTGCACAATATTTAAAAAGTGATGGTAAGGCGCTTTGTAAATATGGTACCATTTCATGCAGGTATCTGCGTGAAAGCGGTGTGCAATGGGTGTTGCTATGTGCAGTCCACCGCAACACCCATTGCTTTTTACCGCTGCCCCAGATTGACAAGGAGGTGTAAATTTGCGGTAGCTCCAAAAACTAACGCCGTGCAATAGCAGGCATTAAAATGGCGCAACGAAGAGAAATGCTTTTATTTCTCCTCGTTTTTGCTTTTCCTATGTGTGCTGCATTCACACACAGAAAGATCAGATGCTATTAAAGATTGTTTATGTGCAGGAAGGTTTCCCTTCATGCACATAAACAATCATTAAATAATGGGTATTTGCTGCTTCTATGTGTGCTGCATTCACACACAGAAAGATCCGAATGCTATTAAAGATTGTTTATGTGCAGGAAGGTTTCCCTTCATGCACATAAACAATCATTAAATAATGGGTATTTGCTGCTTCTATGTGTGCTGCATTCACACACAGAAAGATCAGATGCTATTAAAGATTGTTTATGTGCAGGAAGGTTTCCTTCATGCACATAAACAATCATTAAATAATGGGTATTTGCTGCTTCTATGTGTGCTGCATTCACACACAGAAAGATCAGAATGCTATTAAAGATTGTTTATGTGCAGGAAGGTTTCCCTTCATGCACATAAACAATCATTAAATAATGGGTATTTGCTGCTTCTATGTGTGCTGCAGAATGTAGCACACATAGAGGTAACAAATCGCTATTACTTAATGATTTTTAATGTGCATGAAGAGACACCTTCCTGCACATAAACAATCATTCCCTGCAACGCAGGCACCCTTGCACTATGGCGCACGGGTGTCTGCATTGGCACTAGGCAGCTATTTTTAGCGCCAGTGCTTGGGAAAACACGAGGGTGCACTGTAGTGTTGTAATTACAGTGCATCCCTGCGTTTTGGAAATGGCGGAGCCTGGCGCTGCAAAATCTGCCGCAGCTCCTTGTTAATATGCCCCAAGGTTTCCTGATGAAAAGATCCACAACCTCAGTGTGCCCACACTCCCTGTAACTCAATGGGGCCGGTAACTCCGGCTACCGGCCACATTGGGATGAAAGTGGCACGGCTATCAAAAACTTTAATCTGAGGGCTAAACATAGGGACGATTACTGTAAAGATTTTACCCAGTGAGTCAGGGCACCCCAGATTCACCCTACAGATGAGCATTTCCGTTTCTCAAATACAATGGCTTTTGTGTATGAGATTTACCATTTTAAACCATTCCATTCATTGTAGCAGCCTGTATGATTAGGGTTGTCGGATCTCTTTAAATATCCCTTTTCCCACCTCATCTTCCTCACCTCATCTTCCTGGTCAAGTCAAGGGAAGGTTATGAGAAATGTCAATGCAATTGAACAAAATAGAGCTGTCTCCTTATAGACGTAACTGGAATTTAATATTCTAGACACATTTTATGCCTTTGGTTCTCTGCTATGAAAAATGAGCCCAACCAGCAGCAATACGCTGTTAAAGAAAACGAATCGAATTATGGAAGATTGGATTTTGTTTCACGCACCGGCTGCCCTGGCCTATTTCTTCCTAAGTAATAACTGAGGCTCAAGATGTCATTCGTGAGTGAAAATGAACCATTCAATCACTTTGCAGCTGAAACCTACACTGTGATTCAGGCACAATGGAATGTGCCTGACACACACCTGGGCATCAGCAAGAAAGGCTGCATGTTGTTGCTGCTTGATACAATCATTGTTTCTTTCTATTCACATCCTTAGCTAAAAGGGTCGGAGCAATAAACCATTTCTGACACTCAGAGCACTGCCCTCTCTTCTCTTTACCAGCGTTTGGCCCTTTCTCTGAACTCTTCCCAGTTCTCCTCCCTCTTCTCATTTATTGTAAACAAATCTGATGCCATTTACTCATTCTTCAGATGCGCTTTGAGCTGTGTGTTTACGATGAGGTCAGTAATGCTCTCCCACCTGCTTCGCATGTGCTTGGCATATCCTTTCTTTATTCCCTTCCTCTTCTCTTCTTTTAGTTTCTCTCTTCCTTTCCACACTGTTCAGTTCTTTGCTATGCTTATAATTACTCCTTCCTTTTGCTCTTTCACTTTCGTTATCTTGTGTCTTCTGCCTCCCATCACATTGTCCGTCTTTACCTTCTCTTGTCAGGGACTGGACGCAGGGTTCTTTTCAGTTCCCTTCTTGATTGACAGGAGCCACAGTGTCCTTCTGCACAGAGCAGTATCTGTGAAAGGTGTCTAGAGTCTCCCAGCAAAGATCCCAGGTTGGAGGAAAGAAACATAAAGGGCCATATTATCAAGAACGGGCGATAACATTATCGCCGCTTTAGCGTCAGTTTCCTGCCGCTAAAGCGGCGATAATGTTATCGCCCGTTCTTGATAATATGGCCCAAAGGGTTTTCTCTAGTAGCTCTTTACTAGCGATGACAATAAACACTGAACTGATCAAAAAGGCACTAAGGGGCATATTATCAAGGGCCCATCGCCGCTTTAGCGGCACTTTTTTGCCGCTAAAGCGGCGATATTTTTATCACTGTTGGAAGCCGGAGTCCCCGTCACGCGTCACTGTCACAAATGCGCGACCCGGGACTCCCCACTCAACGTTAGGCCAAGTAAGGACACCGTTTGAGATAGCCCTGCTCACCCCCTTAGTAGCTTGGCACGAGCAGCCAGGCCTATCTCCAAGGCACGAGTGTACAGTATGTGCAACCACACCCACAGCAACCCCCTGGTAACACCACAAATGGATTCCACACGAGTTTGATAACAACGAGTATAAACTTTATATAGAAAGATATACGATCAGACCACATGTTACAAAAGCCAACATATAATAAAGGGTAATATTCGTTCCGGCTGGCTGGTAGGTTCAAATCCCAACCACCGCTTTCCAAACGTTATGCTGGTCGTAATGCTAGAATCACACACGTTGCAATGGACAAACAATAGTGCTCTGCTTAACGATACAATCCTGTGCTGGGCACAAGAGAAATAATACAATGCGTAACGATACACTCCGGTACCTGCAATGGGAGAAATTATGCAATGCGTACCGCTACAATCATGTACTGCGCAATGAAGGAATAATGCAATGCGTCACACCCCAATCACGTACTTTGCAATGAAGAAACAATGCAATGCGCGCCGCCACAATCATGTACTTTGCAATTAAGGGATAATGCAATGCGTAGCTACAATCATGTATTTTGCAATTACGAAATAATGCAATGCGGGCCGCTACAATCCTGCACTTTGCAAGGGAGAAATAATGCAATGCGTAGCGCTACAATCGTGTACTTCGTTAGGCGGAAATAATGTCAGGCGTCATAAGACAGTCTGGCAGTTCGTTAGCAGCAATATTGGCAAAGTGTATTACGACAGTCAGCCTCTTTGATAACAGTTGCCCCCCACACGTATTCACGATGAAATACAGTAAAGCTTCCCACTCGGGCCCCAGTACCACCACTCCTTGGTCAGTACGGGCCCCAATCTGAGCCGAAGCAATGGCTCACATCGTCAGAAGGACTGAGAGGCCGAGAGAGTGTCCCTCCGAGCCCGCACCCCGCCCAGGCAGTGATCCACGTTACCTGGGGGGCGCGACCCCACTCTCCTCTCCTCCTTCAATGAACTAGGCCTTTCGTGCAGAACTTTCTCAATGGGCCTCAGCGGCTCGGTCTGGCAGCTCAGCTCCTCCGGGGATGCCGGTCCGGGCCGCGACTGTTAGGAAGGTCTCAGGCGGCCGCAGGGCACACGTACCCCACGCCCCTGAGATTACGTTACTCCGGGTGCACGTCCACCACCGCACCCTCCAGGTCTCTTCTGGCACGAAGCCACACACACAACGCTGATGGGACTTCACGTCGACTCCGAGTGCACGTTCAACCAGCACTCCTTTCTGCGGTCTCAGTTCGCACCAAGACACACACACCACGCTGCAGAGACTCACTTTCTTCCGGTGCACACGATGATCAGCCGATCACCTCCACAGTCCCAGGTTGCGCCAAAGCACGCACACTGCTTCACTGAGACTTACTCCAATTCCGGTGCCCTGATATCCAGGTGCTCCTCACCAACGCCTCCGGCCGCACCTCGACACGCTCACCGTGTCCGAGCCTTGCTTCTCCTCCGGTGCACTTGATCACCAGACGCTCTTCACCAACACCTCGGTGCACCCCGACATGCATCCTGCGCGTCCGAGACTCACTCCACTTCTGATGCACGCATTGACCAGGCGCTCCTCGCCAACGCCTCCAGTGCACCATGACACACACCCAGCGCGTCCGAGACTCTCTTCCCCTCCGATGCACCCGCTCACCAGTCGCCCCTTGGGGTTACAAGACACAGCACAAAGCACACTCTTCTTCAAGCAGGGGGACCCAGCGCCTCCAAGCACAGTCCCAACAGCCTCTCCCTTAGTTAGAACAGCAAACTGCAGACCAGCCCCAGATCACGAAGCAAGGATTGGTCTCCCCCAGCAGTCTCTTCAGTTGCTCCTTCTTTAGCAGAGGTTCCTCTTGACCACAGAATGGGTCCAAGCCTTTTCAGTCTCAATCCATTTCTTTTTCATTCCCACGTTCAGGGGTTTCAGCTCTCATAGATATACCCCTAAATGTCTTTGAAGTTCGTTGTGCTCAGGGGTCCCTGACCCCTGCCTAAATCAGTTCTGGGTGTCTCCCTCCCAGTGTCACCTTTCTCCCTTTGATACTGGGGGTCTGGATCCTTAATCACTCAGCAGGAGATGGGTCAATTGTTTTATAGCCGCAACCCAGGCCTCTTCACCTCCCGGGGC
Source organism: Calotriton arnoldi (assembly GCA_963921515.1). Classification (NCBI taxonomy): domain Eukaryota; kingdom Metazoa; phylum Chordata; class Amphibia; order Caudata; family Salamandridae; genus Calotriton; species Calotriton arnoldi. The sequence goes on from CAWUFW010001133.1 coordinate 2,306,006, forward strand.
TTCTCCTTGCATACTCTCCAGCTGCAGGTCAGCCTGGTACCATCTCACCTCCTCCCCTCTCAGATCCAGACAGTCAATCCCCATTCAACAGAGACACACAGAAAAGCTTAAAGCACAAAACTCAGCCACTTTCTAAAAGAGAGGCTTCTGAACACACAGTGAGAAAACCACCATCATAGAAAGATGGGTTATGACGCTGTGAGTTCATACATACCAAACATCACTTCTCCATTCTAAACTTATGGGAAACTAGGCTAACAAACACAATACCCAGCCTCCCCCATTCTGTCCTATGGGCAGAATGGCCTTTCACCAGTGAAAAACGAAATGGAGTGTTTTTCACTGTCAGGACATAACACACACCTCAGTATATGTCCTGCCTTTTACTTACACGGCACCCTGCCCAGGGGTTACCTGGGACCTACCTCAGGGGTGCCCACGGTGCATGAAAAGGGAAAGTAAGGCCTGACAAGTAGCTGTACTTGTCAGGACACATGCTAACTTAGCAAACTGCGTGCAGGCCCTACACTGTAGGTCTGAGTTCCCTTCTCCGCGCGCCCTTGCATTACTAGCCCTGGCACACACAGTGCACATCACTAGGGACTTTACTAGTAAGGCAAACATACCAATCATGGCCAACCAATTACCATTACACTTTACACAGGGAACTACTGTACTTTGACACTGATCAGCAGTGGCAAAGTCCCCAAAGCATCTAAATTGGCACTCTATGTCAGGAAAACGGTCTAGGGGGAAAGCAAAACATTTTAGGGAACTTTAGCCAAAAAAGCCAAGTCCTACAATCACCCTATTAGCAAGCTGTCGCTAACAGTCATTAGCGACAGCTTACTGGCAATAGCGGCCGTTTTTTTTATCGCCTTGCATGCCGGCGATATTTATCGCTAATGACATGCAAGGTAGGCGTTCTGTCTCTAAACTTCACAAAAACGCCCGCTAACCGCACTTCGCCCTATTAACACGGATGGCCCGGACCCGCGAAGCGATAAAAAAAGTGTCGCTAAGGCCTGTTAGCTGCAGGAATTTAAGACCAGAAAAAAGCAGGTCTTAAAAATGTGGATAAGACTTGGGCCCACACCTATGCATGTTTTTGGTGCTGGACTGCGCTGCAAGCAATGTTGCAGCGCTGCCCTGCGACAAAAATATAGGGGCAGATTTACAATCCCCTTGCGACATCTTTACGACACCGTCGCGCCACTCATGTGACCCAGCGGTGTCATAAACAATGCGCCACTATGCGACAGATTTACAACGTGACGCATCTAGTGACTAGATGCGTCACGTTGTAAAGCCCTGCGCTACATTATACCTGCGTCAAGTATAATGTATGCAGGGTGGGCGTTCCGTCGCAAGGAAGCCCCGTAATAGTGACCCAGTGAAATCTACAAGATTTCACTGAGTCACATTTACGACCCGCTGCGTCAAAACCTTACGCCTGTAGCAGGCGTAAGGAGTGACGCAGCATTGCAAGTATAGGATGCCCCTGAACAGTGCTGGAGTAGCGTCGCGCTTGCGACACAACTCCAGCACTGCGTCACCTATACGCTGACAGATGTGTCACGCATCTGTCTCTCCTTGCGCCACGGTGCGCTGAATTGTAAATGCAGCGCATCCATGGTGGCGCAAGGGGTTCCTGACGTCACGCAAAAAAACTGGCGCATCCCTGCTGATCTGCAGGGATGCGCCTGTTATTGTAAATCTGCCCCATAGTGCAGGAATGCGCACCATCACTAAGATAGTGCGCATTCCTGTGCCCCAGTCATGAAAGTGTTAATGCGCTGCAACAAGACAGTGTTGCAACACTTCTCATCACGCCCTTCTTGCAACAGCATGGATGCGCTGTACTCACTGGACAGCGCTCCATGACGCAAGTAACGACAGATACGTCAGGAATCCTGACGTATCTGTCTGCGCTAAAGTCATGCATTGCTGCTGTCGTGTCACAACCATGACGCAACTCCAGCAATGCATGGGGCCAGCCCATCCCTGTGGCACAGCATCACCCTCATGCCTGCCATCAGGCAGGCGGAAGGTACTGACGCAGTGCCGTTCATGAGGGGTGCCTGAATGTCTGCAATGTTGGAGATCCATCGGTGGTGGTTGCGCGCTGTGGTGTCATCGTTTGGAAGCATTGGTGGAGTGTTGGTGCGGAGGGAGTCGACGAGACGTTCTGCGGTGGCCTGGATCCAGCTGCGATGGGGTGCGATGTTGGCGCTGGCGTCCGGTGGGCAAGGTGAAGACGTCATTCATCCAATGATGGTAGTGCAGGAGAGTCCGGTGTTGGGGCTGTAGTTGAAGTACCCGCTGGCGGAGGTGACGTGCCCGACCGTGTGTCCTGCCATGTGGCCTATTGAGATGACTTGCTGCTTGCGTCTGATGTCGGTGACCTTCTCCAGGAGGGGGTGGTGCTCTGGTCACTGGGGTTGCCCAGGTGGAACTTGAGTGCACCGAGTTGGATGTCGTTGGTGGATGGGAGGCCCTGGGGTGCAAAGAGGTCCTAAATGGGATTGGAGAATGGGGGGCCACGGCCCAGGGGGCCTGCACATGAGGGTGCCGCAGAGGATGTTCTTGGGCTTGGTCCGGAACTGGGAGTTGATGTGGTCCATGGTCACCCTTGGCACATTAGAGTGCATGGTCAGTCGGAGTGTGCCCCTGTAGGTGACGGCAATGCCTCCTCCTTGACTGTCAGGGTGCTCCTTGCGGGTGATACTGCAGCCGTCTGTGATGGTGAAGGCGAAGTCCGGTACGGAGCAGGGGTAGGTCCTGGCAGGCGAGCTGGAGTCCAGGGTTGCTGGCAAGGAGGGTGCAGGCGTCGTAGCGGTGGAGTGGCCAAGAGGAATGCTCCTTGGTGCTGAGCGCGGTCCAGGGGCTGACGGACGCAAACGGCGTAGCCTATGGGTTGCCTTTGGCACGGGAGACGACCATTACAATGCAGGCAGTACATCGTTAACAACGCAACTCCGACAACGCGGGTGCCTTAACATCGCATTCGATTACAACGCATTGTGAGGTCAGTTATGGCGTAATTTTAACTTTTTCATGTGTGAATGTGTTTTGAATGTCAAAAATAAAAATTGTTGTTTTTCTGGGGTTCAGAGTTGAAAAATGGGGTGTGCTTTTGGGGTCAAATATGAAATTTGGGGTGTATTTGGGGGTTAAATATGAAATTTGGGGTGTATTTGGGGGTCAAATATGAAACTTGGGATGTATTTGGGGGTCAAATATGAAATTTGGGGTGTATTTGGGGGTCAAATATGAAATTTGGGGTGTATTTGGGGATCACAAATGAAACTTGGGGTGTATTTGGGGGTAAAATATTAAATTTGGGGTGTATTTGGGAGTCAAATTTGAAACTTAGGGTGTATTTGGGGGTAAAATATGAAATGTGGGGTGTATTTGGGGGCGAAATATGAAACTTGGGGTGTATTTGGGGGTAAAATATGAAATTTGGGGTGTATTTGGGGGTCAAATATGAAACTTGGGGTGTATTTGGCGGTAAAATATGAAATACGGGGTATGTTTTGGGGTAAAATATGAAAAATGGGGTGTGCATTTGTCTCAAATGTGATTTTCCGGTGTGTTCTGGGGGTTCTAAAAGGGATTCAAGGGTTCATGTTAGGTTTTGTTGTGCAAAGGTTAGTGTTGGGTTGCACTCACTGAAGTGGGAACAGTAATCTTGATGTCTCCACCATGCAACACCTTCCCTACTGTTGCAATGTGCCTAATATTAGTATGCATTGGAATGGAATGCGAGGTTATGGCATGCGTCGCAACTACGTATGTGCCTTTGGCACACAAGTGGTACGCCCGCTGTGCATGGGCGCACAGCGGACAACATTGAGAAGTGCGGGGGGTCTGGACAGCTGTGGGGTGGTAAACGCCCGGAAAGAACACTGGATGGTGCATGGACGCGGGGATGTGTGTGTGAGCGGGTGTTGTGAAAATGTATTGAGGGAAGTCTTAACTCCAAGCCGGGTCCTGTGTCTTCTTAGCTCCTGATCTCCTGCGTCTGCTTCCAGGAATAGGAAGTAGCCAGCCAGGCTCCCTCCCCGGAGTCAATCACAACGCTGCAATGCAGTGGTGGGATTGGTAATTGGCAACGGGACAAGTCATGCAGCCCGGGACCGGAGGGGTGGGCATGTTCTCCATGCAGGCTGTAATGTAGCCTGCATTGCGAACAGGGAAGTGTGCATGACTGCATTGGGCAGCCTGAGTTGGCTGAACAAACAGTTGTTGCGCACTTTAGTGGGCACGCCAATCCGCCCATGCCCTGCTCCGTGTTTAGAGCAGTCCTACCCACCCTCCCCCGAGGATAGATAGCATGATTACATCAGTTAGTTAGCCCTTGTGTTCCCCCTTTATAAATGATTTTTTGGCTTCTCTGAGCCCGAACTTCCCGCCGCTGCTGCCCCTGCGGCCCCGCACCCCTGTCCTCGCCCATTCCCGCCTCCCAGCTGATCGATCCTCCACCCTCCTCTCATACATGGCGGACGCTGCGCGATTGCGCAGCGGACACGTGCCGCTGATGCACAGATGGCACGCCTAATACAAGCCCGTCTGCGCCCGTCCGCAACCCAACCACGACCAGCGTCAGGAACCCTGGATCACGGGCCACCCACTGCTACAGCACAGCCACCCTCCATGCACTCAACCCTGGAAAAGTCAGAGACTGACAACAGGCCTCGGCTAACACGACCCACGGCCAGTTCTCCTGCCTCCACTGCCGCCAGAGCGTGATCACCACCCCGGACTACAACACAGCCGAAGCCAGCACCGGTGACACCCTAAGATGCATCCTCCTCAGCGTGCGCTCCGTGCACAAACACGCCGTGGAAATCTGGAACCTACTCGACTCTCTCGCCCGACATCGCCTTCTTCACAGAGACCTGGACCAACGCCTCCTCCGCACCCGACATCAACCTCGCCATCCTGAACGGAGACAAGATCCAGAGGAAGGACCGCCACAACCACCCGGGAGGGGGCCTCGCATTTGCCCCAAAACCACCCTCCGCCTCACCACCTCCAGCAAATCCTTCCCCACCGCTGAACACCTGCACTTCCAGATCCAGACCAACCACAACTCTACACTCTCTGGAACCCTCATCTACAGACACCCCGGCCCACGGACACACCAGTCAGCCCACCATCTCCACCTGGCCGCCAGTCACAGCCGAAGACACCACCTCAACCATGAAAGGCATCCACTCAGGGGCGCCCACCAACCCATGCACTCCTCACATCTACCACAGAGCCACGGACGCCATCACACACGAACTACAACGCACCATCAACACCACCTTCAAAACAGGTACCTACCCAGATGACTGGAAGCGTGCAGAAGTCTGGCCCCTGCTCAAAAAGACCACAGCTGACCCCACCGACCTCAAGAAATACCGGCTCATCTCGCACCTCCCCTTCGTGCACAAAGTTGCAAAGTGAACAGTCAACAGGGAACTGACATGATTCATTGATGGAAACGCCATCCTCGACCCATCACAATCCAGATTGCGAACCAACCACAGCAACGAGGCCATCCTACTCACCACCACAGACGACATCCGCACCCTCCTGGACCAGGGCCACTCCGCAGACCTTATCCCACTCGAGCTTTCAGCGGCCTTCCCACCGCACACCTGTCGCAAGAATACACGACGCCGGCATACAAGGTACAGCCCTAGACTGGATCCGATCATTCCTCCCCGGAAGAAGCCAAAGGATCAGACTGCCACCCTTCCTCTCCTATCCCACGTAAATCACATGCGGACTCCCACAGGGGTCATCTCTGAGCCCGACCCTATTCGACATCTACATGGCCCCCCTCGCCGCCACCGTCCGACAACATGGCCCCAACATCGTATCCTACGCTGATGACACCCAGCTCATCCTCTCCCTCACCAAAGACTCCACCGCCGCCAGACTCAACTTCCAGGAAGGAATGCAGGACGTCGCAGTCTGGATGACCAACAGCTGCCTGAAGCTCAACGCCGTGAAGACAGAAGTCCTTGTCCTTGGAACCACCCCTTCAGCATGGGACAACACCTGGTGGCCTTCACCCTCGGAAGCCCACATACCCACTCGGACCACGCCAGAAACCTCGGCATCCTAATCGACCCATCCCTCACCATGAGCAGACAGGTCTATGCCATCACCTCCAGCTGCTTCAACACCCTCTGCATCCTCCGCAAGCCCTTCAAATCGATACCCCCAGAGTCAAGAAAGACAATCACCCATGCACTCATCACCAGCAGAATGGACTATGTATGGACACGCACTCTACGCCGCCATTTACAAGTCCCTACTCCGCAAACTACCGACATTACAGTACACCGCCGCCATGACTCGTCCTCGGCATTCCCCGGCACTAACACATCAGCCACCACCTACGTAGACCCCACTGTCTCCCCGTGGTGTAAAGAGTGACCTTCAAAATCATCACTCACGCCTACAAATGACTACACATCAAAGTAAGCAAATACCTCAACGACAGAATCAAATTCCACGTACACAAATGAGACATCCGATCTTCCAACCTCGCACTGTCCGAAACCCCGCACATCCACAGAGCCAGAGCAGGCGGGAGATCCTTCTCCCACATTGCATCCAATACCGGGAACGAGCTACCGGCCGACATCAGATGTGCTCCCTCCCTGTACACCTTCAGGAAGACCCTCAAGACCTGGCTCTTCAGCTAACAGATCAGCGGCACCCCACCTCAGTGCCTTGAGACCCTCACGGGTGAGTAGCACGCTTACAATTCCCCTGAGTGATTGATTGATTGTGTTATCATCATGTGATGATTGTTCCTCTACTGCACTGCTTGAGGTGGTGGGGCAACGCTCTTCCAACATAGCGGTAGTGCCGCCACTGGGAGTGCGTCATCTACATGTGAGAGGCATGAGCAATTCCCCCCGACCCTCCTGCGCTACGCGTCCCATCTATTCCTTACCTTTGCATTCACCCCGTGACGCTGTCCACTGCACTCTCTCCAAATCTGTGACTCAGCCAGCAGGAGCCTGAGCCAGGTGTGCTTTCACTGGGCTGGGTACAGCAGTCACCGCGTTGTCCGCTGGTGGACCACCCGATGCAGTTGATGCAGCAGGGCTCCCTTAGGCGTGTAGTTGCAGCGCTCAGACCACACAAGTGCGGCATAGCACAGGGGCCTCACCCTCCAGAGCATCTGGCCAGCCCAACATCATCCGTCCTGTGATGCAGGGAGACGGCACCCACCATTGGTAATCCCCTCCGTGCACCCCGGTGTAGCGGTGGATTGTAGTATTCGATGCGGACCCCACTACGTTGGTGCGCATGAGCGCCTCCACCATTAACTGCTCCAAGGTGACTTCTCACACAGGTCAGCAACGTGTCTCCATGCGACCTGCCAGACTTCACCACCAGGTACGGGTGATCGTCGCACATCAATGTCTCCAGCCACGGCTCATCGACTCCACGGCTCCTCCACATCCCACTCCAGGCTCCAGACGCAGGTCCAGTGAGGCATCCAGGCACCAGACGCAGGTCCAGCAAGTCATCCAGGCACCAGACGCAGGTCCAGCGAGGCATCCAGGCACCAGACGCAGGTCCAGCAAGGCATCCAGGCACCTGACGCAGGTCCAACGCGGCATCCAGGCACCAGATGCAGGTCCAGCGAGGCATCCAGGCACCAGACGCAGGTCCAGCAAGGCATCCAGGCACCATACGCAGGTCCAGCGAGGCATCCAGGCACCAGACGCAGGTCCAGCGAGGCATCCAGGCACCAGACGCAGGTCCAGCGAGGCATCCAGGCACCAGACGCAGGTCCAGCGAGGCATCCAGGCACCTGACGCAGGTCCAGCGAGGCATCCAGGCGGTCATCCTGGTTGTTGGGTGGCTTGAGGGGGTTGTTGATGTGTGCTGCACTTGGCCCTGGAAGCTGCATTAAACTTTTTTTTTGTGCATCTTTTGTATGGAAGGTGGACTGATTGGCTATTTTTTCTAAGTCAACACTTGCTGCTTAGCGTGCGTTTTGTTATCGCTGGTTGGCTTCATTGCTAGATTCTGCCCGCCATCGCCTGTTTCCCTATCGCCATCGCACTGCGGTTAGCGGCAGTTTTCGCCGCTGATCCCTGAAGCTATCGCCTGTTAGCGACGTGTTGGTAATACGTCGCTAACATGGCGATAACTATCAGGGATCGACGGCGATAAAAAAAATGCTGCTAACCTGGGTTGGCGATAATTATCGCCTCTTCTTGCTAATATGCCCCTAAATCTTCTGACATCAGACAGGAGAAAAGAGCCAGGCATAATATCAGAAGTAGAACCCAGGAGAAGATCAAACTGCTGGAAGCAAAAATCAGGGACAAACATAGTAGGAAATGGGGAAAAGAATGCAACGGAAAATCAGAACTAACGCTTTGACATACATGTTCCCATGATTGCCTCCTTTGTATATGCTTCAAAACAGGAACTGACATCACAGAAAAACACTCTACTACATCTTGGAATGGAAACCTTGGATAACATATTATGGACAGATGATCATCTTGGAAGCAGTTGTTTAAAAAGCGTGCCCACTCCCTATTCCTAGTATACATGGCATTCATTTGACAAATAAAGAAGCCCAGGCTTGACATTCTTCGTACTGGATTCTGCAGTCCCACCACTGCCACGTGTGTCTGCACTCCAAAATCTTCACAGAACATCCTCCGGGTGACCATGAGCCTGGAGAGGTCGGAACAATCCAGGTGGCGATGGTTTACAGCCATGAGCTGAGCACAAATTCAAAGCTGTCAGGTGGTGTGTGGAGTGCTCACTTCTTCTCAGAAAGTGTAAAGTCTCTGGTAAGCTTTTGGTACTGATCTTGGCATGGCTCACTGCACAGGCCTTGACACCAATCTATTTTATTTCTTCCCCTCACTTCTTATAACCTTTCCTGTGCTTTTTATCTTTTATAATTTCACTTCATCCTTTTCCCATCACCTCGGTATTCTTTTTGTTCACCCAACTTGTTTCCTCCTCTCACACCTATCCCTTCTACTCTTTTCGTTATTTTTTCTCCTCTCCTCTCCTCTCCCCTCTCCTCTCCTGTCCCCTCTCCTCTCCTCCCCTCTCCTCTCCTCTCTGCTCCTCTCCTCTCCTCTCCCCCTCCCCTCCTCCCCTCTCCCCTCATTCCTCTCCTCACCTCTACCTTTCTCCCTGTTATCCTTCTTTCATCTTCACTTCCGAACTTCTATAACGCATCATTTCAGTTATCCATCCAATTACCTGCAGGCCACACGTATTTTGAGCATTATCTTTTTTTCCCTCCAAAAATGCACGAATCCAATCTTCTTTTTCTTCCCTCTGCCACTACACCATTCCACTGTACTAATCTTCCTTGGCCTGCCCTTCATTCACATTCAGCTGACTTGTTACGTTTCCTCACTACTCTGCCCCTTCACCCATCTCTGCTATTGCTGCCTCCTTTCCCTCTGCCCTTAGGCCCATTCACTCAACTATCCTTCTTTCCTCACCTCACACATCAGTTCTGCTTACCAACTTCTTCCATCCACACATTGACATTATCATTGCTATCAATTTTCATTACTTTCCCACTTTTCCAAAACTCTTCCATTCTACTGCTGTCATATCTTCTCCTGTTTTGAATCTCTACTGCCAATATATGAAATGGGCAATGGGGCAGGAAAGCTGATCTATTGGCTTGCAAACAAAAGTCAGGTCCCAAGGCTTGTCCCAGAGACGCGCACATCTGAAGGGTACTCGGTCACATAGGTCTGTGATGTAGCTACTTAATTTGCCACTTATTACATGGCCCTTTATGCCAGTCGGCGCATCCCCTGTCCTCATGACTAGACTCCCATTCCTTTGTTGGCACGTGGCACTCAGGCATATTAAATGGCACCAAAACACGATGGCTGCGACCCCCTTTTGGCAAGGCACAAGGCAGGGGCAACTACTATTTTTCCATGATTTTCCCAGCGGGACCAAATAGGAATCTCAACTCTGGGAGATGTTTTGAAAGGTTGTGTGATTAAAGATTTCATTGACCTGGCATCTGAATTTCATCTGCGCAAAAAACAGCTTTATAGGTATCTTCAGGTGAGACTTGCCCTGACTGCATATGAGGTGCGCTTGGCCGGATTACTGGACAGTAGCCCGCTTGAGATTAGGGCTGGGTGGAATTTTTTATTCTGCTTATGGAATTGGAGGAATCAGTCCACTCTGTGCTACTCTTTTAATACAGAGTTCTGGCCAAATTCCACCAATCGCTGCATGGTGGAATTTTTTTGACCATTTGAGTAACCCGATGACAACGGGAACAATGTGACGCTCCAGCAAGCGAGCTGGCAAGCAAGATTTGGCATACCTTAGTGCAATTTCAGGTCGCTAGGAAGCCTTTCAGCACAATTTTCTAACATGAGAGCCCACGTGAGTTGTCAGAGGTATGCTTCTTGAGTACATATTCTACTTGAGGGGCAGCAAAATCAACTTGATTTTTCAGTACAGAATGGGCTACCGGCACTCCGTCGTAGTGCACGCAGCGCGACATGCATTTTCTCAACCCGTTGGTGGAACTCCGCTGACTCACGCTGAGTTTTTATGTAAATCTGTGGGATTGCATGGAGTGAAATTCCTGAGTTCCATCCACCTCTCATAGAGAGTGAGACTCATGTGATACTGGACTAGCTGGGTTAAGGGTGGTATTTCGTAACTCTATAAGACCATAGTAAATAACTCACGGGACCTGCTTAACAAACTTTGCGTGGTATGCAAGGTGATTTCCATGTACCTCAGACTCATTCAATTCAAGTACTTCCACAGGTACTACTATGACCCAGAGAAGCTGTGGCGCATGGGTAGGGTGGCCAGTCCAGTTTGCTTGTGGGGCTTGGAGTCACCTGGTATGTTTTACCTTGTAATCTGGGAACGCCCGATGATCCAATGGTATTAGCTCTCGATAGGGTGAAGGGTGGGGGAGTGGTAGCCAGGCCCCTGGATTTGGACTTGAAAGTTGTCTTATTGGGCCTTATAGGCGACTTTGCTGGCACACGTAGTGTTCGCTCCCTTGTGGCACTGGGGTACATAGTGGCCAAGCATGATATAGTCTGACACTGGGGCGGGGGTGAACCCCCCACAGTTGCTGAGTGAATGGGAGGATGGATAACTGTGCGAGGAACTGGTGTATAAAACACGGGTGTCAGTAGGAAACAGATTAAGATTAGGGGTGGGTAATAAATTCCGCCCGCCATCAGAGTTTGCAGAAATTTACCCACTCCGTGTTACACTTGTTACATGGACTTCCGGCAACACTCCGCCAACCTGAGCGTGGCAGAGTTTTTTCTCATGCACAGCTCACCAACGGTAAGTTGGTGAGCATGAGCAAGAATTGGCATCCCCTAGTGTGATTTTCAGGTTCTTGGATGCCAACCGGTGAGATTTTCTCAACACAGGTGGTCATGGGCAGTTGTGACCTTTTGCAGTGAGAAAGCTACCACTCAAGCAGAAAATCTACTCGAGTGGCAGCAAAGAAAAGTGCTCTCTGGCGCACCACATGGTACTATTTGTGCTGATTTTGCAGCACGGAAGAAGCTCCTGGTCCTAAAAATCTGTGCGACATGCCAATTCTTGCCCACTCTCTGAACTTCACGGAATCTTGTGGAGTTTTCATATAATTCCACGGAATTCCACGCTGTGAAACTTCACAAGTTCCATCCAACCCTAATTAAGATTTGGAGACCATGGTCTGCGTCCACTTATTGATTATTGTCCTGTGGCGGGGGGGCTGTGTCTCTCCTTATCCCAACTGTTCTTGTTGATACACTGCTATGTCCCTTGATCTATGCTACTATGAGATGGACTGCACCTGACATGAGATTTGTACTTGATTGTTTTGTACTTGTAAAAATCAATGAAAAGAATAAAGAAAATAAAAATTACACTTTCATCCTCATGAGCATCTCTCTGACAAACAATCTTTTATCTCACATTTTTTTCATGTTGCTCATGTCCTTCTATTTTGCTTTCATTATTTATATTCACTCACCTTTACATAGAGACTACATTTTACGCTTGTCCCATTTTTGTATCTTCTCTTTGTCTTCCCTTCTCTAAACCTTAATTCTCTTTCATTCATTTTACATACTTTCTTGATCACTTCTTTCATTCTTTGCATACCCTCCCCTCCCTTCCACTGTCCTCTGTTCCTAACTCCATGCATTGCATTTTCTTCTTTCATTTAAGTTTAACTGAAAAGCTGTTCCTATCTCATCTCATTAGTCCAGTACATCCTGGCTTTCTGATTCGTGAGATTTTTGAGGATGTTCACATTTTTAGCCCATGCACCATGCTTTTGCTCTGGATCACTGGTATTTTGTCAAGTGCTCTATCTGCAGTGTACTGATGATGCCCATGTGTACACTTCTATTCCCTAAATTCCTGTAATTGCCACTCATGCAGGTCAATCCCTTGGAGCACGCTGCCTAGGTAGATGGCTAGATGGCTTTTCCTGTGGTAGATTTAAGATACGAGTTGGCTGGGCCTATGGTTTTCCTTGTATTCATTTAATTATTTCTAGGGAGTTTTGTTGGGCACCAGATTTGCCCTTTTAGTTACCTCAGGGTGCGAAAGGCCTTCAGTAGCAATGGCTTTCCTTACATGCAGTTTCTTTTAACTCCATGAACTACTTCAGGGTTTTCCAGAGCCTTGGACCCTGGTCCTCCCAAGATCTGCCTCCATGCTGCAGCCATTTGGAGGCTGCTTGGGTGATGAGGTCTTCCATTATTGTGTGAATATTCCAGGTTGGGGCATAGTTGGGGCTCAAGAGTGAAGGTATTTTGGGCCAGATGCAGTGGCAGCCGGTGCAGGTAAGCTCAGTGGGGTGGTGGGGCGGGGACAGGGCAGTGGGGAAGTGACAGACAAAATAAAATAAATAAATAAATAAAACCACTTACCTTGCGCTCGCCGCTGGCGATGCGGCGAGCGCGAGGTAAGTCACCGTGCTTAATTCACTGCAGGAATGAAACTGCTTAGGGTTGAAGAAGAAAAGAAGATTCCTATTTTCGCTGTGCCAAAGAATTCATAAATGCCTGCCAGAGACCTTGAAGAGTCTTGCCTCCCGCTCTGTTTCTGCTGCCAATGCCGAGCCCATCTCATGAACTCACCCTGCCACTGGAGGAACTTGTTTCAAGAAGCTTGGATACAATGTGTTAGACCTGTCAGCCTTAGATTGGTCTTCGCTCAAACATTTTGCCTTCACCCTCCTATTTTTCTGACTTCTTTTTAGTTGGCCTTAGGACTCTCTGCTCTGGTAAAAGTTATCAAATGTCTTATATTTATTAGATTTATAATACCTATTGTTGGTTATTAAGCTCTCCAGTGTAAGCCATGTTGCCATGTATAAGGGAGTGAGGACACACACTTTAGCACTGGTTAGCAGTGTTAAAGTGCACAGAGTCCCAAGTCCAACAAAAACAAGATCAGAAAAATATGGTGGAGTAAGGCAAAATGTTTGGGAGAAGACCACCCTAAGGCTGACAGGTCTAACACTCCCTATTAGACTTTGCAGCATTGCAGGTTTTAGTAGGTTCTGTAATCAAGCAACATCATGAATTTACTTTTTTTTAAGCTGGCATGAAATGTAATTTTTCATGTATTTATTTATCTGCTACAAGGAACTGAAATATAATAGAAACGTTACCACTGCCAGTCGGTGCCAGAGTACTTGTGCTCACTCACTAAAATATGGTAAAATTGGTTTGCACCTGATTGGCATATTTAATTTACTTATAAGACCCAGGTAAACTGGTATACCATATAGTTGTAGTTCAAGGCGACAGGCTTTCCACAGAGAAAACGTGTGGGAAATATATTTCTTTCTAGGTAATGGTAAAAACACATTTTATTTTGATTTTTCCATAATAAAATCTTAATTATATACAATCAATTTTTACAGCTAATCCTTAAAAACTTTATTATATGAATGTGACAAATTTGAACATAAGAGAAATAATTTCTCTCCCTGACATTAATATTTGACACCAATTGTTTAATCGTCCTATTGTATCACACGTATCAACATTCTAATTGAGTTGCTGGCCCCAGCTTCACTTCCATGGTATAGTGTGAAAATTCTTTTCACTGGACTGTATTTTGATATTGCTGAACTCTTAACATAATTGTAATGCTTCAGAGAATGTTCTTACTTTTCTTTCAAACAAAAATGCTCTTGTGTACCTACGACAAAGGTCCATACGTGTTTAATTTATGCCAAGAATTTACCAGAACTTGTGAGTGTCAACATGAAAATGGTGTGTGTACAGAGCAGTCAGACAGCATGTTGTTGCAATTGGGAGATCTTCATCTAAAGCCCTTTTTAATCTGAAGAAATTAGTTGTTTCATCCAGCAAGATATTTTAATCCAACTAAAGAATAACAGTTGGAGCTAATGAAGATCAGTACTGACTGACATTTCTGGTCATAAAAGAGTTAAAACTGCGTTGTATTTAGTTCAATGATCTATTTAGTGGTCAGCTGTTTAGTAGGCCTGGGCGAAATTTTAATTACAGAGGCATAGTACATCTTATTTCGGGCTATGTTTGTTAGCTGGAATTAACAAAATTACGCCATTCTTTGCATAATAGCATGCCATTCATGGATCATCCATTTACTGTAAGAACACAGGACAATAGATAATTACATGCCATTCATAAGAATTTACTGCAAGACCACGGGAAAACAGAACGCAAGCGGCCGTTGTTTGTGCTGCTTTTATTTTGTTGCACAATTTTTTAGTGCACAATGCGTCCTCATATCTAAAATTGATACAGGAATGCATTTCTCGCTAATACGCAATGATGGATTCACATTTTACATAATTGTGTGTAATTTCAGGTATTTATGTGAAAGCAAATTATGCAAATTTTGCCCACGCTTACTGTTCATTCTGCTGTTCAAGAATATCTTTTTGCCTGTCCAAACTGAATTCATTCCATTTTAGGCTCTGTGGCAAGGTACTGCTATTACCTGTGGCTCCTATACCTTGTCACATGATTTCTACAGATGTTCCAGCTTCTGAAGGACATTGAGTAACGATGTTACATTATACATCTTTTCAAAGATAGCCAAAATGTCTGGTTGTTTTCAAGTTTCCAACAGAAGCCAAATTTTGTGACAGAATTTTTTCAGCTTCTTGGATTACCTGATATTATCAGTTCAGGTAACAGATACTCAATATCGCTCACGTTTTTGGAGAGCTCTCTGAAAGACATTAGGAGTTGTACCGTATCCTTATTCTGGTTATCATCAACCACCAGGGGCCATATTACACTAAAGGTGCATTTTCAGTGTTTGCGACCGGTGCACCTTTTAAAAGGTGCGCCCGTCACAAACAATAAAAATGCGCTGTATTACCATGAATGCCCGGCCCCCAGGGCAGCCACGAACTTCCTGTGAAAATCGGAGCGGGCGCTATGAAGCTGCTCCGTGTTTTCACAGTGCAGGCCGCACCGCCTGCACTTTGAAGGGGAATTAGAGATCCCCTTGCAAGCGGGTGCAGGCAGTGCCTGCACCCGTCTGCATTTTGAAGGGGATGTCTGGGGGGTCCATAGGACCCCTTTCTCCCCTCCAGGGGGCTGCTCTCAGGGGACACACTGACAGTACGCCATCATTTGGGTGGCGCACTGTCAGTGCGCCTCCTGATAGCTTCTGTAATACGACGCGGGCTCAAAAGCAATGCCCCCATGCCAATGAGGGAATGCCTTCTGAAGACAGCGCTTGCGATTTACCTGCACCAGCGCTATCAGTATTACAGAAGGGGCCGCACAAGTGTCTGCAGCCCCTTCTGTAATACCGGGGGTGTGCAAAGCGGGCACATGCACGTTGCGCCCCCAGACACTTTAATAATATGGCCCCAGATGGGTAGGTGGAGCAAATCTATCAAAATTCAGCAATGATATTGTAAAGAAAATCAAAATATTTGGCATCTTTTTTATATTTCAAACACGTTTTTATTTGCATTTTAGAGAGGAACGTAACACATTCATCAGATTTACAGTTGGCAAGCGCCACATAGTGATATAGAAGAGGCCATCCTGAACACTGTGGCCCACTTCTTAAATCAAGCATTGTTGATTCAACACATCTTGTTGGATAAGCTCCAGGGTATCGCGCATTACAGGAAATTACATGGCTAGCCAAAAACGACATCAATTACACGCTTTTCTGGCACAAGTATCGTACTGCTATGACTGTCCTGTGGCGTTATCCAAGTCGCTAAGGTGCCGGGCTGCGCGCTATCGCATCAGAGCTCATGTTTGAGAAGCAATGCCTTAACACAATATATGCGCTGCCAAGAGGCTGCAAACAGTGTACAAACAAGAAAAGTGAAAGACCAGTGTAAAGAGAGAAGAGGTGGAGAGGGGACTATAGAAGAAGGGAAAAGATGTGGCGGGGGCGACGAAGGCAATATGACAGTATGCCTAGAGTAGCTCGTCTCGCGGGGGCGCAGTGACAGTGCAGCTATTTGATGCCTCTATCGTCTTGTGGGGCGGTGTTGATAACAACATCAGCTGACGGGGCTTCAAGAGTCACCGGGCCTAAGTCGTATGGGGTAGGTGGGGACGCAGCGCGGGGTGGTCAGTCAGGAGGGTTCCAATATCTGTTTGGATCTGTGGTGTGTACAGCATCGTCGAAGAGGCGTAGAGCCCGCAGCTTTGGTGGCTGCAGTCTAGCATTCTCTAGACGTCCCAGATGTTCCACCAGTGGCTTCCATAGTTTCGTAAACTGGGTGTCTCGATATTGTAGGCGTGCCGTGAGCAGTTCCATTACCACTGTTTGCCACAGGCGGGTGAACCACACATTTATTGAGGGCGTTTCCGCCTTTTTCCAATAAAGGGCGATGGTCCGCTTAGCAGTTCCAAGCATATGAAGACTGAGATGCCAATCGCGGCGGGTCATAGCCCGTAGGTTCACCGGCCTGAGGCCCAGTACAATCGTGAGTGGGTTTTCAGGTAGTGGGTAGCCTAGCACCCGTTTAATGTGGCTGAGGACTTCTTTCCAGTAGGTGGTCAAGAGGGGGCACGACCACCATATGTGTATGAAATCTCCCGTGCCCTATTGCAGCGCCAACAGAGAGGTGAGGAGTTGGGGAACATTTTATGCAATCTGAGGGGTGTATAGTACCATTGTGTCATTATCTTGTATGCAGATTCCTGCTGGGGGATGCTATGAAAAGTCTTCGGGATGTCGCGCCAAAGACGTGTCCACTGAGAGGGTGCAATGTCGGCCCCGGGAAGAGACTGCCACAGTTGTTGGTATATGTGTGGGGTAGGGTGTGGTGAATGTTGGAGGACTTGGTATATGCGAGATATCAATCCCTTGGAGTTGTCAAATGTGCGAGCCAGCTGTTCGAACGGTGTGAAAGGCCGTGTAGCCGCCTGTGTTAGAGAGGACGCCTGTATCCAGTACCGGAGTTGTATATATTGGAATCTCTCTTTCTCCGAGAGTTGATATTCCTGCTTGCATTGGGCAAAGGTTCTGACGTTACTCCCTAAAAATAGATCTCGCACCGTTTTGCAACCATTGTCTGTCCATTCTGCAAAATAGGGCGGGCGAAGAGCAGGGGGAAATTGCGGGTTGCGAGAAATTGGGGTGTGCGGAGACAGAAAAGAAGTGAGACTCTTGCGGACGGCCAGCCTGTCCCAAATCTCAAGAACGGTCTTAGTAGGGGTCGCCATATATGCACTTCGGGAGCGTGCTTCGCGAGGGAGCCACGCATGGTCCCAGAGAGGGCGACAGGTAACCGCCCTGTCCATATGAAACCACACCTTCTCGCTCTCCCAGGCTGTCCACTCCGGTATAAAGCAGAGATGGGATGCCCAATAGTATTCTAATAGGTTAGGGCACGCGAGCCCACCCTTATCGCGCGGGAGCATTAAGATTTTACTGGAGAATCGCGGTCGCTTCCCTCCCCATATGAATGCGATTAGCTCGCGCTGTAGGCTCTGAATTTGGTGTTCCGGGATAGGCGTTGGCAGGGTCTGGAATAAATAAAGTATCTTTGGGAGGATGGACATTTTAACTGTGTTTAAGCGCCCCAGCCAGGAGAGCGGCAGGGATCTCCATGCTCGTAAATCAGTAACGACTGCATTTTTATACTCTTGCCAGTTGGCTTGGGACCAGCTGGCCAAGTCCGGAGTCAGATTAAGTCCTAGATGGTGTGTGTACAGAGCAGTCAGGCAGCATGTTGTTGCAATTGGAAGATCTTCATCTAAAGCCCCTTTTAATATGAAGAAATTAGTTGTATTTCATCCAGCAAGATATTTTAATCCAACTAAAGAGTAACAGTTGGAGCTAATGAAGATTAGTACTGACTGACATTTCTGGTCATAAAAGTTGTATTTAGTTCAATGATCTATTTAGTGGTCAGCTGTTTAGTAGGCCTGGGCGAAATTTTAATTATAGCGGCATAGTACATCTTATTTCGGGCTATGTTTGTTAGCTGAAATTAACAAAATGAGGCCATTCTTTGCATAATAGCATGCCATTCATGGATCATCCATTTACTGTAAGAACACAGGACAATAGATAATTACATGCCATTCAGGGTAAGAATTTACTGCAAGACCACGGGAAAACAGAACGCAAGCGGCTGTTGCTTGTCGTGCTTTTATTTTGTTCCACAATTTTTTAGTGCAGAATTCGTCCTCATATCTAAAATTGATACAGGAATGCATTTCTCGCTAATACGCAATGATGGACTTACATTTTACATAATTGTGTGTAGTTCCAGGTATTTATGTGAAAGCAAATTAAGCAAATTTTGCCCACGCTCACTGTTCATTCTGATGTTCAAGAGTATCTTTTTGCCTGTCCAAACTGAATTCATTCCATTTTAGGCTCTGTGGCAAGGTACTGCTATTACCTGTGGCTCCTATACCTTGTCACATGATTTCTACAGATGTTCCAGCTTCTGAAGGACATTGAGTAACGATGTTACATTATACATCTTTTCAAAGATAGCCAAAATGTCTGGTTGTTTTCAAGTTTCCAACAGAAGCCAAATTTTGTGACAGAATTTTTTCAGCTTCTTGGATTACCTGATATTATCAGTTCAGGTAACAGATACTCAATATCGTTCACGTTTTTGGAGAGCTCTGTGAAAGACATTAGGAGTTGTACCGTATCCTTATTCTGGTTATCATCAACCACCAGGGGCCTTATTACACTAAAGGTGCATTTTCAGTGTTTGCGACGGGTGCACCTTTTAAAAGGTGCGCCCGTCACAAACAATAAAAATGCGCTGTATTACCATGAATGCCCGGCCCCCAGGGCAGCCACGAACTTCCTGTGAAAATCGGAGCGGGCACTATGAAGCTGCTCCGTGTTTTCACAGTGCAGGCCGCACCGCCTGCAATTTGAAGGGGAATTAGAGATCCCCTTGCAAGCGGGTGCAGGCAGTGCCTGCACCCATCTGCATTTTGAAGGGGATGTCTGGGGGGTCCATAGGACCCCTTTCTCCCCTCCAGAGGGCTGCTCTCAGGGGACACACTGACAGTGCGCCATCATTTGGGTGGCGCACTGTCAGTGCGCCTCCTGATAGCTTCTGTAATACGACGCGGGCTCAAAAGCAATGCCCCCATGCCAATGAGGGAATGCCTTCTGAAGACAGCGCTTGCGATTTACCTGCACCAGCGCTATCGGTATTACAGAAGGGGCCGCACAAGTGTCTGCAGCCCCTTCTGTAATACCGGGCGTGCAAAGCGGGCACATGCACGTTGCGCCCCCAGACACTTTAATAATATGGCCCCAGATGGGTTGGTGGAGCAAATCTATCAAAATTCAGCAATGATATTGTAAAGAAAATCAAAATATTTGGCATCTTTTTTAATACAATATATAATTCATTTATCATGCTGCAATTCATTTTAGAACTAAGGTTTCTGAGTTTTCTGTATGGAAGTCTTTTATCCTAGAGTTTTTCCTTCTTCTCATCAAATTG
The DNA here is from genome assembly GCA_963921515.1 of Calotriton arnoldi. NCBI lineage: Eukaryota > Metazoa > Chordata > Amphibia > Caudata > Salamandridae > Calotriton > Calotriton arnoldi. Next base: position 2,325,996 of record CAWUFW010001133.1, read on the forward strand.
ATCCTTTGTTTTCTGCACTATTGATTATTTGAACAAACACAACTTGGTTTTAAAAATTTAAAGCATTATAAGTTCAAAATAAAGAGTCATGCTGAGAGATCAAATTCTTCTAACAAAATCCTGGAGTTTAAAGTGTTCTTGTTTTTTCCTGTTCATACATTCCCAGTCAAATGTAAACCATTTTTTGGGCTATTTGTTATTCCTCAACAAATCAATCCATGAGTTTAGTTGAAGTTGCCTCATGCTTGAAAGATTCATTCTGGTTTCCATTCATCCTCATTTCATCTATATGTTTCTGATCCTTACCATTGTGTTCATGCTGAACCCCTGTAAATCATGGTGCAAGAAAAACTAGAATATGAGGTTTTGGAAGTTCATGAATCCCTGAAGTTTTAAGATCATCTTCAATTTCTGATTTACTGGAAAGGTTATTTGGGAAAATGCCACTTCTCTTCATGTTCCTTAGTTCGTTTGCTAATTTTTAAATGGTACCCTGATAAACCTGGAGTGGAGTATACTGTTACACCTCTGACAAAAATGTACAGAACGTGCAAGTATCAATGAGTAGAGGATGTGCGTTCTGCTCAGTGTGTGCTGGCCTGGATTGTGTTGTAGTTTCTGCTGTCATGGTCACAAGGAGGGGTGGTCCATGATCAGTGTGGATTGTCAGAGGGGAACAGCAGCAACAGGATTTCAGAGTTCTGTACTGGGCAAAGGATGCTAAACTTAGAATTCTTCTTTGTCTGTAAACTAATGTCATGAAGTGCAGAAAAATGTCATGCAAACACCTAATGAACTGCCCTTTACAATATGGTGGTATGGTCAAGAGACTCTGACAAGGCTCCCGATTTAAGATATAGTCCAGTCTTTTCTTATGATGCCAGTTCCCATTTGAATCACATATAAGGAGTCATTTTACAGGTGATGGATGTGTTGCAGCATTTAATTCCTTTAGTTATATTGTTACTATTACTATTTTTGTGCCTGATATTTTGCCCTTATAGCTGGAATCTTCAGTTGGATCTCCTGCTAGGATTCCTTGCCTAGCTGTTTTCTCTTCCCCATTTACTTCTGCATTAAGTTACATCTTTAATCACGAACTACAATATTGTGAAGGAGTATTTTAGCGCTCTGTTACTTTTCCTCCTAACGGGGACACTCTAAAGGAGGCACTTAACATAGTTGACGCTATTGTCTGCAGAGTGGTGCTGTGGTTATGGGCAGAGGTTGCTCTTTCTTGGGGCATTCAAAAACAAAAGTTTAACACACACAGGAAAAAAAAAAAAAATCATCTTCTTGGCCAAAATGACCACGCATGCAATAAATGTCCCTTCTTCTATTTAGCACTAGAAGTATTTATAATGAGTGCACCATATCTAAATGTAAGGTACAGTTAGTGAGAATTAGGTGCAACTGGTCAATCCAAGTAAGCTTTTCGACCAAGAAGACGTTTAGTTTTGACACAAGTACAGGCAAAAGAGTTTTGTTCACTGCATTAAATGCCAGAGCTCAATCTTCTCCCAATATGATGCATTAATTCAGAGCCAAACCACTTTTGTTTATTTGCTTTCACAATATTAGGAGGCAAACCTAAATTCGTTGTTCACATTGAACTTTCCAATTCAATCAGATAGGACTAGGACACACACCGAAAGGCTGCTTGAAAGGAGCCCAGATATTTAAATGGGGAATGAATGGAAAAGAAGAATTTTGAGAAGGAGGATTAATAAAATTGCCCTGATGAAGTTCCAATAAGGGATGAAACGCGTTAGCTGGGTCTGTTTTAAGTGTGATGGAATTGGATGATTAATAAAAAGTACTTTACAGTAAAATACACCAACGTCTGGAAATTAATTGAAAAACAAGATATGAAAAGTAATTGAAAAGAAAAGAGTGATTACAGATACATTCCAGTCGAATTGAAAAGTTCAATGTGAATAAGGAAATTAGGTTGCCCTCCTAATATCGTGAAAGCATTTACCAAGGATTGAGTTTTGTAGGAAGTCAGAATTTCAGAAGTGGGCATAGGAGAACTATAAGATTGGGATATTTGGCCGGTGCCGTCCAGAAACACCTTGGGGCATATTATCAAGGGCAGTATGGCCACTTTAGCGGCACTTTTTGCCGATAAAGTGGCGATATTTTTATCGCCCTATTAGCAAGCTGTCGCTAACAGCTGTTAGCGACAGCTAATAGCGATCAGCATGGCCGTCTTGTTGCCGCTTTGCATGTCAGCGATATTTATCGCTAATGACATGCAAAGTAAGCGTTCCCAACCAAAAGTCAACAGAAACAGCCGCTAACACAACTACCCCTATTAGCAATGCCCGCGAAGCGATAAAAGAGAATCGCGATAACCGCGATTATCGCTGGAATTTAACACCTGATAAAAACTTGACTTAACCATCTTGTCAATGGGAGGTGGATTGTAAGGTTAAGTCCTCACCTGCCTATTAGCAAGCTTTTCATTAGCGCAGTGAATTTATCGCTGGATTTCTCGCGCTATTGCTGGGTTTCGCTGCTATCGCTGGATTTTTTATCGCCTTGGAGATCAGCGTTGATAATAATGCGTTATCTCCGCGATGAAATCCAGCGATAGCCGGCGATAAAAAAAACAGCGCTAAGCGCGGTTTGCGATAATTATCGCAAATCCTTGGTAATATGCCCCCTTCTTTTTTAAATCACTTTTGTTTATTTCATTAGGCACAGACCAGATGCTAAAGAGTGCTGCTAGGTACTGGTGCTGCTAAAAGTGTTTTTGCAGCATCAGATCGACATTGAAGACATGAAATTCAACAGATGCAATTCTGGAACCAATTTAGTAAAAATTAGAAAAATGTAATGATTAAAATGACATCAAAACAACAAACATTGTAAAAGGGATCAATAACTGTGACTTTTTATAGAAATAGGAAAACCTGCCTATGAACAGCAATTGGACATGGAAAAATCACCATTACTCAATGGGGTACGGGTTACTGGGCACTAGCCACCTATTTAGGCCAACTCCAATGAAGCTGTGTCAGGTAAAGCCTAGCTGTTTGCCCTTGTTAATAGTTTGAACTTCTGACTTGGAAGATGAAAGTCAAGATGCTGCGGATGTGCAAGGTAGGATGCTGGGTCCAGCAAGGAATACAAAAGACCAGATATATTCAATTCAGAGGTCCGTTAAAGACTTGAAGTTTAGTGCCAACAGCTTTAAGTGGGACAAACTTGAAGACTGTAGCCCCCAAAGCCCTTTTGATGCTGGAGTCATTTTGGCATCTTTAACCTCTCTCATGCTTGTACGTTCAAACTTATTTTTCTGGAACTCAGAATACTCCACCAGTGAAAGTCCAGGAGGAGCTATGACAAGACAGGCCTCCACTAGGGCGGCTACCTGGTTTCTGCAGTCTAGATGGAGTCTTCAGCATAACTGCAAAAATATCTGAGCGGGACAAACCAGGCTGAGCCTTTGTCAAGTAGCATGAGTACCTTGTCCCTGTCCTATAGAGGTCAAAAACAATTGTAAGGGGGACATTTACTAAAATGTGATGCCATGCAGTGAATTAACCAAAGTTGCTGCACTGGGATGCATCAAAGATAGAGTGAAAAACCGCATCACATCAACTAAGATATGGCTCTGTTTTCCTCTCCCCCAGCGCTGGAACACTCTAGTTTTCCATAAGCCAACACACACATCCTAGTACCATAGTGCAATGTTGAGTGCATTATGTCAAACATTACATTTGTACTGGAAGGGAAACCTTCCAGTTCAAAAACTATGATTTAATACACTTCCCACTCTGTATATGCGGTGTACAATGCAGCACACATGCAAAGTTTGAAAGGTATGGAGAACTTAAACCAATTCTCATTCATTATGCCCACTTTGAGGATGCATATGGTTTTGGTCCAAATCCCTGTCTGCAATTGTTAGTAGATATGGATTTGCTTCGAAATGCTTCGGTGGTTGTATGGGAACAACCAAGTACCACCATGGAACACCCTGGAAGCAATAGAGCACATAAAGCTACTGTGCTTCACTTTGGCCAACTCACCAACTCAATTTCTGACTTACGTTGCAAACTAAACACCAGCACAATACTTTGCACAGGGGTTGCGCTACAAAAGTAACCCACACCTGGAGCGTAAATCTGTTCCGTAGTCCCACTTTTTAAAACTGTTGAATACATTCAGGAGGATCCAAATACAAACTTCTGAGAGCTCTTCTGTGGAAATCAACACCATAGATCCAATGGGGAGGCAATCCTCTGTACTTCTTATTTTTCAGGGCAGCAGCCAAAAATCCAAACATAATCGGGGGCCTGTTCCTTTTCCATGGTGCCTACCTGTCCTTGATTCTGGGTGAACGTAAGCAGGTAAGCTTCTCTGAGCAATGGAGAGCAAATGCCTGAGCATTTAGATTTGAGGAAGCAGTATCCCAGATCTCATTCCTTCCATAAGAAATCAAGCAATTTTCTTCCCCTTAGCTTCTTCAAGTACCAGGCACTATTTTCATTTTTAGCTGGTGGAAGACAAAAGCTATAGGAGTAACTCAGCAGCAGGTGGGTTAGTGTCCTGAACCTATCCTGTCAAAGGTCCCTTACTAGATGCTTTCCAACTTTGCATTCTCTTTCATAACATATGCAGAAACCTAGCCCTGAAAAACCTGCAATTGGTTTTCTAAAATGGCAGAAGACTGCTTCATTTACAGGCACTCCCTAAGGCCACCAGTAGAAACCATATTCAGACTGATCCTTTCCATCTGATATCTCCCTTTGTGAAAGGTGCAATTGTGTCTATAGGAAGACCAGCTTCTAGGCAGGCTCATACCATACATTCCCTTAACATACACATGAGAATTACGGAAGATCTTGCCTATAACTTCTATGGGTCAGTTTGTTTCAGCTTTTCTTTCACCCAAACGTCTTCTGACAAGTGAAAAAAGTTGTTTCCTGGGTGTGTGAGGCCCTGTAATTATATTTTCCTTGTACTGATTATAGACATCTCCCAGCAGTGCAGGTGCCACAGAAGACTCATTTTGTTCTCCAGGCAGAGCCTAATGAAACTTTTCACACCTTTCCTTAGGCTTGAGGGTATCTAATTACAGTCACTGCAGAAGAAAAGAGACTGGATATACCGGTTTTGGGGCTATCAGGGCTTGCGCAAAGATAGACACCTTTATTAAAAATAATTATGTGCGTAATTTATACAAAAATCTAACTTCACCAATTAGTTCATTTTTAATAATGAGCAAAATGCGGTGAAGATGGTTTTCTCACTTATTTCCAATAATGTATTTACAGAGACCAAGCTTTTGCAAAGGCTTCTTAAGCTGTGTGGTATGTAGCACTTTCCAATTCTGTTACTTTCTGAGACATACCGGTTACATACTCGGCATGTCTCCCTTCTGCACATTATTCACCTACGCCTAAGGGATTGTGGGTCCGAAAACACATTTCATACGTGACCTAATTCAAGTTGGAAGAATACTTTTAAACGTGACACAATTATTTATTCTGACGTGTAGTTGCTGCAGCTTGGCTTGAAATAGTTAAAGTCTGCTTGGGCACCCCTGATGCCATCTTTTAATATTTTTCATATGGTTGGTGCAAAGCTAAAGTTTTCGGCATTTCCTATGTTTGATTTTTATGCTACACATGCAGTTTTGTATGTTTATCCTGTGGCCTTTGCCAAAATTCAAATATTTCAGTTAGAGTTAGCCAGGTGTTCAAACTGATCTCAGCACCTGCTTTGGGGATGTTCTGCAGCAACACCATGCTCAGAAGTCCAAACATATCAGCAAATCAATCCAAAACAAGCATTGACAAAGCCAATAATCCAGTCCTTATTACCACTGATGTTCCCTGTGCGATTGTTTCATATATTTATATATTTTGCAATTCTAAATTGTAAAAAAAAAAGACTTGCTGCTCCGAAAATTGGTGGGCACAGGTTTTTCAAAAAAATATTAATTAAAAACAAGATCTTCTCTTGTGTTCATAACTCTTAGAAATAGGGCACATTTTTTGCCTAGTTGTCCATACTAATGCCCTATTGTGGTTTGTCACCATTACCCAAACTGCAAAGCTAAACTGTGGTATTTATGTTCACAGTACAACAATGCTTCACTGTGGTATCCTCTTTTACACAATCACTGCTTCCTTCCACCTTATTGTCCACTTTCTCAGTTGTCTGTCGCACTCACAATACTACTCTTCTTATTCAGTTGCTGCACTGCAAAATGATTTGCTAAACCTTTCCAAGCAGACACAATTGTATGAACAGAGATGCAAATAGTGCAAGAAATAGAGACCGAATTTCTCCTTTAGGGGAAGGTGGTTGTGCTGGAAAGCATCGAAATATCAAACCTTCTAAAAAAACATAAATGTGGCATTGAAAATCAGAAATGAATGGTAAGTTGCAATATGTACCTCCCGGATAGCACAGCAATTAACACGTCTCCAGAGAGAACTAAACGTTAAGAATAATCTTATACTGTAATTAGATTAATGAAACTCTGTGTGCTTTACATTTAGTAACAAAAAGAGCACTAGCAGAGTTTGTAAATCCTGAAGCAAGCGTTATAAATATAAAGCACACTGCTGAAGATTTTGGGACGAAACAAACCTTGAAATTCTCCTTTTGGAAAGTGATTTATTAATTTTACCTTCCCTCTTAGAAACGTTTCTGGAGGAATTTCTCTTGATGTTGAGCGGGCCTCTTCAGCAGGCCGAACTTGCAGCGGCTTTATTGGCTTGGTCCAGCGCAAGCCCTCGGTCAACTCCTGGAAGTCTTGAGCTCCGTAGCTTTCAGTGGGACAAACATGTAATCCAGGCCAGGTCACAGTTTGACGTCACCAGCTTGAATCTCGACGTCAGGTCAGTCACCTTATGGAGCTCTGTCCAAAACGTTGCTCCAAACTTCTCTAAACCTTTGTAACGTCTCCCGGAAGTTCCTCTTGTGGGTTCAAAATGTCCAAAACACCAATACAAGGGTCTATAAGCTTTGAGATGGTCCTTGGGATGTTGGGACTACAATTCCCACAATGCACCTGGCCAGATCATTAAAAGTCCACTTGACACTTTTCTAGAGATCATTTTGCCAGTTACACCCACCATACTCTGAGAGAGGTACAAAATACGGTAGCACTGGTAATAAAGGGGGTTGTCCTACACATTCCAAGAAGGGAACCATCTCAGAATGAGGTAAAACATATGGTAGCACTGGTAAGAAAGGAGGTGACATACACATTCAAGGAAGTGAGCAGTCTCAGAATGAGGTATAACATGTAGTAGCATTGGTAACAAAGGGTGATGACATGCACATCCAAGAAGTTATGCAGTCTCAGAAAAAGGTATGACATATGATAGCGCTGGTTACAAGGTGTTGACATGCACATTCCAAGAAGTGTGCCATTGCAGAATGAGGCTTAACATGTTATAGCGCTGGTAACAAGTGGGAGACATGAAAATTCCAAGAAGTGAGTTATCTTGGAATGAGGAATAACTTGTTATAGCAATGGTAACAAAGGAGGTGACATGCACATTAAAGGAAGTGAGCTATCTCAGAAAGATGTCTGCTAACAACTGGGTTGACATGCACATTCCAAGGAGTGAGCCATCTATGAATGATGTATAACATGCAGTGGAACTGAAATAAAGTGGTGACATGCATATTTCAAGAAGTTAGCCATCTCAGAATGAGGTGAAACATGCAGGTGCACTGGTAACAGTGGGGTGGGAGGGTTATATGCACATTCCAAGAAGTGAGCTGTCTCAGAACGAAGAATAACATGGTGTAGCCCTGAAATAAAGTGGTGACATGTAGATTCCACAAAGTGAGCCATCTCAGAATGAGGTGGAACATGTGGTAGCATTGGTAACAAAGGGGGTAACATACACATTCAAAGAAGTGAGCCATCTCAAAATGAGGTGGGACATGTGGTAGCATTGGTAACAAAGGGGGTAACATACACATTCAAAGAAGTGAGCCATCTCGGAATGAGGCTTAACATGTTATAGCACTAGTAGCAAAATGGGTGGCATGCACATTCCAAGAAGTCAGCCATCGCAGAATGAGGTATTGCATGTGGTAGCACAGCTAACAAAAGTGTTGACATGCACATTCTAGGAAGTGTGCCATCTCAGAATGATGGATAGCATGTTAAGGAACTGGTAACACAGGAGATGACATGGACATTCCAAGATGTGAGCCATATATAGAATGAGGATTATGAATAACACACGGTAGCACTGAACTATAGAGGTAACATGCACATTCCTAGAAGTGAGCCATCTTAGAATAAGTTATAACATGAGGCAGCGCTGGTGACAAAGGAGGTAACATAGACATTCCATGAAGGGAGCCAACCTACAATCCATTTTCGAACATACAGCACTGACCGTAAACTGCTGGGACGAAGCTCACAATGCTGGAGTCTCTCATCACATACGAGTACTGCTTGAGAAGAGCAACCTAAACTCTGAAATCCAGTGACAGACCACTAGTGAGAGAACTTACACGGCTGTTAGGAAAAGAAATTGCTGTGATCCTACAAGCTTGATGGCACACTTGTTGGAAGTGTCAATGCTGGAGTTCCACTGCTCTGCAAAGGTGCAGGTGGGCATGTTGCTTCCTTTGTCTGTCTGTGTGTAGTGTGCTTGTGGTTGAGAGAAAGTGGTAGCATACTTTTTGGTTTGTCCTTTATACGAGCTCAGACTGATGGTAGGATGCAATATCGGATGTGAATTCTGACTGTGTGTGCCTGGCAGCAGTGGAGTAACAAAACTTGAGGGGTCCCCCCTGCGAAGTACATTCAGGGGGGCCCCCATGCTATGGACCTAGTCAAGACCTCTCAGGACATAAACCTGCCAGTGCCGGAGGGGCCCGCACACTGCGGGGGCTGCGTGGGCTTTTGTTATGCCACTGTCTGGCAGTCAGACAAAGGAGGAGTCTGAGCAAACAGGCCATTCTGCTCCTTGTAGACCATTTTGCAGACATCTACTACTTGAATAATTAATAAGCAATCACAATTTTATATCTAATGGTATAAAGTAATATGTATCATCAACAATGTTGAGGCATTCATTAAATTACCCCCTGTTGCTTACTTTGGGGATGATCCACTAGGGTAAACTTACATATTTGGTATTCACAAACTACGAGTTAATAGTAAGTTTATGACTATGGAGACTCCGCACTTGGGGAAGAGAATTTAGCTCATAAAAAGATAGGAAAAGTCTATCTTTTTATGTGTGGAGTTTTCCACTCCAACTGCGCAGTCTCCTGCACAAAAACAATCCTCTAAGGCTTTTTCTTCCTTCTACTTGTGCTGCAGAATGCAGTACATGCAGAAAGAAAAAAAACAAGGTGAAATAAAGATATGTTCCTCATTCCGCCTCATCTAGGAAGGCGTAGCATTCTGATGCTTTCCCAGGTCTACCAGTCTTGGCAAATCTGGGAATGCTTCAGAATTCGTTGGTGGATGCGTGGGAACACCCACACTTCACCCGTGGAACGCCTCCCTGGAGTAGAATAATGCAAAGCAGTGACTTGCGCCGCCTTGCATCACTCCAGATTTACCAAGCACTGCAGGGCCACACAAGAGGGCCTTGAGTGGCTTGGTAAATCTAATCTAGGTTTTGCATCTCCCTTGCGTTACCTTGGTGGCGCAAGGGCGATGCAATACTTTGATAAATATGGCCCATAGTTACTAAAACAAAGGGGTAATCAGCAGGTTATGGCCCTCTAAGGCAAAAGGCAGGTGAGGTCAGAGGTATGTCATGAAGGCGGCTTGGATAGAACGCAGCTCCCAACACTTCATGCTTCCGGGCATGACAGCCTCAAAATCAAAAGGGACAGATGAACAGGTCACAGTGTGGACACTTTGGATCTTGGTTGGAGACGGGGGAACATAAGCCCTGATAAGCGAGTACCACGGTTGCACTGTCTAGCGGCTGCCGGGTACTCCTAAACAGTGAAGAAAGATGTAAAACTAATTTTTTGTGTGGAACTTAATGTACATTTAAAAATGGCCCTGCAGCTCCCTGCCCTGAAGGGAAATACTTTCATGGTGGTTGTGCACATCGCACACAAGCAAAATGCTGTCACGCACAATGAGGTGTGACTATGGTGGTAGTGGGCTGACCCATTGTCCGATGCTTTGTGCTGTGGAGGGCAGAAGCAAAACGTGGACACGCTACAGGAGGCCAATGACTGAAGAGGGTTCACTTAAACATTTCATATTTTAAAAAGAAAAAGGGGCCGATTACGATACAGCCCGTAAAGGCTCTGACCCTTGGTCGGAGCCTTTAGGGCCGCATCATAATGGGCCGGTCGGTTTACTTTCCGACCGCCTCATTGTGTTGGAGGCAGTCAAAAAGTTAACCGGCCGGTCATTCCAGCTGGCTTCCAATGGGCTCAGAGAGCCCGTCCGCCAGTCGGAATCCGGCCTGTAATCTCAAGGGCGGGCCTTTTTGCCCTTGAGATTACAATGCATGGTTTCCGACATGGTTTGCATGCTGGCCTGTCCAACATGGAAACCATGTCGGAAAGCATGTTTGGGGGCTCCACATCAGGGCCGCTTTGGTGCACGGCCTTCAGTTGGTGGCCAAGGGGGCACCTATGGTGCCACCCTGTTGATGCCTGCTCCTTGTGGCAGGCACCTTAAGGTGCCTGCCACGGGGTGCAGGGATGAACTGCACCTCCCTTTCCTCAATGGGAGCTTGTGTTGCGGCCGTAACACGAGCTCCCATTGAGGAAAGGGACCATGCGGCCAAACTGTTTTCGGTCGTATTGATATCAGTAGGTCGGGACCGCCGACCAAGTGTCGGTCGGTCCCATGACCAAGTCGGTGTCAGGCAGAAGTGATTCTGCCCGACATAACAATAAGCCCCTACGTATCAGTTAACGCCTGACCTGAAAATGAAAAAAAGTCTGGGTAGACCAACTGAAGAGGAAAAATTAAACCCAACATTTTGATTTCTGAGTATTGCATTTGTATTCGCATCAGAAAAGAAGTCTATGCCCTCTATGCAAATCTACATGCCAACAGGTGCTGCAATGTTAGGCTACTTGCCTCTTGAAAATATTGTGGAATAATTTATATATCATTAGTTACTTGTTTTTGAAGCCATATCTCAAAATACCGTTGACTCAAAATACTTTAAAAGCATTGTTAAACAAAAAATCTATAGATATTTTACAGCATTTGCCCTTCATTTATATTGCCTTTGCATTTGAGTTCTTGTTTGAGCCAAATATGGCTCTATTTGCTCCATATTTTAACTTGTAATAATAAGGATTGCATTTATTATTCTAGTCACTGTGCCAGGGATGGACAGGGAACACAAACCAGTCTTGGCAATTCAGCAGGACCGACCCCCGGAGGATACTAGTGAGAAGCAGTGCTGTCGTTTTAGCACTGCTGCTGGCCGCTTTAGCATCACTGCTGCCGCTTTTGTTATAGTCGCCCGATATTGCAGCACTGCTGCAAAGCCTGCCCCCAGTAACAAAACCGTCCCCTACCGCTCGAAAACAAGCCCCCACCCTTCCGGCCCACCAGGAAAAAGCCCAGTGTCCACTACGGCCAGTCTGGCCCTGCACTGCGCCACCACACAAGTACTTTGTCAGTCAATTAATTCATTCAGCCAATAAATAAATCAATCAAACAGGCCTGTTTGGAAAAATCTGTAAATACAGATACACACACAGACACAGACAGACAGACACACTCACACACACACACAATCAGCTTTAAAGCAAGCACTGCTGTAACCTACTGCCCCATTGCCTGACTGATACACAAATCTCATTCCATCTCTACTCTCATACACTGGTTTTGGAATATGTTTGACCCTTTTGTTCACACATCGCCTCACTGATGCACTTCTCCATAATTTAAATGGTTTTTCATCTTCCTTGACAAGCAAGGCTAGCCACTCACACCCTATGCTGTTTTCTGATGTGATTGAATGTTGTTTTCAACTGAAAAACTTGCATCTATTTCTTCTGGTTATACCATCCTTATTTAAAATGCATTCTTTTGGGAGACTCACTACCTCATTATTTCACCTGCAGGATGCCTACCCATAAAAAAAAAAGTCAAAATGTGCTATTTAATGTAAAGCTTCAGTATTATGACAATAGGATGTCAGAGTAGTCAGCTCATTCACCACACCTCTTGCCTAATCTTATACTTATTAAGTTTCCAGGTTGTCTTTGCCCTTTCCTTGGATATGTGTAGAGCAAGACAAAGATGGATGGGTGTATGGACTGATGGCTGTATGGATGGATGGATTGTTCAGTTCTCATTTAATCTGTCAACTCCTATGCATGCTAGAACACCATGTCTATTTAGGGCCCTATTTAGAGTTTGGGGGACGGGATACTCAGTCACAAACGTGGTGGATATCCTGTCTGACGTACCACAAGTGCGTTATAGCTATGGCACTTGAAATATGGAAGACAGGATGTTCGTAATGTTTGTGACACAGTATCCCATCTGCCAAACTCTAGCTAAAGCGCTTCGTCTTCGGATCGGCATTACACACAACATGATAATATTAGGAATACAAGCAAAATAAGGACAATCGGACATACTTAGTATGATTATTGCTCCACCTGCTGCAACATTTTAGATTACACTCTCAGAATCTTTCTTTGGTCTCTCAACATCATAATATTTTATTCAACAATGTACAGATGTGCAAATTACTATATGTTTAAGGCATTTAAGGAACACATAACTTACTCTACTCAGTCCCTTTGTAGTGCAAAATGATTAACCCTACTAAGTCCTCACTCCATTTCGATCACTAATCTCATTTCAGGTGCATCTAGGCTTTGGCACCTGAACCAAGATTTCCCCTTGTGTGGTAATGTTGTTTACCAGGTGCAATGTTACCTCCCAAAAAGATATTAAAGAAAAAGGGGCAACCCAGTAACTCAGGGACCTGGGCCGGACACTTATTATCAAAAAGGTGGTCCCTATGGAAGAAGTGTAGCCTTGGACTTCCACCGCAATAGCGACGTAAGGAAATCTTATTCAGATTTATTTCAATTATGGAATAAGTGCATTTATTTTCTTAATTATATAAAAAATGACACAGCATTCATATTTTTCAAAAGATAAGGTGCTCCTACAGAGTGACGGTGCAGTGAGCGGGATCACTGACAGAATATCGACCACCACAATATCGACTTACACAAATATCGGGACATAAATATCGTTGTCAAAAATATCGACCTCCTATCTTTATAATGGTAAGTACAAAAATATCGAAAAAAAAATATCGTTGTAAAAAATATCGATGTACAAAATATGTTTTTTTACATGTATACAAAATATTGTAAAATAAATTAAATAATAAATGTAACTTAAAAAAAATTATTTAGATTTATTTGTAAATTTTAACAATTATAAGTAATAAATGTAATTTAAAAAAATTAAACATACATATATAAAATGTAATATATATATATTTACTTAAAAACAATTAATAAATAATAATTTTAAATAATTTTAAAATGTTATAAATATATTACACATTATAAATAAATAAATATATATATACATACACCTATAACATAAATATTTATTTAAAAAAATTATATTATAAATTAAAATATTAAAATATTTAATATTTTTTAAACCTACATTTTGCACTACATTGAGTGCAACAGTAGAGAAAGTGTTGGAGAGCAGAGGGTAATAATTTACTATTCCCACTCCAATGAGTGCAACAGTATGGAAAGTGTTGGATAGCGGTGGGGAAAAAATTACTATTCCCACTCCAGCAAGTGCAACAGTAGGGAAAGTGTTGGATAGCGGAGGGGTAAAAATTGCTATTCCCACTCCAATGAGTGCAGCAGTAGGGAAAGTGTTGGATAGCATACGGGTAAAACTTACTATTCCCACTCCAGTGAGTGCAACAGTAGGGAAAGTGTTGGATAGCGGAGGGGTAAAAAATACTATTCCCACACAATTTACAACACACATCTAAATTTTAAAAAAAAGTGTACCTCCATAATTAACACAATTAACTATCAATTAAACAAATATTATTAATTAAAAAACACATTAAAACAGATATAAATTAATGTACTAACCAAACATTACCCCTATTTACCCAAAATCCACAAACAAAATAAAAATAAACAATTACCAAAAATATTTTTCAAGTAATAAATGAATATTAACCCCTTCGATGCTCATGATGGAGCGGTTCCTTCATGAGCATCGGTTGGGCTGTGCTCATGACGGAACCGCTCCGTCATGAGCACAGCCCATGGGGGAAGCGCTGGCGCTCCCCCCATGGGTTGCCGATCTTGCCCCCACAGAGGGGGATGGCTGCGGAAGAGTTTCCGTTGCCACCCCCGACCGCCCCCACGCATTCCCATGACGTCAGCACGCACAGCGCGCGCCGACGTCATCAGGAAGCGCTGGACGTGCTGGAAACCATTTGTTTCCAGCGCGTCCAGGAAGGAGGGTAAGTTTTGCTGCTCCGGTGGGCCGGGGGGCACATTGCGGCACATTGAGGCATCGGGGAGAGGAAATAGTATTTCCTCTCCCCTGATGTCTCAATACAGGGCATTCCTGCTGCACGATCGCGCATAGCGTCGCGATCGTGCAGCAGGAATGCCCCACTAGGCACCAGGGATTTCTTTTTTAGTTAAAGGAAGCGACCCCTTGGGCAAGGGTCGCTTCCTGAAGGGGACAAATTATGTTTAGACTTTTCTGCCCCCCGTGGGGCCAGATCGCCTTGGTTTTTGGGCGTTTCTGTCCCCAGGGGGGGCAGAAAAGCCCACTAGAGCCAGGGATCTTTTTATTTCAAGAAAGGAAGCGACCCCTTGGGGAAGGGTCGCTTCCGGGGGCCAAATTTTTTTAAAATGTGTATTCTGCCCCCCCTGGGGGCAGATTGGGCCATGTATTTGGCCTTTCTGCCCTAGATACCAGGGAGTCCTTTAATTATTTAAAGGAAGTGACCCCTTGGGCAAGGGTCGCTTCCTTAGGGGGGCCAATTTTTTTAAAGACTTTTCTGCCCTCCCTGGGGACAGATTGCCTGGGTTCTTTGGTGTTTCTGGCCCCAGGGGGGCAGAAAAGCCCACTAGAGCCAGGGATCTTTTTTTTAAAAAATGGAAGCGACCCCTTGGGGAAGGGTCGCTTCCAGGGGCCTCATTTTTTTAAAATGTGTATTCTGCCCCCCCTGGGGGCAGATCGGCCCGTGTATTTGACCTTTCTGCCCCCAGGGGGGGCAGAATACCCCACTAGACACCATGGAGTTATTTAAAATGTAAATGGAAGCGACCCCTTGGGCAAGGGTCGCTTCCAGGGGGGGGCTTTTTTTTAATGTGCATTCTGCCCCCCCTGGGGGCAGATCGGCCTGTTATTTTGGCCCTTCTGCCCCCGGAGGGGGGGGGGGGGCAGAAAACCCACTAGGCACCAGGGATTTTGTTTTGTGTGTAATGGAAGCGACATGGTTGCTTCCAAGGGGGTAAAATCTGGTTAATGTTTTTTCTGCCCCTCCTGGGGACAGATCTGCCCCTTTTGTTGACCTTTTTGCCCTGTTCGGGAGGGGGGAGGCAGAAAACCCTACTAAGCACCAGGGATTTATTTCTTTTGCAAGGGGGGCACATTTCTGTCTGCTGTTTTCTGCCCCACCCTCAGACAAGCTCACCCGATCCCTTATGCAAGTTCACCCCCCATTTGTCACAGCCCTATTTGAAGGCCCATCTGGCAGATTGACCATTTGGGTAGTGACATAGCGTGTTATAATGTTAATTGTTTTATTTCTTGTGATTTGCAATTGTAATGCTTTATTTCTCCCTTTTTGTTCTAGGTGAAAGCTTTTGCTCTTTAGACTGTTGCAGGTTGCGGTTTCGTTACTTTTGGTTCTGCTGTTTCTGCAGTTGCTTGTCTTTGGTAAGAGACTTTTTTTTGTACAATGTAAATGACTTTCATTTCTCTGCATGAATGTGTTTTTTTGCAAATGGTGTAATAATAGCAGTATGTTTAGCTTCTGTTTTTTGAGTGTCAAAAACTTTTTGCATTTGTGCTCGATGTGTATTTTGTTGTCTTGTGAGTAATTGGTTTTGTTTTTTTCTTTCTAGTGGTATATCGTTGGTTTTTGCTGTCTCTCTGCAGAGTAGGTGCTGGTGAGTGTAGCTGTCTCTTGCAAGTGAATTGTATAGTTTGAGTATATAGATCTTTGTGATAAAGGCACACATTTTTTTTTACTTACTTATTTTGCACAGTGTTGGTTGTTGTTGAGTGTTTGTGCAGTCTCCTTTCTTAGTAAGGATAATGGCTAGCCGCAGGATTACTGCTCAGCAGGTTGTTGGTATGCTCTTTGAGTCTTCCTCTGACCATGGTTCAGAGACTGACTCTGCATCTGAGGCAGAGGAGGGAGGGGAAGATTCAGGCAGTGAGTTTTCTCTCCACATGGAATCATCGGATGATGAAGCTACTCTCAGTGCGGATGAAGCTACTCTTAGTGCGGATGAAGTGCCTGTGTTAGAGGAGGACATTGATGTGCCGATAGTGCGCCAAGAGGCATCTGGGCTGCAGCCTGGGGCTGCAAGGCTTCCCGTTGGTATAGTGCGGCAAGAGGCATCTGGGTTGCAGCCTGGGGCTGCAAGGCTTCCAGTTGGAAGTGATCACATCTGGGTTGTCCCAGGCATGGTGCAGCCGGCATTGCCAGACTTTAGTGGTGTTCCAGGGTGTAGAGTGAACACAGAAAATTTTTTGCCGATAAATTTTTTTCAGTTGTTTATGGACGATGTGTTTTTGGCAGAGATTGTTGAGCAGACTAATTTGTATGCCGAACAGTTTTTGAAGGACAACAGTGCCAGCCTTAAGCCCCACTCTAGAGCTACCCGGTGGACTCCCACAAATCTGGAAGAGATGAAGAAGTTCGTGGGTTTAACTTTTTTGATGGGCTTGCTAAGGAAGCCATCAATGTCTTCATATTGGTCTACTAGTCCCTTGATGGCAATGGCTATATTTCCGGCAGTCATGAGTCGTGATAGGTATTTGCTTCTGCTTCGGATGCTGCATTTTGTCGATAATGGTTTAGCGTTGCCACGAGATCACCCTGAGTGTGACCGTCTTTTTAAGATTCGGCCTGTCATTGATCACTTTGTTGATCGATTTTCTGAGACCTATGCTCCAGGCAAAGAAATAGCTATTGATGAGTCTTTGGTCCTGTTCAAGGGCCGCTTGGTTTTAGGCAATACATTCCTAGTAAGAGGGCACGCTATGGAATTAAGCTGTATATGCTGTGTGACAGTAGGACTGGATATGTCTCTAATTTCAGGGTGTACACCGGTAAGGAATCCAGGATTAACCTCCCTGGTTGTCCGTCCACTTTTGGAGTGACTGAGAAAATTGTGTGGGAACTTGGTAGAGGACTTTTTAACAAAGGTCACCATTTATATGTAGATAACTTCTACACTGGTGTGCGGTTGTTCAGGGAATTGGCCAAAGTGGACACTGTTGCTTGTGGCACAATCCGCTCTAACCGTAAAGGTTTCCCTAAAGAACTAGTTTGTCAAAAGATTGTGCGGGGACAGTGCAGTGCGTTGCATTGCGAGGAACTTCTAGCTGTGAAGTTTTCAGACAGGAGAGATGTCTACATGCTGACTACCATCCATGATGAAAGCACCTGTGACTGTTTGGGGTCAGGTTGCTGAAGCGCGCAAACCTGTGTGCATTTTAGACTATAATAGGCACATGGGTGGTGTTGACAGAGTAGATCAGAGGTTGGAACCTTATGCTGCTCTTCTTAAGGCTTACATTTGGTATAAGAAGTTGGCTATCCATCTTTTCCACTTGGCAACCTTTAATGGTTTTGTTGTATTCAAGGATTCTTGTCCTGAGTCAAAGATGACTTTTGCTAAGTTTCAGGAGTCTGTAATAGGCAGCCTTGTTTTAGTGGAACAGGCAAGTGTTCCTAGAGTTGGAGTGGTGGAGGATGTGGCTAGATTGAAAGATCGCCACTTTCCTGATCACATTCCTCCCACACCCTCAAAAGACTTTCCCAGTAGGAGATGTAGAGTCTGCTGGTGAAGAGGTACGCGGAAGGAGACTCGTATGTACTGCCCCGAGTGTCCTTCTAACCCTGGGCTGTGTGTGCCTGCTTGTTTTAGAATGTACCACACGCAAAATAATTTTTGGGAGCATCCATGAGTGCTAAAGTGAACTGCCTGGTCTCTATTGTTTTATATTTTTTGTTCAGTTTCAAGGTTGGCATTTGTGCAATGTATTTAGTTTCAGATTTTGTGTTAGTAGATTTGTTTCTATTTGCAATTTGTTTGTGTTTTCTTTTTTGTATAAAAAAATCCTAAATGTGATGGCGGTGTGTGTAGGCTGTCACTTGGCTGGTGGTGTGCGTGGACTGGCGCTTGGCTGGCAGTGTATTTGTACTGGCGCTTGGCTGGTGGTGTGCGTGGACTGGCGCTTGGCTGGCGGTGTGCGTGGACTGGCGCTTGGCTGGCGGTGTGCGTGGACTGGCGCTTGGCTGGCGGTGTGGGTGGACTGGCGCTTGGCTGGCGGTGTGGGTGGACTTGCGCTTGGCTGGCGGTGTGGGTGGGGTGGCGCTTGGCTGGCGGTGTGTGAGTATTGATTTGCTGCTGGTCACTACACACACTGCTAGCCAAACGCCACTCCACGCAATCCGTGAGCTGGTGTGGTTGCTGTATCAGGAATGTGGGCGTGTGAAAGTGATGGGCCCTTGAATGGTGCTGTCTGCTGGTGTGAGTGTTGTAATGTGCTGGGCCCGCGGCTGGCGGTGTGAATGGTTTTGTATGTGTCACACGTATGAAAGGTGTATGAATGGCCTGTAAAGAGGTTGGTGCCTTGTCATGGCTTTACAGCTCACGAGCTGTGAGTCAATGGTTCAGTTTCTCGTCCTTTCAATTATTAACAGTGCATTTCATTTTTGTGAAATCTCTGGTTAATACAACTGTATATACTGAACCATCACTCACCCTCGTGCCAAATCCAACCAGTATGTCTGTGTGCTTGAGGAATAGGTGGTTGTGCAGAACTATTTGTCTTTTCTGTCTTTCTCAAGCCGGGTGTACCTTGTCCCTTTTTATGACTGTTGTAATGTGTTGGTTTTGTGCCTGGTGGTGTGAATGGTCTTGTATCACGTATGAAAGGTGTGTGAATGGCCTGTAAAGCGGTTGGGGCCTTGACGTGGCTTTACAGCTTACGAGCTGCGAGTCACTGGTTCAGTTTTTTGTCCTTTCAATTATTGAAAGTGCATTTGATTTTTGTGAAATCTCTTGTTAATAAAATTTTATATACTGAACCATCACTCGCCCTCGTGCCAAATCCAACCAGTATGTGTGTGTGCTTGAGGAATAGATGGCTGTGCAGTATTCTTTGTCTTTTTTGTCTCTCTGCCAAGGTGTACATTCTATCTAAGAATAACCTACCAACTGTCGATATTGTCGTAAACTAAACACCCATGGGAGTACATGCTGCTGTCTCTCTTGTGGATCCCAACAAGTTATCTTATCCAGAATGTCCTGCAAACCTCAAATTGTGTCTGTCACATTTTTCTTGCATTATTGTGCCAACATTTTCACGCTGCAGACAGAAACAACAAATTTCCTACCCCTCCGCCTTTTTCCAAGTATCCCAATAGAAATGGTACCTCACTCGTGTGGGTGGGTCACGGACCCGTGACAGGCAAGG
The DNA here is from genome assembly GCA_963921515.1 of Calotriton arnoldi. NCBI lineage: Eukaryota > Metazoa > Chordata > Amphibia > Caudata > Salamandridae > Calotriton > Calotriton arnoldi. The sequence goes on from CAWUFW010001133.1 coordinate 2,345,683, forward strand.
GCCCAAAACGTATTGAGGCGACATCAAAATTGCCTATCACAAAACGACCTGGTTTTGCAAGGGGGGTCCCATGACGTTTTGGCCCGGGGCTCGGCGGCCACCTAGGGAAACCTACCAAACCCAAACATTTCTGAAACGTAGACACCCGGGGGATTCCAGGGAGGTATGGCTTGCGTGGATCCCCCAACGTTTTCTTACCCAGAATCCCCTGCAAACCTGAAATTTTGCTGAAAAAATCACTTTTTTCACACATTTTTGTGTGGGAAAGTTGTGGCATCATCGGGCTGACACAAATTTCCTACCACCCAGCGTTCCCCCAGGTCACCCGATAAAAATGGTGCCTCACTCGGGTGGGAGGCCCAAGTACCCGCGACAGGCAAGGGCCCAAAACGTATTGAGGCGACATCAAAATTGCCTATCACAAAACGACCTGGTTTTGCAAGGGGGGTCCCATGACTTTTTGGCCCGGGGCTCGGCGGCCACCTAGGGAAACCTACCAAACCCACACATTTCTGAAAGCTAGACACCCGGGGGATTCCAGGGAGGTATGGCTTGCGTGGATACCCCAACGTTTTCTTACCCAGAATCCCCTGCAAACCTGAAATTTTGCTGAAAAAAATCACTTTTTTCACACATTTTTGTGTGGGAAAGTTGTGGCATCACCGGGCTGACACAAATTTCCTACCACCCAGCGTTCCCCCAGGTCTCCCGATAAAAATGGTGCCTCACTCGGGTGGGAGGCCCAAGTACCCGCGACAGGCAAGGGCACAAAACGTATTGAGGCGACATCAAAATTGCCTATCACAAAACGACCTGGTTTTGCAAGGGGGGTCCCATGACTTTTTGGCCCGGGGCTCGGCGGCCACCTAGGGAAACCTACCAAACCCACACATTTCTGAAAACTAGACACCCTTGGGATTCCAGGGAGGTATGGCTTGCGTGGATCCCCCAACGTTTTCTTACCCAGAATCCCCTGCAGACCTGAAATTTTGCTGAAAAAATCACTTTTTTCACACATTTTTGTGTGGGAAAGTTGTGGCATCACCGGGCTGACACAAATTTCCTACCACCCAGCGTTACCCCAGGTCTTCTGATAAAAATGGTGCCTCACTCGGGTGGGAGGCCAAAGTACCCGTGACAGGCAAGGGCCCAAAACGTATTGAGGCGACATCAAAATTGCCTATCACAAAACGACCTGGTTTTGCAAGGGGGGGTCCCATGACTTTTTGGCCCGGGGCTCGGCGGCCACCTAGGGAAACCTACCAAACCCACACATTTCTGAAAACTAGACACCCGGGGTGTTGTATTCCTCTTAGGGTGTCCATAAACGGGCTTTCCAGTATCATGTCCATATATAGGCACAATTCGCCCTGCCCCTATATAGGCATAAAATCCCAGCCCTTATTTAGGCATTAAACCGTGCACTCCAAATACAGGCATGGTCTCTGACATCCGTCCACCCTAACGTCACAACGAGTTCATGAAGAACAGACCCTTAGGCTGCGGGAGTTTCCCTAGCCCAGGACTATTGATTTCTTCAAGGACTCATGTATTATGCATGAACCATTATTCCTTAGGGGGTTCATTCATGACGTCTTCCGCTGTCCAATTCACGTCAATGCTAACATTGTGAGGTACTTCTAAGGTATAAATATACCATCCCTAGCCCCTGTAAATCAGAGGAGACCTTGACTTCAGAGGAGCCCGTTTCCCGGCCTGACGCACTGAGAAGACGCTGTCATCCCTGCACGCAGAGAGTCAAGCTTCCAATGATCTGACTTCCCTTGCGGGGTGTTGGAGTTCGAGTCTGGCAAAGAGATTCCTACCTCTCTCATTCTTCAGGTATGGAGCTGACAAGAACCTAGAGGGACTCTTGGCATACTAGGCATACTAGGCTTAACATACTCTTAGTATACCATAGTAAGGAATACTTCACCTACTTCATACCTCTCCCTACACCTAGGTTAGGTTAGGTACATTGGGGTAGAACTAGATTAGAAACGCATCGTATGAGTACTCGCATTTTTAGTCTGTGTTATTTATGTAACATGCATATGTACTAAAAGATAATGCTATCGCAGTATTATTTATTTCTACTGCTCACACTGTACATTATTTATCTCGCATACTGTCTTGTGATCGTAACAGCACATTTTACTTACACCAGAAACAAGACTGTTCAATAAACCTTTTATTGAAACGCCCGTCTGTTCTTTCTGTGTAACTTTGAGGAAAACTAAGCATGCACGATTGAGCTGAGTGAAATAGTTATCTATTGTTTCCACGACTCTGGGACACGTTCTGATTCTAAAGGGAAACACAGTGGTCATGTTTTGCGGCTGCCAGAAACTACTCCTTCTTGTTGTCAAGGAGTTTCTAGTGGCCTCTGAGCTAGCTGGCACAAGTAATTAAGTTTAATATACTCGATAGGGACATACTGACCTTAGTCCTATGTCAAACCTATAGGATATATTATTCCAATGCGCAGAGCCTATTAGGGAAATAGGAGCTACACTACATGGCGCCCAACGGTTTGGTAAGGCGGTAATTCAAAGTTAGATACTGAGTAACTCAGCCGTGCTTTTTCTCTCAGAGACCCCTACCCATATACTCCAAAAGACGTCTGGAGTGGGCAGGGTTAAGTATCCACCAAGGCTACATAGGGAAGCACCCTATATATTAGCTGTTTGGTTTGCTCAACGTTGAAGGATACAGTGTTCCAAAATATTGTGCACCTTATCTTTGTTTCCTTGAAACTTGTTCTACATTTTTCAAAAAACAAAATGACTGAAACCGGAAACGGTGAAGCTGCGGCTGATCCAGCCCAAGCAGCAGTTTTTAACATTACAGGTTTAAATGAAACCGAGGAGGGTGTTATAGACATCGCATCCAAACTTAAGAAGAGCCATCACTCTAAAACTTATAAAACATGGCCTACCACCAAGAGGAGGTAGAGCAGTTTTCGTGATAGAGGCACATGAATCCTTTCAGACAGAGGTATTCTATTCATGGGTAATATTTCCTGAATCCAATCCAGTAACACAAATGTTTCACTTCTACAAGGAAGATGATCCACCAGAGGAATACATTCCTTTCGAGGATATTGAAATTCCATTAACATACCAAGAGCATAAACTCTGGTTTAAAGGCGCCCTAAAACATCACAAAAACATCACTAGGCTCGGTCCACTAGGTAGACCAGGAGCAACATGGCCGATTCTAGCCGGCTACACACCTCATCCTGAACTGGATACAATGTCAGATGAGGAATTACTTACTCAACTCACAGAGTTAATAAAAATCTACAGACAATTGGTTCAATATGTCATGCGGACTTTCACAGTCCAACCACCATTGACACTTCCAAATCCAACTCCCCAACAGGGGAATGCACTAAAAATTACACCACAGACTCTTTACGCAGTCATGGGTAAAATGCCCACAAAACGTGAGCAAATTCCATTCTGGATAGCTCAAAAAATTACTCAAATCGAAGCAGTATTTCCAAATACTAGCCCGTATGAGAAACACAGAATACTGACAATCAGTTTACCAATGGGGATCACACCACAACTGGAAGACTGCACCACTTGGGGCTCAGTCTTCGCTGCCATCTATACTAAAACACATGGCATTCCGTCAATTGCGGTAATACCAGATGTCCTGAAACAAATTTAAAATGAATACGGGGCAGAGCCTGCTCTAAATTTAGGTATGAAGTTACTGAAAAATTTCGACCAGGTCTCAACAATAATATTATCTAATATTAAAGGGGAGGCAGCAGCAGTGGCGATCCGCCAAAAATTAAGGGAATTAATACAGAACATCAAACTGAGCTACCCAGAATAATTGAACAATCTTATGCAGAATTAGGCAGAGATAGTTTGGGTGGAAGACCACTGAAACCAAAACTATCTGAAAGTCCTGAGAAGGACTCTGTCAAACAAACTCCTACATCTTCTAAAAAGAAGTGGGAGACTAATAAACAAAATTCAAAAGAGAAACGTTCTCAATCCCGAGGTAGGTCTCCTCAAAAGGAGCCCTCTGAAAGGAGGTATAACCTCAGGAATAGGGATAATTTGAGAAAACCTGACAGGTATCAAGATACTGATACACGTTCCTCTCGTCCCTTTCAGATCTCATCTCAGACTTCGGAAAGAAGAGGACGATCAGAAAATAGAGAACAACGCGTGAAATCCAAAGAAGATAAACACGCTCCAAAAAACAAAACAAAACCTCAATTCTCCAAAAGGAAAGTAGCAGGTCTAAAGATCAGACATGCCGAGAATACTGAGAACACAACTCAAGAATGGAGAATGGGCTCAGACAATGCTGGACAGTGCAGCAGAAGTCACAATAGCTCGCCAGAACCTGAAGGAACTTCTGGAGATAGTGGACTTGAATGAGTACATCACAGTTGAAACTGTAGACACCAGGGTTAGTACTCCACAAAAGTTATATGAAATAACACTCCGGATGGAGGGAGACAAACCTAGACAGGTGAAAGCACTTTTTTGGGAAAGACTATCAAGAGGCTATGACATACTTCTAGCAGAAAAGGACTGGCCACCACAATTTGTCAGGGAGTGCCCACATGGCGAGGACATTATTATGCCTGCCTTCTCCAACCATATTCCAATTCACCTAAAATATACATATGCCAGGAAATGGGCAGTGGCCCAGGCCCCAGCATTATATAAAAATCATGTAGGATGGGATGAGGACTCACCTCACCATAAAATACATCTGAAACATGAACCAACTGCACAACGGCAGTACCCAATAAAGCAAGAAGCTAAAAAACAGGTCAGGGAGATCTTAGATCAACTTGAATATCAAGGGGTGATTGAAACATGCACCTCCTCAATGAACAATCCTTTGTTTCCTGTCTCCAAACCAGACAATACATATCGTCTAGTTTTGGATTACAGACACCTAAACACTTGTTCTAAAACTTTTACAGTGCAAAATGCACATAGCACAGCATTAATGAATAACATTGTGCGTAAAAAATATAAAACAACATTAGACATCTCAAATGGTTTCTTTTGTCAAAACATAGCACCTGAAAGCAGGTACTTAACAGCATTCTCCATAATGGGGACCCAGTGTCACTTTTGTCGACTCCCACAAGGGTTCAAGAACAGCCCAGGTTTATTCTCAGCGAGGGTAACGGAGTTACTACAAATGTATGACAATGAGGCATTGTCCTATGTCGATGACTTATATCTGACAGACGATGACCTGGAAAAACACTTGAACAGGGTGAGCACCATTATACTGGGTTTCGCCTCTGAGGGCTACAAGTTCAACTTTAAAAAGTCCAGAATTGCCCATCTCAATGTCCTATTTCTAGGATATGAGCTTTCAAGTGAAGGCAAGAGCTTGGCAGCTAACTTTTTAGAAAAGTGTGCGCTGCTCCAACCTCCAAAAACGCTAAAAAACTTACAATCCATCCTGGGTTTCCTAAATTTTGGAAGAACTTACATACTAAATTATGCAGAAAGGGTTAAACCTCTCTACGCATTAATCAAACCTGATTTTTCGATCAGAAACTGGACACAGGAACACACAGAAATCTTGCGTTCACTCCAGGCTAACATGTTAGCAACAAATCACTTACAAACACGCGTAAGTCAACGTAATTTGGTGATCCGAATAATTTCGGGTCAATGCGGATTCACTTACTTAACCTTCAATGAGGGTGAGAAAATACCAATCGCATACAAATCTCATTTGTACACACAAGCGGAAATGCGCTTCAGTTCAACTGAAAAATTCTAACAGCAGTTCAAACCGCTGTAGCAAAAGAAAGAGCCTTAGCCCAAGGGAAACGCATTATTGTCGTAACCCCAGTACCGGCTTTAGAAGCGGTCACAAAAGCAAGCATTCCAAATGCTAAAGCATTACATCCAAGATGGATACAATGGGTTAATTCTCTTGCTGCAACAGATGTTGAATATGTTTTTGATCCAGATTTAAAAACACAAGCATTCCTACAATATGAACAAGAATGTCCTCTGCCTACTGAAATTCTGCCTCTCGATCAGTACGAATTCATAATTTACACTGACGGATCCGCACAACCCGCAATAGGGAGTAAGCAAGCTTACAGTGCAGCGTGTGCAATCGTTAAAGGTCGCATGCAAGATGGCATCTTCAGACCTATGGTCACAAAAACTCAGTCTCTAGGAGATTGTACAGCTCAGCGAGCTGAACTACAAGCATTCAAACTGGCACTTGAAAGTACAGATCGAGAATTCTCCACACTAATAGTGTGCGATTCCTTTTACTGTGTTCAGTCGTATAATGAATATATACAATACTGGCTTGAAAATGGTTTCAAAGATGCGAAGGGTGGCACAATAAAGCATAAAACGCTTTGGGAACAAGTAGTTCAGTTGAAAAACGAACTACCAAAGGCTCACGTGATTCACACACTGAGTCATCAACGTGATGGCGTTCACGTTGCAGGGAATTCATTGGCTGATGAAGCCGCAAAGGGGGCTGTTCAGACGGCTTCCGTAGCTGCGATCACTCGTTCAAAAACAAAAATAGACGGTGAGATAATGTTGGCTGTCAATGCTTCAAGCAAAGGCAGCAGTGCAGCGTTACCAAAAAGTTTCCACTCAAGTACTCTTATGTAATTGATGCAAACAACGTTCCTTTTGCTCGAATCCCTGGAGTGGGGGATAGGGTAATTCCAAACATGGAACGTAGAGCAGCCTTGATCTTATGAAACACATTTGAGGGATGGCTCTGTCACATCAAGGTGATCTCTAAAACAATATCTTGACGTTAAAGCAGATGATACTGGTGGCCTGGGATGAATACAGAAATTCACATATTCATCAACAACTGCTTTAGACTGTGATATTTGCCAACAGATGAAAGTCTCACCAGTGACACCGTGCTGCGAATACGCCTGCTAATTCCAGTACAGACACCATTGTTGTGACTAGCATTGGACTATCTGCGGTCCCTTGCAAGGGTCCGTACTGGACATAGGGCATGGTTCCAGCAAATACATGAATCTAGGTTCCTATGGATATGGCCACAGCGCTCGGCTGACGCTCGAACTGTTATAAAAGATTTGCGAGTCTTTATCGGCACATACGCAATAGGCACGCTACATTCTGACCAGGGTCCTGCGTTTAGCTCTCGGGCTTACAAAGAAGCCATGGCCAGTCTGGGCGTTGCATTGCGGTACTCCTCTCCATTCCATCCTGAGGGAAATTCGGTTGTGGAAAGGAAAAACCGGGACATAAAGCAGTCTATAACAGCTAGGGTATTAGGTTCGGGTGATGGGTGGGTCAAACACCTTAATGGGGTCCAACGCTCATTGAATAATCTGCCAAGAAGTTCTCTAGGGGGGTCACTCCATATGAGGTCCTATTTGGGACAAGAATGTGGGTACCAGACCTTGAACACGTAGGCACAGTGGTGGAAAATAAACCATTTGATATCAAAAATCGTTTGGCTGTTTTACAGGAACTAAATGATTTAAGAACGAAACAAAGCAATGTATTCCTACAGCCAACCACCACTGGGGAACAACCGGCTGTCCCAGCAAGGCCTGTCTGGATTCCAAAAGTTGGGGATCTAGTCAGAGAAAAGATTGCGGACAAGAAGGAATTTGGACCTTCTTACAGACAACCAGTACCTGTCCTAGCAGTTCAAGGAACAAGAACAGTACTTCTGCCGCCCCTTGCTGGAAGAAAGGAGAAAAGATTTGTGTCCATCGACCTCATCAAACCACAGTATGTGGCCGATACTAAATAGTAGGCCTCGTGGACTCCGACCTAGTAGCAGACACACTCCTCTCACTACTATCCAAGAGGTTCAGACTGAAAGACTGATAACTATCGAGAATTCAGCGGTAACAGATGGAGGACTAAGCAACAACGCTATGGAACTCATCCCTCTTGAACATCAAGTAACAGTCCGTCCAAATACACCTGTCTACACCAACGTGGCAAGTAATGAACTGGTTCCACTGATTTCTACAAATCCTGATGCAATTCCAACAATTGACAGAACTGCTTCTGGCTATTTCATTAACTTTGATACGTTCTCAGAAGATCCCAGTGAACCTGAAACGATGCCAGCATCATTCAAATTCAAGCAGCAAGTACAAGACTTTCTTCGAATTCTGAAAAAGACTTATTTGGTTTCTCCATGGATTGAACTCTGGATTACATCTGGACTTTTTGTTTTCCTGCTCTGGCTAGCTTTGGTAACAACTGTGAGCGTGCTTATAAGTGGCAGATACATCCATGTGAACACTGAAGGAAAAGACGTGAACGTACTTTTGAAACCTCATAAATCTTCCCATCGAGAAGCAAGAGACTTGTCATCAGTGAACATCACAGCTGTTCCTATACATGATGGTATAGTGTGGGGCAAAACAGATTTTGAAATCTTCGGCCCGACGGAACAATTGAACATTCCACATTTGTTTAAAATTTCACTAAGTGATCTAATTACGTCCAGTACCTATTCTGATGATTGGGACTTTGAGACAGTTAATGACATAATGTTTGACCTAGAAAAATCTGCTGCATTTTCTAAAATTGAATATTTAGAGGGTTCATCAGACTATGAACAACTGTATTGTTATAACCACTATGGTCATCATTATTTGCATAAATCTGCATATCCAAGGAATGTGTTTATGTTTAACCAATGGGAGCATTGTCCTACACCACCATACGGTAGTTCAAAAACATTTGCTAACAAGTTTCCATATTTTTCAGGATACAACACATCTAATCCAGAAATGTTTTACTATAAAAATGTAAACAAGACAGGACTGAAAATTATGTTAACAAATACAAAACAGATTTATTCTGCATTATTTAATGCCCAACTGTCTAGACAGGGTTTCGACTTTTGGAAAGACACTATAGACACAAAAACTGTCTGGGGTACTAAAGATTGGCAAGTGCAGGGGATAGAAGCTTTATTTAGAGCCTGCATCATCCCTGAACAAATAATGTTTTTGAATGAAACCATCCAACAAACATCTTGTCTTGGATTAGCCAAGATTAAAGAAATGAACACACCTTCTGTACCAACACCTGCAAGTGATAATAATACACAGGCAGTGGTGACAGTTGACAATATACTACAACTCAACAGATCTAATCCTGATTGGAAAAAATGGTTGATCTGGCCCATAGACACGAATAACTGTCAGGAAAGATTCCTGAATAAAACTCAGGGGTTTACTATTCATAGGCCAGACCCAAGATACGTCCAAAGACAACATCCGGGGGTAGTAACAACATACAGTGTAGGAAAATTATGCCTCGATTGGCTGCATAAATCTACACTACAGGATGTGAAACAACACTTAACCTTACTTAAAGAGGACGCAGACCTTAGGGAATTCTTGCTCGGACCAAGAAAACCGCGTCAAAAACGTTTCATATATGCCGGCATTTATGCTGCCTATAATGAAGCATGGAAAGTGTCACAGATGGAGGCTGCAGAACGAATACGTGAACTTGATCGTATTAATTTAGAGAAAACACTCTCTGTGGTCGACAATGGGTTAACAACTTTGTCCTCCAGAATATATTCATTGGATGGCATTGTATCCTCTGCTATCAACATACTAGAACAAGATTTGGCGATGTTACAGCAAGGCCAGTCTCAATTACGTTCTATTGTGTTATTAAGCTGGACGCTGCAATCTTTGCGAGCGGGCTATGTGCCTTTGCGTTTTATCAACACGTCAGCTCTGTTTGCAGAATACAATCTGACTGATAAACAGATCGAATTGGCACAAAGAGGAGCAAAGTATACAGTGCTGAGCATTGAAAAACTGAAAAAGTTACCATTCACAGTGGCAGAAAAACCAGCTACTGAATGGCTTATTCATGGCAAAATCACACTACCTGTGACTACTTTTCAGTTTCAGTATTGCCTCAGACAAATGCAAGCAGGCAAATATGAAAGGTTGGGTAAGGAATACATTAAGACATCTTGGGATTTACCGTATACATATAGATGTTGGAGTGGGGATCGTGAAGTGTTTTTGAGCGGTACACACTGTAAACGTGCACTGAGCGGTTCACTTATATGTCAGGACATTTCCTTACACGGGGCTTGTAATGGTTCTGTGGCAAATTTGTCTTGCCATCAGCAGGGTACACCAGCTGCTGTGATTAATCCAACGTTTGGACAACTTTCTAATGGGAGTTACCTCATGTTGAATGATCAGAGTTGCTGTGGCATGCTGCCAGGCATCCCATATCTAGTAACGGTCAACTCCAGGGTCACTTGCTGTATGCAAGTATTGTTTGCCCCAATAGACACAGTCAGGGAGTCGCCTCTATGGCCTTCGCTGAACGTCTTTTATAAGATTTGATACTTTGAGCAGAATGAAAGCCATGCTTTTACAGCAAACAGTGCCTCGGCCAAAGAAACCTATGATCTACAAGTAGCAAGGACTTCGGCTGAGATACAGACTTTAATACGTACAAACTGCCCTATATATTTCGTAGAAATGATAGGACGTATCTTTAACATGTCTGATACAACGGGACTTGTACATGTATTTAAGAGCATCTGCTCCGGTCTGTTAGCACCTTTCCAGGCAATACTCGGAATCATCCCGAACTTTGCACATTCGGTGTTTGGTGGCATACCATTAATTCTAGCACTTGTTGCCGGAATTCTATTTCTCTTCCTGCTATTGCGCTATGGCCAGCCTATTCGCAGACATCACTCCGAGCGAAATGGAGAAAGCTCTCCATGAACGAAAGTGTCGTGAGCGAATAGTACAGCTATTGGGCATGACTGGTCTACGGGACCTGAATACTACGTGGTTCCTGTCATTCAGACCAATCTGGCAAGATTGCATCTTACCTGTTCTACGATGCCTGCTATGCGGTGAAGAATGCGTGTTAGACACCTGTCTCACATTTCCATCAGCTACGCCAACGGATGTCGATACTCTGCTGGTCCCGATAACGGCCCATGCTCTGTGTTGTCCCCAGAGGCTACCAATCCTGATGTCAGCATTCATTGAGATCTCACAGACGCATCCAGCTGCTGCTGAGGTACGAGAAAGATCAACAGGCACACAGGTAACAACGGACGCGAACATTGCTGCGGCAACCTATGCTGAAAGCGGTGCTTCACATCTCTGTGCAATTAATCTATTACACGAGGTGTTCCAACTGACGCCAACTTCAGTGGATGATGTTTTGTCTACAGAAATAGATGATCTCATGTTTACACCAGACCCGTAAACTGACTCTGATTCGGCATACAGTGTTCCAGAGATGCAGTTACAATTTGGCCTTTATTTTTAAAAAAGAAAAGAACACTTGGAACTCTACCAAAATTGAACCTTTTTTCTTCTTCCCATTTTTTCGAAACGAAAATGGCACTACAATCTGCTTAAAGTAGAACTAGCCTTATAATACAGACTTCAAGGTACTTCCACGGACACTTAGTCATCTTGTGTGTCTAAAACAGTTCATTAATTTTCATGACATGAAATGACTTTGATTTTTGAGAAACTTATCGATCATTTTCTGTCACATGTAAATATTACTGCTTATTTCATTCCAATTGCATTTATTTTCGAACTTTATGCCTGAAATGAAAAGCAATGCTTCAAATGTACAGTACCTTTTGCATTTTAATAGGTTTTTTATATGCCTTTTTAAATGGTTTTATGAAATATTTTAACAATATGCGGTACTCCATTTAATGTTTAGCATTTTAAATGTTTAGCATCTTAGTGTTATCGTACACACGTAAGTGGAGTGGGTGTTGTATTCCTCTTAGGGTGTCCATAAACGGGCTTTCCAGTATCATGTCCATATATAGGCACAATTCGCCCTGCCCTTATATAGGCATAAAATCCCAGCCCTTATTTAGGCATTAAACCGTGCACTCCAAATACAGGCATGGTCTCTGACATCCGTCCACCCTAACGTCACAACGAGTTCATGAAGAACAGACCCTTAGGCTGCGGGAGTTTCCCTAGCCCAGGACTATTGATTTCTTCAAGGACTCATGTATTATGCATGAACCATTATTCCTTAGGGGGTTCATTCATGACGTCTTCCGCTGTCCAATTCACGTCAATGCTAACATTGTGAGGTACTTTTAAGGTATAACTATACCTTCCCTAGCCCCTGTAAATCAGAGGAGACCTCGACTTCAGAGGAGCCCGTTTCCCGGCCTGGACGCACTGAGAAGACGCTGTCATCCCTGCACGCAGAGAGTCCAGCTTCCAGTGATCTGACTTCCCTTGCGGGGTGTTGGAGTTCGAGTCTGGCAAAGAGATTCCTACCTCTCTCATTCTTCAGGTATGGAGCTGATAAGAACCTAGAGGGACTCTTGGCATACTAGGCATACTAAGACTTAACATACTCTTAGTATACCATAGTAAGGAATACTTCACCTACTTCATACCTCTCCCTACACCTAGGTTAGGTTAGGTACATTGGGGTAGAACTAGATTAGAAACGCATCGTATGAGTACTCGCATTTTTAGTCTGTGTTATTTATGTAACATGCATATATACTAAAAGATAATGCTATCGCAGTATTATTTATTTCTACTGCTCACACTGTACATTATTTATCTCGCATACTGTCTTGTGATCGTAACAGCACATTTTACTTACACCAGAAACAAGACTGTTCAATAAACCTTTTATTGAAACGCCCGTCTGTTCTTTCTGTGTAACTTTGAGGAAAACTAAGCATGCACGATTGAGCTGAGTGAAATAGTTATCTATTGTTTCCACGACTCTGGGACACGTTCTGATTCTAAAGGGAAACACAGTGGTCATGTTTTGCGGCTGCCAGAAACTACTCCCTTCTTGTTGTCAAGGAGTTTCTAGTGGCCTCTGAGCTAGCTGGCACAAGTAATTAAGTTTAATATACTCGATAGGGACATACTGACCTTAGTCCTATGTCAAACCTATAGGATATATTATTCCAATGCGCAGAGCCTATTAGGGAAATAGGAGCTACACTACAGGGGATTCCAGGAGGTATGGCTTGCGTTGATCCCCCAATGTTTTCTTACCCAGAATCCCTGCAAACCTGAAATTTTGCTGAAAAAATCACTTTTTCACACATTTTTGTGTGGGAAGTTGTGGCATCACCGGGCTGACACAAATTTCCTACCACCCAGCGTTCCCCAGGTCTCCCGATAAAATGGTGCCTCACTCGGGTGGGAGGACCATGTACCGCGACAGGCAAGGGCCCAAAACGTATTGAGGCGACATCAAATTGCCTATCACAAAACGACCTGGTTTTGCAAGGGAGTCCCATGACTTTTTGGCTCGGGCTCGCGGCCACCTAGGGAAACCTGCCAAACCCACACATTTCTGAATACTATACACCCGGAGGATTCAGGGAGGTATGACGCGTGGATCTCCAACGTTTTCTTCCAGAATCCCCTGCAAACCTGAAATTTTGCTGAAAAAATCACTTTTTCCACACATGTTTGTGTGGGAAGTTGTGGCATCACCGGGCTGACACAAATTTCCTGACCACCCAGCGTTCCCCCAGGTCTCCCGATAAAAATGGTGCCTCACTCGGGTGGGAGGCCCAAATACCCGCGACAGGCAAGGGCCCAAAACATTTTGTGATAGGCAATTTTGATGTTGCCTGTTGCGGGTACTTGGGCCTCCCACCCGAGTGAGGCACCATTTTTATCGGGAGACCTGGGGGAACGCTGGGTGGTAGGAAATTTGTGTCAGCCCGGTGATGCCACAACTTTCCACACAAAAATGTGTGATAAAAGTGATTTTTTTCAGCAAAATTTCAGGTTTGCAGGGATTCTGGGTAAGAAAACGTTGGGGGATCCACGCAAGCCATACCTCCCTGGAATCCCCGGGTGTCTACTTTTCAGAATGTGTGGGTTTGGTAGGTTTCCCTAGGTGGCCGCCGAGCCCTGGGCCAAAAAGTCATGGGACCCCCTTGCAAAACCAGGTCGTTTTGTGATAGGCAATATTGATGTCGCCTCAATACGTTTTTTGGGCCCTTGCCTGTCGCGGGTACTTGGGCCTCCGACCCGACTGAGGTACCATTTTTATCGGGAGACCTGGGGGTGTGCGCTGGATGGTAGGAAATTTGTGTCAGCCCGGTGATGCCACAACTTTCCCACACAAAAATGTGTGAAAAAAGTGATTTTTTCTGCAAAATTTCAGGTTTGCAGGGGATTATGGGAAAGAAAACATTGGGGGATTCACGCAAGCCATACCTCCCTTGAATCCCCCGGGTATCTACTTTTCAGAAATGTGTGGGTTTTTTAGGTTTCCCTAGGTGCCGGCAGAGCTAGGGTTCAAAAACTACAACTAGGCACTTTGCAAAAAAAGGGTCATTTTTCACTGTGAAAATGTGGTGTGTCCACGTTGCGTTTTGCGCTGTTTCCTGTTGCGGGCACTAGGCCTACCCACACAAGTGAGATACCATTTTTTTTGGAAGACTTTGGGGAACGTGGGGTGGGTGGAATTTTGAGGATCCACGCAGATTCCAGAACTTTCCACCACAGAAAAGTGAGGAAAATGTGGTTTTTTTGACAATTTGTTTGGTTTGCAAGGGATTCTGGGTAACAGAACCTGGTGAGAGCCAGTCAAGTCACCCCATCCTGGATTCCCCTGGGTGTCTAGATTTTAAAAATGTATAGGTTTGCTAGGTTTCCCTAAGTGCCGGCAGAGCTAGGGTTCAAACACTACAGCTATGCACTTGGCAAAAAAAGGGTGATTTTTCACTGTGAAAATGTGGTGTGTCCACGTTGCGCTTTGCGCTGTTTCCTGTCGCGGGCACTAGGCCTACCCACGCAAGTGAGGTACCATTTTTTCAGAAGACTTTGGGGAACGCGGGGTGGGTAGAATTTTGTGGATCCACACAGATTCCAGAACTTTCCACCACAGAAAAGTGAGGAAAATGTGTTTTTTGACAATTTTTTAGGTTTGCAAGGGATTCTGGGTAACAGAACCTGGTGAGAGCCAGTCAAGTCACCCCATCCTGGATTTCTCTGGGTGTCTAGTTTTCAAAAATGTATAGGTTTGCTAGCTTTCCCTAAGTGCCGGTGGAGCTAGGGTTCAAAAACTACAGCTAGGCACTTTGCAAAAAAAGGGTCATTTTTCACTGTGAAAATGTGGTGTGTCCACGTTGCGTTTTGCGCTGTTTCCTGTCGCGGGCACTAGGCCTAACCACACAAGTGAGGTACCATTGTTTTCGGAAGACTTTGGGGAACGCTGGGTGGGTGGAATTTTGTGGATCCACGCAGATTCCAGAACTTTTCACCACAGAAAAGTGAGGAAAATGTGGGTTTTTTGACAATTGTTTAGGTTTGCAAGGGATTCTGGGTAACAGAACCTGGTGAGAGCCATTCAAGTCACCCCATCCTGGATTTCCCTTGGTGTCTAGTTTTCAAAAATGTATAGGTTTGCTAGGTTTCCCTAGGTGCCGGCAGAGCTAGGGTTATAAAACTACAGCTAGGCACTTTGCAAAAAAAGGGTCATTTTTCACTGTGAAAATGTGGTGTGTCCACGTTGCGTTTTGCGCTGTTTCCTGTCGCTGACACTAGGCCTACCCACACAAGTGATGTACCATTTTTTTTGGAAGACTTTGGGGAACGCGGGGTGGGTGGAATTTTGTGGATCCATGCAGATTCCAGAACTTTCCACCACAGAAAAGTGAGGAAAATGTGTTTTTTTTTTACTCTTTTTTAGGTTTGTAAGGGATTCTGGGTAACAGAACCTGGTGAGAGCCAGTCAAGTCACCCCATCCTGGATTCCCCTAGGTGTCTAGTTTTCAAAAATGTATAGGTTTGCTAGGTTTCCCTAGGTCCCGGCAGAGCTAGGGTTAAAAAACTACAGCTAGGCACTTTGCAAAAAAAGGGTCATTTTTCACTGTGAAAATGTGGTGTGTCCACGTTGCGTTTTGTGCTGTTTCCTGTCGCTGACACTAGGCCTACCCACACAAGTGATGTAGCATTGTTTTTGGAAGACTTTGGGGAACGCGGGGTGGGTGGAATTTTGTGGATCCATGCAGATTCCAGAACTTTCCACCACAGAAAAGTGAGGAAAATGTTTTTTTTTTTACATTTTTTTAGGTTTGTAAGGGATTCTGGGTAACAGAACCTGGTGAGAGCCAGTCAAGTCACCCCATCCTGGATTCCCCTGGGTGTCTAGTTTTCAAAAATGTATAGGTTTGCTAGGTTTCCCTAGGTCCCGGCAGAGCTAGGGTTAAAAAACTACAGCTAGGCACTTTGCAAAAAAAGGGTCATTTTTCACTGTGAAAATGTGGTGTGTCCACGTTGCGTTTTGCACTGTTTCCTGTCATGGGCACTAGGCCTACTCACACAAGTGAGGTACCATTTTTTTTTTAAAGACTTTGGGGAACGCGGGGTGGGTGGAATTTTGTGGATCCACACAGATTCCAGAACTTTCCACCACAGAAAAGTGAGGAAAATTTGGTTTTTTTGACAATTTGTTAGGTTTGCAAGGGATTCTGGGTAACAGAACCTGGTGAGAGCCAGTCAAGTCACCCCATCCTGGATTCCCCTCGGTGTCTAGTTTTCAAAAATGTATAGGTTTGTTAGGTTTCCCTAGGTGCCGGCAGAGCTAGGGTTCAAAAACTACAGCTAGGCACTTTGCAAAAAAGGGTCATTTTTCACTGTGAAAATGTGGTGTGTCCACGTTGCGTTTTGCACTGTTTCCTGTCGCGGGCACTAGGCCTACCCACACAAGTGAGGTACCATTTCTTTCAGAAGACTTTGGGGAACGCGGGGCGGGTGGCATTTTGTGGATCCACGCACATTCCAGAATGTTCCACCACGGAAAAGTGAGGAAAATATGGTTTTGTTTGACAATATTTTAGGTTTGCAAGGGATTCTGGGTAACAGAACCTGGTGAGAGCCAGTCAAGTCACCCCATCCTGGATTCCCCTGGGTGTCTAGTTTTCAAAAATGTATAGGTTTGCTAGGTTTCCCTAGGTGCCAGCAGAGCTAGGGTTCGAAAACTACAGCTAGGCACTTTGCAAAAAAAGGGTCATTTTTCATTGTGAAAATGTGGTGTGTCCACGTTGCGTTTTGCGCTGTTTCCTGTCGCGGGCACTAGGCCTACCCACACAATTGAGGTACCATTTTTTTTGGAAGACTTTGGGGAACGCGGGGTGGGTGGCATTTTGTGGATCCACGCAGATTCCAGAACTTTCCACCACAGAAAAGCGAGGAAAATGTGTTTTTTTTGACAATTTTGTAGGTTTGCAAGGGATTCTGGGTAACAGAACCTGGTGAGAGCCAGTCAAGTCACCCCATCCTGGATTCCCCTGGGTGTCTAGTTTTAAAAAATGTATAGGTTTGCTAGGTTTCCCTAGGTGCCGGCAGAGCTAGGGTTCAAAAACTACAGCTAGGCACTTTGCAAAAAAAGGGTAATTTGTCACTGTGAAAATGTGGTGTGTCCACGTTGCGTTATGCGCTGTTTTCTGTCGCGGGCACTAGGCCTACCCACACAAGTGAGGTACCATTTTTTTTGGAAGACTTTGGGGAACGTGGGGTGGGTGGCATTTTGTGGATCCACGCAGATTCCAGACCTTTTCACCACAGAAAAGTGAGGAAAATCTGGTTTTTTTGACAATGTTTTAGGTTTGCAAGGGATTCTGGGTAACAGAACCTGGTGAGAGCCAGTCAAGTCACCCCATCCTGGATTCCCCTAGGTGTCTAGTTTTCAAAAATGTATAGGTTTGCTAGGTTTCCCTAGGTCCCGGCAGAGCTAGGGTTAAAAAACTACAGCTAGGCACTTTGCAAAAAAAGGGTCATTTTTCACTGTGAAAATGTGGTGTGTCCACGTTGCGTTTTGCGCTGTTTCCTGTTGCGGGCACTAGGCCTACCCACACAAGTGAGATACCATTTTTTTTGGAAGACTTTGGGGAACGCGGGGTGGGTGGAATTTTGAGGATCCACGCAGATTCCAGAACTTTCCACCACAGAAAAGTGAGGAAAATGTGGTTTTTTTGACAATTTGTTTGGTTTGCAAGGGATTCTGGGTAACAGAACCTGGTGAGAGCCAGTCAAGTCACCCCATCCTGGATTCCCCTGGGTGTCTAGATTTTAAAAATGTATAGGTTTGCTAGGTTTCCCTAAGTGCCGGCAGAGCTAGGGTTCAAACACTACAGCTATGCACTTGGCAAAAAAAGGGTGATTTTTCACTGTGAAAATGTGGTGTGTCCACGTTGCGCTTTGCGCTGTTTCCTGTCGCGGGCACTAGGCCTACCCACGCAAGTGAGGTACCATTTTTTTCAGAAGACTTTGGGGAACGCGGGGTGGGTAGAATTTTGTGGATCCACACAGATTCCAGAACTTTCCACCACAGAAAAGTGAGGAAAATGTGTTTTTTTGACAATTTTTTAGGTTTGCAAGGGATTCTGGGTAACAGAACCTGGTGAGAGCCAGTCAAGTCACCCCATCCTGGATTTCTCTGGGTGTCTAGTTTTCAAAAATGTATAGGTTTGCTAGCTTTCCCTAAGTGCCGGTGGAGCTAGGGTTCAAAAACTACAGCTAGGCACTTTGCAAAAAAAGGGTCATTTTTCACTGTGAAAATGTGGTGTGTCCACGTTGCGTTTTGCGCTGTTTCCTGTCGCGGGCACTAGGCCTAACCACACAAGTGAGGTACCATTGTTTTCGGAAGACTTTGGGGAACGCTGGGTGGGTGGAATTTTGTGGATCCACGCAGATTCCAGAACTTTCCACCACAGAAAAGTGAGGAAAATGTGGGTTTTTTGACAATTGTTTAGGTTTGCAAGGGATTCTGGGTAACAGAACCTGGTGAGAGCCATTCAAGTCACCCCATCCTGGATTTCCCTTGGTGTCTAGTTTTCAAAAATGTATAGGTTTGCTAGGTTTCCCTAGGTGCCGGCAGAGCTAGGGTTAAAAAACTACAGCTAGGCACTTTGCAAAAAAAGGGTCATTTTTCACTGTGAAAATGTGGTGTGTCCACGTTGCGTTTTGCGCTGTTTCCTGTCGCTGACACTAGGCCTACCCACACAAGTGATGTACCATTTTTTTTGGAAGACTTTGGGGAACGCGGGGTGGGTGGAATTTTGTGGATCCATGCAGATTCCAGAACTTTCCACCACAGAAAAGTGAGGAAAATGTGTTTTTTTTTTACTCTTTTTTAGGTTTGTAAGGGATTCTGGGTAACAGAACCTGGTGAGAGCCAGTCAAGTCACCCCATCCTGGATTCCCCTAGGTGTCTAGTTTTCAAAAATGTATAGGTTTGCTAGGTTTCCCTAGGTCCCGGCAGAGCTAGGGTTAAAAAACTACAGCTAGGCACTTTGCAAAAAAAGGGTCATTTTTCACTGTGAAAATGTGGTGTGTCCACGTTGCGTTTTGTGCTGTTTCCTGTCGCTGACACTAGGCCTACCCACACAAGTGATGTAGCATTGTTTTTGGAAGACTTTGGGGAACACGGGGTGGGTGGAATTTTGTGGATCCATGCAGATTCCAGAACTTTCCACCACAGAAAAGTGAGGAAAATGTTTTTTTTTTTAACATTTTTTTAGGTTTGTAAGGGATTCTGGGTAACAGAACCTGGTGAGAGCCAGTCAAGTCACCCCATCCTGGATTCCCCTGGGTGTCTAGTTTTCAAAAATGTATAGGTTTGCTAGGTTTCCCTAGGTCCCGGCAGAGCTAGGGTTAAAAAACTACAGCTAGGCACTTTGCAAAAAAAGGGTCATTTTTCACTGTGAAAATGTGGTGTGTCCACGTTGCGTTTTGCACTGTTTCCTGTCGTGGGCACTAGGCCTACTCACACAAGTGAGGTACCATTTTTTTTTTAAAGACTTTGGGGAACGCGGGGTGGGTGGAATTTTGTGGATCCACACAGATTCCAGAACTTTCCACCACAGAAAAGTGAGGAAAATTTGGTTTTTTTGACAATTTGTTAGGTTTGCAAGGGATTCTGGGTAACAGAACCTGGTGAGAGCCAGTCAAGTCACCCCATCCTGGATTCCCCTCGGTGTCTAGTTTTCAAAAATGTATAGGTTTGTTAGGTTTCCCTAGGTGCCGGCAGAGCTAGGGTTCAAAAACTACAGCTAGGCACTTTGCAAAAAAGGGTCATTTTTCACTGTGAAAATGTGGTGTGTCCACGTTGCGTTTTGCACTGTTTCCTGTCGCGGGCACTAGGCCTACCCACACAAGTGAGGTACCATTTCTTTCAGAAGACTTTGGGGAACGCGGGGCGGGTGGCATTTTGTGGATCCACGCACATTCCAGAATGTTCCACCACGGAAAAGTGAGGAAAATATGGTTTTGTTTGACAATATTTTAGGTTTGCAAGGGATTCTGGGTAACAGAACCTGGTGAGAGCCAGTCAAGTCACCCCATCCTGGATTCCCCTGGGTGTCTAGTTTTCAAAAATGTATAGGTTTGCTAGGTTTCCCTAGGTGCCAGCAGAGCTAGGGTTCGAAAACTACAGCTAGGCACTTTGCAAAAAAAGGGTCATTTTTCATTGTGAAAATGTGGTGTGTCCACGTTGCGTTTTGCGCTGTTTCCTGTCGCGGGCACTAGGCCTACCCACACAAGTGAGGTACCATTTTTTTTGGAAGACTTTGGGGAACGCGGGGTGGGTGGCATTTTGTGGATCCACGCAGATTCCAGAACTTTCCACCACAGAAAAGCGAGGAAAATGTGTTTTTTTTGACAATTTTGTAGGTTTGCAAGGGATTCTGGGTAACAGAACCTGGTGAGAGCCAGTCAAGTCACCCCATCCTGGATTCCCCTGGGTGTCTAGTTTTAAAAATGTATAGGTTTGCTAGGTTTCCCTAGGTGCCGGCAGAGCTAGGGTTCAAAAACTACAGCTAGGCACTTTGCAAAAAAGGGTAATTTGTCACTGTGAAAATGTGGTGTGTCCACGTTGCGTTATGCGCTGTTTTCTGTCGCGGGCACTAGGCCTACCCACACAAGTGAGGTACCATTTTTTTTGGAAGACTTTGGGGAACGTGGGGTGGGTGGCATTTTGTGGATCCACGCAGATTCCAGACCTTTTCACCACAGAAAAGTGAGGAAAATCTGGTTTTTTTGACAATGTTTTAGGTTTGCAAGGGATTCTGGGTAACAGAACCTGGTGAGAGCCAGTCAAGTCACCCCATCCTGGATTCCCTTGGGTGTCTAGTTTTAAAAAATGTATAGGTTTGCCAGGTTTCCCTAGGTGCTGGCAGAGCTAGGGTTCAAAAACTACAGCTAGGCACTTTGCAAAAAAGGGGTAATTTTTCACTGTGAAAATGTGGTGTGTCCACATTGCGTTTTGGGCTGTTTCCTGTCGCGGGCACTAGGCCTACCCACACAAGTGAGGTACCGTTTTTCTCGAAAGACTTTGGGGAACGTGGGGTGGGTGGAATTTTGTGGATCCACGCAGATTCCAGAACTTTCCACCACAGAAAAGTGAGGAAAATGTGTTTTTTTTGACAATTGTTTAGGTTTGCAAGGGATTCTGGGTAACAGAACCTGGTGAAAGCCAGTCAAGTCACCCCATCCTGGATACTACAGCTAGGCACTTTGCAAAAAAAGGGTAATTTTTCATTGTGAAAATGTGGTGTGTCTACGTTGCGTTTTGAGCCGTTTCCTGTCGTGGCCACAAGACCTACCCACACAAGTGAGGTACCATTTTTATCGGGAGACTTAGGGTAACACAGAATTGTAGAGCAACTGTTATTACCTATTGACTTTCGATGCATTTCTGCCTTCCAAATGAAAGACAATGTGTAAAAAATAAGTCATTTTGAAAAATGACCTATAATTCACATGCTAGTATGGGTACTCCCAATTTTGGAAATGTGCAAATATCTACTGTTTCTAAACTCTACATTTTGTTCCCATTTCAGAAATACATAGGTGTCTTTCATACCGATTTTTCCATGTATACATTTTCCCAAAATAATATACCCGGTACATAATAAAAAACCATTGCAAGATGCTGCTCAGTTATTGGCTCTGGGTTCGTCGGGTTCTTGGTGAACCTACAAGTCCTATATATCCCCACAACCAGAAAGGTCCAGTGGATATAATGGTATATTGCTTTCAAATAGCTGTCATAATTAGAAGAAGTTACAGGTGAAAACGTTGACACAAATGGCTGTTTTTTTCAACTAATTTTCAATTTTTCCTTTATTTAACTGTTAGTTTCTATAAAGAAAACTTAAAGGATCTACACAAATGACCCCTTGCTGAATTCAAAATTTTGTGTACTTTTTAATGTATAGCTTTCCAGGATCCATTATTGCTTTCGTACCCATTTCTACCATCAAATGAAGGAGGTTGAATGCACAAAAAATAGCAAAAATAGGCTATGTCCCAGAAAAATGCCAAAACTGTGTAAAAAATTTTGGTTTTCGGACAAAAGTCTGCTTGTCCCTGAAAGCTTGGAAGATGGTGATTTCAGCCCCATAACCCCTTTTTTGATACCATTTTCAGGGAAAAAACCAGATGCTTTCATCTGTAGCCCTTTTTTCGCATTTTTCCCCAAAAAAACAAAATTTAGCTGTATTTTGGCTAATTTCTGGGTCCCCTCCAGGGGAATCCACAAACACTGGGTACCTTTAGAATCCCCATGATGTTGGAAGAAAAGGACGCAAATTTGGCGTGGATACCTTATGTGGTCAGAAAGTTACAGGGGCCTAAGCGCGAACTACCCCAAATAGCCAAAAAAAGGCTTAGCACAGGGGGGGAAAAGGCCTAGCAGCGAAGGGGTTAATGATCAAGTAATGATTAATTAATTTAAAGTAAATTACTTTCCACCCTCTACCCCAATAAACACCACAACACACACCTAAAAATAATTACACAATTTCCATAATTAATTTAACATTAATAAATTAATATCAATTAACCACAAATCATTAATTAATTTAAAAAAATTACTTACCACCATTTACCACTATAAACACCACAACTCACACATCAAAATAATTACACAATTGCCATATTTAGATTTTAACTAATTAATTAGCATTAATTAAAATTAACAAATAATTAATTAATTATAAATAAATTACCTCCCACCCTATTCCCCTATAAACCCCACCACCCATTTCTAAAAACATGACACAATTAACATAATTAATTATCAATTAATTAATTAATTAATATCAATTAACAAGCAAATTATAAAAAATTATTAATAAATTCATTCCCACAATTAACACTATAAAATAAAATAAAATATATATTATATAAAAAATATTAATAAATCTATTAAAATTAAATTACTTCCCACCCTACTCCCCTATCGACCCATAACCCGCTCCTAAAAAAAATTCACAATTAGCGTAATTACCAATTAATTAATAACAATTAACCAATTAAAAATAATTAATAATACATTAATCCCCACAATTAACAGTATAAAATATTAAATAAATAAATATTAATTAATAAATAATAATAATATTTTATTTATAATTAAATTACTTTCCACCCTATTCCCCTATAAACCCACAACCCGCTCCTAAAAAAATGACACAATTAACATTTTTACCAATAAATTAATTATTAAAAATTAACTGCCAATTATTAATTAATTAATAATAAATTAATTCCCACAATTAACACTATAAAATTAAAATAAATAAATATTATATAAAATTAATAAATGTATTAAAAATAAATTACTTCCCACCCTATTCCCCTATAAACCCACAACCCGCTACGGAACTAGCAAAATTTAATTAAAATAAAATGAATAACTACTAAAAATTTAACACATATATTAAAAAACAAAAGCAATACTTAGACAAAAAAATAGAGCACATACATTTAAAATACATACTAAAATACATAACACTAACTAAAAAAATGATATTTTTAACAACTATATTTTTGCAAATGATATTAATGACTTCGATATTTTTCAAAACCATATTTCTTACCTTAAACTCGATATTCTTGACCACGATATACTTGCTGTCTATATTTTTGGGTCTCGATATTTCAAACTCGATATTAGTGCAAGTCGACATTTCCAACTCGATATTCTGTCTCTATACCGAGTGAGAGTGGGTAAAGTGACTAAGAAGTGCGCTTGTGTTATATACAAAATATATACATGTGTCTGATTGTGACAGCATTCTGTTGACACTCATAGTAAGTGTCAATAAACACAGTCAAAATTGAAAACCAGTCCACATAGAATTTTTGGCAACGTTTCGACCCCTTAGCACAATTATTTAGATTGGGGTCATCATCAGGAAAGAATAAGAATGGGAGACACCAGGTAACCTGGGCAAAGAGACCCACAACTGTAGATATGTCACAAGCAGTCCGAAGGGAGAAGCTCAGCAAACTGCTTTAAAATGACCAAGGACTTTGCCATATTCCTTATCTACACAGCTCTCACTCATGTTTCATTTGAAGGCTCAGAGAATAAAGTTCAGGTTCACTAGGTACCAAAGTCCCCTTCTAGTAATAGGAAAAATGCCCTGCATGCAATAACATTTTTAATTCTATGTTCTCTTGTGCATAAATCACGGGCAGCAGACTTCGCAAGGGTAAGCAGTGAATCAATATATTTTGATTAGCTCCCCATGAGTTTAGAAGATAAAAATGGCCTTCATGGAAGGAAGCCAAAACAAATCCACTGCTTGTAGAAAATTGACTTATGGAGTGGCGCTGCTTACAAGCGCCAATTAGACTTGCTTGTTGCATTTAAAGTAACATGCTTGTCCCAGATCGAAATAGCCACTGGTCGGAGAGACATCAGATCGGGGGCGTGCCCGCAGCATCTGGATCTTGCACGCATGCATGCTTGCAGATACTACATTTAGCAAGTGCTACCTTTTGATTAAGAATGAACAGGAGTGTCAAGTTTGGACTCAAATAAATTGTAATTTAAAACTCTGTTTAATGGTAAAGTCGGATTTTAAGTCACATTCTGAAAAGATATTTTCTTGTTCCATCCATTTGATGCCTGCTGCCTGTCTCATGAGTCACATGACAATGAATAGGTTCGCATTTGGCCTTTGTGTATTCTTCAAGAGAGTGAAACAAAGGGAGACTAGATGTTGGCAGGATGGGCCATCCTGCCAGGATGGGTAGGACAGAGCTGTTTCCTTCCCCGCTTACATTTCAAAAGGCTCCCTTTGACATTCCCAAAAGGACCCGAAACCAGTCTTTTGACATCCCAGACTACTTGGAGCCTTGGCAGGGGAAGGAAAGAACTTTACAGAACCAGATGAGAGGGTAGCCAGGATGTCCACCCACTTCAAAGGATGGCACTAGGTATAACTTTATATTGGACCTCCTTAACCACCTCTTCAGTACACTGCCTTGTTCTTCAGAGGACTGCCCTGCTGCTACCAGAGGACTGCCCTGCTGCTTGAGGCCTGCCCTGCTCTCTGTGAAGAAAGACTGGACATGCTCCCTTTATCCCAGGCCAGCTGAGTGACTCCAAGGGTCAGTTGGCTGAACTCCTGTTCTGAGCTACAGGGAGACAACAAGTTCCAGAGGCTTACCTGCAACCGTCCAGCTGACCTGCTGCAACTGGACCTATCTGGACCTGCACCTGGACCTGCCTGAATCCTGTTGGCCTGTCCTACAGCAAGTCTCTGTTCTTCAAGAGTTGCCTCCCCAGGTCCTGGACCCTTGTCTGGCAATCAGAGTGCTCTCCTCTGTGAAGATAGGTAAAAAATCCAGACGTTTTGGCCCTTCGCAACTGCAAACAGGGCCATTGGTGCAGTGACTCTGCTGTCCATGACAACTGTCAAAGCGAAGCTACAGTGAACCTGACTCTGTGCTCTACAGTGACTGCCACAGAAGACAGGCCATGCAAGATCTGCATTTCATGCTAAAGTCCATGGTGATTGCCAGCTTGAAGCTCCAACAACGACAGTCTGTGATGCTCTATGGATCTTTGTGCTACAGTGATGACTGTCCGCGATGCCAGGCCTGCTCTTCACGATATAGTGATTACCATCCATGAAGCTCTCCTGCACCGCAAACTGGACTCTTCCCTCCAGACTTTTTATAGTGGGACTAACCAGGTCCCTGTATCTGGACAACGCTCCATTGCGGTCGGCATGAATTGTAAATTTCCCCCGGTCTAGCACGACCAGATGACAGCGAGTGGTGCTTTGTGCTTTTAGGCGCTATACTTATCTCTCTTATACTTACCTAAAACCTTATAACTGCATATCTCCGGTTCTACTGATTGGATTGTTGTCATTCTGATTTGAGTTTATATACTAAAATGTTCTCTATTTTTTCTAAATTAGTGTCGGATTTTTCTTGTGTTGTGTTTCTACTTTATTGCTGTGTGTGTTTGTGTGCAGCATAAATGCTATATACACATGCACACACACATATAAAAATATATCTATACTAAATATATATATATTATCTACTGGCGGTCGCCAGTAGATAGTTATAGTTACAACCTATTATCCATAGGAAATCCGCGACATTCTATTTGCAATAACGTTGGCGCCGGTTGACGAATCTTCGCGAAAGCTTCCAACTTGTTGGGGCGCTCCGGTCCGCTCCTACCCTGAAAGTCTCGGGGTGATACGTCAAGCGGGGGCCGAGAAAAAAGGGGGGTCCCAAAACGCGTTTTCCCCATTCATTTTTCCATAGGAACCTTTAGTCGCAGCTACAGCCCGAACTGCTGAACGGAATTACCCCAAATTTGGCAAAGAGGTAGCCCTTGGTTCAGACTGGTGCCTTTTGCTAAAATGGTGTAAATCCGTTCAGTAGTTCCTGAGAAATTCACAATTAAAATCACATATATATCTATGGGCGCGTCGGATCCGTGTACCCTCCCGATCACGAGCTGCATGCTAATTGGCTGTCAACACTCCAAATCAAGAAGTGTTGGCAGCCATTTTGTCCCTTGGTAGAACCGAGGGACAGAAACAAGTGCGCAAAGCGCAAAAAGGGGGCAGGGTAGAAACACCCTGACCCCCTAGGTCTGCTCAGGGGGTCCCACAAGGACCCCCTGGGCAGAAAAAAGCATTTTTTTTTTTTAAATCGGCAGGATGCGCTTAGGGTGCGCGTATCCCGCCGAGAAAAAAAAAAGAAACAAGTGCGCAAAACGCACAAAGGGGGCAGGGTAGAAACACCCTAACCCCCTAGGCCTGCTCAGGGGGTCCCACAAGGACCCCCTGGGCAAAAAAAAGCATTTTTTTTTAAAAAAATTGGCAGGATGCGCTCAGGGTGCGCGAATCCTGCCGAAAAAGAAAATCGAAGCGCGGTCTCCCGCGCTCGATAGCACTGGCCCCCGGGTGGCCCAAGTCCCGGGGGCATGGTGGGGGGGGATAATTTAACGTGTGGGGGCCTCAAAGGCCTCCCAAGCCCCGGGGACCGCCACCCCCGGGGCTTTTTTAAAAATGGTGCGGGAGGGCTCTGAGCCCTCCCGCAGCCCCGGGGACCACCACCTCCCCGGGGCTTTTTTTAAATTAAAAATAAAACCAGTGTGGGGGGGGCTCCAGCCCCCCCACACGCCCCGGGGACCGCCACCTCCCCGGGGCACTAAACATTTTAATATGGGGGTCCGTTACGGACCCCCAGAGCCCCGGGGACCACCACCTCCCCGGGGCTGTGTACTGAATGGGAGGGGGGCCGCGCGGCCCCCCTCCTGGAGCCCTTGATGGCCCTGGGGACCACCACCCCCCAGGGCCGGCTCCTGCAGTGTCCCGGGGTGCCTACCCCCGGGACACTGTAGTTTGCTATGGCAGGACGGGAGCCTCGCGGCTCCCGTCCTGCCATAGCAAACTGCTTTGGATATTGGAAGAGAGAGCAGGGAAACCTGCTCTCTCTTCCAATATCCAAAGCGATTGCTTTTCCACATGGGGAGCAGCATGTCAGCTGCTCCCCATGTGGAACAGCAATGCCGGCTCCCAAGGGACGTGGGGAGCCGGCGGGACTGTGGGGGGATTGGGGACCGCCCCACAGTCCCCAACGGAGAGGGCCAGCCCCGGGGGATGGGGTCCCCGGGGCAAGTAGTGGCTCGGGAGGGGGCCACGCGGCCCCCTCTCCAAAAAAGAGAAAGAAAAAAAGTAAAAAAAAAATGGAAAGGCCGGCCCCGAGGGATGGGGTCCCCGGGGCCTTAAAATGGCCAGAGGAGGGGGGCCACGCTGCCCCCTCAAAATAATAAATATAGAGGCCATGCCCCGGGGGATGGGGTCCCCGGGGCCAATACAGGCCCAGGGAAGGGGGCCACGCGGCCCCCTTCCCGTTTTTTTTTTTATTAAAAATTTAAAAAAAGGGGTAAGGCCCTGGGGGATGGGGTCCCCAGGGCATAAAAACAGGAAAAAGGAAGGGGGGCCACACAGCCCCCCTTCAGGGGACAAAACATTTATTTATTTATTTTAAACGATCGGGCCCGCAGGCCCCGCCCCCTTCCTTCACCACTCTGCAAACGCGCCCCTGGCGCGTTTGCAGAGGGGGAACGAATTCCCCTTGAATACTGGGGGTCCCTGGGGCCAACTAGCCCACCAGGAACCTCCAATATGCGCCAGGGGCTGCGTTGCAGAGACGTGTAGAGAGGCCACACCCCTTTTACACCTCTCTGCAACGCAGCTCTGTGGCGCTTTTGGAGGTATATGGTGGGCTAGTTGGACTCCGGGGACCCTCAGGATTCAAGGGGACTTAATCCCCCAACTTAAAACGCGCCACGGGCGCGTTTGCACAGTGATGAAGGGAGGGGCGGGGCTTCAGGTGACATGTGTGCAAACAGGCCCCGTGGCGCGTTTTAAGAAGGGGAATTAAATCCCTTCAATCCTGAGGGTCTCTGGGGGCCAACTAGCCCAACAGGTACATCCAGAAAGCGCCACAGAGCTGCGTTGCAGAGAGGTGTAAAAGGGGTGTGGCCTCTCTACACGTCTCTGCAACGCAGCCCCCTGGCGCATATTGGAGGTTCCTGGTGGGCTAGTTGGCCCCTAGGGACCCTCAGGATTCAAGGGGACTTAATCCCCCAACTTAAAACGCGCCACGGGGCGCGTTTGCACAGATGTAACCTCAGGCCCCGCCCCCTCCCTTCACCATTGTGCAAATATTCCTCTAAAATCAGCCGAAATACGAATTCCGATTTACTCACCTGTTATCAGGAGAGACCTCAGTGCTGTATCTTTCAGCCCAGTACTGGTCCTGAAAAGTAATTCTAACCATACTTACCAGTAACTTGAATTTCCTTCCATAGGCTAACATTGACTGGTTTCACTTGGAAATTCTTCTAAGTGTGGAGTTTTGGAACTTTAAAATATTCCTCTAAAATCAGCCGAAATACGAATTCCGATTTACTCACCTGTTATCAGGAGAGACCTCAGTGCTGTATCTTTCAGCCCAGTACTGGTCCTGAAAAGTAATTCTAACCATACTTACCAGTAACTTGAATTTCCTTCCATAGGCTAACATTGACTGGTTTCACTTGGAAATTCTTCTAAGTGTGGAGTTTTGGAACTTTAAAATATTCCTCTAAAATCAGCCGAAATACGAATTCCGATTTACTCACCTGTTATCAGGAGAGACCTCAGTGCTGCATCTTTCAGCCCAGTACTGATCCTCAAAAGTAATTTTAACCGTACTTACCAGTAACTTGAATTTCCTTCCATAGGATATCATTGCCTGCTTTTTGCTGAAAAAGTTTCTAAGTGTTGATTTTTGAAACATACAAATATTCCTCTAAAATCAGCCGAAATCCGAATTCTGATTTACTCACCTGTTATCAGGAGAGACCTCAGTGCTGCATCTTTCAGCCCAGTACTGGTCCTGAAAAGTAATTTTAACCGTACTTACCAGTAACTTGAATTTCCTTCCATAGGTTAACATTGACTGGTTTCACTTGGAAATTCTTCTAAGTGTGGAGTTTTGGAACTTTAAAATATTCCTCTAAAATCAGCCGAAATACGAATTCCGATTTACTCACCTGTTATCAGGAGAGACCTCAGTGCTGCATCTTTCAGCCCAGTACTGATCCTCAAAAGTAATTTTAACCGTACTTACCGGTAACTTGAATTTCCTTCATAGGCTAAGATTGACTGGTTTTCAGCAAAAAAGTTTCAGTGTTGATTTTCACAAACTACAAATATTCCTTAAAAATCGCCTGTATGACTTAAACGCATTTTTTCAACTGTTTACAGGAGATGCACCAGTGCTGGATCCAGGATCCAACACTGAGTAAGAAAAAGTAACGATAACAGTTTTTACCTGCTAAGTGAATTTCCTTCCATAGGATAACATTGGTGATTCTATGAGAAAAAGTTTCTAAGTGTCAACTTTTAAAATACAATAATATTCCTTAAAAATCACGACTGTAACCAAAACGCTTTTACTCAACTGTTTACAGGAGATGTACCAGGACTGAATCTAGGATCCAGTCCTGTGGTTACAAAAGTAATCCATAAAGTAACTAATTGCATTTAACTAGAAATTCACATTGAGCTGAATGTTGCATTGTGTTTGAAAATGTGTTGCCCATTGCAACAACTGTAACTACTGTACTTAAAAGTCTATTGCCTATCTGCAAAGTATTTAAACTAAAGTAATTCATTCTGAGAAAGTATTTTTTGTAATGTAATGTATAATGTAATTACAATGTAATTTAAAAAATAAAATATGTAAAAAAAATTGTTTCTAAAAATGTAGTAAATCAGTATGAAAAAATTAATATAACAATTAATACATTTAAAAATTGTCATTTACAAAACCTTTGAAATTCACTGAAAAAACGGTAGGTTTCAGGCACGTTATAGTTAGAAATTAGCATTTAAAAAACCTTTGAAATTCACTGAAAAAACCATAGGTTTCAGACACGTTATAGTTACAAATTAGCATTTAAAAAACCTTTGAAATTCACTGAAAAACCATAGGTTTCAGACACGTTATAGTTACAAATTAGCATTTAAAAAACCTTTGAAATTCACTGAAAAAACCATAGGTTTTAGGGACAGTTTTAGTTACTTGGACATTGCACTCGTACAAAACCCGTGAAATTCCCCCGTTATAGTTAGTTCAGCTAACTATAACTCGCGCCCCCGCAATGCACTGCTGATGACGTCACATATTACATCACTCATGACATGGTCAGTGATATCACTGATGACATCACTGATGACATATCAAATGACATCACTGATGACATCATCCACGTGATAATCTGATGCACCTCCTCACACCCTAATATAACCTTTGATACACCCACTCTAAATTACAGACTGCCATTCGCAAAACCATAGACACTCCAACACCAATAACTACATACCCACTCACTGATTCTTAGGTCTACACACACACATCCACTCACTCACCCGTACAGTCACTCATACTTACGGTCACTCAGTACAGGACTATCATATGCACTCTTACTCCTATATAGACACTCAAACAACGCCACTCATCCATAGAGATACTCACACACCTAGTCAGTCATGCAAATAATTAAACACACTGCCATTTACTCACCTATACAGTTATACACACACCAGCTCACTTACTCATACAAATAGTAGCACATTGTTACGCTCTTATACAATCACAGATACAAGCACACACTCATCCATACAGCCACTATCACAATCACTCACTCTTGCTTATAGCTATTTATATACTCCAACACACATATATACTGCCTTTCACATATGTAGTTACTCACACATGTACCACTGGGACATACATTCACTCACTAACACACTCTTACACACACTTACCCACCCATACAGTCTATCACAGATGCACTCTTGAAACCATCCACCCAGTGAATCACCCACTCACACATCTATGCACAGAGTTGCACACACCCCTCCCACACAAACACTCAGGCACCCATACAGATACTCAGACAAGCATTAAATAACTCATATAGACACTTATTTAGCTATTCACAAACACATGCAGCCACTTACACAGCAACAGACAGACGGATACAGACATTCACCCAGTTTAGTCACTAACCCATGCATACAGTAAGATACGTTAAATCACTCACTTATAGAGTCAGTCACGCACCTACTAAATCATCCATACAGACACTTACACACCCACTCATTCTTCAATACGTCTTTTCCTATATATATTAAAAATATTTAAACTTTACAGAAACACACAGTCACTGGATGATGTCATCAGTGATGTCATTTGAGATGTCATCAGTGATGTCATCAGTGATGTCACTGACCATGTCATGAGTGATGTAATATGTGACGTCATCAGCAGTGCATTGCGGGGCGCGAGTTATAGTTAGCTGAACTAACTATAACGGGGGAATTTCACGGGTTTTGTACGAGTGCAATGTCCAAGTAACTAAAACTGTCCCTAAAACCTATGGTTTTTTCAGTGAATTTCAAAGGTTTTTAAATGCTAATTTGTAACTATAACGTGTCTGAAACCTATGGTTTTTTCAGTGAATTTCAAAGGTTTTTTAAATGCTAATTTGTAACTATAACGTGTCTGAAACCTATGGTTTTTTCAGTGAATATATATATGTATATATATATATACATGTTGTTGATCTGTCTCATTTTTTTAAATTAATTTGCCTGTTTCCAAAAAATATTCCTTAATTCCTACATCTGACTTTGCACTTTTACGGTCTCTACTTTACACATACCAATATGAAGGGGCGTACAGCCATAAGAATGTTACCCAGTGATTACAGCATTTCATATAAGTGCACTACTCACCCTCCCTGACTCATCTTGATTGGATGGACATCTGCCATGAACTGGAGCTTCTCGAGGTGGGAGGTGGGAACTTCCAAGTTTCCGACAGCGGCGCCACTGTGGGCACTCCAAGCTGTATGCTTTTTGACATCACTTTCTTACCGTGGCTTGCCATGCAATGATTGGTGGACCCGGGCTGGAAAAAGCAGCAAGGTCACTGATGTATAAAAAAAGTAATCTCCACCCATGTAGGGGACAGTTCTGTTTTGATTCCCTCGGAAAAAAACACTCTGGGGCTTTGTTTCAGAGGAATAAAATCATGACTTAATGAGATGCCATAGTAAGGTGGTGGCCAGCCGCATAATAATTTTTTCGCCAAAAGCACTTTCAAATAAAAGATACAGCACCCTGGCAGAGAATTCTCGACAGCCTCATAGAGGTTAGTACAGCATAGTGTATTGTCTTTATATATCATTTTTGAGACATAAAATTTTCATATTCAGCATATTAATCCCTGCATTCAATAAAAATAAAAGGCTGTTTGCATTGTCAATGCTTATTCTCTGCCCGTTTTATGAAATCTTCCTGTTGCTTTTTCCTCCCCTCTTATATTTTTCTCATTTATCGTCTATCATTCTATTCTCACAGTTTTTGACCCCCCTACCCCCTGCAGACTCCTCCACAATCATTAGCCACGATGTGTGTGTGAAAATGTGGTCGACTCTAGATGTGATAGCCAGCGTCCCGAATAGCTAGTTAAAGGAATAACCAAGTCCTGATATGTTAATAGAAAAAGAAAGTCAGAAACATGTCAATTGAACTACCAAATCCACTCCTACCAAAGCACATTTAAACAAAAGCAATGAACCCATAAAACAAAGTCATAAGCAATATTTCTTTTTTCAGCAGTCGGGTAGCAATTGTTTACAGCATCAGGTAAGAAATGGATGCACTTGTTCAGTGCACCTCGCTTGCACTGCACCTCTCCTATCTGCATCTTCCGTACCTCCATCTTGCTAAACTGTACCTTGGTAAAAGAAACCAACGAAAGTCAGTGCTGTAAAATTCTAAAGTTTGCCCAAATTATCGAAAAATAGACAAAAATCGTCATGTGCCCATATCGAGTTCCGATGATAAATAAATTCATACCTGCCCAACAATTTCCACAAATTCTTATATGATGTCTGTGGCAGCATTAAAAAACAAGCATTGGCATAGCCAATAGGTCTCGCCTTTGGGACCTTATAAGTGTTTAGTTATCCAGCACAATATCCAGGGCACAAGTCCTAAAAAAAGAAGTGGGGGGACTAACCTAGTTAATCAGAATGCAAGTGACATCACGGCGCGTGACAACACGGCTCGTGACATCACAGCGCGTGACATCACAGCGCGTGACATAAGAAGTGACATCAGATCTTAAGCCCCCAGATATATGTTTCACATGTCTATCATGAGTACATTGGAGCATATTTCGAGTATATAGGGAAACCCTCCTGATTTAGGCAGAAGATTCACACTTTTGTAAGCTACACATAAAACAATGTTGCCTTTTGTCTGCGTAAACTTCCTCTACCCATAGTGCTTTAAAAGAAAAAATAGTGATATTTAAATTATTACAACGCCTCCTCAGGGGTAGTAAGCGCTATATAAATTCCATTTATTTTGTGTAAATACAGGGAAAGACCAACACATCTGACATTCTTACTGTAAATGCATATCTTGTAAACAGGGACTGAACAAAGTGAAAAGCTGCCTCTCTTAAGTATGCGTGAAGTGCTAACCAGGTGTGAGCCTTTGTTTTCCCTCTGCTGCATTTGCATCTAGGTGTGAGGCTCCTGACTGCTCCCAGCCATGAGACTCCAACAAAAGGAGGCCTGATGACCCCTCAGATTCGGCCTTTGTTATGGGGCTGGCAGGAACCTGAACTGATAAAGCCCCCTCCCCACCTGCACGGTGTTGCGGATCCAAAGCAGACAACGTGCAGGCGCTGCA
Source organism: Calotriton arnoldi (assembly GCA_963921515.1). Classification (NCBI taxonomy): domain Eukaryota; kingdom Metazoa; phylum Chordata; class Amphibia; order Caudata; family Salamandridae; genus Calotriton; species Calotriton arnoldi. The sequence goes on from CAWUFW010001133.1 coordinate 2,380,306, forward strand.
GAATGTGCCCTGGTGTTTGCAAATTACACCGGGACGAATTCAGCACACTTTTCAGTGGGGCCCAACGTCTTGGCAGGGTGGACGGCGTCCACCCAGTGAAAAGAGTGGGTGGACGCCGTCCACCCGCGTGTACCCCCGACTCGTGCCCTGACAATATCCTTGGTGCAACATCAACTGTTGCATGGTTAAACACTTATAAGGTCCCAAAAGAGTTGTCGCATGCTGGTGACTTGTGACTGCCAGAAGTGCTCGGTTTTTTTACTTTAATTAATAGATGCAAATACGGGCTTGCAGTTCTCATTTACAGTATTTAGAAACTGCAGAATGGGAACGTATGCAAAACCGACCACATAGCTCGACAGGGCAGAGAGGGAGTGCGCCGGAGGGGGCTCAGCTTCAGCAGACATGATCTTTGCCTCCGGGGCTCTTCTTGGCGTTTTTTAGCTAAGCAAAATGTATAGAGGGTGAGGCATGCACTCCAGCTTGAATTAGAAGGGTAGTGAGAACAGTTTAATAAACTGCCAACTGAACTCAATGCGTATTGCTGTGAGCTTTAATGAACAATAAGAGAAGAATTGGCAAGTATGATTCATTCATAGTAATGTAGCTGTATGTAACACTTGACGCCACAGTGTTACTGCTTCGCAGCACCGTAAGGAGCATGTGCTAAGTCAATGACACTCATTTTATTGAGCTCGGAAGGTTAAAAGGGGGAGTTGTCCTGCCCGGATTCGGTTCAGTGATTTGCAGGTGACGCACAGACTTATGCAAGAGGAACGGTGCGAGAGAATGAGAGCGCGCAGAAAAGAGTGTGAGGTTGAGAAAGACAGAATAGAAAAACATGAAGCAGAATTAGAGAACGGGGACCGAGGGAGAGAAAGGGGGAAAGAAAGAAAGAAGAGAGAGAAAGAGAGAGAGAGAGAGAGTAGGAGATGTGGGAAAACGTGAGAGAGAGACAGAATGGGCCAAATGGGGACCCTTTTGACAACTGCCTCCTGAAAGTGATATATATATTGTCAGTATAAATGTAATGGAAAAATGTACACAATACCGTAATGGTGGCCAGTTAATAACGTTGCTGAACTTCAACTTATAGTCATTTATCTCAGTAAGGTTTAGAGCGTAAACGGTCTTGTACGATAGTTCCTCTGTGTGAGATCGGAACCAGATCTGTTCCTCAGGCAGGGCTGTTCCAGCTGAGCTCGAGCCGAGAGAACTGGGAAAGCAAAGAGGAGAACTCTGCTCTTGGAAGCCTTATCTCGTAAGATCTTTGCTACCTCAGGGGGCCTCTCTGCTATGTAAGCTGGGAGCACTTAAGAGCTACGGACCGAGGAGGATAGGCTAAAATGAATTAGACTGCGTTTTAAGGGTCGAGTCTGTAAAATCAGCATCTGTGTAACATGTGAAAGAGTTACTGCGGTTGTAGAAATGAGCTTGCAGCATCTGTCCAGTAGAGGAATACATACATGTGCTGTCAGATCGTGTGAGCAGAGGGACAGCACTACTGTCAAAAGCCTGAGGTCTCAACATCTGTGTAAACTGAGGGACAGCTCAGCTGTCCAACTTGTGAATGTGTAAGATCACTAAGCAGGTATTAAAAGCAACACAATGGTAACAGACAATGACAAATAATCTAAACCATGAAGTGGACACAGCTTCCGTAAAAAAAAAAAGCCACACGAAGGGCATGGATGGGGTAAGTGCTTGAAACGGAAAAATAGAAGTGCAGGTACTCTGAGAAGTGCTGGTACTCTCCAATTAAACTTATTACGTCACTCTTGAGAACTGCAGGTACTCTCCCTCAAAAAAAAAAAAAAAAAAAAGTGCCGGTACTCAGTACCAGCCCATTTAAAGCACTGGATTGGGTAGATGGCTTGAACCTGACAGCTGCTTGGATTACGGGTTCGGACTCTGTAAACAGCAGCGACCAGCCGAAAGACCACAGCAGACTTTGTGCATGTGTTACTTCACCGACGATGAAATCCGGTCGGACAAATAGGCTACTCGCCTTCCCTAGTAAGCATAACAGGCCCCAAGCACATTGAGCAGTGCACACGGCGGGCACTTAGAAGTAACCATGTTTTACGCACATGGAGTGAGAGGCAGCTGTGAGGGTAGAAAGGGTGCCCCACGGCCAATGCGTGTGCGAAGAAGCCCCCTGAGCACCCTGAAGCATTTTCATGTACAATAATGTGTGTGGTCACCTCCATTTGTACCTCTGTAGCAGCGTTTTCTGCACAACTATGAAGTAAAATCAGTATTTGATTATAAATGGGCAATAAATTCATGGTCATATATATAAAAATAACAATACTGTAAAGCATTGGAATACATGAGTGTCACACAATTAAAAATACATGATTAGGTTTTTACAACCCCCTATTTTCCGAGAAGAAAGTTTCCTTTTACAAAAATCTGATAGAAAACATCCTCATCACTTCCCCTTGTAAATCTTCGTTGTCACTTTCCTCATCATCCTTAAAAACGGCAAGCATGAAAGTATTCTCAGAACCTTTATTTTTACAAGAGCGTTAGATAATGATCTATATTAGTCTAATAGGTATGTATATAATAACCACAACTGTAACGATTACAATTATTGATTTGAGTATTTTCATGCGCCGTTGAAGAAAGACTTTCCCATACCATATCTGGAAGCCATTCAGTTCAAATCAGGGCCACTTTATATTGCATGAAATTTCTTTTTTTTTTTTACACGTTCCATAATGATGTGTATGTGCTCATGTATGCTAAGAGAAGTGTTGGGGAGAGGGGTAAACACTCACTGCCTACATTCGACCGCCAGGCGGGTATTGGGTGAATGTTGTTAGGGTCCGTCCTAAGCTGCTACTACCAGCAAGAGGAACCCAAGATTTTATTGAAAACGAAAATGTACATTTGCATTATGATGATACAATACATTGCAGAGTGCACATTTGGTGCCAAATTAACCTTCCTGCCTCATAGCGCTGCCTCTTACAGAGAAGCGATAGTGCCTCGCTGCCTCTTCAAGAAGCACTAGCTCTGACCTGTTGACTGTGAATGGACAGTGCTTTGTCACTTCCCAACGTCTCCCTTCGACCCCTTGAAAGCAGCGCCTTCCTCGTCCATGTGCCTGCGGATAAGCGCTACCTCTGTTCTGTCGCTTGTAAGTGAGTAGGACCTCTCTGCCTGCTGACATCTCATGCTGTTGGCCCTTTTCACCGCCAGAGCCTTGAAAGCAGCGCCTCCCATGTGCCTGCGAACAAGCGCTAGCTCTGGTCTTTCACTTGTAAGTGAATAGGACCTCTCTGCTTCCTGACATCTCATGCTGCGGGCCCTCTTCACTTCCAGCGCCTTGAAAGCAGTGCCTTCCATGTGCGTGCGAACAAAGGCTAGCTCTGTCTGTTACTTGTAAGTGAATAGGACCTCGCTGCCTCCTGACATCTCATGCTACTGTACCTTTTCCCTGCCAGCGCCTTGAAACTAGCGCCTTTCCGATCCAAGTGTAATGAACGATCAGTAGCTGTAATCTGTCAGCATGTAAATAAACCGTGTCTTGCAGCCTCCCTTCACCACCTCCTATGGTCGGAGTTCTGTAATTGGAGAGGAACTCAGCGCCTCGCCTTAACTCTTCTCGAAGCCCGCATCCACAGCGCCTTAAAACCAGCACAAGCGCGCGCTCGCGCGGCAGCAGGGGGAGGGGGCCTGCGCGATTCCCTTGCGGGAGCGTGCAGCAAGGCGCGATGATTGCGACCATATGGCGCCACCATATGGCGCCGCGCGCTCCCGCAAGGGAATCGCCAGACGTGCACGCGTTGCCATTGCAAGCAATGCAACGCGTGCACGTTTTTGCCCCCAAAGCTGTGCCAATCGCTAAAGGTGTCTCCTACGCAGCGCATGCGCGCTGCGTAGGCGAGACCTAAAGAAACAGAAACCAGCCTGAAGGGTGAAGTAAGTAAAGTGAAAGTAGTCAGTTTGGCATTTTTACTGCAACGTTAAAGAGAGTGCAGGAAACCAAAAGGATCGGAAGGAAAGATGAGCGGGGGCATGGTAGAGAAAAGTCAGAGAATGGAAAGAAAAGTGAGAGGAGAAAGAAAGTGGCATGGGCAGGGCAACATGAAGAACTAGAGAGAGTGAAAAAGTGTAGGGAAAACTGAGGGAGAGGTCAGGGGGAAACCACAATCCACAAAATGAAAAAAGCAAGGGAGAAATTTTAATTACTTCTGAGTAACTGGAGTAATTTCGGTAATTCCACATTACTCTTTGACACACACAATTACCAATAATTAATGTGATTATGCCCAGTTGCATAATTAAGAGTAATTTGGGGGGAAAAATCCTACCATAAGAGCACATGTAGCGAGCTTTTGCTGTTGTTTATGTTCTGTTGCATTTAGCAATATTTTCTTAGCGTAAAATACATCCTCACATTCATTTTGAGCAGGAGGGTGCAATTTGCACTAAGAGAATAGTACTAAATGCAGGGATTAGGTTGGGGGAAAATCCTACCCCAATTGTACCTTTAGCGCTCGCACTTCTATTCATGTTCTGTTCCATTACTGTATTTCTTAACGCAAAATGCATCCTTGTGCCATTTTGAACATGAGGGGAATTTTGCGCTAAGAAAATAGTGCTAAATGTAGAATTTCTATTCTCGCATAATTCCGCAAGTCTCATGGAATTTTAGTTAATTCTGCAAGATTACGCTACACAGAATTATGAGAGTTACATCTACCGCTAGTGAAGATAAGAGAATGGGGCATCAGATTAGGGAGCTTTATTGCAAATTGAAAAGCAGAGCACAGAGAGGAGGTTGGAACCAAGACAAATAATGATGTGGGATAACACAAGGAAGGAGGAAAGAAGAATGAGGGTGGGTGAGGCTGAAAAGAAAGGACAAAGAAAAAAAATAGAGAGTTAAAAGGAAGATAAAAAAAACTCTTAGGACCTCATCACGATGTTGGGCGGAAGGCCATCCTATAGCTTGTCGGTGGCGGTCTGCCTGACATCTGAGGCATCTGTTCGACCGCCGTATTACGATACAGGAGGTCCAACCGATGCCTATGGGGGGAATCCGCTACGCCTCCAACAGGCTCAAGGAGCCCGTCGGGGCAGCGGGTGGATCGTAATCCCCAAAATGGAGGCAGTGCCTGCTCAGGCACCGCCGTGGGGATTACGATGCACCTTTTCATGTCAATTCTTCTGCCATGAAAAGGCTGGTGGAAAGGGTCTTTTGGGCCCCTTGCAGGGCCCCTGTCCCCTGTGGCCCTCAGCTATGGGCCCTTGAGTGGACCTGTGGTGCCCCCTAAACATTTATGCATCGTGTGGCAGGCACGGCCCACAGCACAAGCCACAATAGGAGAAATACACTTTCCGACCGCTATGAAGACAGTTGCATCCAAATCATGGTAGCGGGACCACCGACTCCTTGTCGGGCAGTCCCGTTTCTGCTATGATGCCGGTCGGACGCTCTTGTGACCGGCATCGTAATGAGGCCCTAAATGAAGACAAGGAAAAAAAGAACTGGGCAATGCAATTTTCACCATGGAAGGCATTCACAAATTTGTATTGTTGCTGATGAAAGTCATTTAATTTGAACATTTTTAGGAAACCGGTCATCAGCGTGCATTCTTTGACATTTCAATAAGAAAAATAGATCACATTCTGCCATCAGGCAACAGATCTTGGGGCAGATTTACAAGAAAGTGACGCATCTGTATAGATGCGTCACTTTTCCTGCGCCACTCTGAGAAACCCTTGCGCCACCATGGATGCGCTGTATTTACAATACAGTGCTCCATGGCGCAAGGATTAACAGATGCGTCAGAAATTCTGATGCATCTGTTGGCCCAAAAGTCACGCATTGCTGGAGTTGTGTCGCAAGCACGACGCAACTCCAGCAATGTATTTTGAGGCCTATACCTACTGTACTGCGTCACTCCTTACGCCTGCTTCAAGAAGGCGTAAGGTTTTTTTTTTTGTTCAAACAATTTTATTAATTTAAGAGAGAGAGTATAAATAATTAAGGTACTACAGTATGTAATACATAAAAACCATCTTGAACAATAAATAATTAATAAAAAGAATAAATATGAGCAATATTATAAATAATGGATAAACCTTAATAAGAACAGATATATAAGAACCTACTCATGTCAATTCATTTGTATTACATTTGGGTAAAAATAATTGATCCCACAAAAGATAAATAAAAAGACCTGCAAGAGGAAAGAAAAGAAAAGAATAGTAAGATAGAGAACAAGAAAGAAAAAGAGAAAAAGAAGGAAAGAGAAATAGAGAAAGGGACTCCAGCCTTACTAAATAAAAGGGAAAATCAATCAGCTGTGAAAAAAGGATACTGAGCCACCGGACCCTGAGAAGCTAAATGGATATATTTGTCAAGCGATCTCCATACACCAGAAGAGATAGAAGGGGTATATTGTCTCTCCTCCACCGAGGTGTGAGCACCGCGGAGAAACGATACCCATGCCCACCGTGTGTGATACGATAAGGAATTAAATGATTTCCATTCTGATAAAATAATCTTCACAGCTATGGATAACAATAGATCCAGGAGTTGTAAATCTAACTCATCTAAAGGAAGTGGAGGTGAAGCTGCCCAAGGACCCAACAAAACTAAAGGAAAGGAAAGCTCAAACTGGATATTAAAAATTAGTAATAAATGCTTATGAATTAACTTCCAAAACACTTGGAGAAGGGAGCATTCAAAAAACATATGTTGAGGGGTACCAGCAGCACTTTTACAATTCCAGCAAAGATCATCATCTTTCAGTTTAAGTGTATACAGACGAGCTGGGGTCCAATGCAGTAGATTGATGGTGAAAAACTTTGATTGAATCAGAGAAGGAGCAACTTTATTACGTAGGGAAAATTTCCCAATGGTTTTCCAAGTGTCCGGTGTAATATGTTTGAATACATCAGCATCAAAGTGGTGTATCCATTTGAGCTGTGTAACAGTAGAAAGCGATGACGGAGTAGTGAACAAAAACTTATATATCCTAGAAGCAATATGTCCTGCCTTACCCCAAAGCTGTAGGAGAGAAACAGTATGTGAATCTGGATGAAAAATACTCTTGGACAAAGCTACCTTAATTTTAAGGAATGAATAGAAATCAATATTATTGAGCTTATATACTGAGGCTAACGAAGAGAAAGGTAAAGGTTCATTGTTAACATTATAAAGATGCTTGATCAATGTAACACCTTTGTTGGCCCAATTTAACCTCGTCGCCGCATCCACCTGAATCTTAATCCTGGGATTATGCAACAAGGAAGACCAACTAGAGTTTTGAATGTGTAAGGAAACTTTCTTATCAATCTTTTTCAATGCTAAAATGGTATCTGATATAATACGTCCAGAGAAGGGGAAAGTCAATGTAGATGCAGTCATCAAAGCAGAGGTAGGTAAGGGAGAACACAAATGTTGTTCAATATATAACCATGGCAGAATATACCTAGTATCAGAAGGAAACCATAAAGCCCCCTGAGAGGCTAAGAACGCCGACTGGTGTAAGGTTTTGACGCAGTGGCATCCTAAAAGTGGCGCAGTGAAATCTTGTAGATTTCACTGCATCACTTTTACGAGGCCTTCCTACATGGAAACGCCCACCCTGCATACATTATACCTGACGCAGGTATAATGTAACGCAGGGCTTTACAACGCGACGCATCTCCCTAGATGCGTCACGTTATAAATAGGCCGCATAGTTTGCGCCGCCATTGCGTCACAAAAAGGGACGCAATGGCGGCGCAAGGAGGCGCAAGGGGCTTGTAAATCTGCCCCCTTATCTCCAGACTTCATGCAGGTAAACCTATTTAAGGAGATGGTTCCTGGATCTTGTCCCTCTAATGGGCATAATTCATCTCCAATAAGCTGACAAAGAGCCTGCAACAGCTTATGAGTGAGTGCTGTTCATTCTATTGTCCTGGCACACTAGGAAGGGAAGAAACAGCACTGGCAGCTGAACGGCTTCATGATCCATTAGGAAGAAATGGATGAGTGCTCAGCCCTATCCCAAGAAATTTATGCTTGCTTGCAGGCCAAAATACATGCACAAGGCGAGGTTTCCTCACCCTCCCTTCGCAAGGAAGAACAAGTATCAAGGCCAATGCCCCACAGGGCATCTGTGTTGGATCCTTCAGTGGGAAAGTAGCAAGGGTGTGGAGATGTGGGTTGGTTTTAAGAGCAGGACCCCTACTCAATTGGCACCAACTACTCATATTTTAAACCATTCCTGTCATATTGGCCAACATTTATACATTGTGCACTACCACAGGACTGTGCAGGGGTAAACTGGGCTTTATCGGCAAGGTTTATGACATATTGTACAGCACGTTCACTTGCTTAGCATCAGGTCAGCATTTTTAAAACCCCTCTGGCATATTTTGCACCTCCAGCACACTTGCACACATCCTTATAAATTGACAGCAGCTTCTATTACATTAAGCATCACTCTGGGTGATCCCCCAGTGGAGGTCCACTTGGAAGAAGTGCTGCTGAAAAAGGAACATTGTGGGGAACCACTAAAACAGATCTCACATTCATTCTTGTTTTACATGGGAACCTCTCCAATATCTTATTAAGGCTTTCCCCATGCATTTCAATTTTTCCATATCCATTGCTAGTCAGTCATGTATTGTAAACTTCTATTCCATGATTTTATTTTTATTCCCATTTTAAGGAAAAAATGTTATTTATGGTTTCAGTAATAATTTTATAGAGACACAACATTAAGGGGTCTATTACGATGGCGGGCGGACTTTGTCCGCCCGCCACAGTAACGGTACACGGGACCGACCGCCAGAGGTGGGGCGGTCCCGCTAGACCCATTAGGATGCGACCGCCACCCTGGCGGTCGCATCCCGCATATATTAAATTGAGGCGGGCGGTGCTGTAAGCAGCACCCGCCGCAATGCAATAATGCATGTTGTGCATTGGCATGCACAACATGACAGGCACCGCGTGGTGCCTGCCACCTTGTGTATGCCAATGAAGGGGGGTACCATAGGTACCCCCCAAGTGCAGCACCCCACCCCCCCGCCCCCCGGGAGCCCGTAACGGGCTCCCAAAGCAATTTCTGCATGCTTTTCCGCCATGGAAAGGCCTTTGAAATTGCACATCCTAATATGGATGGCGGTGCCTGCAAGGCAGCGCCACCATATTGAGGACCTTTTCCGCCCAGCCGGGAATCCGACTGGCAGAAAAGCGGTGCCCCCCGCCATACTAATATGGCGGGGGTGAAACGGGAGCATCTGGCGGGCGGGCAGATCGCCACCGCCGGCCCGGCGGTGGCAATCCGCCCGATATCATAATGGGCCCCTAAGTTTGTTGATCCCAAGTCTTGTCTAGATTGTAATTTAGATAGGTTTCATGACAAAATATTGACTACAAAAATATTATGGCACTAATATATGTTCAAAAAATATCATTAGCAAAAATACTGTTTTCCTATACTTATAACAGGAACAACACAATTATCGTGACAAACATATAGTGACAGGGAATATCGTCAAAAACAAGGAAAGAATGTTGATTTTTTAATAAATGCAAACTATAAGTAATATTTTTAAAATATTATTATAGTTAAACATAATACAATGTAAACTGCATACTTTAGGTCAAACTATTCTATATATACATATATATATATATACCAGTAGGTATTTATAGTTAGGACCTAGTTTCCATAGGAAGAGTATTTTTTCAATTGCCAATATCTTTGGCGTCGTTTGACGAATCTTTGCGAAATTTTCAAAACTAATATGCCATTCACTTCAGCTGCTGTGTTGAAAGTTTTGGGGTGATTCGTCAAGCGGGGGCCGAGAAAAAGGGGGGTCCTAAAAAGCTTTTTCTCCATGTTAATTTCCATAGGACACTTTAGACATGGCTACAGCCCAAACTGCTGAACGGAATTACACCAAATTTGGGAAAAAAGGTAGCTCTTGGTCCAGAAAGCTCTCTTTTTGTTAAATGCTGTAAATCTGTTCAGTAGTTCCTGAGAAATTGAAAGATTTCTCAGATATACAACTGTGGCCGCTGTGGATCTGTGAACCCTCCCGATCTCGTGCCTGAGATCTGATTGGCTGCCAACACTTCAAACCAGGAAGTGTTGGCAGCCATCTTGTGACTCGGTTGAACTGAGTCACAAGAAAAAACGTTAAAAAATAAGAAGAGGGGGCAGGGTAGAAACACCCTGACTCCCTAGGCCTATTCAGCACAAAAAGCATTTTTATTTGAAAAACAATTTATGCGGGATTCGCGGTGGATCAGCGAATCCGGCAGAACATTTTTCAAAAAACGAAGCGCGGTCTCCCGCACTTTGTTTACTTTAGGCTCCCGGGTGGGCCAGGCCCCAGGGGCATTAACAGATAAAGATGTAGGGGCCCACACGGGCTCCCGCATCCCTGGTGAACGCCACCTCCCCGGGGCTATATTTTATTGCAATGTGTGGGGCCAATTTTTTGTGACCTCTGAGTGCACTCACATATTGTGGTATTAAACATCATGAGATGAATCTTTTGGAAGAGCTGCCATGAATAAAGCTATTCATTCTGGAGAGTCATAGCAATGCTTATCAGTGTATAAATATACACATTTTGCACTAATACCAATTAATAAACAAGATTTGACATAGCCAATACGTCTAACTTTTTGTTAGGTGAAGTGCATTGTAATAATTGTGCTACTTTGTAGGTGCTGCACTCAGCTGCCCTAGAAAGAAAATGTAATGAAACAACATCTTGGGTTACAGCAGTATGGAGCTGGAAGTGCCCTTTTGTAAACAGACTACATAGTAAAATTTAGCTCTATCTTCAAGGACGATTGTTTTGAAAAGGAGTCAGAAGATGAACTGTGCATTGTAGGAAGGAAGCTTAAAAGACATCCACTGCAAAATGTTACATAGCAGATACTTTTGACAACTTGCTAATGCACTGCATTTTTACAAAAACGTGCATGCACATATTAACTTTGTAAACAACAAAAATATATAAATGAGATGTTATCATGACAGCATAGTAAAAGATATTATACAAGGGGATGATTAGTGAACAGTACTGTGTCTTTAGTACTGGGTAAGGCATTCAAACAGCATGCATGCATTAAACAAATATATATTAAATCATTGGTTAAAATGGCAACACACCAGGAAAATAAATACATAAAATAACACACTTGTTTTCTCAATTACAAGCTATGTTATGTTTTATCTGCAATCTAACAAAGGTACTACCTGATGCAACATCATCGAAATCTAATGGGAATCCAATTGGGAGAATGTAACAAATCATAGAATTGAGTTAGCTTGATAGTCAGCTATTCGAAGAAGTAGTAAACAATGAAGGGTACATGACAGCTAGTGGCAGAAGTGGGCCAACTGGAAGCCTACTCTGTCTTTGTACTTATTGTGCTTTTATTGAAGGATTTAAGAATAATGTCTTCAAAACGAATAAAGCTGTCTGTAACCAGACCTAAAAATTGGCATTGTGACATGTTTAATTAACTTCCGTAAAGTCCACTTCTGATATGTACGTTGAGTGATGCAGCACTCTTTTAGTAAACTACAGAACGGCATAAGTGTTCTTCAGCCTGCTATCAGAAAGGTCTACGGGGCATATTAACAAGGGCCATATCTCCGCTTTTTTGGCTTTAAATGCCAAAAAAGCGGAGATAATAATATCGCCCTATTACCAATGCGGCGCTAACATGCATTAGCGCATGTTAGCAGCCGTATTCCACACGCCTCGCATTGCATCTCTAATGAGATGCAAAGTAGGCGTTCCCTGCCAAAACTAAAAGAAAATATCGCTAACTGTCCTTCGCCGTATTTACAAGACGGCCCAGGACACACGTAGCGTTACAAAAAGCCGCGCTAACCGCGGTTATCGCCAGGAATTAACGTCTAAGAAAATCCTGACTTGCCTATATGTTACATGGGAGGTGGATTGTACGGCTCAATTCACATCTCCCTATTAACAAGGATTCCCCTTACGCTGCCGGTGTATCGCTGGATTCCCAGCGATAAACCCGTATTACTCCGCTATCGCCGGATTTTTGATCGCCATGGAGATATGCGTTGATAATAACGCGATATCTCGGCGATTGAATCCAGCGATAGCCGGCGTTGTGCAAAGTCGCGCTAAGCAGGAAATGCAATAATTATCGCATTTCCTTGATAATATGCCCCTACATAATTCATGGTATTATCATGCTATGATAGGCCAATAAGTAATGCCATCAAGAAGCACTCAGCATGCAACGTGTATGTTAAAGGTTGAAATTCTGGCTGAGCAACTTCAGTCTTTCAAATTAGTGAGGTCAATGGATAATCTTCTTTGAGTTTTTTTTTTGTCAAATTCTTTTTATTGAGATATTTGTACAAAAATATCAAACAGTACATAATCAGCAGTCATTATACATTTGAGGGAACTTAGTGGGTGCTAGTATCCTCATTAGGTAGCCAGCATGTAAAGACACAGTTTCGTATAGTTCCGGGAATTACACCCACATTTTATGAGGTCGTAATACCACAGATAGGTCCACCTCGAGCTCCTGTAGTGGTCCATTGTGTATCCCCTATTCAACATCCATAGGGGAAGAACGCCGTTGCTGAGGCACCTAAGAGGCATCCCGTGCTCTATATAGTTGCATCTGTGACTGCTGTTAGAGGAATAACAAGATTTACAGAAAAAACGAAAGAAAAAGCCATTCAATATAAAATAAATAAACCAACAAAAGTGGCGCCCAGGGAGGTTGGCGATGTCTGGGCATTAGTATACCAAGGGGGGGAGGTCTGTATCAGAGTGTGGCATCCCACGGCCAGCGCGGAACACCCTCTCGTAGTTAGCGTCAAGGGGGGGGAGCTATCTCGCAGGAAGGCTTCTAAATTAGGAAGAGATGTAAGGCTCTGAGTCGAGGTCTGCAGGCAAATAAGGGTAGTCCCTCTGAAAGGTAGCTAACCAGGGGTCCCCAAATATAATCAAAACCTTTTCGGGAGTCGTCGATAATATCAGTTAGGCGCTCCATCGCCAGCGCCCTCCAAAGACGAGTATGCTAGAGTCTCCCAGAGCGAACCCCAACAAAGTGTCTAGGAAGGAGGATAGGAAGTGTGCCTGACCTGAGTTGGGAGCATACACAGAGGCTATTGTGCAAGGCCTTCCTGCTATTGTGCTTTTGACCATAATAAATCTGCCCTCCTTATCTTTCTGAGTGGCCTCATGTATAAAGTGGGCGGAGGAATGGAATAGTAGTGCAACCCCATTATGTTTCTGGCGACCAGTGGCCTGGTATATGAGGGGGAATCGTCTATGTTTGAGCCTACTCTCGTCCTCCCGCTTAAGGTGGGATTCTTGTATTGCTACTACCTGTGGGCACTGATCTACCAAGAACTTCCAAAAGTGGTGACGCTTGTTGGGGGAGTTGAGGCCCCTAACATTCCACGTAAAAAGCTTAACCCCCATCCCGCCAACCTCGGTCGAACAAGCTAAATTGGAACTCCCCCCTTCTCCCTCCGCCCCTTCCCCTGGCCCTGGTGATACCCTCCCTGGGTAAAGGAAAACAAATAAGAGAAACAAAACAAATATATGAAACAATTAACAGAACCTGAATACAAGTCAACGTAGGATTGAGATCCCGCATCGTCAGATGGTTGTTGGGGTAGGACCAAGTCCGCACTTAGAAGTCCGCTCTGAGCATTGCACGAGCATCATCTTTTCAGTTCTCCTGTGACAGGGAATGCAAGGGGTGATTCGTGTGTAAGTCCTTTGGCCTACTACGGCCCAGTAGCCCCCATTTGAAGCCAGAGGACGAAAGCATTCTCGGGTAGGTACCAAGAAATCAAACCGTCGTGTCCACCAGAATGTTGTATAGGTATGAGTAGGCAGAGGAGAATGGCACGTTCCACTCACGGTGTTCTCTTCCCTGAGCTCGGTGCTACTTGCCATTCGCCGGCACCATCTCGTAGCCTTGATTTCCTTCCTGCGTCGTCCGCCGATGGTGGCCTTGTCCGCGGCGCTGAGTAGGCGACCCCCAGCAGGGCCGCTGCCCCTTCAATCTCAGTGAAGTGATGTTGCTTACCCTTATATGAGAAGGCAAGGCCAAACGGATATGTCCATCTATATTTGATCTGTTGGTCATGGAGTGTAGTAGTGTTGAGGCGGAATTGCTGCCTCCTCATCAGTGTAGCCTGGGCGACATCTTGAAAAAGCGTACAGGAGCTGCCTTGAAACTCGATCGTGTCGCTATCTCTGGCCTTGCGGAGCACAAGTTCTTTAGTTTTAAAAGAGGTGAACTTTGCTAGGATGTCCCTTGGACGTTGCTGCTTGCCCGGGTGTGGTGGGCCCACTCTATGTACCCTTTCGAGGAGAATCCGTGGACCAGCGTCTCCTATGATGTTAGCAAAAAGGCTCATCATGAACTGCTTCAAGTTAGTACCCTCACGGCCCTCCTCCAGGCCCAGCACCCGAATGTTATCCCGTCGAGAGCGGTTTTTTAAGTCTTCACATTTTAGTAAAGCAGAGTTCAGTTGGGCGGTGATGGCTTCCGTCCCCTCTTCAAGTGGTTGTAATCGCTCCTCTAGATTCTGGCATTTCGTTTCCAGATCTAGGGTGCGGGTCCCCACCGCATCTATGTCAGATCTTAGTTTGCTGACCCTTAGGCTCATCTCTGATTTAAAGGCATCAAGCGAGGCGGCAATGTCAGCCTTGATTTCAGCCCGTAGCTCATTTTTAAAGTCGCAAAGGGTCGCCAAGAGATCTTCACGGGAGAACGCCATGGCCCCTGTAGCCTGAGGTTGTCCCCGCTCTGCACCGTCGGCGACGCCGGAGGTACCAAAGTAGCCGGAGACTTTATTCAATTGAGCCTTCTTGGGAGGCATAGGGGCAGATAGGGAATTTTAGATCCTGTCCCAAGATAAGCACGGTCCCCAACAGCAGCCACGAGTTGCCCCACTGCGTGTGGCCAGATATAGGATCATGTGAAGTAGGGCGTCTGGCAGGATCCAGCGCATATACCTTCTCGGAGTAGCAAGACATCAGTTGGGTATTTCCACGTTTAAAAGACGGCCCTGAAGGAACACCCCTGCAAGCTTGAACTGCCCAGGACAGATCGAGGCACCATTTTAGGGTCAGCCATGGGGGTCAGGCAGCTCGCAGAGACAGGATCCAGCGTGAGTGTAAGCCTCCCGAGGCCCCTTTAGATCAGCCGCTCGTCCCCCCGACCTTGCGCTTGTTTTGGGGAGTCGTGGTGTCCCACTGGAGTATGGCTTGGCCCGGATTTTATCGGGAGGGATGAGCGCTCTCACCGTGTAGTGTGAGGTCCGGTGGTCTTGCAGTTATGACACGCTATCTCTCCGCGAGGGTCCCACGACGTCCCCGCCTCTGGAAGCAAGCGTTAAGTGTCAGTCCATTGCATTCGGCTACCGCTGCGTATCGGGGAGATCTTCTGAAGCGTCCGCCATTTTGCAGGTGCCGGGCTTTCGTCGGAGGTACCGATCCGTCTCCCACCGAGTTTTTCCTCCCCGCAGCCGGGGTCAAGTTGATCAAAGAATCCCAAGGCGGGTAGCGCAGAAGGTTGCTCGATACTTCAATGTCGTAGCGCGCCTCCGCTCTGTACGCTCGGCAGTGTCAGTCGCGGGCCGCCATGTTGAGCCAGCGGGAGCTTTCGGGCCCCACTTGCGTTACGAGCGACAGAGCGTGTCTTCAGGCACACTGACGCCTCCGGAATGATCGCAGTCATGTAGGCATTCAGGCGCTCCCCATTCTGGATCGTGGATGCTCAACTGCACACCTAATTTTCTGTTTGAGCGGACTTCGGTGTGGGAGCCGAGCCGAATCACGTCCGCGCGGCCATGATGGTTGGCCACGCCCCCTTCTTTAAGTTTTGTAGTATTAATATCTATTATTTACAGCACTGTGAAATAGCAAGATTTGCAGTGACTAGAGCTATACTGATAGAAACAATATATCATTATGATTACTAATCACAATTATAACCGTAACACTGGCAATAATCATATCATTTCTGAAATAGTACCGCGACTGCTTCTACTACTACTACTGCTACTACTATGACTACAAATAATAATAGTCAAAATAAAAACATAATAACTTATTATTAACCCCTGAACTGCTATGCCTTCCCCCACCCACCCCAGTGCTGAGGCGTGTTTTGTCTATTTGAGGTAGTTTGCGCTTAGGGCTCTATGCATTTTTTTCCACATAAGATGTCCATGCCAAATTTGTGTCCTTTTTTCCAACATTCTGGGGGTTCTAGACATATCCAGGGTTTGTGGATTGTCTTGGAGGGGACCGAGAAAATAGGCAAAATATAGCTACATTTTGAGTTGATTTTTTTTCTCCTAAAAATGTCATCAACACATGGTTTGTTGTGGTAATGTCACCATCTTCCCACCATTCCAGAACATGCAGAGCTAAATAAAAAAACATTTTTTTCTTTTTACAACAGTTCATTTTTTAATGAGGTTGCACATGTTTTCTATTTTTCATGATCTTAACCTACTTCCAGTTTGTGGTGGAAACTAATATGAAAGCAATGGATGATTAAGAAAGGCTGTAGCGTTCTGAAATGTAGACAACATTCTAAATTCAGCAAGGGGTCATATGTGTAGATCCCTCATGTTTTTCCAAAAGAAACTAACTGTTGAAATAAAGAAATATTGAAAGTGAGTCAAAAAAAGTGACATTTTTGACAACATTTTCATTTGGACCTTTTTGTCATGATGGCTGATTTACAAAAGCAATATACCATTACGTCCGCTAGACCCTTCTGGTTGCAGGGATATATAGGTTTTGTAGGTTCTCTAGGAACCCAAGGTACCCAGACCCAGCACCTGAGCTGCACCATAGAATGGCTTTTCATTGTGTACTGAGTATAGACTAATGCGTATGATGAAATATGTAGAGTGAAAAATGGGTATCAAGGAAACCTATGTATTTCTGAAATGGGCATATTATGTGGAGTTTAGGAGCTGTAGTTATTTGTACCTCTCTGAATTTGTGGGTACCCCTACTAGTATAAAAGTTAGAGGGTATTTTTCAAAATGTCTTCTTTGTTACATACTGGCTTACATTTGGAAGGCAGAAATGCAGAGAAATACAATTGGTAATAACAAATGTTCTACTATTCTATGCTCCCACATGTCTTTCGATAAAAATGGCACCTCACTTGTGAGGGTTGGCCCAGTGTCCGTGACAGGAAACCGGCCAAAACACAACATGGAGGCATCACATTTTTCCATTCAAAGCTGTCCTTTTTTACAAGTGCCGGTAGCTGTGTTTTTTGGGCTCTAGCTCAGCTGGCACCTATGGAATCCTAGAAAACCTGTACATTTCTTAAAATAAGACACCAAGGGGAACCCAGGGTGTGGTGACAAGCATGCGGCTCACCAGGTTTTGTTGCCCAAAATTTGTTGCAAACCTCGAACTTTAAATTTAAAAAAATCTCCTCACATTTCTGTGATGGAAAGTTCTGGAATCTGCGGGGAACCCCAATTTTCCTTCTACTCAACATTCCCCGAGTCTCTAGATAAAAATAGTACCTCACTTGTGTGGGTAGGGACAGTACCCGTAGCAGGAAACAGCCCAAAAACCAAGCATGGATTCATCGCATTTTTCCACTCAAAACAGAGACTTTTTTCAGAAGGTGGGTAGCTGTTGATTTTAAACCTTAGCTCAGCCAGCACCTAGGGAAACCTAGCAAACCTGTAATTTTTTAAAACTATACACATAGGGGAATCTAGGGTGGGATGACTTGCATGGATCTGACCAGGTTTTGTTATCCAGAATTCACTTTAGACCTTAAACTTTGACTCAAAAAACATATTTTCCTTACATTTCTGTGATGGACAGTTTTGGAATCTGTGGGGAACCACAGACTTCCTTCAACCTAGCACTCCCCCAAGCCTTCAAATAAAAAAGGTGCCTCTCTTGTGTGAGTATGCCTCGTACCCACGACAGGAAACAGTCCAAACGCAACATGGATATGTCACATTATTCTAATCAAAACTGACCCTTTTTTTTGCAGGTGGTCAGCTGTGGATTTTGGGCACTAACTCAGACGGCGCCTAAGAAAACCCAGAAAACCTGTAAACTAGACACCAAGGGGAATCCAGGCCGGGGTGACTTGCATGGCTTTCATCATATTTTCCTTACATTTCTGTGATGGACTGTTCTGAAATCTGTGGGGACCCACACATTTCCGCCTACGCAGCATTTCCCTAAGTCTTCCAAAGAAAAGGGTACCTCATTTTTGTGGGTAGGCCTAGTACCCGCGACAGGAGACAGGCCATAACGCAACACTGACACATCACATTTTTCCACCAAAACTAACCCTTTTTTTGCATGGTGGTTAGCTGTGGATTTTGGGCCCTACTTCAGCAGACACCTAGGGAAACCTAGCAAACCTGATTTGTTTAAAAACTAAACACAGAGGGGAATCCAGGGTGGGGTGAGTGGTGTCACTCTCACCAGATTTTGTTACCCAGAATTCACTGCAAACCTCAAACTTTCACTAAAAAGACAAATTGTCCTCACATTTCTATGATGGAAAGTTCTGGAATCTGTGGGGAGCCACAGAGTTCCTTCTATCCAGCATTCCCCCAAGTCTCCCAATAAAAATTCTACCTTACTTCTGTGGGTAGGCCTAGTACCCCTGACAGGAAGCAACCCAAAACGCAACATGGATACATTACATTTTTCCAATCAAAAATGATCCTTTTTTTACAAGATGGGTAGCTGTGGAGTTTGGGCCCTAGCTCACCCGGCACCTAGGGAAACCTAGCAAACATGTGCATTTTTCAATGCTAGACATCTACAGGAATACAGGGTGGGGTGACTTGTGCGGCTGTCATCTTGTTTTGTTACCCAGAATTCTTTGCAAACCTCAAACTTTGACAAAAACATATTTTCATCACATTTCTGTGATGAAATGTTCTGGCATCTGTGGGGAGCCACATATTTCCTTCTACCTAGCATACCCCCAAGTCTCCTGATAAAAATATTGCCCCCGTTTGTGTGGGTATGGTTAGTACCCGCAGCAAGAAACTTCCCAAAACGCATCATGAATACATCCCATTTATCAACTCAAAACTGACCCCTTTTTTGCAAGGTGGGTACCTGTGGATTTTGAGCCCTTGCTCAGCCTGCACCTAGGGAACCTAGCAAACCTGCACATTTTTGTAAACTAGACAACCAGAGGATTCGAGGGTGGTGTGCTGTGTATGAATCGCATGAGGTTTTCGAACCCACAATGCCCTGCAAACCTCAAACTTCACCTGAAATCACACATTTTCCTTACATTCTGTGATGGAAACTTCCAGAAGCCTCAGGAATCCACAAAATTCCTACCACCCAGCGTTACCTCACTTGTGCCAAAGAAAACACTGTGGCTGGGCCCAGTGCCGGAGACTGGAATGGATCAAACCATGGTCAACGAGAGCCCTTGCGAGGGGGCTCTCATTTACCTCGATTTGATCTGCTACTGTTGCGGGCACTAGGCCCAACCTCACTTGCCATTGAGATGGGATGTTTCAGTCCACAGAAGAGAAGAAAGACTGTTGAGGTTTTAGGGCTGAGGGTGGGGCATGATGTTAGGATGGGCAAGATCCACCCCATTATTTTATTTAAATATATATAGTCCTGTCATACATTCGGCTTTCTGCCCCCCCAAGGTCCAAT